>JARWIR010000007.1:28011400-29399969 GCA_029959085.1 Nemophila menziesii | reverse complement strand
TTAGTTTATCGGTAACGAAAAACTGTAAACCATTTGAGCTTATTCATAGTGATGTTTGAGGTCTCTCACCTATTGCTTCTTGTTCTTTGTTTAAATATTATGTGTTGTTTATTGATGATTATAGTCGATTTGTATGGGTTTATCCTCTCAATAATAAATTTGATGTTTGTGATGTGTTTAAATTCTTTTATCACATGATTCTCACTCAATTTGATGCTAAGATAAAGACTCTAATAATGGGGGGTGGGTATATAAGTGTTGCGCTATAACATTTATTCAATCTAATGGCACTATTCATCAAACTTCATGTCCTCATACCCCTTAACAAAATAGTACTCTCACCCTCTCCAAAAGGTTGTCACACTTTCTTTTGCACATAAACTAAGAAATATAATTTATTATCCATGTGATTACTAAAATACCCTCCATAAAGTGTCATGATATCTTGAATGTTCATTGAATATATAAATATAATATCTAATTAGGGGCAAAAGTGGTATAGAGAATGAAAAAGTGTCTTGATTTTCTAAAGTGACAATATTTTGTAAACAACTATCTTAGTATAAGTGACAACCTTTTGGAGACGGGGCAGTATTTCTGAACAAAAACATCGTCATTTAACTAAAACTACTCTTTCTCTCCTCACTCACAGTTCTCTTCCATCCAAATTTCATCTTGAAGCTCTCTCAGTAGTTGTCTATCTTATTAATCTTCTTCCTATACCTCTGTTATCTAACTCCAATCCATTCGAAGTGTTATATCAAACTATCCCATCTTATTTTCACATCAAAGTCTTTGGGTGCCTATGTTATCCATGGCTTAAGCCTTATACCCCACACAAATTAGCACCTAAACAAGGATCATGTGTTTTCTTAGGTTACTGCAGTTTATCTAAAGGATATAAATGTTTATCCTTAGCCTCTCAACGTGTTTTTATATCTCGTCATGTTTTGTTTGATGAGCACACATTTCTGTTCAAATCTAATACTTTTTCTTCTTTAACTTATATAGATAACTCACACTCTACCTTTGTTGAATTATCTAGATGTAACTATTAATCCTAGTTCTATATCCCATCCTTAATACTTCAACTTCAAATTTACCTAGCTTGTCAACTTTTGAGTCCTCCTCTTCATCACATTTATCCGCCTCACCTTCTCAGTCACATTCTCCTATACCTCTTCCCATACCTAATCCTTCTCCACACCACCATATGCTCACTCGTCTTAAGACATGTTCTATTAAACCTTCATACAAATGTCAAACATTAGTTCTTTTTCCTCTTCTTATTGAACCTACATCTTACAAAGAAGCTTCTAAATTCCAATGTTGGCAACTGGCTACGGCTGAAGAATATAATGCTTTTATGAGTCAGCATACGTGGGACTTAGTTCCACCACCTCTTGTTCAAGCGCCAATTACGTGTAAATGGATATATAAAATCAAACGTCATGCAAATGGCCTTGTTACGCGTTACAAAGCTCGGTTGGTTGCTCAAAGTTTCTTACAAGAATATTGGTTAAATTACACAAAAACCTTCAGTCTTGTTGTTAAACATCAAACTATTCGTGTTGTGCTTTCTTTAGCAACTTCATATAATTAGGAAATTCGTCAATTAGATGTTTCAAATGCCTTTCTACATGGTATTCTTGATGAAAAAGCCTATATGGCTCAACATACTGGTTATATTGATAAAGATAAACCTTAGTTCTTATGTAACTAAATAGACCACTTTATGGGCTTAAGCAAGCTCCCCATTCTTGGTACTAATTGTTTACCTTGTTTCTCTTAGCTCATGTCTGTAGTTAGTTCAGCTGACACTTCCATGTATGTGAGGGTCCAATATCTCTTTAACTATCATCTTAGTATATGTAGATTATATTCTTGATATAGGTGTGAATTCATCTATAATTTTATCTATTATTACAACTCTCAAGTCATGTTTCTTGATGAAGGACTTAGGTTCTTTGTCTTATTTCCTTGGTCTTGAGATTCTTCGTTCTAATACTCAAATGGTGGTGAAACAAGGTAATTATGCTTCTACTATATTACATAAAGCGGGACTTAGTGATTATAAGGCTTCATCCACACCAACACCCAGTAAGTATTCAGTTGTTTCAGCTCATGATATGCTTTCATATGAAGATCAATTATTATTTAAAAGCTTGACAGATGTTTTACACTATCTTACTATATCACATCCTAACATTGCGTTTGCTTTAAATCAAATTTGTTGAGCTATGCATCATCCTACTAACTCATATTATGAGTCGTAGAAGAGGTTGCTCAGATACATTAAGGGTACCATCGATTATGGTCTCCCTTTCTCTGCATCTTCAACTATGCTAAAGGCATATTCTGACTCTGATTGGGCAAGTAGCTCTACTGATTGTTTCTCTATTGTATATTTTTGGGATATACTATTGTTTCTTGTGGATTCAAGAAGCAATAAACTATATCACGTTATTCAATTGAGGCTGAATATCGTGTTACCTTTATGTTCCTGCAAAAATTAAGTGGTTTGCTTTCTTATTAAAAAGTTTGCACATCGACGTTATTACTCCTACTCTATCTTGTGACAATGTTTCTGCAATTGTCATGGCTCCAAATATGGTGTGTTATACTAATACACCACATATAGATGTTGATTTTCACTTTGTTCGTGAACAAGTTAAGTCTAAAATCTTGCATCTTCTTCATGTGCTTTCCCGATGGCAAGTTGCATATGTTTTCACCAAAGGACTTGCTAATGTATAATTTTTTCTCTTGTGTCCAAGCTTCCATTGTTAAACATGCTCAGCTTGAGGGGGGATGATAAGCACCACATAATAACACCTCATGAAGATTCATCACATGAGAATAATACTCCTAGATTAGTTACACAAAGTGAGAACGGTTACAACTAGTTATCATAGGATAGCTATAAGAATATGTGTGTATCGTATATATTGTATATATAGCTCTCTATATATACACTACATAATGTATGAGAAACAAGTAAGAAAATCATTACAAAATATTCTTCTCTCTATATTTCAATAACCTACCTAACGTTTACAAGATGAAATGCCAGGACTATGTATTTCTCCTCCTTCTATTGCCATGAGGATTGTTGATGCGTGCACCTGAATGTATCATTATCTCCTCCTTTTCCTCGACCTCTATTTAGATCCTTCATTTTTGTTGTAAATCCACCTCCACCTCACATGGGGTGGTGGCGTTGGTAAATAATTCCTTCTTACACTCCTAGTATCTGGTGAGCCCAAAGGCGTGATAAAATAACGAATAATAAAAACACACACTTATGGAAATCCACGAGAAACTCTTTGCAAGTGCATAGATCATTCTGAAGTAATAGTAAGTAAGTAAGTAAAAGTTCATTCTAAAGGATTTAGGTAGTTAGCTCAAGCTTGTGTTCAATATAAGCGTAGATGAATTTAGATGTTTTGATCAAAAAATAAAAATAAGATAAATATTGGTTTTGTGCAAATAATTAAAAAATAATGCTAAATATAATAACTTAGGGATTCTAGTATACACCTACCTTACTAAGACGCTATTATAATTATAAGAGGGAATGGAGCAATATATAAGTAGTAGGGATTCTATAATCCTCCTAACTCCCGTTAGGATAGCTTAGAAGGCAACCTTAACACTACCAAGAGACTTTGGTAGGGGGACCTTGCGCAGAGATCGGTGGTGGAAATTTAACCGTATTGACTATCTTGTTAGGCAAGCCCGTCAGTATCACTACCACACACTAGACGATTATGATGTGATTCCGTCCCTAAACCCCCGCATAGGTGATAGTATAGGATACTAAGGTCAAACTAGATGTGTACATGCTCTAGCAAGTTTAGTTAAAACCATGCATAATACAATTATAAAGACAAGCTCAAATCATTTAAAATAACAAAATAATAATCTAGGGTTTACACAGAATAATAGCCCAATTAATTTATAAATAAAATTAAAGAAGAAAAGCTTAGAAATATGGTCAAGCCAAAAATCTATAGCTAATTACCCTATTGATAGAGATGGAAAGATACATAATTGATGATGTAATGCTTCAGCTCTTGTTGTTTCGTCTATAGGCCGACTTGCTCTGCAAATTTTGTAAAGGCTGCTCAATAAAATGGCAAGGATAAGTTTCCAATGTCAAATACCAATATACATAGGTGTTTGGACAAAATATAGGTTATGGGCTAGGTTTTGGAATTTTAATCTCTCTACTCTCTATGCTCCTGGATCTCGTTTATTAACAATTGCACGTTTATTTGTAAAAGTTGTGATTCTACGTATCAAAACACGTTAAAACATACAAGTTTCACGTAAAGTATCTAAATCTACCAATGAGAATAAGTAGATAGGAAACACTTCAAATATTCACATTCAACCCAAAAGGACTTACAAGATTGTCAATATATCATGTAAAATCACCATGAATATTGAGACGTTTGGTGGTCCTTTGTGTGTTCTAAAAATAAATGCAAATGCTAATCGAACCACAACCGCAAGTGTACGGTTATCCCAAGTAGTATGTATGATAATACAGATTCGTTCCAAGGACGGATGGTTGATCACAATGTTTAGCAAGTAGTGATTGATGCACTTATGAACGTAAAAGATAATAAAATATTTGTTTGGTTTTGTTGATTAAAGCTAATGAATAAAAGACAAATAATTAAATGCAAGTAGAAGCTAAGACGCAAGTAAAATAAGTGAAAACGCAATATGAGATGTAGTACTTGAGAACGCAAGGATCCTCCTAATCTTACTTCCTAACTTATGTTGTTTAAGGGCTAAATCGGTCAATTACAATGGTCAGGATTCTAGAATCCTTATACCCCCGTCAGGGTAGACTATAAGGCGATCCTAAAGTGTCACTAGTCCCGTCAGGGTAAATATGATCCACCGTTTGATGATTAAGTGTTTTACCTCATTGGCCCTAGAATTAGATAAGTTTGTCAGAATCAATAGCTTTTATCCTAGATTGAATAATTAATTCTATACCTAAACCCTCCGTCAGGATGATCCACACGTCACTTATGTGGAATAGCTTAGATACTAATACCTAATCTTAGTTCGCGACTCTAAAATTAGTAAATAATCACAAATTATCGAAAAAAGTAATAAACCCAATCTAATTTAATTTAGCATAAACCCAAATTCAACATTCGTTATTTCATAAATTAAGATTCACCCATTGTTTGTTCTCAAGCACTATTAAAAGCTTAGCTCATATTAAAATTAAAAACTAAATTAAAAGAAAGGGAATTCATATTGTTTACAAAATTAAAATATAAAAAGAACCTAATTTCCGGAATTGGAATGACTACGAACGGAGCTATAGACCCACTCCAGCTCTTGTAGCTTCTTCTTTCTTCCTTCAGTTGCTTCTCTCTGGTGTTTAATCTTGTGGAATGTGAATTGTGTGAAAAATAGAAGTCCAGACCTCCTTTTATAAGCATAAATTCGTTCCAGGAAATAGAATATTAATTAAATGTCCAAGCCCAATTTCTAAGCCCAAAATCTTGTAACTGCTGATACACCTTCACTAAAACGGCTTTTCCCGATGCGTTATGACTCCGATTGACCTCATTTCAGTTGCTAAAGTTCCGTAACTCGATAACGAATGTTTTCTCTTCAAAGGTCAACAGCTAAATCATCGCTTAAGCACCTCAAAATCAGCAATCTATGGCCTGGAAAATGGATTTTCAGCTCTAAAAATAATATCTTCGGGATTTATCTTCAAGTCTTGACTCTAATTCACGATCTTTGACTTTCTCTTCGGATTCCTCTCATAGCTAACATCTAAAACCTGTAAACTTTACACTAAAAATACCAATATTACGCGCAAAAGTTTAATAAATTAAAAATGCTAGAAATAAAAAGGAAATTCCGGATTATTGAATATTTAGTACAAAAGTCTATCAAATTAATTAAATAAACATAAAAAATGATGTCTCCCAAGGGTCGAAAATAAGAACAATTAGGGAGACATCAACGTTATGTTTTTATCTTTCTCCAGTTATTATTGACATTCGAATTGAATGCGTATCTTGGGGAATCATCAGGTTTTAACATGATGGTTTAGTTGGTTGGTCGTCGAGTTTTACTCCGATTAGTGGTTTCAGAGTTATTATCGTAATGCCTAGGTGTTTTAAGGGAATTTTCTTTTGTTAATAGCTTTTGGTTGTACAACTTTGACTTATCGTATCTTTGTTTACCCACTTAGAGGTATTGATATCAACTTTGGGGGTCTGAATGTTAGTCTAAGCTTTTGGCAGGTAGTTTTGGTGGTTGTAGTGGTTATTCTTTATTTTGTAGGTTGTGATTTTGGTAATTTAAGGTTGGGTTGTCTAGATCTTTAAGTTGTTGGTGTTTTTTTGTTTTCCCTTTATCTTGAGTGTGAGATTTTTTTACAAAGTAGTTCTTAAAAACATGGTAAGAGACTAAAATGTGTAATTAAGAGACTAAAATGCAGTATAAGAGCAAATGGATTATTCCAACAGATCCAATAAATCATGGGATTCTTATTGATGGCGTAGAAAGTAAGGTCAAGATGGTGGAGAATATGACCATTGGAAGCTTTTACTTTAATTTGGATTTTCGATGGTCTATTTTGGTGCATGACGTAGCACAAGCATGGGTGTTGGTGGTGGTAGATGTTTTATGGGTCAATTGGGTTTTCGATGGTCTATTTTGTTGATGATGTAGCAAACAGGTGTGATGATGGTGAAGAATTCATCCCCAAATTTTTAGTGGTCTATTTTTGTTGATAGCGTAAGAAACATATTGTTGATGACGATGGAAAATGATAGTTGTGAACAGGTTATAAATGAAGAAGGCGAAGGCAATGGGGTGGGGAGGGGATCAGGTTATATAAATATGTCTTTTTTTTTTAATTTTTTCTAATCATTTGAATTTTATTATATATTTTTGGATTTTATTTATTTTTTGAATTTAAAATAATTAAAAAAATCAACTAATAATAAAAAGTAACTTAAATAAATGGACAAATATATAAAGATAGATATTGAAAAGTAAAGTTCAAGGATTATGTGACATAAATTTCAACATAGAAATATCGATTCAATTCGTGTAAAGTAAAGGAGGCTATATTTGGACCATTTCTCGATTTGTGCGTGGCATCCTTGCGCAGGGGCTATGCTAATCTTCTCTGTATCGTTCCAATTTTATCGGATGTCCCCGAAGGGACAAATGTTAAGAAGAATAGCCAACTGGTACTTAGTCATGTTTTTCGGGAAGCTAATTTTTGTGCAGATAAGCTTGCTAAAGAGGGTGCAAAAATGCAAACACAATCGGTTGTGTTCGATGATCCACCTGAATTTTTTTGGAATTTTATTACAAGAGATAGAAATAATTGTGCAACTGCTAGAGTTGTACTAGAACCTTAATAAGAACGATTGTTCTACTTGTAATTTTGTGTTCTTAACGGCTTTAAAGCCTCTCATGTATGAAAAAAAAAGGAGGCTATATTTCTGTTTTTCCTAATTACAATTTGAATGTTATTTTAAATTCTTTTTTTAATACATATACCAAAAAAAAAAAAAAAAAACTTAGATATCAGATCTTTTATTATTTGAGCTTTAAATTTAAAATTTCACTTAAATTCATATAAACAAGACCGAGCATGCGCGCTTTTCCTACGGCCAGATCATACCATGATGCGTTTATCATAAACAATTACAAAGCATGCGTACATGTAACATTGTATAAGGTTCTTTAATTTGTAAAGATGACGTGTTATACCATTCCATAACTTATAACCTTTGTCTTGGTCTTTAATTGCCTTGTTATACAACGATTGACAGAGTTACTTTCCTTCTTTCTTTGTGATTCGATTCTCATGATTTCTATTTAATAGTGTACTTTGATTTGATTTTAGCGTACGGTAAAAAAGAAAGAGATGGAATATTTTTCTACAATTGAGAAACCACTAATTCTCTTGGGTTGTGCATACTTATCTTGGAAAATTGTTAAACACATATGGAGCTTCTTGAATGTAGAAAAAGAACCCGTTAAAGTTCTTGTAACTGGTGCCGCAGGCATGTATATAATTTTAATTACATCTGATAATAGTTAATTGCCACATTGGTCCTTATGTTATGTTATGTAATAGCCAAATTTACCCAAGGTTATATTTGCTGCTTGCAAGTGATTGATTTTTGACAGTTGTTAATTAGTGCAGGGCAAATAGGGTATGCACTTGTTCCAATGATTGCTAGAGGAGAAATGCTTGGTCCTGATCAGCCAGTGATTATTCATATGCTTGATATTGAATCAGCTGCCGAGGCTTTGGAGGGAGTAAAAATGGAATTAATTGATGGAGCTTTTCCTCTTCTAAAAGGTCTTAACTCTCATCTCTAGTTAGTTTCAATAACTTGTAAAACATAATTTTTTTAGATATCTGAAGGACTAAAATGAAATTTTGTTGAACAGGTATTGTTGCAACAACAGATGTTAATGAAGCTTGTGATGATGTGAATATTGCAGTAATGGTTGGTGGATTCCCTAGAAAGGAAGGAATGGAACGTAAAGATGTCATGTCCAAAAATGTTTCTATTTACAAGTCTCATGCCTCTGCCTTGGAACAACATGCTGCCCCAGATTGCAAGGTAACTTGATCTAGTTTAGTTAATTGTACAGGTTACTTGTATTTAAGTCAAGAATATACTATCGAATATTGATTTTTTAAATGGATGTAATTAATAAATTATCAGGTACTTGTGGTCGCTAATCCAGCTAACACAAATGCCCTGATTTTGAAAGAATTTGCTCCATCAATTCCAGACAAAAACGTGAGTTGCCTTACAAGGCTTGATCACAACAGAGCATTAGGACAAATCTCCGAGAAGCTAAATTTCAATGTTAGTGATATAAAAAATGTTATCATATGGGGGAATCATTCTTCAACTCAATATCCAGATCTTAACCATGCAACTGTAAGCACCATTGCTGGAGACAAATCTGTCAAACAAATTGTTCAGGATGATCAATGGTAAGTAAATAGAGTAATGATATATACCACCTAAATTTATACCACCCAAATGTCACCCAATGACGTGGCGTGAATTGGTTGGTTACAAGTCTTTAATCAAATCAAGAAAATAAATGCATTAACAATTTGTAATCAATCAATTCACGCCACGTCATTGGGTGACATTTGGGTGGTATGAATTTGGATGGTATATATCATTACTCAAGTAAATATATGAAAAAAATCGTTTCTCTTGATCAGAAAGATAATATTACGGAAAATTCTTTGGCTAAAAATGGTATGCATGTTATAGGGTGAATACAGAGTTCATTACAAGTGTACAGCACCGAGGTGCAGCCATTATCAAGGCTAGGAAGCTCTCTAGTGCATTATCTGCTGCAACTGCTGCCTGCGATCATATACATGATTGGGTTCTTGGCACTCCAAAGGTCATTTCATTTTTTTATCAGTATTTCATTTTTCAACTCATATGTGATATAATTATTTTATTGACAAGATAATGAATGATATATCATATAATTACCACCAAAATATACTACTCAGCAAATCACCCATAATGTGATTTGATTGATAAATATTTATCAATCTCTTTATTTTCTAATTTAATTATAAATCGCTTCTAATCAAATCATATAAGCCACAATTATGAGTAGTATATTGACTTGATATGTTTTTGCCTTTTTGGTCGATGTATATAATTAGTCTTAATTATTATGTACAATAGGTTATTTATCTTTTTGCTTTATAAACTCAGGGTACATGGGTGTCGATGGGAGTGTATTCTGATGGATCTTATGGTATACCAGTAGGCCTCATTTATTCTTTTCCCGTGACTTGTGATAAAGGAGAATGGTCAATTGTGAAAGGTTAGTGGAATACATGAAGTGATATATATGTGTGGTCTCTAGTAGGTTTAAGTAATATCTTTTACTAATAGTGTGGATTGTGATTTGTGATGCAGGTTTAAAGATTGATGAACTGTCAAGAGCAAAGATGGATGCCACAGCGCAAGAATTAATTGAGGAAAAATCATTGGCCTATTTATGCCTTAATTAAATATATATTAACACTGCAAGAAAAATAATATTTATATCGATCTAGGATTCTACATCTCGACAAAATAAAAAAAAGATGTTGTATGAAAAATCTTAACTTCCTTTCTGACGAGTATACTTCATGTTCTTTTTTTAATATATTTAAAAATCATTTAGTTTGGTTACAATTTGATCTTATATATTCTAATCTTTATATTAAGTATTAACCATGAGAGACTATCGATCTCACATTTCATGATCTTCGAGCAGAAGCTGCACATGTTTAGGGTATTTCCATACGATTAAATTTGTAAACAATGTATATTTTGGATAAAAAAGATTGTTAAACAAGGAGAATATTTATGTACCTCTGAAAGTAATATATTGATAAACTTTCAGCTAACGCATCTATAGAGTAATCAAGAATCCTGTAACAATGTAAATAAATATTTCTACATCAGTCAATACAATATCGATAGTAATAGATAAGTAAACTTTCATTTTGCTTATTTTTTGTAGAGAGGCGGGACAGACAGTTAGCAAAGAGAAATCGATAATATATTTCTCCAAAAATGTAGAAGAGGATGTGGCGTTTGATATCTCGATGAGGAGTGGTTACCAAAGAAGTGATGGGATTGGTAAATATTTGGGTGTTAATATTCTTTCGGGGAGGCGTCCGAGGGGTTTCTTTGGTGAGTTCTTGAATGACATGCGTGGAAAGTTGGCAAAGTGGAAGGGAAATACTTTATCGTTAGCAGGAAGGATTACACTAGCCCAATCTGTCCTTAGTGCGGCGCCTATGTACATCATGCAAATTGAAAAGTTACTGAGTTACGTGTGTGATGAGATTGATCGGATTCGTAGGGAATTTATTTGGGGTTCTTCGGAGAACCAGAAATGTATTAATTGGGTGGCCTGGAGTGATATTTGTAGTCCTAAAGAAGCTGGTGGTTTGGGGTTTAAATACGCGGAGGATATGAACAAAGCTCTTTTGGGTAAGATAGGGTGGAAGTTAATACATGATTCTTCTACTCTTTGGACTAGGATAATGAAGGAAAAATATTTCAAGGGGCGCCTATGCAATACTTAAACAAGCAAAATGACTCGAGGATGTGTAGAGCAATTGTGGAGGGGTTAGAGATGATTAGAAGGGGCTCAAGGTGGGTGGTACACAATGGGGAAATGGTGGCATTTTGGTGTGATATTTGGATAGGAGAATCTCCTCTTATTGAGCATGTCATAGGGATTTTTGAGGCTAGTGAATTGACGAAGAGAGTTTGTGACTACATGAGAGCGGATGGCACTTGGGAATGGGAGGCTTTTCAAAATTTCCTCCCACCATCGAAATTATTAGAAATCGCAGAATCAAGTTTGGGTAGAGAAGAATCTATGAATGATTTGGTATCATGGCTATCGGAAGCCAACGGTGTTTTTTCGGTGAGATCAGTAGGGTGGAGGAATAGGCCTTTTGACACTAGTATGGCCTTTACATGGAAGAAAATTTGGGGGCTAAAGACTACACAGCGGACTAGAGTGTTCTTGTGGCGAGCGGTCCGAGAAAGAATAGCTACTAGAGGAAACTTAGCTAGGAGAGGTATGAATGTGCCGGTATCATGCCCGCTTTGCGAGACGGAGATGGAATCGGCAATACATCTATTTCGGAAATGTGTAAATGTTAGACGGGTCTGGGACATGGTTAAATGCGAGGTATTAAAACATGGGAGGGAGGAGGAGGTATCTTCTTATAACCCCTGGTCTAATTCGGATTTGGGAGGTGGCACTTGGGGTGGGGGGTTGGGTGTGGAAACTAACTTTGTTTATTTGCATAACAGGTCCCTGGGGCCTGAATTGATGAACAGGGAGGAGTTTTCTTTTGGTTATAACATATCAGATACAGGCCGAGACATAGGCAGTAGCTTCTTCTCGGGTAGCAGGCCTGATGCTTCGGTGAGGACAGTCCAGAATGCTGGTGGGACGGAGGAGAGCGACTTGGTGGTGGACCAGGGACGGCTGCAGGTGGCGCAAGAGGATCAAGTGCACATCTCGGATGGAGCAGCTCAGCAGAATTTTAATGTGGAATTGACGGCGGAGGATAAGGCTTGGTGGATCAAAAATATCTCCAGTAACTTATATTTTGCTGGTGTTCGTTGGGGAGTATTTTTTGGCGCATAATTAGACACCATTTGGAAACAAAGAAATGAAGTGGTGTTCAATGGAGTTGCACCACTCAATGAAGCGGCTATAGTAAGGAAGGCACGATACATAGCTATTGGAATCACGAAGGCGTGGGGACACTTACCTGGGCTCTCCGTGTCAAAGAAATCTGCTGTATCTTTGGTAGGGTGGTCAAAACCTATTAGAGGGGTCAAACTCAACACGGATGGAAGTTATGTTAGTGGAGGACAGGGAGGTGGAGGCGGTGGTCTTGTGAGAGATGGTAACGGAGATTGGCTTGGGGGCTTTATTATGAAGGTACATCAAAACTCCCCGATTCTTGTGGAACTCATAGCACTTTGTGAGGGTCTCAAACAAGTGGAGAGGTTGGGTTTTCAAGATGTGATGGTCGAGGTGGACTCAAGGGAATTGTTTGAGTTAGTTCTTAATGCAACGAGTGGGAGAGGGCCTGGGGCACATTGGATCATGCAAGTTCGTTCAATTTTGGGTCGAAATAAAGGGTTTCAGTTGAGGAATGTCTATAGGGAAGCTAACGCATGTGCAGACTGGTTGGCTAAAAAGGGGAGGAGACTTGAAGACGATTTTACGTTTCTTGAGGATCCGCCAGATGGTATTTGGAGCCTTCTCACGAAGGACCGTATGGGATTTAAGTTGCCTAGATTGATTTATGAGTCTAGGTTACTCAATAATGTAATAGATTAGTGTTTGCGTTTCCGTAACACGACCCAATTCTTGGGTCTCCAATGTAATCAAAAAAAAACTTTCATTTTGCTTTTAAAGTTAGCTCCAATCCAAAATATAATATGTAACAAACTTTAAATATTGGCTTAATATTTTGTAATTACTAAAAAGTACTCTAAATTAAATACAAATTTTGGCTGGGTCCTTTGAACATCTATGTCAGTCTAATTAAGCATGACAATCAGCAGTGGAAACATTATGAGAAAACGAAAAGAGAGCGAGAGAGAGAGTGAAAAGGATGATTGCCTAATATTTGGTGGAGCCAACTATCATGAAGTGGGCGTTGAATATTAATTACCAAGTAGTTTCCAAGTAGTTTCCAAGTAGTTTCCACGTAGGAGACACAATATTTTGTTTCATTAGAATTGAGTCACGTGACTTTCAGAATATTTACTCTCAATAATTTAGATATTTTTTTTGTCAATTAATAATTTAGATGATTATAGAATACTTTGTTGCTCATTATTGTTGGGAAAATAATAAGCACTAGTTCTAAAAACTAGAGAAATTGGTAAAAATTAAAAAACTAGAGAAATGAAATTCCAAAAAGTAAAAGAAATAATTTTCAATTAAGAATAAACTAGTGTCTAACGGATTTATTTTAAACCCAACGGATATATGCCTTTTGTCTTGTTTGTTTGACCAGAATAACCTCCCCTCGGTATACCGCATGAAATTCCTTGTAATTCATTTTCTTGTAGCGGGCACATTTGAGTCCGCGCTTGGGTCCGCACTGGTGCGGTGTACCGCAGCCTTTTGCGGAGTACCGCGGCTGGGTTCTGAAAATATTAAGAAATTTTTTTATGATGCATAAATAAAGATAAGGATGTATTTTACTTAGTATGCGACTAAATGGGTTTAGAAAACATCTTTTAAGTATCAAAACACACCTATTAATAATCCCTATAATAATTTTAATAATTTTAGTTCAAATGAGATTTGTCAATTATTAGAACGGGATTAAAAACAATTTTAGGCCAACAAAGACTACTTTGGCTAGTCATCCCTACACTTTTAAAACTTTCAGGTTTGGTGAAAATCGTTTCCACAACTCATAACGTTTGTCTAGGGATTTATTGGGTACCCTATGAAGAACATAACAAGCCGACAAGACAACTTCCCCCCATATGTTGATTGGTAGACCTGAACTAATTAACATATCATTCATAGTCTCTTTATGGACCTATAAAAATATAAAACCTATAAAAAACAAACTATTCGTTAATAGCTCAAGCTCGACTCGAAAAAATATCGTTCGATATGTTAACAAACAATTTTTAAGAAACTCGGCTCGACTCGTTAAAATTTAAGCTCAGCTCGACTCGACTCATAAATCTTATAAAACAAGCTTGCACATCTAGTATATGGATCGACGCGGTTCGTTTACAACCATAATCAATACACACGATATCAATACCGACGACATATGTCCTTGTTGACCTTTTTTGTTAAAAAAAACAAAATCATTAAATTAATTCTTTTATTATTTTTAAATTTAACAAACCAAAATAATATTGATATAGAATAAACGTGTAGAAATAAAAATAAATTTAGATATTACATATTTACCGCAGTAAGGATTAAAATTGTCTAAATTATGGATAAAAGTAATATATTACAAACCCAAATAAAATCGTACGAATAAAAAAATTCACAACTAAATAAAAATCATAAAAGTCTTAGTAAATTTAGGGGGATCAGATAAAAATCAGGGAGCATCAAGATCTTCAAATTCTCGTCCTAAAGTCTTCTTCGAGTACGAGTGGGATGAGTGACATCAGCAGCGGGACCGGTTGCAGGACGAAAGTAGAGGGAGCGGTAGGAGGGACGTCGGAAGAGGGACGTCAGAAGAGGGACCACCATGTGGGACGGCGATAGAGAGGCCGGCTTGGGAGACGACGACAGAGGGACCAAAACTGATAGTAGAAATGATAATGAAAGTGGATAGTTGGTTGCACGCTTTTCGTTGAACCACATGATCATCCTACTCCCATTCTCTAGGTTAATTAAGAGATGAGCAGAACTGGCAGTAAGGGAGGTCATCAATTGATCGAACGATGGAACAAAGGTTCTCGACCCTTAGATACTAAATAATCATTCATCGCCGCACCACATCCTCCAAATTTTGAGGAATTTGAATTTCGACCGATCATTTCCTTTTACCTTTCGGAGGTGTACCCAATTCCGCTACCCAACTCGCGGAACTGCTACCCATGGCCCTAATGGCTACACCGACCACCTACTCCACCATATCTTTCTGGCTCAGATCCGGTCTCGAACTAGTGGTAGCGGTAGATCCAGACTACAAACTATAGGTTTTTTGGGTGCGCATTTGGTCTCTCAACGCCTCCTATTACATGAAATATTAACATTATTTATATTTTTCTCAATCATAAGGATTATTTAAAAATGTTTAAAAATAATGTATAAGAAACTTATATGGGTATCCCTATATCGTCCGGTCATCCATTCTCCTCTCTTCTCGTCATAACCGACCTGCTTAAAAAAATTGACATCATGGGAAGCGGGATTAGCTGCTCCACTCCTTCTACCGGTTCCTCCTCAACCGATAGTTCCTCGTAACTCTCCTGTTTGAGTTTTAGCCACATATTAAATCTATTTCGTAACATAAATCAACTAATAAAAATATACCTCGAACAAATCAACTTGCTACTACGAGTAATTCTTTGATCTGGCCCCGCGCGGCCTTTTATGCTTGGCCCTATTGGACTTATTTGCCTCCGCCTGGTTTGTACTTTTGTAAATAATTAATGTTTCAGATACACAGTCAATAAATAAGCAATAATACTAGTTTTTAATGTAAATAAATATTACAATAGGTTGATCACTGGTCCATAATACACACGTCAACCCCCAATACTCGTCAGACACGTCCTCCAGTTTAAGACCTTTCTAGATATAATCTACCTTACAGCAGTGCTTATACTTCTACAATCAAATATCAACCTATCAAATCACATAATAATAATTAAAACAGATAAAGAAAATGCAATAGTACATACCCCAAATAATTTAAGCACCTGCTGCATCATCTCTGGAGGTAAACCTGACCATGCCTTATAGCCTGATGGCACCTTCTATCGCACTGTCAGTCCAATAACACCGGCAACCTGTTTCCCATACTGCGTGTATGGGTTCCAGGTCTTGTCAAGAACACAAAAATCGATAGGCGACTTGTCCTGTAATTAAAGAATAGCCTGGTTGGTTGACTAGAGAGTCGTATTCCTTCTCGGTTTACGCACTTTGTCCCCTATTTGGTTACAGATAATACATTACATGACAATACAATAAATATTAATTTAAAGAATATGGGAAACGAGACGTGGGGGGTCGTTGTTACTTCCCTCCCCATCGTGAACCCTAGACATAATGTTAGCCATCTGTGATCAATTAAATATCCAATTTATCTCTAAACTTGAATCAATATGAAATTGACCCCTAAAACTTAATATTATATCCAGTTGTCCCCTAAACTTATATTTATATCCAAGTGACCTTTATATTATATTTACAATTTGGCCCTAAAGTTACATTTTTATATCCAAGTGCCTATATATATATACTAGGTATGAACCCGTGCCTGAAGGCACTCCGAATTTTTTTTTGGTTAAAAGTCACAAATCATGTTTAATGTACAATAAAACTTTCATTTGAATCGAGAATTGAATGAGACGCTTTAGTATAAAAGCATGAACGGTAACAAATTAACTACATTACCATCCTTTAAATTATACAATTGTAGAAGATTTTTCAATTGTAATGACGTTAACTATATTTAACCTAAATATAAATATTATCCCTACTGACCATTATATTACACTTTTAGCCACCTCGAATAAGAAATTAGTCCCCAAAAATAAATTTAGGGGTGATGCCCAAACTTTACTTATCATTCTAACTTTTTGTTGCCGGGATAAATTCCTAAATTTACCCCTGGTTGCCTTCTTCAATTCCATTGCAGTTAGGACGCTAATCTATATTCTCATGAATCATCTTTGTTGTTTTCTTTCTCCGGTGAAAACGCTTAATTTCTTACTATGTTGGTTGGTTTACTTGTTTGAATCGCATAGTTAGGTCAAAGATAGAGAAAGGTCCGGCTTTTGGGAAATTGATGGCAAAAAATTCGGTGGTGATTGTCTTTTAAAAAAATATATCTTATCTTGCTTGTATCGGGTCTAAATTTTCCTTGTTAATGGGTATTTTAGAGGGTTAATGGCGATTCTCGTCATTTGTGTATATTTACAGATGTCTATTAAGTTGGTTTTTTGTTCGTGGTTGGTGTCCTCCTGGGGTTGCTAGGGAATTTTAATCCGCTAGGTTGCAGGTTCCCCAAGATGTAGGTGTGGTTCTTATGGTGTTATCTAGGTTATGTTTATGTATCAGCTATAATATGTATATAGTTCAATAATATGTTATACTCTCACCCAAATTATTATCACTCAATGCATGTTTGGAAGTGTATTTTTCACAAGCATTTAAAAGTGATTTTAGATCTTTAAAAGTGTTCTAGACCCTGAAAAAACACTTTTAGAAGGAATACCAAATATGTGTTTTTTTTTTAAAAATACCCAAAGTGAGTCTAGATTTTAAAAATATTTTTAATAATTTTTACAAATATTCTAATTTTATTCAAAAAGTGCTTTACTTTAAAATAAACATTTCCAAATAGGTATTATATATCACCCATGGTATGACGTGGTTTGAGTGGAAACAAATTATCAATCCATTTATTTTCTTGATTTAATTGATAATTTACTTTTATTTAAACTACACCCATTATAAGTGATATATTGGATCTTATGAATTTAGACGGTATATAACATTATTTTATTTTTTATAATAAATATTTTTACTTTTATAAAAGAAAGATGAAAGTATAAGACAAAAGGAAATAATGCGCGCATTTGGCTGGAAATGGTAATAGAGCCTGCAACCACGTGCCTGCCAAAACTAACTGCTATTAGCTAAAACAGAAACTATGCTGCACAATACAAACCCCACCCCACCCCACTTCCTCTACCAATCAGTCACTTAGATAAGATAGCAATCCTCACCTCATTGGTACGCTATGGCCAACAAACCATTAGGAGTATTCAAATTTAACCCCTAATCATCACTTTGTGACGGTGGAGTTGACCATCCCATTTACAAAGTCATAAACATATAATTAGTACAGGAACCGTACACTCATTTTCACTAATTTATTTACTACCTAATTAATATGTTAAATTAAGCTTGAAAAAGATACAACGACAGCTCAACCGACGATGATGATTGTGATAAGAGTTATTCAGAAGCACACCCTGAAAACAAAATCCAAAAATATTCAAATTCCACGTGAAACTTTCCATAAAGCAAGACCATGGTCATTGATCTATAATGTTACGAATAATAATCACACATATATGTATCTAGGTATGGATAATAAAATGAGTAATGATATATACCCTCCAAACTCATACCACCCATATACCCTCCAAATCCTTACATTATAAAATTTACGAGATCAAAAGCTCAAATCCCTCTGTTTATTAAATATAATCCGCCCTGACGTGATGCACCATGTGTTTCAAAAGTAATAGAATTATTTTACGTTCATGTGATCATTTAAAAATAACCAATATAATTGATTATGGGTGATTGAAAAAATACCAAGAATGTTGGTAATATTATGTGAAGTCCCTTTTTAATGTTTTTAGGTCGACAGCTTTTTCTTTCATACTCGGTTCCTTCCATACTCGGTTCATGTGGGTATATATCATTACTCTATTTGATACTTATAAGAATAGGGATATATTTGTCCATTTTTAAAAAACAGAGGGACCAATGGTGTAATTAACATGAACTGTCAGGAAGCAACACTTACTTGCATTTGCAAGGCTATCATGATCAAGGTCATGAGTCTTGCTAGAAAATTGTTTATTTCCTGCTTGATGAGATTTTCTCCTTCTCCGGTTGTGATCAGCCAACCTTTTACGACAACTTCTTTTACCATTGTCAAATTCTGTGAGTACATGAAATCTGTTTTGTATCCAATTAAACTAATTAAATATGAAGAACATTCACATATAAATCAAAATTAAGGAATATATTATTAAGCGTTCTAAAAAACATTATCGATAATGAAGTTAATTGTATTGTTTGTGCATGGAAGGGGTGTTTGTGTTTCGTTAATTTAAAACAACCTGCTGCACTGCTGACAGAACCGCTGAGTCAACCCAGCGGCAACTACGGTGGCAGCTTTAGAATGGAAGCCGCAGACTTTGTGCCTCCGGTGGTAGTGCTTGGCTTGGATGAGGTCAGCATTGCATCCTTCAACTTGACACCTAGGGGAGTTGACTAAACCGGGGTCACCTACCCTGGACCGGCGATACAATTGGTTAACAAAATCCTCCGCTGCTGAGGAAAAGTAAGTCCTCCCAGCCAAATATAATCCAAGCCTATTAACACCATCGACAGCTGGTTCACTCTTGGGAAGTACTGTCATGAATCCAGTTAGACCGGTAGGTTCAAAAGTAGCATGAGCACCGCTGGCATAGGCGGGTGGATCGTAAAGAGAGCTCAAATGGGTGTGAGAGTTGATGAGATCGTGGTGGTGGGTGGTAAAATGAGCATCATTAGCATTAGGGTTGTTTCCAATTCCAAAAAAGCTTGAACCTTCGTTGAAATTGTGGGTGTAATTTGGGTAAAAAATGTGATGGTATTGGTCAGATTCTTGAACATCTTCATTACTAGTAGAAACCATATTCATTGATGGGTTTACCCATTCATACTGCAACATTGCATCAGAAGAATTTGATCTTGATCTGAAAAGTAAAGAAGAAGAAGAAGTCGTTTTTACTAACAAGTAACAACTACTTGTTCCGTACTAAAGAAGACAATCGAGTGTTAAACTGATGGTTAAAGTCTTTAAGTGTAGGCGGTGGAAGAAGAAAGTCTGACAGCTTTAAAGTGAGGAGATTATGGAAATCAAAAAAGAAGAAAAGGACTCCAAATTCTACGCGTTTTTTTCTGTTTGTTTTTGTTTGTTTGTGTGTGAATTTTGTGAGTGTTTTAAGTTTCATTTATAGATACATGTTGGGGTAGAAGGTTGCTGTTCAATAAAGAGCTCTAAAGTGTATACGTGAGTGATTATCATCATATGGACATACTGAACTAAAATAAATGAAGAATGACATATGCTTTTTGCAAATGAGTACTTCTTTAATACCTTTAAGTTTATCAGGGATCTGTTAATCACTATAATATATATATTATAATCTTAAATATGGGAGTAATTAACAAATTTACAATAGAGTTCTGTTTGGTTGTTCAATGTTATATTTTCCTAAGTTCAACTCAACGTTATATATATATTATATATTATGTTAAAGAACTTGTCTTTTAAGAGTTTGGAAGTGAGAGATGTAGATGGTAGATGTTATGGCAATCAGAGCATGCTGCTGGCTTACTGACTTGTATACTCTTTCCAATTGCTCAGTGTTAGTGTGTTACTTCGAATACTCTAGTCTTGACTAAATCGATAAATAAAAAGTTTTCAAATACATAAAATTTACAACGGGCAAATCTTTGTCGGTCTCTAATGGCATTCTCTTCAATTATTTTGTGGGTTTTTTCTCTCTTTCTCTCTCTTTGCAAAATTGTACTATTTCGGTATCTCACTATCCGAAATATGCTCTACCAAATCACTCCTAGGCGCTGAAAAGTAGGTGTTAGGCGGGCGGTCGATCATTTTCGAGCGCTTAAGGGATTAGGCGGGCGCGGTAGAGCCTAGGCATTTTCTTGCTAGGCGTTTTTTATTTTTATTTATGAAAATTATATATTATTAGTGTATTTATTTTTAAATATACACAATATATTATAAAGAATAAGGAAACACCTTTTTAAAAAACTTACAAAATTAACCAGTAGGATTAGCTCACTAGCCAGGGTCTTGGTCATCCAATCTAGAGGTACAACTCACAAAATTATATATTATTTCTTATATATATAATTTATACAATATAGGTAAATGATGATCAATTATATTTATATAATTTTTAAAATAAGTTTAAATAATTTTTTGTGTTAAAAAATAGAATTCTTCAATTTTTGTATCAAAAATGATTTTTTTAAATTTTTTTTAGTCTCCAGACAGCCTAGACCCGCCTGGGACCTTCTGGGATCGCCTCGAGGCCGTTGGGTCATTTTTTGAAATAACACTACTTTCTAGTGTTTAGGCGGCTGCCTAAACCGATTTTAAGAATAGAGTCGTTAATACAAAAGAACAAGTTCGAATGAGTTTTTTCTGAGTCACACTCGAATTGCTCGCGAACAATTTCGTTCGTTGAGAGCCCTAAATTTACCTTAAAACAATATCAGTAAAAAGTCATATATTTAATATATAAACAATTAACCTTTTTAAAAATATATATATATTATTGCTATGTATTTTTAAAATATAAATAATTAATTAATAAGAAAAAGACATCTTGCATTGTTCGAAAAAACAAAATAGAATGGAGCGATTTGGTGAAGCACATTTCGGATAATGAGTTACCGAAATAGTATAAATTTGCATATATTTTTTTATATGGTGTAGTTTTGTAAATAGTTTTAAAAAATGGTATAAACTTAAAAAAACTCGTTAAATACCCCGTTGTCTTGGTGGACTAATTTGGTGGTACCTTCCGCAGATATTTGATGTATTACTTTTGCACTCTTATCTATAATTTTTAATTCAAGGTTGAATGAAAGATAGGGTCTTAGAGACAAAGTTTATTCTCTATAAGGAAGGAAATAAATCTTAATTCTTTCAAGGGATTTCAAGGATAACCAAATACTAAAATATCCTTACTAACACAAAAGATAAAAAAAGTGATGTCACTGTTCATCTCACTCCACTACCCACCTACCTCCGAACACCGACCACCTACCTCCGACCACCGTCTACCGACCTCCGACCACCTGTCACCGGTCATCGGAAAAACATAGAGTATCGGAAAAATTTGATGAGTATTGGATAATTTGATGAGTATCGGAATAAAATATATAGTACTGTATAAATTTTGTAGAGTACTCTATAAAATTTGACGAGTACTCCGATAAATTTGATGAGAACTCTGTAAATGTGATGAGTACTTTGTAAATTTGATGAGTATTACTAAAAATCAAAGAATAAATAGCTAAAATAATAATTTATTCACTTTTCAATCTTCTTAATACATTTTCAAATGAATTACAACATAAATAACAATTCAAACTAAAAAAAAAAAAGAACTAGCATACACAGTACGCTAATCAACAAAAAAAAAGTAATCTTCTTCTCACTGCTACACACGAGATTTGAGTTTCGTGCTGCTACACACGAGCTCTACTCGCCGGCAATGGAGCTTTACTTGAAGCAGCCATGGAAACAGGTGGTTCGACCCCATGAAAGCAGGTTCTGTTCGAATCTTCAGATGGTGAATATGGAGATAGAAGCTCCGTGAAATCATCGTCGTTTTGCCGGAGAAGGAAGCAAGACATGGTCCGCCGTTTGAAGCTCACCTGAAGGAAATATATCTAGATCTACCCCCGCCAGATCGTGCTTCTGCGTCGAACAAGGAGGCGATCTCGTTGGTGCGTCGAACAAGGAGTTGATTCACCTTGAGATTCACGCCGTGACCATGGCCGAGCACCATCACCATCACCATCACCACCTGCAGGTACTCGAACCAGATCTCAAAAGATGGAGTTGCTCGAGAAGAAGGTTCCTTCACCAACTCGATCTGCAGCGTTCACGGAGATCTGGTGCTCGTCCTTCGTGGCTCGTTTTTTAGACACTTCGTCGTTCTCCTTCCAGATCTGGCGGCGAGAGAGATCCATTGCATATGTTGTTTGGAGATGACGGGTGACAGACCGAGGGGCGGCTAGATGGTTTGAGCAGCCATAACTTATGAAGGAGAGAGGTTTTTTGTTACGGGGATAGGGGAAACTGAATAGGGTTTACTAATTTTGTGAATATATTAGTATATATAGGTAGAAAAAACAAAAAAGGGTAATAAGGTAAATGGGAATTTAGTCAATCGTGTAAAAAAATAGTTGAGGTCTTTAGTAAGAAGTGAAGGAAAGTAGGGTTGGGATTGGAAATAGGGGGTGTCTTCAAGACCCCTTGAGTCATAATCTCTTAATTCAATTGCTAAAAAAAATGAGTCATTTATTTATACATGCCTATTAAAAAATTTATTTGCTAAAAACATCTTTTAGTAAAATTCTTTATTAAAACATCTCTTGACAAAAATACCTTTATATAATTATTCAAAGGGTTAATGCCCAATAGGCACCTGCCACCTTACACCCTGTCACATAAAATGCGTCGTTTTCTAAAAAAAACAGTGAGTTATGGAAAGCTTCCCAAAACTCAAAATCTGAGTTTTGAAAATTTTCTCATAACTCAAAATTTGAATTCTGGGAAGTTTCCCATAACTCTAACGATTTCTTAGGCATTAATCTTTATATTTTTAATTTTAATTACTTTATTATTTATCATTCAAATTTAACCACCCTATTACAACTTCCCACCACCACTACCCCACCACAAACACCACCACCACCACTACAACCTCAACCACCACAAAAACAACAACCACCACCACCACCACTATCACCTAATACTAATTCCATCATACACGCGCGCGTCCGTGATTTTTTTTTTAAAAATCGTCATAACTAATTCTACAGAAATCAAAAAAATAAAAAATTTATATATTTGGTTAAAGCAAAATAATATTTACGTCTATGATTTTTTTTAAATTTTTTTTGCAGATACGAAATTCATTGTTTCGAACAGTGAATTTCATGTTTGCGAAAAAAATCACTATTTCGAATTGTGAATTTCATGTTTTAAACAGTGAAATTCGTGTATGCGGAAAAAAATTAAAAAAAACATAAAAACTCATATACGTAAATATTGATTTCCTTTGAAAAAAAATGCAAACATTCTATTTTTCTGATTTTTGTAATTAGTTATGACGATTTTAAAAAAAATTACGGATTCATGCGTATGTGATGGAATTAATAGTCAGAGGTGGTGTTGGTGGTGGTGGTTGTGGTGGCTATAGCGATGGATAAATACATGGTGCTGGTGGTGGTGGAAGTACTCTATTATTTGTTTTAATATTTAAAAATAAATATTGTATCAAAAATAAAATAATATATTTAATAATAAGGGTAGTAAAGGTATAAAAAATATAATGGGGATGTTTTTCATAAATAATTATTTCATTAAGCATTTTTTCTAAAATAAATTATTGAAGGCTTAATTTAACAATTAGATACATTTATTAGGTTTCTTTTAACAAATACCCCAAAAAAAGGTTATTAAAGGGTCTTGAACACAAACTCCTAAAATCTAATAAGACTTCACTAATATTATTTTCTTACTAAAAGCCACAAACAATAATTAACACTATAAGCCAAAAATCTAATTACTTTTTTATCCTCTTTTGTTTATTTATTTCCTATATATACTAGTTTTATTCAAAAAAATTTAAAACCCTAAATTACGTTCTTTAACCTCTCCCCTCTTTCTTTTGTCCTCTCTCTTTTCTCTCTCTTTCCTGCTTTCTCTTTATCCTACACATGAAAACTCATTTCCATTGCTAAAATATCAAAGCTCCGTCCATGGACAAACAAAAGAAGCTGCACGTGGAATCCCTAGCTCGTGAGAGTAGTTGTTCCTAACCTTTGAGGTGCGACGATTTAATAGCCATGGATATTCTACTATCGGCAAAATATGCCCTATTTTCCTGGTGGTTGGTGGTGGCTGGTGGTGGCGCCTTCGCAGTAGTGGAACAATGGTGTCGTTCAGGTTCGAGACTTCATAGTTGCGGTGTTTGAGATCACAGCAGCTTCTGGCGAAAATAGCAGAACACCGCTTAGTTCGAGACTTCACGGCGACGATTTTCGAGGCCGGAGATATGTTCTTGAGTATAAAGTTTCTTATAAATTTCTTTTTCTTTTTTGTTCCATTGTTCGAATATTATAGTAGGAGTTTTTGTTGCTTGTTGTGTGCTCAGAAAATGGTCACGTTTGTTTGTGGTCATCCATTGAAGCTCCTATTAAATATATGTGGTTCGATTTGCAAAGATGCACAACAAACTATGCTCAATTGTGTTCTTGTGCTGCAAGCTTAAAATTATTGATACTTGTGAGATATTTGAATTAAGTGAGATATTTAAATAAGGGGAAGAGAGAAAAGAGAAGAGAGACATAATATATTATTAATAGAAATATCCATAAGTCTAAAGAACAAGAGAATACTAGAGACTACATTGTGAATGAGTTGATTTCTAATATAATAGAATGGGTCCTATTTATAGGACTAATAACTTGGTGAACAAGAAAGGTAAAACTAAACTAATTAGGAAATAAATACGATATGGAAACAAACTAATCTAATAAGGTAATAATATATTATAGTAATAATATATTTAACACACCCTCAAACTCAAGTAGATAGGATGGAGAGCAACTTGAGTTTGAAATATGAATTGTTGATGACGTGTCTTGAACCTTGTTGATTGAGAAGCATGACAGATGAGTTGGCGTGATGACAATGTTGATGTTGTGGCGTGACGTGAGGTGGAGTGATGAAAACCGAAAACCAATAAACGAATGTTGAGCGAATTACCGAGATAAGACCATTGGATGGCCTAACGAGATACGGAGATGAGACCATTGGATGGCCTAACGAGACGAGCCCATTGAACGGCCTAACGAGACGAGACCACTGGAGGGCCTAACGAGAGGAGACCACTGGAGGGCCTAACGAGACGAGACCACTGAAGGGTCTAATGAGACGAGACCACTGAAGGGCCTAACGAGACGAGACCACTGAAGGGACTAACGAGACAAGACCAGTGAAGGGTCTAACGAAACGAGACCATTGAATGGTCTAATGACTTGCGGAAGCGAACGAAACGATAACGGGAAACCACTTTGGATTGTGGCTCTGATACCACGTGAGATATTTAAATTAAGTGATATATTTAAATAAGGGGTAGAGAGAAAAGAGAAGAGAGAGATAATATATTATTAATAGAAAGATCCATAAGACTAAAGAAAAAGAGAATACTAGAGACTACATTGTGAATGAGTTGATTTTTAATACAACAGAATGAGTTCTATTTATAGGACTAATAACTTGGTGAACAAGAAAGGTAAAACTAAACTAATTAGGAAATAAATATGATATGGAAATAAACTAATCTAATAAGGTAATAATATATTTAACAATACTTAATGAAGGAGGAGAGAGAAAAATGATAATGGAGGAGAGAGAAAAAATAGTTTTGAAGGAGAGAGAATAATCTTTTTTTTCCTTATATACAATATTAGGGTATTCATGACAATAGGCATCTTAGAGACCTGTTTGAAGGAGAGAGGAATCAAATGTTACTTTTGTGGTACTAAGATGGTCTTCAAGTCCCTATAGATAATTCACCCTGATAAAGGGAGGTCCTTGATTAAGTTACAAACTAAAAATCATAAAATGTTGTGATAATGAAAATCTTATTTTGATTTTTACCTAAATCATACTAGATTGGTTTATAGTATTGCGATTAATTTTTTCGCTACTTATATATTTGATATAATAGTAATTGCTATCCTTCGCGTTGTATGCCAAATGAGACATTCGGGTTTCGATGCTCCATCGCTCTTGATGTGTGCGGTTTATTTTCCGTTTATTTGTTGACTTGTGTGTAATATTTTTTTGCTTATTTATCGGATAATAAATATTAAAGAATTATATACTTGAAATATTAGTATATTAATTTGCTAGCACAAATTAACATTCTAATATAAGACCAAACTGATACAAAAGAGAAAAAGAAAAAATTAACAGTTTTGTGGATCAAACTATGAACCTCCAATAGTAGGAAATGTGTCACTAAACGCTGGACTGGTCAAGTCATATGGATAATGTAAAATGTCCAAGTCCACTTCACAAGTGGGCAGTGGATCACATTATTAAGATAATCAATTTTCATTATACATTGATGACTTTTCATTTTCTCTAAAGTTATTATAAGTATAATGTTTTTCATTATACTTTAATAATTTTTTTCACATTTCTCTCTTGAAAACAAAAAGCCACAAAAGGTAAAAGGTCTGCAAGTCAGCATCGTTCTGAAAGCAAAATAAAAACTCGATGTGCAAAGCGTGGAGGCTTCAAGCTTTTTGAAGGTGTGATTGTCGTTCTATTTTTCATACAAATCCAAAAAGGTACAAAATTCTTATTTTGTTTTTTACCTAAATCGTACTAGATTGGTTTATAGGATTGCGATTAATTTTTCCGCTACTTATATATTTGATATAATAGCAATTGCTATCTTTCACGTTTGTATGCCAAATGAGACATTCGGGTTTCGATGCTCCATCGCTCATGGTGTCTGCAGTTTATTTTTCGGTTATTAGTTGACTTGTCTGTAATATCTTGTGTATGTTATATAGATTTTATCATTCGTATATGGCCAAATAAATTTATAGTTTTCTTTTCATAACGTGATGTGGTTAGTTGATATTCTAACAGGTTTTCAAAAAATAGCATTAAGTATCTCTTGATTCAATATGCCGCCTTGCTCGTTCATAACTCCATCCCTCTTTCTTATCGTTGTAATTATTGTTAAGTTACTTTGATTTACTCCCTTCGTCCATCAATGGTTGTCATACTTTTCTTCACACAAATTAAGAAAAGTAATTAATTCCTTCTATTTTTACTAAACTACCCTCAACCAACTAAGTAAATGAATTTAATGATGACAACATTTTGAACATCAAATAAGAATAAAATTGATAGAAAAGGTAAAAAAATTCATTGGTATCTTAAATAGACAATCTTTTATGGACATCTACTTTTAGAAATTGTGACAAACATTGATGTACGGGGGGAGTATGTTTGAACAAAAAACGTTCAAAACAATGCATACGATTTTTTATTTTTTTGAATAAAAGTAAATCTACCGATCCTCACTTAATCTACCGATCCCAAAATTCAAAAATGGTGTCATCAATTCTGATTCCAAGCCATAAACTCTAGCCCTCTCCCTACCTTTCTTCGCAACGTGATATGCCATAGTGTTAAAGCGTCTTAGAGGTGGCAGAATTGTACAAGTTTGTACATGTCTGTTAGTCTTGTAATTTTCATTATTACCGGTCTAACATACCAACTTGTTGCAGTCGACGGTAGCCTAATACCTTGAATTATCTCAAGGTTATTTGAGAAGATCGTCTTCCCTTCATCGTAAAACTTCTGCCACCATTGAGTTGCAAACAATAGTGCAAAAGCTTCCCCTTAGCAGTTGATGAAAATAACAAAACCTAAGAGTGTTTTACCAGAATCCTTGACACCCAATGTTTCTCAATTACGACGATCCCCGTAGTTTCCCACTAAGTGTTAAAGCTTCGCAGCAAAAGGAAATTGTGTCGATCCGCTGGCCCCATTGATAGGTGTAACTGAGGAGGCTCATCCATACTATGGGACTGAACTTGTGATACCCAATCTTCCCCGAATTGTTCCTTCATCGTTTTTGTAGTGGTCTGGATGATCCTGTCAATGTAGTTGTTTTAGTGAATCGCTCGCATATTTGCTTTTCAAAATTCCATATCATAATCAAGACATGCGCCCTGCCAATATTAATTGGCATCCCTTTTTGGTGGTGCCTAGGGTGTGATAAAAATAAGATTAAAATAAGCCAAGAAACTACGCACTCTCACCCTAGACAGGCACAGTACTGCAAGTATTACAGGACGTATGCAAGTTTTAGTTAGTAAGTTGAGTTCGTTCTCAGGGACTTCAGTGTGTTACTTATACGTGTGAGTAGGAATAACGAGTAAAAGTAAATAATTAAAGACAGAAAGTAAAAGTAAATAGATTTTCGAAATTAAGAGTTAAAACTAGGAAAATAAAGACAAATAAATAAAAGATAAGAATATGAGATGAGAAGTATAGCTCAGGTTTTGCTAGTATGCACTAATCCTTCTAATTCTATCTATGAATCTAGTTAATAAGGGAGAATATTAGCTCTTGGTATACTTAGTCAGGATTCTAAATTCCCATACCTTAGACCTTGAGAGCGACTAAGGGGGCTACGGCACAACCAAGAAGTGTTTTATCTTAGGGTTATCAAACGCCACTAAGGCCTTAAGCAAATACTGCAATCCTGGTGATATGGTGGTTAAAACAAACCCTAATGACTATCTAGTTAGAATCATGTTTTGTCAGAACTAATATCGACACTAGACATTATGTGGTGGTTCAATAGTTAAACACCCTGTCAAGGAGACCATCTAACTACTATTAAAACAATCCTAAAGTGATCAGTTCTAGGAAAGACATTAAATCAAAACACATAAACAAATATTAAGTAAGAAGCTAATATCAGATTAAAACATATAATTCCCAAAGAAACTTAGATAGAAGAATTAGAATTCATAGATTATACATATGCAAAACCCAAGCTATGGGAGGTTTAGTTCATACCTGAAGGAAATAAACTAAAAGAAATTACAAAAGACATCATCTTGCTCTCTACAATAAACTGGAAGAATAAAACTCTAAGAACTAATTACTATGAGGCAAGGATTAATAGGGTAGAATTACAAGTGATATAAGGGTGTATTTATAGGTGTTTAGAAGACCTAATTCGTTTTCTTGAGGAAGAGGTAAGGTATTGGACTTCTAGCCCAACTCAAATTCGTATGGAAATAAAGATAAACACTGCTGGACCGTTTTAAGCATATCTTCTTCGTTATTGGTCGGTTTGAGCTCCATAAGATACCAAAAGAATCGCAACAGAATTATCTTGACCCTAAAGAAGGAAATTACCAAAATCGGCATATTTCTTAGGTAAACACACACATCTTTAGACGTGTATGCAGAATCCCAGATTTAGGCAGCTTTTCCTTTTCCATCTTTTTAGCTTTTGTTTCCTTATCTCCAATTACCATGCAAATCTCTTTCCATAAGTTGTAGTCTTTGACTTGGACTCTAATTAAGCTCCATAATTATCTTTAAAGCTACACACTAAATAAACAATTAAACCCAATATGCTCTAAAAATAATATTTCTACAAATCAAGACTCAAAATAGGAAAGTGCACTAAAACTCAAGAAAATCGACATTAAAGACTTCTAAATCACTAAAAATGATGTCTCATCCTAACATTAATCTATCACAAATGAGGAGACATCAAGACCCCCAACTCAAAGTTGTATCGTCCCGATACAATAAAGATAAAAACAAAAGGAAGTCTATAAATACACACTTATAAAATTCTCAACACAAGGGGAAAAAGCATAGCAGAATATATAGAATAAACCTAAAGCACATAACTCAGAAAATTTCATGCAATAATATTCATAAACTACATACATGTACACTTCTCATATCCACAGTTAACACGGCTTGAATTCAAGATCAGATTAGTTTCGCAATGTAAGAAGGATTGGGACTTTACTCAGTTCCCCAAGAGAGCTATAGATTGTTCATCGAACTTTACTAGTATCAAAGGTCTACTCAACTATTCTCTAATGGCTCAATCACTTCTCAATTACATAGCAAAGAATCAAATAAGGTTGTAATGTAGGCTTAGGGACGGTATGATAATATATTTGGATAATTTGGAGTGAGATTTTGGCTCTCTCCTCACTAGCCATCAACGAATCGCCCTAGAGCTTGATTTACTCTCATAAACGTTTCTCACTCAACCCAATGAATTCCTTGATGCATAATTTAGCATCCCCAATAACCCAATTAAAGCTTAAGATGTTCACATAAAGATCCACTTTGCCGGTCCGAATATATATATATTCTCTTTTCTTTTCAATTCAATTCTTTCTATAGCTATGACTCTCTTAAATGTTGAGATATCACTATTTTCTCATATATATATTTTTTCTTTTAATGCCCTTGTTGGCAAAATTAGCTCGTAGCTTCTTTTTCATTCGCTATTATCCCGACAAAGGGTTACAATAAAAATCTGTGAAACATCATCAATATAAAGCACAAAGCACAATTAATAAGCTCAAAATCCCAACCCAATAACAATTCCCATAATGGTGGACCCACCACCCCAAACTCAAGCTCTAAAACAACTGTCTATGCATCGCGATTCGAGTGCAGGTCATATGGAAAAGTCCTAAAATCTAAAGGGATATGGCTTATAACGTGTTTCAATAAAAAGGCTTTAGAAAGGCTAGAAGGGGCTGAGAAGGATATAGCATATAAAATCATCACAAGGTGAGAAGGTATAAAAAGGCTTCAAGGGCTTCAAATATGAAAGAACCGCCTTAATCACTTTCTACACTATGTAATTTCGTTATTTTCTTACCTTTAGCACTTTCATCAAATGGTTTTTCAACTAGCTTGGATCTCACGGCCTACACACTTCTCAAGGTTTCCTGAGATCGAACATACTTTCTATCGCATTGCTCACTAATCTTTTCTTTACTATCAACGTGTGTTTTCCTGCAAATACTCAAAGCATACAAATACATAGCTCATAAACATATTACTTACTATCATTAATTCACTGAGCTTATGCTTCAAAGCTATTAAACACACTCTACATCTAATTCCCATGTATCAAAAAATTTTAATTTCACCCAAAAACAGAAAAATGGAGATGAGAGACAACGAATCCCCACACCCCCAACTCAAAAATGAGCCGTGTCCCCACGACTCGAAAAAGACTCGAAAAACAGAAATTAAAATTAGCAGATAGGCATATTTACAGAAATGGTAAGGAAGAAATAGAACATACTCTCGAGGCTTATTGCCTCGCATCATTGACATCCAAGGTTGGAATTGCTGGACCTTTCGTTAATTGCTCGAGGAGTTTCATGATGTGCACTTGATTAGCGTTGATTTGTGCCACATCATTGACTAAGGAAGTTTGAGCTGCTTCGAATTTCGTTAAACGCTCCTCCATCTTCTCTTGCCAATTTTGCTCCCTTTCTTCTTTCGAGACTTGCGTAGAACCCGCTCTTCGAAAGATATCCTTGATCCAAGCATTATCAATATAACTCGCTTTAAATTTGAGTTTCTCTTCTTCACCCAATGTAACATTCGCTTCTCGCACAAGACACGTGATCATAGTAGGAAATTTAACATTATAAACTGATTTAGGAGAGACCAAAAATCGTATCACCTCCTCATAGATCAACTGTGCCACATCAACTTCTTCTCCTCTCAAAATACAGTCCAAAAGTAGAGCATACTTCATAGTCACATCCAAAGTTCGTGTGTTCCCAAAGATATTAGGGACAAGGAAATTGTGCCAAATTCGCGCATCTGCTTGAAGATATTTGTAAGGCCAAGGTGCCTTCAATTCTCCCTTATGTGATTGCACGTTCTCTTTGTCTAATACATGCTCAAAAAGCAATTCCTCATCAAAGATTTTTCGTTTAGCAACCGCTTCTTCAAATTTGCAAAAACCTTTCACTTTCTTAAACATGAGGCACCAGAAGCGGAAATTGGGTCTTTCATGCTACCTAATATTTATTATACCGGTGATGTTTCTAGGGAGCTTCTTGATACCTCTTTCACTGATGAGGAGATAAAAGATGTGGTTTTTCAATCTGGATCTTTAAAGGCACCGAGCCCTGATGGAATGTCAGTTGTGTTTTATCAAAAATGCTGGAATACGGTGGACCAGTGAATATGTAATATGGTTCGGGAGTCTATCAAAAATGGGTACTATCCTCCTGGGTTAAACGGTACACTCGTGCATCTCATTTCGAAGGTGGCGGATCCGAATCGGCTAAGTTCTTTTAGGCCTATTAGTCTTATAAATTCGCCTTGTAAATTTGTTATGAAGGTTATGGTCAAGAGACTAAGGCCTTTGCTCGCTAACATAATTGGTCCTTGCCAAAGTAGTTTTTTACCAGGTTGATCCACCACATATAACATTATCCAAGTAAAAGAAGTTGATCACATAATGCACAAAATAAAAGGGAAAAGAGGGATCATGGAGATTAAGATCGATTTAGCAAAGGCATATGACAGGGTTCGGTGGGAATTTATTGAGGATACGAGCAAGCATTTTGGTCTTCCACCGAAGTGGATATCACTAATCATGTAGAGTATGGCAGATAATGAGATGAGAGTGTTTTGAATGGAGAACCTTTAGCTCCGTTTAGACATTTTCGTGGAATTCGTCAAGGAGATCTGTTGTCTCCCTATATTTTCATTATGCGTATGAAGCGGCTTTCTTTATTGATCAAGAGCTTATGTGAGAATAAATGTTGGAGTCCGATTAAGATGGGTCGAAATGGTCTGAATTTTTCTCATATCTTCTTCGCGGATGATCTAGTTTTATTTGGGGAGGTGTTTATTTCCCAAGTGAAGCTAGTTCAAGAGGTGTTAGATGTGTTTTGTAAAGAGACAGGGCAAATGTTAAGTGCGGAAAAGTCATTAATTTACTTCTCAAAATATGTGTCGGTGGTAATACAACAAGGAACTAGCAAGTGAGAGCGGTTTTTGCTTGAGTGATTCATTCGGAACCTACTTGGGGTCTCCGATTAAGCCGGGTCGCCTACCGAAAGGGTTCTATAAGAAGATTATGGAACGAATGAGAGGGAAGTTAGCGGCTTGGAAATCTAAGTCACTTTCATTAGCTGGACGTATCACATTGGCACAATCAGTTCTATGTGCTATACGGACTTATCAAATGCAGGTGATGAGGCTTCCGGTATATGTGTGTGGAGAGATATATCGGATTGTGAGGGAGTTTATATGGGGTTCCTCGAGTGAGAAGAGAAAGATACATTGGGTAGCCTTGAAACAGGTGTGTAAACCGAAGTCCGAGGGTGGTTTGGGTATACGAGGGGCGAGAGACTATAATATAGCTCTTCTAGCTAAACTCAGATGGAAATTGCTCCAAGGGGATAAGGTAGCGTGGGTTGAGATTATTAAAAATAAGTACTTTAACCAAGGTATACTAAATGGTGTACAAAGTGAAAATGATTCTAGTGTGGTGAGAGCTATCTTCACAGGAATGGATGTTCTTCGTGATGGGGTCATTGAGGTTGAGAATGAGGGCGGAAATTACTATAAGTGGCGCCACGATTCGAAAGGGGTTTTTACAGTAAAATTGGCATTTAAAGCCTTGACCTCAACTGTGACAGTAGAGAATTCCAGCTGGTCTCTTATTTGGAAATTAAGGGTCTCCCAGAAGGTGAGAGTCTTTCTATGGCGAGTTGTGTTAAACAAACTACCTACTGCAGAAAGTTTATGACAGAGAGGTGTGTTAGATGGGGTGGGATGTGAGATTTGTGGCGAGGACATGGTGGACATGGTTCATCTGCTACTGGAATGTGAAGTGGCTAGGTGCATGTGGACTAGCTTTGGGCTGTTAACAGATGATGCATAGGTGGAGAATCAGGGGGGTCTGAGAAGTACTAAGGACCATGAACTGCTACAACAATGTTTTAGGGCGATGAAGATTGTTGTGGAATCCGATAAAGTAGTTGTTGCTAATGGTGAAGCAGGTCCAGAATTCTGCTGAAAAACTAAGGACTACTTTTCGCGAGTGGTTTACCTGCAATATTTGCTCGAAATGGATATGTGAGGGCCTGGAATGGCCTGCTATATTTGCGGCAGCTCTGTGGAACATTTGGACAAGACGTAAAATGTTTTGTTTAATGGTATAAGGATTTGTCGAAATAAAGAAGTATCGCGTAATGAGACGATCAGACATGCGACGGACTTCGCCTTAGCTTGGAGTAAAGAAAAGGATGGTGGCGTGATCCAATCGGCTAGAAGTGTATTGATAAAATGGGTTAAACCAATAGGGCATTTGAAATTGAGCTTGGCTGGAAGCTTTAATGAGGTGAAGCGGGATGCTGGAATTGGTGGAATTTTAAGGGATGAAGACGGGTCATTTATTGCTTGTTTTACAGGTTCTTGTGTAGTTGACTCACCTTACAAATCTGAATTGCTTGCGTTACATTTCGGATTAAGGTGGATGATTGATCGTGGAGTTAATGAGGTAGTAATCGAGACTGACTCGAGGGAGCTTCACGCGCTAGTGAAGGGTGGTGGTAGCTCAGGTAGTTGGTCTTGTGCACTTAAGAGATTATTAGAAGAAAAATCGGGTTTGAGATAAATCACATATACCGGGAGGCAAATTCATGCGCAGACTTATTGGCAAGAAAAGGGACCGAGACTGGAGCACATCCGACTGTTCAGGAGGACCCTCCAAATTATTTATGGCAAAGTATGACAAAGTATAAGAGCAAATTATTTATGGCAAAGTATTACTCCCTCCGTCCACTTTTATTTGTCCATCTTTCTAAAAAGAGGTGTCCAATATTGTTTGTCCATTTTACAATATCAAGACACATTTTCTATACTTTTTCCAATTTTACCCTTAATTAAATAGTATAAAAAGAATTGCATTAAATAACCTCATGTACATTAATTAAGGGCAATTGTGTAAAGATGAAGAGTATTAAATGCTTTTTTTAATCTTTGTGCCACAAAAAGTAGGACAAACAAAAATGGACGAAGGGAGTACTAAGCATAAGAGCGGATGCGCATATCCTAAACTAGTTTGGTTTTAAAGCCTCATATGTATGAAAAAAAAGTGGCCAATTTGATCCATATGAGAAAATTCAAATATAAAGTCCAACCAAGTCCATTTCTCTCCCAACAAACATACTAACTGTTCCATATAACCAACCATAACTGGACCCAAAGAGGCCCACAAACCCATCGTTCTCTTTTGGTTTATGTTGCAGAAAATTGTTGACCGCCATCACCATTCGCTCCTCCACAACCACCGTCACATTAAACCTGTCCATCACAGTCCCCGTTCTCGGGGTGTAGATCTTCTCCAATTTCAGTCGGCCTATATGTAATTGTCCGCCGCCCAAATCAACAAGCGTCCATACTCCAAATGAATCGCTGACTAATCCGCCACCGCTATCCGTCTCCTGTTAAGCCGGTGTCCCAAAATACCAAATCACAGCGTTCCCATGTCTGCAGTGTCTAAAATTGCTCAACTCTTTTTAATTTAATCTAAAATAAAAGCTCAACTCATTCCTTCATATTTTACACCCACCACCGACCTAACCACCTCGCGGCCACTGTCCTACAACACGTATCCATAATTACCGCCATCGCCGTTGGAGATCATTTTTCTACCACCAATAACACTGTTACACAATTTTAAGGTAAAAATCATTTTTTTTCAGGTAAAACCTTAAACACATAATAAATTTAGTTGATTTTGATTTAATTAAGCTGGAATCTTACCTTCAAACCAATATCACTTCCCTATTTTTTCCAGATTTTTCCTACAAATATTATTTTTCTTCTGTTTTTTTGTTGTTGAAATTTTATCTTTATGCGTTTAACATGAAATAGCTTGCCCAATTTGTCGATTCTGTTGGAGTGTGCTATTTGCCCAAAACTTCGTATTTGGGAATTTTTGCAGTTTTGAGTGATAGGATGATTGTATTGAAAGATGGTCTTATAGCTTTGATTAATATCAGAATCTCTACCTTAGAGTGAATTTAGTTAACAGGATCTCTATTCACTGATCAGCATCCTTGAAGGTGATATCTACGCAGATATATATTAAATTTTCAAGCCAATTCGCACTAGGGTCTCTACTCTATGCATTCATGTACATCTGTTGTTATTATAATTTTGACTTTTAATGTTTTATGAATTCTTATGTCAAAATTTCATCTCAATTTTGTTCCAATTCCAATCAATGATGATGTTGTCTTTGCGATTAGACAAGGGGCATATCTATTAGGAGGCCAGGGGGTTTCACCCCGGGCCAAGTAAAATTCTTATGTGGTTCAGATTTTAAAAAATAAATAAAATAAATTGTAAGTTTAGCTTGAAAAAAATAATTACTCTTGTCTAAATGTGATAGGATGGCAAGAGTTCGGGATAGGACGGAAGATCTTAAAGATGCTGTCCGTAGAACAGCATTATCTTTGGAGTTTGATGAGGTTTGTTGAATCTTTGTGATCAAGAAATAACTTTGTGCTAAGAAAAACTAAATGTCTGAAAGTATTTATCTGTTTGTTGATTTTGATTTGTCAGTCCAAAACAGCTTCTCTGTTGGCACATTTCATTATGCACAAACCACGTCAAAGGTCATCTTTTACTAAAGCTGCATTGAAGACTGTATGTACACTTTCCATGCTATGCTATTTATACTTGTAAAAGGTTCACATTGAAATATAGAGTAATTGTTATTGATTTTCCAGCTTGAAAGCATTGAAACTCTAAAAGAGTTTTTAATGAAGCATAAGAAGGATTATATTGATGCTCATCGTACTACTGAACAAGAGAGGGACAACATTGAGCATGAAGTAAGTTTTGTAGCATTAAATTCTAAATCTCTCAAATGGTGACAAATAGCTTGAATTAGAAATCCACTTGTTAACTTATGCAGGTTACTATTTTCATAAAAGCATGCAAAGATCAAATAGATGTTTTGAAAAGTAGTATAACTACTGAAGAAGCAAATTCAAAAGGCTGGCTTGGTATTACGGGTGACAATTCAAATGCTGATACTATAGCTCACAAGCATGGTGTTGTTTTAATTTTGAGTGAAAAGCTTCATTCTGTGTCATCACAGTTTGACCAGATGAGAGCCATAAGATTCCAGGAAGCTATTAATCGAGTCACACCAAGAAGAAAACCACAACGCAGTGGCGGCACAAAAGATGTGAAAGAGCTCTCGAAAACAAGTAATATAGGATCAAGGGACCCACACATTGCAGATACTAGGGAGCGTGATGAAATTGAATTTCATCAAGAGCCCATTAGGATCCAAGAGCAACTTTTGGATGATGAAACTCGAGCCCTCCAAGTTGAGCTGTCAGGGCTTCTAGATGCTGTTCATGAGACTGAAACTAAAATGGTTGAAATGTCAGCACTAAACCATCTTATGTCTACACATGTTTTACAGCAAGCACAGCAAATAGAGTTTTTGTATGAACAGGTTTGAAAACTCTTTTTTACTTTTAATTATTCTCTCTTTAGTTTGATTCTGAGTTTTTTTCTTTGATGTAACAGGCAGTGGAAGCTACAACAAATGTAGAGCTTGGAAACAAAGAGTTGTCACAAGCAATACAGAGAAATAGTAGTAGCAGAACTTTTCTTTTGCTTTTTCTATTTGTACTTACATTTTCAGTCCTTTTCCTTGATTGGTATAGCTAGCTAATTCAACTATCTATCAAATCATTTACATACCTCACTTTATATTGGTCTTTAATTAGCTTCTTTTGCACATGTATTAGATTTTAAATCCTTTTATGGAGTTTATCAACAAGTGTTGTATTTATAAATAGTCAAAACAAATTTGTCAATGATTACTGATCTACAGTTGCATCATTTGTTTATTGTTTAGCTTATTTCCTTGATCATGCTGATTGAGAATGATAAAGAAATGGAATATATTAGAGGGTGTTTTGAGTGCTTAAGATAATCATGGATGTAAAGTAGCTTTTGAGATGTCTTTGGAAGACAATAGTGCTGAATTAATTACGTATCATACAGAGAATGGGTTCAATAATGACTCGAGCTCAAATTTACATAACAGAATAAATAAGTAATTATAAATTTAAATTAACAGTACCAAGAGATATCATAACATTCCATATCAGAAGAGCTCACAATAACATAACACAAATTTTACGTTTAACATTCAAGGGAAAATCATTACTTGCCTTTTCACTAGATATACTACAAGCTTTACAGCATAGCTCCCCTTTAAAAAGGTTTGTAAACAGATACTCAAATTTAGTTAATTGCATAGTCAAATAAAATGTATCATCCACTTCCACCTTCTCCATCACTGGTAATTATTGTGTACTACAAAGGAGAAAAAATAAATAACTTTACATCATTATCACTAATCTTATAAGTACAACAGAAAGAGCGTTGGGACCACATGAAACATGAACAATATGACTGTTAATTGTTCTCATTACTGTTGACTGAAGCTACAATTTAAATTTTGAAGAGATAACCTTTCCTAAGAGGTTTGTGTGCTTCAAGGAAATAAGTTGCATCACAAATTCAAAAAAAAAAACCAATCTAGTTCTTGAAACTAGATATCACTTTAATTATATTTTATTGTACATATTTTCTTTTTGACTCTTTTTTTTTAGACAAACTTTTCGACTCAATAAGATGAAACTATCTTATGAGCCAATAATTAAAAAACTTATTAATAAGAACTTATAAGCAATAATTAAACTATCTTATTTCAGGTTCTCATGCGATCTTAATCATGAATTGCTAATTTTTTTTCTAAATATGTGTTTTGACTTTTGAACGTAAAAATAAAGTTAAATAAGGACCTCATTTATATAAAATTCTTGTAATGAATTGAGCCTTTGCCGAGTTGAGGGATTGAGTCTTTTACACTCAATAAAAAGCAAGAGTGGAAATGAAATGAATAAATCATTACCCAATAAGCTTTAACCAACTTATGGTAGTAGTACTAACAGTTGCTTCAAATAGTTGTCATTCTTATCTTGAAAAAGAAACAACAAAAGAAGCAATCTGTTCCACACCAAATTTGTTTCAAATCTCTAAAGAATATCAACAACCACCAACCCCATTTGCCTCTTTCACCTTTTCTTTTTCTTGTCCGTCCACAAAATTCTTACAATATTTATTTAAGGGGATGGGAGGTCTATTGTCTAGAACAAAATTAGCAATGAGTAGTTGAGTACGCACTTTACATATATAAGACATCAACCAAAACTTAGAGCATGTCAGTTATGGAATAAAAGAAAAAGCATTATTACTGAGATTAGAAAACGAAATGCCAAACAACATGATAAACTCTGGCGCATACTCCATAAACAATAACTTTTTCAACTAATTCTCTCAGTCTCGAATTTCATTTAGTCTTCTGATTTCTAGTCTTTATTTCTATATATAACAATCAAATTTTATAGATACTTTAACCAAGCTATTCATTACTTTTTAAAATTTAGAATTTATCGTGAAAAAAATACTCAAATTATGGTGTCCTTTTTTTTTTTGGTCCAAACTCAAATTATGGTAAAAAAAAGTTAGAATCTATCAATCTATAGTTGAAAAAGATACTAAGTCTCAAACAAAACAACAAAAGCACAAGGAAGATTCACGTCAACTTCTTGCATGACATATGACAATTGACTTTTATCTAATCCTACTATCCTATAATAAAAGACTTGAACGACTACACGCATTAAGGAAACACACAGGAAAAAAAGGAAAATGGAAATAACTATATTAAGAAATAATAATTATCATATTACTTAAAATGATCTACTACTATCTATTGGGTAGGTAAATAATAAAATAAAACTAATATGTAAAATTTTAACACATGTATATATTACTCTTACTTTATAACAAAGCAATATTCCTCAGTTCTTCACGCCTAGCAGCTATCAGAGTCAGAACTTCATAATCACGTACCAACTTCGCAAGCTAACATGTTTTCTTACTACACTGTCTTCTTTCTCTTCTCTTTCTTCTTCTTCTTCTTCTTCTTCTTCACTTCGACATGTCTTGCTACTACAACACCACCACCAATCCTCGGTGTATCTGACTCGTTGCATACAACAACAGCATATGAATATTTCTCCGGCCACCCAAGATGGGTAAGAACCATGCCCATGACTCTCACATATGCTTTCTCACCTAAAGATACCATCACAACTTTAACCATGGAAGACATTAGGTATGCATTTCAACGAGCTTTTAGCCATTGGGCATCCGTTGTTCCTATCGGTTTTACTGAAATCCGTGATAATTATGCACTCGCGGACATCCAAATAGGGTTTTATTACGGCGATCATGGGGATGAAGAGGCATTTGATGGGGTTCTAGGTGTGTTAGCGCATGCTTTTTCGCCAGAGAGTGGGAAATTTCATTTAGATGCTGCCGAGACATGGGCTGTTGATTTTGAGAAAGAGAAATCAAAAGTTGCGGTGGATTTGGAATCAATCGCTACACATGAAATCGGACACTTGTTAGGTTTGGGACATACTTCTGTTAAAGGAGCTGTTATGTATCCTACGTTGAGTCCTAGAGAGAAAAGAGTTGATTTGAAGGTTGATGATATTATGGCTATACAAGCTCTATATGGTTCGAATCCTAATTTCAGTTTTGGACCTATGTCTGAATCCGATATTGATCTTTTGAACGATGCACTCGATTTAAGAGCTTTATCAATACGATGCTCCAACTTTATACTACTTCTCTCGATGATATACTCACTTTCTAACATTATTTAGAAGCTCTGAATACCTATACCCCCAAATCAAAAGTGTACAATTTTTAATATATAGAAATTTGATTGCTTAAATTCCCTATAAACGTTTCCTTCATTAGATTGTCTGAACTATCTGAGTAGTCTCTGCACGGACATCTTGTATATATTTATTGGTCGTCTTACACTTTGCTATAGAACTCTTTTCCCATAATTACCCTGATTATAATGATGATAAATTCACCTTTAATCCTGATAAAAAACCTGAGTATGTTCAGTATGAAATGTAACTAATTGCTCAAATTCTAGCTAATTAGTTTTGGGTATCTAAAAGAATTCATTAACGGGTTATATCCAAACGTCAAAGTTGTTCAAATTTCTTCCTCTTTAATTATGTTTTTTTTTTTTTTGGTTGAAGCAACTAATGTAGCTGTAATAAAGAAATGTCAGTGGTCGGCATCTTATTTGTTTAAACAAGGAATTAGCAGCTGTTTGAATCAATGCCGTCATTATGCAGAAATCCAATAGAAATCACGAAGATTACTCATATACATCTATAATTGGCCAAATACCAATATTCACGTTGATAAGATACAAGACTTACCAATCAAGTAAGACAGCTGGAAGTGAAGATGACAGCTCATATAACTAACTACTTGTAACAAGAAGTTGTTAGCATCTTCTATAGAATCAAACTATTGTATATATGATCGACACATTGTAAACATATACAATTGAATAATAACAAACTCTTCTCTCTATATTCTCTCTTCTCTATTTCATTATGGTATCAGAGCTCATATGAAGAAACAAGCTTCTTCATCGCCATTAATGGCGGAATTCATGAAGCTTTGCTATTCTTCGAGCTAAACATCGATCCTTTATTCCGCATTTCTCAAATCATTTCTCTTCTCTTTTCTTATCTTCTCTTCTGTCTTGTTTAAATCAAACATGACTTCTTCGTCAACATCAACACCACACATTTCATCCAGCGCGGAAATACCAGCTGGATTACTCTTACTTCGTCAAAATTGGTCATCTCTTGTCCAAATTAAGCTTGATTCGACTAACTATGTGTTGTGGAAAGCTCAACTTGAAGCCGTGTTAGAAGCTCATGGCTACTTAGATCATGTCGCTCAATCAACTTCTCCACCTTCATCAACTGATTCTTCATATTCTACGTGGCTAATTGAAGATCATCAACTGAAGGTTTCACTTCTATCTTCCATGATACCTTCAGTCTTCTCACAGGTAGTTCGATCTCAAACTGCTCATAATGTTTGGGTAAAACTTGAAGAATTGTTCGTAAATCAGTGTAGAACACATGTTCATCAACTCAAAATGAAACTATGTAACCTTAAGAAAGGGGAGAAATCAATGACTGAGTATCTAGCTAACATACAAGATATTTGCGATGGCTTAGACACAGCTGCTTCATCATTACCACTTGAAGATGTGATTATGTATACACTCAAAGGATTACCGGCTGAATATAATCAATTCAAGTCCAGTATAAGAATTACGAATGCTCAATCTTCAACACTTAGCTTTCACTCACTTGGAAGTTTACTTGTATCTGAAGAACTCCATATGAAAATGGCTGAATCAACTGATAATTCTCACCAACACACTGCATTATTCTCTTCCTCCACTCCAAATTCTGCAGCAAATGTTGGAAGAGGTCGTGGTCCCTCGAATCGTGGTAGAGGATATGCTAATCGAGGTAGAGGAAGACAGTTTTCAAATCAAAATTCCTCTATACTTGGAGCTCCTTCATCTCAAAGCTATGGTATGAACTCTAATGCTCCTACTTGTCAGATTTGCACTAGAATTGGACATAGTGCACTTGATTGTTGGTATAGGGCTGATATGGTGAATTATCCTTCACCAAGAGCTCAAAACCGTGTTGTTTTAGCTGCTCATTCAAACAATAATCATCAACATAATGCTACTTCAGCACCTTATAATCAAAATACAACTTATGATCCTGAAACATGGTATTTGGATAGTGGTGCAAACAGCCATGTAACTAATGATCCTAATCTTCTTCAACAATCTCAGTCTTACAATGGATCAAGTTCTGTTTCAGTAGGCAATGGTCAAGCACTTGAAATTGCGAACATTGGCCATAGTAAGCTCCTAACTCCTTACTCAGCTTTCTCATTAAAATCTATTCTTCATGTACCATCTATATCTTCAAATCTACTGTCTATCTCAAAGTTTACAGCTGATAACAATTGTGTGATTACTTTCTCCTCACATTCAGTCTCAATTTATGATGCTATATCTCATAAACTGCTATTTCAGGGCCCTTGTAAGGATGGGTTATATCCTTTAACATCAGGTGAAATATCATCTTCTATGCAAGCTCATAATTGCATAAATAAGTCTCTGAAGTGTTTGTCTTCAAAAGTGACCTCATCATCAGCTGAGTTGTGGCATTTACAACTAGGAAATCCATCTTCACAAGCTTTAGTTCCATTATCTTGTACTTTAAATACTAGACTAGATCTTTTTGGAATAAAATGTAACTCGTGTGCTGTATCAAAAGCGCATAAACTACCATTTACTCTCTCTACATCTAAATCATTGAAACCTTTTGATATTATTCACACTGATGTTTGGGGACCAGCACACACAGCCTCTTGCTCTTCTTTTACATATTATGTGCTATTTGTAGATGATTATAGCAGGTTCAGCTGGGTCTATCCATTGAGATACAAGTCAGAAGTACATGAGGTGTTTAAATCCTTTTCTACACTTATTCAAAATCAATTTCAAACTACTATCAAGTGTTTAAGATCAGATAATGGAGGAGAGTATACAAGTAATGCCTTCAAACTTTACCTCCAATCCTTGGGGATAATCCATCAAACTTCTTGCCCTCACACTCCTGAGCAAAATGGTGTGTCTGAGCGCAAACATAGACACTTAATAGAGACTACACTATCTATGCTTACTCATGCATCTCTACCTATGAAGTATTGGTGTGAAGCTCTCTCTACAGCTGTATATTTGATCAACATTTTACCAAGTCCTTCACTAAACAATATTTGTCCATATGAAACTTTGTTTCAGATTAAGCCTACTTATAATCATCTACGGGTTCTTGGGTGTTTATGCTATCCATGGATTAAGCCATATAACACACACAAGTTTACTCCTACCTCTGAGAGGTGTGTGTTCTTGGGCTATTGTTCTTATTCTAAAGGATACAAATGTCAATCTCTTAGCTCATCAAAACTATACATCTCAAGACATGTAAGGTTTGATGAGTCAAACTTCCCTTTTGCTACAAATACAACCTTAACTTCTAATACAGTTCCTAGCACATCAAATTTTGTGGATTTGTTTCCCTCTATAAATCTTTCATCAATTTCACATCCATTTGATCCCCTACCAAATCATAGTCATACTATAACCTCTGATGATTCTTCTCAGAACACTACCTCTATGCCTTCTCATCATTCATCTTCAAGCCTAATAACTCAACCACCAGCCCCACCTCAGCCTCCCAAACATCACATGATCACAAGGAAACAAACAGGTTCTCTCAAACCTTCTTACAAATGTCAAATGCTTACTCAAAATCCACCTCTCATTGAACCTGTGTCCTTCAAAGAAGCATCTCAATCTCAACATTGGTTGGATGCAATGAAGGAAGAATATGATGCCCTGATTAGTCAAAATACTTGGACTCTTGTTCCAGCCCCAATTGGTAGAACACCAATTACTTGTAAATGGATATACAAAATTAAAAGAAATGCAAATGGCTCTATTGCTAGGTACAAAGCTCGGCTTGTTGCTCGTGGTTTTCTACAAGCTTATGGTTTAGACTATACTGAAACATTTAGTCCCGTGGTTAAACACCAAACCATTCGTATAATCCTTGCCTTAGCTGCTTCAAACAAGTGGGAAATCAGACAACTTGATGTCTCTAATGCATTTTTACATGGTCAACTTGATGAGGAAGTATATATGGCTCAACCTTCTGGATTTATTAGTGCTGAACAACCATCATATGTATGCAAGTTGAATAGGTCTTTATATGGCCTCAAACAAGCACCAAGAGCCTGGTATTCTCTACTCTATTCTTTTCTAATTGATCATGGATTTATTTCTAGCTCAGCAGACTCTTCAATGTTTGTTAAGGGTTCTTACTCTACTTTAACTATTATCCTAGTATATGTTGATGATATATTGGTAACTGGTGCAAATAGTGAATCTATCCTAGTAATTATTCAAGCTTTAAAAAGAAGATTTCAAATGAAGGATTTAGGGATGCTTTCCTACTTTCTTGGGCTTGAAATTACTTCTCATGGTGAAGACTTAGTCGTTTCTCAGGCTAATTATGCTTTGACAATTCTCAAAAGGGCAGGTCTAAGTGAATGTAAAGCATCTACTAATCCTACTCTAAGCAAATATATGATTTCTACAAATTATAGCACACAATTATTTGAAGATCCATTCTTATTTAGAAGTTTAACTGGAGCTTTGCAATATCTTACTATTACAAGACCTGACATTGCCTTTTCTGTGAATCAAATATGTCAATCTATGCATAAACCTACCAATGGAGATTATGAAGCCTTAAAGAAACTACTAAGATACATTAAAGGAACTATTCACTATAGTCTTCATTTCAAACCTTCTACTCCAACTCTTCATGCTTTTTCAGATTCAGACTGAGCTAGCAATGCCTTAGATAGGCGCTCCACAACCGGATATTACATCTTCTTAGGCAAGAATTTGGTATCTTGGGGGTCAAAACGTCAAACAACGGTCTCAAGATCATCCACTGAAGCCGAATACAGAGGTTTAGCTCATGTATCAGCAGAGATAAAATGGTTTACTTTCTTGCTTAAGAGTCTTCATATAGATATTGTCACACCCACTCTTGCGTGTGATAATTTGTCTGCTTTAGCTTTAGCAAATAATCCTGTGTTTCATACACGTACAAGACACATAGATGTCGACTTTCATTTTGTTCGCGAGCAAGTCAAGTCCAAGCTTCTGCACTTGCACCATGTCTCTTCTTCAGAACAAATTGCTGACATCTTCACTAAAGGTCTTGGAGTTTCTGTCTTTACTTCGTTGCTTCACAAGCTTCTCATGCTAAACATGCTTAGCTTGAGGGGGGATGATAAGATACAAGACTTACCAATCAAGTAAGACAGCTGGAAGTGAAGATGACAGCTCATATAACTAACTACTTGTAACAAGAAGTTGTTAGCATCTTCTATAGAATCAAACTATTGTATATATATATATGATCGACACATTGTAAACATATACAATTGAATAATAACAAACTCTTCTCTCTATATTCTCTCTTCTCTATTTCATTACACGTCGTATGTGCTCATGGTGATTTCTTATAAAAGCCTTCTTAATAATAAAAAGAAAATTCATGCCCAATCCCATCGGCACACCACCACCAAACCCTTCCGCATCTCCACCATTCAAGGGCAGGCGTTGAATGAGTGGATGATGAAACAGACTAAGAGTAGAAAAAAACAGCCTTATTATCAAGCTTTTATCTCAATCTCACAAACGCACAGGAAGCTCTCTGCGTTCTTTAAAGAGGGGTTTCTTATATGGTTGTTATAAGATCTACTGATTTGTTCGATTTTGCGAGTTATTGTGCTCTACGATTTGGAAAATATTGTGTATGTTGTGGTGGAGGTAGCGTGAAATATTAACATAAAGGGTTTTCAAAAAGTAGAATTTGTCATTTTATTTTATTTTCGAGATTGAGTTCGTAACTTTGAATGGGTCGCAAGGCTAATAAGAAGGAATTATGGTACTAATGAGAAGGCAAGGCCACACTTGCATTGAAATACGCCAGACGAGACTGGCGTGGCATACTCTGTATTATTGTGATTCTATTTTGAAGAGTTATTTGGATGTAAAAAGGCAAACTTAAACATTTGCTTTTCAGCTCAATCCATTATGCTAAAAGACCATCCTTTTCCCTTCAATGATGTTGTATATTTCGCCTTCTATTTTGATGGAGCGAATCCGAATTCTCAGAATCTTGGTGATAATGGGTAGATTTTTCAAGAGGGCCGGGTAATAAGAAAGACAAAAGATCTTGAAGTGAAGTGTATGTGTTTTTGACATAAAAAAATTGACAAAAAAAAAAAGTGTATGGGTTTTGGGAACATCGATGCAAGGTTTAACGAAAAATGTGGGAGTATGAAAGAAATACGTAGGATATCTGAGTGGCTAGGGATAGAACAATCACTGGATACTAAGTACTAAGTACTAACCAGAGCATGACTTTAAGACTATAACTTGCTTACGACTAAGATTGTGCTGAGGATATTCATTTAAATTTAGAGGAAGAGAAAGCGTTATGATCCATAAGAGACTAGTATGTTCGGTGAGTCTTTAAATAATTCAAATTAACTTGCTTACGACTAAGATTGTGCTGAGGATATTCATTTAAATTTAGAGGAAGAGGAAGCATTATGATCCATAAGAGACTAGTACATTCGGTGAGCCTTCAAATAATTCAAATTCAAAGTCAGGGATGAGTGGTTGTGTGAAGAACTTTCGCTTCATAAGAAAGTCTTGTTGAAGAAAAAGTTGTGGACAGAGATCGATAATTGGCCTAGTGGTTAGGTTACTCCGCAGAGACCAAGAGGTCCTGGGATCGAATCTCATTTGAGTCATTTACTCCGAGACCAAAGTGGCTCTCTCATGTATTTATAAAAAGTTGTGGACAGAGTTTTTTTTTCTGTCGAAAATAAACTATCATTAAACCAAAATATTACAATCTTAGCCAAGTCCTGTTTGTTCAAAGTCATTGTTTAGCAAATTCGTTAATTAAGAAAGAGGGAACAAACTCCAAAGGCCAAACAAACCCCCAACGAGAGTTTCTTTAGCAACCCAATCAGTAATTCTGTTTTTGGATCTTTTTACATGAGAGATTTGAAGATTATACAACTCTTTACGATACCTAACATTCTTAACTAACACCTTAGTAAGATTATCTAGATTACACTTTGCATTAATTTGATTTACAAAAGTTAAATTATCACTCTCAATGGTGATGTTTCCAGCTGGATAAAATGAAGCCATCTTACACGCATTTAGAATGCCTCTTCCTTCAGCTTCCACCATTGATCTTGTACAAATTTTCTTAGCAACACCTTCTACCATCTGACCTGCAGAATTGCGCAAAACACAAGCAAATGAGGCTTTGTTAGTCCTTAAATTAACTGATGCATTACAGTTAATTTTAAACTTTCCAACTAGAGGGGGGGGGGACCATCCACAAGTTTCAACTGAGTTAGAAATAACTTGAAAAAAGTCTAGATTATTCACATTAACACCCGAGTTATAAAGTCAGAATTCGAGGAACTTGAGATTCATGAAATTCCTAAGTGGACAGAGTTGAGGAAGAGTTTTATTTTTTATTTTTAACCCATCTATTACATTTATACACCAGATTAGAAAAGATTGGCAAAAATAGAACAAATCATTTCTCAGAATTAGTCTATCCAATAAATACCAATATCTTGGTTTTAGGACTTATATTTTATATAATATATATTAGCAGCCAATTTTTTTTTTTTAATCACAAACTCAACCTTTCAGTTTTTTTAATTGTTTTATTTTATAATATTGTGAATTAGTCATATTATACATTGATTGTTATATTTTATTTCAATGTTCTTCTATTGTTTGAAGGTAGCATTCCATGAAAAAAAAACTTTTGTCAAAATGTTTGTATTTTGACTTCTCTTTTTTAATTTTATATTATAGTAATAAAATTATATTTGTATTGATTAATTAAACTATAATTGTTAGGTTGTTTAAACCGAATACTAAATATGAACATTTGTTAGTTTAACTTCTCGAGATGCGAGTCGTGTCGAGCCTAGTTCAAATTTAAACGAGTCGAACCAGAGATATTAAATTTTATTTAGTAGTATAAGAATAAATATTTTTAAATATTACTATCAACCCTAAACTAGTATTTGGTTCTAAATATTAAGTATTTTTTAATATATATACTTAACTTAATTTGTGCATATTTAGTATTCGGTCAGTTCGACTCGTTTATAAACATCCTAATAATTATAATTTGATTAATTAATAAAAAAATAATTTCATGATTATAATATAAAATTAAAAAAGAAAGGGTAAATTACTAACATTTTGACAAGAGTAAATTTTTTAGCGGGATGCTACCTTCAAAGAAATAAATACTTAGAATAAAATATAACAATTAATATATATATAAATATGAATAATTCATAATATTATAAAATGAAATAACTAGAAAAGAAAACAGAAAAGTTGTGTTCAGATAATTAAAAAAAAAATTGGCTGCAAATTAATTAAATAAAGGATGACACAATTGGTTAGGAAAAAAAGTCCACAACCGAGAAGCAAGGTATTGGTATTTATGGGGTAGATTAATTCCGAAAAATGAGTTCTCGGTTTGGTCTATTTTTGCCAATCTTTTCTAACTTGGTGTATAAATGTAATAATTTCTAAAAGATGGGTTCGAAATTAAAAAAAAACTCGTTGAGAAACACGATGAGTAAATTCAGAAACTTGTGTGTAGTAGTAGGAATTTAAATGGAATCTTGGATGCACCAAGTGGGTGTGTGGCCTTTGAAGTCCCCGTTAACAAGAGATCGTTGGTTAGCAAAATAAATAATAAATAGGGGTATTGTTCGCAGGGATTGACTACGATTGAAGGCTTTCAAAGTAATGTAAATCTAAGAAATTTATAATTCAATACGAAATAAAAATATTAAATGGGAATATTTGTTTGGTTTTGTAAAGATTAATGACCAATGACAAGATAAAAGTAATTGCGATTATACTAAGGAAAATTATCAAATAATAATGATGAAAATAAACAACTAAAGTTATAGACATAAGCTCGACGAGATAGATTTTTGAGGATATTGTTAAGTAATAAACTATGCCGCAAATTAATTTTGCTATTCATAAGGGCGAGTGGTTTTGTTGTTCACATTAATCGAGATTCTATGTCAGTTTAAGTCTCCGCTAGGGCTAACTAAGCTCTCTACCTTATTCATCCTCTCAGATTTTGGGTAGGCTTAAGTCCCTATTACCCTACTTACCACCTAGCGTGCTAATATCGTCTGATGAAAGACATTAGGCGCCTGTATACTAGGTCTATAAAATCGCCCCCACGCGGGTGTTAGCTTAATTACGACGGCTCGTGCTACTTTGGACAGAGCATATGAGTAATTATAACACAGATACAAACAATGGAAATATAATTAATCTAAATTTCAATTAAATATCGATATGATATCCCAAATAAAATAACATTATTGTTTCTCTGGCTAAAAAATAACATTAAAAAATTTATGCTAAAACCGAGCTATTTGATTTTCAATTTTTGTTTGGTATTTTTCGATTTATTGATTGGGTTTAGTTTTCTAGTTCTCATTTGCTCGGCCCTAATTTTTACTAATTCAGTTTTTAGATTGAAGTGACTCTGGACTAGTTAACCTAAATTGCTTTGGTACAAAATAAAACCTAAATTGCTTTGAATAAGAATTTGGACCATACATATTTAGCACACCTAGACTAGAAATTAAGGCCAATTTTTAATTAAATTCATGGCTCATCCCCTTGGGTGTCGTATTAGTTATTCGTTTAAAAAAGTATCACGGAGCCGCTCCTGTGAAATCTTTTCTTTTGTTTTTTCAATACACTGCAAGCTATATAGAATATGAAACACATGGTCCAGTAATGGACTAATTTAAACTTACTTAAACAGAAATAACATATTCAATGGAGCTATGCATAGCTAAAATTTTGGGAACACCACCTCTGAGGGGCATTTTCCACGAGGCAAAACAGGACATTCGATGAGATCTGAACCAGATTTGTCTACACAAATGTAAATCTGGAATAACTGACTGTTACCAGATGATGAATCAACATTGCATTCCACACCTGGAGTGAACCCAGTCCCATTTTTAATAGCATCTGTTATGCCGTCTAAGCTGTATTGTCCACCATCTGGAGAGAAACCTGTATTACAAAAATTCATTACTCTCTCAATTGCTAAAAGGTTGTCACTTATACTAAATATAGTTGTTTCAAAAACGTTGTCACTTTAGAAAATCAAGACACTTTTTTTTCTTTATACCACTTTTACCCCTAATTAAATGTTATAATATATGTTCCCAATAAATATTCAAATAATCAAGACACTTTATTAAGGGAATTTTAGTAATAACATGGATAATAAATGACATTTCTTAGTTTGTGTGCAAAAGCAAATATGACAACCTTTTAGGAACGGAGGGAGTACAACATTAAGATATTTAGTTCCCTTTTTTTTTGGAAGTAGCTCGCTATGCTAACTAAGAAACGGATTATTTGATGTGATTTGAAAAGATCTTAAATTATGTAATCCAACAAAAACACATATAAAAAAGGGATGAGTGAAGTGGGGTATTGAAAGGATCCATGCTCCTCAATTTCAGTTAATTGAACATGATCATTTCCTTAATAGCGAAAATACTAAAATACAAACATGGTTGAAAATATTTGGTTAGAAATTAAAGTACCTGCATTCTTGAGAATAGAGAGGATGTCATATGTACTTTTAAGGTTGAGAGCTGATGCAAAATAACTATGCTGGTCAAGAACAGATTCTGAGCATGTGCCATGTTTATTCCATTCATGCGACCAAAATTTTGTACCAGTGTCGCTTGGACAAGCTAGACTAGGCCATTCATGTTGCATGCGGCTAATTAAGTCAGATATCTACATCATTTAAAATTACAAAATTTTTAGTAAATTATATTAACAAAATTATCTATAACATTAATAAAATCAGGGGTTTAGGCACCTGGGATTGATCAAAAGGATTGCTAGAATCACAGTTTGATGGGTAAGAACCATCATTATAGTTTGGCCAAAGCCCATGAATACCAAAAGTTGATGCTGGCTTTCCTATTGTTGGGTAGCAACAACCTTGTGATGAATCGCAATATGATCCTAGCCACTGCAATATTAAATTAAAGGTTTATGCTTTATCAATCTTAGGCTACATATGTACGGATAAAATATATAGAAAGGAAGTAGATTCGACAAACCTGTAGAACAAAGTAGAAGAAATCAAAGTCTTTTCCAAGACATAGTAAAGGTAAGAAACAATGGATTAGCATGAGCTTCATTAAGAACGAACTTTTGAATGTCATTTCGTCTCTCACTATCAAATTCTGCTACCACAAAGTATAAGGAGAAAATGTGAGTTGATAGCAATGGAGTGAGTGTCTTTTATAGGCCAAAAAACTTGAAATCTTATTTATACCGCGGAATGTGATAATAATTGCGGTAGTTGAATTTGATTAATTTTCTCTTGTGGCTATTTAATGATTAATCTTTGTAACGGGTATGCTAATATAATGATATACATTGACATTATTCCTTTTCCTTTTCCTCTTTCATGGTTTAATAAAAGTCCATTTGGTATTGATTATTTTAAAGTTAAAAGCGCTTTTGCTATAAGTGATTTTAAAGGTTTAAATTATTTTTAGGGAGCTAAAATCACTCCAAGTGATTATTTTAAATAGCATTTTTAAACGGACCCTAAGTATAGTAGATCTTACATCCGTTTTTAAATATATCTCGGAATTTGATTTCAAGAACTTGAAATGTGTTTTTAGTTGAAATGTAATTGATTTCGCTTTCTTAATTAGTATTTTTTATTTTCTACTTATGAAAATATAAATATAAATGTAGAAGGTTAATAAAAAATGTTCAATGTTATTTGACTTTTGGAGTATTAACATTCTTTTTCATCTATTTTAAATATTATATTAGTTTATATTACCAACAAAGATATAAAGTAAGAATTTCTTTTTCAACTAGTCGCACGGTTTAGGAGACTGGGCATTGGCAGACCTGCTACGGGTTTGATTTTACCGGTTGACCAAAAAAAAATTAAGAAAAAAAATTGTAAAAGTGATGGCAATTAAAGTGTTTTCTTAATTCATTTATATTTACTAGGTTATATGTCAAAAGTTACGAATAAATGTTTACTATGTCTGCCATTATCGATTAACCCATTTAAAATCCATGAAAAATGTTATCAAGTATATATTCTACTTTTTTTTGGATGTTTAAATTTGCATAACAAAAATACTTTAAAGCCAATGCACCATACAAGTTTACCAATATAATTATGAATCTCTTTGCTGTCTAGATCAGGAGTATCAACAGCCAGTGCAGCATACAAGTTCCCCCCCCCCCCCCCCCCCCACCAATAATACAACATACAAGTTTACCAAGACCGACAATCATCTAAATCTCTCAAATCATCCACTAACTTTGGGTACCTGATGAATTTTCTAATGGGTTTGATTATTTGGATGTTTTTGTTCACGATAAAGTAAAGATTAGTTCACATATTATAGGGACTAATTAGGCAATTAACTAAAAAAATTGGGACATTACCTTGTCATTCGTTTAACATAGCCGAATATATTTATAGTATTTTTAGTTGTATAAAGATATATAGGTATACATATTTTTCGATAACCTGAATTTACGATGAAAAATTACTCGAGTTAGCCCACAACCTTAAAAGCAAAAACTACACATTTCCAAATCAACTATAAGTGCCACATATAACACTAAAGACCACACATACTATACAATTTAACACATAACAGTATCCCATAAGAAAAAAACTACCTTCATCACTATCATCGGACGCGGGATCAGGTTCCGTGGCCAGGCTTCTATTCCTTTTTTCGCCTGATCCTGGCTGGTGCGCTTCACTCTAGTAGGTTTTGCTTTTTTCTGGGATTTCTCCCTATGCTTGTCCACCTTTTCAGCTAACAAAGCACAAACAAAAACGCCATAAAACAACAATGTTTAGCACGAAGACCATGAATGTATATATGCTTAAAAATAAACAACATATATAAGTATAACAATTGCATGTATTTTGATTACGTATGTAACAATTTGCGAATGTATTGACGACCCTATGCATAACTTAATGATTTGAATTTAACTTCTTGGATATTAAAGGTTGTTGTGGATGATATAAACACTAAATAATTGCTAACTTTACAAATTCTTACAACTTGTTTTTTTTATATAAGGATTGGAGTTTATTACCGTGTCTATTTGTGGGAGTGGGTCGTGCCGGGATTCGGATTGAGCGGCCCAATGACCTCACATTGTTTTCCGCCAGTGGACTGGCCCTATATTTTCTTCGGCTACCTAGCACGATATTAAAACTAGTTTGAACACCCTTAACGGGTAACTTCGCTGCCCGTAAGAATGGTCGGAGGAGTATATGTCCAAACCAATAATTACTACAAAGCAAAGCCCATAACCCAACCAATAAACATTGATACATTGGATATCGGAAAATAAGTACATACCTTTAGCTTTTGAAAGAAGAATGTTGTCCACTAGACCTAAATTGTTTTCCAGCAAATTCTTGAACCTCAATTTTATGAGACTTTTATGGACGGAGTTAATACTTTTTCGGACAACCCCAATCTTTCTCGTTGATGTGGGCGGAGGAATTATCTCTGTATAATGACAACCGTCGTATGAAATATTAAAAAAATCGTCAGTCCATAAACGAAAGATCAGTCACTGATAGGTGAGGGTTTGCTACGTACCTTTTTTTTCCGCTGGAGGGCCGTCGTCGATAGAAATTGTTTTGCTCCGGGTTACTCGAACAACTGGGCTTTTCGTGGTCTGTTCTATATCCCCATCACCTTGTTTTCCTGCGTTCGTACATTCTTCTTCATTTTTTTCATTGGCGAAAACTTTGTTATGGGCTGCAATTTTGTGTGTCGTTTCATCTTCTTTGGAATCACCGGTTGGGAGAAAATGAAAAGTCAATCGGTATAATAAATGTTTTTGCTTCAATGAGGTTTGAATATGGAGAGAAGTTTGGTATACAAGTAACCTGATTACTACTAAGCGCGTGTATACTAACAAGGGTATATTAGTCTCATTAAACCAATTTTTTTTAAATGGACTCCTAATTGCAAAAACAATGGGTTGTGATCTGTTTGAGTTATGGACCCTTTTTGAAATCTACCATATGTTCATGTAAGAAAAACAAATAAATTGATAGGTTATGTGATATATGCGTATAAAATATGTTTGAGTTGTCATACATTTTGTTTCTTACGAGTTTACATAAATACATATAGTTATGCCCTATATTATTATTTTCATTATAGGTTATGTTATATCAACATTATATACATATAGGAACTAAGTATATATGCCCTATATAATATATCATTCAATAAGTAAAATAAAAACTCTTTGTATATAAAATCAAATGAATGTAAGAACATGAAATTAAACAAATTTAAAGAAATTAAATGAATACATATTACACATACGTAAAGTTTTGAAAAAAAAGATTACGTAAAGAAGAAAAACTTTAGTAATATTCAGTTAGCTTTTATATGTTTGACCAATAAATATCATACACGAATGATAATATAACTTTCTTTTTGTTAAATTTTAGTCATTGACCGAAAAAAGAAAAATAAAAAGGTTATACTTTAAAGTACATCACATGTTCTTTTGTAAAAATCAATGATTTTCTTTTGTTTTTTAAAATGGTCAATTTTGACCATAAGTTACGCATTATTGATTATGCTTTAAAATTTAAAACATGGTCTAAGTTTTCATTTTTTCTTTTTATATGACAGAAATAAATTTTATCACATCCAATAACATAAAATGACACATAAGATGCAATTTTTATCAAACGTTTACTAGATCTATGAGATCCATATGATAGTAAAATATCACACGAGTCACAATTTCTTTCAAACATTTACTGATATATGAGATCCATATGATCGTATAGTAGTTGGACGTTAATTAGCAGGCGTTATGAAAAAAAATACAATTCATAAGCTATGAAAAATTAATAATTACTTAACAGTTGGATGGAAAGACTATCATGATGATGACGTGTTATGAACGATAGAGAGTAACAAAGAATATGGGTGTATTGATTATCAGGAAGTGTGTGAATTATAAAGTGAACACTCACATTTATAGATAATAGGTAAACCTAAACTTTATTTCTCATGAACACGACTACCCGTCAATGGTTTTGATCGAATATCCACATATGGGATTATAATAAAACTAGTACTATTATGTTATCATATATAGTTTAGTTTTATTATTAGCTAGAAGACTAACTTTGACATTTGAGAATAATCTATATTAAAGGACAGTAGATACTGGGAAATTATTTAAGAATGAGAATGGTATATTTATTTTTCATGGGTATGAATTTATTCCTAAATACATATTTCATTCTTTTCAGTAGAGTAGCTAAATATCCTATATCCTCAGATGTATTCAATAGACACTGTATTTAATTAATTTTGAGTAAAATTATTTATGCACGTTTAGATAGTCACCATGTGTAATTATTAAATTGATAGAATATTGAATGCTTGTTATATCATTAAATTTGACATGTCTTTTTGTAGATGTAGGGATTCATGCTCACCGTAGTCCTATGTTACGTCTTTGTGATCAAGGAAGGCATATGATTAGAATACATTCAAAGATTTCTTGATATGTAGTTAAGATTGCGGTTGAAAATGACTAACTATACTACCGTAGGTCATACAATTGTAGGGTTAAATAATTAACGAAGGTAATAGAATAGGATAATTGGATGGAATTGGGTCTAGACTGCAGATATCAAATGTATTACCATTAGCTACTTTCTAAAATATTATAGAGAATTTGTGATCAGAAATAATCTTTATGGAACAAATGGGTTCATAATGATTTCTTACAAGAGCAAAATATTTGAGATTGGCATAAGGACGATGATGATTCTTAATTGTTTAAGGCTTTGTATCATATTAAAACTCGGCTTATCAATGCATATAGAACTAAATACATAGTCGAGGAAGTGCTTCCAAATTAGTACAAATCTGCATGCATTAGCAGTATATCACACCCCAGTAGCAGTATACCCACATACAGGCCAGGAGCACATCGATATTGATAGCAGTGTACCATACCCCAAGTATACCGCAAGTTGATCATGGTCACATTGATACAAGTGGCGGTATACTGCATATTATTAATGGTATACTGCAAAATGCTCCTGCGCGGACGATAAATACGTACGAATTTTTTAGAAAAAGGTCCCTATAAGGTTGCGACCGTCCTATGGATCCCTACATCACCCTTAATCACGCAATAATTGTATGGCTCGCAACTATAAAAAGACTCAACACCAAAGACCGAATAACCTGCATGTAACTTTAACCGAGCGCCTATAATTTTAGTGTAAGTTCACCAACGAGATATGAGGTACCATATGGAGATGGGAGGGTATAGGGAAAGCTATGCATACCACCCAGAATTCCCTAAATGGTTAAAGAAAGACAAGACGAGAGTAGTGTGGAGGACAAAGACATGGAAGATAACTTTCACTTTGACTGTGTACTTGATCAGGCAAGTTAGGAATAAACTTAGTATGGAGGGTGTGCTCCTCAATTCAGAGGGTACAGTAAAAATATTAAGTTTCATTTTTACACATGCCTTTGTTGGATGTATCCACATCTCGGCTCCTCGGGAGATTGTGGACTCTTATATCATCCCACCTAGACTCATTGTATAAAATTTTGTGGGAGATAGTAGCTTTTATTTCTTATTAGCATAATGTTAACAACTAGATAGAGTGATATCTGATTGAGTCAAGTTGGAAATGATGTAAATATTATGCTTTTTATATTATTTTTAATATAATATTTACTTGGGATTCCAATTCGGTCACTCCTTTCAAGTAACAACGGTATGTGAAAAGTCTAAGTCATTCTTAAAAGTGTCTTAGATTGACCAAACAAAAAATCCATAAGTAGTAACTCAATAGGTTAAACTAATAATATTCCTGATATCATCCCAAGTTTGTCTCTTTACCATATAATATCCATCTTGGTGATTAGTCTAATGCTTAGTTAGTTAGCGGTAATCAAGTAAGATAAATCAATAAATCCACACCTTAGCAAAAATTAAACATAGTAATTTACCCAAATCATCCTAAGTCCTCAGTTGTTCGACCCTTGGCATCAGTATTGATAAGGATGAATAATAAATAGTGAATTTGATAGTGTCTAGTTATAATAATCTTGATAGTGATTTTGCGAGAAATCAACGACTTTGCGAAAGACATCGATAGTGATACTGTCTAGTAATTTATGTTAAACGAACCACCTTCAAGATTTCATAGTCAACTAAGAATTCACCATCGACAACTCTACTTTCGTCCTTCATGTCCATCATTTTTTAATTTGTCTTCCTCTTTATCTACAACTATTTGGGATAACCATGTTTGAACCAATTAGTGCATTATTCCAACCAAAAGTCTTCTTATGTTGAATGATTAATGACGTTACTCTAGCTTGAGGAAGAAATATGGGCAATCGAGGACTCAAGAAATCCATGACTTGTGATCGAACCCTCTTGATACGTCTTATATGTTTTTAAGCACCAAAGAGTGAAGAAAAATGAGAATTCCCAACTTCCCCTCCTATGGCTTTATCTGATATGAGTGTCTACATGTGTCCTTGGTTATTGACACTAGGGCTAAAATGACTGAGATAGGCGGTTATGTCATGGCTTGAATGTTAGGAAAATGTGACGAGTGAAAGAACACGTGTTGTTTCTTCACTTCACATAGCTAGAGTTTTAAATTCACTATCAATTTCTTTTTAACCTATTTTTTTTTAATACATGAGAGAGCCACTTTGGACTCAGAGTCATTTTAACTCCAACGACCCAGGACCTCTTTTTCCATGTATAAGAACTAAGATGTCTGACTTAATTCAAACTCTTACCTTTTATTATTATTTTTTTGAGTAATGTATACGGTGTTATTTTTCAAGTTAAAAATTATATAAAGATGTGCAATTCTATAAATTTGGGCTACTATGTTAGGAGTATCTTAAAATCCTACGGAAAAGCCCAAGCTTGATGTGCACTCGGCCCACAAAGCCTGTAAGTATCGTCATTTAAAGGGAGAAACGACATCGTAGCATTTTAAACCCAAAGTGACAAACCCTCCATTTTGATCTCCCTACTTCACTTAACACCTCCCTCCAGTGAAGCCAAATCATTTCTAACTAAAAAAAGCCGATCTAGGGTTTTATTCAAGAAATGGTCATGTCTGCACAAACCCCTGATATTCATGGGGACCGCCAATCTGGCCAAGATGTCCGCGCCCAAAATGGTGCCGCTTCTGTCTCTTTTGTTTTTTGTCATATCTATTCATATATATTTTGTATATGTGTATGTATATGCTGATATGATTTCGAAAATGTGCAGTGATGGCGTGTCAGGCAATTGCAAATATTGTAAAATCATCTCTAGGTCCGGTTGGACTCGATAAGGTACTTATATTGCTAACTTTATATGTCCATATGTATGACGAGAGGCTTATTACTCGGATCTTTTACCTAAATAAAGTGGATTATTAAGTTATTAGATTATTTAGACAGTCGTATGTACTTAATTTTTGGCATACAAAGTATTTGATAATTTGACGCGGCCTATCTTTCTAAGTGTCATTGTTACGTAAGTGGCCTTATTGGCTTGAAGCTAACTAGGAACCTTCTAACTGGGTGGTTTAATATGTTGTGCAAAGTTTACATTCATAATATGTTTGAGTCACTAAGTGTCATGGATGTGTAACCCGCAACAAAGTGATTAAGTGGTCTAGCAAATCCGTTAACACTAGTATACCAAACCGTCAGAACTAACTTATAATATGTTCATAGATTATTAAGATAATCTATAAACTGTATGTTCCTTGGATGTTCATAACTTAGAAAGAGTTAAAACACCCTTTTGCTAATAACATTTGGATAAGTAATTTCTCCACAAATCTGACATAAGCTGTATCTTTAAAAGAATCAATCATCCATTTCTCTTTAAAATGCCAGTATTTCCTTCAAAATGTTTTAAGTTGATGGAACTCGAGCTATATATCTTTGAGTTAATCTCTGAGTGACTTGTTTCCTTTTGATATATCAGATGCTTGTTGATGACATTGGAGATGTAACGATTACAAATGATGGTGCGACAATACTAAGGATGTTAGAAGTTGAGCATCCAGCTGCTAAGGTTATTATAAACTTGACCTTGAGTTAATTGCTAACAAAAATGATAAAACTTTTTAGAACATTTCAGTATTTATTATGTCCTAAATTATCTAATATGTATAGGTTCTTGTGGAGTTAGCTGAACTTCAAGATCGTGAAGTTGGAGATGGAACAACTTCTGTAGTTATCATAGCTGCTGAGTTGCTTAAGGTAGATTGGGATATATGTTATATTTCATTGCTTAGTGTTTGGTAACATATATCATTTGTTTTCTGGTTAATTTATGTAGAGAGCAAATGATTTGGTGAGGAACAAAATTCATCCAACGTCTATAATCAGCGGATATAGAGTATGTATTGTTCAAATTTTACAATTTTGTTTTTATATTATTAACATGTACCAGTGAATACACATCTTATATTTCCTATATGTTTCACTCATTACTTTTTTTTGGTTGAATTATTTGTTGACAGCTTGCAATGAGGGAAGCCTGCAAGTATGTTGATGACAAGTTGTCTATTAAGGTAATGATACTTAATGACATGTAATTTTGTGTTAAAATTGTGTATTTGACTATATAATGAGTGATCCATATCTAAGATCATAATCCTACTGTTGAATCTTCTTTTCATGTGAAGATAACTTTTTCGTTTCTATAGAGAATTTGATCCCCAAATATTTGCTTCAAATTCATTAAATGTTAATTATGTGCATGTATGGAAAATGGGTTTTAAGGATGTAGTTGTTAAAAGAGTTTTTAACATGTTTTCAGGCTACGACACTTGGAAAAGATGCTCTTGTAAACTGTGCAAAGACAAGTATGTCCTCGAAGATCATAGCTGGAGACAGTGACTTCTTTGCAAATATGGTAAGTTAAGTTAAGTGACTATATACTCTTACTTAAAATGGCATGTCTAATTTGATTTGACTTTAGGTTGTGGAAGCTGTAATGGCTGTAAAGATGACTAATGTACGAGGAGAGGTTAAATATCCAATCAAGGTTAGTCATTATCTGTTAGTGAAATAGAGTTATATGTGACTGGAGAGAGATTTTGATAGTAAAGTAATTATATAGGGAATTAACCTACTAAAAGCTCATGGAAAAAGTGCAAGAGATAGTTATTTGTTGAAAGGGTACGCCCTAAATACAGGGCGTGCTGCCCAAGGGATGCCTTTACGAGTTGCCCCTGCAAAGATTGCTTGTCTTGACTTTAATCTTCAAAGGACAAAGATGCAAATGGGTGTTCAAGTTTTAGTCAGTGATCCTCGTGAACTTGAAAAGATTCGCCAAAGGTACCCCTTGTTTCCTTGATTTTAATTTTGCATCTTAATTGTCACCTCAAGTTATTGTTCTACTTTTGCAGAGAAGCTGATATGACTAAGGAACGTATTGAGAAACTTCTTAAGGCTGGAGCGAATGTAGTTTTAACTTCAAAAGGAATTGATGACATGGCACTCAAGGTAAATGTATTATTATATTGCTAATAATAATATAAAGGAGACTAATATAATGACTTGTATTTGTTTGTTATTGTTTACAGTACTTTGTGGAAGCTGGTGCGATTGCAGTTAGACGTGTCCGAAAGGATGATTTGCGCCATGTTGCTAAGGCAACAGGTGCAACTGTGGTATGTTAATTTTACTTAATTTAATTTGTTGTTTTAAATATAATAATAATAATAATAATAATAATATTGGGGTGTGTTTACAGGTGTCAACATTTGCAGATATGGAAGGAGAGGAAACATTTGATCCATCAAATCTTGGATCTGCAGATGAAGTAGTGGAGGAGCGTGTTGCTGATGATGATGTTATTATGATTAAGGGAACTAAAAATAATAGTGCTGTTTCATTGATACTCAGAGGTGCAAATGACTATATGCTTGATGAAATGGATAGGGCTTTACATGATGCTTTGTGTATTGTCAAGAGAACTCTAGAATCCACTACCGTAAGAAAGATTAAAGAACACCATAATTCTTTTTTGAATACATTTAATTTCCGAAACTAATCATTGTAGTTTTTAAAAAAAATAGGTTGTTGCTGGTGGAGGAGCAGTTGAGGCTGCTTTGTCTGTCTACTTGGAGAACTTAGCAACTACTTTAGGATCTCGTGAACAGCTAGCTATTGCTGAATTTGCTGAGTCTTTATTGGTCATTCCCAAGGTATTTATTTTACTATTTTATTTTAAAAGATGAGATTTAAAATAATAATTAATAATTATGCAAATGTTTGTTTTGGTTGTGTGTGGTAGGTGCTGGCTGTTAATGCTGCAAAGGATGCAACAGAGTTGGTTGCTAAATTACGTGCTTATCACCACACTGCACAAACAAAGTCAGATAAGAAGCATCTATCCAGGTATATTCTCTACTCTACTTTGAAACACACCTTTCTTACTCTGTTGAAATAAGATTACTCTCTTTCTCTCTGGTGTTTATTTTTTGTTTTTCATTTGGTTTTTGCAGTATGGGATTAGACTTGGTGAAGGGAGCGGTTAGGAATAATCTAGAAGCTGGAGTGATTGAGCCTGCAATGAGCAAAGTTAAGATAATTCAGGTAAGAATTTGTCTAAAGTCTAACACATATTTTATCAAGTAAAGTTTGATTTAACTGCTGATTGAGTGCTTGTGCTATTTATTTCAATATGACAGTTTGCTACAGAGGCGGCTATAACTATTCTGCGAATTGATGACATGATAAGGCTTGCCAAAGATGAAAGTCAGGGTGATGAATAGACCAAATGCTTATGAGGAGGAGCTAGAGGAATGAGGAGTGATGAGTGTTTGATAGATTTTTTTAGTTATGTAATCTTTCTTTAGAAAGATAGTGTTTTCTTGATTTTGTTTGAAATGCTTTTTCTTTTGCATGATGGTATGGTGTTGTCTGAATTTTGCTCTGCTTTTGCTTTTTCCAGTTAAATTCTACACTTGTTCTTCCAATCTTATCATTTATCATCAGTTGAGTGGGTGTTGTTGGAAAGAGATGACATAGCTTCTTTTGTTTGAGATGTATTTATTGTATGTAGACAAGCTTTTTCTTTTTGCGATAGCAAACGGTATTTGGTAGAATACTACAGAAAAAATAGATACAAGAAAAGGAAAGGATCGACAATATTTAATAAGCAGAAAGAAATACAATGACATAATATAAGAGAGAAAAGTGAATGGGAAGCTAAAGATTACATGAAATCTTGATCATTAACCACCTACTATGAAACAAAGGATGCACAAGATACAATTTGCTATGTTAATCGCTGAGCTTTTTGATGACACAATTCATTGCTTGTACTGAAACCCAGGAAAGCTGCATCTAACCCACAAACACCACAAACAGAATTTCAAACCATTAGTCACCCCCACAACATCACTATTACGTAAAACGCAACATGAATACACTAAACACCTAACATGAATATACAAGTTTAAATTTGCTTTGGCAAGAGTGAAAGGTGGGGGATTTTGAGATTCTCTGTTCTTACTGTTAAATTTATAGTTTTTTTTTTGTCTCAAAATTAGGCAGAATGCAAAGAATTTATTTAGTTTAGCGAAAGTGTAAAATACCCTATTATAATTAAACGACTAGTCCCGTCCAAAAAAAAAAAAAAAATTAAAAGACTAGCAATCGAAAAGGTTCTCTAACCCGTGAATTCAAATCCTACTTGGGGAGATTTTTCCTATAACACACATAAGATATAAATGTTCATATGGATAGATTTAACATTTTGTTTTCCTTGGTTACTAAGGGAAAGAAATTTGAAAAACAAAAAGTCTTCATATTTGATTTAAGTCAATGGATTAAGATCGTCCAAAGTCAAACTACTTTCCCGTGATTTTGAAGACATTGGCATAACAAGATAACATTTTTGTTGTAAAAATTCATCTTTTAATCAATAAAAGCATTTGGATTCGAATCTCACTGGAATCAAAATGATTTCGAAACCAAAGTAGCTCTCATATGTATTGAAAAAAAACATTTGGATTAAAAAACACATACATAAAATCTTCCGTTTTGCCAAGTTATAACATAGTTTAAATTTTGCTTTTGCTAACACCGTTTAATTTTTTTCTGGAAGAGTTTGTTTTAATTGCGCTTTACTTAGATCACACATGGGTTTGGCAAGTAGGACGCTCGATGGTAGTTCCATTATTCAACCATATTTCTTTCTCAACAAAAAATTTAGGCATACTCCTTTTACTTTTCACAACACCAGAATTATGTACACAAAATCAGCAAAAATTGATTGCATAGTTTAATTCTCCATGACATGTCTTAAAACATATAACAAAAAATGTTTTCCTTTAAACTGTTTGCAAAATTACAAAATAAGCTAAAACATTAGCTATTAATAAAGCACATTCTCATTGAAACTAAATCCTGTGTAATTAATTACTGTCTATGCACTACGCACAAAGTAGAGCTTCCCCATGACATGAAGGACAGCAACAAAAGCAATGAAACCAATGCTCATAATGAGCACAACATTTGGAGAAATCTTTAGTCCTGGAGCATCATCTGTGTAGAATTGTAGCATGGTCCCACTTGCTCCTCCTGCTGCTCCACCACTTGCTGGTCTTCTCCTACGCAGTGCTGTAGCTGCTGCACTTCCTCTTTGTGGGGCTCCTCCATTCTGTGCCATTTCCCTGCACACACACCTTTTCAATTATTAGTATCCACACATATTCATTCTGTTATCAAAACCATAAACTAGCTAACTCAATTGACATTAGAATCACGGAAGAATTATTACTAGACACTCGTCCAAGGAATCTCAATTATATGCTTCCAAATCTATATAAAAATGAACTAAAGGCTTGTGAAGGAGCTAAATTAAGTTTCAAAGGCCAAAATCAATTACACCTAGCCCAACAAACACAGAGAACATATATATTTGCAGAGGCACGTTGATCGCATATAAGAGTATATAGATGATCATTCGAGGTCATGGATCATGTACACATTGAACTATTCCAAGTCTGTAAAACTATATCAAATTCTACCTAAGAAAACAACATTGCATAAAACCCAGGTTGATCCAGAAAATCAGATCCATATATCTAACAAAGTTTGGCACTTTAATATATAATATAAAAAAAGATTGCAAGAAGTATGCAGATCGAAAAATCACATAGCTTCAAATCATATAAACCTGCCAATTCGTCTATAAATCACACATCATATGATACAATCATAAATTATGTATGTACGAGTAAGCAGTAGTTTAATTGAAAAAAATCAAAACCTGGCTGACCTTAGCGAGAAGAATTGAAGATGAAGTTGGATTTGATTTGGGGAATTTTGTTCTAGGGCTTTTGAGATCGTTGAATATTGGGTATTGCTGGATGAGAGTATTTATTTGTAAATAAGCGAATGTCCTAATTGTCCTAAAAATATAACCGAAGGCCACATAGACTTCACCAATGACATGTTGACACGTAATAGAGGATAGTCATGTTTTTTTTTTGGACGAGGGAGGATAGTCATGTTTTTTTTTTTTTTAGTCAACCAAGCTTGTATTAAAAAGAACAATCAACCAAGAGGGAAAAAATCCACTCAAGTTGATGCGTGAAAACCCAATACATTACAAACAAAAAAGAACGGAAAGAAAAAACAAGAACGAAATACATTCACCAAGCAAAGAAAATAAAAGAGGAGAAGCATTCGCAAACCAAGCAGTCTAAATGATAGCCGTCCTTCTAATCCCAGAATAGAATGTGTGTGGATCTAACCGTACTCTCAAGATCAACAAGGATAGGCAAGCTCTTCGAAGAGCAGCACGGGCTTGGAGATCGTACAGGCTGAAGAAGGGTTGCGGCATTCGAAAACAACGAAATGCAAAGTGGAGCAGAAAGTAGAGTGAGACATAAATCACTATGAATCAACTTTGTAACTGCAAACAAACTGGACAAAATGAGGTCAATCTGATCAAGATCATGAAGAACTTCACCCTTCCAATTACGAAAAACTGCGGCAGCTACTGCAAAACCCCTCACAAAGAGCTTCTCCAGCCCAACCAACCAACTGCAACCCAAGAACGTCCAACAATTGAAATCGAAATCCAAAAAACCCCAAATGAACGGCAAACACTCGAGAATTCTCAAACTGAAGTCAACTGAACATGCCATCTTGGCAAACGATGAATCACCATCTGCAAAAGAAGGGAGATCGGAGAAACAACACAAGAACGAAACAGACCACCTCTTATGCCATTCTAACCAAAAGCAGGTCACACAAATCGAACCGAAGGATCCCAAACAGAAGAAGTAGCGAGTGAACGACAAACACCCGTAACTCTAACAGTCGAATTCCAAAGGATAAGAGATATAAAACCAAAGTGAATCACCACAGGACATTGGATAGATCAACCATAAGAGACAGCTAAAATAACAAAAGCCAAAGCACAAACCCGCCACATAGGTCCCTTGCCTATCAATTGAAACCAGAACCAAGGACAAAGGCCCCAATCCGCCCTCCGAACCAACACACCAGCAAACACAAAAATTAGACAAGGGATGGCCAACGTTACCTGAGGAGTAAGCATCCCTTTCCGAGTCATGTTTTTCTAACTTCCTTTTTCCTTTTTTTCAAATTATTTTTCTAACTTTCAAGTTAGCCTAAAAAAAAGAAGAAGGCGTTTTAGTTCAATTGCATTAATAATTCATGGATAATAAAATCAGTAGTTTGTCTCTACCAAGACTAACGAAGACCAAGAACTTGATCCTTAACCTACTAAGAAATTCAAAAAACGCCACCACACAGAAATACTCCAAACAATAAAACAATAAAACCATTATGAAGTCTAACCAATTATCCTAATTTAGAACATTCTACTTGGTTTTGCCTTCCTTCACACGGATCCGCACCATGGCTCTGACACTATTATGGCTATTGTTTTATAATTGATAGCTATTTATAACTAAATATCACACAACATTACAAATTTCACACTAGACTACGTGGTTATTGCTTGCCATTCCTTATTACAAGACATAATATTGAAAACATAATATTGAAAACATAATATTGAAAACATATAAATCATAAAGTAATAAAACCAAACATTAAATAGTAACACAAATAATGAAAAGTAGAGCATCTTTTCACTTTTCTGTATTATTTTGGACTTTGGTGGAGCAAGGAACAACCTCTCTTGATTTTTGTATATCCAACCACGTGGCTAACTCCTTTATTGAGAGTTTTGGTCAGGTGATGACTGAAATTGGAGTAGTCCGACGAATCTGAGTCGATATGGCCATATCCGTAGTCTAAACGGGGTGGATCTTAGAATTTTTTCGTCAGCTTTTTCAGGCTCGCTGTTAATCATCAAGTCATCTTCATACGGGTCTTCTGCAAATTGAAATAGTACTTCATTATTTCCTTCATGTGGTGGTGAAGGTGACGGGTCAAGATCAATTCCACAAGAATCATCATTTATGGGTAAATTAAAGGTGAACATGTGCTCTTGTAGGGCATGCCAGCAAGATTCTTTGTCACCCCGTCTTATCATGTTGTTAAAGCCCGCGTAGTATGATTTCCAATTTGAACAGTAGTTGAGAGTGTAGAGTGTGTGACCCTCTTTGTACGGTCTGTGAAAGATGAATAGTAAGCTTGGTAGCGGTGGGTTGCAACACTCCTGTATTTCTTGAAATGTAGCGAGCTAATCAGCACTTGATTTGAACCATTCTAAGATTTTTTTAAAGTTTGGGACAATATTAACAGTTCCTAATGCTTTGACCATGCAACCCACTTGGAACTCCATAGCAAAGTGGAAAATGACTCATATGGCCTACCATAACCATAGTTAGGATATGCAATATGGGGTGATGGTGCCATCATGTTGAGGTAGGGCCTTGATAGATCGATATTGTGTGGGTTCAGTTCCCTTTATGTGACAAACTTGTTTTGGTAGTGGGGTAGATAGTGTTCTGCAAACGGACGTTATTCTCCTACGGTGGTACATTTTGACGCTGCTTCCGACATTACAGGTGGTGGATCGGTAATCATGAAGATAGGTAGTTTTTGGGTGGAGGTGATTAGGAGGGGTTGTTCGGTTTTGGGTTTGGATATGTTATGGACGGTGGCGATTAGGCACGTCTTTCAAGCTTGAGGTCTGGATATTGCATTATCAGCTCCTTAACGTGTAGATTGAACTATTGAACTATTTTGTTTTGGAAACAAGGAGGGTTGATGACAAGATCCAGGAAAATATATTTGGCTTAATTGCATTGTAAGTCCTTATACTATGCAAATATTACAATATAAGGCCCAAAATTAATTCTATAGACTTAGTACTTTTTTTTGTCGTTGACTTAGTACACTAAGGAAAACAAACAAATAAAATATTATTGAGCTAAAAAAATCTAAATATTAACTATGTTGGAATAGTTGTCATACATTCAATGTTTTTTTGGTCGGGTCATACATTCAGTTAAAGACCCATGTTTTCTATTTTTGTTTGTTTTATATAAAAAAGAGAAAAAGACTCTGTAGGTACCCATGTAATTCGAAAAGGGACTTCTGAGTGCCTGTACTATAAAATAGGACATTTAGATACCCAACGTTTTCTTTTTGTCCAACTGTTAGTGTTTTCCGTTATCTCACACATTAAGTATGATGTGGAACCTATGTGGACTTGGTTTCCTTTTATTTTGAAAGGTATACTTAGTGTGTGAGATAACGGAAAATATTAACGTTTAGACAAAAAGAAAAAATTGGGTACCTAAAAGTTCTATTTTATAATATGGATACCCAGAAGTCCCTTTTCGAATTGCATAAGTACCTATGGAGTCTTTTTCTTTAAAAAAAACTTGATTAGTCTGAAGTCCAGTATGTTTCTATTTTTGGCTTGGGGTTTTTCTTTTATCAATTTAAAAATAAATATAAAAATATTGATTAACTAAAATATTATCTAAAATAGTCAATTATTTAAAAAATTAAATTTAAATTAATATTAATCAAAAAAATTATATAAATAATTTTGGTTAACAAATTAATTTCTTTTTAATTATTTTTTCTTTTTGGAGTTTTTTTTTCAACAACGATTTTGGTAGGAGGCAATTTTTTTAAAATTTTGCAATAAAAATCTTATCATAATCTTAAAATAAAGAGAAAATATAGGATTATTGTCCAAGAAATATCTCAAGTTAGAATTAATTCTCTCTCCCACCAACCATCATTTTTTTGCTCATAAAAGGCACATATATTTTGTTTTTTCCTTTTTTTCACATAACTTAAACTTTGAGTAATGTGAAGTTCCTCATAACTCAAACTTTGAGTAATAGGAAGCTTCCCATAACTCACTGTTCTTTAAAAAAGACAGTGTCTTTTACGGGTAAGGGTGTAAGGTGGCAGGTGTCTATTGGACATTAACCCTAAAATATATCCTATTTCAATTTTAAAATAAAAATGTGATAAATTTTATTTCAATTTTGATAAAACATATCTTATCACATACATACTTAAAAATAAAATAAAAAAGAAAAAGACTCCGTAGGTATCCATAAAATTCAAAAAGGAACTTCTAAATACCCATGCTATAAAATAGGACTTCTAGGTACCTAATTTTTTCTTTTTGTCCAACCGTTAGCGTTTTCTGTTATCTTGCACATTAAGTATGATGTAGAGCATATGTGGAGCCTATATGGTGCCACCGCTTATACCTTTCAAAATTAATGGAAACCAATTCCACATAGGCTCTACATCATACTTAATGTATGAGATAACGGAAAACACTAACAGTTGGACAAAAAAAAAAGTTTGGTACCTAAAAGTCTTATTTTAAATATAAGCACTCAGAAGTCTCTTTTTAAATTCCATGGATACCACACAATCTTTTTTTCAAAATAAAACTCATAGCATAAGCGTCAAAAAAAAAAGTCAATAAGGAGGATGTTTCTAATCACCATTTCGATGGGTTATTTTGTCATAGCGTATTCGAATGGCTCACCACCAATTTAAATGAAGCCAAACAGGATAATTCTCGGATCTACAAATAAAGTCCAAGACTGAATCTGATACTCCCTTCGTCCATTTTTGTTTGTGTACCTTTTTGGTGCACAAGAATTAAAAAAATATTTAATACTTTCCTTCTTTACACAAATGCCTTTAATTAATAATTTAATATACATGAGATCATTTATTACGCTACCCTTTCTACTACTAATTAGGGATAATATTAGAAAAAGTAGGAGAAAAAGTGTCTTGGTAATGAGAAATGGACAAACAATTTTAGACACCCTCTTTTAGAAAACGGGACAAATAAAAATGGACGGAAGGAGAGGGAGTAGGATGTATTTTTTTTTTCTAAAAAATTGAAACAAATAGTAAAACAAATAACTCTTGTAATAAAATGCTATTGTTGGAATATTAAACAAAGAAAATCTTTAATACCACAGTGGGATTACAAACATTGCTACCACATAGGGATAAAAAACAACACCATACCAACACTAAAGCGAAAAGAACACCATAATAACTAAACTACACTCATCACAATCCTCGAGTGCCAAATCTAACACACAACAAAAAGACCAACAATTTTTTTTTAAAAGTATTTATTAATCTTCATTTTCAACTTTTGTATTTCCTCTATCTTTATCATTCAACGTTCTTAGTATAGCCAAGATTAGTTGTTTAGATTAAGGATCAATCCATATGAAATAACTACAAACAATCATGATTTCCACATAATGTGCAACCAACGAATCTTCTTCCTGGGTTAAATTCGGTCCACAATATTGTCATTATTAATATATTATACATGATTTTCCACAAAAGCATTGCTCCACCATGATTTATACGCTTCAATGCATCCTAAATATAATAGAAATGGATTCAAATAGTTTTTGCATCAACAATCTATAGACGATTGTGGAGACTGAAATGTCAAATTGTAGAAGATCGGGGACTAAATTGACATTGACATAACCATAGAAAACAAGGGACCAAAATATCACTAAAGATACAAATCTTCCACGTCTATATTATTACCTGCAGGCCATCTTAGTAGCACACCACATCATGACTAGGACATATAGTAACTGAATCCTTCACTGCTACAATTATTGAATTTCAACCAATACAATTGAAGTTAAAGATAAAATTTGTATACGATCCATAGAAAACAATACTAAAATGGAATAGAGCATGTGACTGTTCTGGTAAGTAAAAGAAAAAGTCAAGATGAAAGTAATAAGTATTACCTTTGTTTGTTATATTACTTAAAAATGCATACAAACAAACTTTGATATGGTTGGCTATTAGAATACAGTTGACAAGCTGTAACTTTAACTTATGGGACAGTAAAATTACCCATGTACATTTAATGAGGTCACACAACTAACTAACCTACAATATTAGGTCGTTTTCTCAACTCTGTAAGTAGAAAAATGAGTTATTTTCAACTAACGGAAATTTAGAAAACAAGAAATTACAAACAATATGAATCTATTGTCACGTGTTATAGTGCCATAAACACTTTATCTGAATCATCAAGATGATTGATTCACTTTAGGCGAAATGACCTACCACTTTCTCCCACACCTGTCCCTGCAAGACCTACTGAAAGCAAAGACCTTGAATCTGGACGCCATTTAAACTCTTTAAGATCCGAAAATAAGGTCGCTAAATCTGGACTTATATCACCATCCTTTATATTATTACATGATATTACTTTAAGTCTCTTTAGATCCTTCCAATTAAGAACTACTAATTCGAAACCTTCCGTTGTAAGTAAGGAGCATCCTTTTAACGAAAGGTACCTCACCATCCTAGAAATCAAATAAATATTATCAATCATACCCAAACTTTACCTTATTTAAATTTAATACTTGATCTTACCTACAGTTACTAGCAGAGGCAAATAAATTGTCATCTAATCCCCAGCAATCTTCAAGAACAAGCTCTCTAATTGCTTCACAAACTATAAACAAAGCTCTAACTCCTTGTTTATCACGGATTTGACACCTCTGTAAATGTAATTCTTCAATAGTAGGACAAATACCTAAATGCTCATCAGGTCCAGGATTTGAATCTATACTCTTACAAGATTGAAGCTTTAAAGTCTTTAAATTACCACAAAATGATAAAGCAGATAACCATCCACCGTCCATTCTATGATCACAAAGTGTTAATTCCTCGAGCATTTGACAGCATTGACCGATTGCTTTAATACCATCGTAGCTTCCTTCACATCCTACAAGCTCAAGCTTTACTAATCTTCTACATCCATGAGCAAGAATCGTTAATCCAATATCAGAAATCATGGATTCATAAATCCCGTCAACACAACCTATCACTTTCAGTATCTGTAAATTTTTACATCTTTCGATTCCCTTAACTGCAAAATCGTTCACGTAATGTAACTCCAATTCTTGTAATGTCTCACACTCCTCGGCCACACAGTTTAAACCTTCTTCACTTACATTCATAAGTACTACTTTTCGTAGATTCCCACACCCTTCTGCTAATATCTTTACCCCTCTATCCACCACTTGGACATCTAAGAAATCTTCTTTTCTAATAACACCATTATTTGAAATACCTGAATCCAAATGCATTGTAACCAATCTATTACTCAACAAAATCCCTGAATTTCTCCCGGATCTTACACATGCTCGAATTATATCTACTTCAATTAAATTCGGGAATCTGTAAATAAGCTTACCAGATTCGAGGAATTCCCAATCCAATAATATAATAGATTTCACCAATTTCCCACTAATTCTACACCATCTTCTACAAACTAACGTATTCAATACGTGCTGATTTTCGGGAACTCTAGACAGAATATTTAACAACAAATTATCGGGTAATAAAATAGTGTAATCAGGTGCAGCCGGTCCATAAATTGCGGAGGAGGCTAGGTTTAGAGTTTCAGAATCGGATTCAGAAGGCGGCGTAATGGAGTTAGAGACGGAGACGGACTGTAAAGACCGCATTTTAAGCACCATCTGCTTCAAGGCCTGTTGTCGTGGGTCCCTTTGGTGGTGCCGATTCTGCTGGTGGTTCAGCCACAGCTCGGGCCAGCTATTAGTTTGTTGCTTCTTCTTCACCTGAGCCGGAGGTGACTGTGGCATTTTGTCAAATAATTAGTTGGTGAAGAATTGGGGGTTAGGTTTCGAATACTAAGACCCAATAGCTACTTAGGGTTTTGAAGAATATATAAATATATATATGTAATGGTGTATGTAATTGTATATTAAGCTGAGCTTATGGATAAATATTTTCTAAAAATGTTGTATAATTGTGTTCGTGGGATTTTGTGTATAGCAAGCTGTTGGAAGATGAGGTTCGTGGGGCGCACAATCTACTAACTCTTTTTGTATTTTTTTGTCGAGGAAAAGCAGAAATGATATTATTTTTGGTTCTACTCATGACACCTTATGATATCGTGACACGTGTACAAACTGTCATAGATGGAATGACCATTGGTGGGTGTAGAAGGTGCAAGGGTTTATAAACGTGTTTAATTTTATGGTAATAGTACTCACTCTCAGGAGTTTAATGATTGATTTTGATTTGATTAATTATTAAGAGTATGGTTTTGTTGTCTTATGTGGAGTGAAATTAAGTACTCCCTCCGTCCCAAAAATAATGTCCACTTTGCTTTTCACACAAAGTAAGAAACCTAATAATTACATACACCATTTACAAATTTACCCTTCATAAAGTGTCTTGATAATTTAAATATGTATTGGAAATGTAAATTTTATTTTTTTAATAAGGGTAATAATGGAAAAAGTTGGAGAAAAGTGTCTTGGTATTCTAAGTGGACAATAATTTTGGGACACTATTTTTAGTAATGTGGACATTAATTTTGGGACGGAGGGAGTACCTATTTACGGTTACATTTGATCTTATTGATTGGGATAAGGCTTACAATGGAAAGTTGGAACATCATTTACATCGCTTTTGTAGCACATTAGGAAGCAATAAGGAAAAGAACCGCGAGGGTAGGCTAAATCCAATAGTTAGTAATTTTTTAGCTATAATTTTTACTCAACAGGTTTCTAATTTTTAAGATTCTTATTTAAATTTTGTTTCAATGACTTTTTTTTTTTCTATACATATAAAACTCTAATAGGTCCGTACGTCCTAGCTAAAACTTACTAAATTCCTGATAGAGTGCACAAAATATTTCTAAGAATAGTCCATCCGCACTTGTCTCTTCTTAAGAGTTTATGTATTCCATCTGGGGGTCACCATAGTATACTATATGGCTTCTAAGTTTGCTCCCACTTTTGCCATAAAGTCTGCGCAGTTATTAGCTTTCCTATAAATACAAACAAGCTCGAAACCTGCATAGTTCATTAAGATTTCTCTACATTCCAACAGAAGCGTGTCTAACCAATCCCTATTGTTCCCACCGCCCTTCACTAACGAGTGTAACACACGCGAATAGGTTTCAACTACTATTCTTTCGTGACTTCTTTTAAACGCCAAGGTTAACCCGAAATGAAGCGCAATTACTTCCGCTTGGAACGCTAAACACGACAAAACGGGACCCGCGAATCCTCCCAAATACTCACCCTCCTTATCTTTGAACAAACCTCCTACACCTCCCTTGGAGGACCCAAGCTTTTGACTACCGTCTATGTTAAGTTTGATCCCAAGATTGGGCTTGACCCATTTTACGAGTGTGCAGTTTGTGGATACAACTATGCCACCATCAATTTCTTTCCCCCACGCACGAACATAGTTTATAGCAGCGTTTTTTACTTTATAGCGCAACTCGGTCATCGGCTTTCTACCCCCGGACCGTTGAATATCCGATCATTCTTATCCATCCATATTATCCAGAAACTGGCAACTTAACCTGTCATATGCTTTAGCAAGATCTATCTAAGCTGCCATATGTCCAACCTTACCTGTTTTATTATGCATCATAGAGGCTATCTCTTGCACTAGGACAATGTTATATGTAGTGGATCTACCCGGAAGGAAACTCGTTTGGTTCAGACCAATCGTTCAGCCAGGAGGATCGTAATCATTAACCATGTCTGACATAACAAACTTCATGGGGACATTAATGAGACTAATTGGGCGAAAATCACTCACATTCTCGGGATCTTTGATCTTTGGTATTAGATGACCCAGACTAATGCAATGTCTTACCATCTTACAAACGGTGGGACCACCACATTCCAACACTTTTGATAGAAATCAATAGACATCCCATCCGGACCCGGGGCTTTAACTAGTTTAGCTCGAAACACTACCTCCTTAATCTCAGCATCAGTAATCCTCTAGTAACTCTTTCTCGCTGTATCCTATTTGCGGCACTCTTGGCAGTGAGAAAGGGTCAATAAAATCCATTTTCGACGACTACAAACCCTGAAAATAGCTCCAAACCAAAAAAATTATTTCCTATTCATTCGATACCCAATACCACTCGCTTCCTTTAGCCTGGATATCCTAGCGGACTTCTTTTTTCGAATAATGGATAGGTGATAAGATTTAGTGTTACGTTCTACGGACTTTATCCACTTCTTCTTCATCCTTTGAAACCATAGCACCTCTTCTTTCTCGAGAACATCAAGATAATCATCTCTTAAATGTTTACCCAGTTGAAACAGGGACGTGTTGAACTTAAGCGAAAGTTGAATCCCTTTGAGCCTCTACATTAGGGACCTTTTTTTCCTATTAATGTCTCCTAACACCTTAATTTTATATACACTAAAGTGCTTCTTTATCGAAGAAATTTTTTCCCCCAAATTATCATTTTCCGCATTCCTTTTACTTTGCACAAAACTTTGAAAATTCTTGTGCAAGCACCACGCGGATTCGAACCTGAAACAGCCACTACGTCATGGGGACCACCCGTCTCCATTTAGTCGGATTAAGATGGGCATGTGATCTGAATGAGCATGATCTAGATGAATAATTTTAGCCTGCGCAAACAAAGAAAAAAGGTTAGCATTTCCATAGGCTCTGTCATGGCGACACATGATTCTTTCTCCCGTGTTCCATGAATCGCTCCATGTGAACCTAGGACCAGTGGAACCCATATCCATTAATCAGCATCCATTTCTCCATTCCTAAAAATTTTCATACGTCTAGTCATCCCCATTACACCTCCGCTGGTATATTCTTCTTTCCAAACCTGGTTAAAAATCTCCAGCAACCAACCAGGGATCTACTATACCTTGAAAAGCCTCTTTGAGGGCTACCCATAAATCTTCTCTCTCTGAGGCTTGTGTGCATGCATAAACCGCCAAAAATATCCACGGTTCACACCCTTGTTTTGATATTTCTAGATTGATGACTTGACGGCCTAACGATAATACTCTAATCTCCACCTCTAAATCACCCCAAATGATCCAAATACCTCCTCTATACGTCTCTGCTTCTACCCGAATTGAATTATCTTTTCCAAGACTCCGTATTATTTCACTTGATTTTTCACCACTCGCCCGAGGATCTACGATAATTGTTAACCAAACTTTATGTAGTTGAATCATCTCACGGACGACGTGACGAAAGTTATCCGCACATGCTCCATGACAATTCCAAACAATGATATTCAGCGGATGAAGTAAACTATTCCACCCTTGAGAAATGTGAGTTGATGTACACATAAATAAAACTAATAAATGGGAAAAAAATATACCACACATAGCAGATTAATCTACTATTGTCATCTCTGAATCCTCTTCATTTAGCCCATTAGCGTTCATGTCCACATCAATTTGTTTTCCAGTTATGGCGGGGGCATGAACATTGAGTGCTGAGTCGGAGTTTATACACTCAATACTACGTCCTGGCATCTGATCAAACAGTCTCAGATCCAATTCCGAGATATCTACGCCTGGGCTGCCTCTCAATTGCCTGACTGAGGGATGAGCATGGTCTGTTCAGTTTCTAAAATACCTTGCTCTTCCATAGGTGTTCTACTCGTACTCATCGAACTAATAATCACACCAGAATTTACATGTAGTCATTACCGAGTCCCTCCTAATACTCCCCACTGCACAATATAAATTCACCCCTCCACTTTCCATAATTGCCAAAGAAGTCTCTGTACCCGAGTTCCCCTCTTTACTCATCTTCACACTAATGACCACTCTATAATACTCGTTTTACCCCTCCCCCCTCCAGGCTCCCCGCCGCTGCAACTATACTAGAGTTCAATTTCTTAGCTTTTTCGAAAGACAAGTCAGTAAGAATTTTGTGACCCGGACCACCACATCTTTGTCGCCTAGAACTGCCATTTACCTGATTAACTTGTTTACTGGTATTCAACCCTTTATCCGACCTACTGTTATTACTACCCACATTTTTCGTACCCGTGACCTCCATCTCATTCTAATCAAGGAATAGTGACTCGAATCTCGAACCTGGACTCATGCTACGCTTTATTCAGATTGAACGATCCTTGTTTGCGCCCCCATTTTTGTTCCCGTTCCGTTGGACAATCATCCATTCCCCGAACGTAGATTGTTCCACTTCCACAACACTAGGCGAACTGCTAGGCACCACCGCATGTTGTCGCCTATCATCAAAATCATTGTCAGCGCTTTGTATAGTATTTAGAGACACATATTTATCCCCCTGGTGACCGAATCAACCACATCAAAGCATATCATATGTAGCCCTTCACACTCTACCTTACGAATTTCACCACTATATTAATTTTCGGCACTAATATTTTATCCAAATTCAGCTCTACCGCTATTCTTGTGTAGTTTCCTCTCTTTCTAGTCTTGGTTAAAGGATACTATCCCCAATTTTCCTTAAAATTCACATGGTATAGTTCTACATTCCAACATTAGACACCCTAACAAGCCGTGGTGGTGGAAATAGTAGTTTCATGAGGCTTAAACTCTGGTTCCATTCCCGAACTACCAAATAATGGTCATAAATCATCCGAGGACCTCCCCCTAACGCAAAATTCAGGTCCTCGTGACTTGAAAACTTAACCATGAAGAAACTGTGGCCCACTTCCACACGTACGAATAACCCCTTCAGATTCCATATCTGTTACAATTTCATAGCTAGGTAATTATACCCCACTTTACAACCTAGCAAGTGTATAACAACCGTATCACTTCACAATTCGATACCTTTGATTTTCTCCTCCTGAGACCTTATTACTTGCAGATATTCACTCCCCTCAATGACTATATCATCTACAATGGATGAAGTAAAATCCCTGTCTTCCTCAATTGGAGAAGGATTTTTACTATTTTCATTAGGATCAACAATAGTTAGGATAACAGAATCAAAACCGGTCGCAACATTGTGCCAACCATATATCTTCTTCGACTAATTGAATGTAATTGGTGACACCTTGTTCTATGTTACTTAATTAGCAGTAGCCGAATTTTTAGTCGAGCGAGATCGTTTTGGAAGCTGGTGACTCTCCATTGCCGCAGTGAGAGTAGGAATAGCCCTAAATTGGAATCAGTGGGTGTAGCTTCATCTGTTAACATATCACCATGTGGATGTTCTCTTTCCACAGTGTTGTTCAAAGAAGGAAATAATGGCGGGTCTGCCATTTGGATCGAAGGGATTAGGATTGTCGGTTGGGAAGAGTCGGAAAGCATCGCCATTAGAAGTCGTCGTTCAGAGAGCGTTTTTTTTTCCAATGACTTTTCAAGGTCAACTAATTTATTAATACTTAAATATTTTATTCAATTATTTTGTTTATGTTTAAAATATTAATTTATAACTGGTTGAGGTTGGCTCAACTGACCAGAGCCCTGGTTATTCTTTTAATTTGTACAGGTTCGAACCGTGTCAACGATATCGAGTCCAAAAGTAGCTTTCCTATGTAACAAAAAAAAATTAATTCATTGTAAAAATATTTGAAACTAATAGAAAAAATATAATTAAAATGATTAACTCAAAAAGTGCATATCTCATAAAAACTTTCCACATCAATTCCACCCAAAATCATATTATGTTACCCATGGATTTTCATTAATGTACTTTAATTATTAATTGAAAATTTCTTCTCCACATGTCTTAAATTATGTACCATCTTTATTTATCCTTTTGGTAACATTTCTTAGCATAGTTTGTGCATCGAAACCTAAAATAAATTACTACCAAATCGGAAAATATTTTGTAGGTGATAAAATATAATAAAAAAAACTAGGGAATTATTTCTGGGTTGAACGAAAGTTTTTAATGGATTTTCTGGTGATTGTACAATGTGTGAGAGTGTGAATTGAAGTGTGAAAGTGAATGTGTTGGGTGTTGTTTTAGATGGGATGTCATTGAAAATGAATGGGTCATGTGCACTTTTGCATGAGTTGCCTTCGAAAAAAATTGGGTTGTGTTACTTGTGTACACATTTTAATGTGCTGATAGTGAAAAATGACTAGGTCATGTGCATGTATGAATTTGCTGTCATTGAAAAAGATTGGATTTGTGCACGTTTCAATGGATGCCAGTGAATAATGTTTGGGTTTTGTGTACGTATCAATGGGTTGTCACTAAAAATGGTTGAATGGTATATTTCATCATTAAAAACCTTCAAACTAATCTTGATTTTTCTTCAAAAATGATATTTTTTCAATTTGCAAAAAATAACGTTAATGGTTTTGGTATTAATGATATTGGTTATGGCATAAATTTTGGATGCCCTGTAAAATTTGGTGGTTCAAAGTTTCTTTAATGGTGGTATAGATAGTGGTAATAGGAGCTTGTTGTGGTTGTAGTGGTATCTTTAATGGTGGTGGTTGCTTAGTTGTTGTGGTGTTAATGGAAATGGTAATGGCGTAGTTGGATATATTGGTGGTGGCGTTAAGGGCGAGGATAGTGCGTGGTTGTAGTGTAATGGGTGTTAGGAGATGGGATGTCGGTTTATGTGTGGTGGTGGTCGTGATTGTAGTAGTTGCATTGTGGTGTTCTTTTTTGGTACGTGGGTGATCCGGACCAGCTTGCTAAAACCACGACTAATCCCACAGGATTATGCAAGCCTCCTTAGGCATATTCCTAGTTAAATTAGAACTAGGTTACCCATGTTCATGGAGGGGTTCAAACCTTGTATTTCTCACTTTACACCCCGTTAGGGAGGGGATTCGAATTATGTACCTCCCCTTTAAGTGCTGAAAAAATAGCAAGACTCTGGCCATGTGAGCTAACCCAAATGGTTATTGCATTGTGGTGTTGTAGAGAAAGAAGAGGATGGGCAAGTAGAAAGAAAGAAAATTGGAATGAATCAAATATAAAATAAATATTATCAGGAAGTAATCAAATATATAATAAATCCGTTATGGAAAGATAATCAATCATTAATGTGTTAAAATTAGTGAGGGTAAAATGGGAAGATCAACTAAACAAAATAATATTTAAGATCTTCTCAAGTAAGAAAAAATAAGTTGAACTCTTTAGTAGAATGATATTATGGGGTTAGAACTCTTTGAGCAATTATCTCTTATTGATATTAAAATTTGTACATAAACATATATAATTTTGAGTAACTACAATTTGTCAATAATAAAATACATTACTAAAATTAAATATAAATCTCAAATTCAAATAAAGCATATAAAAAGTCTAGGGTTCATACCCATATGCTATTCTCAAGCTAAATATAATTAGTTCATAAGAAAGAAATAAAATTAAACAATTGATAACCAGAAGGGTCGGAATGGCATGAACAGCTTCCAAGCTCCTTCTTCTCTCCTTCTCTCTTGATCTAGGATTCCTCTTAGTCTTTAGATGATTAGGGACTGAACAACATATGATTTTATTAACTTAAAAGTGGATATATATAGGCCATAGGTTGAAACCTAAAGTGTAGGCCAAGTGACAGAGTCAAAATCCAACTTAAATTCGTTTTTCTAAATTATAGGACTAGATAACCTCTAAAGATTGAAATAATTATAACTCCTTCGATACTTATCGGAATTTAATTTATTTTATATCGAAATGGCCGCTACTCAGAGATCTATCTGCCTGTCAAAGGGTTCTTCCAAATTAGTAGTCAATTTGCTGCAGTATTAAAAATAGTGGACGTTTTTCCAACATGGCAAATTCTTTTAATTTTCAAAATATATCCAAAGTTTCCTTTTCAATTATGACTAAAGGGTTTTATTGCCTTCTTCACTTCTTATCACTATCCCAAGGTGCAATAGTTTCCAAATACCTAAGTGCTACACAAATAACACACAAAGTATGCGCAAAAGCTCTAAAAATATCAAAACACCTAAAACTAGACAAGAAAGTGTAAATCATGAATAACTGGGGAAAACTCAAAACTATGTACTAAATACCCCTAAAATGATGTCTCGTGACTAGATTATTTTATCACATATTATGACCTCGTTTCTCAACGTTTAGCTTTTCTTTAACACCCTAGTGCTTAATAGCAATGGATTTAAGGTAGGTAGAACTAATGGATCCAGTTTCTATCATTCGAACAAAAAACTTTGCTTCCACAAATTCAGCATATTCTCCACTCTCACTTGGGAAAGAGTAAGATTATCATCCACAACAAAGGATCCATTATCATATAACTTAAGGTTAGAATCCGGTGGAAAAGCCATCAAGAAAATCGTCGTAACAAAGAACATAGGTGGGTTAGGAGAGAGGAGAGAGAGAGAGAGAGAGAGAGAGAGAGAGAGAGAGAGAGAGAGAGAGAGAGAGAGAGAGAGAGAAGAAAAGAATAAAGGTATGGAGAAGAGAGGCAGATGGTTATATGGTGGTAATGGAGCAGACGAGAAGACGATAGAGTGATCTCTTTCGGTACCTCGGTGTGCTGGGAGAGATCTTCTTTTCTTTAGATGAAGCGAAAGCATTGGACAGCTGGTCTTGTCTGCCCAATTAATACAGAGATACCATTCGTCCTACACTACTTCATCTTTACTTTACTAATTCTTTTTAGTTAGGGGTCAGGTCCGCTTAACATCACTGGTGTAGACCTTAGCCTATACATAATGATCGGGAAAGGTGGAAAGATGTGCCGTAGGTCAAAGTCAAGTCAGACCGAGCGGGTTGAGCGGCTAGAAGAGAATCGAAACCCAAAAGTAAGATCTGCCGAACTTCCATAATTTACTTATATATATATATTTTTTTAATTCAGAATTTTTATTGAATATTTGATTGTTAAAGTTATTGGATGGATAAACCTTTTGTTATTAGGTCAATCTGCGTACAAGATGGGCTTATGATATCTTTTTATTTCTGTTTTTAAATGTGGCTTGTTTATTTTATCCTTTTTTTTTGGTCGGTGCTTTGTTTGATTCAAATTACCACAACCAAACAAAACTGAAAAAAAAAGAAGATAAGAGGCGATTAGAGGCGATTAACATCGGAGTAATTCTCAGGCTACCACATATCAACATACAGATCCAAGAAGCAATTTTCAACATCAGAAAGCAATTATTCATCATCAATTTAGCAGGTTTCATTAAGCTTTTAGATTCTGCAATTTTAGTTTATCTACGATTACTAGGGTTTGAAGAAATGAATCCCTCATCGGACGGCAAGCGTTTTAATATCTATTTACAATACAATTTCACCCACAACATACGGATTACGTTTAAATTGCTAAGATCTAACATCAACTACTCTGAAATCAAAGAATATAAGGTTTATTTTCAAAGACAGAAAAATGGAGCGGCGTTCTATTTCAACAATAAAAATCAATTAAATCGTGTTCTCGGACAAACATACTCGATACAAATCTGTTCTCAAACATGGAAGACAGATACAACGGATCTCGATACAGAAAGTTTTACTCATATAAGGAATATGAAATCACAAGAAGTAATCACAGAAGGTAAGGCTTTATCTCTTAATTGTAGAAGGGAAGAGTGGAATTTCAGGATTAATGATAAGCGCAACATAGAAGCGGCTGTTTATTTCAGTAGTTTTATATGTTTAGAAGGTTTTCAGTGGTTTTTCCAAGAACAGAAGATAGAAGGGGTTCGTCATCTAACCATCACATCTTGGATAAAAGATTTGAATTATAATAGTTTCTTGATACAGAATTATCTTATCGAAGATGACAGAACTAATAATCGAAGAAAAGGTTGCCGTCTAGTGTGTTCAGATGACATAGGATCTAATCAACTCAATAAGAAGTATAGAAAGGACATAATGTACGGAGGAATTGATAAAGCCCTTTCTCGAACCCAAATTAGGAGGATTTTTTTCGAAGCCTATGTGCTCTTTTTCAAATACATCTACAGGTATGACAACAGACAAAGGAAAAAAGAAAGCAAGGATGGAAATATTAAGAGGCGGTGTTACTGTGATTCTCTTCTTACTCTTCATCAGGATTTTGAGATTAGTGGGTTTAATTACAAGGAAAAACAGAACAAGGAAAAAAAGCTCTTAGCAGGAGCCAAACGGCGCAGCATCTCCAACCATCGATCAACCAAACGAATCAGCCTAAAAATCAACAGTAAATCAATTAATAATCCGTATCAGCTCCTATTATTCATTGGATCTTTAATAGCAGCCGACAACGATCAAAACACTAGTTTTCATATGGATTTTAAAAAGGTTTGTCATCGACAAAAAGCTGCAAAGAAGAGATATAATATTACTATTAATTACAAGGACGAAATCAAGCTAAACCCCTTTTCACAAATAGTTTCTTTAACAGAATCAATTATCAAGATAACGAACAACCATATACCCATTTCAAAAACCTTATTACAGAGTCTACCTCAGCGCAAGATGACAAAAGCTATCACAAACACCTTGGTAACCAAACAAGAATTCAATAGTAAGGATCGGTCACAGGGAGCGACTAACACTAATAAAGGTAAAGGTAGGAACCAGAAGAGGAGTTTCATTTTTACAGAAAGGTTTAAAATAGGACAGAACTATCTAGAGTACTCAGTCCTCAGAGTACTGCGGTTTCATAAGACAAAGAAGAAGATCGATATTAGTATTAAGTTGGCAACTGTTAAACCGCACACAAACAAGGAAGGATTTCAAATCTCTAATTACAATAATAATGTTAACAAGTTGTTTTATATCAATTGTAGGACACGAAAAATAGGAAAAATTCTCATGACTATCAAAGATATAATAGGTTACAGGATTCACATAATCCATCTATCTCATTTGTACAAGACTCGAGGAACAGATATAGAGGAAGGCAGCACTTTTACTTTTCAAAAGGGCTTTAAAGTTAAGAAAAGTGGTAATCCCGTCATCATCCAAGAAGGAAGCGGTCATCCTTTGGCCGCCAAAGGTAAATGAACACAATGTTTTGGAACTGCCAAGGGATTAGGGCTCCCTTGACAGAGACACATGTTAGATCTCTTTTGAATAGTTTTAAGCCCGAAGTAGTATGTTTTTGTGAAACTATGCTTCGCGAAGTGGACGCGAAGGAGACTTTACGTAAGCTTGGCTTTAAAAATTATTATATTTTTGACCCCCTAGGTAGTGCCTTCCACTCGGGGGGTTTTCTGATCTTGTGGAATGATGGCATGAAACTTGAAGTTATTTCCTGTAATCGTTATTTTGCCGTTCTCTTTATTAATGATTTTATATTTCCGTATTATATCATTTGTGTGCACGCGCCTAACAATTATGAAGATAGATTAACAGTTTGGAATCAAATCACCACCTGGAATGACAATAATAAGAAACCATGGCTACTCATGGGGGACTTCAACAATATACTAAACATGGAAGACAAATGTAGCTCTTCTCCTCCAAACACACAACAAATCATTGACTTCAAAAACTTTATCAACCACAATGGACTTGCGGAAATCAACTCAACTGGTTGTAATTTCACATGGAATAATAGACAACAAGGAAACAAAACGGTTAAGAGTAAGATAGACAGAATTTTTGGATCGTATGAATGGATTACCAAATACAGTAACGCTCAGGTCTTTATCCCACCAGCTATTGGCTCAGACCATTCACCGCTCATTTTACAATATAACTCGAAAGCGCCAAGGGGTAAAAAATACTTTAAATTTGAATCTCATTGGCTTGACAATGATGAATGCAGAGACGTTGTTCAACAAAGCTGGGAAGGCCCCTCAACTCAAGAGCCACTACTGAACTACCAGGGGAAGAAAGACTCAACTACTCAAGCGCTCAAAACATGGAGCAAAAATACGTTTAAAAATCATCGGGAACAAATAAAACGAATTCAAAAAAGACTGATACAAATAACAAATACGAGCCCAACGATAGACAACCAAATAGAAGAAGAAGAACTAAGACAAGAACTCTCTTTTGAATATAAGTGCGAGGAAAAGTATTGGGCAGATAGAGCACGACAACAGTGGCTCACATGTGGCGATAAAAATACAAAATTCTTTCATATGGCAACAATGCAAAGAAGATCAATAAACAAAATCACGAGAATAAAGAACTCACAAGGAGTTTGGATTGAAGAGATATCAGAAGTCAAAACGAATTTCCAAAGATTCTATAACCAGCTCTTTGAAGAAAAACAAGGAGATAGAGGACAAATCAACAACGCATTACGATTCATCAAACCAAAAATTTCGGAAGAAATGAATCAAAAACTGACAGTCAACCCAACTATGGAGGAACTGGAAGCGGCCCTCAACCATATGTCTCCAACAAAGGCTCCAGGACCCGATGGTCTGAACGGTAAATTTTATATGGAATTTTGGGATATTATTAAATATGATGTCTTCAGAGTAGTTGAAGACTTCTTTAAGAATAACATTCCTTTGAAAGACATGAACGATACTCTTATAACTCTAATTCCAAAAGGAGATATACAGGAAATTCTAGGCGATTATAGACCAATCTCGTGCATTAATTTTGGATATAAACTAATAGCAAAGATGCTAGCGAACCGACTCCAAAAAATTATGAATGATATAGTCTCACCAACACAAGCGGCCTTCATTAAAGGAAGAGCCATTCAAGACAATATTATTATAGCACAAGAGTTGTCGTATTTCATGACACGAAAAAGGAAAAACCCAAAACCGATGGCGAGCATTAAAATAGACATGGCAAAGGCTTATGATCAAGTTAGATGGGATTTTATTATCACCCTCTTGGAAAAACTTGGTTTTCATTACAAATGGATACAATGGATTAAAACATGTATAACAGATGTCACTTTTCAGATCAATTTCAATGGACAGAGAACGCCTAAGTTCAAATCGGGACGTGGACTTAGACAAGGCGACCCACTCTCCCCATTCCTATTTTCAATAATGACAGAAGCTCTTATTAGTCTAATAGATGCAGCGTGTAATGATGGTAAGATACAAGGTATTCAAATCACGAGAAATTGTCCGGAAATCTCCCATATCTTATTTGCGGACGATTCTCTTTTCTTTATCAATATTAGTCAGACTAACCTTGGAGACTTTAAGAAATGCCTTACAGATTATTGCGAAGGATCAGGACAACAAATTAATTACAACAAGTCATCAATTCTTTTTAGTAATGATACACCGGATGATACCCGAGAAATCGTCACAAGGGAACTTCAAATGGTAGAAACGGAGGACCTAGGTAAGTATCTAGGTATACCGTTATGCCACAAAAGATCAAAGATCGAAGCGCTGGAATGGATAGCTAAGAAAATTTTCTCAAAGACGGAAGGATGGAAAGCAAAATTACTGTCTGAAGGAGGAAAAGAAGTTCTAATTAAAGCAGTATTACAAGCCCTACCGGTTTACACTATGTCAATTTTTTCGTATCCAATTACGTTTTGTAAACGTCTTATCTCAGCAATTGCAAACTTTTGGTGGAGCTCAGGGGAGAAAAACCGAATACATTGGATGGCATGGGAAAAACTCACGATCGGGAAACTGCTGGGAGGGCTAGGATTCAAAGATCTTAAGAGAATGAATACGGCCCTGCTAGGAGCACAAGCATGGAGGATTTTTCAAAATCCGAACTCTTTAGCAGCTCGGCTATTAAAAGGTATTTACTACCCCAACTCTGATTTCATGCATATCAAACTTAGACAGAATAGAACCTGGAGCTGGGCGAGTATCATGGAGGGCAGAGATTTCATAAAACAACACTTATTCTACCAGATAGGTGATGGACATATGACCAATATTTGGTCAGATAAATGGATAGAGTCAAATATGAAACTAGAAGAACCAGGAAATTGTCCATATCAAAGAGTTTGCGACCTATGGAAACATGATAATCAGGAATGGGATGAAGAGATACTAGACGAAATATTCCCAACACCGGTGATACCAGAAATAACAAGGATAAGACTCACAAATACGGATCAACGAGACAAGATCATCTGGCCACACTCTAAAGATGGCACGTACACAACAAAGACGGGTTATAAAGTTCTAACGGATAAAGAAACTTTTGAAGAACCACAATCAACAACAAAAACAGAGAATATGAAACCAACGCTGTGGAAGACAATTTGGAATGGCAATACACCAAGGAAAATTCGTCTGTTTAGCTGGAAAGCAAGTAAAAACGCGATACCAACTGCAAAAAACTTGTACGATAGAAAATGCTCAGACTCACCAAAATGCCCGTGGTGCCAGACTCATGATGAAACAACGGAACATCTACTCCTACAGTGTAACATTAACAAATCAATATGGGCAGCCTCTTCTTTACAAATTAACATTCAACAAGATGAAATCAAGAGTATTGGAGAATGGTTGTTGGGAGTCATTGAAACATACCATAAAGGAGGGTGGGATAGGATAAGAGTGACATACTATATTCTCATCAATCTCTGGAACATATGGAAGGCCAAAATGAAGGCAGTCCACGAAAATACAAATATCCAAGTAGATCAAATAATAAGAAACACAAACAAACTGATGGGCGAACTGCATGGAAACGAATGGGCAAAACAAGAGTCGGTCGTAAGACAATCAAGCCAACAAAATAGTGAAATGGAAACGTTCTCGCAAGACATTATTTATTGTTGCGATGCATCGTTCAATACAAGATATGAACCAACTGGACTAGGAATACAAATAACCAACCAAAAGACAGGTATAATTTCTAACAAAAGTTGGGCAGTCAGAAGTAACACGGTGCTGGAAGGCGAAGCACTGGCGGTCTTGGAAGCAGTAAAGCTGTGTAAAGACAATGTAGAGGAATCAAAGCTTGTGTGTTCAGACAACCTTGATTTAATACAAGGTATCAGGCAGGTGTCAGTGGCACGATGGACAATTCAACCGATCATCCGTCAGATCTGGCGGAAGGCGGAAGAAGCAGGATCAGTATCCTTCAAATTTATTCCAAGGAGGATTAACGGTCAGGCGGACCATCTTGCGAAACACGCTAGGCACGGAGCCAAACATCATCAGGAAGAGACAACACGATTGACGGTAGAAATGAATAGGATGGGAATCGGATGAGGATTCGGAGTGTTACGTTCTTTTACTGTTTTTCGGTGACCAAAAAAAAAAAAAAAAAAATTGCTGTTGACTTGATAAGCCCTTTTCTTGTCAGATCCACTCTTTGTTATTATAGAACTGGAATTGAAACTTTATTTATAAGATTTGCTGCTGACAAACACATTAAAATGGTGATTTAGTTATAATCGAATCCCAAGCTATTGACTTGAAAGTTGGAACACGCATTTCTTTTGTTGCAAGAAATATTGAAAATTTACTTATTAATCAGTTTGCAGATTCACTTTTACTTAATAAATATAAAATTATTTATTACACTAATCTTTTAAATTAATTAATTAAAATAGTATTGGCTTGTTATTTTTACTCAATAAATATAAGATAATTTACTTTTACTCAATAATATTGATGGTAACCCGTTATTTTTTACCGATATAATAAGACCTCACTCTCATCCGCATCCCAAACCCAGACAAAGTCATTTACCAAGTTTTGTATCTTTGCATAAAATTTAGAGATAATGACACTTAGGGTCTTGACCACACACCCCTCTTCGAGTTAGCACCCCCACCTAGAGCCTCTTCTTACTAAAGACCTCAGCAACTTTTTAACACATGAAACCCAAACCCCAATTACTAGACTACCCTTCTTTTGTTTTTTCTATACCTATATATACTAATTTGCTGATCTAATTTCATTTACCTTCTAAATTCAATAACTCACCTCTCTCTTTTCTCTCTCCTCTCTCCTCTCAACCACCACCGACACCACCTAAATGACCACCACCACCGCCACCACCAGAATGGCAACCACCACCACCATCTCCCTCCTCCCCCCAGCCCCCAACCGCCTCGTTACAGATCCAGATCCGCGAGCTCCGGTCCTTCCTCCTTCATCCAGATCCGCGAGCTCGTGACCACTACCACCACTCTCCTCCTGCGCAGAGATCGAGATCCATCTGGTTGCTGCCATGGTGGTGCAGCATTTTGAAGCTCCGACAGGTTCCGATGAAGACTGGAGCTGCTGGAGAAGCAGCTTTCGCGAGCTCGTGACCACCGGAGGTTGTGTTCGTGGCTGCTGCCTCCTCGCAACAATGTCAGATCCGGCGAGGTTGCTGTTCCGGCGAGGTTGCTGGCTGATTCGCGAGCTGCTGTTCGAGTGTTGCAGTGGTGTTGATGTGCTTGTCTTCATTGGCAACCCCCTTCATTTCCCATTTCCGGCGAGGTGAACCCAAGCACCGTTCAAGCTTCACCATCTTTCAAGCTTTCACCACCGGAATCTGCTTCCTAGGGTTCCGCCATGGATTCACCATCTCACTATCTGTTCGAAGCTTGGAGCACAGTTCAAGCTTCACCACCATAGCGAGACACCATAGCAAGAGCTGTTCGAACCTCCACTCGCCGAGCCCCTTTTTTTTTTTTTAAATGGTTGACCAGATCTAGATCTGGTCAAACCAGTTATGTTTTTTTTTTTTTTACCTTGTAATAAAATGTGTAAATGTGTTTTTTTTAAATAATACTCAATAATTTTATTTTTTTAGCATTTTCCGATTATACTCTGTGTGTTTTAATAGTACCCCTAAATTTTAAGAGTACTCCGAGAATTTCTTAGAGTACTCCGAGTATTTCTTAGAGTACTCCGAGTTTTTCTTAGAGTACTCCGAGTTTTTCTTAGAGTACTCTACATTTTTTATACAGTATTTTGCATTTTTCTGGCAGCCGGAGGTATGTGGTCGGATTTTTAGAATATTCATTAAAATATATAGAGTACTCTATGTTTTTCTCAGAGTACTCTATGTTTTTCTCAGAGTACTCTATGTTTTTCCCGGTGACCGGTGACTGGTGGCCGGAGGTCCGTGGTCGGAGATGGGTGGTCGGTGGCCGGAGGTCGGAGATGGGTGGTAGGTGGGTAGGTGGGTAGTGGTAGAGGAGAGAGAAACAGTGACATCATACTTTTTTGTCTTTTAGTGTTAGTAAGGGTAGGAAAGACTATTGTAAAAAATGAGGTCCTTAAGAATAACAACTTTCAAGACACTACTCTATAGAGAAAAAATAGTGCTCCTAAGACCCTATAGATAATTCACCTTAAAATTTATTCACACCAACTAAGTATGCTCCTTAATGAAATAGAACTTTATTTTGGTTCGTCCATAGTGGGTATGTTGCCGCTACAACTACTAGGCCCAATTCCCATCCATTAACTAGAACGGTGGCTGAGAGCAGGTGACTTCATCAGGCCATGTTCAATGTAATGGTGGCGCCAACAATATTCTTGTGCCAAAAAAATCCTTCCAGCAGTTGTTCCACAACCAGAAGCAGCAACACGTTCCATTACAGAAGTTAAAACAATTCAGGATGGATGTTTGAGATTCAACATCAGTCTAATCCAGCTTGGTTGTTGTAGCAAATTCAGGGAAAGCAGGTGTTGAACTACAACATCTCCAGGAAATATATCAAGCTAACCCGTGACCAATTTTAGCATTTCAAAAAGAGTATTCTAGGCATTCATTAGTTCCCTCGATCTACAACAATCCCGTGTTAAGTGTATGGATGTCTCATGAGCCGCTTTATAATTTTACACAAAAAAAGCGAGTCAATGACATATCTCGAATAAAGGATTTTCCGTCGTCGGCAATCATTCAGATGCCGCGCACCATAAGAATAACTTGATATTTTGCAAACATTTTAGAAACTAAATTCGCTTCAATTTGAACTGCACGTCTTCTATTGGAGACACCAAAAGCATGTAAGTTGATTTTACCAAAAAATAACAACCCAGAGGCCTCCAATTTCCATTTTTTACCATATCCTTTAACCATTATTTATTCGACAATGCCATCGTCTAGCATATTACGGCCTTCTGAAATGATTTTGTACATTCAAGAGTCCAACACTTTTGGTTTTTATTTTAAAAAATTCCCAGCGATCGAGTACTTTTGTTTGATAGCCTTGACCCAAAGCGCTTGGGTATCGTGAAGTATTGTCCACCCTATTTTAGCGAGAAGAGCCTTGTTATAGCTCCTTCATTTCAGGCCTACACAATCTAACTGGACGACCCAATGTAACTTCCGCATTTTATCCAAGATACCCCAAATAAATTCCCGAATAATAAGATTTATCTCAATACAAATGTGATCTGACAACTTCATTGCATGCATTGTATAGGGTTTCCCATTAAAACCGATTATGCAAGTGTTCTACGTCTATCTAGAGAATTTTTTTTGCCTTCCAGTTTGGTAACTTGCCTCTCCTGGAATGAGTTACATTTCTCGCTTACACATTGTGTGCTTCGTCACATAATACCTGCATGGTTGTAATGATTAAATTAATCTCTCTAATGATGTCTCTATGAACAATATCAAGTCATCGATAAAGAATATGTGCGAGATACGGGACCCATGAAGATGAAGTTGGACCAACTTTCATTCCCCACTGTCACATAACTTTTGTATAATAATACAGTCGTTCTATACACATCACAAATATATGGCAACAAAGGGTCTCTGTTAGCCTCACTTTGTGTAGTAGTATTTATTATGATATTTAAAACAAGTGGCAATAGTTGATACCCCCGTAAAGAATTTCTAGATTACGAAAAATTCACTTGAACAACAATCGTATAAAATGACCCCCCAAAACTAAGCTATCATTTCCCAAAACCCCATCTTCGTCAATTTTTTTTTTTTTTGTTCAAATACTTCGTCAATTTTTTAACTCTAATGGTATGCACACACTCATTTTTTATTGGGGGTACATTTTGTTACTTTTCTAAATCTTTTGACCAGTAATTTTAACCATATTCCCCCATTTAACATTTTCTTCTTCTCCAACCCCTCCTCATTCTTCTCTAATCAAACCCACCATATACAAAATTCTCAATGCATCAATATAAGTCCATTTCAATTTAAAACAAATTTATTCGCTTCTTTATCTTCTTCGCGATGGCTCTCGTTTACAACAAAAAAAAATTCAGTGGAAGCTTAAATAAACCTCACAATATCCCTTTTCTATATTAAACCAACGTAAACATAAAACCTCCTCTCTTTACTGTTCGTAAATCCTTCTTTACGGTTCGTAAATCCTTCTTAACGGTTCGTAATTCCTTCTTTACGTTCGTAATTCACTCCTTTACAGTTCGTAATCCACCCCTTTACAGTTCATATTTCCTTCTTTACTGATTGTAATTCCTTCTTTTACGATTTGTGATTCCTTCTTTACGGTTCGTAATTCACTCTTTTACATTTTGCAGTTCCTTCTTTACGGTTCGTAATTCTCTCTTTACGGTTCGTAATTCATTTTTTACAGTTTGTAATTCTTTCTTTACAGTTTGTAATTCATCATTCACATTTTGTAATTCCTCCTTCTACAATTCGTAATCGCTTCCTTACAGTTCGTAATCCTTTCTTTACGATTCGTAATTCATTCTTTAAAGTTTGTAATTCCTTCTTTACGCTTCGTAATTCACTCCTTTACAGTTCGTAATTCCTTTTTTATAGTTCGTAATTCCTTCTTTTACGGTTGGTATTTCCTTGTTTACAGTTTGTAATTCCTTCTACAGTTTGTAATTCCTTCTTTTACGGTTCGTAATTTCTTCTTTACGGTTTGTTATTCCTTTTTTACGGTTCGTAATTCACTCATTTACAGTACGTAATTCCTTCTTTACGGTTCGTAATTCACTCATTTACAGTTCGTAATTCCTTCTTTATAGTTCCTAATTCGTTTCTCTTACAATTGGTAATTCCTTCTTTACAGTTCGTAATTCCTTCTTCACAATTCGTAATTTCTTCTTTACGGTTCGTAATTCTTTCGTTACGGTTCGTAATTCATTCTTTACGGTTTGTAATTCCTTCTTTACGGTTCGTAATATCTCTTTACACTTCGTAATTCCTTCTTTTACCGTTCATAAATCCTTCTTTAATATTATTTAATATAAATACAATTTTTCATGATTTATTATTCAAGATTTTAAAAAATCTATATTTAGTGTGATTATCATATAGTAAAGAGAATAAAAAAATAGGATTATTGCCCAAAAAACACCTCAAGTTAGAAATAATTCCCTCTCACCCCAACCATTATTTTTTTGCCCATAAAAGGCCACATATATTTTGCTTTTTCCTTTTCTTTTTCTATAAAAAGAGTCGTTTGAGTTATAGGAAGCTTCCCATAACTCGTTGTTCTTTAAAAAAGACGGTGTCTTTTATGGGAAAAGGTGTAAGGTGGCAGGTGCCTATGTGCATTAACCCTAAAAAATAAATATATATTATTTAAAAAATAATTGAATATATATGTTTAAATATGGGTAGGAATGTAATTTCATAAATTTATATTTTATTAAAAGAAAAAAAAATTAAATTTAGAATGAATGAACCATAAATTAAGTAAGGATATTAAAAATAAATTACTATTGTTTAACTAAAGAAAGTACATTAAATTAGTAAATTAATTAAATACATGGTAATATATTAGTTAGGGTGAATGCCCAATAAGCACCTGCCACCTTAGCCACTTGCCCATAAAAGGCTTAAAGTAAATATACCTTAATGCCCTTACTGCTGTCTACTGCCGTGTGCTGCTGCTGCCAAGGGCGAGTAATAGGAATGTTTCCCAGCACTCGTGCAAGTACACTTTTGTACTTGTGGGCTATTGTTGAGTAATGGGAATGTTTCCCAGCACCCGTGCAAGTACACTTTTGTACTTGTAGGCTAATGTTGAGTAATGAGAATGTTTTCCAGCACTCGTGCAAGTACACTTTTGTACTTGTGGGCTAATGTTGAGTAATGGGAATGTTTCCCAGCACTCGTGCAAGTACACTTTTGTACTTTCTGCTGCTGCCAAGGGTGATTTTTACGTGTAATTTGAAATTTAAACGGTTATGAAGAGAGATGAATGAGATATAGAGAGAAAGAGATAGAGATGAAAGAGAAAGAGAGATAGAGAGACAGAGGAGATATATATAACTAACTCAATATATACGAACTAACGACTAATAAACGGACGACGGCTGGGTGAGGGGGTAAAATAGGAAGAAAAAAAAGGATGCCTTTTATAGGCAAGAAGAAAGCGGCGGGGGTAAGGGGGCATTAATTCTAATTTAAGGTGTTTTTTGGACAATAATCCTATTAGTTATGCATATATATATTATAACTGTATAATAGAATGTATAATAGAAGACTCATAAGTGTTTATTCAAATGTCAAAATCTTAAAAACATTATGATAGAATCTCTTTTTCCGAAGTAACTTAAATAAATTGTATGAAACCTTTACAATTGATCTCAGGAATTTGTTTCCTTATGATTAGAATTTCATTAACAAAACAATCATTACAATTTATATTCTTAATATCTGTTAATTGAGTTATGCTTTTGGGCTAAGTAAAATAAGTAAAAACCTTAAGTTGAATTGCTTTTCCCGTAGAGATCTATTATAGCTTCATTCAACTGAATCATAGGACATGACCAAGATGCTCCTTGTGCATTTCACTTTCATTAAAGCTATGGGGAATTTAGTATTAAGATCCCCACAACATGCACATAATGTAAAGCCTAACCCCGAATACTCCATTACAACTTAACTAGTTTGGAGCAAAAAACCCAAAACACCCCTTCTCCTCTTTTATACACTGAAAAAAAACCCAAACCCAAAATATTTTACCTTATAGGATTCGATGTCTACCTTCTCTCTCTCTCTATGTACTCTTTGTGATGCCTCCTTCCCCACCATTACCGCCCCTCCCCCTCCCTATACCCACTTTCTCACCTCCCCACCAGTACCGCCCACCACTCCCTCCCTCTTCCTCTTCCCACCTTCTCACTTCCCCACCCTCGCCATCGCACTGCTGTTGTGAAGCACCACCACCACCACGAGGCTGTGACGACCAGTGAAGCCACTAGATCCACAACCAGCGAAACTCCACCATCCCACTGCACAACCATCGAAGCCACTAGATCCACCATCGAAGCCACTGCTACCGGAGTTCCCTCTGCAGCAGAAACACGCGCGAGCAGGTCTACCATCTTCCCACAGTGGCCGCGTCTTCCACCACCACTATGGAAGACCACCACCACCACCATAGAACACTCCCTGCACCAGCAGTCCATCAAAAAAAACGCCTCCACCAGAGCAATAAAACCACCTCCGCCATACTAGCGTCATTCTCGACGCCTCCAGATCTGCTGTGACACACCTTCGACGGCGCTGTGACACACCTTCGACGCCGCTGTGACACACCTTCGACGCCGCTGTGACACACCTTCGACGCCGGAGCTCAGCTGCCTCCAGATCTGACCACCACACTTGAAAACTGCCGCCCCAATACCGGATCTCACCTACTCCGATTCATATCTGCTCAACATCACCTTCGCTACCAACCTTAACCACCAACAGTCTTTGCCACCGGAGCCCTTCAGATATAAAATCGTTGGTTTTGTTTTTTCTTTTTTTAATTTGACGTTGGTCCAGCCATTGTTGGGTCCAGCCCTTGATGGTCTAGCCATTGTTGGGTCCAGATGGTCTAGCCCTTATTGGTCCAACCCTGTAGCTCCTTTTTTTTGTTTTTTTTAAACGTGATTGTGTTCAAACATTTTGGGCCATAGCATCATACCTACTGGGCTAGGTAAACATTTTATTTGGGCCCAGCCTGTTTGAAAAAAAAAAACATGGGTCTGTTATTTTTTTTAGTCTCCAAATTTTTTTATACTGTTATTTGTTTGTGTCTAGTACATTAGGTCCATCACCACTTGTGAATATTTTTCATGTTTCTTTGAGAAGAGATTATTATTTGTAAAATATAATTGGACAAAAAATGAGTTAATATGATTTATGGTATACACTGGACACATTGACATGAACATGGACAAAAATGGACTTAGGTAGGCATGAACATGGATAAAAATGGGTTTGGGTACAACCCCTTGGGTACACGAACTTCATTAGATTTCATTGGGCAAACCCGTTAAATGCAATTATATAGACAAGCACTAAATGCAATTATATAAAAAACCATTTCATCCACCTTAAAAAACGTAACACACAATATAGGTCCGTACCCATAGGTACGGACCCAAGAACAAAAAATTAAAAACGAATTACTGTATAGAAAAAAATGAAAAGGATAGAAAAGTAAAAAAGCTAACCAGAAAAACTGACTTAAGCTTTAAAAAAGAGTATTTTTAGTTAGGTTTTAAAAATTCTTTTTGATGAGAATTGGACTCTAATTAGTATTTTCCTTAAAAGCTATAGATGTTGGTAAAATTCTCCAAAATTAAAACCAATCCCATATTTATTTTTAAAGAACACCCCACATCTCTTTTAATTTATTTAATTGTTGTCGTAAATATATTCCAAGTTCATCAAACTTTGCAATTCAAAACTTACCCTTACAATGCATCTTGAAGTAAATTAAAATGATAGTGATGTTACAATTTCGATGATCAATTATTGATTCTTTTCAGTAATCTGCTTATTCTTGCCATTTGATTTTCAAACAAAACTAAATCTGTATGATCTCAGCGTACAAGGCTAAAATAAGTTTATATTTCAGTCTGGGCCTACGAAGATTGATTATGATCATGATCATAAAACAGCCTGTATGGGCCATTGGTACTCATGATATTGTACAAAATCGTACTTTCAATTTTTTTGTCGTAAATAATGATATCATAAAATAAATAGAAGTGAACGTCATAACCACCTTTGACCAAAAAAAAGGAAGAAAAGAATATCATAATCACCCACCAATGAAATAAGGGCAAAGTAAACAAGACCAAATGAGGATTTATTCATTTTCTTTACGAAATTTAGCAAGTATAGGTAGATCATAACCACCTAGAATTCGTAATACTATTGATTGGTGGCTATGAATATGCATTACGTTGATCACTTTGGGGTTTGTAGATATATATATTTGTACTTCGGAATGGATCTGATTGGAGGTGGGAGTTGTGGTCCAGAGTGTGTAAGAGGGGTATGGTTGATTTTGCTATTGAAATTAAATCTTGCATAATCGAGCCAGGTTGTTTAGTGTAAGGTGATGATATACCGAGAATTCCGTCGCCCATAAATAATCCCGATTCGAAGAATTTACGGGCCCGACCAAATAGTCCACGTGACCAAATAGTACCAGTAGATCGGGGTAATATTTCTTTTGTTGTTTTTATTGACAAAAAAAAGACTAATATAATTCTCTACCTATAATGGTCTCATCTCTTATTTATGATGAAATCGCCACAATTTATTGTTCAAGTCCTTTATAAGGCCCCGATGGTAAACAACCCTTTATGGTACTAGGTGTCTATGGGCCTAAAATGGATCCTTTAAATACCTTTGTTCCCAAAGAGAAAAGGTATGTGCATTCTTCATTTGAGAAATCTTCCTTGAATATAAGTGTCCTCAAACTAACTTAACCATTTTAATGACATCGAGATAAGTACATCTCATTTCTGACTAACACCTAAATGTAGGTAGCAAGCATCTGGAACGGACATCTCAGATCATGTAGCATTCATACAAAACCAGAGCAAGCTCTCAGACCTTGAAGAAACAAAAATCCAAGGTAATACTCACACCATTAATAATTTCAAATATTAGCAAAAGAAATCGAAAGACTGTAAGATATATGGGGAAGATCTGCTTACAAAGAAAGAAGGTCGGCAACACGAGATGGACAACAAGAGCCAAAATACCTTGAGCGATCATCCAGGTTCATGACCTTGCCAGAATTGGTACAGAATCAGAAACACCAACGTCAAAGCAACAATTCTAAATATACATCCCACGCTAAAGGAGAACAACTTTGAGTGTAATATGATATCATGAGGTTTGGTTCATGAGGGACAAAGATATGTCAGAATATATAAGTGTGAAAAAGCCAAGGGTTGTTTCCTCTCAATAGGGTCACGATGAGGTGAATTATACCGTGCTACTATAAAAAAAAGGTTATTAACTATATCCTATAAGTGCACAATATCCATCAAAAGTAACAAACTGATAATTTAGGATTATTCCCTCTCATAGGTTTGTGGTGCTTTTATCAGAGTTAAGAGTTAAGTAAGAGTATATAGATAATTATTGGGTCACAAACAATAATTTAAATGATTAAAAGGAAATGGTTTACTAATTCTACTATGAGAACAATAAATAAAGATATTTGAAAAACTATAGATTAAGGGCAGACTAGGAGTTCATACGATCTCCCACAAGTTATTTCCCATCTTGGTAATTGCGAAAATACATGTATAAAAAGGGTGTAACATATAAGATTTATCTACCAGGTTTGTACGGTCAACTCTAATCTGACAAGGCAGTTTGGCTACGACATACTTTCTCTGGGACTCAGCTTAAGGTAACCAGCTATAGTCTTGTTAATAATAAGGAACAATACCTATATAAGGTAATTTATCTCGTCATTGACAAAGAAGCCTGATTGCTAACTATTCTCCCCTAAGTTGTGATCCCGCATTTTGTGTTATCATTACAGTTAGCTAGATGTAATTGAATCCCATGTTATTAATTTTATAACTATCAGGATCCTAGATCGCCTATACACGTATAATTATACAAAATTACAGAATGATTCTTGTAAAACCCTACCTGATTTAAGTTTGAGCATAAATGGACATATAATATAGGCAACATATACATATACACAAAAACCCACATATATAAGGCATACATGTGAAATGGTTATTTCGTATTACCTAGCAGAAATTCTTGACTGGAAAATTTCTTCGGAATTTGATGTAGATAAAAGTGATAAAATAGTCCAATGTGAACCTCAAGGTTCGTTGCTAGTCAACCACTACCTTAAAAAATTTCTCTAAATACTTCTTATCTTCTTCTCTAATCCATGATAATATCTTTTTTTAGAAGAGTGGGTTCTTAATCACCTAATTTAGTTTCCATGGAGAAAAACTAAAAAAAAACAAAGCTTCTTTTTTAGGTGTATTAATTTTGACTAGGGGGAGGGAGAGGGTTGTGAGTTAGTTGAATTCTGTTGTAGGAATTATGGTGAGAGAATTATCTTTATTCCGTTCAACTCTCGGTATCTAATACAATTCAAACTCTTTAATAAATTAATTATTAGAACGATTAATAATACTATTATTATATTAAAATATATATTTAATATCGTAAAACAATGAAAAATATAATTAGTTAAATAATACTGCTATCTTTCATTTAACTATGATGCTCAAGTCAACTATCCAACGATTAAATACAATATATAATAATCATATTATTTTTAATATCAGTTAAGCAATAATTAATTCCTATTTATTCTTCATACTTTCTAAAACTATATCTGGTTACCTTGCTAAAACCATTTAGCAACATAAAATTATTTGACGGTTAGAGGAGGGACCAAAAGACATATTCATCCTTGTCTTATAAGTATACTAAGATCATAAACCATCTATACTTAAACCGTGTAACTTCTCCCTATGGAATCTGAACTCCATTACATAAATATTGCTTATTATAGAGGGACGATATAATATGACCCTTTTCCTTGACCTACCAATTTTAAATTACAAAATAACCTCTCTAATATTCCGATTGTAATATAATGGGTTCACATCATACATGGTTATCATAATAGTAATCATATTACCTTTACATATATTATTCGCTTACTCTGAAGTATGACTTGAGATTAATAATACAAGAATATGTATCACAACATATTACCCGGTTGGAGATAGATTAATCAATACAACCTTACCATGAAATTCATATCTCATAGATCTTTTCTTGCGTGTGCACGTCGTAATCAGTCGAGCCGCATACCAAATATATTGGAGATATAGGGTAGCGATTAAATATATGATAAAACATGTCCAAGATATATGAAAGTATAGATACATATTTTAGCAAGGATAATCATACTCGAATGCTTTAACTTCTAATATATTAAATGTTCTAAATGTGTATCTCAACAAGTTTGTAGTTAATCACTTTTAAAAATACTATGCTCATAAAAAGTTATGGCACACAACTTATTCAACACATATTAATGCATATGTAATATAGAGAATATGTGCTTGGATGCTTTTCCTTTATACACAAGATATATTTAAAAATATTACACGTAATAATGTAATTTATACAATATAGATGAACTAAGCATATAAATATTTGTCATATAAAAACACACTAAAGGGGGTAATATGACAACAACATTCAATATAAAAATCATCATTTAGATCTAGGATATCATCCATACATATTAAAATATATTTCTTTCTATGTTGCTCTCTTTCCAAATTGCAAGTTATACCTTCAATGAAATGAAAGAAGACATTATAAAGGTAATAAAACATCATGGAGCCTGTGTTGGATGGTACTTGATAAATCATAAAGTGCTTTTGTTCTAGGAAGGCTAATGGAAGATAATGTACATTTGATGCAAGAACTCCTTAGGGGTATTATAATAAAAATATTTCTCAAAGATGCACGATCAAGACTTGCCTCCATAAAGCTTATGACTCGATTTCATGAGATTTCTTACTGGAGGTGCCTAAAGGACTAAAATTTCCAAAAAATCACGTCAAGTGGATTATGTCTTGTGTTACAACTCTTCGGTGTTGATAAATGGAGGTGTGCATATTTACTTCAAATGAGAGAAGGGGTTTTATCAAGGTGATCCCTTAGACTTATCTTTTTATATTGCGTTTGGAATATCTTTTAGAGTTTTGAAGTGTGTGATAGAAAATGGCTTTAAGTATCATATAAAGTGTTTAAATCTTGGTATCTCACATCTAGCGTATGCCGATGATTTATGCTTTCAGCTAGAGGGGATTCATTGTCTGTAAAAATTATCATTAATTGTTTGAATAAGTTCACAGAGTGTTTGGAGCTTTAGTTAAATGTGCTTAATATGAATATATATTACATGGGAATTTGTTATGAGAAGCATGGTGTGGCCTAAGGTGTGATAAAAAGATGATATAATTTAGATGCAAATAAACACTCTAAGCTAACACAGTACTGCAAGTATTACAGGGCGTATGCAAGTTTTAATGATAAGAAGATTCGTTCCTCAGAGACTGGCGAAAGTTAGAGAGAACTGATGCAAATTATCAAGTGCAGATATAAAAGATAGAAAAGATAATACGCAAATAAAGAAAAGGAAAATAGATTTTTATTTGGTTTTTATAAAGAAAGCTAAACTACTAAATAAAATACAGAAAATAAAAGATATGAGTTCGAAATAACTAATTAAAACTAAGAAAATAAAAGACAATAAAATAAATATGAAGAATATGAGATGAGAGATGTAGCTTAGGTTTTACTAGTATGCACTAATCCTTCTAATTCTATCTATTAGATCTAATTTATAAGGGAGAATATTAGCTCTTGGTATACTTAGTCAGGATTCTAAATTCCCATACCTTAGACCTTGAGAGCGACTAAGGGGGCTACGGCACAACCAAGACGTGGTTACACTCTTAGAGTTATCAAGCGCTACCAAGGCTCTAAGCAAACGCAACAATCAATTGTTGATATGGTGATTAAAACAAACCCTAATGACTATCTAGTTAGAATCATGTTTTGTCAGAACTAATATCGACACTAGACATTATGTGGTGGTTCAATAGTTAAACACCCTGTCAAGGAGACCATCTAACTACTATTAAGGTAATCCTATACTCGTGCACTAGCAAGGAAAACAATCATTAAATCAAAACACATAATCAAATATAAAGGTAAGTAGCTAATATCAAATTAAAACATATAATTCCCAAAGAAACTTAGATAGAAGAATTAGAATTCATAGTTTATACATGACACAAAACCCAAGCTAATAGAATTAATTCATACAAAGAAAAGAAGAGAAAAGAATTACAGAATAAGAGGTTGAAGGAGACATGATTGATGCCCAGCTCCTCCCAGACTTCTTCTCTTGTGTTGCAGCTTCCTCTTGGCCTTAAGGTCTGGCCAAGGATGATTTTAGAGTGTTAAGAGGCTGTATTTATAGTGTATAGGTTGACCTAATTCGTTTCTTGGAGGAAAGGCCAAGTAATAGACTCCAGCCCAACTCAAATTCGTAAGGAAATAAAGATAAACACTGTTGGACCGTTTTGAGCATATCTTCTTCGTTATTGGTCGGTTTGAGCTCCATAATATACCAAAAGAATCGTCACAGAATTATCTATGTCCCAATGAAAGGAATCTTCCAAAATCGGCTTCCTTGTAGGAGTAATTACCACTTCTTTAGGCGTGTGCTGTAGAATCTCAGATTTAGGCAGCTTTTCCTTTTCCTAATTGAACTCTGTTTCCTTCTATCTCCAATTACCATGCATATCTCTTTCCATATCTTGTAGTCTTTGACTTGGACTCTAATTAATCTCCATGATTATCTTTAAAGTTTCACACTAAATAAACAATTAAACCCAATATGCTCTAAAAATATTATGTTACTAAATCAAGACCCAAAATAGGAAAGTGCACTAAACTAAGCTCAATTCAACCTATAAACTAATAAATAAGCCTAAAATGATGTCTCAGAATTATATTATATTATCACAAACGAGGAGACATCAAAGCACAATATTAATGAGGAAATGTCATAATTTCAAAAATGGGAGATGATGTTTTGATATCTTGGGCATCATTAGGAGCATCGGTCTTATCAAGAGACTATAAATTTTTTATGGATACGTTGAATATGTATGTTAGGGAGTGGAATACTCTGTCGCTATCATTGCTTGAAAATTATAACTTACTCCATTGGTCTTGCAAGAGGTGATTTTTTATTTATAATCTATATTTCATGTCTTGGATATGGCACGAGATTTAATTACTAGAATTTTCCAGAATTTCTATTGGAATGATAGGTTTCCTAGATATGTTTGGAATAAAATTTGCATGCCTAAGTTGGAAGGAGGTTTGGGGATAAAGGATATGGGTAATTGGAATTAATCTTTACTTATGAAGATGTTAGGAAGAAATATGGACAAAAAGGACTTGTTATGGAATAAATGGGTTTACGATGAGTATTTAAATAATTTGAATAGTTTTGAATCGGAAGTGAAGAAATGAGATTCTCCATTTACTGAAGTAAATATAGAGGTTAAAAAATGAAATCACAATTTTATTTGGACATGTGAAGGGGGAAAAGTGTTGCTAAATGGTTTTTTAAGTGGAAGTTGCCAATATGAGAAAGATAGTCCACCAAAAATACTATTACTATTAATAGTCCTATGGATATATCAATAATGTCACACTCTTGCATCATTGATATATCATTGTACCACGTAAATTTTCACATGGCGTCATCAATTCATGAACAACAAAGTGGTGTTGCAACTATAAGTATGTGATATGGAGGTGAGCCACACATAGGTGAGCTGGAAAATGGGAGAAGAAAACACACGAGTAGCGCAATTTGGGACGTAATGCATCTAAGTGGTTTAGAGTGCCAGTGTGCATGATTGGCTGGTAATGTAACACTTGGCTCGGTCAGGGTAAAACAATCTGGTGTGCGACCGACCAATCAAGGTAGACTATGTGGCCATTTTTTACTAGTGAAGTAGTAAATTTTGTACTTGGTACTATATTTTTGACAATGATCCACACCTAAACCATGAAAAAAAATCTGGGGCTTGTGTGTCACTCTTAACATTCAGTGATGATTAGGATGACACTCTTAAGCAGACTTCGTACTAATGACCGGGTAGTAATTATGGAACTGGACCCAAGTTACGAGATTTGTGAAGGAGATTTTGACTAGACAAACCCCTTGTATTTTGAGTGTTATTTTTCAAGAGAGGGGTAGTGGTGTGTGAGGAACTAGTTAGGCATTTTAAGGGAGATGGTCACCTTGTCCAACTCTCTCAAATGACTAAGGAAATTGAAGACCAGATCAGCATGGAGGAAAAATGTTAGGCGTATATTATATTTAGCAGGTGTTAGAGCATGAAAATCATACTACATTAGCCTCGGGACCACACTCGACCTGAGGAAAATAAGATAATCAAAACACGATGAAATATATGAAATGTGTAAACAGAAGGAGAAAAGAGCTATGGACATCAAATTATATGATGGGGAGAATAGATAATGCAGTACCTTACTCCTGATGAACGAAAAATGAACTTCTTCTAAGTGTTTATGTGGATCTTGATGAAGGTTCGAAGATCTGATAACCTCACACGGCCTTCCTGAAACCAGACTCTAAGTTAGGCTCAGAGGGAGGTATGCTCCGGATGGCACTCTGACGCTCAACATTAGCATTTATTTTATTGGGAATTACTTAACCCGAGGAGCTATGGAGACTTAAGTTGACTCTATATTAACCACATACATTTTTAAAGTGAGAAAGAGAGATATATAGAGAAAGTAAACAAAGGTATCGATTTTGTTGGTGCGAGAGTTATATATATATATATATATATATATATGTTGATAGACACACGAAATGATACTTGGGCGTAGTTAAGTTGAAGGAGGGTGCATAACATAAGCCTGGGGTGAAGCTACCTTGTTGCTGCTTTATATTGCCTAATAATGCTTGTGCACATAACTCGTCCTTTGGAAAATATACCAGGGATGAATTCTGATCGATTCCTTCCTCGAGCGCCTATGTATTCATTCCTAATCGCGATGAAATTCCTTGTCTTTAAGTATTTCATAGTTCAGTTGAGGGAAGTCGAGTATCAGTGTTGTATTTGTCTTATCAATATCCCTTTGAATTGGCAAGACCAATATCTTTTGTTAAGATGCGATCAAAAGGAATTCATCCCTTTTGCTTTTTTTAGCTGATATGAGGTTGAACTCCTATGCCGGTGTTTCTTTGATCTATTCTTGAAAAAAATTGTGTTGGTCTTTATCGATGAGTTTGGTAGCCGAGTTGACATTGGTCTTAAAATCTTTTTACTTTAAAATACTGACACTATATTTTAGGAGCAAACCTCTCTATAGGATACCAGGAGTCGAGAAAGGATTGCCAAAACTATATCAGGCTTTGGGACATTTCTCTCTATACATTGTCGAGGCTACGCCATTTTTTTGGATAAATTGCTTTTCGAGGCTACATCGGACTTTCGAATAACTTTGTTTGTCCATGATACGTCGGCCTTTTGGATTAATGTATTTTCCGAGGCTACGTCGGTCTTTGGAATAATCTCTTTTGCCAAGACGGCTACGCCGGTCCTCCGGATAACCCTATTTGTCGAGGCTACGTCGCTTTTTTGGATAACTATGTTCTCCGAGGCTGTCGGTCTTTCGAATAAAAATATATGCTAAGGCTATGTCGGTCTTTCAAATAACTCTATTTGACGAGGCTATGTTGGTCTTTCAAATAACTCTATTTGCCAAGGCTATGTCTATAATTTAGATCACTCTGTTTTTCGAGGCTACGTTGGTCTTATAAATAACTCTACCTGCCAAGGTTACGTCAGTTTTTCAAGTAACCGGGTCTGCCGATGCTACATCGGTCTTTTGAATAACTTTTTTTTCCGAGGCTACGTCGGTCTTTCGAATGCCTGATATACGAGGAGTCTTTTCTTTTCTTTCTTTTGCATTTTTTATTTAATTGTATAGGGAAGATGAATGGTCATTACCATGCTATAAACACTTCAATAACTCCCCATTTTTACTACATCCCTCACACCGCTTCCCCATTACTTATCCTGGTAACTCATGGCTTATAACTCCAATTTTCATCAACAACTTCTCCTCGAGGAACGTCCCCTTAGCTTCCTATGGAGGTTAATGATCTTCTAGCTTCCTGGATTAGGACCGAGATAGAAGAAGTTAGGGATATGATCATTCAGTTGCAAGTGGAGAATAACCAGTTATCTACCCGTTTGACCTCGGCCGACTTCGAGATAATACATGCTTGAGAGGTGGCAAAGCAGGGCAATATTTCGTAGGAAATTTACAAAAGGCATGCTAGGACACTATCTAAAATTTTCACTTGTCAAGCCAAGGTCATAGCTCTCTATCACACTTTGGAAGAGTCCTAGGAGGGGGTGCTTTGTAGAATGTTTGATGTTGTGATAAGGGAAAGTAATTTAGATGCCTCCTATGTATTCAACATATTCGAGATCGGTATCCACAACACATAATTTAGTAAATGAGCAGACTCTATATTCTTTAGCAGATATGTCGTCTCGGGGATCACTAAGCTCGAATGTTGTTTTCTCCCCTTTTCTTTTTTATTATTTTTTTCATTTTCAAGTTTCACCTTAGCAGTAGTTGTAGGATACCGATTTTGTGAATCCATTTTATTTCTACGAGTGAACGTGTAGAAGCTTCTTCTTGTTTCTATATACTATTGTTTTTCTTTATTTTCCTTTGACTCGTGATGATTTTTCCTAGAATTCTTGCTAACATGTTAAGTCCTAGATATATCCGACTCTTCCCTTCTAAAGACACACCTTTGTTTTAAGTCCTAGATATATCTGACACTTCCCTTCTAAAGACACACCTTTGTTTTCTCCCAAGGTATAATCATGACCTTTTCGATAGTTTTTTGTGGATACGTTCATGATCCTTACATAGTCAGTGCCAGTTTCTTCGAATACCCCTTTGCTATTTAGTGCCGCTTGCCAAAAACCTATTCGAGTTTGTTTATCAAATTTTTGTAGGAACTTCTTTTAAGCACCTAAAGGCAGTGTATTATGAACTGTTGTTTATTTTCCATCCATGGCAGGAAATTACGAATGTCACCTATACTTTCCATCTCTCCTGCCGGTCCATCAAATTTTATTTGGAGCCTATTGAAGAGGTTTTCTCCTATACTTTTCCTTACTTTCAAAAGAATTTAATTTCGAGGTTTTTCATAGAACTCCCAAAGTTCCTGCTTATTTCTCCTTCTAAGTGTATTTTTATCCTTTTTCATTTCTTCATTTCTTTCGACATGACTTTATGCTAACCTTACCCTTTTTTGATCGTCTTCATATAAATTGCGGTGGGTGTGTATCTCAGGGGTGACAGGGTTACCACCTCCTAAGGTTATCTCGAGGAAGAGACCTGGGGGTGGAGCTATCTTGTTTTGCTTATCATGTCCATAGGTTCATCCTAGTGTGGTTCAGCCACTTTGTCTTCTTTTTGTGGCTTATCTTTTGGAATTTGCCTCGTGGCTACTTCTTTTTATATCCCATATTAGGGAACTTTCCTTGGAGCATATCTAGCTTCCACAAGATCAGACATATTTTGTTTATTCTAATTTTGTTGTTTTTTACCTTATATTCTTTTTTTAACCTTCACAGTTTTCCAATCAAATATTCTTTTTCCTTTATCCTCCTCCTCTTCTTGCTTTTTTTCTTTGTATTTCTCGATGAATCTGTCTTGTAATCTGCATACCTTATACCCCTTTGCCTCAGTAAATACAAGGAGTTGGCAGGTTCCTGCCTCAAAACTTATCGATATTTTCATTAGGGTAACTCCATAATTAGGTTATTTAGTAATTTTGTAGATTGATTTTTTATTTTGTTATTTTTTCTTACCTGGCTTCCTAGAATATGAGAGAGTCTAGCTTACTTATCACCGATGCTTCGTCGGTATTATCTTTGCAGCACCGAGACTTCATCGATCCTCACCCTCAGGTTCCAAGACTTCGATGATCTTATTTTTTAGGTGCCGAGACTTTGACAGTATTTGTATTTTGCTCGCCAAATCGTTGGTATTTGTTCTCGGATGTTGAGACTTTGTCGGTCTTTGTTCTCAAGTTTTGAGACATTGTTAGTCTTTGTTCTCAAGTGTTGGGACTTCACCGGTCTTTGTATATTGTTTTCCTAGTCTGTGTTGGTCTTTTCTATCGAGTACCGAGACTTCGTCGATCTTTGTTCACAAGTGCAGAGTCTTCGTTGGTTTTGTACATGTCGAAACTTCATTTGTCTTTATCTTCATTAGTTCCTGCAAGAGGAAAAAAAATTATATCCAACTATGTCGTTGGTTCAGTATTCACAGTCAACATGGTTGACCCTTAGCATTGGCGATCACCAGTTTCTTGACGATACATTTTTGCCAACAGTGTGGTTGGTATTTTTTCCAAAACTACGTCAAAATTAGTTTTAAAATGGTACAATTGGTCTATTTCTAAGCCTACGCGGAACTTAGTTTCCCAACGATAGAGTTGGTCTTTTTTCCAAGGCAATCAGTCTTTTTTTCGAGGCTACATCGGGCTTTCTTACTAGGTCAATGTCAGACTCATTGCCGAGACTATGTTAGACTTGTTTATCGAAGCTATGTCAGTCTCATTGTTGAGGCTACGTCGAGCCTTTTTACCGAAGCTATCTATGTTGGTCTCATTTTTGAGTTTGTGTCGGTCTTATTTACCGGAGCTATGTTGGTTTAATTGTTGAAGCTACGTCAGGCTTATTTACTGGATCTACGTCGGCCTCATTGGTGAGACGACATCGGTTTTACTACCTGAGCTATGTTGGTCATATTATTCTGCCTTCGACCGACCCCTTAGCCTGATCAGGACCTCAGTGGTGGACTACCAGTGGAGCTGGTCTTTTTTGCTTGAGAAGCTGGTCTAGTTTTTTCCATATAAGATGATCTTTTTTCGCTAGGGGAGCTGGTCTCTTTTACCAGAGGTTCCAGTATTTTATTCTATGAGGCCAATGCAGGATTGGTCTTAGGAAACCTTTTGTACATTATAACAAATTTTTCAAGTCGAGAATCCATTGATCGACTCCTTAATTGATGATCTTAAGGTGATGAGAAAGGTTTTTACATTCCATTGACCGACCCCCTATCTAGGATCTTAACTAGTGGAGAAAAGTTTTTACATTCCATCATCTTTTTCATGTTTTGAATCTTTTTAGCTGCACTCGTGGTATTTATTGGTTTATTTTTTTGTTATTAAAACCCTCAAAAGGAAAAAGACCACATCGACTCGACTTGCACGTGGGTTAATTTAGAACTTTGAAACAAAGCATTTTTAAAGTAGATGATGGGTTATTACTGTTTTTCACCTTTGATTTCTTCCTCAGTCAAGGAACGTCCGCCGAAAGAATTGAAGTAGCACTCTCGTGCGCTTTGTTGATCACCACAGATGACTACTACACCACATGTTGTTGGTAATTTTAGTGTAGATGACACATCAAGACTATAACTCAGAGCTTGTTTAAAGTGGTCCTCCTGATGATAGCATGGTATGCTGAATCAAAATTGACAACCACAAAGCGCACTAATACAATTTTTGAAAGATTCTTTTAATGAATGCTCATCGGTAACTCCCTTTATAGGGTTGGTGTATGAATTTACAGAATTCAAATTTAATTTTAGCTGGTTAAATGTCTCCATACAATAGATCTACTGAGCTCTCCCTGTCAACCGTTACCTGACGCATGACTTTATTCCCGATGAGTACGAGTATTACTAAAGTATCGTCATGTGAAAAAACGAGAATGTTGAAGTCCTTGTACATTAATTGTATGTCATCACCACGTGTAAGGCTACCATATGTATGTCTAGTGCGCGCTTCTCGCATATAAAAGTTTACCCCTCCTAGAACTCCCACTCTCGAGGCCCCACGACTTATTGAATTTATCTCAACGCCATACCTTATGCCCTTCTCCGAGAATCCTGTTACCATGTACACTCTATAACTAAAGTGAAGTGTTCCCTCAGATCTTCCTGAAATACTGTTTACCTCGAACTCATGTTCCTGCCTACTTGATTGGGTCGCGGATTTGAAAAGTTCCATCTAGTCTTGTTATATGTACAAACCGTATTCATTCTTTCTAGCATTCTTGCCCGATTGCTGGGTCCTTGTTTCTCATGTTTCCCTCTTAAGGGTAAGGTAACTTGCCCAGATCTCTCAACCTTTGAATTTCACATTTCAGCTGCTTGAGGTGGTTAGTATCATGTTCATGGTCCTTATGGAAATGGAAATAATTTGTGTTATCTCTAATGCTAGCATCGACATATTTTTTGGTGGAAAGCCTACTTCTTCCTTTTTGATATTTTTTACCATTATCACATGGAGTTCGTAACGTGTTTTATCCCACTCACTCGTTTTATCACTTTCTCAGGCTATTTCTTCATTCCTCAAATCAATTTTCCCAACCTATTTATACACTGTTCTCTCAAGTTTTTTCCGATGTTTGTCATTTCTTACCTGACTCGGAAGATTGCTTGCAATGCTCTTTCTTTCTTTAATCCGTGCTATAACACTCTTTCGTGTTCCCTCTGCTCGCATATACTTTCTTGACTTGGCTATTATGTCACATAGTCTGGACTTAGGCCTCTTTACCAACCATATTCTAAATTTGGGATTGAACAACCCTCAAATAAAAGCATAGTATACTATATATTGATCTAAATCCTTGAAATTGTATGCAATATATGTCTACCGATCAAGTATGATTAAAGGATTTCGTTTTCCTTTTAACATAAATCTATAAAGCATGAATTTGTCTGAGCATTGGCACTGTTCGGGAAACTATGTCAAAAACCATCTACTAATTGTGAGGAATTATTTATTGACTTGGTATCTAACCTGGATAACAAATTTTGGGCATTTCCATCGAAAGTAGCGGGAATAGCTTGACAATAGTCTACCTTGTTTATTGGAATGAACTCCATATGCCTTTGTATGCATACACGTGAGTTTTGGGATTAGTGGTCACTTCAAAGGCTGACATCGAGGGAGGCTTGAAATTCTTTGGCCTCGGTGCATTTTAAATTTCTCAAGATTCAGGATTCATTTGATTTACCACTTATGTTTAGTCGGCTATCTATGCTTCCCTTGGGCTCATTCCAAAACCTGTCAGACTTTGAATTTTCGGCATATTACCCTCGCATAACATTCTTCCATTCCTCCAACCATTGCATAGGGATTTCTATATATACTCAGATTTTGAGGATGTGTACTTTCCCCTAATACTTTGGTATCGTCCGGTACTACAACTACAGAGTGTCCTTCTCATAAGTCGCCTCTAATTAGCAAGTTTGTGTAAAAATTGGTCCAAGTACAGCGACACCATCGACAAATTTTTGTTACCCTCAACAACCGTCGGCATAACAAGAATATAAGGTTATACACCCTTAGTAGCAGTCGACATTGTTGGAATATACGGTTCAACACCTTCCTTACATGGTTCAACTACTTCAACTATCGTCGGTATTATCGGTGCACATAGTTCACCTTCTTTTGACTAGTTATGCGCATGAAAATGTTCTTTTGCATCCATTTCCATTAGTAGAGGAAATTTGTTCTCAGAGGTGGATCATTTTTCTCATTATTGGAGAAGTATTGTCCATTTCTTATCAACTTGTCTCAAAACACTCTTTGCGGATTGTGTTAAAACCTTTTGGAATCTCAATGCGATTCAAAGTCGATTTTCACAAACGGTGCCAGATAATAGAGCATGAAAATCACACTACCATCAGTCTCGGGATCATACTCGGCCCAAGGATAAGAACTGAACCAAAATGTGACGAAATAAATGCATACGTATAGGCAGAAGGAGGGAAGAGTTAGGAATATCGAATTATACGACGAGGAGGACATATAATGCAGTATCTTACGCTCGATGACCGAGCAAGTAACTTCTTCCTAGTCCTTCTATGGAACTCGATGAAGGTCCGAGAATATACTAACCTCTCACAGCCTTCCTGAAACCAGACACTAGGTTAGGATAAAAAAGGAGGCGTTCCCCCGATGGAACTCTGACGCTCAACATTAGTATTTTTGCTACCACGGAATACTTAACCCGATGTGATATGTAGACTAAAACTGACTTTATATTAACCACAACCAATTTTAGGGAGAGAAAGAGAGAGTTTTAGAAAGAGTAACCAGAGGTGTTGATTTTGTTGGCACGGGAGGTATTTATAGATGTCGATAAACACACGCAAGGCTACTTGAGCGTAATTTAAGTAGAAGACGAATGCACTCAAAAGTCTGGGCAAAGTTACCCTACTGATGCTTCATATTGGATCATGATACTTGCGCACGTAACTCGTCTTGGAAAACTATCCCAAGGATAAGGCCTGATCCTCCCTTCCTGAACTTTTGTGCATTTATTCCGAAGCATAGCGTAATTCCTCAGTTTTAAGGGTATTGGAATTTCTTTGCTCGAAACCGAGTATCGACATTGTATTTTGGGTTATCAGCATAATGCTAGAAAAAGACTATACTTTGAAGAAGTAATCCCGTCTCATAAGGATACTGTTAAGGAGGTTACAGACACTATATTTGTATATTGTATGCATTATACCTTCATATACCTTTTCATAAATATATATTACTCTAGTTTTTGTACATAAGATAGGGACTAGTCTGAGTGTTCTATTAAAGTAGCAATTTCGTTGCATGATGATGTCTCCTCATTTGTGATAGATTTATGTTAAGACGAGACATCATTTTTAGTGATTAAGAAGTCATAATAGTCAATTTTCTTGAGAATTAGTGCACTTTCCTATTTTGAGTCTTGATTTAGTGAATTATTATTTTTAGAGCATATTGGGTTTAATTGTTTATTTAGTGTGAAGCTTTAAAGATAATTATGGAGATTAATTAGAGTCCAAGTCAAAGACTACAACTTATGGAAAGATATTAGCATGGTAATTGGAGATAAGGAAACAAAGGCTAAAAATATGGAAAAGGAAAAGCTGCCTAAATCTGAAATTCTGCAGCACACGCCTAAAGAAGTGGTGATAACTCCAAGAAATAAGCCGATTTTGGTAAATCCCTTTCATAGGGACGTAGATAATTCTCTGAGGAATCTTTTGGTATATGGTGGTGCCTAGGGTGTGATAAAAATAAGATTAAAATAAGCCAAGAAACTACGCACTCTCACCCTAGACAGGCACAGTACTGCAAGTATTACAGGACGTATGCAAGTTTTAGTTAGTAAGTTGAGTTCGTTCTCAGGGACTTAAGTGTGTTAATCGCGTGAGTAGGAATAACGAGTAAAAGCAAATAATTAGAAGACAAATAAATTAAAGCAAATAAATTCGAGATTCAAGAAGTAAACTAATTAAAACTAGGAAAATAAAGACAATATAATAAAAGATAAGAAATATGAGATGAGAAGTATAGCTCAAGTTTTGCTAGTATGCACTAATCCTTCTAATTCTATCTATAAATATAGTTCATAAGGGAGAATATTAGCTCTTGGTATACTTAGTCAGGATTCTAAATTCCCATACCTTAGACCTTGAGAGCGACTAAGGGGGCTACGACACAACCAAGAAGTGTTTTATCTTAGGGTTATCAAACGCCACTAAGGCCCTAAGCAAATACTGCAATCCTGGTGATATGGTGATTAAAACAAACCCTAATGACTATCTAGTTAGAATCATGTTCTGTTAGAACTAATATCGACACTAGACATTATGTGGTGGTTCAATAGTTAAACACCCTGTCAAGGAGACCATCTAACTACTATTAAAACAATCCTAAAGTGATCAGTTCTAGGAAAGACATTAAATCAAAACACATAAACAAATATTAAGTAAGAAGCTAATATCAGATTAAAACATATAATTCCCAAAGAAACTTAGATAGAAGAATTAGAATTCATAGATTATACATATGCAAAACCCAAGCTATGGGGAGTTTAGTTCATACCTGAAGGAAATAAACTAAAAGAAATTACAAAAGACATCATCTTGCTCTCTACAATGACTAAGAAATAATATTAAGGTTTTTCTAAGCAAGGATGATTTACAAGTGATATAAGGGTGTATTTATAGGTGTTTAGAAGACCTAATTCGTTGAGGTTAAGGTATTGGACTTCTAGCCCAACTCAAATTCGTATGGAAATAAAGATAAACACTGCTGGACCGTTTTGAGCATATCTTCTTCGTTATTGGTCGGGTTGAGCTCCATAAGATACCAAAAGAATCGCAACAGAATTATCTTGACCTTGAAGAAGGAAATCACCAGATTCGGCCTATTTCTTAGGTAAAAACGCATATCTTTGGACGTGTATGCAGAATCCCAGATTTAGGCAGCTTTTCCTTTTCCATCTTTTTAGCTTTTGTTTCCTTATTTCCAATCATGCAAATCTCTTTCCATAAGTTGTAATCTTTGACTTGGACTCTAATTAAGCTCCATAATTATCTTTAAAGCTACACACTAAATAAACATTTAAACCCAATATGCTCTAAAAATAATAATTCTACAAATCAAGACTCAAAATAGGAAAGTGCACTAAAACTCAAGAAAATCGACATTATTGACTTCTAAATCACTAAAAATGATTTCTCATCCTAACATTAATCTATCACAAATGAGGAGACATCAGTATATTATGGAGCAAAAACCGACCAATAACGAAGAAGATATGCTTAAAACAAGTCAGCAGAATTTATCTTTATTTTCCATACGAATTTGAGTTGGGCTTGGAGTCCATCACTTAACCTCTCCCTCAAGAAAACGAATTAGGTCTTCTAAACACCTATAAATACACCCTTATATCACTTGTAAAATCATCCTTGCCTCATAGTAATTAGTTCTTAAGGTTTTATTCTTCCAGTTTATTGTAGAGAGCAAGATGATGTCTTTTGTAATTTCTTTTAGTTTATTTCCATCAGGTTTGAACTAAACCTCCCATAGCTTGGGTTTTGCATCATGTATAATCTATGAATTCTAATTCTTTTATCTAAGTTTCTTTGGGAATTATATGTTGGCATATTGCCTCCCTTAGTAGGTTGTTTTAATGTGACAAATCCTCTTGTGTTTAGTGTGCTAATTTCTATTGTTATTTATATTCTATCTTGCACTCTATTTCATCAAAAAGCTCCTTCTTTATCTTGTTGTTCAACTTGATTGTTTTATCTTAAGAATCTTATTCTCATACAAATGCTATTAACCTTATCTTTATGATTATTGAGATTTAGCCTTTGTGTTCAACTTCAAAGATTCTTAGAATAATGTTTACAACAACTTTCGTGAAGAAGATTTATTGATCCAAGTCATTATCCTTCAAAGATTACTTGGCGCGGTACACCGCTGCGGTATACCGGACCAAGGTTGCGGACCAGGGCGCGGTGCAGTGACTAGCCCGTCAGTATGCTAGAAAATCAAACCACTGAAGCACGGTACACCGCACGAATCTTGCGGTACACCGCAAGAAAGGGTTTTCTGCACAAAAGACAAGTCATAAGAAATATATCCGTTGGGAGATTAATAGATCCGTTGGACTCAAGCCTTATGACCGTTGGAAGCCATTTTCTACTATAAATTGAAGCTCTTTGAAGGCTACAACTACACCAACTAATTACAAACATTAAGGGGCTTAATTGCTATCATTCAAGAAGGTGTCAAGAGCTATACATAGTCAAATTCAATCTTAGTGAGCTTATAAATCCTTTCAAGGAGTTAATCAATTAAGCCACAAGGTTCTATCCACTCAAGAAGGAGTATACAAGCTTATAGTCATATCCACTCTATTAGGAGTTTTAGATACAAGCTTTAATTAGCAAACCTTTAAACACTTTGTTGCTATCCTCTTAAGTCTAGGTCTTGTAATAGATAGATTAAGAGAGAATTCAAGTATAGGGAGTATACTTGGTGTCCTTGTGTTGTGATTACGCAAGTGGTGTGTCCTTCGTGTTATCGAAGAGTTTGTAAAGGTTATTGTGTTCTCGACCCGGTTAAGAGAGACACGGGAGCTTAGTGAAAAGCTTGAAATCCTAAGGAGGCTTCCTTAGGTAGTGGATGTAGGGAAACCGAACCACTATAAATCGTGTGTATCTTTCTATCACTACTCTATTTACTTTCCGCACTCTATATGTTTGATTATATGCTTGCATGAATTCTATGTTATTGTTTATCTAGGATATCTAACATATAGTCTTCTAGAGTAGTTTAAGATATTGGATTAGCTTTTTACTAGTTATACTTTTATATCAAACCTTACTCTTTCCATTGCATGATCCTATAAGAGTTTGATTTAATTAGTTGACCTAGAAGTTTTCTCTTAAACTTATTATTGTCCAAAAGATTTTTAATTAGGCATTATCTTATTAGTAATCCTATTCACCCCCCCTCTAGGACTTTCAATTGGTATCAGAGCCTAACTCTACGTGAATAGCTTAATCGTTAGTAGAATAAACGATATGGAATTTAATCTTTTGGAAAGTTCGTGTTCTACTCGACCTCCACTTTTTGTAGGAACTTACTATTTTGCTTGGAGAACAAAAATGGAGGAATTTATAAAAACCGAAGATCCCGATCAATGGAGAATCGTAAAGGAAGGTCCATTTGTCCCTCATAAAGAAGAGTTAAATGAAGAGGGAGTTCTTAAGCTAAATCAAGAAGAAAAAGATTTTGATGAACTCACCATAGAGGAAAAGGCTAAGCTCACTCAAAATGCAAAACCAATGTACACTCTCATTCGTGGAATTTCCGAAGAAATTTTCTCACAAATGTTAGATTGTAAATCCGCAAAAGAGCTTTGGGATCGTTTGGAGTCTTTATATGGAATTGTCGAAAATGACGAAGAAGAAAAAGTCTCTATCCATGATGAATCTCACAACAATTTTAAACCTAATCATGAGGTAGCACTTTATCCTAACTCTTTATCTCTTCCTTACAATTATTGTGATATTAGGCAAATTTCATCCCTTCTCAAAATTCTTGATTCTCAAATCCATTTGAATAATCTTATGTTAAAAAAGGGTAATATTGTGCTAAAGAATTGTTTTAAATGTTGTATCACTTTGGATGATATTCTTGGCAATACTAAAAACCCGTGTTTTGAAAACATTTTTATTTTAAATAAATGGAAACATCCTTTGAAGAAAAGCATAGAAGGTTTTAAAAAATTGGATGAAGCGTTTTCCCTCGCTCTTGATACTTTAAAAAATCATCCTTTCTCAAATGTCACTCCTTTTGATCCAAATGACTTTTTCAAAGAAAAATTATATGTTAGTGAAAATTTGGATGTTGGAAAGAATGTGGAAACTTCTTGTTCAAAAACTTTACATGGTTACTCTATTCAAAAAAGAAGTTATTGCAACTATTGTGGTAAACCCGGTCATCATGCTTCTACGTGCCATTACCATGAACAACTTATTAGTGGATCTTTGATACCTTCATGGGAAAAACCAATATGGATCGTGACAAATGCTAACAACATTTCCGGATCCATTCCACCTCGGTTACCATAGTAATATGCATTGAAGGTGTTGAGCGTCAAGAAAATGGAATCTTATGCAAAAGGACGTTCAAACCTCATAAAAGGAAAATACGGTGAAATTCTTTCCTCTCTTGTGTTTTTGTTTATGTTTTTATATTGTGTTTTATGTGTTTTATCAACTTGTGATACTATCTTGTTGTTCTTGACCTTTTACATGCTTAGTGTTGCTTTATTCTTGCATTGGGTCTTTTTGCACTTTTAGAAAACTTAGGGACTTTTGTGAAATTAACTGTTATATGAGTTTTTAGGTTCTCCTTGGCCTTTCTTTTCAAAACAAAGGTGCTCAAAATTATTTTATATCATTCCGAGTCATTTGGGGAAGTTTCGATTGTGTTTCGGGTGTTTTTAAAAGAATCAAAAATTTCATTTTTGTTGACCAAACCGAACACTCGTGCGGTGCACCGGACGATTCCCGCGGTACACCGCACGTAAGGGTTTTGACAGATTAAGAACCCGTTTTTCAGTCTTTTCTCCTCATTTCTTCATTACATCTTCTCCTCTCCTCCTCCTTGGCGATTTCCGGCCACCCACACTCCGGTTCCACCACTAAAAACACCCTCTTTCACCACTTAAATCACTCCTCCTTCTTCCTACTTCATTACTCATCTTATCATTCACCATGGTTAGAACTAAATCCATTGCTAACAAGAAGAAAGCCTCCACCGGAGCTTCCTCCAGCCGCCACCGTGAACCATCTCCGGCGAAGTCACCATCACCACCACCACCACCACTCCGGCCATTCGATGCTCTTCCGGGTAGAACGATTTGCCCTTCGGCTTTTCCCTCCGGTGAAAATTCTCTCTTTAGACTTTTTTCAATTCAACAATTTCATAAAATCTTTGCTTTTTCGGGTAGTCATTTGGCAATCGGGTTAATTGAAGAGTTTTATACTAATTTTGAATTTAATCATGCTACTACTTCGGTTAAATCAATCGTTTCGGGTACCGTTTTACGTTTAAAATCGAATACTTTGTGCTCAAAATTTGATATACCTTCGGATGGTTTTAGCGGATTTTGGTCTAGTGGTTGGGATAACTCGAATATTGATATAGTTGCTCAAAATGAGGTTAATGAGTTTGTTACTAGTAGAATGGTTGTTCCCGATGGAAATTGGAACATTCGTAACTTTGATCCGGAATTTATCGTGGCCCACAAGTTTCTTATCTCGGCCGTAATTCCGAAAGATAAGCATGATGCAAAACTTATCCCGTATGAAGCTTATCTTTTATATTTGATCTTCTCCAAACAACCGATAAACATTATTGCGATAATGTTTAAATGGATGAATCACGCTCGTACCTCTCGGGATAAAGTCCCTTACGGTATTTTTCTATCCAAAATCTTTGAAGCTAATGATATTTCTTTTGGAGGGACTAATGTGAAACCAATCAATAAGTCATGGAATTTCGATTATCTCACGATTCTTAGAATGAAATTTGTTATTTATAACAACACATATGTTTCGGTCTCCACTATTAATCGTATCTCGGATGTTACTATTCGTAATCGCATTCTTGAAGCTAAAAGCGAAACCGATGGTCCGGAGCTTGACACTCTTCATTTATTAGATAACCCGGCCCAACAAAACCCCATTCCTAATGAGCCCACTCCAAGCCAACCCACCAATGTAAACCCTCCTAATCCATCCGGTTTTGAAAGCGCTATGTCACGTTTCATGGATTATATAGGAAGTAAATTTGTGGCTTTGGAAGATAAAATAGAAAGGAAATTTGGAGTTTTGGAAGAAAAGATAGGGCATCTTGCGAATGAGCTTTCGTGTATGAAAAGTGATGTTTCGTGTATTCGCGATGATATTGGAAATGGAAGAAGATCTAGGAGCCGCTCTCCTCGTGATAATCGTTAATTCATCTTGGTTTGGTGTTTGGTGTTTAAAATCATGTTTTTATCATTCTTGGTGGTTGATGGGTCTTTATATGCTTATGTGGGTATTTTAGAACTTGTTTTTATGATGTGTTTATGCTTTTTAAGTATTTGTGGGTCCGTGTTTTGGACATCTAGGATATTGCTACTTTGGTTTATTTGGTTTTTATGTTAGGATGCTAAATGTTTTATTTGGATAATTGGTTAACTAGTTGTGTTTTTATCATGATTGTTAGTTGCTTATCTTCTTTGATTTGATTTTTATGTTGCTAACATGTTCTTTGATGTTATAGGTACTTCTTGATATTGCTCCTTAGTCCCTATAGTTTGCTCCTTTTTAGCTTTGTTCCTAAATAGTTTGAAATTTGCATTTCGGTCCCAAAATAGATTTTTCAAAATTGCGCTTAGTCCCCAAATTTTTGAAAAATACATCTTGACCTTTTGCCTTTCAACAAAATTACAGTTTTACCCCTAAAATCTCTTCAAAATGTTCTCAAGTGTTCTTATTAGGGAAAATTGTCAATCAAACGCTTACAAATTAAAACAAACTATATGCATTTTGTAAGGGGGAGTCTTTGCTAAATCATTTTTTTTAAGACTCATATGCTTAGACTAATCATTTATTTCATATCTTTGCAACTAATCGTTTGTGTCATTAGAAAGCATATGAAATCAAAATCTATCAAGGAGTTGGTAAAAATCTCTATCCTTAGCTCTTGCTTTACAAATATCTAAACTCTTGCAATCTTTGTTTAAAATCTATTCACTCGAGTTTTTGCTCTTCTATTTCTTAGTTGTTTTTACCCCATCTTTTTGATGAAGACAAAGGGGGAGAAATATTATGTGCACTAAAACTTTCAAAACTTGCACGTTTTAAAACTCACAAATGCATCTCAAATCTTATGCTTATTGTGAGGGGGAGCTTTATTTCATTAGTGCTTAAACTTTCATTTCATTCCTAAGGTGTTTTAGTGAAGGATTTGTCATCATCAAAAAGGGGGAGATTGTTGGCATATTGCCTCCCTTAGTAGGTTGTTTTAATGTGACAAATCCTCTTGTGTTTAGTGTGCTAATTTCTATTGTTATTTATATTCTATCTTGCACTCTATTTCATCAAAAAGCTCCTTCTTTATCTTGTTGTTCAACTTGATTGTTTTATCTTAAGAATCTTATTCTCATACAAATGCTATTAACCTTATCTTTATGATTATTGAGATTTAGCCTTTGTGTTCAACTTCAAAGATTCTTAGAATAATGTTTACAACAACTTTCGTGAAGAAGATTTATTGATCCAAGTCATTATCCTTCAAAGATTACTTGGCGCGGTACACCGCTGCGGTATACCGGACCAAGGTTGCGGACCAGGGCGCGGTGCAGTGACTAGCCCGTCAGTATGCTAGAAAATCAAACCACTGAAGCACGGTACACCGCACGAATCTTGCGGTACACCGCAAGAAAGGGTTTTCTGCACAAAAGACAAGTCATAAGAAATATATCCGTTGGGAGATTAATAGATCCGTTGGACTCAAGCCTTATGACCGTTGGAAGCCATTTTCTACTATAAATTGAAGCTCTTTGAAGGCTACAACTACACCAACTAATTACAAACATTAAGGGGCTTAATTGCTATCATTCAAGAAGGTGTCAAGAGCTATACATAGTCAAATTCAATCTTAGTGAGCTTATAAATCCTTTCAAGGAGTTAATCAATTAAGCCACAAGGTTCTATCCACTCAAGAAGGAGTATACAAGCTTATAGTCATATCCACTCTATTAGGAGTTTTAGATACAAGCTTTAATTAGCAAACCTTTAAACACTTTGTTGCTATCCTCTTAAGTCTAGGTCTTGTAATAGATAGATTAAGAGAGAATTCAAGTATAGGGAGTATACTTGGTGTCCTTGTGTTGTGATTACGCAAGTGGTGTGTCCTTCGTGTTATCGAAGAGTTTGTAAAGGTTATTGTGTTCTCGACCCGGTTAAGAGAGACACGGGAGCTTAGTGAAAAGCTTGAAATCCTAAGGAGGCTTCCTTAGGTAGTGGATGTAGGGAAACCGAACCACTATAAATCGTGTGTATCTTTCTATCACTACTCTATTTACTTTCCGCACTCTATATGTTTGATTATATGCTTGCATGAATTCTATGTTATTGTTTATCTAGGATATCTAACATATAGTCTTCTAGAGTAGTTTAAGATATTGGATTAGCTTTTTACTAGTTATACTTTTATATCAAACCTTACTCTTTCCATTGCATGATCCTATAAGAGTTTGATTTAATTAGTTGACCTAGAAGTTTTCTCTTAAACTTATTATTGTCCAAAAGATTTTTAATTAGGCATTATCTTATTAGTAATCCTATTCACCCCCCCCTCTAGGACTTTCATTATATGTTTTAAATTGATATTAGCTGCTTACTCTTATATTTGTTTATGTGTTTTGATTTAATGACTGTTTTCCTTGCGGTGCGCAACGTTTAGGATTACCTTAATAGTAGTTAGATGATCACCTTAGCTGGGTGTCTAATTATTGAAACACCATATAACGTCTAGTGTCGATATTAGTTCTGACAAAACATGATTCTAACTAGATAGTCATTAGGGTTTGTTTTAATCACCATATCACCGATTGACTGAAGTGTTTGCTTAGGGCCTTAGTAGCGTTTGATAACCCTAATTGAAACCACGTCTTGGTTGTGCCGTAGCCCCCTTAGTCGCTCTCAAGGTCTAAGGAATGGGAATTTAGAATCCTGACTAAGTATACAAGAGCTAATATTCTCCCTTATAAACTAGATCTAATAGATAGAATTAGAAGGATTAGTGCATACTAGCAAAACCTAAGCTATATTTCTCATCTCATATTCTTCGTATTTATTTTATTATTTTTATTTTCTTAGTTTTAACTCCTAATCTCGAATTCTATTTGCTTTTAATTTTTGTCTTTAATTATCTATTTTTACTCGTTATTGTTACCTGCTCGTATAACACACTTAAGTCCCTGAGAACGAACTCAACTTATCAACTAAAACTTGCATACGTCTCGTAATACTTGCAGTACTGTGCCTGTCTAGGGTGAGAATGCGTAGTTTTCTAGACTTTAATTTATCTTATTTTTATCACACCCTAGGCGACACCAAGTTTTTGGCGCCGCTGCCGGGGACTTGTGTCTTGTTAGCGTGTGGGTTATCTATTTCGAGTAGTAGTTTTTAATTAGTTTATTTTTCAGTATTTAGTTTTTGTTTTTCCGGATTTACGCTTGCGGTTTGCTTTAGTCTTTTTTAGGATTCACAGTGTTTAATTCTTGGCCTCCGTTACCGGAGCCTGAGAGGAGCTTTAGAGCTTACAACAAACGTGTTCGTGAGGAAAGATCCTTGAGAAGAGTAATGGCAGCCCACCGAGATCCACCACCTGATGACCTCGGAGTAAATCCAAGAGGTCCACCACCTCCACCACCTCCTGGTGGAGGACAACACGGTGTACAACTACCAATAGGAGGAGGTAATGGGCAGAATAACATTAATAACCAACAGAATCGAGTACAGCAAGACCTCCCTGGTCTTCATGTACCCTTTCATGTTCAACCAATCGGTTACCGTCCTCCAGAGATCCAGAATATCAAATTTAGACCCGATCCGGGTATGCTTAGTCAGTTTCAAAGTTTTGGACTCTACAGTGGTACATCAATTCAAGATCCGGTAAGATCGATTCAGAAGTTCATGCAGATTTGTGATGCCTATATTACTCCTAGCATTACACGCGAGCAACTGTATTGTCATATGTTTTCGTTATTCTTGAGCGGTAGAGCTAGCGAATGGCTAGAAAGACAACCACATGGAACAATTCATTCTTGGACAGAACTTCAAGCCGCATTCTTTAACCGTTTTTATCCGAAGAGCATGAGACTCAAAGATCAAACCGAGCTTACAAGATTTTGTCAAGAAGATGGAGTAAAAGTAGGAGAGTCATGGACTAGGTTTCAACATAAATTAGCTAGATGTCCTCTCCATGGTTATACACCCGCTCTACAACTTGCTATATTCTATGAAGGTCTTAACGATAAAGGTAGAGAAAAGGTGGATAACATTGGAAAGGGTAATTTCGTGTCCATGAATCATAATGAAGCTTCCGCTGTCTTGGAAAATATTATTGAACAAGAAAGGAGTTGGCCTTCAACGCGAGCTCCTATTGCAAAGACCCGAGGAACACTTCGTTAAGATGCAGAAACCGCGAACTCAGCTCAAATATCCGCGTTAGAAAATCAAATCAAGGAGCTGAAATTAGAGATGCAAAAGAATTTAGCCGCAGCAAACATAGTACAAGAAGCACAAGGTTGTCAACAATATGGGGTAAACAATCATACATGGGAAGAGTGCGAATCAAATCCACAATCTGTGTACTTCATATCTAATCGAGGAGGTTATCAATGGGGTAACCCCAATCATCCGGGTATGCAGTACTCAAATCCACAAGGGGCCGTTAATCCTGGTCATTATCAACCACGCCCCCAGAACAACTCTTTCCAACCGAGAGGTCAATATCAAAATCAATATCAAAATAGACCTGCTCCCCCTCAACAACCTGTTCAAGATGCCTATGCCGATTCGTTAGATCAGAAAGCTTTACCTCAGTATCCTCAAGAAGGATCTATGGATAATCAACAGATAACACAAGCTCTGGAACGTTTGACCGCGAATATGAACGCTCAGGAAGAGAAAGTCCGAGGACAAGATGCCGCACTTCAGATTTTAGGTACTCAAGTAGAACAATTAAACAAGGTTCTAACAAATTTAATGGAACAGAAAGAAGTGAAGGCAATCGAAGGAGGTGATGACAATGTTGGGTTTGAAGCTTGCAAGGCTATTTGCTTTGAAATTGAAGAAAAAGAGGAAGTACCGCATGCTGCCGTTAGTGTCGTGGAAGTTCTGAGTACCGAAGAAGAACCAACCAAGTCTAGCCCCGTGGAATCTGACTGTTCTGAGGTTTATGTGGGGGACGATTCAGAGAAAGCCGAATTTATACAGCTGCTGAGGAAGATGCAAGAGAAGATTCGATCGGTAATGGATTATCAAGCTGAGCTAGATTCAAAAGCTTAAGATGAAGTTACACCTGCTGTGCAAGAAGAGGAAGAAGAAGAGAAGGTGGGATCGCCACCTAGTGTTCAACCAGTGTCACCAACTATTCTTGATACAAATCCTAAGGATGACACTGAACTCAAGACCTCGTAAAGGCGTATACACCTGAAAATATCAACGCCCAAATGCTTGAGATTGCAAAGAAAGGACTTACACCGCAACAAGTTTTTACGCAAGTTAATCCTGAGAAAGAAGCGAGTGTAGAGATCCCAAGAGAGAACCTGAGGGTTTCGAGAAGAAGTGAAAGAGAGCTACCAACAAAGCTTAAAGATCCGGGAAGTTTTAACCTTCCTATTCAAATAAATGGTATGCCCAAGGTGAAAGCTATGTACGATGTGGGTTCTGGTGTGAATCTTATGCCTAAGTCCGTGTTCGAGAGACTTGGACTTCAAAAATCAGAGAAAACTCCAGTGAAGTTGCAGTTCACTGACAACTCAGTTAAAAGGACATGGGGAACAGTGGAGGACATCTTAGTCCGTGCAGGTAGTATCGCCATCCCTACTGACTTTGTTATACTTGAGTTTGATGCAGATAAGCAGGTTCCAATCATACTTGGACGACCTTTCATGGCCACAAGTCAAAGTGTCATCAACTTCCAAGAAGGGACCATTACCCTTCATGCAAAGAACGTATCTGAGACCTTCTATGTCTTGGGTAAGAAACCGAGGAAGTTAGATCCCACCGTTCCTGTCATCCACAGACTTTCACATCACAAAGTCCCTCCTGAGAAGATCCACTTAAAGCCTGTGGATACTGAGCCAAACATTGAGTTTGGGGTTGGCCATGAAGTTCTATGGAAAGCTCACAAACGCGAGAATAGGACACGAAGTTTCAAAGACTCGTGGATGGGACCATTCATTGTCACTAAGGTTGTTTCAGCCAAGGTGATAGAAATTCGACCCAAAACGGGGATCAAGCGCAGATTAGTTGACGTTCATAGCCTAACTCGTTGTTGGGGAGGCTATATTCGCAAATCTTGATAGAGGTAACACGTCTAACTTTGAAAGACGTTAAATAAAAGTGCTGTACGGGAGACAACCCGCAATTTTTTATGTTTTTATGTCTTTTACGTTTAGTTTAGTTATTTTTAGTTGATATTGCATATTTGAGAAAGGTATTAGTGTTTTTTATGCTTAGGTATTGGAGAAATCGATTTAGGGAAGAAACAAAAAAAAATTCGGAAGGGATACACCGTCGGTGCGGTATACCGCACCTCAGCCGCGGTGTACCGCAGAGGTCAAAAACCCGTACCACGGGTAGGAGCCGCGGGTTTAGTACCGAGACGGAAAAAACCCGTGCGGTATACCCCCCTGCACCTCACAGGATTACCTTAATAGTAGTTAGATGATCACCTTAGCTGGGTGTCTAATTATTGAAACACCACATAACGTCTAGTGTCGATATTAGTTCTGACAAAACATGATTCTAACTAGATAGTCATTAGGGTTTGTTTTAATCACCATATCACCGATTGACTGAAGTGTTTGCTTAGGGCCTTAGTAGCGTTTGATAACCCTATTTGAAACCACGTCTTGGTTGTGCCGTAGCCCCCTTAGTCGCTCTCAAGGTCTAAGGAATGGGAATTTAGAATCCTGACTAAGTATACAAGAGCTAATATTCTCCCTTATAAACTAGATCTAATAGATAGAATTAGAAGGATTAGTGCATACTAGCAAAACCTAAGCTATATTTCTCATCTCATATTCTTCGTATTTATTTTATTGTTTTTATTTTCTTAGTTTTAATTCCTAATCTCGAATTCTATTTGCTTTTAATTTCTGTCTTTAATTATTTACGTTTACTCGTTATTGTTACCTACTCGTATAACACACTTAAGTCCCTGAGAACGAACTCAACTTATCAACTAAAACTTGCATACGCCCTGTAATACTTGCAGTACTGTGCTTGTCTAGGGTGAGAGTGCGTAGTTTTCTAGACTTTAATTTATCTTATTTTTATCACACCATAGGCGACACCACATGATTTGCTTAGTGTGCAATATATAGTTTTTTCAAATTTATGAAATTCATTTTATCGATTTTTTTTTGATTGGATGCATAAACCAACCAAAAATAACAAGAAATGATACCCAAAGTATTGTAAACTAACATGATAAGTTTGGTGATTATTCGAGTCTCTATTTGAATGTAAATCAGTATAATATTTATTATGTGGGATTAATATGTTGAGCTTGGGAACATTTTGGAAACTACATATTTAAAAAGGTAAGATGCCTTTTTGATATTTAGGAATACCTCTTGGATCTTCTGTGTTACTTTCAAGGGATTACAAACCCCAGTTTGATAAATTAGAGGGGTATGTGAGATCTTGAAACGCTTTTTCCCTATTTTTTGTAGGAAGATTAGAACTTATTCGATCGGTTTCTCAAGGCGTTATTTGTTTTTGGTTCACTATAAACCCGATTCCGGTGGGTGTGAGTGATCGTGTTATTAGCATTTTCTATAATTTTTATTGAGATAGGAAGCCACCACAAGTTAAATGGAGTAATATTTGTGTTCCTAAAGAGGAGGGTTGTTTTGTTTTAAAAGAGTTGGGTGCTTGGAATAAAGTATTATTATTATTAAAAATGTTTTGGAATATGTAGCTAAAAATGACTCTTTTTGGATTAAATGGATTCATGGGGAGTATTTTAAAAATATAAGCATTTGGGAGTGGAATCCAAGGAGGTTAGATTATCCTCTCTTGAAAAATATTTGGAAGTTTAAAGAGTGATTTGAGGGTCGATTGTGTTGATGGTAGAGAAGGCATCTTGGCTAGGGGGTTCTCCTTGGAAAACGAGCTTCCGAGAAATTATAAGGTATCTTGTGAATTTTTTTACGCTTTATATAGAAAAATTTGTTTAGACGGAGATCTTTTTTGAAGTTTTGGGCTAATACTATTTGAGACTCTTGTGCCATTCCTAAACATGTCGTTACTGTTTGGATGACATTAAGAGAGAGACATAAAACAAAAGACCGCATGACTTATTTGGAGTTAGATCCACTGTATATTCTATGTGGTGAAAACTTTGAGTCAAATAAACACCTTTATTTCGATTGTGCTTATTGAAAGATATATGGGATGAGATAAAGATATGTTTGGGCATTAAAAGGAGATGAATACTCTCTTGAACGTTTTGAAGTGGCTTAAAAAACTGAAAACTCAAGATAATTGAAAAAAAAGGCTTGGAGGCTTGGTTTTGGAGTTATCGTGTATTGCATGTGAAAGACATAAATCACCTTGTTATGAGAGGTGAACCTCAAAGGAAATCGTTATCAAAGAAATTAAATTATGTACTTTTTCATTTTATATTCTTTAATCTCTCATTATTATTTTTTAAACGATAGTTAGAATTTAGTTTATATTAGTATAAGATAGTTATTTTATGAGTAATGATATATACAATCCAAATTCATACCACCCGATTATCATCCATGACGTGGCGTGGATTGGTTGGAAGTAAATTATTAATCAAATAAAAAAAAAAGTAAACGATCTTTAGCCAACCCGTTCACACCACATTATGATGGTATACTTAGATAGTATGATTTTGAATATTATATATCATTACTCTGCCTTTATATCATTATTGTTATCTTTCAACTTTCTGAGTCTAAAAAAACAACTTCTTATACACAGGTTTTTATTAAAACCGTTTATCCATCTAAAAAGAACCAACATGATAAGCAGGGAAATAATCATATTTTTATACCGTGAAGTAAAAAATATGATGAAAAACAAGACACCCATTGAATATACCGTCGAAGTAAACATCGCATTCTATGAGAGTAAAGAAAAGTATATACTTGGTTTAAATTCTATGTTTAAATTATATACTACATCAAAGTGAGATTTGAACTCTAAAAGTAACCATATATGTGCAATTTTACAATATTTTAAAGATACTTCCACATTATTTTGTTCACAGTGTTTTTTCTCTTTTTTTTCTAAAATTTGTACGTAGTGACTTTTTCTTTTTTACGTAGTGACAAGTTTTTTTTTTTTGTTTGGGTAAACGGTTATATTAAAATATCAAAACTGTATACTATACATGGGTGTTACCTACCTAGAAAACTTAAGGTAGCAACAAGGAATATAAAAAAACTACCTCATACTATACTAATACAAGCTAGCCTTTCACTCACATCCAAAAAAGAATGCCGAGAGAACAAGGAAAATAAGATTGAATAAACACACTATTTAATTTCCTTGGTTAATATTTCTCTAGTCTTGGAAGCACCTCTCATGGCTAGGTGATTTCTCGCCGTCCAAATACAATACACGGTAACTCCAAAACCCACTTTCCAAGCCTTTCTTCTCCAATTCTCTCTAGCTTTTAATTTTTTTTAAGCCATTTCAAAGCACTTAGAATAGTGTTCATTTCCTTGTCTAGTCCAAGCCACATTTTTATATCAACTCATATAGACTTAGGAAGAGAGCATTCAAAAAAATAAATGCCTATTCGATTCAAAATCTTCCTTACACAAATCACAAAGTGGATCAAGTACCATGTAAGTAATCCTATTCTTAGTTATAAGTCTTTCTTTTAATGTCATCCATACTATGATAGCATGTTTCGGAAATACACTCGGATCCCACACAATATTTGTCCAAGGTTTAATAAAAGTTTTACGACGAAATAAATCATAAGGGAATTTATATACATCATAAAACTCTATTGTATTTACCTCATATGTTGATCGGGGCGCCTTAACGGAAGCAAACCATAAAGCTAATATTTCTTTTCTTCCTTCTTCACCTAGGGACCCACGTATAATTTCTTTTAACTCCCAAATATTTTTCAAAAGTGGGGAATTACTTTTTTTAGGAATCCATTCCCAAAAACCACTACTATTAAAATACTCACCATGAATCCACCTAATCCAAAGTGATTCTTTATTTTCCACTATTTTCCAAATCATCTTTAGAAGTAAAGCTTTATTCCATGCTTCAAAATCTTTTAATCCAAGTCCCTCTTCATTTTTAGGCATACAAATATTTTTCCAACTAACTTGGGGTGGCTTATTATCCCAATAAAAATTACGGAAAATACATATAATTCTCTCTTTAACACCAATCGGAACCGGGAAAATTGTAAACCAAAAGCATATCACCCCTTGAAGAACCGATCTAATCATTTCCAATCTACCCGCAAATAAGAGTGAAGAGGCTCTCCAACTCCTAACATAACCTTCTAATTTATCAAAAAGAGATTTATAGTCTCTTGATAATAATACGGAAGATCCTAGCGGGACTAGGATCCCTAAATAACGTAGTGACACTCTTTCTCTACTTCTAAAATTCTGCTCTGTGTTTGTAAGAGGAAAAAAACGTTCAACGAATCACGTTATATATTTATCCATAACAAGTTACAAAAAAAGACTTAGGGTTAGGTAAGAGAGCTCCTCTCCTAGATCTACTTGATCTAGCGCCTAATCCTCGGTTTCTCCTCGGATCTTCACCAACATGACGGACCCAACTCATAAGTCACAAGATCGAAGAACCCTCCCGTCCGATTTTGACCCGGGAGAGAGTAGTACGCTTCACCATGCCTCTTCCGCCAAAGAGCCACCGGACCCAACGGACCTCTCGCCGTTGGCAAACCCGGAGTTCCGGTCCCCCTCGGGCATGTCTAACCTCACGTTAGGTCATAACCCACCGGAAATTGGTCTCGATGGTGATTCTTTAGAAGAGGGTGGTCCTCGGCCGAGCTCCCCTCCTTCTCCGGGGGATGCTCCGACGAATTTTGCCGGCAATTCACGAAGTGTTGGTAACCTTCCTCTACTCTTGGATACATCTCTAGAGGCTAAAGTTAAATTCTTAAATGTGTGTGGGCATTTGGACACACAAATAGTAGAGAAAGTATGGGAAGAATTAGTGGCACACCAAGTGTTTGAGAAATTGGCTAAGTCACATGCTAGAGAAAATGAAGAGCCTTTTGAAGTTGATGTTGAAGGTACTTTAGCATTAAAGAAAGTAGTTAATTTTGGGCGTGAAACAACTACCAAGGAACCCGTTACGACCGGGAAGCTTGACGCCAATGCAAAGTACCCGGAGTTAAAGGAGAAGAAGATGGGCTATAAGGACATACTATTGAATAATAGGAAAGCTTCGGTTGGGAAAGAATTAGCGTATTATGAACCCGTGGAGGGTGAGATGCTTCAACTTCTAGAAACCGATGTGTTAACGATAGAGCAAGCTTTCGGCTTCTCATTAATTGGATATGTAGCCGGTAAGAAATCGCCGGATATGGAAGATATAAGGAGAATAGTGAAGACATGGAAAGTGGAATGTAAGGTTAGAAAGCACCCCTCCGGTTGGTTAATTTTTAAATTCGAGAATGAAATGGATAAGAAGAACGTTATATCTAAAGGGCCCTATCTATCGTATGGAAAACTCTTATTACTTACGGAAATTCCGGATTTTTTTGATTTTGGGAATCTAGAGATTAAGAAGATCCCTACTTGGATTATCTTGAGAAAACTTCCGGTACAAGCACGAACGGACGAGGGATTAGCGAAAATTGCATCTCAAGTTGGTAAACCTATCCGAACGGATGGGTTCACGGTAATTAGCGAGGACATTAGTTATGCTAGGGTACTAATCGAATTAGATTTAAGTAAGGAGAAAAAGAAAAGTATTGTATTTGGCTCTCATAAAGGGAAAAACATTGTGTAGAAGTGGAATATGAGAACCTACCCCCGTGTTGTGTAAAGTGTCAAGCTTTTGGACACGAAGGAAATAGATGCTTTTATGCAAATATAGTAGAGAAGAAAGTAGAGGGATTTCGAAGCAATAAAGGAGTTAGGGGCCATGAAATAATTTCGAAATCTAGGGGAGAATTAGCCGCAGCTCCCTCTAAATTGGTGCAACATCATGTTGCAATATCCCACCAAAAAGCGGGTCCCTCAAGAATGCAAAAGAGAGCTTTAATATCCCACCAAATTGTTGCCTTAGACGCGGGTCCCTCAGGAATGCAAAAGAATGCAGTAGTTCGGCCGATAGGTAATGGTGTACAAAGTCCTGTACAAAACCTTTATGCTGACAATGCTGTCCACGCTGCTCTTCAACCTATGCAGCCACATGACAAAGTTTTAGCAAAGCAGAGGCATGTAAGGACCGATATTAATGGTACAAATGGATCAGCAATTAGTGAAGGTCCTAATATTATTAATAGTGCCACTGTTGAGTTACCAACTGTTGATCAGAGCTGCTTTAATAACATTATTTCTACTCCAACAAAAATTAAAAGAGCGAAATCGCTTGATTTAAATTTTATTCCGGAAAGTGATAGTAGTTGCGAGATTCGGGCTATCCGAGTAGGGTCAAACTCACGCTCCGCCGCTATGGTAATTTTCTCGGATTTAGAAGGGAATAAAGTAGGAAATGACGGGAAAGAAAAATCGGAAAATTTAATTGAAGATTCCTTCGAGATGGTAGTTAGTAAGAAAACTAAAAAAAGAGAAGCGAGTTACAAAAAACTTACGTTAGCTAAAAATGAATATATGTGGCAAAAGAAGCAATTTTGGAAGGCACGTAGAGCTAATATTAAACGCTCAAATATGGGGAAACCCACCGAAAGTTGTAAATAATTATTACGACTTGGAATTTAAGGGGTTTCGGCTCAACCCATAAAAAGCTAGGGGTAAAAGATTTAATTAACAAGAAAAATATAGATGTGATGGGAATATTGGAAACAAAGAGTAATACTAATAAAGTGGATTTATTTATGAATAACATGCTTAAAGGGTGGAAGAGTGTTAATAACTTCGACTTAATAGAGCATGGGAGAATCCTTTTGGTTTGGGATCCGGATAAAGTACAAGTTGAGATTATCGAGAGAACATCTCAAGTTATACATTGCAAGATTGTGTGTAAGGTAACATCTCTTAGTTTATATACTTCTTTTATTTACGGACTAAATGATATAAGATTGAGAAGAAACTTGTGGAAAAATCTAATTGATTTTTCCGCTACTTTCGATGATACGTGGCTTCTTTTGGGTGATTTCAACAATATATTAGCTTTTAATGAAAGGATTAGAGGACAAATGTTACGGTGGGTGATTTTAAAGAATTTGCGGATTGTTGTAATTACTTTGGCCTTGAGGATATACAATATACCGGTCAATTCTTTACATGGGATAATAACCATGTTCTTAGTAAGATTGATAGAGCATTGGGTAATCGTAAGCTAGATGAATCGAATCATTATGTTCAAGCCGAATTTTTACCGAAATCTAGTGTATCCGACCATTCACCTTGTATAGTTAATACTTTTTTACAAAATGTTACTAGGATTGTTCCTTTCCGTTTCTTTGATATGTGGGTGCAACATGAAGATTATTATGTAACGGTTGAAGATGGATGGAACAAGACCATGGTCGTGGGTACTAAACAATATATCCTTTGTAATAAAATGAAAGCTTTGAAGTTCGACTTGAGGAAATTGAATAAGATCCACTTTTCTCATATTTCCGCAAGGGCAAAGAAAGCTAAGGAGGATCTTGAAATAGCCGAGGTACATTTCCAACAAAATTTACCTACTTCTTCATTTGATAACTTGGTTGAGATTCGGAAGAGATCTAAAACTCTTGAAATGGCCGAGATTAGTTTTCTTAAACAAAAGGCTAAGCTCGGTTATTCCCTTAAGAGTGATAGATGTACTAAATTGTTTCATGGGCTCCTTAAAAGTAAAAATAGAAGAAGATTTATTCCGAATATTTTAAAGGAAAGTGGTGATTTAACTACTTCTAAAGATCAAGTCAATGAAACGTTCCTAAGTTATTTCAAAGGTTTATTTGGTGTTAAAGATAATACGACACATATTAATTCCGAAGTATTTGATTATGGAAGTAAAATTACTTTAGAGCAAGGAGAAGATATGTGCCGTGATATAACCGATTTGGAGATTAAAGAAGCTATCTTTAAAATAGCGAATGATAAAGCGCCCGGACCCGATGGTTATTCTTCATTATTTTTTAAGAGTTCGTGGAATATTATTGGGGAAGATGTTATCTTAGCGGTACGTGAATTCTTTACCTCCGGTTTTTTACTTAAGCAATTAAATACTACTCTTATTGCTTTAATTCCGAAGATAGATGATCCTAAAAGTGTTGATAATTTTCGGCCTATTTCGTGTTGTAACGTGGTTTATAAAGCGATTACTATGATATTAGCGGATAGATTGAAACCTTGTTTAAATAATATAGTGGATAAAGCCCAAAATGCTTTTGTTGAGGGTAGATCTATGATAGAAAATATTCACCTTATGCAAGAACTATTTCGAGGTTATAATAATCAAAGTAGCTCGTCAAGATGTACTATTAAAATTGATTTTAGAAAGGCATACGACTCTATATCATGGGACTTTATTTATGAAGTTTTAAAGGGATTAAAGTTTCCGGAAAAAATAGTAAATTGGATTATGGTGTGTGTTTCATCTCCGTTTTACTCTTTGGCTATAAATGGAGAAGTGCATGGGTTTTTTAAAGGCGAAAAGGGCTTAAGACAAGGTGATCCTATGTCTCCTTATCTTTTTATTCTTTGTCTTGAATATTTCTCTAGGCTTTTAAAAAAAAAATACTTGTATTGGATTTAATTATCATCCCAAATGTGAGAAAGAAAAAATAACACATTTAGCTTTTGCGGACGATTTAATGTTACTTTCTAAAGGTGACAAAGGTTCGATTAAGATTCTTATGGATAGTTTAAATGAGTTTGGAGATGTTTCGGGGCTTCGTTTAAATGTTGAAAAATCTAATATTTATTACATAGGTATCTCAAATGATGATATGATTAATGGGATTATACCTACGAATTTTGAGAAAGGGATTATGCCTTTTCGTTATTTAGGTGTCCCGCTAGGATCTTCCGTATTATTATCGAGAGACTATAAATCTCTTTTTGATAAATTGGAAGGTTATGTTAGGAGTTGGAGAGCCTCTTCACTCTCATTTGCGGGTAGATTGGAATTGATTAGATCGGTTCTTCAAGGGGTGACATGTTTTTGGTTTACGATTTTCCCGGTTCCGGTTGGTGTTAAAGAGAGAATTATTAGTATCTGCCGTAATTTCTATTGGGATAATAAGCCACCCCAAGTTAGTTGGAAAAATATTTGTATGCCTAAAAATGAAGGGGGACTTGGATTAAAAGATTTTGAAGCATGGAATAAAGCTTTACTTCTAAAGATGATTTGGAAAATAGTGGAAAATAAAGAATCACTTTGGATTAGGTGGATTCATGGTGAGTATTTTAATAGTAGTGGTTTTTGGGAATGGATTCCTAAAAAATGTAATTCCCCACTTTTGAAAAATATATGGGAGTTGAAAGAAATTATACGTGGGTCCCTAGGCGAAGAAGGAGGAAAAGAAATATTAGCTTTATGGTTTGCTTCCGTAAAGGCGCCCCGATCAACATATGAGGTAAATACAATAGAGTTTTATGATGTTTATAAATTCCCTTATGATTTATTTCGTCGTAAAGCTTTTATTAAACCTTGGGCAAATATTGTGTGGGATCCGAGTGTATTTCCGAAACATGCAATCATTGTATGGATGGCATTAAAAGAAAGACTTAAAACTAAGAATAGGATTACTTACATGGAACTTGATCCACTTTGTGATTTGTGTAAGGAAGATTTTGAATCGAATAGGCATTTATTTTTTGAATGCTCTTTTGCTAAGGCTATATGGGATGATATAAAAATGTGGCTTGGACTAGACAAGGAAATGAACACTATGCTAAGCGCTTTGAAATGGCTTAAAAAATTAAAAGCTAGAGAGAATTGGAGAAGAAAGGCTTGGAAAGTAGGTTTTGGAGCTACCGTGTATTGTATTTGGACGGCGAGAAATCACCTAGCTATGAGAGGTGCTTCCAAGACTAGAGAAATAGTAACCAAGGAAATTAAATGGTGGGTTTATTCTATCTTATTTTCCTTATTCCCTCGGCATTCTTTTTTGGATGTGAGTGGAAGGCTAGCTTGTATTAGTATAGTATGAGGTAGTTGTTTTTTTATATTCCTTGTTGCTACCTTAAGCTTTCGAGCCTAGGTAGGTAACACCCATGTATAGTGTACAGTTTTGATTTTTTAATACAACCGTTTACCCGAACAAAAAAAAAACGTAGTGACAAGTTGCTATAGCAAGGGAGCAATTTACAAGTTGCAAGTTGCTACACCACACCAAGATTTTATTGATTGTTAAACTTAAGGCCAAGCCATTGCACGTGTAACTTGTACTAGTCACTACTGTACCTGTTTATTTATTATCACACATCTCAATACAAGAGTTCTCCTATAAATGAATTCTCTTGGTGGACCCCATCGAAGACCTAACAGATTTTAAGTCTCCCATCTCCACTATTTTGCCTTTAACCCACTGTCGGCGACACATTTACTTTTTTTTTCTTCTTCGAAATCCTAAGAAATTACCAATCCGTATGTTTTATATTTCTTTCTAAATTTTCTGATTTGTATGTTCATTTAAATAGAATTTCCAGTGACATTTGCTTTAACATTTCTTTTTGTACGAAATGAACTTGATTAGATTAATTTTTTTTTAATTAGAATGAATACACAATAATGGATACCAATCCATCGTGTATGGTTACAATCTTTTCTCTTTGGATCAAAATGCACGGTTACAATCAAAGTCGACAACTACAAAATTTAATAATCAAGAAGAACGATTGAAGTATAACAACTCTAAAAACTAAGAAAGATACTCGTTAGCTTTTATTTGAACATGCAATCAATATATATTTTTTCTTTGAATCTAAGAGTGGTTTGTGGAGGTGAATTCTAAAAATACTATATCGCTGTTAAGATACTAGAGGCAGGGGTCAGGGTAATATTTGATCGACATTAAAACGTGTTGGAGAGGAACCCATAGTTCATGACTGGGGAGAAATGCCTATAAGGAGTCGGATTCTTGCGGAGATTGACTGACTCGTTGAGGAATCTATCGAAGGGATCATGACATACGATGAACCGCACGACAAACTGAGACACTCATTGACACGTGATAATATCCGTTGGATAACACCAAGGGTGGTGTATAAACTGCTTTTCGAAGTGAACACAAACTATTTTAAAATTTGTTCCACGATCTTATGACCTAAAAAAACTTAAGAGTTACCCTCATAATATTTTACCCTAGCAAATTGGTGGTAAGCCTTTGTTGCTTAGAACTCGAGAGGTGGGTATGGAACTGGGAAAGATTAAATATGATAGATTTCCGGTGTGGGTTAAGTCGGACGATGTGTCAATGAAGTTTTGGAGCAAGGAAGTGCTTGGATATGGTGCTAGTAGAGTTTGTTGTCCTTTTTAGATGGACATTATCACCCAATATAAATTTATACGTGACTATCCTAGGATATGTATGAAGGTGGAAACTACTATTTAATTTACTTCCTTTGTTCATGTAGATGTTAGTGGATTTGACCTTCTTGAAATTGGTGCGGAATACAACTAGGAACCATCCTTTTGTTCCTCATGCAAGAGGTTTGTTCAAATATCTATTGAATGTACACATGAGAAACAGTAGTGGGTTCAGAAAAAAATTCATTTTAGAGAAATAAGGGTGTGGTATATAGTGAATGGAATGTAAGAGTTATAGATGAAGGTTCTTGGAAATTCATAACTCAGAGATATAAGTCTATAGTTTCTAGTCATGATCTTATTTTTATTTTAAATCTCGTAATATATTCTCCTTATATAGCTCTAGTTTGGATAATGATGTTATGCACATCATTATGAGGGGTGAGAATATGAATAAAGGGTCATCTCCTCCTAGTACACTTTCATTACAATGACAATCTTATCTTGCAATGTGAGTATGCGAGAGGTTAAAATATGATCCTTATACAACTAGATGGTATCACCTACTTACTCACAAACAAGATCCAAGCCATGGCTTTAATTGAGACTACCGTAAAGTAATTTTTTTATAAGAGTATTTGTAATAGAATTAGTACGTAGATGGAAGGTGATTAATAATTACAACTATGGTCCTTCTAGTAGGATTTGATTGTATGGAAGGATCATATTGTGAGTTTGAAGGTCATTGATGCCACTAGTCAGGCTATTTTGGTGATATTACATTAGCTCTAAGTTGCAATATTTCCAGTTGTTGTGTATGTTAGTAGTGATTATAATGCTAGAAAGGCTTTGTGAAATGATATAAGAAGATAACATCTTGGAGTTTTTAACAATAAATGGTGTTGTATGGGTAACTTCAACAAAATACTTAGAATTGGGGATAAATTATATTGCACCTAGTCTTTCTAGTAGTGTTGAGGATTTTGTGGATCATGTGGAGGATGTGGACATGTTTGGGGATAAATATGGAGGTGGTTTCTATACTTAGAGTAATAAGAGAATCAGGCATGAGGTTAGAACTAGTAGAATAATTAGTGTTTTGGTCAATTAGAAGTGGTTTGATAGTGTTCAATCTTGTGTCGAAGTTCTTCTTCCACCAACAACAAATCATTGTGTCTCAATCTTACTCTGACCTCTAAGACTAATCATAACAAGTTTTCTTTATCGAATTCTTTAATATGTGGATGATTATCCCGATCTCCTAACTTTGGTGAAAAAATCTTGGAACATTGAAGTTGAAAATGGACTCTGTTTGCTCGAATTCCTTCAAATATAGAATAATATGAAAAGAAAGCCTTATTGCTTTCAACAATGAGGTTCTTTAAAAGAAGCTTTGAGTTACAGAGTGCTTTAAGAGTTAGTTTGAAGGTATTTTGGGACATTATACTGAATGGTGATAAGGATGATTGTCTCAATTTCCTAACTTCAGTGGAATAGCTTTGAACATTGAAGTTCAAAATGGGTCCTGTTTGTTAGAATTCCTTAAAATGTAGAATAATATGAAGAAAAAAAACCTTATTGGTTTCAATAGTGAGGTATTTTAAAAGAATCTTTGAGTTACAGAGTGCTTTAAGAGCTAGTTTGGAGGTATTTTAAAAGAATCTTTGAGTTACAGAGTGCTTTAAGAGCTAGTTTGGAGGTATTTCGGGACATTATACTAAATGATGATAAGGATGACCATACGATTTTTGAGAAGAATGAGCTTGTAATTGAAGTGAGTGACACTACTATTACATATAATGCAAATCTATGGAGAGCAGAGAGAGAGAGAGAGAGAGAGAGAGAGAGAGAGAGAGAGAGAGAGAGAGAGAGAGAGAGAGAGAGAGAGAGAGAGAGAGAGAGAGAGAGAGAGAGAGAGAGAGAGAGAGAGAGAGAGAGAGAGAGAGAACAAAAGAGTTATAACTTTTGTGATGCAGGACAAATGAAAGCTTATTATCATAAGATAATTAAAGGTAGGATTTCTAAGTGTAATATAACTACCCACACTAAGTGAAATGTGGATATTATCATTGAAGAAGACCGAATTCTAAGAGGATAATGAGGAGTAGTGTAGTGTGCAAGATATGAAAGAACTATTACACAAATAAATAGATGTTGAAATGACTAATATGCTCAAAAAGACAGTTAAAAAGGAGAAGGTCAAGGATGTTCTTTTTTCCATTAAATAAAATAAAAGTTCAGATCTTGATGGATTTACTTAATGTTTTTACAAGAAGTCTTGGTCTATTCTTGAGGATGGTTATTATAATACAGTCATTTATGTGTTGATTAATAGGATGATATAAAGCACATTAGCTCAACAAACCTCATCTTGATTTCCAAAATTGGAAGGATCACTAGTATGAATCAATTTAGTCCTTTGGCCTATGTATAACCAACTGTAAGATTATAGCTAAGTGAGTCAAGCAGATACTACCTAATTATATTGATTATAATCAAGCTACTTTTGTACATGATAAGAGTTGTTATCCCCAAGATATGATATAAAATCAACTCTTGGAGAAGGATAACTTGCAAGTGTACGAGTTGTCACAAAAGTAGTAAGATAAGATCGCTATCCACAGTGAATAAGAAGTTAAACATGTAATTTCAGCTTGATTTAAGATATTCGTTGAGTAAAGCTAAAAGTAAAAGAAGAACTTTTATTCAGTTTTTGAAATAACTAACTACTACAACTATAAATAAAAGGACTAAAGATTAACTAAGAGAAAAAATAAAAGGACTAAAAATTAATATTAAGATATCCCGATGAGAACTAAAAGTAAATACAAAGACAAAATAAGGAGTATAAGTTAAGATTATGTGTTCACTTCTAGCACAACAGATGATTATTCTTGATCTAAGGGTAAATTGGGACTTTCACTTGCTAACTAGGATTCTAAAGTCATCCTAAGTCATTCATGTGTAAGTAGGGGGTGCTATCTAATCTTATTAAACTCTTTACAAGCGATCCTAAAAAATTATCTAACGCCTAAAGTTCTAACCCTATGTGAATATCAGGCTGCTTTAGATCTTCTGGTTCTAAAACTCAACTAAAATTTATAATTCTAGTTTTGAAAATTAAACCCCACCCCCACGAGTGTCATTTAATACCTTACAAACTTAATATAGGGCCCACTAATTGAATTTACAATATTAACAAGAACTATAAGCAACAAAGATCCACATTTTAATTAAATTAACACGTAACCTCAATTTTCATTGAAAATAATCCCAAATAATTGCTAGAGTTCATACATGTGTAATCTCAATCTAAAATATGTTAATTTAATGCTTGTAATTTAAAGAAAACAAAACAAATACATATTATAGAGTTTAAAAGAAGAAGAATTATAAAAGATAGAGATCTCTGTTGTTTTCCTTGCTATCCTTGCTTCTATCTTGCTCCACAAGTTAATCATAAGTAAAGTGTCTGCAAAAAGATGTAAAAATACTAAAATATACTATAAGATTCGGAGGTTTATGTCATGGGCCCTGAAAATAGGTCAAAAGTGACTCGTGGACCTCTTTAATTAATTTGGATTGGTCAAGTCATCCTGCCAAAACATTCATAACTTGCCCGTCTCAAATCGAAATTGATTATTGTTTCTTCCCACAAATTTTATACTCTAAGAGATATATTTTGTGCAAATATTATCCTCAGATTCGTTACCAATTTTTTTTTGTGATTTTTACAAGTTGACAAAACCCTTTTTCCATATTTGGTTCTTTGACCCTTGTTAATCTGTTTGACTTCTTGCTTATCTTGATCTCGTGTCCACTCACTTAGGCGTTTCCTTATATTATTGACTCCTTATTTTGGCATTTACACCACAGATCCTCCATTTTTAAGAGCTACACGGTAAAAACACAAAACTATCTCAAACTGCTATAAAATATAACTAATCTTATATAATAGCCAAGAATTTAATATATGCTGCATAAAAGGATAAATTTCATCTTTTCAATCATAAAACAACCCAAAATGATGTCTTAGAAGTATTTAATTATATCGTAAACATGAGAAATCAGGCGTATTAGATATAACGTCATAATTGACAACAAATAGTACATGGCTATAACAACAATGACATAACATGATGACACGCTTTCAATTTCTATTGGATAAAGTATTTTAACTCAGTAAATTGGACTTTTGTTCTTACTGTTTTAAGATATCTTAGATTGTTTGCTCAGATGGTGGATTGGATCGCCTACTACTTAACTATCCCCAATGTATTCAGTTGGAAGTGATGGATTAATGGTTGGTTCTTTCAATAGGAGAAGAGGCTTAAGGTAGGGTGATCCACTATCACCCTACCTATATATATATATATATATTATGTATGTATATATATATATATATTATGTATGTATGTAAGTGTTCAAATCTGTCACAAAAAAATATTGCTGGTAAGAAGGACTTCGATTATCACCATCAATATAAAAAAATGTATGGCTTAATCACCTTATTTTTGCTAATGATTCGATACTTTTCTTCAAAACCCATACAGCTTTTGATCAAATCTTGTTTGATGGTATCAATTTCTTTATAGGACTATGTGAATTGCATATAAATAAATCCAAGTGTGAAATTTACTTTGATTGATGCTCTCCTCAAGTTAAAGTTGATATTTATGTTTATTTTGGAATAAGTTAAGGTAGTCTATCTCTAATTTGGAATCAGTTAAGGTAGTCTATCTCTTAGAGATATTAAAACCCTCTTATGCATATGAAGTTAGCTCATATGGAGTGTGATATACTTGTGACAAAAGTGTGAAATAGTATATACAATTGGAGTTGCAAGTTGCTAACTTTTGTTGGTAGGCTTGAGCTTATTAAGACTTCCTCGTCATCAAAATATTATTTTGGTGTCGAGGTTTCCTACTAAAAATGAGTCATTTACAAGACCAATACAAAAATTGCTAGCATCATTTGAAAGGGTAGTTTGGAAAGTGCTCAGGGTGCTAAAGTAGCCTGGGATATAGAGTGTAAAAGAAAAGATGAAGGAGGTCTTGGTATTCCCAAAATCTTACACATAAATAAGGCATGCTCAATTTTTTCTGGATAATATACCAAAGAACTGATAACATTTTGAGTTTATAGAATCAAGAAAAATTGATCTTTCACAAGTTAATATGGAGTATAACACCCAACCAATATCACTCTTTGATAAGGAAGTAACTCTTGGAAGTCATGAACATTACACCAGAATTTATCAGCCATAATGTGAAAAGTAGATAATCTAGTTACTTGATTTAGAACAATTGTATTAAAGGATAATGACTGAGTGAAACTTTGAGTAAAATTCTCAAAAATATGGGTTGAACCTTCATAAAAAAATGCATCACGTATTTGGAATATCAAATGACATTAGCCTCCTATCCTTGCTTAAATTAGTGGATATGTGGGCCTTACCCCCAAACTCTATTAAAGAGGATTTTAATTGAGTGGAAGTATTCAATTAAATAAAATCTTCCAACAACACTAACTCTTAAAGCTATACATCTTAAATAAGGAAAAACTAAAAGGGTTGATCTTGTTTGGCATAGAGATAGCCTACCAAGGAATTCTTTATTGAAGGCTTGAAATTATTATTGATATATTTTCTCATTAAGAAGTAGGATCATCATTGTAACCTTATTAAACACTTATTACATTATTACTCCCCCCTCGAATAGAAATTAGTCTTAGTGTTAGAGCTTAGAGAAGAGGGAGAAGACTTCCATATTGGAAGGGTTTATTTGTGCGTAGAATTGCACAAGGGATGTAGTTTGAGTTTTCAAATTTGGGTTGTGACATAATCGAAAAAGTCACATTGTACCAGGTTTTAATCTCACCTTTAAGAGATACAAAATGTTAGTGGAATAGAAGTTTTGAAAATTCTAATAGGAAGACCCTAAGTAGTGGATTAATCCCTCGGAAGTGCGAACCACTTTATACGCTCGAGAATCTTTAACCCTCTCTTTATAGTGCTTTTATTTATGTTATTTTTGTTATCATGTATAATATTTCTATCTCTATTACCATATAAGTGTTTGATAACTTGTCTTACAAAATTTTCAAACTAATATTATTTTATAGTTTAAATTTATATAATTTTATTTTAAACCTATTCACTCCTTTAGGTTCAACAAATCTTTTTACTGCATTTTTATGAACTCTTTAGCAAAAAAAAAAAAAAAAAAAAGAACTGCATATCCTCTGTCCTGGTCAACAGGGTTAATACACCTTGTATCTATAATCACCCCAACAAAAAAAAAACTATAATTTGTGAAATAGGTTGATCTTATAATGATTTCCTTCATAAATTAAAATTTAAAAAATCATTATTAGAATTGACTTAGTTACAAATATATTTCTTATATATTTGATGTTGCATGTTTATTCTAGATTCTAATGTTATATAACTATAAGAAAAACTATTGTTGTATGAATTATGATTTTTGCACTTGAGGTTATGGTTTTTGAAAAAAAAAAAAGGTTATAGTTAATGATGTCAATTATTTTTTTGAAACTGATAGAAACAATAGGTTACTATGTATTTTTGGTTGAATATGATATATAGTTATATAATTATATTTTTTTGAATTTTTTTTTTCAAATAGCTGAAATTTTAAAATTTGACAAATAGATATTTAGGTTTTTAATTTGAATAACACGGTACTTAAATTTTTAATCTTGTGCAACCATTAGTATCAACCATCTAAATTATGTTAAATGCTGACGTGACATATCATTTTTTACTTAAAAGTATTGTAATTTTTAAAAAACTATTAATTTTATTCCCAACTTTTATAAAATATTATTATTCTTCTTTTTCTAATATTTGTGATGAAAGAAGATTAAGAAGAAAAAGAATTTTTTTGGAGAAGTGAGAGAAGGAGGAAAAAGGAAAGGAGGTGGGAAAGGGAGGGGGTGGGGGTGGGGGGGAAAGGTGGACTATTCTACCGATCATCCGGAAGATCTGGAAGAAATCGGTGGACCATGGCCCGATATCCTTTCGGCACCTGCCGAGGGGATTGAATAGCCAGGCGGACAGGCTTGCGAAAAATGCTAGGTGCGGAGCCAGAGGACACAGAATGGATATCAATGGGATTATGACGGGGATCGAAAAGTTGGGGATCGAATAGACATGTGGTTTTTGTGTAACTTCTCCGACCCAAAAAAAAATTAAAATTTTTATTAATTATTTTTTATTATAAAATATTAATTTTATCTATGCTACATTAGTATTCAATGGTTAAATTAACCACAAATACTAATAGTTTGACAAATTAATAATTTAGGTATCGTATTATCAAAATTGAATATATAGGATACCTATTTGTCAAAGGTAATCATTTAACAACTTTTTTTTCCTCTCTTTTCCTATAATAAAAAAAGTCAATATTTTTTCCGGTCAAATAAAAAAGTTAATAAACCAAATAAGACTAGGGGGCCAATAGATGAAATATTAACCGTAACCAATATTCGATCCAATAAAAAATCTGTCAGCATAACTAATGGTGCAGTTATAAGGGATTGGTTCTCAAAAAAGATAACCGGTAGATTATCCGTTAGGATTTAATTTTTAACAATAATTCGACAGATAAACCGGAATCCAAATAAAATTTATATATATTAAGTTATTCTATATATACAAATTCATACATAATATCAATTCATATAAAATATTCATACATAAACTAATCGGTTATTTTTTAGTTTATTACTATATTACCAAATAAGACTAGTGGCCAATAGTTAAAATATTAACCGTAACCGATATTCGATCCAATAAAAAATCTGTCAGCAGAACCAATGGTGCAGTTATGATGGTTGGGTTCTCAGTAAAGATAACCAATAGATTATCCGTTAGGATTTGATTTTTAATAATAATTCGACAGATAAACCGGAATCCAAATAATATATATATAGTTTTATATATATATATATATATATATATATATATATATATATATATATATATATATATATATATATATATATATATATATATATATATTATATTTCAGAGTTTTTTCTACGGTCTAAATTATTTACCCGCATAAGTGGTGGTCAGGATTAAATCTGGCCAAACATAAGTGGTGGCCATGATTTAATCTGGCTAAACATAAGTGGTGGCCAGGATTGATTCTGGCCCTTTCACCCAGGGAACCTGGGTTCGATTCCCGACAACGGAATTAATTTGCTTTAGTGTCTTCAGACATGGTATTTTTTTGAACCTAGGTTCAATTCCTGTCAACGAAATTCATTTTTTGTTTTAGTGTCTTCATACATAATATCAATTATATAAAATATTTATACATAAACTAATCGATTATTTTTTAGTTTATTACTATATTACCTAATACTTATTTATGATCCCCCAATAATTATGTAACTAGTTTTAGAATTTTAAAAATATTTTATTGGATTATTTTATTTAAAACCTATTAAATGATCGCCGAGCAAATTAACTGCGGATAACCTGCCTCCATCGCGGACACGGAGTTGATAAATAATTTTAAACTGCGATGGTTAATAAATGTGAATTTGATTTTTTTTAAGAAGGTAGATATTATTTTACCATTTTTTGAATATATTCAGTCTGTTATCTCTAACTAAGAATTTTCCCATAAAATATATATTAATTAACCAACTAAGACTTTTCAAGAAAGGACAATAGTGTTGAGGCAAATACTACTATATAGAATGCGCATCTAATGCATTTATTATGTGATCTAGCTTTTATTAAATAAAAGCAGAAAACTAGCTGGTATGTCTGGACGCTGCCTTTATAGTAAGGAGGCAAATATCTATTTTTTTGGATATTATCTTCTTTCCCTTCACCTTCCCTAATGGCCAAATTCATTCAACACATTTGCACTAATTAAATTAGTAACACTTTGCTCTTAACATTCTACCAACTCTATGATTATTTCATTTCTTTTTATATTTATCAAACATAAGTATATTGTAATTATATATTGTTGGGTAAGAATTCCCCTACCTACTAATCAAAATAAGTGCATGTATATTGTTCAAAAGTCACAGTAAATCATCTAAGATTTTTGAAACATTTGTCATATACATACAATGATAATACTCCAGTTGTCCATCCAGTTTACGCATCAACCACGGAATCATAGGAGTATTTCATTTTCTCTTATATAAACCCCTCGTACACCTATCTATTTTCATTAAAGCATTTAATAATTTCTTTCTTGCTCTCACTCCCCCTCTCTATTTGGAAAGATAATTATTGTATAAAAAATGGCTTCATCTTCCATATCCATTTCTCCAAGAAAGCTCAGAGACGATCTTTACTCTTATTCATATGAACAGGATTCAAACACCCCATTGGTCATTTCTGTTCTTGCTTCTCTTATTGAGAGGACATTATCAAGAAATGAAAGAATAGCTAAAAATTATTCATCTGGGAATACAAGAATTTTCGATTGTAATGAAGCGCCAGATATGAATATTCAATCCTACCTTGAAAGAATTTTCAGATACACACGAGCTGGACCATCAGTTTATGTTGTTGCTTATGTCTATATTGATCGCTTTTGCCAATTAGTCCCTCATTTTCGAATTAGTGCACGAAATGTCCACAGATTGCTTATCACAACCATTATGGTTGCATCCAAGTATGTGGAAGACATGTAAGTTCTTTTCTTCTTCTTTCTTTTACCCTTATTATTTATTACTATAGCGGTAAGTGTAAAAACAAACATCTTCTAATGTTAAATAATATTTAGCCGGAGAAAAAAAGTAGTCAATCATATTTCTTATATTCAACGTTAAATATTCGTGAAAAATGTTTAGTAAGTATAGTTGAGGTGTGCTCCACAAGAACCAATAAACTCTTGACATAATTATATACGTACTAAAATTATCTGATTATAGCTTTTCCTTTAATTTGTGTATTAAGAAACATATACTTTCATCATAGACTAATTATTTCTTTGGCTTGGTTTCGGACAGGAATTATAGAAATTCTTACTTTGCAAGAGTTGGTGGAGTAAACACAAAGGAAATGAACAAGCTTGAAATGGATTTTTTGTTTATGATTGGATTTAAATTGCATGTAAATGTAAGTGTGTTCAAAAGTTACTGCAGTCATTTGGAAAGAGAAGTTAGTATTGGTGGAGGGTACCAGATTGAAAGGACTCTAAGGTGTGCAGAAGAAATTAAATCAAGACAAAGACAAGAAATAAGATATGGTCATCAAGTTGCTAGCATATTGTTATAGATTTGCTTTTATATAACATTTAAAGGGAATCTCCATCAATGTACATAAACGTGTAAAAGATTTTGGTTTGGATTTGTTGATTATAAAACTCCAATCAGAATTCATAAAACTTAAAATGTGATATGATCTAGCTATTTATTTTTTCTCTTTTTTGATTTGTACGTTTTGAAATTAAATATAAATATAATATTTTATAAAAAATATTTATGTCATTTAATCAATAAATACTACAATCGCAGGGTTCTCTACCGGCGACTTCATTAACGACAATAAAAATTATGGCTAATGAGAATGCCAACAGCAACTACCTTTGATTATTTGTGTCTAATGAACACACACATAAAATAAAAAATGTTGAAAAAAAAATTATTGCTAATGATGAATGTATATCCAAGTATGAGGTTTAAAAAAAGTGCGGTGAAAACTTGACAAAAGTCGTTTACATACATGTTTGATTTTAGCGACTAAAATTTTTGCGACTACATACAATTCGTCGCTAGAGAGAACCCTTTATCGCCTACATGACAAAAGTCTTTGCGTACATCATTTTCCATTAACGAAAAAAAAGTTGTCGCGAATATCACCAAAGTAGTCGACAGATATATTAAATTAAAAATGTATTTTTAGTACCGTAAAATGTAGCCGTTGTTGACCATTTCAATTGTCGACTAATATTGTCGTCACATTTGTCTCTTACTAGCGACTACATTTCAATCATTTGTGATGAATTTGATGTCGTCGTCGTTAAAGTCAACGTATTTATGAGTAGTGTGGCAGATTTTTAAAAGCAAAAAAATACCCTAAAAATAATTCTTCCGTATTCTTCTAAAATTTTAACACCTTTTTGATTTATTGGTTCATCAATTGGTTCTCCACTTCATCATACGCTATTTTCGGGACCATCTTTCATGTGGGACCTACTTATACTTCGATTTCTCCACATTATTTTTCCAATATTAGGTATTTTTCTACTATTCAAACTTTTTAAAATTTGTTTTATTTGATTATGATTGTGTTTAACATATGATATGTCATTATTAGGTTATTAAAAACTTGTTTTATGATTGTATATTTGGATTGTTTATAATATATCTATGAAAATTTATTTTTTATTTTAAAATTGTTGTAGTTGTATGCTTTATTATATCAAATCTTTAATAGTAGATGGATTTTAGGTATCGATAAAAGTTGGATTAAATCAAATCGTCATGTTACCGTAGAATATATTAATGATTTGGAAGCATTTATCGATTTTGTGAAAAAACAAGTGAGTTTTAATGTTTAATTTACGTATGATGCTCATACTAAGCAAGAGTTTACAATGAAAGTTTCTCTGTTGTCCATGACTAATGACTACCCAGCAAGGTCATATATATCAGGTTGGAAGGGTCAATGTTACTTAGCGTGCCCAGAATGCATGGATGCAACTCCGTCAAAGAAGATGAATAAAAGGGTAGGTTTTTTATCACAGACGATGGTTACCTTTGAGACATTGGTTTAGAAAAAAATTACGTACGCGAATATTGAGCAGAGGCCCCCTAGGAAACATAGTCCCGCCGATATTCAGACGCAGTTAGATGGGTAGCCTATTGTGTTTTTCGGTAAACACAAGGATTTTGGAGGCAACGCGACAAAAGAAACAGGTCCTCGTGAGTTTAATTGGAAAAAAATAGTATTTTTTATCGTTTACCTTATTGGTCAGAATATTTGCTGAAACATAACATTAATGTTATGCATTGTGAGAAGAATGTGATAATCTGCTATGTACAGTTGTAGGACTTGATGGAAAAATTAACAAAGATAACGTAAAAGGGGGAATGGATATGAGAGATATGGCCATCAAGAAAGGAAGGTAAAATGATTCTACCGTGTGCAAAGTATGTGTTGACAATAGATAAGAGACGTGTCTTTCTAGATCGGTTGAAGGCGTAGAAGTTTCCCGATAGTTTCACGTATGGTTTGACGAATAACGTTCAGAGTGATACGGGAAAGATCACCGGGATTAAATCACATGAATGTCACATAATAATGCAGCTTCGTTCCGTGGCTAGTATCCCCGGACTTATTGACAATTGGGTTATCTAACGTATTCAAAGCCGTTTGTAAAAAATCCTAATAGGAAAGAATTGGATCGGGAAAGGCCGACGTGATTGAAATTATGTTTAAACTAAAGATGATTTTTTCTCCGACCTTCTTTGATATAATGATCCACCTAGTTATACGACCAATCATTGTTAGGTGGTACAGTTCAAATGAGGTGGATGCATCCATTTGAAAGGTATTTTAAGAAGTTAAAAGAGTCATTTGGAACCCGGCTAGGTCGGAGAGTTCAATCGCCGAGGGGTACGTGGTGGAGGTGACATTGACATTCATATCACGTTATTTTCAAAAAATAAAGAACAAAGTTAAATGATCTTGGTAGATATAATGAGACGGTGTTTGAACCCAAAAATTTGTCTCTTTTAAAGAGCCAATGCCATCTAGTGGGTAAAAAGAGTTGGTACTTTGCCAGATACAAAGAAGGAGAAAATCAATTGGTAAATCCTCTTTAATTGCGGCAAGATCCAACCGTACATGATGTAAGTATCAATATTTACTTTTTTTAATATATTTTGTAAAAATGGTTTACACTATTCTTAATATGTAATGAACACAAGTCCATGCTATCGGTACCTGTTATTGATATAGAAATGTATCACCGAGAAATGCTTTGGGAGTGGTTTATGGATAAGGTGTTATATATCATCTAATTTTCAACATAAGCGCGACTATTTTAAAACTAATAAGTGTTATTGTTTGTAGATTTACTTAATGCAAAAGGCTCGATACATTAGCTACTCCTGAGATGACTGTAGCAAACATGTACCATGGACCAGTATATAGGTATGATTCATGTGCTCTGAACGGTGTCATATTGACTACTTGTGAAAAGGGAGCAAAATGGTGACTTAGGATTACGGAGCATGAACCATATATGACGAAGTATCTTTTTATGGTTACTTAGTCATGATTGCGGAGGTTAAATTTTATGGTGGTTGTTCGGTTGTTTTGTTCGAGTGTAAGTGGTGTAACACGAATAATGTGAAGAATGAACATACGGTAACCATTATTAACACAACTTTTTTTTGGTTGAGAGAAAAATGTTACATTTTAGCCATCCAAGCTAAGAAAAGGTTTTACATCGATGAAATTAATTCAAGAAAAACGTAAAAATGATGAAATTAAGTTTATTGAAATTCTTAACTATTCGTGTGTTAATTTCTTTTGAATAGTTTTTTCGTTGTATCATGGAGGTTGAAACCAACAAACGTAAAATATCGGTACGTGGCCTAAATATATTAAAGACATTGGATCCAATCCGAGATTCATGAGTTGATTATGAATTGCAACAACAAGAAGAGTATGACGAGGATAAAGATGGCTATCAAAACGAGGATGAAGTACGTGAAGTGAAGTAGATGATGAGAATTATAACTGTGAGTTTAAAGATCTTTATTTAGAAGAGAAAGATGCGTGTCTAATGGTGGACAATCTTGTTCTAAAGTTTGATGATGGTGTTGAAGTTAAAATCCCTAGCAATGATCTTGAACAAAACCCAATGAACAAAGTTTTGGAAAATCTGAAGCTCCTGTATCGGAAGTTGAAGAATCTTCATAATACATGTGCAAGGTCATGAACAAGTTCATGAAAGTGAAAAGGCTATACCAAGTTGTGCTTTTACGGGCCAATCTTTGATACTATCTCCAGATCTTCCAGCTATCCAGATTCGGTCAATACATATGCCTCTTCATCTTTATCCTCAACTTCATTGCTTACACATATACACCACCAATCTCAGCCTATGTCCCAGTTTGGGCATCTCAGATGCAAAAGCGCATTGGTTTTTAGCATGGAAGATCTGAAGCATTTCGGAAAAACTCATGGACAGTCCAAGGATCGAGTTTCAACTGTGCACTTTAACAAATCCGGAAAATTACTGGCTTGTCAAGTAGCCAGGATTAAATACGGTGGATATTTTTCATGTATTGAACGAGGTTGAATCTAAGCTTAAAGCAAAACCAAAGAATCAAATGGAAAAAGGAAAAGGGTAAAGTCGAACTGAAGACAGCAAGAATCTAATTATTACTGTGTCAGGTATATATTACAATCTCTTCAGATTTTACAGGCAATAATTCACTTACTATAATAGCATTGTCTTCAGACAATGATTTACCTGGTATTATATTCAAATGGTGAATAAGGTGAACATGGTGGCTAAATTTACTATTGATCTTCAGGGTCATCGAGCTGGTATACGAAGTGTCACTCTTAGCTTAGATAACTCATTTTTCAACTAGTCATAGTGTGGTGAAACCATGGTATCCTAGTACTGGTTCGTGCTTACGTACAGTTGATTCAGATTATGAGATTTGCTCGCTTTTTTGTTCCTGGTAATTAGTATGCGATTGTTGGTACAAATGGCGGGGAAATTATTACTCCCTCCGTCCATTTTTATTTGTCCACCTTTTTGGTGCACAAATTTTAAAAAGAGCATTTAATATTCTTCTATTTTACACAATTGCCCATAATTAATATACATAGGGTTATTTATTGCAACACTCTTTATACTATTTAATTAGGGGTATTCTTGGAAAAAATAGAGAAAAAGTGTCTTGATATTACAAATTGGACAAATAATATTAGACACCTCCTTTTAAAAAGATGGACAAATAAAAATGGACGGAGGGAGTATTATTGATGTTCAAAGTGGTACTTATGTAGAAATTTTGGAAATTACGAATGGAGATAAAACTATTGCCTTTGACTTATGATAAATGTAGATTTCTAAGGAATGCAATAAACTTAGACCAGGTAATTAATGTGCATCTTTACCTAAAATTATATGAGTCAAGTATATCATTAAGTGGTGTGAATTGATTGGTTATAAATTTTTAATCTATTTATTATTTTTATCTGATTAACAATTTATTGACCATTTCACACCATGTTATGTATAGTAATTAAATAATATTATTTTAGGTAGTATATATATATACATGGTTGTTGCATACTACTTGTATTATATTATTGAAGCAAGATTGGTGCTACTGGTTTGGAAGGATGTGAAAAATGATTATGGTTCAATGTATTTAGGTGCTAGCAAGATTGGTGACACACTGGAACAAAGAAATAGTTATTTTGTTAGGGGAAGCCGAGATAACTAGTTGGTAAGAGCATCTCCAGCATTCCTCTATTCTTTACCCTATCTGCAAAATAGAGAATATAAACTACTGTAAAATAGAAATTACATCTCCAGCAAGTTTTTAAATGCATACTGTAAAATTGAATACCCTTTAATTGCTACAGTCATTTGCTAAAGATAGAGAATTACTATTCATTCTGTAAACCTTTTTAACTCTTGAAAAAAAATAAAAAACTCAACAAAATACAACAACAAGCTTTATATTTACCAGAAAATCAAACCATCTGTACAAAATCTTCAACGGCTCTATTTCCACACATCAATTTCTATCGAAATTAAATATCTACTAAGCCTATATATACATCCAAATAGTAAATAAAATAATTACTACAACCAAATAATCTGAACTACAGAATTCTGAGAGGTAGTTAATTTTTTTTTCTTTTACTTATTGAAACAATCAAACACAAACCTGTTAGGTTAATGAAGAATAAAAAGACCAGTTTCTGTGGTAGATTAGATAAGTTTTCTGATTTAGGTGAAATAATCTGCTGTTGTTTCTTACTAATACAATTTATTTTTTGATTTGGGTGAAAGATCAGTGGCGAGGCTGCAGATAATTTTAATTTTTTATTTGTTTGATTATGAGAAGGACAAATGAGTTTTTATGATTAAGGGGTCGGTGGTTTGGGTTTTATTTTTTTTCATTCAACTAGTTAATGGGTTGGGTTTTTTCAATTAACTGGGCTTTTTAACTAATTGGGTTTTAGTGAGATATTCATTATAATTTTTAATATAATGTAATTACCGGGGCATCTTCTCGACAATACCGGGGCAACTAAAATAAGATATACGATTTATTAGATTAATAAGAAAATAAAAAAATCATAAATTAGATAAATTTTAAATTAAAATAAAATGTTCCAAATAATTAAATTAATTATTAAAGTTATAATTATAATTAATATAATTAAAATATGAAATAATAATATAATATAAATTTAGAGTAGATAAGATCTATTATACAATACCCATTAAAGTTACTTATGGTATAATTTTGTAAAATATGGTAAAACTAACTATTTGATACTCTATAATACAATAACACCTACTCTATTATATATCTTGGCTAAAGATGCTCTAAGTGTCCATCTGCTAATAATAAATTTTACAGTATCATCTTAATAGAACGAAGTTTTTCCACCTTATAAGGCTAAGAAAACGATGCGCTATCAAATGACCTAATCATAAATTTTATTATCTTAATATTTTAATTTGCACAACAATTTTAGCTTTAATTCAGATTTTAATTATTTTATTTTATTTTTAATCAATTAAGATTAATTTAGTAATTGAATAGATTTTAGCGTTTTATGTGATATTTAAGCATAATTTTTAATTCACGAGTTGACTATTAGATCTTCAAAATTGTTTATTTAACTTGTTGAGCTGAGACGATCTCATATTTAAAATGGCCGAATATTAGATGTTCAAACTTTTTTGTTTAACTTTTCGAGTCGAACCGATCTCAAATTAAAATAAACCGGAGAAAAGCTGTTCAAGCTTATTTTGACTAGTCAACGAATTCGAGCAAAATTTTTTTGAGACAAAATCAAATTGTTCACGAGTTGCTTCTTTATTTCTTTTTGATGAAGCAAAACTTCTATACACGATTGTATTGGATGGAGTGCGGTTTTCTAGATACAAAGTGTGATATTACTGGAAATACAAGTCTATAAAACAATGTCCTACTTATATAAGTTTATATACATATATATATATATTAGATAAATAAAATATTAATTTATAATTCAATAATGTAAACAAGTATTTCAAGAACGAGTTTAAACAGGATTATTTTTTAACAATCTTATATTAGAGTTTAAATTTAGGGATAATTCTCAATTAATTACAATTCTACAAGTTTTATTTCCAAAAAAAAAAGGAATGAGCAAATTACTTCCTACTTACTCACTAATTAAAAACTTAATCCCAATTAATCATTTTTGGCATATTTAGCTTACAATTTTACAATTATATGGGATAATTCTCAATTAATTACAAATTTACACTTTTCATTCCAAAAACAAAGGAAGGAGGTCTTGACTTCCTACTTACTCACAAGTTAAATAAATTAATTCCCAACTAAACCAATCACCAACAACTAATTCCATCACACACGCGCGTCCGTGATTTTTTTTTTAAATATACATAACTAATTCTAAAAAAATCAAAAAAATCAAAAAAATAAAAGAATTTCATTTTTGGACGAATCAAATTAATATTTACGGCTATAAACTTTTTGATTTTTTTTTATTTTTTAATTTTGATATTCCGTTTTATGTGTTCCTGCAATACATAAAAATATATTTATGTGTTCACGTAACACACAATCATATAATCAATCTAAAACACTACCTTCTTTAACAAATTTTTTTCTCTTTATTAATCGCATATATATCCTATTTTTATTTGTTTTTAATATATTGATATATTATTTTTTTATCCAACAATCTTTTGTTATATGGTGTGTTGTAGTAATACACAAAACAATTATTTGTGTATTACAGCAACACACAAATTTACCTTTTTTCTTCCCATCAAGCACATTCCCGATTAAACATTTGTGTCTTACTTAAACACACCACCTTCGTAACTATGTGTTGCATTAACACATAATTTTGATTATTACGTGTTTCTGCATCACACAAATTGTTTCTTGCGACTTGCAGCATCACACAAATTGACTTACACATTTGTGTTTGTCTTACATCCCTTAAGATGTGATCTATGTGTATCATATACACACAATTTTAGAGTTTAGCGTTTAGTATGGTTCTTTTGTGTGCTACTAATACACAAATGACTATTTTGTGTAATACAACAACACACAAAATAACAAAAAATTATTGGACAAAAAAGTTAATACATCAAGATTGCTAAAAGCGAGTAAAAATATTGTATATGTGACTAATAAAGAGAAAAATAACAATTTTGTTAAAGAAGAAAATGTTTTAGATTGATTTTATAATTTTGTGTGTTACAGGAATACATAAATATATTTTCATGTGTTGTATAAACACATAAATCTGAATATCGGAATTTAAATATAAAATCAAAAAAAATTCTCTGATGTAGATATGAACTCGTCCCGTCAAAATACAATTTTTTATTTTTTCTGATTTTCTTTGTATTTAATTATGATTTTTTATAAAAAAAATCACGGACACGCGCGTGTCGTGGAATTTGGAAAATCTGTTTTTGTGTTATAGCAACACATTAAGCAGATTATATAGATTAAAAAAATAAAAATCAATTAAAAAAATCAAAAAAATTTATAGACGTAAATATTAGTTTGTCTCGTCCAAAAACGCAAATTTTGAATTTTTTCGATTTTTTTAGAATTAGTTATGAATTTTTTTTTAAAAATTTAACGAACGCGCACGTGTGATGAAATTAGTTGGTGGTGATTGGTGGTGGGGGTGTTGGGGTGGTTGTGGAGGTAGGTGGTAGTGGATGGTGGTGGTGGTGGTGGTATGGGTGGTGGTGGTGGTGGTGGAGGGTGGGAGTGGTGGTGAAAATAAATAAATAAATAAATATTATTATAATACATAGTGAAGATATAAGAATTAAATGTTCGATATAATTAAAGTAATTAATTAATAATCCTATGGATATTTTTGTAATCTTTCAATTTTTTGTGCTTAAGTGGGAATTTAGTTAAAGTTGCAATTAATTGGGAATCTTACGCTTTCCGTGTAATTAACTGGGCGTTGTCCCTTGAATTTATTTGTTAATTAAAAGAACGAGATCAAACAAAATATTTCTAGAATCGAGTTCAAACTATATATTTTTTTAATTCATCTGAAAGTCTCTTTGGAATCGGAGTCATTTTGTCTCTAGTAAGATTCGAACCCTCGTCCTCTTGGTCACTGCATAGTACTCTAACCAATAGAGAAACTATCAATCTTACAGAGATAGATTTTGGTGAATTGCAAAAAAAAAATTACAACTCATCAAAAAAATTACAGTTAAGGAAGGTCAACTCATAATTCTTTTTTGTTACATAGGGGAGCCACTTTGGTCTCGGAGTCACTGACTTGGTTCGAACCTGCACCATTAGATTGGATGACCGAGACCCTGACTAGTGAGTGAATCCCAACTAGTTAACTCATAAAATTTAACTTTAGTATCTTATTACAAATAAATAAATAAATAAAATTATATTTAGTTGTGACAACTTTCATTTGGAGCTCTAATTTAACTTGGATTGAAGTACTTACACAACTCCAACACGCTCTTGACACCCTTTGTAAGAATCAAGACGAACCTTAATAACATCACCAATTAGTGCATCGTGATTGATTAAAACTTGGGCTTATATGTCAAATAAAAAATTTGATCCCATAGTAACGGATTGATTATCTGATCTGAACAAATGAAGATGTTTAGCCATTGAACTGTATAATATGTTCTCTTTCCACGAAATTTGCAACATAACCATCTGAATCAGCTCCTCTTGTCTGGGTGAAAAAAAGAAGGAGTGCCACCTTTAGCTTTCTCTTCTCTCTCATGCACATTCTCCGATGGAATAGCTGAGTTTGATCCCTTACCACCTTACCACCGCCTTCCACCATTCCTCCACCACCATGTCATTTACAATAATCTTTATTCAAATTGCTATACCACCACTCTCATTCTAATCTAATCACAACAACCTCCTACTCTCATCTCTTCATTACTCACATTTATTGCTTTCAAATCTCCCTGCTTTTTCATCATATTATCTTACAATCATTGGAAGAGAGAATTCTACACTCGTCATAACTCAAACACTGCTGATGAAACTCTCATCCTCACAGAAAATCCAAACGCGGTTTATGCTCAGTTTGAAGGCCCGAAACTCTATGCCAAAATCACTGCTGATAAATCCATTAGTTTCAACTACCTAAGGAAAAATATCAATAATTCTTGGGGAGTTAAAGGGAAGGTTCATACTGAAAAACGTGGCTTCAACACTTGTATTGTTACCTTTGAATAAGAAAAAGATCTCCAAAAGGTTTGGAAAAATCGGCCTTGGAACCTTGTTGGAAAACATGTCCTGCATCATAAATGGGATACGACAAAGCTTCAATTTGATGCCTAAGTTACTACATCCTCTTTATTTGTTCAAATACATGACATTCCACCAACTCTTATCAATGAGGATAATGCTCTTAAAATTGGTACTTAACTGGGAAAGGTTGAAGAAATTATTTTACATGCCATTGAATCCTTCATCGACTTCAATGCTATTAGAGTCAGGGTAGATTGGAACATCTTTAAACCTATACAAGGCTCTTACAACATCAATCTTGGAGATGGTCAAAGAATCAGAGGTACTCTTAAATTCGAAAAACTTTGTGATTAATGTAATCTGTGTGGTATGCTTGACCATGAGGAATCTGACTGCAAAAAAAAATCAAGGCTTAGAATCAAACTCACAAAAAATATTTTTGGATTTCAACTAAAAATTATTGAATCAAAAGCTGAAACAAAAAATCCACTGAGTCAAAACCAAACAACTCGCCACTCAATACCAACTCAACCCATCTATGACCCAAAAAATAATCCCGCCCAAAATACCCAAAACCCTAGCCAAAAAGAACAAAATTCAAATTATGAAAAGACAGCTCACCTTACATTTAATGCTTTTGGCAATATAAGAGCTACTGAAGGAAATGTTGCAGAATGGGGCGATTTTTTGACTACTTTGTATAACTGAAAGAGGAATGACAAGACTTTTAATCTGACGCTGGTAAGAGAAAGGCTCTTAAACCAGAATATAAAGCCTATCCATTATAACGGGCCTGTTAAGAATTGGGATGAAATTAGAGAGGATGTCCAACAGAATATATTTAACATGCCATCCTATCCTAAAAAAATACCTCTTAGCACAAACAATACAACCTCTCTTACTTTTGTATCTCAATAGAAGACCATTATAATTACCCCAAAACACTACCTTCCCTTTGATCCTAATCAGATAACCCAAACATCCACCCTCTACAGTCCATCTGAAACTCATCAATCTTCCACCGCTTCTCTCATAAACACAACTCTTCCAAATCCAAATTTTATCCCCTTCTCCCTCAATGATGATTCTGAAACTCCTCTCCACCATCGTGTTTCTGATTATAAAATTATGTCTGATACTCAAAGTGCTAACAAACCCTTTTGGGAACAAGCAAAGTTTGACTCTTCAACACCAGAAACTGAAAACTCGGGGGTTGCTATTTCAACGGATACTGAACCACCTATCATGGAAGATACTGAAATGGAACATAAAGAAATTATTGATGATAAAGAGGTTTGCGGGTTTGTCCTTGAACAAACCCACAGAAGTACATGATAAAATTCAGTTGGAATTGTCAGGGTATTGGTACCCCTCTGACAATTCTAACACTCAAGGATGCGGTCAAAACGCATCATCCTGAGGTAATTTTTCTTTGTGAAACTCTTAATTTTATTGATAAAACAAATAATTTAGCTAAAGAACTTAATATGGATATAGCTTGCACTGTCGAACCTATTGGTAAGCGGGTGGGTTACTTCTCTTAACCAAAACTGACCTTAATCTTAAAGTGATAAATTACTCAAAAAATCATATTCATTGTAGAATCTTTGATGAATTGGGTCTCTAATTTCTTGTTACTTATGCCTATATTTCTTCAATGGATAAAGATAAGGCAAAAAATCTTACCGACATTACCAATTCTATCAAAAATGGAAAAAAGTGTGGGGCATTGATTATCCTAATATTTCTCCATATGAACTTAATTCCTTCATAAATATTCATAACTTAAATGATATAGCCACTAAGGACTGTCATTTTACTTGCAGTAATAGAAGAAGTGGTGATAAATTTATAAAAGAAAAGATTGATACAGATATCACCAATATTGATTGGGAAGTAATTTATCCAAATGCTTAGATAGCTGCTCTTCTAGCTATAGGCTTTGATCATAGTTTACTTATCTTATTCACTGATATCCCTAAACAAAAATCTTTCAATAGATTCATCTACCGAAAATCTTGGAACTCTAAAACTGAAGTGGACAATATTATTTAAAACCAATGGAATTCCTTCTCTCATATTATTTACAGAGGAATTGTGAAATTTGGCCATAAACTTCATCATATTTCACATTTTATTACCTTGTAACAAAAAGGGAAGGCATAACAACAGAAAAATCATTCATACCCTTATGAAAAAACTTGAAGAGCTAAATTCTCTATCTCACATTGTCTGGGATAAACATAACTTTGTGACTAGTCAACTTGAAGATTTCTGGAATAGAGAAGAGCTCTACTGGAAGGAGAAATCTAGAATTCAATGGACTATTCATAGTGATAAAAATACTAGATTCTTTCAAAATTCTACCAAAACTAGAAGAAAACACAATAAAATTCTTAGAATTCTTAAAAAGAATGGTACTTGGTGTGATTCTAGTATTGGTGTTGAGAATCTCATTCTTGATCATTATAGTAATATCTATACTACCTCTGGTCCTAGAAATTATCAAGTTGTTCTTGATAAAATCAAACCACCTGTTACTGATCATATGGATTCTATTCTTGAAAAGCCTATCTCTATTAATAAAGTCAAAGAAGCTGTATAGACCTTGGGAAGTAATAAATCTCCAGGTCCTGATGGTTTCTTTGATCACTTTTATAAAAAAAATTGGCACATTATAAAATTTTGTTTAATGAGATGCATCACTGATTTTTTATGGAACAAAGGGGACCTCACTCCTATTAATAATACCTATATTACCCTTATTCCAAAAATAAAATGTCCTGCTACTATTACTCATTACAGGCCTATTAGCTGTCCCAACTTTAGCTATAAAATTATAGCAGCTATTTTTGCTAAAAGTTTAAAGCCTTTTATGAACACTATTATTTCTCCTAAACTATCTTCCTTTATAAACTCTAGAAATATCACTAATAATCTCCTTATTTCTCATGAAGTTGTCCATTAAAAGAACTTCAAAAAATTATTCTGCTCCTATAAAACTTGACATCTCAAAAGCCTTTGAAAGTATTGAATGAGACTTCTTGTTTGATACTATGAAATCCGTGGGGTTTTTTGATATTTGGATCTATTGGATGACTCAATGTGTTACTACAGGCTCCTACTCAATTCTCATCAATGGACAACCTAAAAGTATTTAAAAAAAACCTTCTAAAGGGTTGAGACAAGGTGAACCCTTTTCTCCGTTTCTCTTTTGCATGTCTACACAGGCTCTACTTCCTTAATATCTGATAAAGTAAACAAAAAACTTATTAAAGGCATTAAATTGAGCAAAAAATGCCCTACCCTCGCTCATATTCTTTTTGCGGATGATAGCCTTTTTTTTCTTAAGGCAGATGAAAATGAATTTCTTAACTTTAAAGAGGCTTTGAATGCTTATAGTATTGCTTCAGGGCAAACTATCAACCTAAATAGAAGTGGGTGGTCTATAGCAAGAACACACACCCAAATGTTGCTTATAATCTTACTAATATTCTTAATATGAATCATTTATCAAATTTGGGCACCTATCTAGGCCTACCCTCATATTGGGGTAGGTCAAAGATTAAAAGCCCTTGAATGGTTGATTGAAAGAGTTATTTCTAAACTTGATAATTGGAATTTAAAAACTTTATCTGAAGCAGGAAAGGAAACTTTGATTAAGGCTGTGATTCAATCTATTCCACTCTATATTCCATATACCACAAGCTATATGTGAAAAAATATCTTCTCTTATCTCTAATTACCGGTGGGGAAACAAAGGTATTAACATAATTTATTGGTAAAATCTAAGTCTCTTCCGCTTCTTCTAAAAGAACATGATCGGATTAACGTTTATACACTTAAATTCATAAATATATAATCATTAATCCAACAGCAACGACACGGTGAGGTTGAGTGACACCGATACTGCTAAATTCGGTGTAACCGGTTCCGTGAAGTATTTGAGAAATTTGAGTACTCTTGCCTAAACCGGACTCACTGATTATTATTAGGTTTTCGTAGACAGATTTTTACAATCGTTAAAAAATCCATTTAAACAATGATATTCAAATAAGCTTCATAATAAAAGTGGATGACAAATTCTTTTAATAACCGTTAAAGTAATTGTCATAAAAAATCATCATTGTATAGAGTGTTTTCTTGTATTGAATTTGGAGTCAATAAAACATAAACCAATGATAATGTAGGATATGCTCTACCTTAACTGTTGCCATGGTTAAGGCATCAATGGTCAATAATGAAGACGACACCCACGTGGGAAGTTATGAAATCATATAAAGTATATTGTCAAAGGTAGTTAAGTTCAACAGCCAAACGGCCAATAAATTCCGGTAGCTTGCCGGCGTGTTTTCTGTTATCACGCTTTCAACTATATATCACCAGGATCTCGCATATGGTTAAAATTTAATAACTAAATATAGAGGGTAGGCTCGCATTCAGAGGTTTGCCTAGGAATTATTTTCTACGTTATAATTGTTATATCTAGTTTCATTTCAATCAACAAGGGTTTTTCTATTCGAAATAAAATTATACAAATATTACAAGTAAAGTTGGGCAATTTTGCCCAGAGAAAAACTAATAACTAATAGAGATAGTAACAATTTACAGAGTATATATAAAATTCAGAAAATCGATTGAAATTAGTTTTTTTTTTTTTAGTCGAAAGAAGCATATATATTGAAAAACTTCAAGTTACAAGTTAACCTATCCCTAAAGGATCAAAATCACAAAACAATAGTCTTGCTAATTGAGGATGTGGAAAAAAATTCCAAAGGCTAAACAAGGCACCTTTAAGCACTTGTTTAGCCACCCAATAAGCAGCACAATTTTTAGATCTCCTCACATAGGAGAGTTTAATCCTATACTTAATTTTACACTTAAGAATGTAATTGACTAAGTTCAGAATATCACAATACACTTTGCTACCAAAATACACTTGATTAACTAACACTAAGCTATCACTCTCTATTTCCACTGAGCCAGGAGGTAAAACAGATGTCATTTTACAAGCTTGAGCCATCCCTCTTGTCTCTGCTTCAAGAATTGAGTTAGCCTTCATATCCCTCGAAAAACCATCCACCATGCAACCTGTAGAATCACAAGTTATACAAGCATATGAGGCTTTATTTGTATCAATAACAAAAGAGGCATCACAATTAATTTTAAGTAAACCAGATGGAGGTGGTTTCCATTTCTCAACCCTGTCCTCTCTAAGGTTCAAGCCTTGAGTTAAAGAGTTTGAATTATCATTCCCAGAGTAAAAAGCAACATTAGAATCAATTGATTTTTTGATTTTAGCCTCAGAAATTAATCTTTTGACTTGATTATTATCATCATAGGCTTTTAAAGCCTCCTGTAAAACAAGAAGAGGGTCAGGAGTAATTATTCTAAAGAGGCTCTGATTCCTTCCTTTCCAAACATACCACACCAAATAAAAAGCAAGTTCTCCTGAGTAAACATCATCATGTTTACTTTCAATACTGCATTTTCTAATAAAAGCCACCCATTTCATGAAGTTAAAGGTAGGCTCAGTCATAGAGTTAAAATTAAGAGGACTAGCAATCCAAGAAGCTCTTACCCATGAGCAATGAAATATTAAGTGTTCAACATTCTCAGTTTCACTCCCACATAAAGAACAAAGATCACTTTGACAAGATTTCCTTTTCTTCCTATTTTCATTAGTTGCCAACCCATTTTCACAACATTTCCAAATAAAATTTTTGATCTTTGGGTGTATTTTCATACTCCAAATATATTTCCATTCCTCAGACTCTAGTTTAAAAGAGGTCGTGCCTATATTTTTATCATTTGTTCTTTCAACTTTCTGTTGTGCCATCCAAAGCTTCCTATACATATCTTTGACTGAAACACTACCATCCTTAGAGAAGGGCCAGAATGGAGTATCAAAACAATCAAAGGGAGGAATGTATAAGGAAGTTATGGTTGTAGCAATTTCAGTTGAGAAATAAAGGTTAAGTAATTCAATTTTCCATTCAAAAGTATTTGAATTAATAAGTTCAGACACCAACTTAAGATCACAATTTGGGGGTTTAACCATCAGACCTTGAGAAGGTATCCAAAAATCCTCCCAAAGTCTAATAGAACACCCATTGCCCACATTCCATCTGATAGAGTTTTCAAAACATTTTTTGCCTTCAACAAGACTTTTCCAACCCCAAGAGCAATTAGAACAAATGTTTGCATTTAAGAAGTCCCCCTTGGGAAAATATTTGCCTTTGAAAAGTTTAAAAACCAGAGAGTCTTTGTTTGAAAAGAACTTCCAGGCATTAGAAGATAAAAGAGCTAAGTTTTGTAAGTGAAAATCTTTAAAACCGAGACCACCTTCATCTTTAGAGTTCATAAGAGTTTTCCAATTGATCCAGTGGCATCTGTCCTCACCTTGATTGTTCCAATAAAAATTGGAAATCAAGGATTTTAAATGAGATGTTACCTTTTTAGGTATTAAAAAGACTGACATGATAAACTTTGGTATGGCTCCAATTACTGCTTTAACCAAAACCTCCTTACCACTCTTAGAGAGCATCTTAGTGTCCCATCTATCAATTCTTTTCATAACTAATTCCACCAACCACTCTAGTGATTTTACTTTTGATTTGCCCCAAGAAGAGGGCATTCCCAGATATTTGCCCAAGTGCTCAAGTTTATTCATTCTGAGAAGAGAAACATATTTATATCTAAGATCACTTGGTGTATTTTTACTGAAGATAACCCCACTTTTGTTCAGATTGACCTTTTGACCTGTAGCAAAGGTATACTAGTTAATAACATTATTTAAAATATCAATATTATAATCAGATGCTTCAAGAAAAAATAAACTGTCATCAGCAAACAAGACATGAGTAACCATAAGGGCTGCTCTTGCTATTTGTATGCCCTTCAATAGTCCTTGATCTACAAAATAATCAATAAGATGTGTTAAAGCTTGAGTTACTAAGCAGAACAAATATGGTGAGAGGGGGTCCCCTTGCCTGAGACCTTTTTGAGGTTTATCCAAGTCAAAAAGCTCACCATTTAGTTGAAATTAGTTTAACTGGACAAAATCTTGATTTTCTTCTAAGACGTATAGGTTCGACTAAGACAATGACTTTGAGTCTAAAGTAGCTCTTTGATGTATTAAAATGAAATCGGAAAATACTTAAAATTAATTAAGTAATATATTTTTATAAAAAAATTTGATGAAAAATATAATCACCAATAAGGAGGGACTGAAAAAAATCTTACTAAAATTTATAAACTACTTAAATATGACAAAATTTCAAAATATTTTCAAATAAATAAAACTCACATAAAATAAAAATAATAAATGACAAAATATCCAACCACATATTTAGAGAGTCATTAAGTACCAATAATAATCGACCATCACCGCCGGAGGTGGGACTACAGAGTCTCTAACTCGATTAAAAAAAATCCGAGTTGGCTCAAAACGTCTCTAAGCAGGCTTAAAGTATCTTTGAGCCGGTTCAAAAACTTTCCGAGAGTGAAAAAAATTTCTTAGCGTGTCAGAAAATCTCTGAGTATGTTCAAAAATCACCAATTTTTGTTTTTATTGAATATATTTTTATTTAAACCTTAACGAAATAAATAAAATAACATATATTTAAATACTATTGCGTTATTTCAAATGTTATACAACAAAAAAGAAAACAAAAAATCCTTAATAAAAAAATTCCAATCAATTTACAATTGATAAATTAAATTCGATGAGCCTATAACAAGAGAAAGATGGTATGTGTATTATTGATGTCAGCGGCATGACATCAACATGATAATGTTGACGTCATCATCATGCTAACGCTGACATCATTATTATCACCAACTTGTATCTCATCTTCAGTGGTTAACCATAACCATGGACTAAATCCTAGTTCCATTGGAGCTCGAACGAAAATAACTAAAACCACAAGTTTGAAACTCTAGCCATGGTTGTTGCCGCTCACCACCACCATCACCACGGTCATGGGTGTCGAAACCTAACTCGAACCAGATTCTGTAAAACACCACCAAAAGCCCCCTTTGATGAGCCTCGTTTGAGCTTTCCAACTTCTGCACCACCGAGCTTTGCAATCCTAGATATGGTTGTTTCCAAGCTTCTAAACCCTGACCTCTACCTCCATTAATGTCGTTCACCACCACCACCATGGTTAGGTCTGCAAACGAGCCGAGCCGAATACTAAATGTACAGGCTTGTTTGTTTAATTTCTCGAGCTAAGCCGAGCCAAGCTCAAATTTAAACGAGCGGGGCCGAGCCGAGCTCACATTTAAACGAGCCGAGCCCGAGCTTCCAGTGATCCAAATCAGAAATGTTAGAACTTATGTGTTTAACTTAGAGAACAATCTTTTTTAGAGTCGAGCTCGAGTTGCTCATGAACAATTTGTTTTTTATTGTTGAAATTGGACTTTTATGGGCGTGTGATATGAAATTAGGAAACGTAACATTAATGAAAAAATAAATGTCTAAAGAAATTAAAAATATTCAGTTTGATATTAAAGGTTTAATAATATATTTATAAGTAGATAATATATTAATTTATAATTCATAATTTTAAACGAGCTCACGAGTCGAGCTCGAGCAGGCTCGTTTACGTATCGAGCTTAAAATGGAGATTGAGCTTGTTTACATTCGAGCCGATCTCGAACGAGCTTTTCTCCGAGCCGAGCTCGAGCTGCACGCGAGCAGCTTGGTTCATTTACAACCCTAACCATGGTCATGGCCTCCGAAACCTAGCCTGAACCTTTTCTTGAACAGTCTCCACCATCACCACCTAAAACATAGAACACCACAACTATGTTGTTGCAGACGTCAAAGAACCACCACCCATTTTTGGAGAGGATTCCGGCCAAAGGGATGTGGGAGGGGAGAGCATTTTCTTAAAAAATAGGTTTGTGTTATTTGACTTTTGGGTTATATATATATATATATATATATATATATATATATATATGGGTGTGAAGATATATATTTTAATTAAGATTTATTTAAAAATTAATCGCCTTATAGTAAGGACATAATAGGGTGTTGTGGTCTTGGGGTTTTTAAGATGGGTCTCCAAGATCCATTTGGGGAAAATCTCTATACTTTGTATACATCAGAGACTCTCAAGCAGTTGTGCGAATAGACATTTACTGTAAACAAAAATCGAAAAAAATGCACTATAACTGGAAATTGATGCCTCTAATAACCAGCTCGACATATTTTTATCTCCATATTAATTTTTAAACACCATTGATGGTCAAACACTAGGTTTCCATCTGAATCAGTAAATGCGCAATAACTTTTATACTAAGATTAGATTATAATTTGTGTAAGTTACACTATTTAGGCTTGTGAGAGTGAAATTAGAAGAAATTCAGTTGAATAACCCATAAGTAGATTGTAGGTATAAGGGTGTGATTGGTACACAATTTGGATTTTGTTAAGAATGGAATATAATAAGTAAAGGAATTACTGTAGGAATAAAATTATCGTAATTATTATACCATGCTTGGAAGATCTTAGGAATATAAGTGAGGAAAATATGATTGATTTTGATTTATACTTGATAAAATATGATACCGTATTCGGTTTCAAAATAACTTATATAAGATTACAAAATTACTCTTACACATAACACCATATAATCATAAAATATAAGAAAATTCAAGAGAAACGTTATTTTATATATATATATATATATATATATATATATATATATATATGGGAGAAATTGAAGTGGAAACTTATTTGTAAAATTTTATTTATTGTGATCAAATAATATATTTTTTATAAAATCTATTTTGACAAAAATAAGAAAAATAAAAAATATAATAAAAAATATATTTTTAAATACTAAAAAATATGTGTGGTGTATATGTGTGTTTATATATGTGCGAAAAAGATATGTGTGTATGTATGTGTATGTATGTATGTGTGAAGTATTATTGTGTGTGTGTGTGTAGAAGTGTATGGATTAATGTTTACGGAAAAATATATGTGTATGAAAAATAGTATGTGTGTGAAAGTGAATGCATGAGTATGTGTGTGAGTGGGAGTGTGGTATGTGTGTTTGTATGTGTATGTGTATGTGTATGTTCATGTGTCTATCAGAATGTGTGGTAGTGGTAATATACTTATGTGCATGGGTGGCGGTGGAATGGTAAGTATGTATGTGTGTGGGTGGGGGTGGGGTGTGTGTATGGGTGGGTCGTAAGGGTAGTGATAGGTTTTATGTGTGTATGGTAATGATGGGATGGTGGGTGTATGTCATTGGAGTTGTGCGTATTTGTATGGAACGGTGGTGGTTGTGTGTATTTATATGTACGGGTGGTGGTTGTGTGTATTTGTATGTACGGGTGGTGGTTATGTGTATAGTGGTTATGGTAGGGTATTTATGGTGGGTAGTAATGGTGGTGGTGGGTGTGTGTAAGTGTATGAAAATATGTTTGTGGTGTGTGTGGTGGTGAGCTGGTGGTGGTGAATATGCGTCGGTTGGATGGTGTGTGTACGGTGATGGTAGGGTGAGGTGTGTAAGGTGGTGGTGCGATGGGGGTTTATGTGTGTGGTGGTAGTGTTGATGGATGTCTATGGTTAAATGGTGTACGTATCGTGTTAGTAGGGTAGTGGTGTGTGTGGTAGCGGTTGGATGGTGGTGTAATTGGTAGTGATTTGTGTTTTTGTGTGTGTGTGAATATATATATATATATATATATATATATATATAATGTGTGTGTGTGTGTGTGCGCGCGTGCGCATACAATACGACAGCGATGGTATGGTGGTGGTAAATATGTGTATGGGTGAGATCATGATGGTGGTATGGTGGAAATGATTGTGTGTATGGGTGTGGTGGCGATGTCGATGCTTACTCGTAAAAATATATTGGTTTAATACGAATGAAATCTCTTTTTTAATGCAATGCGAATGGGTAATACTATGAAGTAGATGAAATGGATATTACCATATTGATGGAAGTAAGATTTCTATGGTATTAAAATTTCTAATTATTGGCATATAAATAAAAATTAGCTTCATTATCGGGGTACATTTGAAGAGATTGTCATTTAAATTATTTAAGCATAAGGTTCTTTTACTTTTCTTCTCAACAACTTTCATGATTTTTTTATTATATAAGTTTCAAGAATGTAATTGAATAAGTGAACATTGCTTTGTTTCGTATTTTAGATTATCATTGACTCTACAAAAATTAGTTTTAGATTATCATTGACTCTACAAAAATTAGAGGCGTTGTTCATGAAAAAATAGGTAAAATACTAGTCTTGTCTATAATTGTGAGTTGGGTTTTAGAGGAATTACTTTTAGAAGTCTAAAAATTAAAAAATTATTCATAAAATCCTAACTAAAAAATCATTTTAACAAAGATATAAGTTAGATTTTTGAGTTAGATTTTTACCCTTATACCTTTATATCTTTATTCAATTCGGTATTGGTACATACCAATATTTTTAAGTTTTATACATACCAATATTTATTTGTTTGCAGCGTACCAATTTTCCCGAGTTTGGTACATACCAAATGCTTTTTATGTTTTACGGGTCCTAATAGTATTTTTCTAGATGTTTGTTTATGTTCGAGGTTATTATCCGCACTTACTTAGAAATCCGATCGAAGATATCGTGTCAATATCCATCCATTGGTACGAGCCAACAAAGGTTTTACCGCAAAAACAATACATAAATTCACGATTCCCTATCGAACCTTATCGTGTGGTACATTCCAAACACATCTATCTAGGTTAACTTTTGATCTGTTTTGGTGTGTACCAAACAGATCGATTTGGTACATTCTAACCAAATCAATTTGGTACATTCCAATCACATCTAAATCTGAACACAATAAATCAGAAATATATAAAACTTTTTGAATCGATAATCTAAAAGAATTCTCTTTACAATACATATTAGAATTAAAAAAAGGAAAATACTAAGTTAAACAGGAATTTAAAAAAACAAAACAAAACCATCGGTGGAATTGACTGGGCCTGGATCTTGGCCCTGCTACTTGGGTTTGGGTTTCTTGTGCAAAAGAACATGCGACGTACGGGCTGGAAAAATGGTGGCGAATGGCTGTCGAACAGTGAGCAGGGTTCGATGATGGACCTCAAAAAGCGAGGCAGGATTGGAGAAGGACCACTAGATCAAAGTAGGTGAGCGGCTTCGCGTGAAAAAGATGCGCCGGATCTATGCGTGCTGTCGCCGGATCTGTGTGTGTTGTCGCGTGAAAAATAGGTGAGATGGGTTCGAATGGCGCTGGGTGACTGCAGTTTTCTCGTGCTTATGCGACGGCGGCTCGGCGGCAGTTACTTCGCACTGCCACGATGGCGGCGGTTTTCGTCTGATGAAGATGCTCCACGATGGCGGCGAATCACTTCGGCAGCAGATGGTGAAGATGGCAAGGAGGCGGTTGGTGGTGGTGGACCAGCTTGGTATGCAGGTGAAGATTCGTTTTGTTTTTGGTTCCAGAGAGAAGAAATGGATGAGCAGTGAAGGGAGAGGAGATGGTGGCAGTTGCGGCTGGTGGTGGGAAGGGGAGGGTAGCCATGGACGAGCGAGTGGGGTAGAGAGAGAAGAGAGAGCCACATAGAAATGAGAGACAAATGAGAGGGGGGGGGAGGTCGGTTTCGATAATCATAACCCTAATGGGGTTTTTTTTGCTTTTATTTTTTGGTATCAGTATAGTAGGAGAGTTTGGGGTTTTTACATTGGACTAGTTGGGTTTAGTTGGGATAGTTAAGGTGAGGACTTTGGGAGTATTTTGTATGTTGTGTGGGATTTTAAAAATAATTGTCCCTGGGTTTTATGAGTACGTTTTTATGGACCAAAGGTGTCGCGTCCTACATTTTTACAACACGTACTTTTTTTTGTCAAACATGATATATTATAGATAGATACAAAGCAAATTACATCACCTGATGCCTCTAAAGGCTAAGTCGAGATACAAAAGACGGACTAACAAGGAAGGAGGTGAACAACTCCAATTACCAAACAAATTGGCTAAAAGCGTTTATTTGGCAACCCAATTAGCCACAAAGTTACACCTGTGAAAAATAAGGGAGAAAGTAGGCCTTTATATTCAACGACCCCATAGATAGAGTAGACTATATTACAACATTCATAATTATTAACTAGGATTTGTGTGACTAAAGGCTCCAAATGGCTTCACAATCATTCTCTAATATAACGGAATCTTGAGGGAATTCTTGAGCAGCTTCACACCTCATCAAAATCCCCCGTGCTTCTGATTCAGCTGGAGTTTTGGCTGCAATTTTCTTTGAACCGCCTTCAATTAAATTTTCTTTAGAGTCCCTAAAAATAAAAGCAATGGCAAAACCAAAGGAAGAAAAAGCAACATCAGTGTTAATTTTTAATTATTAATTTGTGGTGGAGTCCAATCTTTACCCTCACCTTTGTTAATGTTGCTACTCATAGCATTACAATTAGATGTACTCCCTTGTTATTCATTTTTCTTATCAGGCCTTTGATGATTATCCTTATTAGTCTTCAGCTTTTCTTGGTTAGCATCCTTAGAGATAATATTATTATTTAGGTATTCATTCCAACTATTGTAAGCCTTCTCAGCAGTATATATTGGGTCATGGACCATGTTGTTAAATCTAAAATGAGAAAATTTCATTTTTAGTCCATTACCTATGTCTTAAAAACATTTTTAGGCTAAACGTTTCAAAAGTACAATTTTCAGGCTAAACATATTCAAAACGCCCATTTTTAGGCCATTTCATCAATTCTTTGAGATATTTCATCTATTTTAAGGATAATTTGGGGATTTCAGATAAACTATATCTTTACTTGGTCGCATAACAAACTAGGAACTTTATTTAAAGTGTCCAAATTGTTTTTGAAATCTGTTAAATATCCCACAAAATTAGTGAAATGGCCTAAAAATGTTTGTTTTGAATACGTTTGGCCTAAAAATTGTACTTTTTAAACATCTTGCCTAAAATATTTTTAGGCGGTAGGTAATGGCCCAAAAAGGAGATTTGCTCAAAATACAATTGTTCATATCTTTCCAAATGTGCCATGCTACTATACTGATTATTTCAGTAGCATATGATTAACCTAGAGTTATATTTTATAACATTTGTGATTTTAATAAACTAAGTATCAAATCTAGAGGTGTTTTGATTCTTGGTTTTAAGTGAAAGAGGTATAGAGTGCCAGACTACCTTTGCCCAAGGACAGGCAAAGATCAGATGCTCTAGACTTTCCACTTATGTGTTACAAAGTTTACAAGTCTTATTTTTGGTACACTTTCTCTGGTTAAGATTACCCTAGGTAGGAAGGTTGTTTTAATACATTTACACATAAAATTTCTAATTTTTGGACTACATTTCATGTTCCAGATGGTTTTCCATAACCTTGGCTCATAAGAGTGTGAAAAAGAGTGTTTTGACAAAAGGCTTGAGGAAGAGTGCTTCTCCAGCTCCTTCTTAAGATTTTAGTAAGCACGTTTACAGTGTAATCAACATCATTTTATTTGTCCTAATAGCAAACATCATGACACTCAACAATAGGAAGTGGCATGTCTGTTATAATTTCTGCAATATTTGGGTTAAACTGGTTGTTTATTTTTTCAGTATTTCAAGTTATACACTCGATGTCTCCTCATTTGTGATAGATTTATGTTAGGATGAGACATCATTTTTAGTGATTTAGAAGTCATAAATGTCGATTTTCTTGAGTTTTAGTGCACTTTCCTATTTTGAGTCTTGATTTGTAGAATTATTATTTTTAGAGCATATTGGGTTTAATTGTTTATTTAGTGTGTAGCTTTAAAGATAATTATGGAGATTAATTAGAGTCCAAGTCAAAGACAACAACTTATGGAAAGAGATTTGCATGGTAATTGGAGATAAGGAAACAAAAGCTAAAAAGATGGAAAAGGAAAAGCTGCCTAAATCTGGAATTCTGTATACACGTCCAAAGATATGCGTTTTTACCTAAGAAATAGGCCGATTTTGGTAATTTCCTTCTTCAGGGTCAAGATAATTCTGTTGCGATTCTTTTGGTATCTTATGGAGCTCAAACCGACCAATAACGAAGAAGATATGCTCAAAACGGTCCAGCAGTGTTTATCTTTATTTCCATACGAATTTGAGTTGGGCTAGAAGTCCAATACCTTACCTCTTCCTCAAGAAAACGAATTAGGTCTTCTAAACACCTATAAATACACCCTTATATCACTTGTAAAATCATCCTTGCTTAGAGAAACCTTAATTTTATTCCTTAGTCATTGTAGAGAGCAAGATGATGTCTTTTGTAATTTCTTTTAGTTTATTTCCTTCAGGTATGAACTAAACTCCCCATAGCTTGGGTTTTGCATAATGTATAATCTATGAATTCTAATTCTTCTATCTAAGTTTCTTTGGGAATTATATGTTTTAATTTGATATTAGCTACTTACTTAATATTTGTTTATGTGTTTTGATTTAATGTCTTTCCTAGAACTGGTCACTTTAGGATTGTTTTAATAGTAGTTAGATGGTCTCCATTAAACAACTCCTTAATCATGAGTAAATTAGTGTCCCTTGGGTTTATTACTCGATTAATATCCGTGATCCATTTATCCTTCTAGATATTAATACTTTAACCATCCTGTTGGCCTAACGTCCTTTTAATCTTGTTTTAATATTTGCCAAATCGTGTTTTAAACTATTTCCAAATAGTACATCACATCCTTGATCTTGAGCTTCATTAGAACAGTGTCGCGGTACACCGGACAACACCTGCGGTACACCGCAGTACCACGGACCAAAGGCGCGGAGCACAGCTAGTCCGAACAGAAAGCAAGATAATGCGCGGTACACCGGACTGAGGCGCGGTACACCAGACCAAGGGTGCGGACCAGGAACACGGTGCATGGGGTAGCCCGTCAGTATGCTATGAAATCAACACATTGAGTAGTGCGGTACACCGGACTATATCCGCGGTACACCGCAAGAAAGGGTTTCTGCATTATTAGAAGAGGACAAAGCTTATATCTGTTGGAGTTAAAATAGATCCGTTAGATAGAAGTCTTTTGACCGTTGGAAGCTTATTTCAGCTATAAATTAAAGCTCTTTGAAGACACAACTTACACCATTCATCCACAAACATTTAGGGGCTTAATTGTGATCATTCATGAAGGTGTCAAGAAGCTAATCATAGTCAAAATCATTCTCTTTATGCTATAAAGTCATATCCACTCTTTAGGAGTTCATCACTATTGTAAAACCATTCAAACACTTGATTCTTCCTCTTAGTCTAGTCTTTGTAATAGTTAGATTAAGAGAGTGTGTGAGTATAGGGATTATACTTGGTGTCCTTGTGTTGTGATTACACAAGAGGTTGTCCTTGTGTTGGGATTACACAAGAGGTTGTCCTTCGTGTTATCGAAGAGGTTGTAAACGGGTATTGTGTTCTCGCCCCGGTTAAGAGAGACACGGAGCTTAGTAAAGAAGCTTGAAAATCCTAAGGTGGCTACCTTAGGTAGTGGAGTAGGGAAACCGAACCACTATACATTCTTGAGTATTCTCTTTCCCTAAACTATTTACTTCCACACTCTATTTGTTTGATAATATGCTTGTTTGAATATCTAGGTGATTATTATCTATTGCTCATTTATCAAACTCATGTCCATCTAGTTTAGAAAGAGAATAGGATTTAAATTAGCTTTTAATTTTATTTACTTAGAATTTAATTAGCCGATTAATTTCCGTAGTCCTATTCAACCCCCCTTCTAGGACGCATATAGAATATCAATTGGTATCAGAGCCTAGCTCTATTGTACTTAATCGTTTCTAGAGTTAATACGATATGGACTCTAATCAACCGGAAGGTTCATGTTCTACTAGACCTCCGCTTTTTGTAGGAAAAGATTACTTTGGATGGAAAAAAAAAATGGAGATTCATGTCAAAGGAATCGATTACTTTTTGTGGCTTGCTATCAAGAAGGGTCCTTACATTCCTTATGTTGATGGTAGTAAAACGGTTGAGAAAGATGAAGATGATTACAATGATCAAGACATAGCTAAACTCACCAAAAACAACAAAGCTATGAACATACTCATAAATGGGTTGAGTGTCGCGGAATATGCTAGAGTTAGTGAATGCAATTCGGCTCATGAAATGTGGCAACTCTTGGAGCTATCATATCAAGGAACGGAAGATGTCAAGGAAACTAAGATTGGTCTTTTTATCACTAAGTATGGGCTATTTCGTATGGAGCCCGATGAAGCCTTGAATGCTATGCATCAAAGATTTTCCAACATTGTCAACACCTTGAAGACTCTTGGTCAAGAGTACACCAACAAAGAACAATGCCGAAAAATCTTATTTGCTCTTCCAAAGAAATATAAATCAAAGATCAACTCCATAAGAGATACTAAAGATCTCTCAAAAATGACGGTTCATGAACTCATTTGTAACCTCATGACGGAAGAGCTTGTGCTTGAAGAAGAAAAGATAAGAGATGATGAGGATAAGAAGATTAAGAAATCCATTGCCTTCCATGCCTTGAGTAGCAAGATAAAAGAACGAAAAGAGAGGAAGGAAAGTGAAGAGGAAGAAGATTCCTATGATGACGAAACTAGTGAAGATGAAGAAATGGCTTTGCTTAAGAAAATTATGAAATACAAACGTTTTGCCAAAAAAGGGAGCTCTTCAAGAAATGTAAGGGTCATTAGGTAAGAAGAACCTACTTGCTACCATTGCAAGAAAATAGGGCATATCAAAACCTTTTGTCCAAATCTTCACAAAGGAAAATCTAAAAAAGCCTTGCTCACCAACATCACTTGGGATGCTCTAAATTCCGAACAAGAAGAAAGTGATAACGAGCATGTGAATCTAGTTGCATTCATGGTGAATCACAAAGAAGATGAACATGCCATTTGGAATGATAAAGACAATGAGGTAACTTCTAAATTTAGCTCTTCTTTATCTAATGATGATGCTAGTGAGCAAGATATTCATGAGGCATTTGATTCTCTTTACAATGATTTTTTAAACTCTATTGAAACAAACAAAGTTTTAACAAAAGATTTAGAAGTTGAAAGAAATAAAAATAAAGAGATTTTAAAAGCTTTTGAAAATTGTCAAAATCTTAGTGATGAATGTTTAGATGAAAATGAGAAACTTCATCTTGTTGAGAAAAGTCTTTTGGAAGAAAAAGCATTGTTAGAGAAAAAGATTGAGGATCAAAATGCTATTATTTTAAAATTTACAAATAGGCAAGAAAACTTGGATTTGATTTTAGATTCTCAAAAATTGGTTTTTGAAAAAAATGATGTTGGATATGATCCTTCAATCAAACAAAAATTCTTGAAAAATGTCTTTGTTAAATCAACGATTTCAAATCATACTTCATCTTCTTCAAAATCTTTTATCACTTGCACTTATTGTGAAAAACTTGGTCATAATGCATCTCATTGTTATTATCGTAAATTGTTGGATTTAGGATCTCTTGTACCATCTTGGAAAAAGCCTTTATGGATCATAAAAAGAAAATTCCCTAACACTCATGGACCCAAACCAAGTTGGGTACCTAAAGCTTAATTTTCTTTACTAGGAATCAAGCATCAAGATGCAAATGGAACAAAGTGTGATATTACTTGCATTGGTGCTAATTTTCATAATTTTTTTTGATGTCTCTATTATCTATGAACCCTCTTGCAAAATTTAGTGGTTTTAAATTTTTTCAAACAAATTGCTTTTAGGTCCCTATAGTTTTTACAAAATTACATTTGGTCCTTTTTACTTAGTAATCGTTTCTTTTTGTTGTTGACAAAGGGGGAGAAATTTTAGTTAAACTTTTTCGTTGAATACAAAAACTCTATGCATTTCGTAAGGGGGAGCTTTTTAAATTAACTTAAATGTAGTACTAATCACTTCAAAAGTTTTCGATTTGTCAAACATCAAAAAGGGGGAGATTGTTGGCCTAACGTCCTTTTAATCTTGTTTTAATATTTGCCAAATCGTGTTTTAAACTATTTCCAAATAGTACATCACATCCTTGATCTTGAGCTTCATTAGAACAGTGTCGCGGTACACCGGACAACACCTGCGGTACACCGCAGTACCACGGACCAAAGGCGCGGAGCACAGCTAGTCCGAACAGAAAGCAAGATAATGCGCGGTACACCGGACTGAGGCGCGGTACACCGGACCAAGGCTGCGGACCAGGAACACGGTGCATGGAGTAGCCCGTCAGTATGCTATGAAATCAACACATTGAGTAGTGCGGTACACCGGACTATATCCGCGGTACACCGCAAGAAAGGGTTTCTGCATTATTAGAAGAGGACAAAGCTTATATCCGTTGGAGTTAAAATAGATCCGTTAGATAGAAGTCTTTTGACCGTTGGAAGCTTATTTCAGCTATAAATTAAAGCTCTTTGAAGACACAACTTACACCATTCATCCACAAACATTTAGGGGCTTAATTGTGATCATTCATGAAGGTGTCAAGAAGCTAATCATAGTCAAAATCATTCTCTTTATGCTATAAAGTCATATCCACTCTTTAGGAGTTCATCACTATTGTAAAACCATTCAAACACTTGATTCTTCCTCTTAGTCTAGTCTTTGTAATAGTTAGATTAAGAGAGTGTGTGAGTATAGGGATTATACTTGGTGTCCTTGTGTTGTGATTACACAAGAGGTTGTCCTTGTGTTGGGATTACACAAGAGGTTGTCCTTCGTGTTATCGAAGAGGTTGTAAACGGGTATTGTGTTCTCGCCTCGGTTAAGAGAGACACGGAGCTTAGTAAAGAAGCTTGAAAATCCTAAGGTGGCTACCTTAGGTAGTGGAGTAGGGAAACCGAACCACTATACATTCTTGAGTATTCTCTTTCCCTAAACTATTTACTTCCGCACTCTATTTGTTTGATAATATGCTTGTTTGAATATCTAGGTGATTATTATCTATTGCTCATTTATCAAACTCATGTCCATCTAGTTTAGAAAGAGAATAGGATTTAAATTAGCTTTTAATTTTATTTACTTAGAATTTAATTAGCCGATTAATTTCCGTAGTCCTATTCAACCCCCCTTCTAGGACGCATATAGAATATCACATCCCCAATTTTCCAGTTGATGTCTTTTATAATAACCTTTTTCCCTCAAGAAGGCTTCTCGAACCTATTGAAGGTGAGTTCCCTATTTTAGCTTTATCATTAGGGAAATATTATCCTTTTAAGACTTTTTGAAGTAGTGAGTTTTTTGTAATAAATTCCAAGCTTGCTTGCCTAATAAGGCGAGATTCATAGTATTGGTATCTTTAAAACCCCATACCCCCATCAAATTTAGAGGTATGGAGCGAGTCCCAATTATTGTAGTAGATACTTTTTTTTATTGTTCTTACCCCCACCATATTTAGCAATGATTCCATTTATAGTATTGCATATGTTTTTTTGGCACTAGGAATATTGACATTAAATAATTTGGCAGACTTTGAAGTACAACTTGATCAAATTTCCTTAACACTATCAGATAGGAATATAGTTTTTCAATTTTTATCTTGTTTAATAACCTTTCAATGAGCCAGTGTAGATCTCTAGTTATGTTACTGCTCCATTCAATGAGCAACTACAAATAAGAGCCAATATTATTGACTCATTTCATATTAAGTCTATCTAATAAAATGTTTTTAATCAAGTCTGGAGTGTTTGGACTAAATAGAACCCCACACTTTCTTTATTAAGACATAATCATGTGGCACAACTATAATTATTTATAATGTTATCGAAGGCTTGTATACCATTATAAGTTGCTTTTAAGAAGAAAATGTTATCATCAACGACGAGTAAGTGAGTTATGGTAGGGAAATGTTTGTGTATAGCAAACCCTTCCAAAAAACCATTATTAATACTATGTTTAATTTAATTATTAAGAGTTTGAGATATAAGGCAGAACCAGAAAGCAAATAAAGAGTCCCTTGCCTTATACCCCTTGTTGATTTCTTATTATTATAGGTCTTACCATAAATGAGGATAGAATATGAAAATGTAATTACACAATCTATAATTTTGTCCACCCATTTGGAGTGAAAGCCCATTATAATTGAAATGCCCTCTAAAAATTCCTACAATATATTCATAGGTCTTTTTAATATCAACTTTGATAGCCAGATAGTATTTTTTGGTTTGTGAATTCCTTTTTATAAAAATGATAATTTCATGAGAAATTAGGATGTTCTCCTGAATAATTCTGTAGGGTATGAATCCGGATTGATTCTCATCAACTAAGAGATTCATCAATGGTTTCAACCTGTTGACAAGAATTCAAGATATAATTTTGTAGATTAAATGTTCCAAAAATCATTGATAATTCTCATTACATCAAGATTAATAATATCTCAATAATTTTTATAGAAAGCAGATGTGAACCCATTAGGGTTGGGTGATTTGTTTAATACTAGTTCCCATGTAGCTTGTTGAGCTCCAGCTATTAACATTAGGGCAACCAGAATTTTGTTCATACTTGGAGTAACACATGGTTTCACTAGGGATAAAATAGAAGAAAAATCCTTAGGCCCCACTGTTTTGTAAATCTCATTAAAATAGTCTAAGATTTCATTAAAATTTCTTCATAATTTTCAGTCCAAGTATCATTATTCTTTTGTAATATTTTAATATTGTTTCTCTTCCTTGTAGCTTTGGTACAAGCTTTGGAACTAGGTCGTGTTCTTATCACCTTTTTTTAACTATACGTTCCTGGACTAATCTTTCCAATAAGTTTCTTCTCTAGACCAAGCATTTTCATTTTGTTTTATAATATAATTGTACTCATCCCAATCACCCATTAGGTTTTTATTATAAGAGATATCTAGGTACTTACTCTATAGCATGATCATCAATAAAATTTTCAAAATATTTCATATTTTTTGTTCAATTCCTTTCCCCCTAACTTTTTAGATAATGATCTAGTTACATTGAAATCCCCTAAGAGATTCCAAGGTATATTAGGCTCATAGCATTAAGCTATTTTACTAATAGTTTCACATTTAGTCTTTTTAGAAGGGGAACTATAAACATATGTGTACAGAATGTTGATTTTAAGTTTCATATAAGTATCAATGAAGTTCTCGTAGAGTTAAGAATCTCAATATCTATATTATCTTTAATAAAAAGGGAAATGCCCTATCCAAAACCCATAGGTTTGTGTGGACAAGTTATTTTGATAATCCTAAATTTTTTATTAAAAAAATAATTATTGTGATTAGTTTTAGAGAGAAAGATTACCTCATGATTATGCTTGATGCATAATTCTTTAAGGTTCTGAATTGTCAAGGGTTTGCTGATTCCTTGACAATTATTGAATATTGTATCATTGAATGTTTTCTGATTGCAAAGGGGCAATCGCGTACCCATTTGTTTTACAACACGGACAAGGTTTCGAACTTTTCTTATTTATTTTTTAATTATCGACATGAAATCGACGTTCTTTCCAATATTTTTCCGACACGTGTCAAATATTTTCTGAAATATCTAATTTTTAGTAAACTGTGTGTAAAGAAAATTTTCATTATTTGTCAATCTCTTATTTTTTATGTTTAAAATATTAATTGAACTCTGTTTTTTTATATATGGTAAATGTTACCAGGGGTCACTAGATTATCATAGCAGTCCCGTTTAGACCACTTAACTATTACAAATTTCAAACAACCCAGTTTTGTACCAAAATCTTTTCAAATCATCCATTCCATTAACTATGGTTCCAAATCGTTCTAAACTTATCAAACCAAGCGGAAACGTGAAATGTACAATAACAGTTTTAGAAACAAGTTAAGTGTGAAAAAACAAGAAAGGAAGAAAAAAAATATAGGTACTATAATAAATCCCACACCTATAATTAACCTACATCCATTCTTGGAAAGGAATCCCTATCTATTGGAGGATATATCCTCTAGGTTAGCCCCTCTCCATATCCAAGGTATGTAATTCCCTCTAACTCGACTAACAAGAGAATTAGCCTCCATGTAGTGATTTTCATATGAAATTTTTACTATAAAATATTCAAGATGAGATTAATAATTTCACCATTTTCTTGACATAATACTTACTTAATCCGTGAAAGAAGAAGCAGAGGTCTTAGCGGAAGGCATGATAATAATCATGGTAATGGAAGGTTTTTTTAAGAGAAAATACACCCGTGGATACCCAGCGTTTCAAATTTTGACTTCTGGGTGTCCACGGTTTTAAAAAAGACAAATCAGTACCCAATGTTTCATTTTTGTGACTCTGTTAGTACCCGTCATCAGTTTCTCCGTAAGTGTCATGTGGTGCCTACGTGGTGCTTGTGTGGCGCTGGTGGGTCTTGGTGTGTTAAAAAATAAAGCAATAAAAGTAATAAAAGTAAAGGATCCACAGACCACAAGTGTACGGGTCGTTCCAAGTAATAGATAAGTAAAATCGGGATTATCGTCTCCACAGGGATTTAAGTAGTTATTCTAAATCCGTGTTCAATATTAGAATAGATAGTTTTAACAGTCTTAATTAAAAATATATCAGTGAAGTATTTTGTTTTCTAATTAAATAAATAATAAATAATTTATAACAAATAATTATGCAAATAAGATAAGAAGATGCAAGTATAAATCTATCCTATTGAATTTATTATTCTTAAAAATAAGGGTGAATGAGAAATCTCACAATAGTCGGGACTCTATAATCTCCTAGCCCCCTGTTGGCTCGACCTAGGAGCTATCCTAAAGTACTATAAACCCCTATATGGGAAAATATGCCTCTTCGGATGTGAAGTTCTTTTACCTCTTTGGCTACGTGGTTAGTCAAGCCTGTCGGTCAATAACGGACACCACACGTCTATATCCTAGTTCTGTAATTAAACCCCCATGTCGGATGATCACTCGCGACTAAGTGAATAGCCTAATTACTAAAACCTACCCTTGATTCATGACGTCAATGATAGTAAACAAGCACAAAAGTATAGTCAATGGAAATTAAGAACCAATTCAGTTAAATACTAAAATCCCAGATTCAAATTAAAACAGAAAAACAATAATCAATGATTCATATAATGACAATCCTAAAGAGAAATTATGCATACTAAAACTCTTGAATAAATAGCTTAGAAATACCTCATAGACAAAATAGATATAATACTAATTTACCCAAAGAATAGAGATGGAGAAGTGTAGAATTGATGTAATTAAACTCTAGCTCTTGCTTCTTTCTCCTCTAGATCCTCCTTATGCTTCTTTCTCCTCAAGTAAAAGAGTCCAAGCCCAACTCAACTTCGTAACCCTAAAATATAGAAAAGGTAAGAAACTGTTGTTGTTTTGTTTAGGTCGTAACTTCTTCGTTTCAACTCCGATTGACGCATTCTTTATATCGAAACTGATCGTTTCGGAAAGCTCCACAATTTTTCTTCAGACCATTTTTCCAAATTCTCAGCCAATATATATTTATGATCACTTTTGTGGACGTAGCTGGTGAAATTCAGATTTATTTGACAACTTTTCCTTCACTAGTTTATCTTTTCCTTCTTCTATCTCCTGATTTCTTCAAGATCTTCTTTCCTTATCTTCTTAGAATTCATTTGGCATCTAATTTATTTCTATATATCTTTAAAGTTTCACATTAACACACAAATTAAACCAAATATGCCCTAAAAATAATAATTCATCAAATCAAGACAAGAAATAGGAATACTACGAATTAAGTACAGAAGTCAATATAAAAAGACCATTTCTACCTAAAATAATGTCTCCTAAGGGCTTATATTTAGAAAAATTAGGAAGACATCAGGCGCGTGTGTGGCAGATTTTCGACATTTTTTGTTCCTCTATGCTCAGATTTCCCACTATAGGAATATTGGGGAAAAAAGCCCCATCCGAAGAAGGGGAACTGGCTGCTTCGTTTAGGTCTGGCAGAAGGAGTTGGTATCTGCTTTGAATTGTGGCCAGAAGAGACCTTTTTTCCCGATTCTTTTGAATGTCCCTTAATTTAAAATAGATAGGTTTAGGAAGAACCAGAGGCGTCAGGAGCATTGGAAGTTTCATTCCTGACACTTTATCACGATATCGCCCTCGCGGCTACTCGGTTCGCATTGTTCTCTGTTAGTCTACTTGATATAACACCAACTGTGAAGTCTGACCTTGCCTTAGGCGCACCTTCCCTTTGGATCCTTGACAAATGCCAATCAGTAGTTTGCCACGTAGGCACTTAACGGAGAAACTGAAGGCGAGTATTAACGGAGTAACAAAAATGAAACCTCGGGTATTGATTTGTCACTTTTAAAACCTTGGACACCCAAAAGTCAAAAATCCGATCCAGAGGGTACCCCCAAGTATTATCCATTTTCTAATGAAATGAGAAAACCACTTGGAAACCAGGAGGCATAGCACAGGCATAACCATTTAAACCACATAAATGGTCACATTCTGATTTCGCTTGGTTGCTACAACTATTCTAATTGTAGCAATGGTAAATATTTGTAACGATTTTAATAATTTTAGGTTGTTGTATGCAAGAATGAAACTTTTGCAATTCACCGTGTGAGACCAATACCTGTGTAAAATGCATTAAGGCTGTCACAAATTTGTGATCTGTAACTCAAAGTAGAAGAAACAAATTTGTGAATACATACCACTCAGACAACAATTCTCGAATGGGAGTTGAAGGGTGAACGTTACTAAACTTTGTTCTAAAATCAGCTTGACCACCACCATACTTATTTTAACCACCTTCTAAAATCCGAGTAAGAGTATTATGTAAGATATAAATTCGAGTAATATAAAGCCAAGTAATATACTAATATAACCTTACCCATGCATTTGTTAATTAATAGCAATTTTTTACGACAAGTTAATGGAGTAGGTGATTTGGGACGATTTTACACTACTACACACATGGAATTTCGTGACAATATATTCGGTGCGACATAAACGTTGCCGCTATTGATTGTTAAATGGCGACAAAATTAGTTTGGCGATGAATAAAATAATCGCCAGTTCCACCTCTTAATTGGCGATGAATTCTGTAATCGCAAGTAGGAAAATACGGTGATGATGTGCTTATTGAGCGGTGGGGGGGGGGGGAATTAATCATAGTTGTTGATTAATTTATTTGTGTGGTCTGATTGTCGCCGTAGGTTTTGGGTACTTGCTTACGAAAATTTTGTCACAAATGACGATTATTGTGGTAGCCAATAAGTGACGCGTATTTAATAACTAGTGGGCGGAAACCTATTAGTGCATACATTAAAAAAACTTCCCTCCCTAATACTTTAAACTGTAGCCACTATAATTGCTCCAAAGACTTCTCCAGTCTACAACCCATCAACCTCCACATCATTAATGGAGCTTTCCAACACCATCTTACACATGTGGTAACTAGTTCCACTTAAAAACTCCATTAAATTGTCTGAAATAGGTATTTTTGAAAATTCAGTCTATTTCCTAATTCATTTAAATTAAGTACATGTTTAACTGTGTTGTTGATTATGTGAATAAATTGTGTATTATTGTGGTTTTTTAGAGATTATAATATATATATTCGATATAATTGTTCTTCTTAAGATATGTTTTTTCAATTTTTATCTGGTTATAAATTATATATTTATCTCAATTTAGGTGATGGATCCGGTTATTGAGAAGAGTTGGATTAAATCAAATTATTTTGCAATGAAGGAATATTTGTCGGGTGCGAGTGAATTTATTAATTTTGTGAAAAAACACATTGATATATGAGTTATTTTTTCCCATGCAATCGTTATATCATTAGGGATGGAAACGGATCGGATTATAGCAAAAAAAAACCAAAACCATGTCCATATTCATTTGATTTATCAAAAATCAAATCCTAACGGATTTAACCATCAGACTTACTTTTCAAAACCATATCCGAATAATTCAGATTCTGTTTTATAAATGGTTTTTCGGGTTTAACCATAACCAAACTATAACTCTATAAATATATTGAAAATATTGAAAGAAGATCACAAATACAAGAAAAATCTCCAATATATAGAATATTAGGTTGATCTTTAATTAAATAACGTTTTTGTTACTTTTTTTTGTTAAATCTAATATTTAGATTTTAGATTTGAGATATGAAAATACTTTTTTATCTATATTATTATAAAATATACAAAAATAGATGATAATAAACGGGTTTTTGGTTATTCGGTTTTATTTTTATCTAAAACCATAACCTAACGGTTTTATTTATCGTTTACATTTTTCAAAACCATAACCTAACGGTTTTATCCATGGTTGCATAATCGGTTTTTAATCGGTTCAGATTTTCAACGGTTTTGGTTTTAAACCATAACCATTGTCACCCCTATATATTAATAATATAAAAATTCATATTAAGATGTTAGAGCAGATCTTTCTAGATATGGTTTTTTGACAACGTATGAGGTTTAGACGAAACACGGTGAAAAAGAAGGAATTCCCGGAAATAACCCAATCATATATGATGAAAATATTGAGTGCGTATAATGATTTGAGACCCACTTTTGATATTAAAGGTAACTTCGGCGACACCTAGATGCGTGACGAGAATCTTAATAGCTAGAGGCGTGGTGGTTTCAACGCATTCTTCAAGGAAATAGAGACAAAGTTGTACCTCGGGTCTACTATGATGGGTTCCTTAAATTTCATAGCTAAGTTAATACACGTCAAAGTGAAGAACGAGTGGACAACCACCTCTTTAAAAAACTACTTCAATTGTTGTGTCGTGTTTTGCAAGAAGGTCATACTTACCTTCTTCTAATGAGGAGTGCAACAAAAAGTTGAAAAGTTTGGGTATGGGATACATCACGATTGATGTGTCTTGAATGATTTTGTTTTGTTTTATGAAGAGAAAGGAAAACTGGAGATGTGTCCAGTATGTGATGAATCTAGGTGGGATCTGAACAAGGGGAAGAAAGTGCTACATAAGAAATTGCAAGAGTTTCCCATTGCCCCAAGATTGCAGAGAATGTAAGCTTCGAGACACACCGCTAAAGGCATGATCTGGAACCATATCTGAAAAATTATAGACGAAGATGTATTACGTCATCCAGTTAATGGTACTAGTTGGAACACGTTTGACGAGATGAATCCTAAGTTTGTTAGTGAACCAAATAATGCACGCCTCGGTTTTGGAATTGATGGGTTATGTCCTTTCTCCATGCAAAACAACTCATATAGTATGTGGCCAGTTATATTGACAATCTACAACTTGTCGACTTGGCTATGCATGAAATAATCCACATTTATGCTTACTTTGTTGACTTCGGGTCCTCGTTCACCTAAAAAAGATATAGATAAATTTCTCCGTCCTATTATAGATGGGTTGGAAATATTGTGTGGTACAAAGATCCTTACATATGATGCTCATATGAAGAAAGAATTTGTAATGAAGTTTTGTTTGTTGTTCACGATTTTTGATTACCCGGCTAAATCATACACTTCAGGATGGTCGAGTCAAGGTTACTTAGCGTGACCAATATAAATGGATTCTACGTCGTCCTTGTGGGTGATTCATGTGTTATAAACGGGATCAAACGTGCTACTCATGACAAGGGAGAAAAGATAGTGTCTCAGGATTATAGAGTTTGTATTATCACAGATGTAATAACTTATTACGCTGAAAGTCAAAACTGTGAAGGTGGAATTTGGTGGTGGTTTTTTAGTTATGTTGTTCGAGTGTAATTGGTATAACACCAGCAAGAGAATGAAAAAGAGGAATTCGAAACATGGAGCTACCATGATTAACACAATTTATTTTTGGTGGAGTGATGAACCCTATATTTTAGCCACTCAAGCAAAAAGGTTTTTTTTATGAAATTAATGCAAAGAAGTCGCTAAAGGGGTTGAAAGTTGTTTGTAAAGTAAATAACCGACACAGGTGGAACCCTGATTTATGGGGTGTGGAATCGATATCCACTAATGCAGACCAGATCACCATTCCTTTGGTTGGGATGAACTTGGACCCAGAATACTCCCTATTATGTTTGACTATTAGTGAAGGGATAGAGATTGATCCTTCCATGTTGGGACCCGAAACCTTAATTGAAGTTGATGATAAAGTACACGACGACACGTTGGATGAGTACAAAGATGGTTCGTATGGGGAGACTATATACATCGATAGTGATGAAGATATCATAAGCATTGATGGTTACGAGATAGATTGACATTATGAGCAGTGCTTAACATTTTGTAATCTTATCGAAATATTTTATGTTTTGAATGATTTTTTATTTTGATTTTGGAATGTTTACATAATTGTTTGTTTTTGTGTTAGATTGTTACATATGTTGAAGTTGGTTAAGTGTTTATAGGCTGGAAAAAATGGGTTAATTATTTTCATGGAAAAAGAGGAATTAGAGCCTCTTCGAAGACCAAACATTTGAAACATGTTGAGTCATCCACTTTATAGTGTGGGTTATGAACGGGATGCTGACAACCATCAACGACTATTGGATTTCGAAGGGACTTTAGCAATAAGTTGTGGAGGCCGACAAATCTACGAGTTCGACACCTACCACCCATCTCACGTACAACCTCGAGCAGCTGAGTGGAAACCTAACCATGGGTAATAAGATCAAGGCAGCCGAGGGCCTTTCAATTTTCGATCCTACCAGATCCTCCAATCCTCATCCTGGTCCTTCTCCCAATACTTCCAGAAGTCAAGCCACCCAACGCCGTCAAAGAAATATTGAAGATGAAGTAGTCAAAAATATATCTGAAAAATTTATTTATATTTTTGTCTACCAATGTCTCGATGCTTAAAACTTTTATTCCACAATCTAGTTTCGATGTTTGTATTTATATTATTGACTTTTAATTTACTCTATTTATATCATATTATCATTTGTTCAGATTAATATATTTTTGAGATATGCTGTAATTTAGTTAAAAAAAGAACAAAACTAATTACAATCTAAAATAAATTAATATATATAAAAATATATGAACTTTAAAATAATACTAATTTAAAAATAAAACAAATAGACGACCATATCGTCACGAGAAACGAGATGTTTGTCACATATAATAAACTAGCGACTAAAAATATTCTCACCCGTGATGTTTAGGTGCTCTGACGACGAAAATTTTCGACGCCCATGACAGGCGCTCCGGCAACGACCGGTTGTCGTCGCACTTGTTTCTATCATCTGCGACGAATTTTTGTGGCAACAATATTAATGACTCAAATGTGATGGCATCTACAATTCGCCGCGATGATAATAGCGACAAAATAACAGCGATGATATTTTGTCACAAATAATGAAACGAATTCCTACGTAACGACATAATACACTGGCGACGGGAGAAGTAATTATCAATCATAGGAACTCTAACTCTATTAGCATATTAGTGAGTTGTTTGGAACTTGTAAAAGTTCAATAGTCATAATTTTAATAGTTTGGTGGCCCTAATAACTTTTACCTTTTTTTTTAATACATGAGAGAGCCACTTTGGACTAGAGTCATTTTAACTCCCATGAGATTTGATCCCAGGACATCTTGGTCTCAGCGGAGTAACCTAACATAAAATTAAAACATAAAAAATTACTAAAATCTATATAATCTTGATAATTTTTTTGCAACACTTATAAGATTAATTTGTTTTCTTCCATACGTTATTCGTGATATGGATTTGCTTTTGATTTTTGTATATATGTATAATGTTACGTAATGATCACAGGCTCTATAAATACTAGGGGTGAAGAGTCAAACAATTCATAATTAGCAAAGAATATAGCTAACTAGATTACAAAGTTTGCTTCAAGTTGTCAAACCTCTCTCTATCTATGGCTATCTGTTCCTTGATCAAGTCCTCTTTCCTACCTTATATTACAGTTTTAGGTCTTCTCATGAGCGTTTGCTCTTGTTTCAACCCAAAACTATTTAATTTCTCAACAATTCAGTCTGATTCTCATTGGTCCACCGCTGTAGCCACTTGGTATGGGACTCCTACTGGTGCTGGAAGTGATGGTAATGAACTAATTAATCAACAACTTAAATTTAATTTAGGATTCAAAAGGAAATTATTAATGATAAACTATTGATATAATGATTTTGCAGGCGGGGCTTGTGGATATGGCAATACAGTAGAACAACCACCATTGAGCTCATTAATATCAGCGGGTAGTGATTCGTTATTTGAAGGAGGAAGAGGTTGTGGATCTTGTTACCAGGTGCAATATATATATATATATATATAAGTAATGATACTCTCGAAAAATAATATTATCAACCTTTTAATATAATTTGGATACTTCTTTTAAAATAAGTAATTGTACCCTCGGAAAATAATGCAAATTATGTACATGTTTCATTTATGGCTCCCTACACTAATTCCTGAATCATTCCCTAACTACCAACTTTTAAAATAATTGTAAACAATTGCATGCATAAGTTTGATAAGTAACTGAACTTTCTATTATCAGGTTAAATGTAAAGAAAATGCAGCATGTTCTGGGAAATCTGTGACAGTGGTTATCACCGATCAACTTCCAGGTGGTTCTGCATCAAATGAAGTTCATTTTGACTTAAGTGGGTCTGCTTTCGGAGCAATGGCAAACTCAGGCTGGCCTGAGCAGCTTCGTGATGCTGGAATTATGCAAATTCAATACCAAAGGTGCGTATATAGTTAGCAAACAAATGAGCGCACGTATTGTTGGATTTATACTTCAAATTCTTGAATTCATTCAGAATATATGTTATCTGCAGGGTGTCATGCGAATATCCTGGAGTATCAGTAACATTCCATGTGGATTCAGGTTCAAATCTCTTCTATTTTTCTGTGGTTATAGAATATGAAGATGGAGATGGTGAAATTAGTGGAGTTGATCTTAAACAAGCTTCAGAATCCGCCTGGGTTCCCATGGAACAATCTTGGGGTGCAGATTGGAAGCTCAATTCAGGATCTAAAATGGAGGCTCCATTTTCCATTAAACTTACTTCACAATCCGGAAAAACTCTTGTTGCCAACAATGTAATTCCCCAGGGCTGGAAATCAGGAGCCACCTATAGATCTATTGTCAATTTTTGATAATATTTATATATTTAACTGAAGGCTCAACTTCATACCCACTAATAAATAAAAGCGATGCTTTAATTTCTTCAACAATTAATCTTTATAATGATATTATTAGGGAAGGAAATAGATTTAATAATTTCAATGTCTGTTGAGATTATTATTTTTTTGTTCAGAGTTAAATACATATCATCAAATACAATACTATCCAACACCTTATTCCTACATAACGTGTCAAAATATATGAGGCTATTTATAATCAAATAACATTTCCAATTTGAGACATCAATATACAGTCTTTCACATTTTGCAACTCGATCTGTAATATCATTCATGTCTCGATTGATATAAAAAGATTTCCTATTCAGAAATATCGCAATCCATTTCCACATCTTACTGATTATTGATAAGATTATCCAGTTGATTCCCGCTTCTTTTATTATTTCTAGGATAATATTAAGATTGTTCGAGTAGAAAAAACTACTCGTGAAGTTGAGATATCATCTCATCGCAAAGAGGACGGTCCAAATTTTCCCTTCCGTGCACGATTTGACTTTTCCTTTTTTCATAATTTTGTGGAATATATTACCATTTTTATTAATCGCCACAAAGGCAACCCCGGCAGGTTCTCAATCTTTTGTAAATGAAGTATCATTTAACCAGATTAGATACGCTTAATCTTGGCAAACAAGTGAATTTTCAGCGACCTTTCTTTCCTCTATTTTGTTGTTTTCATTCCCTTTTCCCCGCTTCTTTTCTCAAACAGCTCACTCGTGAGTCTATTAGCCTTCATATCAAATTCTTGGATGTCTCATCGATTTTCTTAAGGAAACCTTTTATTTTTTCTTTCCAAATAAACCACATTATACCGAGAATAAAATCTACTAAGTATTTCTTGTCACGTCCATTACTAGAAACGCTTGTAATAGTAGTTGTGAAATATTTTTCAAACAAGCCATTAAACTCCCGATCAATTTTTATATGCATTTTTTTAGGAGGTCTACACTAGCACATCTAAATGGACAATAAAGAAAAAGGTGCTCCATAGTTTCATCCTTCGTTTCACACCATTCCCATGTTTAATCTTTAACACACTTTTTTTTCTCCAGGTTCTTCTTAGTTGGTAGTTCTCCATCAATGACTTTCCAAGCGAAAATTCTAATTTTTTCATCAAGTTGGAGTGCCATTATCTAAAACCCCCATAGACGAACTTTGGCCTTACTTATCACTCTCTTCTTGAACCATAGCATAATATACCAATTTTGGGGTGTACTTACCATCCTTCGTGTTAGACCATATAATTTAGTCCTCTTTATCCCTTTCTAAAATTTGGATCTTAATAATATCATTAATTAGGTTTTTAGGGCAAACCTTGTTTATGGTATTAAGATCCCAACCCGTCAGGCCTTGTTGAGAATTTTGTTAAATGGTTGTACAAGTACTTGTATCATGAAATTTGCTCGACCTTTGTAACAATATACTTTTTTTGTCCAAAATGTTACAATATTCATTTCTATGGATTATCGTATAGTTTATGTAGTAGGTAAAAAAATCATCAAATTCATACTTAGTGAAACTTCAACTACAAAAAATAAAATCATCCACTTTATCACACATACCTGAAGACAATACTAAACTTTATTTAGTGATGGAATACATTGATTTCGATGGAGATTAAATTAAGGTAAAAGGATGAGGTAAAATAATAGAGTAAGATAACAATAAATTATCCAACCCTTAACAAATAAATCGAATATAATAAGTTACATCTTAAGAAATGATAGTTAGGTATTATACCCGAATCCACGTAAAATTATTAAGATCACATGAAATCCTATAAATTCACTTAAAATTATTAAAATGACATGAAGTCCAACTTAAGATAGAAATGCAAATTTCATTTATTATTCTATTTGAACATCTTGGTAACTAATAACAATTTTATTTTGGTATTTTTTTACCAATGCATAAGTAAGCCAATCAATTTCTTACTCCAATCACAATAGTTCACAACTTTTAGATAAAACAATATTTGCTTTGGTGTAATCCTTCTTTCACAGTATTAGAAAATTATTACACAAAAAACAGATGCTTGATTTGGGACTTCGGAGCTTAAAATACAATTTATTTACACAATTATAAAAATTCAACATCGATGTTGCATAATAATGAAATACATGTGTTTGTCACTCGGTGTAAGAAAATGTACTTCAACTAAATTCATATACCCCAACTATTACACAGAATTGCTTCGAACAATTAGGTTTAGTACCTGTTTTGTGTTTTTTCTTTGGCAGGGAAGTGGTATAATTTTGGGGCTGAGAAATGGGCAGAGGTGGAGTACCTTGTGTGGTATTATCATCATCAATCACCATTTGTTCTACCATAGTTTATAACTGCAAAAAAAAAAGTTTTATATTAGAAATAAACCATATTAGAAACTATAGTATTTCGTAATCTCAAACTGCACAAATTATAAATTTTACACCTCTATTTAAGCTATTTTTGAAACTAACTAGACTTCAACGCAAAATATAAGGACTTAACTACAAATTAGTACAGTTATATGAACTAGTGATACATATACTTATGTTTTTTACACAAAACATAACAAAATACATTTGTATTACTTAAGTAAGCCATTTTTTAACCTAAAAAGATCATAAAAAATTAGACCATGTTACTATCGAAAGAACAATAGAATACTTATTTTTACACCAAAATGGCTTTTTTACACAACTATTTAACTTATTTTTGAAACTAAAAGGGATTTAAATGCAAATTATTACAATTTTTTAACAAACATTGAAATTTTACACTTAAATCAAACATATTTCAAAACTAAGAAAAACAAAAATATACAAATTACAACTTTAATACAATACTCCTTAGAATAACTCACCACATAGAAAACGGTGATGATAGTTCGAGAGGATATGCAAAATAAATAATAAAAAGCGACCACATATTTAAAAAGAACTAGGAAAATTAAACTAAAAAAAATAAGGAAGAAGAAGAGTAGAAAAAACCTTGGTAGAAAATGATCGATATCTTCACTTCCGTAAGACCCCTAATATATAGCCCCACCATCATACAAAAATCAAACAAATCCAGTTCGTTTCTCATCACAAAAGGCTAAATCACAGCAAGAATCAGACGTTTTAACCATATATTGATTGCAATGTTTGGCATCGTAACTACCTAACAAACCTGAACAACATTAATGTGTTACCATGATTAAGCACCAAATCAGCAAAGAGAATGAGATAATTTACTAGAGAAACATGGGGAAGGGAAGGGGTGATGATTTGATTGAGATCAATAGATCATATAGGGTTATATTTGTAGCAGAGCCAGAGAGATCGGCGATAGGATAGAGAGAGCGGGGAGGAGAGGGACCTTAGAATATCCGAGAAGGAAAATGAAAAGTGATAGAAATAATTTTGGATGGGTGCCCATAATGGGTTAGCCCGTCCCATGTTATGTTAATTATTATCTGAATAATTATATATAAATAACTTCAAGGAAATTATTTCATAATACATAACACTATTCACGTACGCTTCCACTTACTACACTTTGAAAACAAAATAAATTGAAATTCTCTCAAGATTTCTTCTACACATTAGATCCAGCGATATTTATGTTATAAAATAACAATTTGTTCATCACGTAAGCAGAATCAATATCGAAAAATATTTCAATTCTTAATTTCGCATTAGGATATATGTAGATACCGTGAATGAAAATCCGAGTTGGAATATGGATATATGTAGGTGGAAATAATAAGGTTGAAGTCAAGGGTTTGTCACAAGTAGTTGAGGTTGCGAAGTGGTCAAACCTTATAACTACATGATATCATAGGTGCATAAATTTTTGGCACAATTTGGTCTTAAGCATTGTTCTTCTAGAGTTAAGTTTAGTACACATGTTCATGACAAATAGTAAGTGTATATCACAATACTACATATTATGGAACTTTTTTAGAACAAATGGTTCTTTGGTATTTGACAAAGGTTGACTACAAGAACTATAATTCTAATAATACTTGACTTTCTATGAATGTATTTTATAGTACTAAATACATTGGAAAATTGTATGAAATGTTGGGCTATGTCATAAAAATTATGACAAGAACCACATTGTTGATGAAGGGTATTTATTTTATTCAAATGATGAAATCCTTTGGCCAACCTGTGGATACTACCTAGCAGTGATAGTAATATGACCTTTATTAAGAAAAGATTAAAAGATTTCTTTCAATATTTTGGAAATGATTCATTCTAATATTGGTAAACTCATAATGTTAACAAGATGTGGGGTATACTATTTCATCACCTTTTAGATGATTTCATAGGGTTTAGTGATGTCAAACATATTTCTTACAAACTAGAAGCACAAAGATGCTTTACAAAATTGTTAATTAGAAAATAAGAATCAGATAGAGAGATAGGGTAAAACTTTGAAAACACAGTGTGATCATAAATATCTATTTAATTGTTTAAATAATGATGTGATGAAAATGCAATCGTAAATAAGCTTGTGGTCTAACATGCCATAACATGAAATAGTAGGTAAAAAGAGGAATGTAATACTTCTAATTAAGGTGTATGATGGTTCAAATCAATCTATCAATATATGGTTGGGAGATAGTTTAATTATTGTTACTCATATACTTATTCAAGTACCCACAAAGTTACTTCCATCAACTCTGTACAAGCTATGGACAAAAGAAACGTGGCCTTTCATACTTGATATACTGGGGGTTTGTATGCTCGTGACTTATCCAACTAGTATAGAAAGTTGGGTCACAGAGGTAAGAATGATTTATTTAGAAGTCATTCAAAGACTTTAAAGGGTATGTGTTCAAGGTTGAACATAATGATGGAAGTTGTTAGAATTGAGTTACACGATGTTACATTCTAATAGTAATATACTTTCTAAATAAAAGTGTAGTTGTTGAAAAAACCATTTTACATGAATTAAATGAGGTTGAAGAAGTTGTATGCCTTTAAATGTGTTACTAGCTAAGGTACCACATGCACGAGGAAAGCAAGATTGTCAAATAAAATATTGCATTATCTAGTGACTGTCTTTCACAATAACTTTACCTAAAAGGAGTCATCAAGAGATAAATTCTTAGTTGTCGATTAAAGATCCAAGGATAAATAACTATGTTATCTCCATAAAACGAAAAAGAACCTCAAAGAGTACATGCACTCTTCATGTCTTACTAGGAAAGTCGAGGATGATGAAGAGAAATCAAATTTGAAAGTTGGTTGATCTTCGGGATGGCAATGGTTATGGTTTAAAACCAAAACCGATGAAAATCCGAACTAATTTAAAATTGATAATGAAACCATGGATAAAACCGTTAGCTTATGGTTTTGAAAAGTGTAACCGATGGACAAGTCTGTTAGGTTATGGTTTTAGATAAAAATAAAACCGAATAACCGAAAATCTATTTATTATCATCTATTTTTTATATTTTTATAATAATATAAATAAAAAAGTAATTTTCATATCTCAAAACTAAAATCTAAATATTAATTTTAACCAAAATGTTATATAATTAAGGATCAACATAATATTTTATATATGTCAACACTTTCTATGTATTTGTAATCGTATTTTAAATAATTTTACTATATTTATAGAGTTATAGTTTGGTTATGGCTAAAATCTAAAAAATCGCTTAAAAACCCGAATCTGAATTATTCGGTTATGGTTTTGAAAAATAAGTCTGATGGTTAAATCCGTTAGGATTTAGTTTTTGATAAATTAAATGGTTTTAGGCATGATTTTGTATCTTTTAGCAATAATATGATCCGTTTCCATCCCTAGTTGATCTTATCAAGGACAGAAAGTGATTGAGAATAAATGTATACTTAAAACGAGAAGAAAAATAACTTTATTTGAGAGGTATAAATATCGTTTAATGGCAAAAAGGCTATATCACAAGGAAGAAATTATTTGGGATAAACATTTTTTTGGTTAAGAGATTTACCTCATCTGGTTATATAATAGATGTTGTGGTGCATCTTGATTATGAGCACTAGATGGATGTCGAAACTATATTTCTCAATAGAGAATAAAAAAAGGTAAATTTATTGGAACAATATATAGGAGATGATGTTAAAGACCAAGAAAATACAATGTGAAGATTAAGGAAGCCAATCTATGGTCTTAAACAAGCCCAAGACAATGATTTTTAAGATTAATGCGTCATTTCAATTAGTAGTTTTTTAAATAATATGTGAATATCACTTTGTCTACATATAAAAAATTCCAAAAAAAAAAAGTTTGTAAATTTATCTCTTTATGTAGATGATATCCTACACGTGATTTGTCAAAATTAAGAAGGGTTTGTTATCTTTCAACTATTTTGTTGTTGTGAAAGGCATGAGAAACGTGAGTTCTATTCTTGATGGTATGATTCATAAGGAATGTTAACTTTATGTTATCCTATCTCAAGAATTATACATCAAGAAGATGCGTGAACGCTTTTACATGACAAAATTTAATGACATTAACACTCCAAATAGTTGAGTGTATAAGCTCTAACCTTCTTATATGTGCTAGTACTCCATCAATGAAACAGAGAAGGTAAACAATACTATATTAATAATTACAGTACTGGTGATAGTATATGTATGGGATGATATGTACTAGGTCAGAATTTTGTTATGCTTTGGGTTTAGTTATCCATTTGTCAATAATGTTTACTAGACCAGACATTGGAAATGTCGTAGATTTAGTTAGTCCATTTTAAATTGAATTATGGGCATGAGAAATGAAACCCTAAATATGAGCAATGAGATGCCTTAAAAGAATTAGGGCTCATGTTATATATTTTCAAAGATAAAATAAACACCTTAGTATATCCTTATGTTAATTAGTATAATGATATAGATGAGTGTAAATATCTCTAGATCATATATTCTTACTGAAAGGTTGTGCAATATCCAAGGAGTAGCAAGAAATAAACCTGAATTGCTATGTCCATTATGAATGTTGAATTTGTGGCTTAATCAGCTAAATTCAAAAGTTTTGGTTGGTTTGAAAGTGTGTTTGTATTTTTTATGATTCTCAAGTGATAGTGGTAGTCCAATTATGAAATATTACGATAGAGAAATGACAATGGATTATGTATTGGGTACAAAGTATTACAGTATAACCAAACACATTGATACAAAGTATATCATTATAAAAGATATTATTGCACATAAGAATATGAGTTTGCAGTATACACACACACGTGATATTCTTGTGAATATATTTTGGAACTAGTTGCAAGTTATGAAATTGTGGGTCGTGTTGGATCTATAATATTATGTATGCTGCAAAATAATTTTCATTATTGAGTGGTAATATATGTATATGGATAAGTATGTCAAATAGACTATGATTGGACTTCTCACACGAGCAATGGCCTTTGGCATTAAAGGATGAGCAAGGATGAGACTAATTCATGTAAAAGAGTAACCCATGATGTAAGCCGTGTGAGTTACAAAAAGTCGACTTAACAAATGTTAAGATGCGATCACAAATATGTAGTAGATCCATACTAGCTACTTAGTCTATAGAAGTCAGATATGTAATTCTTAATTGATTTCAGAGAGGGTTGATCAATTGAAAGATTTTTTTAGACGACGGAGAATTATGTATGATATTAATGGATACATGGCATATGATGTAAACAAAAAATATCATGGCACACGAGTCATACCGCGTGTGCTTGCGACCAAAGGAAGTAAAAAATTGCTCCATGTTTCTTCATTGTGTGAGACCTTAAGGTAGTACCCTTATTACTTTTGACTGTTTTTTACATTTTGATTTGATATTTTCTATTTAACATATTATCATTGATCATGAATGATTCGACCTAACAGGATACGTCTGGGAAAGCAACCATGTCATTATATAAAGATTCAAGTGCGAAAGGAAGACTAAAATGGATATAAAATTATGTTCTTACAAGCCGGTCAATCATGTAAGTTATCAAAGACTATGACATGATAGTAAGACACGTGATATTAAGTTAGTGAACTCCTACAGTCACAGAGATAATGTGAAATGAAATATGAGGGGTCCAAGTTACTATGATTTTGATATTACAGTTTTTAGTATAGGGAAGTACAAGGGATTAGATTAGTTAATTATTGTACTTGAGAATTTGTATTGGGTGTGAGGGATATTATTACATTTGATGAAAATCAAATGGATAAAATGGGTATAATTTTTTGTCCGTGTAATCGGTGTTTTAATAATCGTAAAATTTGTATAGCTATTGTACGAGCCGATATTTTAAAGTACGGATTTTGGTCCACCTATGAGGTTTGGACAAAACAAGGTGAAATAGAACAAATATCTGTGAATACCTCTACCCGTATCGTAGATAATGAAATGATGGACGTTATATATGATTTGAGGCTTAGTATTCATATCGAGATGGGTGACGATAATAATCAAAGGACAAATCGTGATTGTTTCGACGCTTTGTTTGAGGAAATCGAAACTGAGTTATACCCTGGTTTCACGGCTATGGGTTCGTTGAATTTCATTGCTAAGTTGATGCACATCAAGGTAAAAAACAAGTGGACAAACACCTCTTTCACCGAGCTTCTTCAATTGTTGTGTCGTGTTTTGCCTAAAAGTCATACTTTACTTTTTTCGTACGAGCAGTGTAACAAAAAGTTAAAAAGTTTGGGTATGGGATACATTTCGATCAACATCTGTTTAAATCATTGTGTTTTGTATTGTAAATAGAATAAAAAACTAGAGAAATATCCAGTATGTGGTGAATTAAGGTAAGGTCTGAAGAAGGGGAAGAACGTTCCACATAAGAAACTGCGTTATTTTCCAAGATTGCAGAGAATGTTCGCTTCGAGACACACCGCCAAAGACATGATTTGGCACCATACCAGATAGAGTATAGACGATGATGTTTTACGTCATCCATTTGATGGTATTAGTTGGAAGAAGTTTGACGAGCGGCATACTAAGTTTGCTAGTGAATCTCATAATGTAAGACTGGGTTTAGGTATCGATGCATTTTTTCCTTTATCCATACAAATCATATAGCATGTGGATATTTATACTTACAATCTACATTTTGACACTATGGTTATGCATGAAATAATCCACGTTTATGCATGAAAGAATCCACGTTTATGCTTACTTTGTTGATTCTGGGTCCGCATTCAGTGGGTAAAGATATGGATGTCCTTCTCTGTCCTATTTTTGATGATTTGGAAATGTTGTGAAACACGGGAATCCTCACGTATGATGCTCATACGGAAGTAGAGTTCGTGATGAAGGTTTGTTTGTTGTTCACGACTAATGATTACCCATATAGGTCATACACTTCCGGATGGTCCGATCAAGGTTACAAAGCTTTGCCCGAATGCATAAATTCTATGCCGTCCTTGCAGGTGAGTATATATATTGTGTATTTTGATCACAAATGGTGGTTACCTATTCGTCATCGATTTAGAAAAGACGTATCTTCGTACATGAAAGTCGAGAATAGGGCCCCGCCTAGGAAACATAGTCCTGTGGATATTCAAATACAGTTAGATGGATTGCCTATTTTGTTTCCCAGTAAGCACAAGGACTTTGTTGGCAAGGCAAGAAAATAAACAGTTCATCGGGAATTTAACAGGAATAAAAAGAGTATTATCTATCGTTTACCTTATTGATCTGAAAACTTGTTGAAACATAACATTGACGTTATACATTGTGAAAATATGTGATAGTCTACTCGGTAATGTGGTTTTACTAGATGGAAAAATTAACAAAGATAATGTGAAAGTGAGAAAATATCTACAAAAATGGGTATCAGCCCAGAGTTATGGTTATTCATGTAATGAGGTAAACTGATGCAACCGGGTGCAAATTATGCAATGCCACGGGACAAGAGACATATGTTCCTCGATTGGTTGAAAGTGCAAAAGTTTCTAGCTGGATTTGCGTCAAGTTTGAGAAATAACGTTTAGAGTGGTTAGGGAAAGGTTATCGATATAAAATCCCATGACTGTCACTTCATGATCCAGTACCTTCTCGTGGTTAGTATACCCAGACTTATCAACGATAAATCGTTCAGCGGTCCGATCATTAAGTTATGCAACGTATTCAATATATTTGTAAAAGTAATCTAAGTATGCGAGAATTATAAAGGGGAAAGGATGAAGTGGTAGTGCTTATGTGCAAGCTTGATATGATGTTTCCTCCAACATTTTCTGACATTGTGGTCCATCTTGTCATACATTTATACGAGGAAGCACAGTTAGGATATCCGATTAAAATACATTAGATGGTTGGGACAAACTTTTGGAGAGCTAGCATAAGTCGTGTTCCAACTGCTACAAAGAGTATAAGTACCGCTCTAAGGCGGATTACTTCTTGAAAGGTCGCAAATCGGACGACGTGTCTGATGAGCTTTGGGCATTGGAGGGTGAGTTATGGAGCACTGAAAAGTTGTGATAATATTTCATTACCTTAAAAACTTGTATTATTTCTTAATTATTCACTATGGATCTAAAAAATTTAATAATTTTCAAAAATACAGAATCAGGAGGAGGTCGATAAAAAAATCGGGCCAAACAAAGAAGGGGGGACCGAGTCAAAAAATTACTCGCAAAAGTAAGCAGATTTATTCGAGGTATATTATTAATAGTTAATTTTTGTTTAAAAAATTGATTTAATATGTCGATAAAAACTAAAAAAAGGGATACAAGGAACTGCTGCAGGAAGAGGATCCACTAGAGGGGCAGGAGGAGCGGATAACCCTCGCACAGATGGCGAATTTTTTAGAAGGGTCGGCTATGACTCGAAGAAGGGTGAATAGAGGATAGACCGCTATAGGGACACCCATGTAAGTTTATTATACATTATTGCTAACATTTTAAATATTTTACTGAATAATCCTTAAAAATATTAATAATGTTAATATGATATGTAAGTATGGGTTGAGGGAACTGATGTGCAGCATGGTCACATAGAGTTCACAGACTGGGTCTATTGAAGCCTCTAATACAACCGTGGAGGTGAGCCAAAAGGAGATGGTATATCAGGTGGTTGTGGTTGTTAATAAGGTTATGGGTAATACTTTCCAGAGTTAGGTGGCGGGAGTGGTCCTATCTTTGAAGGGAAAGAGGAAAAGATCTACCGAGACTCATATTCCTACTCATATGCTTCAAAATTTGGAGAGTGTGATGGACATGATCAAAGATTATCTGGTAAGCAAGAGCCAGCAAAGTTTACTTCCAAAGGCCAGTCGTTCGATGGCCTCCGATACTACCAATTCGTCTAATCATGTCACGATTACCATAGAGGGTATGCGTCGGATGATACATGGTTTAATGATGAGCGCTTAGCCGAAGGTCTGTCCCTGCTCCATAACTCAGCCCCTCTGCCACAGTCTCTCTTACCGGCCCCACTTCTGTCATCCGTCCTACTAATCTCACTTCTAACTCCTCCGTTCTCCTACCGGTCCTAGTGATGATGGTACTTCTCCCGCCACTACTGAAAATCTTGATGATCAGTGATATTATGTACCCCCTATATTTGATTACTTTAAGATTTTATTACTTTTATCTTTTATTTCGTTATGTAATAATTTTATCAGTATTTTAGATTTTTTTATCTTTTATCGTTTGTTTAAAACTGTAATATATTAATTTTGTAATGTATATTAGACTTTCAGTCCCCTTTTCCAGTGACAATGATATATATCGTCGCTATTTCAAGATGTTTAATCTATTTCATTATTATTTTTTGTTAGTTATACTTGAATTTTAATGTTTTTATATAAAACTATTTTTTTGAAGGACATTAGTCCATAATGACCACTAACCTTTCAGGCACTAATCAATAGAAACTAAACGCATCCTATCTATTGATTAGTCAACAACACTGATGATAAAAATCGTCGGTATTGATTCGCTTGTAATGACTCATGGTCAATTCCGATGACGAGCCAATTTTCTTCGCAAGAGACATCTTTACCTACGAATGTTTACCGACCAATTAATACCTACGAAATGTCGTCTTTATTGATAAAACTATATCTGTGGAGACTAAATTTACGGTTAGCAAAGACGAAAAATGTCCTCTCCAATGACATATACTTTCGTAGTGATATATTAAGTAAAAATCGGTTTCCGGTTCGGCCTTGCTCAACCAATATTATTGGGTAATAAACTGGTAAAGGAACCAGTTGGGATTAACTCACTGCCAGAGCCGGCTCTGAGCAGGTGCAACCAGTGCGACCGCACATGGCCCAATATATATAAGGGCCCATTAGTAATATTTCTAATCCAATTTTCAAACCCAAATTATATTATTTAAAGCAACGCATTATCTATTCTTAATAGATATCAATTTCCAACACCCAACAAACAAAACTTTTCCAATCCTCAAAAGAGTTTTGTTCGTTTCTTTATTGATTAATAAAAATAATCATTAATATCATTGTTGTATAGGTTTTGATAAAAACAAATACTATGACTATATATGAATATGGTATGATTTCAAACATCAGTCATCATCTTACTCATTTATTTTTACTTCTTAGGTATTTTTATTTTAATGCTTGATGACAAAAAAAATTTAATGCTTATTATATTTTTCATTTTGTTGATATTTTTATAATTTTTTATGAAAAATTTTAATTTATTAAATCTACAAGGAATTAAAAAATCTTGTAATTTGTTGAATTAACAAGTTTAAAGATTTCAATTTGCTATTTCTTGGCCGTGACTTTTGTCTTGTTTGCACTTTACAGACATATATTATTACTTAATTTTTTAATTAATTTAATATTTATTAATATATCAAATATATAAGTTTTATGATTTATTAAATTAAAAAGGAATCAAATAATCATACACTTTTTAAAAAGTTTAAAGTTTGCAGCTTTTCTATTTGTTATTTGCATTTTTTTTTTGAAATGGTAGACTGGTCATATTTATGAATTATGATTTATCTGATTTATTAATAATTTTAATATTATTATTAATATTACCTAATGATCTAATACGTAAAAAATAAGGATTAGAATAAAAATAGTGTCATAGTATTAGAAATGAATTTGCAGGACATATTTTTTTCCGTAAATGATCATCTTCTAATAGAAGATTTATTGCATATTATAAAATGTCATAATTCTTTCAAAGAGTTAAATGTTTTTTAATGTATATTAGATATATTTAATCATTTATATTGATGAAAATTAAATATTGAAGTAATTAAATGATAAAAAAAATTAAATTTAATTAAAGACCCAAAGAAAAAAGAAAGAGAACGTAAGATAGTTTCGCAAATTTTTTAAAGTTCGAACTACTTAGTGTTAATTGAAAGTACTTGTCGATTTGGTATTTGGTTTTACACTTTAAGTAGAGTTGTTTACTTTGCTATTTTAATCTAGGATTTGAAATAATAAGTCATAATTTAAATTTTTTGCTCAGGGCCTCAAACTCGACGGCTCTGCTCACTGCCAGGGTTTTGATCATCCAATCTAGTGGTGCAAGTTTGAACCGAGTCAATGACTCTTAGTCCAAAGAGACTCTCCTATGTAACAAAAAGAAAAAAGGAAAAACTGGTAAAGGAACTGGGTTTGAAAAAATAGGGTCATTTACTTTATATAGCCAACCCACCCCCCCTAATTTATAAAATACATCCACCCCCCCCCCCCCCTAACTAACACTGCCTAATAGTTAGAACCCAAAAAATAGGGATAAAAACCCCAAAATACCCCTCCAGACACCAATATATAACACCAACCCATCACCCTTTCTCTCTCAGCATACCCAACCCGGTTCCCCTCCCCTCACCTCTCTCCCCGTTCTCTCTTACTAGCCATCCCACCCCACCCCCTGAGCCATCGCGCCACTACCATCCCACCGCACCCCTACCCTCCTCTCTGATCAAATCATCCCACCGCACTCTACCCTCCTCTCTGATCAAACCCGGTTCCCCTCCCCTCACCTCCCCCCTTCCCTCTGTCCGAGCTTCACCGGCCACAATCAACCACTCTCCACCACCATCATCCTCAACATCACCTAACCCACCATCGTCGACATCAACCCCGCCCTAACCCACACCTATCTCCACCAACATCACCACCTCCCTTTCCTGATCTGCTTTCGGCATCCACGACTCCACCAACTTCACCCCATCAATTGAACCGCTGCTCCACCATCCACCATCCACCAGCAGCAACAACAACCTAATGGGCCCAGCCCATGGAGACCCAGACCCATATCTTCATCTCCTTGCGAACCCCATCTGAACCACTGCTCCACCATCCACCACCTCCTTCCGCCGCCCCTTGCCATTCTAATCCACCACCATCAGCATTAACAACCTAATGGGCCTAGCCCGTTGAGACCCAACCCCATATATTCACCTCCTTTCGAACCCCATCTGAACCACTGCTCCATTAACAACACGTGACGGGAATGGTGGAGGAGGACGTGTGTTGGTTACCACTGGGCTCTCTTTCTTTTCTGGTGTCTTCTCTGGGACACTCGTTTGTTCAATTACCTCTTCAACCTTGTCTTTAACTGTTTCTTCAACAACTTTTCTAGGACTATAGGTTGGTTCTGATTCTCGTCTTGGCGGAGGTAATTGTTTTCCACTTCTTAATTCAACTGCATGACAAGCATGATCTTCAGGAGCATCAGTATCACTTGGGAGTTGCCTTTTTGGCCTATTTTGCATTACACCCGCCATTCGTGATATTGTATGCTCAAGGTTCTTAATTACCTTGGATTGGGTTTGGATTCTTTGCTGGCTCATGTTCGTATTTTCTTCCATTACTTTCATCATTGCAGTCATGCTTGAATTCAAACTCGAAGGTTGTTTTTGTGGAGCTTGTTGCATTGAATATTGAGGTGGTTCTTGAAAAGCTTCTTTAGAATTCGGAACTTCTTGATATATTTCTTTGTAAATCGGCGCTTCTTGATAAGTAGGTTGAAATGTATAATAAGATTGAGGCCGAGGTTGATAATAAGTCTCTTGATTTCCGACCCAATTTTTATTTTGTGGGGTCTGATAATTAGCGTAACTTCCTTGAGAAAGATAATAACCATTAGAATAATGGTTTCTTTGATGAGATACGAAGGAAGTTGGGGTTATATTATTCATGCAATTCACCCACGAATGGTTTCTTGCTCCACAACCTGGACATAAAGGTAAAGTAGATTCTAGATTCACCTGAGCTATTATTCGTGTTTGTTCTCGTAATTTCTCAAATTGTTGGGTTAACTCTTTGAGCCTTAGAGAGTCTAAGGTCTCTTCTTGTTTTTTTGATTCAACTGGCCAACTTCTCTCGTTCTCAAGAACATTCTCCATAATATTTTCAGCTTCTTCAGGATCTAATAACACAAAACCTTTTCTTCCTAAAATATCTGCTCTTCTTCTGGACTCGTCATTAAGTCCTCCATAGAACATGGTTAATGAATATTCTGGCGATGATGTATGGCATGGACATCTCGCCTTCATCTCCCAAAAACGTAACCATGCTTCACCCAAACTTTCTCCGTCTTCCTGCATAAATTGTTCGAGCTCCACCATATCTTTTAATCTTCTACTAACCGGATAGAATCGGTCTAGGAATTTAGATTGAAGCTTGTCCCAATCTGGAATAACGTGAGGGCGTTGGGTATCGTACCAATCGCTTGCACTTCCGGTCAAAAAGAATTGGAACATAATGTAATACATATGCTCCTTTGTAACGCCTCTAGTAATATAAACGTCACAAATCCGCATAAATTTCTGAACATACCGGACCGGATCTTGTTGTGCAGCACCGCTAAATTGTCCATGACTCGAAAATTGCGCTATCATGCCTGGATCTGGTCTAAAATTGGCGGCTTGGATTTTAGGAGTGCGGATTCCGCGTGGTTGCACTCTATATGTGATGGGAAGATCAAGTCTCCTTGGATTCTCCACCTGTAAAAATCTGTAAAGACAAAAACTAAAAAGAAAAGCGTAAAATAGAACTAACTAAAATAAAAGCACTAGATAATTGCACAAGGACTAACGATGTAGTCCCTGGCAGCGGCGCCAAAAACTTGGTGTGGCCTAAGTTGTGATAAAATAATGTAATAAATAAGTGCAAATAAACACCCTAAGCTGAGCACGGTTTTGCAAGTATACAGATCGTATGCAAGTTTTAATGAATAAGTAGAATCCGTTCCTCAGGGACTACGAATGTTAAGAAGAACTTATGCAAATATTCAAGTGCAAATAATTAAGCTAGAATAATAATACACAAGGGTAAAGAAGAGAAAGATAGATTTTTATTTGATTTTTAATAAAGGAAAATTAAACTAATAAACTAAAAGACAGAAAATAAATAAAAGAAAAGAAAAGAAGATAGTATGAAAGCTTAGCTTGAGTAGTTAGCAAGTAATCCCCACTAGTTTTGCCGTTCTAAACATGTAAGGTATGAATCATGTAGTATTTCAATAGTTTGGTTTCAATTGCGCTAGGTAGTTTCAAATAGGGTTTACCTGTGTCAATAAGAACCTAAGCAAACTGTTCCTGCAATTTATAAAATAGCAATAAACTAAACCATTGACTATCTAGTTAGGCTAGGTTGTCAGATCAAATCTTCTTCTAGATGTTATGTGCTAATTCCATAGTCAAAGATACCGGTTATCTAACTACTATGATGGTAATCCTATACGTTGTACACCGTAAAGAACACATAATATAAATCCAACACATAAACATAGAAATCAAAACATAAATTCAATCAAATTAGATAGATGTCAATCAAAACTAGGGTTCATACATATATGCTAAACTCAAGCTAAATAGAATTTAGTTCATACTAAGAAAAGAAAAGAAAAGAATTACAGAATTAAAGGTTGAAGGAGACATGATTGATGCACAGCTCCTTCCAGACTTCTCTTCTTGTGTTGTAGCTTCTTCCTGACCTTAAGGTTTGGTCAAGGATGATTTTCTAATGTTAAGAGACTGTATTTATAGGGTATAGGAAGACCTAATTCGTTTTCTTGAAGGAGAAGGTAAGTAATGGACTCCTAGCCCAACTCAAATTCGTATCTAGATAAGGATAATTATTGCTGACTTGTTTTTACCATATCTTCTTCGTTACTGGACCGTTTTTTACCTATAAGATGTCAAATGAATCCTCACGGAATTATCTACGTCCATATGAAAGGGATCTTCCAAAATCGGCTCGGTTTTGGAGTTATCACCACTTCTTTAGACGTAGCTACAGAAATTCAGATTTATTTGACAGCTTTTCCTTTTCCTAATTGAACTCTGTTTCCTTCTATCTCCAATTTCCATGTTTATCCTCTTTCCTTTAGCTCTTAGACTTTGACTTGGACTCTAATTAATTACCATATATCTCTAAAGCTTCACACTAAATAAATAATTAAACTCAATATACTCTACAAATAATAAATAATCAATTCAAGACCCAAAATAGGAAAGTGTACTAAATCATGATAAAATCGACCTATACTCTAATAAATACACCTAAAATGATGTCTCCAACTAATAATAAATTATCACAAATGGGGAGACATCATGTTGATTGAATGTGTTTGTTTGTAAATGAATTTGGTACAGAATTTGGTAAATACAGTGAGTGAATTAGTTGCTTTTGGTGTGTGTTCATGAAGGGGTCAGCCCCATTAACAGTGTTTGGATGTTTTGTGTAGTCATATTCATTGTGGGGTGCAGCCCCATGGTAATTGGTGTGATGTATTTGTGCCATCGGTACCTACCGAGTTAATAATCGAGATGGGCCTGTACCATGTGGGATTTGACTTAGTGTAATATGCACTTAACACGGGTCCGTATCTATCACGAACAGGGGTAAAATAGACCAAAAAATAACTAGCAAGTTAGAAAATGGCTGTAGACAATAACTTCCTCCAACTTGGATGTATTATATTAATGTTTGAATTTTGAGAATGTAAAACGTATTTTTCTTGAAAAAATAAGTGTTCAACCGATAGATCGCTGCTTGTTACGTCCGCTTGCATATTTTTTGGCTGGATTTCGATTTTGTTAATTTTTTGCTCAAGTTTAGTCACGATGAACTTTGACTATTATTTGTAGAGTTTGATTTCCAAAATGCATATTTGAGGTCTACATAAAAACACATAAATAAACTTTCACCAAACTCCAATAGTATAGTATCAATGAGAATAAGTACTCCATGATAGGAGAACCCTTAATTTCAGAATTTAATAATCTATTAAATGTAGACGAAAACCACAAGACAAGAAAGTATACGTGTTATTGTCTTAAGAATCCTATAATATAATTTATGACACTCAAAATCACAAGCTTAAGTTTCTTTGTTTTTTTATTATAAAGCAATTAACTAGTAACGGTAACCACATCCGTGCACATTACAAAACATAACTGAAATACTATATAATACAGGAAAAACATATGAGGTTATATAAGTTAGGATTAGAGGAGGATCCTCTTTATACTGTGTTCAAAAGTGGAAATCTCAGTACTAAAGGGAAGTCAAACCAACCATACCTTAAGTCCTTAACCAAGCTCGCCCCGGTAAGTGGACTGTTAGGAGAATTAACTGGATTAACTTGCATAAAGGTTGGAAATTGAAAATCACAACTATCTACTTGTAAAAATATTGAATATTATTTAATCTTCAGACTCACAGACATGTCCCACAATATCAAAAGTGCGAATAATGGCACGTACGGATAAGTTCAGCCATAGTACCACCTATATATTACAATGAAATCCTTTGTCAAAATGGTATTAACTTTAAAAATAAAATTAAAAAATAGGGAGCTATATATAGTGCAATCAGCTGGAAATAAACACTTAATATTGAGGCATTGCTTATGAAATCTTGGTAAATTGGCAACATTAGCCTCGTTTTATGAATTATGAGTTGGATTTTAATTTTTATGAGAATGCTTTCATGAACCACGGGTGCCATGTCCGACACTGACACGGCTCCCGGATGTGTCAAACTTATAATTTTGTAATTATCAACATCACTACTGACATTCTTCAGATATTTTTTCAACAATACGTGTCAAATATTTTGTGCAATAAAGACTATTTTTGTAGTGAATTTTGTATAAAGACAATTTTTCAAAATTTGTCAATCTCTTATTTTTGGTATAATATATTGATTGATCTCTTGCTTTTCTAAAATATTATAACTTAAAAAAACTAAAATTTCTATAATCTTGATAATTTTTTTGTTTTGAATTTATAAGGTTTTTTCTCTATTATTTGTTATTTGTTGAAAGAATTTACTTTTAATATATATATTTTTGGTATAATTAGATCTCTTACTTTTCTATATTACCACAACTTAGAAAAATTAAATTTCCATAAACTTGCTCATTTTTTAGTTTTGAATTTATAAGGTTTTTTCTTTTTTATTTGTTATTTATGGATGGAATTGCTTCTGATATGTCTATATATACTGATGTATGAAGAGTCAAAGAATTCATAATTTGCAAAGAATATAGCTAACTAGATTACAAAAGTTTGGTTTAATAGTTTTTAACCTCTCTATCTATGGCTTTCGGTTCTTTGATCAAGTTCTCTTTGCTACCTTATATTACAGTTTTTGGTCTTCTCATAAGCATTTGCGCTTCTTTCAACCCAAAGCTATTAAATTTCTCAACAATTCAATACGATTCTCAGTGGCTACCTGCTGAAGCTACTTGGTATGGACCCCCTGATGGTGCTGGAAGTGATGGTAATTAACTAATTATAAAAGCAACAAGTTACAAAATTCAAATTGGAATTATTAATTAGAAACTTATTAATATCATGATTTCGCAGGCGGGGCTTGTGGATATGGCGATATAGTAGATAAACCACCATTTAGCTCGTTAATATCAGCAATTAATGATTTGTTATATGACGGAGGAAGAGGTTGTGGAGTTTGTTACCAGGTGCAATATATATAAATCAAACCAAAATTTATAGGGTGATAGGGTCGGACTTAATTACCCTTCCATCTTGGTCTAGATAATTTCAATAAATATTAATAAAACCCTCTTAGATATAATTTGGATACTTTCTGCTAAATACATAATTATAGACTCGGAAAATCATGTTAATTAAGTACATGATTCATTTACCGCGTCCAAGATCAATTGTTAAATCAATCTCTAACTGTCTTCTTAATATACAATAATTGTACACGAGTGCATGCATATATGCAATAGAATATCAAGTTTGATAAATAATTAAATCTTTCTCATCAGGTGAAATGTACAGAAAATGCAGCATGTTCTGGGAATCCTGTGACCGTGGTTATCACCGATCAAGCTCCACCTGGTCGTATATCAAATGCCGTTCATTTTGACCTAAGTGGGACTGCTTTTGGAGCCATGGCAAACCCAGGCCAGCCTGATCAGCTTCTCAATGCTGGAGATTTGCAAATACAATACAAACGGTGCGTATATAGTTAGAACACAATGAATACACACATTGTTGGATTTCTTTAGTACTTCTAATGGTTAAAATTTATTGTGTATATATGTATATATGCAGGGTGGCATGCGTGTATCCTGGAGAATCGGTAGCATTTCATGTGTATCCAGGTTCAAACAACTACTTTTTCTCTGTGATTATCGAATATGAAAATGGAGATGGTGAACTTAATGGAGTTGATCTTAAACAAGCTCCAGCAGAATCAGCCTGGTTTCCTATGCAACGACCTTGGGGTGCAGATTGGAAGCTGGATATAGGATCTGAACTGCAGGCACCATTTTCCATTAAACTAACCTCACAATCCGGAAAAACTATTGTTGCCGAGAATGTAATTCCTCAGGGCTGGCAACCAGGAGTTACTTATAGATCTATTATCAATTTCTGATGATATTAGTAGATTTAACTAAATAATCAACTTCATACTCACTGATAAATAAAAAAATTGCTTTGAGTTCTTCAGCAATTAATTAATCATTATAATGACAGTATAAGCGAAGAGAATAGGTTTAATAATTCCAATGTTGTTGAGCATTGGTTGAATGGCTGTACAAGTACATGTTACATGAGATTTGCTTGACCTTGTTAAGTATAGATAATAAAAATATATTTTGTATATTGATTAATTGAGTTGTTCATTTACAATATAGCTAATATAGAATAACAACACACCTCTTTCTATCTTATCCTATCACACTATTTTTACACTCTTATCTTTAACTACTTTTGTCACTTTGTGTAACAAGAATTTGTTTATCTAACTCAAGTGATGAGTTACTTAACTCATCTCTAGTATTATTCTTATCAACTCCCCTCAAGCTGATCATGCGCAGCAATGGAAGTTTGGAGAGACAGGCTTGAAAAGGAGAAGTAGATAGTCCCTTTTGTAAAGATATCAGCCACTTGAGCTGGAGAAGAAACATGTACAATATGAAGCAACTTTGCCTGAACTTGTTCTCTAACAAAATGAAAATCGACATCAATATGTCGTGTACGCGTGTGAAAGACAGGATTTGATGCTAATGCGATAGCTGAAATGTTATCACATGATAATATAGGAGTAGGTAGAACAATGTGTAAGCTTTTTAAGAGAAACTGAAGCCACTTTAACTCAGCTGAAACATGAGCCATTGCCCTATATTCAGCTTCTGTGGATGAACGAGAAACTGTAGTTTGCTTTTTAGACCCCAAGAAACTAAATTAGTACCAAGAAAAATACAGTAACCCGTAGTTGAGCGCCTATCAACAGTGCAACTAGCCCAATCAGAGTCTGAAAAGGCATGAAAACCAGAAGCCGATAGAGTTAAAACCAACCCAAAATTCATTGTACCTTTAATATAACGCAACAGTTTCTTCAAAGCCTCAAAGTCAGCATTAGAAGGTTTATGCATACATTGACAAATTTTATTGACTGCATAAGCAATATCAGGTCTGGACTTCTAAATAAAGATATATCCTCAAAAGGAAGTAAACCATAATCAGAAATCACTGCATATTTATTAACTATGGGAGTGGGAGAAGAATTACAACTAGCCATACCAACTTTATTAAGTATAGAAAGAGCATAAGAAGCTTGAGAAACTGTTAAGCGAGAGGTAGAACGAGTAATCTCCAAACCTAAGAAATAAGAGAAATCTCCTAAATCTTTCATATGAAAACGTGATTTAAGCGCCAAATAACCGAGGTAATATGTGTAGAATTAGCACCAGTAATGATTATGTCACCAACATAGACTAATACAACAGTTAAAGAGTCTTTAGCACCATATACAAACATCGAGGAGTTAGCTACACTTACCACAAAACCCTGAGAAACAAGAAAAGCTGTAAGTAATTGGTACCAAGCTCTTGGGGCTTGTTTCAAGCCATAGAGTGAGCGCTGAAGTTTACAAACATAATAGGGATTATCTTTATCAACAAACCCAGCAGGTTGTTGCATATAAACATCATCATCAAGAACCACATGGAGAAACGCATTAGATACATCCAATTGCTTAAGAACTCAATTGTTTGAGACAGCCAGAGCTAAAATAATTTGAATTGTCTGGTGCTTAACAACGGGGCTAAATGTTTCATTATAATCTATACCAAATTCTTGCAAAAATCCACGAGCAATTTCACCATTAGTATGACGCTTTATTTTTAAAAATCCATTTACATGTAATAGGAGTCCTTCCAAGAGGAGGAGGGACTAAAATCCAGGTTCCTAGACTCATAAGAGCCTTGTATTCATCACACATTGCACATTGCCAACAAGGATATTTAGCAGCTTCTCTGTAGGACACAGGTTCAAGAATTGGAGGACTCAACCAGGTTGATTGACATTTATTAGAAGGTCTAAGTGAACCAGTCTTAGACCTTGTGACCATATGATGAGAGGGAACATGTATAACATTGGTGGATAGAGGAGAAAGATGTTCATCTTGAGTGATAGAAGAAGAGAGCTCAGTCTGTGTAGCAAAAGGATGAGACACAGAGTTAAGGTTGACTAAGGGAGTAAAAATATCCACAAAAGTAGAGGGTTGAGTAGAAGACTCACAAGGTTCAAGTTGAGAAGGTAATTTTGTATATGGAAAAGAAGACTCGTGAAAGACAACATGTCGAGAAATAAACACTTTATTTGTTTGAATGGACAAGCAGTTGTACCCTTTGGACAAGGTGCAATAACCTAAAAACACACAGGGAGTGGACTTTGGTGAAAGCTTATTTTTGGCATATGGTCTAAGCCAAGGATAACACAAACATCCAAAAACCTTTAGGTGAGAGTAAGATGGTGGAGTATTATATAACATTTGAAAGGGAGATTTATTTTGTAAGACAGTAGTAGGCAACAAATTAATTAGATAAACTGCCATATAGAGAGCTTCAAGCCAAAAAGAACTATGACTTAGAAGGGACAAGGTAGTCTCAATGAGATGCCTATGCTTGCGCTCGGAGACACCATTCTGTTCAGGGGTGTGAGGACAAGATTTTTGATGTAAAACACCATGAGTTTGAAGAAAATTCTGCAGAGAATGATGAAGAAATTCTCCACCATTATCACTTCGAAGTATTTTAATCTTAGCATCAAATTGAGTACAAACCATATTATAGAAGTTTTGAAAGACTTGACTGACTTCAGATTTAAAACGTAAAGGAAAAATCCAAGAATAACGAGAAAAATCATCAACAAACACGATATAATATCTAAAATTGGAACAAGAAGGTACAGGGGAAGGACCCCAAACATCACTATGGATAATTTTAAAAGGGTTACAAGTAACAGTTTTAGATAAAGGAAATGATAATTTTCGTGATTTTGAAACAGAACAAGAATTACATGAAACGCCATAATGATCTAATTTGGTGTGTAAAACTGAGGACAATAAATTTGATGCAGAAGAAGAAGGATGACCAAGGCGTTGGTGCCAAAGTTCAGCAGATGAAGACACAGTGGTGGATGATAGACACAACACAAAAGATGGAGGTGAAGGAGCTGAACTTGAACCAAACACTAATGGATAAATGCCACCTCTACATGGGCCCTGAAACAACACACAATGAGACTAAGAATCAATGATAGACAATGAATCAGAAATGAAGGCAATTGAACAATTATTGTCTTTAGTAAATTGAGAAATAAACAACAAATTTGATGTAATTTTAGGTACATGAAGAATTGAAGTTAACTGAAAAGAAGAAGAGAAAGAGAATAGCTTAATGTTACCAATGTTAGCAATCTCCAAAGTGTTACCATTACCAACTGCCACATTCTGAGATCCATTATAAGGAACAGAGTGTTGAAGTAAATGTTGATTATGTGTAACGTGACTATTAGCACCAGAATCAAGGTACCATAATTCAGGGTCATATTGTGATGAAGAGGAAGATGAAGCTGAGGTCGAAGTTTGAGCAGCTAACGACATACGTTGTTGAACTTTAGGTGAAGGAAAAGCAGTCAAATCATTACGAGAATAACAATCAATAGCTGAATGACCAAATTTGAGACAGATTTGACAAGTCGGAGGTCCAGCATATTAATTTTGTACCGGTGACTGATAGAAATTAGATCGACCTCGACCACGACCTCGACCACGAGAGTTATAACCACCACGACCCCTTGAATTTCAGGAGTAATTCGAGTTCAGAAAAATTCGAGTTGACAGAGGAATTTGGAGTCGACGTTGGGGTGAACAAAACAGATGGAGTTGGTGACACCAGATCGGAAACTTCATTCATCTTCATATGCAGCTCTTCAGAAACTAATAAGCTACCCAGCGAATGAAAGCTTAACGTCGATGTCTGAGCATTGGTTATACAAATGCTAGATTTAAACTGGTTATATTCTGCAGGTAAGCCCTTCAAGGTGTACATGATAATATCCTCAAGGGGAAGAGTTGAAGCCGCCGTGTCTAAACCATCACACAAGTCTTGAATCTCAGCTAGGTAAGTTGTCATCGATTTTTCACCTTTCTGAATGTTACAAAGCTTCATCTTGTGCTGATGAACATGTGTACGACATTGATTAACGAAAATTTCCTCCAATTTCTTCCAAACCTCATATGCAGTGGGTAATTTTACAACTTGAGAGATAATAGACAGAACCATCGCAGAGAGAAGAGAGACTTTCAGCTGCTGATCTTCAATAATCCATGTCGGAAAAGAGGAATCCGAAAGAGATGGAGTAGTAATCGAACCATTAACATGGCGGAGGTAACCATGAGCTTCGAGAATCTCCTCCAGTTGAGCACGCGAAGAAGAAGAAGTCCCGCCGGAATAGAGGAACTCGACGAGATGAGCGGCGTAGCGTGAGCTGAAGTGGAGGAAGACGCCATTTTAGAGGCGATGAAATGATGTTTAATGAAAAACGAAAAATAGAAGAGGATCGATTAAGAGGGTTTAGTCAAAGCATGCCATTAAAGGCGTTGAAAAGCTTTGGGAAAAAAAACCCTTTAAAAGCTCTAATACCATGTTAAGTATAGAGAATAAAAATATATTTTGTATTATTGATTAATTGAGTTGTTCATTTACAATGTAGCTATATATAGAATAACAACATATCTCTTTCTATCTTATCCTATCATACTATTGTTACACTCTTATCTTTAACTACTTTTGTCACTTTGTGTAACAAGAATTTGTTTATCTAACCCAAGTGATGAGTAACTTAACTCATCTCTAGTATTATTCTTATCAGACCTTTGTCATAACATACTTTTGTATGGATTATCATTTAGTTTATATAGTTATGTCAATAGTATTCTAATTATCACGCCGATTGATTAGAATATCTAGTGGCGAATCTTTGTAATCAAGACTACGTACAAGTGTATATGGGAATAATGAAATGATGATTTGGTGTAAAACTCAGTAATCTTTAAATTTCCTAACATCACAGTTCATATTCGTTCTAAGATTTACTTTTTCTCATCCAAGTGACTTTATCAATATATAAAGACTTTATAGCACCGGAAAAGTATTCACGAAATTAGGAAAATAACAATTAATTTTTTGTTTAAGAGTTTTAAATATTTAAAACTCTTCATTAAAATACAAATAATATTATAAATTTTATACAAGTGAATTATAATTTTTTTTGGATAAATTTTAATTTTTAAATATTTATATGAAATTTTAAATAATAATCATGAATTTTTTATTCTTTATAATATAAATTCATTATTTTTGAATTAATTATGAATCTTAAATATTTTTGTAGTGAACAGATTTTAATTTTTCAATATTAGTCATGATTTTTATTTTTTATAAATTTAATTTATTCTATTCATTTTTTGTGATTTAATAATTTTTTGGATCAATTATGATTTTAAATTTTTTACTTTATTGAATTTTTTTAATATTAATCATAATTTTTCCATTGGGTGATTTATTAATAGAGTCCTAGAAGGTTGGACCATTGCCCATTAGGTCCAACCCACTACAAAAGACTCATTTGCCCTCCATTACCCATTGACTGTCCATTCAGTTGCCATAACTAAAAACGCTGATTTCATGCAAAACGTATCAATCAACATTAATAAAAAAAAAAAAGATCCGCCAGAAACAAAAATTAAATTTTCAATAACCCAGCTTCTGTCTAACATTCACACCACTAAACCCTAACCATCAGTTCGATACACCACCGGAAAAACAGAGATGGCGAGGACGAAGATGCCCCCATCAACCCACCGTCGACGATGGACATCAGAGAACGAAGAAACTGAAAATGGTTAGGAAACCCGACGCTGTAGGTGAGAGTAGTGATAAAAATAAAGGAAAATCGATTGAAAACAGTGACGACGATTTTGTAGAAGGTGTGCCGTTGAATACTGGGAAGAAAAGAAGCGAACATGATGATGGGAAAATAGATTGAAAACAGTGACGACGTTGAATACTGCCGTTGAATATGGGTCTTAATATTGATGGGTTGTGTGAACAAACTGATGGGTTACAGATGAAATACTGGTGGTGTGTGCTAGTAATATTGATGGGCTGTGTGAACAAACTGATGGGTTACAGATAAACAATTAACTAATATCAGTGGTGTGTGCGTGTGTAATTGGTGGGTTGTGTGAACAAACTGATGGGTTACAGATAAACAGTTAACTAATATCAGTGGTGTGTGCGTGTGTAATTGGTGGGTTGTGTGAACAAACTGATGGGTTACAGATAAACAATTAACTAATATCAGTGGTGCAGCAATAGTTGCAGAGTAAACTAGAGTTTGTGAATGGACGATGGTGTATATTGAATCGTGGAAGAAAATAACAATATTACTATAATTATTAGCTATTATTAAGGGATATTATTTGATTAGCTATAAAATAGGAATCTGTTACTAATTTAAATGATATTGTTTAACTATAAATGTGGTAACTAATAGGTACAGATGGAATACTAAAAAAAAGGACTTTCATGGGGGTGAAAAAATTCCTGGACCCTATAGAGGTGGAATGTTGTGTTTTTGGACTTAATTTGATATTATCTCTTTTTCCATTTGTTTAATTTTTTACTAATTAATTTTGTTTTTGTGAATTAATTATAAAATATTTCAATGATTTATATTTTTTTAACAGTTTATTTTTTTTAAATATAATGTCAAAAATAATTATCTTTAATTGTTAAACTTAAAATAATTAATTTTAAATTTTTTTAGTGGAATAATAGTTAAAAAATATGAATATTTAGGATCAATATTTATTTATAAATAAAGGTCAAGTATGATTCGCGGTCAATTTCATGTTTCCGCAATACATGTTGCGGCTAGAGATATCATTAGTAGTCAAATCTTTTTGCCAAAATAAATACCAGCGCTAAAATAAACATTAACGACCATTTATGGTTGCCACAATAAAAAACACCGCTAAAACTATAAGTAGCGACCACGTTGTCGCAATAAGTTCCACCGCTAATCTTATTAATTCTTGTAGTGAATCAAAGCCAATAATCTAAAACAACTCATCAAGAAACTTATTAGTAAAAAAATCCACAAAAAGTTTCTTTATAAAAAACAATCCCAATCCAAAATATTCCTACATTTGCACAATCAGAAAAAATAAATAAATAATCAATAATGGTTACATGTAGAAGAAAACAAAAACAAAACTAACTAAATATTTAAAGAATCACACGCGTAACACACACAAACCACACACTAGTACGAACCGAAGAGACGCCGAGTGGATAGGAGAAATCGACGGACGAACGACGAAAGCAAGCAAAAATCAAGCAAAAAATAAATAAATCAAGCAGTGTAATCCAGACCGAGCTTAGAAAAGAAATAAAAATGGAGTTTTACCATATTAAATCACAAAAAATACATACGTAAGTTACATATATTCGATTGTTTATGGTTATTTGAAGTTTGTGAGAGTGTTTTTTGACTTGTAGTGTTATTTGAGTGATTCATGAACAAAAACCGTACAAACTTGCAGTGCATGTTCTTTTCGTTTGATTTTTTACTACTTTTTGTTTTATTAAGGAAAATAACGATAATAATGACTATTTTAGTAGTTTATAGGGCTCATAATAGGGTTTTATGATGAATGTGATGTTATACGGTGATTAATATGAACAAAAATTAGATTATTGTGATTGAACATGAATACTATGTAAATTAAGGACCTATAGTGCAATTTTTAAAGATGTGGAAGAAATAGTGCAAAATATTGATGATTAAGGACTTACAGTGAATTTTTTGGTAAATACAGTGTAAAAACTCAAATACTTTAGGGACCTTACACTGTAATTTATGCATAATAGAGAGACTTAAACTGTAAAACTGTGTATTCCGCATAAAGCACTAAACCAAACAATGAATTCACTTAATCAAACAATGAATTTCTTGTTTGGAACAGTGAATGTGATATGATAATGTCAGTTTAGATTCTTGATCTGTTTCTTGTGTTTGGTTTTTGCATACATACATGAAACAAATGGAACCAAAAGAAGATTTGAGGAAGAAGAGAATGAAAACTTCGGTGATATAGAAGAATAGTCAGGGAGAACAAGGAAACTTATAGGTCAAATATGACCGAAATTGTGAACATGGTGATGAACAAAGGTTTTAACGAAAATCACATAGAATGGCGCAAGGACACACATGAACTAGTAAAAGGTTTATTTCAACTGAAGAAACACAACATAGTAATAAGGAAATGAGATATTATAACACAAGAAATCATAAATTGTTATTCAACGCAGGATGAAAGTTTTATATTTGGGGAACTTCTAGTAAAACTAAGAAGTGAAAAGTGAGTGACGTCATGTGAATAAAGAGTGGAACAGAAGACTTTACTAAAATCACACAGGAGCAAGTGAGTGAGATTACAGACTGGCATAGAAAATACTTCAACAACAACAAAACAATATCAGTAAAAGATATTAGAATAAGTGATGGAACAGATGCTTGAAGATATTCAGGATTTGGAGGAGAAAGTGAAGAAGGGAGGAAGGAGAGAAGAGAAAGGCTGGAGAAGGAAAGAAAAGAAGATTTCCCGGTATTGCTTACACTTTTCATCATGGGGACGTTGATGTACTCAACTACCGCAACTGTAGTGAGGAATAAAGATATTAGGATGACTGGGTATATAAAAGGAAATATGACTACTCACAATTGGATGAAATAAGTAATCGACTTGTTGAAGGAGTTTTTAGAAAAGATGAGTGATAGGAATCCAAATAAAGTAATTGGTTGTGTCACAGTGCTCTTGGTAAGAAAGAATTACTTGTAAAACTTGTAACAATAATGCAATATATATAAGTTTATCCTGACGGGCTTGACTAACCACGTAGCCAATTAGGTAATTTCTTAATCATATGGACGTAGCTTATAATCACCCTGGCGGGATTTGTAATACTGTAGGATAGCTCCTAAGTCTACCCTGACAGAAGTTAGAAGATAATAGAGTCTCGACTATTGCAAACTATCCCATTCACCCTTATTATTAGGAATCATCATAAATTAAATAGGATAGGTTCATGCTTGCATCTCCTTATCCTGTTTGCATAATTATTTATTGTTTAATTTATTATTTATTTAATTAGAAAACTGACACTTCACTTGTCTTTATAATCAAATCATTTAAAACTATCTCTTCTAATATTGAACACGAAGTTGAAATAACTACTGAAATCCTCGTGGAGATGAATTTCCTGTATTCACTTATCTATTACTTAGAAAGACCCGTACACTTGCGGTTTGTTGCTTCTATTATTTTGTGTTGAATTTATATCACACTCTAGGAGCGACCAAATGGGAGCCGAAAAGGGAGACCGAGGTAGTTGTGGAATAGGAGATTGTAGAGAAGGAGGCAGAAACCCAAAAAAACACGGTATGGACACAGATGAACAAGAAGATATTGAAAAGGAAGAAAATGCAGAAGGTGTAAAAGTCAGTTCAATGGTAACAAGGTTGAAGAAACAACCAAGAAATGCAAATAAGAAGATCAAGTCTGACTTTACAACAAGAAACAAAAAGGAGAAAAGTCATTGAAACACGGAATTCGAGATAGAGGAGACAAAAATTAAAGTGGATAAGGAAAGAGATTAGAATGTAACAAAAACAAGATAGAGGAAAGGGAAAAGAAAATAATGAAGAAGAGGAACAAAGATGGGGGCAGTTGGTGTACAAAAGAAGGATTGATAAGTACACACCATATGAGTTGCTGGACAAGAAATATTTACAGACAGTTAAAGATATTCAAGACATAAAACGATAAAATGTAAGACAATGAATATATATTTATTTTCAAGTTAAATATACTAACATTTGAAAATTATATTCATTTAGAGGTTTGGTGTTTAGGGAAGAAAACTGTTTACCTTGGTAACAGTTGAGGACATGGAAGCAATTGCCCGAGAAAGGGGGGCTTGAAAACACAGTAAATAAAACTAATTATCAAACGTGTTTATTTAAAACTGATTATAACAAAAAAATTGTATTTCAAAATTTACAGATTACCTAGGCATACTTGACGTTGTTATAAGCTGAATTTAATAAGACAAAGCCGCACTAGGTAACTTTACAAAATATATTTATCGTTGACTACTCAGTTTTCTTCATGTCAACCATACTATGGTAAGACAACTAGTTTAAATTCGGTTTACATAAAATATATAATAAAATAGTAAGATTAATCCAAAATTGTTCAAATTATGCAGATTTATGTGAACAAAAATGACTCGAAAATAATGGAAAAGAATGTGAAAAGGGTATTAAACAATGCTCTCAAGAATGGATACACGATAATACTGATACCGATACAAACAGTTGAGAACAAGGATGAAATAAAAGACACACATTGGACGCTCCTAGTATATGAACCTGAAGACTACTCAAAAGACAGATGGAAACACTAATAGTGCCAAAATAAAAGACTCATACTGACTCGGCGGACATCGTGGAGGGATGACCGCTACCCTTTTGAATCTGTGGTAGGATTACTTCAAATTCATCAGCTTCTCCATCTCCTTCCTCCATTTTCTCATCAAAATCTTTCCCATTCCAAGCTCTTTTACTTGTATCATCACTTATCTCCAAGGCCTCATCCTCTTATTTGAGGTCATCCTATGATTCAAATTCGACATCACTAAACTTCCCATTTCCATCACCTTCACCCTCTTCATTCTCCTACGTAAACATAAAGCCTTCAAAGCTCTCATCAGTAATGGTGAGAGGCGAATCAATGGTTAAACCTTTGCCTTCCTCAACAACCCTTGGTTTCTTGAAGTTATCTAATTAATTTGTGTTGTTACCTATATCTTTATTACGACAGACACTAGCAATGTAGTCTCTCCTCCTTTTAATTATCTTTTTCTTTTCCACTGCATTCTTGCGATTCGTAATCCCTTCATCATCTTGTAACTCGATGTTTTTACCTTTGTTATTGGAATCAGTTGGGTCCTTTGTTGTTTTATCCATAAAATATTCGTGTTCTGTCTCTCTCTCCTGAATATTCTACTCTTCACTGGAATCAAACAAATGCATATATATGCTCCCATGTGGCTTACTTATGTTACCCAAACTACCTACTTTAGGCCCCACATTCTTACCCCGTGTATGAATTCTCTGATAACTATTTTGTGGAGGCTCTTTATGAAATATAAACCTCTGAAAAGTGTTTCTTGGGCCCTCTTCAAACCTCTTCTTAGATGGATTCTTCTGGTTTTGAACTTTCTATAAAATTCAATGCCTAACATATCCCTATCTTGGTTTCTCCTTTGTTATCCTTCCCATTTCTCCAATTACCATTATCAGACTCCATATTCCCTTCCTTAAACCAACTGAAATTCTCTCCAAAACTTGTAAATCCTCCAATGACTCTTTTGTGCACTCCATACATATGCTTTGTTTGGGAAACTTGGCAACGTTGTCCACATTCCAGATGGACTTGCGCCTGAGATTGAGATCTTCATTATTCCTCATTACCAGAACTTTACACTCTCCATGTTTGTGCCATATACATCCACAATTGAAGCACAGAGGGCGTGTATTCTTATACTGAAATACTATCCATGCTACTCCTTATTGACGTCAAATTTGATCGGAAGTGCAAGATTTTTACATATTCTGAAACCACTTGTGAAAACTCTATTGCTTCAATCTCAATAAAACATGTTTCAAGTGCAAGAACCGTGTTAACATTATTTTGCACGAAAGCTAACCCCTTAGCCTAGATCCAGATAGACGGAAAAAATCCAATGAAACATCATAGTGTTATAGCAGCTGAGGCTATTGTGTCAAACTTACATGCATTTTGAAGAAAGCTCCTGGCCTAAGCTACCATAGCCTGAAAAATTCTTTCTCATAAAAAATGTCAAGTTTAAAAACATTTCGCTTGATTTATGTCAATCTAAACACCCCTTGAACTCCCCAACGTTTTGCAATGTGGTTTCGAAACCCCACCGTTAAAACCTTCACTTCTTTAAAGACTCGAAGAATGATAGTCGTTTCTTCTCTCAGATCATCCACAACACGTGTTTTAGTACCAATAATGAGAACCCCTAGACTTCTAGTGCTCGGTTCATTCATAGGAATGAGGGGAAGAGCGTGTCTATACCTAATTTCCATGGGAAGGAAGAACACAGAGACAAAAGTGGACAAAAGAGGGGATGAAAGGACTCAAGTTTAAATGTTTAAAAGTGAAGAGATACAACACCCAAAGCAAAAGAAGATGTGAAGAAAACGAAGGAACTGAAGAGACTATGACAACGGGATTAGTCTGTCTTGCACTTATAAGTAAGACAAACACCTACACGCAGAGCATACCTGGAGTTGTACACAAAACACTTCCTTTCAAGGAGTAATGACGTCTGTTTTTTTTTTTTCTTTTCCACGCCTTCTTCTTTTGTTGTTTATATTTGTCATCATTTGTTAAGCTTATGTCAAGGTATTCCCAAGGTGAGTTTATATCCCAGCAGCAGAAAATGATTGTTTTTCTAATCTGTAAAACACGAAACCCTTCTAGCACCCAAAGTATAGAAACGCGCTTATCATAATCATAACCTGTTAGTAAGATAAATAGCCAATATATCATGTCTTGATAAACTCAATATTAATCATTATCTTAGCCATTGTAAAATTAAAACAAAATGGACAAAGCTTAGCTTATTAGTAACATAAATATATATTAGTTTGTAGCAGAACACTAGATAATAGCCTTTCCCGACGTTTTTATTGTCAATAAAACCAAGGAATTTTAATTAAATATAACATTGAGAAAATTAAAAGTACCAAACACAGAGAAATTGACCCATTAATCAAGGTTAACCATACAGCTCAGCGAGTGCATTTGGCAAGCGCATCTGTTGTCCCATTCAGATTTCTACTTATATGAACAATTTTCCAAGATGAAAACTTGGATAACCAGCTCTTCATTTCGGCAATGAACGGTATAAATTTGCCATCGAAGACATAAAACTTGAGAAATACCAAGGTTATCTGAGTAAAAAGCGATACTCCGGTGGTTGAGGAAGGCTGACTTCCTCATGGCAAGTAAGATAGCCCAGCATTCACCAACAATAGGACTTTCCACAACCCATCTTCTTGTTATCTTTTCCATAATGATTCCTTTTTTGTTGATACCAATGGCCAAATCTTGGGCTTTTACTCTTCTCATAAGGTAATTTATGAAACGAGTGGATTTACTCCAATTAGGCTTTGCTATGTAGAACTTTGACATGCATGAGGTACAACGTGAAGTTCCATAAGCAAAATAATAGGGTCACAAAGGAAAAAGTGATAGATAAATAGGAATTGAGTCAATTGAATTCGAAGCACTTGGATTTAGAATTAGAGGTGTAAATATGTTTTAATGGAGTTTTAGAGGTCAAAAGTTAAAAAAAGGTAGAAAGTTTCAGAGTTTTTTTATATAATAATATATTTTTAAATCTTTAAAAAAAAAAATTGTAGGTTTGAAGTTATCCCTTGTAGAACTTTTTGGTCATTCTTTTCTTTGGTTTGATAAAAAAGAAAAAAAAAATTCTTTGTAAAGACTTAATATCAGACGTAATTAGTTTAAGGTCACGCCAAAAAAATAAAAAATTAGATTAAGGCAAAAAAGTAAATAAATCCGACGTAACTCAGATAAGAGCATCTTTTCGACAAAAAAAAATAAAAAATGTAAGAGCATCTGAACCGCTAAGATATGAAGAATAAATCCAAGCCGTTAATACAAATAACAATCGCACATGTAGTACGAATCTAGGAAAAAAAGAAGCAACCAATTGTTCTTTCTCTCTTTCTAGTCGCATTTTCTCTCAGTATTGATCCTGTGGGTTCGTATTAGAGCACTACAGCTAGTAGATCTACTCTCCATCGGCTACTGAAGGTAATTTCTTACTGGGTTTCTCATAGAAATTAAATCTTTCTATATGTCACATATTTGGTTATTTTATTTTAGATTTCTTGTTGTATCTTTTATTAGCGGATTATTTTTCCTAATTTTTGCTGATTTATTTTAGTAGAAATAATCTTAGTGTTTCCCACTGAGTCCGGGTCTCTAATAATTCGTCCGAGCCGGTAATTGTTGGACCTGCAAAACCTAGTTCAACGGAGAGTGAATTATCTGAACAAAGGGATAAGATTCTGAGCTCAAGTAATATAGTTTGTAGATCTAAAAAAATATTGCGAGCGAGAGAGAGCGTTTCTTGTGGGGGTAGAAATTACATATATTCTTTTGCCAGGTCTTCAGTATTTAATATGTATGGAATAATTTGTCTCTCTTCCTTATATTGTCCTTTTACCCGATAAATTGTCTGGGTAATGCGAGTTCAAGACTAGTTGAAATGTTGATCCATAGTAACTCAATTAGCCTCATGGGTAGATAAATGATGCAGGGCCTGTCTGTTTAACCACATTATCTTACCCATATCAAAATAGCTTGTTGTTAATGTTCCAAATATTCATTTCTGATATTTATTTATAGATGCATATTTCCGTTTTAAGTCAAAAATCAACTGAGAATATTTCTATGAATGTCACACAGTGGTGTTTTTGATTGATGATAAAATGAAAAATCTTTTGCATATTGTTTGAATATGATAGGCAACCAATGGAGTCAGTTATTGGTCTTTCTCTGTATGATAAGCAAATTTCATTGTATTATGGCCTACTTTTCTCTGATCATTTGTCTTTTAGCTATTTATCACATGAGTATTCTCTGATTCATACTTTCATGATCCCTCTTTACACATTTTTCTCTCTCTGATTGATAGAAATGGCTGAAAACAACGATAAGCTTGCTGAAAACCATAACACTTCTTCAGATGGTAACATTTCCGATAATGGAAAAGAAGCATCCATGACTGAACTTGCTAAAAAGGTCCAAGAATCTCTCTCAATTGCTCAGAAACATAAGTTTTGGGAAACTCAACCTGTTGGTCAATTCAAAGATCTTGGTGACACAAACCTTGTTGAAGGTCCAATCGAAGCTCCAACACCTGTTTCTGAAGTCAAACAAGAGCCTTATAACCTTCCAAGTGTTTACGAATGGATCACTTGTGATATGTCCTCAGAAGAAATGTGTAACGAGGTATATAATCTCCTAAAAAACAATTACGTTGAAGATGATGAAAACATGTTTAGGTTTAATTACTCCAAAGAGTTTCTCAGATGGGCACTTTGCCCTCCTGGTTACTATAAGAGCTGGCACATCGGAGTTCGAGCCAAAAGTTCGAAAAAATTAGTCGCTTTTATCACTGGTGTACCTGCTAGAATCCGTGTCCGTGATAACATAGTGAACATGGCTGAAATCAATTTTCTTTGTGTTCATAAGAAACTCAGAACTAAAAGACTCGCACCAGTTATGATCAAAGAAGTTACTAGAAGAGTCCACTTGGAGAATATCTGGCAAGCTGCTTATACAGCTGGGGTAGTAATTCCTACTCCTATAACAACTTGTCAGTACTGGCACAGATCGTTAAACCCTAAGAAACTAATCGATGTTGGATTTTCGAGACTCGGTGCAAGAATGACTATGAGTCGTACTATTAAACTGTATAAGTTACCTGATCAAACAGTAACTCCCGGGTTTAGGAAAATGGAGCTTCATGATATACCTGCAGTTACTCGTTTACTTAGAACGTATTTACAACAGTTTCTTGTAGCACCGGATTTCGATGAAAATGATGTGGAGCATTGGCTACTTTCAAAGGAAAATGTTGTTGATAGTTTTCTAGTTGAAAGTCCAGAAAGTCATGAAATAACTGACTTTTGTAGCTTCTACACTCTTCCATCTTCTATACTTGGGAGTCAGAATCATTCAACTTTGAAAGCTGCTTATTCGTATTACAATGTATCCACTAAGACTCCTTTGGTTCAGTTAATGAATGATGCGCTTATTATGGCGAAAAGGATGGATTTTGATGTGTTCAATGCATTGGATGTGATGCAAAATGAACCTTTTTTGAAGGAACTTAAGTTTGGTCCTGGAGATGGGAAGCTTCATTACTATCTATACAACTATCGGATAAACCATGTTTTGAAACCTTCTGAACTTGGGCTTGTACTTTTGTAGTTGAGCTTCGAATTGCTTTTATCTCATTTTGTCAAGTTTTGATACTCTTCTCTACTGCTCATCTTTTCAACATTCACTTTGTTCTGAAATTTTTTTGTGGGCAAGTTATAAATACTTATCTCGTGATGTTGGAACTTGGAGAAAAAAGGTTTGTATGATTTTTGTTTGTATGTTCGAAGTTCCTCTCTTTTATCATTATATTTGCTTCTTGTCAAAACATTTCATTACTTGATTAGTGACATTAGGATTTAACTAGTTTTATTTTTTTAACATGCCATATCATTAGCTGTGTTTAACTTGCGATGTTTATTGGTTTGAACAAGTTTACTTTGAAATTTAATATGTTACTTTATCATGCGTACAAGAGAAACCCTCAATCACAAGCTTGCAGACCTTCCAAATATGCCAACATCATAAATGTTAGCAATCTTTGTGCTCCATCCATTTTTCGAATATTTAATTACTCAAAATTTTCAGTATTCCCTATATCAATCCCTTTAAACCACACCAACAACATTTATTTTCCCTAAGCACAATTTCGTGTAACCAGATTACGTGAAGTTGAGATAGCATTCCTACATCATTTTAATGCAAAAACACGTATTTTAGAAGGTATATTAGAACTCAACGTAATTTTCTATAACCTTTTATCCCGCATCTCATTAATTTTAGTTGTTTGACATCTATTATTAGCCTCTTTGTACACTAATGCATGATATCTAAACTTAGAGGAATAATTACCCAATTTCGCATAAACCCATACAAACTTGTCTTCTTGATCAAGTTGAAATAGTATAATATTTTTTGTACACCCTGCAGATGTTTCATAAGAATTTGCAAAGATAACATCATGATTTCAAGTAGAAGTACCTAGCTCCGAAACCTTATTAACTAAAGAATGTATTGGGTTTTCCAACTTTAAAACATTTGAAAAGTTAGAATGCTCCCAAAGTTGTGTAGTTTGGTCACTACCAATCTAATAACAATTCGATAGTAAATACCTTTGAAAACTTTAGCTGCTAATATACGGATTTTGAGAATTCCTTCAGGTTTATTTTTCTAGCAAAACAACCTTCATTTTCTGGGTGCCCATAATCCCATACCTACAATTATCTTTCCCATAGCTTCCATGATAACTAGTGAATCTTACACTTCTCTGGTTTATCTCGCTATAATTAGGCAATCATGCTTGATAGTTTCTTACAGAATGACTTAAAGAACAAAAATATATACCTAAAATAACATGGAAGACGTATAAAGCACAACTTCATTACCCCCTCCAATAAGATAGATGTCTTCCACCATTGGAACTTAGAAAATAATTGTCACTTATCCAGGTAAGAGCCTGAATTTATATCTTTGATGACACAATGTGAAACTGACGTGTCCTAATTATATGATAACTTACTTGTTATTTAGGATACATTTAGTCTATTTTACTTTGGTACTTGTTGTTATTGCAAGATCTATATGTAAATGGATAATTCTTATTCAGAAAGAGAAAATAAGCTGAAAATAGAGATATTGCAGCTAAATTAGGAAAATAAAAGTTTTACAACTGCCAGAAAAAAAATTGTATCCTCAGGACAAACAGGAATCACTTGGATTGGATTAGCGAAGTAGGGTCCAGAAGATAAAGACTTTGTTCCTCACTAGAGCTCTAGTCCCAAATCCTAGTCATGGAAACTAGAGATAATAAAAGAAGGAAAAGAAGATGATATGAAGATATGTCTGTAGTAGGGTTGTGTGTGGGCTGGTTTGGGGTGCTTAACCCGCAAGCTATATGTTCTTGTGATGGTCTTGAATATTTAGACACACACCCTCCTAATATCTTATATAAACCATTGGGGTTTTGGGTGTGACAGAGTTATAATTGTATCTAGATTTATTGGGCAAGCTAATATCATATTTATAAATGAAGTTGTTACAAAAATATACACTTAGGATTTATTGGGCAAGTAAAAGGTAGTGTAACTTCCAGAAATGGTCAAGACGGCCTAGGCGGACCTAGACGGCCTCCAGGCGACCTAGGCGGACCCAGGCGGCCACCTAGGCAGTCTGGAAGCTAAAAAGTATATAAAAAAAAAATTCATTTTTTGATTAAAAAATTAAAAAAATCTATTTTTTTAACACAAAAATCTATTTAAAAAAATATATAAATCGAAACAAATATTTAAATAAAAATCAAAACAGCCTAGCCGCCCGTCTAGTCCTCTAGGCGCTCGAAGGTGGTCGACCGCCCGCGTAGCGCCTTTTAGAACATTGATTATTGGCGAATTTTTTTATTAAAAATGTTGAAATTAGAAGAAACCAAGGTATCATCGAAGCATAATCATATCATACATGCAAATAATCGCATAGTTCATACCTAGTGTTTGATTTTTTTTCTTCGAACAAAACTTATCTTCTCTGCTTCCTTCTTTGCCTTCTTCTATTCTTCTCCTTTTGATTCCTTAAATGATAAGTTGTAACCGATGTGATATCATTCACTACTGATGATTTATTGTAATCGTTAAATTCAGACAGTTGAAAAAAGAATAACGGTGAAGTTGAGAGTGTTTTTTATCGAAGAGTGAAAAGTACAATATAGTTAATATGTGCATGATAATGACGACGTTGTGTGAGTGTGTGGAGGTTTTTTTGTGTGTCATAGGGGTTGGGGGTAATATGCTAACCGGGTGGAGGTTTGTTGTATATGGGGATTAAGATTGTAGTTGTAATTAATTGAGAATAATTACACTCTACGTGTAATTAACTGAGAATTGCCCTATAACAAAATAGAGAAAATTCAGATGCATATACATAAAAACAACAAAAACAGTAAAATTATATACTTGTGGAAAAAATAGTAAAATTGAAGAAATTTATTAGAAAAACAGAGATATTCAAATTTAAATCATTAAACGAAGAAATAATATGATAATTATATCACAAATCAAACATTAATAACTGGAAAAAACTAACTCAGTGATCAATAACTGATTATAGCATAAAAGATAATATAGTTGATTGAAGTTATGAAATAACAGATGAGAATATGAACGTATGGAAAAAACAATGAAAAACTTAAGTTAAACGTAAATATGATGAATGATGGATTATATATGAAAGAAAATGTTTGAATTCATACAAAAATACCTAAAAACTGATTGGAAAAGCTTGCTATTAATGTCAATAATAGAAGTTCAAGATGAAGCTGCTGAAAAAAATATGAATATAAAGAGAAGAGTGAGATGAATTTATTATATAACTTTGAATTAATGTTTGTTGCAGAACGATAAGAATGAATAACAAAAAAAGTGCGGAAATGTATAGAGAGAAATGAAGTTAACGTTGACATTAACTGACTTTTAAAAAAGTCAGCAAAAAAATGTTTGAAATCATAGAAAAATACCTGAAAATTGATTAAAAAACTTGCTATTAATGTCAATAATGAAGTTTAAAATAAAGTTGATGAAAAAAATATGAATATAAAGAGAAGAGCGAGATGAATTTAAGGTATAAATCTGAATTAATATGGTAAGTCTAGTGTCATACATTGTGTATGCTAAAAAAGTTGTAAATATACCATTGAACATGACCAATCATAAAGCCATTTGTGTCTCGGGTAAGTAAGGTACTTAAATGGAAATTTCATCCTAGTAAACTGGTGTCTCCTGGTGTGTTATAAAATAACACCCCTAAAAAGGAAAGACACGTACTGCAAGTGTACGGGTCGTCCAAGTAATATCTGGTAAACGGGATTTCGATCTCAGGGACGTATTGGATACGACTTTGAATGTTATGCAATAAGCGTGAATAGTTGTTTATATGATGCGAAAATTAAATGATATAAAAGTTTGTTTGGTTTTTATTTAAGGACTAAAGTGCAAATAATGTAAAATATTAGATTAATTAATGCAAATTAATGAGACGCAAGAAAATAAAATATGAGTAAATGTAAGGATGAGAAGTAATACTTGAGCTTCGCAAGGGTTTCGCCTAAACCTATATAACCAATGCTTTCGTTTAATGGATGAATCGAGATTTGGTATTTGTCGGGATCCCAGTTTCTCCTAACCCCCGTCAGGGTGGACTTAAGAGCTATCATAGGGTACTACAAACCCCGTCATGGCGATTATAGGCTACCTTCGAATGTTCAAGTGTTTTACCCAATTGGCTATAAGATTAACTAAGTCCGTCAGGATCAATAATTTATATCTTACATCTATTACCTAGTTCAGTAACTAAACCCCCCGTCAAGGTAATCATTACGCCACTATAATGAATAACTTAATTACTAATTCCTATTTTTGATTCATGACTTCAAAGACAATAAATAAATTCAAGATAAAAGAAAATACTAAATTATCCAATTCAAATTAAATCTTCAGTCCAAAATTCGAAAACACTAATTTAATAAATTGGGGCTCAACCCATTAAAGCGATTCTCAAGCACTTAAAGTATTTAGCTCATAATATAAATTAAAACTAAAGAAAACAAATTAAAGGAACTCATTGTCAATTAAAAAAATGAAAGATAGAACCTAATTAAAGGGTTGAATTGACTGTTGATGGAAGAATTGCTTCTCCAGTTTTAGTTTCTTCTCTCCTCTTGCTTCTGCCTTTTCTGTCTGACGTGCTGACTTTTGTAAATTGAGTTGTGTGTAGAATAAGAGTCAAAAGGTCTATTTATAATGCTAAAATCGGACTTGGGATTAACTTAAGTAAATTAGTGTAATCTTTAATGGCCCAAGTCTAATCTTCTAATTAACCCGTAACTGGTGTGCAATCTTCACTACAACGGCTGTAACTTTCTCAAATCAACTCCGAATTGACCCGTTCAAGTTGCTAAATCTTCATAACTAAATAAGGAATAAATCGTCTTTACAACTCAGAGGTTGAATCCACGTCTAAGTAGCTCGAGATCAGCAATTAACATCACCCATCTAGATTGCAGCTTCAACTTGTCAACTCTTCGGGATATTTCTTCTCACCTTTGACTTCTTTACACGATCTAAGACTGTAATTCTTGATTCCTCTCCTTTCTAGCATCATGGACCTACAAACTTTGCACTAAAACAACCCATTTAACATGCAAAAGATTAATAAATGAAAAATACTAAAATCCAAGGAGGAAATATGAAATATAATGAATTAACACTAAAAGTCTATCAAATTAGTCAAATAATCACCCAAAATGATGTCTCCTAAGGGCATATAATTATAACAAAAAGGGAGACATCATAAACTTAATGTCATCTGTAATTTGGGATTATCGACTTCAAAACTCGCCAAAGAGACACAATGTGCTTGTACGCCACCACTCACATCAAAAAGAGCTCAAAAAGAATTATGAAAAGAAGGTGAAAAGATCCAAAACAAAAAAAGGTGAATGAGAGATAGGGTCTTAGAGACAAAGTTTATTCTCTATAAGAGGGGAATAAATCTTAATTCTTTCAAGGGACCTCAAGGATGACCAAATACTAAAATACCCTTACAAACACTAAAAGACAAAAGATGTGATGTCACTGTTCATCTCTCTTCGCTACCTACCTCCGACCACCGACCACCGACCACCGACCTCCGACCACCTGTCACTGGTCATCGGAAAAACATAGAGTATCAGAAAAATTTGATGAGTATCGGAATAAAATATGGAGTACTCTATACAACTTGATGAGTATTCCGATAAATTTAATGAGTACATTATAAATTTGATAAGTATTATTAAAAATCAAACAATACATAGCCAAAATAATAATTTATTCACTTTTCAATCTTTTTAATACATTTTCAAATAAATTACAACATAAATAACAATTCAAACTAATAAAAAAACTAGCTAAGTTCGTGTTTGACCAAATCTGAAAAGAAAAAAAAACCTACACTCGCGTACACAGTACGCTAATCGACAAAAAAAAACAATTTTCTGCAATCTTTCTCACGCTCGAACAGAGCTCGTCTACTTCTCTGGCGGTCTCGAAACTGGAACAAGGCGACTGAATCTCAGGCAAAGCTACATCAATTAGACGAGATCGAGTCCTCTCAGGCAAAGCTCGCAGATCGGAGCTTAGTGCTCCACCTACTGACTGATGCTGCTTCAGATCTCGACAAGGCGAGCAGCTGAGTTGCCGCGGTTGTCTTCTCCAGCGGCTCACGACAAACTGTAAACCATGGAACGTCTACTATGGAGATAGAGAAGGAGGGCTCACTAGCGATAGAGAAGGGAGAGCTCACTGGTAAGCCATTGAAACAGTAGAGGAGCTTTGCTGTGCTAGCGTAGCTTCGTGACCGGACGAGCACCACCACGTGTAAGCCATTGAAGCAGTATAGGAGCAAATTCAGACCGGCGTGGCTTTGTTTTGGTGTTGGCTCGGACCGACCTCCGACCACCTGTCACTGGTCACCGGAAAAACATAGAGTATCAGAAAAATTTGATGAGTGTCAGAATAAAATATGGAGTACTCTATAAATTTTGATGAGTACTCTATAAATTTTGATGAGTACTCTATACAACTTGATGAGTACTCCAATAAATTTAATGAGTACATTATAAATTTGATAAGTATTATTAAAAATCAAACAATAGATAGCCAAAATAATAATTTATTCACTTTTCAATCTTTTTAATACATTTTCAAATAAATTACAACATAAATAAAAATTCAAACTAATAAAAAAACTAGCTAAGTTCGTGTTTGACCAAATCTGGTCAAACCAAATCTGAAAAGAAAAAAAACCTACACTCGCGTACAGAGTACGCTAATCAACAAAAAAAGCAATTTTCTGCAATCTTTCTCACGCTCGAACAGAGCTCGTCTACTTCTCTGGCGGTCTCGAAACTGGAACAAGGCGACTGAATCTCAGGCAAAGCTACATCAATTAGACGAGATCGAGTCCTCTCAGGCAAAGCTCGCAGATCGGAGCTTAGTGCTCCACCTACTGACTGATGCTGCTTCAGATCTCGACAAGGCGAGCAGCTGAGTTGCTGCGGTTGTCTTCTCCAGCGGCTCACGACAAACTGTAAACCATGGAACGTCTACTATGGAGATAGAGAAGGAGGGCTCACTAGCGATAGAGAAGGGAGAGCTCACTGGTAAGCCATTGAAACAGTAGAGGAGCTTTGCTGTGCTAGCGTAGCTTCGTGACCGGACGAGCACCACCACGTGTAAGCCATTGAAGCAGTATAGGAGCAAATTCAGACCGGCGTGGCTTTGCTTTGGTGTTGGCTCGGACCGACCTCCGACCACCTGTCACTGGTCACCGGAAAAACATAGAGTATCAGAAAAATTTGATGAGTGTCAGAATAAAATATGGAGTACTCTATAAATTTTGATGAGTACTCTATAAATTTTGATGAGTACTCTATACAACTTGATGAGTACTCCAATAAATTTAATGAGTACATTATAAATTTGATAAGTATTATTAAAAATCAAACAATAGATAGCCAAAATAATAATTTATTCACTTTTCAATCTTTTTAATACATTTTCAAATAAATTACAACATAAATAAAAATTCAAACTAATAAAAAAACTAGCTAAGTTCGTGTTTGACCAAATCTGGTCAAACCAAATCTGAAAAGAAAAAAAACCTACACTCGCGTACACAGTACGCTAATCAACAAAAAAAGCAATTTTCTGCAATCTTTCTCACGCTCGAACAGAGCTCGTCTACTTCTCTGGCGGTCTCGAAACTGGAACAAGGCGACTGAATCTCAGGCAAAGCTACATCAATTAGACGAGATCGAGTCCTCTCAGGCAAAGCTCGCAGATCGGAGCTCAGTGCTCCACCTACTGACTGATGCTGCTTCAGATCTCGACAAGGCGAGCAGCTGAGTTGCTGCGGTTGTCTTCTCCAGCGGCTCACGACAAACTGTAAACCATGGAACGTCTACAATGGAGATAGAGAAGGAGGGCTCACTAGCGATAGAGAAGGGAGAGCTCACTGGTAAGCCATTGAAACAGTAGAGGAGCTTTCCTGTGCTAGCGTAGCTTCGTGACCGGACGAGCACCACCACGTGTAAGCCATTGAAGCAGTATAGGAGCGAATTCGGACCGGCGTGGCTTTGCTTTGGTGTTGGCTCGGCAGCCATGGCTGCCAAATAAAGGAGAGAGGTTGAGAGAGATTCTAGGTTTTATAAAATGATTTTTCTGAAATAAAATTAGGTTTGGGAATTTAGTATATATAGGTAAAAAAATAAAAAAGGGGTATAATGGTAAAAAGGTTTTTGGATTATAGTGTAATATTTAATTTGAGGTATTTAGTAAGAAGAGAAGGAAAGTGGGGTTGAGATTCAAGACCCTTTATGGCATAATCTCAACAAAAAAAATACATTATGAAATAGATGTTGAACATAGGTGGTGTCATTTGACCTTCAAAAGTAATAGAAGTTATGTAAGGAAAAATTTGCTCTTATACAAAATAAATATGTTAAAATGTAGCTTCAAAACCCCTTGGACCACTATTTATATCATTTTTAGAGCGATGACTTAGATTGACCCATTTTTTGTAGATACATGCATATCCGAATGCTCTACTTTATATTGTTTCCTTGAGAATCTACTTCACATGCTTTATATTCACCTTATCATATTATCTTATGCAAAATGTATTTTCTCCTTTACATACACACACATACACATACATACATACCCCCACCCCCACCCACCCACCCACCCACCCATATATATATATATATATATGTATATATATAATTCTTACCTTTGCTTAAGGACAAGTAAAGGGTAAGTTGGGGGTGTGATGTGTCCTAATAATATGGTATTAATACCTATTTTTTAGGACACATTGGGTCGATTTCATATCGTTACTAGATGATACTGCAGAATTTAAAGGCAAAAGAAGATTTCCAGTATTTAAATAGGAAGTTGGCTTAAAATGGAGACATTGTACTAAATTAGGAAAGCAGTATTTTTGATAGCTAGCAGAAGAGAAAATAGAAGTTTGACCTTGAACAGATTAAAAAAGACCCACCCACTTGAAAAATCCAAATGGGCCTAAGAAGAAGCTAAAAAAAATTCTCCATGTAGAGCCCAGTCGAGATACATGTCTTGGAAGAGAGTGAAAGGATTCCAAGAAATAGTTAGGGAAAAGAAGAAAAATATCAATAAATGAAGATAAATACGAATCTCATTATCATTACTAAGGCTATAGGTTAGTCATTAGAGTATTATATCAACTTTATCTCCACTCCTAATTCATGTCAAATGTCAAAGATATAGACTAGATTATAATAAAGGACGACCATTTTATGAGTAATTAAACACAATAGTAAAGGGTGGTTTAGAGTATGACTTATGTAATCATGAAATGCTTAGCTGAATAAATAAGATTTATATTTATTTATCATTATTTCAGTCCGCAACCTTGTTTATTTCTCTTATCATTGGTTTCTATTCATTTGCTTGATTAATAGGACAATATAAGACGAAAGGTAAAAGTGTAGACAATACCTGATAGAAAGGTTTTGCACCAAAAAATTAACCTCACTTTTAAAAGAAGGTTATATTGGGGAGACTGGTTGAGAGAGGTACAACGGTTGGGTGCTAGCAATACTAGTTAAGAAGGCTTGACTTCACAACATCAAATGTTTCCTTTGACAATCAGGTATATAATTTAGATCTCTTACATATTCATACAACACGCTAATGAGAGTATAGTATAAAATAAATCATTCTAAGTTATATTTTTCATCTATTCGCTTAATAATTATGTCTTTATAATCGTAATCAATCGACAATTTGAACCCTTCCCCCTTATGTTAGTTGAATTATGATTAATAACTTACCTAAGTCATCCCAAGTCCTATGTTGTTCGAGCCTTGGTATTACGTAGTGATAAATAAGAATAATAAATTATAAAAGATATACCGCATTTCTTAACATTATATTGGTTGTGATTTTGTAAGAATGCGATGACCTTACATAAGGCATCAACTTTTGGCATCGATGTTAGTGAATTTTTTCTTTAATAGTTCGAAGCTTAAGTTTTTATTGATCGAAGGGAGTTTGGAATGTTTTGAAAGTCCTAGAGGGGGATGAATAGGATTACTAATAAGATTAATGCCTAATTAAAAAATCTTTTGGACAATTATAAGTTTAAGAAAGAAACTTCTAAGTCAACTAATATATCAAAACCTTAAGGGATCATACAATGAAAAGTAAGAGGTTCGATATATAAGTTTAACAAGTAAAACGAGTTTCTATTTTCTTACTACTCTAGATGGCAATAGGTTGATTAGCTAGGAAAACATTATTACGATATTTATACTAGCAAGTAATCAAACATATATAAAGTGCGGAAAGTAAATAGAGTAGGGATAGAAAGTACACAACGATGTATAGTGGTTCGGTTTCCCTACATCCACTACCTAAGGAAGCCTCCTTAGGATTTCAAGCTTTTCACTAAGCTCCCGTGTCTCTCTTAACCGGGTCGAGAACACAATAACCCTTACAACCTCTTCGATAACACGAAGGACAACCTCTTTGAAACCACGAAGGAAACTCTTGTGTAATCACAACACAAGGACACCAAGTATACTCCCTATACTTGAATTCTCTCTTAATCTATCTATTACAAGACCTAGACTTAAGAGGATAGATACAAAGTGTTTAAAGGGGTGAAAATACTTTGCTAGATAATCTCCTAAAGAGTAGATATAACTATAAGCATGTAAACTCCTCTTGAGTAGTAATAACTTTTAAGCTCCTTTTGATTTACTCCTTGAATGAGTAGATATGACAAGTTGATTGATCAAGCTTGGATTGATTCTATGTTAGCTTGAGACCTCTTATTGATGTGTAAGAATGATTAGAATTGGATTGGTAAGAGGTGGTTTCTTGAATGTGATAAAGCTCCCTTTTATAGGCATTTCTGACCTCTGGGCGGTATACCGGTGAATTGGGCGGTATACCGGTGATGCTTGTCTTCTAGTCAACGGGAAAATCCACGTGGCTTGTGACCGTTAGGCAACGGCTCTTTCCCGGCGGTATACCGGTCATTTGGGCGGTATGCCGGCCCACCAAATCAATTTCCTTGAAAGATTAAGTTAAAACACAGGAGAAATAGTGTTAAGTTAGGGCAAGTATAAAGCACTATTTCGGGGGTAATTAAAACACGATTTTGCAAATATTAAAACAAGATTAAAAGGACGTTAGGCCAACATGTTTGAAACTCCATTTGAAGACCTAATGTTTCTAAAGTTTAAGAAAATTTCTCATCAAATATCCTCAATCGAAGCTCGTCATTGTTTAATATTTTTTGTTTTTAGCATAACTTAGTGCTCGGTTGTCCGATTAGGTGATTAATAGGCTAAATCCCATAAAATTTAGATATATACATATATAAATCATTATAATTTTGTTTTATTATGTTATTTTCAAGATTTTTCTTACAATACGGATTTACGAGCCTGGTTATTTTAAAATGTGCAAATGGTGTCGGAAATGGGCTTATAATATATGTTTTCTGAGTGCGCTAAATCTTTTAAATATATTGGATTGTTTCACCATCCCAGAAAGTTAGTTTTTCATTTTGAATTCGTTTCGATAAATTTTTCATGACATTAGAAAAAAAAATTGAATTTTCGTTTATAGGTAGTTGTTTACTTATTTTTGGCATAGACTTTATGCCACTTAGGTAGTATTTTCAGTAACTTTATTTTTTAAAGTAGTGGTGTATATTTAAGGATTAGAATATCTCTTATGTATATCCTCACATGTTTCTTATGCTCAATTTAATTTACTTGGCAAAATATTGTATATTGTGTTCTTTCGAGGTTAATATGTTTAGAAGCACACCTAAACCATACACCTCAAGGCTACATCTTCAAAGTGAAAGTCACAAGTGAGCTATCAAATCTAATAAATTCATCAAATGACGATTCTTGCAAACATACGTCCTTATCACTTAGTAATTGGAACAACTAAAAAAGTGAGTGAAGAAGAAGAAGAAGAAGAAGAAGAAGAAGAGGGATACAATCAACAAATGAAGAATATTACCCAATTGTTCCTGTTTTGATACCATCCCCCATCATCAAAGGGTAATCTATTTTCATCCCTTCTTGTATCTCGGGTATGACTTTGATCTCCATATGTGCCCAAAGACTAATCTGATTTGGGATCTTGATAAAATTTGTTTTCAATTGTACTATGAAGACAATAACTTTTTTGTTCTTTTTTCATTTGGATGGATCAAACTATTGATTATATAGAAACTATATTCACCATTCATATCTTACATGCTTTGTTTAGGTAGTGACTTTAGTGTTATCTTGAGTATCGATTGTTTATAATAGGAGTATGTTTCTTCCTTCTTGGAATTTGCGTGCATTTGTAATTTTCTTCCAGTTGCTTACAGTTAATATAGCTAATACATAGAGGTCATAGTAAATTATTCGCAACGAATAAAAATCACAGGTAAGCATTCTAAAAATCTTTCACAATCATCATAGCTCACTTACACGATGAAACACAAGGTATTTTATCTATCTCTCCTTTACTTTGTACCCTTTAATCCAATTTAACTAATAACGAGGACACAATACTGTTTAAATTTAGGAGTGGGAGTTAGTAACTTGAGAATTATTAAGTAGATTAAATATTTTTTATTTCCTTTCCATGATCTCTTAAGAGCGTAGAGTTGTAGTAAGAATACTACAAAATCTAAGTTTGTGGGATGGGAGGATGAATTGAAAACAATTTGCAAGTTAGGTGGTAAAAGCAGATAAGGTTGGCTTCCACTAGTGAGACCGTAAATGAACCAACAATATGTGAACAGTTTGGGACTCGTCTCGGAAAATACGCATTTGTATTCGTTTCTTTATTTAAATAAACAAACTCAATTGTTTTTTTGTCCTTATGTGGTCCAGGCCAATTTTGCGCCACCACGACTAATTTCACAAAAGAAAATGCACGCCTCCTCATACATACACTCAGACAAATCGAAACTAGGTTACCCATATTCAGAGAAGTGATTTGATCCTTTTATCTCTCACTTCACACCTATTATGTGATAAAGAAATAGTATGATTCATGAGTTAACCTAAAAAAAACTCAAAATTTATCTAAAGCTCATTATAATATGATCTCATTCATGAACTATTTATTTATGTTCACGAACTATAAATCAATATGTGTTTATCTAATAGATATTTTGTAATTGAAAATTAATATTTGTTAGAACATTATTAATTTTTATTCATCAATATCACACTCAATAATTCCTACCATATACTCTATTCTATGCAAATTGTTTACTGAAATTCTACTTTAATCATATAAAAAACAGGTTGATCGTAGAACATTCAAACTTGATTCGAAAAAATTGTTAAAATTCATTTGAGAAATTAAACAAACAATTCTGAACATTTAGTATTCAATTCCTCTAAATTTTAGCATACTTGTTTAATTTTTTAATTTAAACAATTTTTTTATATATTTAAAAGCCATTTTGATTTTGAATAAGATTCAATCAAAAAACCGCTTAGTTATTAGTATACTTTAACCATAATAGTAACTATCGATCTTACTAAACAAACAAATTTTAACACCTAATGTCTGGTTTAATTTGTCGTTTATCACTCTACCGTCCCCGAAATTTAGATGACATATACTTTATATTTTGAATAAATTACATAAAAATTATATAAAAAGATATTTCGTCCAAAAAAAAAGATATTTTATTAGCCAGTATTTAAAAGAATGGTACAGCAAAAAGAATAAGGAAAAAAGGAACAATTAGAGCTGTACAAATTGGAAGGACACAAATGTGCGAAAAAACAGCTTCAACAAATCCACAAAGAAGGTTGAGATCTTAGAAGAACTCTCGGTTTTACTCCACTGAACAGTGGACGGTCTAGAGAGAAACACTCCTCACTCAGTAGTTCACTTCAAAATTACATGCACATTACATTATCCTACGATAGATCTTAGTGTCTATAATTATGTATCTATCATTCTCCGCCCTCAATTTGGTTGTTAATTGGCGGCGCAACTTCTACATAATTTTAGAAAAAGTCCATTATTTTTTAACTGTCCTCCCACTTGTCATACACTCTCAACTTACACTACTATTTTTCTCAACCATTACTCTAACTAAAAACTAGGACTTAATTTTTTTTTCACCATACAACCTTAACTCAACCTCTACTACAAGAACAAACTTTTGTTTTCTTTTTTATCCATTCGCGACTCGTTATGTATTTCAATTTTATCCATGGCTTGTATTGATCAGGACCAACAACAACCAGCTTTTAAGCACTATTGTAGAATATGCAAGAAAGGTTTTATGTGCGGTAGGGCCCTTGGTGGGCACATGAGAGCTCATGGAATCGGAGATGAAATTGGAAATCTTGATGATGAAGATCAAGAAAGTGACTGGGAAGAAAAGCTTGGAGGAGGAAGTGATAAGACAAGTAATAGGAGAATGTACCAATTAAGAACAAATCCTAACAGGTTAAAGAGTTGTAGGATTTGTGAGAATTGTGGTAAAGAATTTTTATCGTGGAAGTCTTTCCTTGAACATGGGAATGGGAAATGCAACTCTGAAGATGCTGAATCGCTTGTTTCATCACCCGAATCAGAATGGGAAGAGGATAATAATGCAGATAGAAGAGGGTGTGGATGGTCCAAAAGAAAAAGATCTTTAAGGACTAAAGTTGATAGCTATAGTACTTCAACTTATCCATGTAATGAAGAAGACGAAGAAGAAGAAGATCTTCTCTTAGCAAGATGTCTAGTTGATTTAGCAAATACAAGGGTTGAAAATTATTCAATGGCCGAGCAAGAGGAATCATGTGCCTCGGCTAGTAGAGAGGAGGAAAGGAGAAATCTAATGGCGTTTCTTAGTCCTCATAATCCTAATCGAGCTTCTATAGATTACAAGGCTAAAGGGGTTTCAAAAGGCTTGTTTGAATGTAAAGCTTGCAAGAAAGTATTCAATTCCCACCAAGCATTAGGAGGACATAGAGCTAGTCATAAAAAAGTTAAAGGTTGTTATGCAGCCAAACAAGATCTCCCTGATGATATAATAACACAAGAAGAATTTATGCCTTCGAAATCAACATCATCTTTTCAATTTGAACATTCCCCAGCATTGGTTGGCGCAGCTAGGAGAAAATCAAAGGTACACGAATGTTCAATATGCCATAGGGTCTTTTCAACAGGACAAGCTTTAGGTGGTCATAAGAGATGCCATTGGATCACATCTAATTCTTCTGATGTTAATTCATTCGCAAAGTTCAATTTCAATGATCATATAGAACAAAAATCTTCTCAATACAACAAGTCGGAAACACTTGATCTTAACCTTCCAGCACAAGTTGATCACGACATATCTGGGATAAGAAAAGATACTCGGGATCCTTTGAGTTTAAAGTTGTCTACAGAAATTCATCTGCATCCTTGGATCAATGGCGATACAAAAGCAAAGAATGTTGAAGATGGTTGTGATAACAAAAACAACATCGATGTTATTACTAGCACTACCACTCAAAATGTAGATGATGAAGCGGATAGCAATTTGAAATCAACAAAGCTTAGTGACTTGAAGGATATGAACATAAGTGGTAGTTCTTCCCATTGGTTACAGGTTGGAATTGGTACAACTACTGATGTTGCTACCACCACCTAATCAAATCTCTTTTTACTTTTTATTTTTTCAAATGTAAAGCGTCGCCCTAGTATATATCTATATGAATAAACTGTAAGTACTACAATGTAAACACTATACATTAATTTCTTTTTTATCATATTGATAAAAAAACCTTTTCCCTAAATTTTTCTTGGGAATGTGAACAAAGATTGTTAAATAGGTGATGGGGAATTACGTCACAGCCATTCGAATGTATATTATAACCTGAAGCCACTAAAGATATCGAGATAAATTCTATACATACTCGATCAATATTAATTGATGACTTCTTTCTAGATTATTTTTTATTTATCTTTTATATGTAACTTAGATTCTAGATAACATTAAGTACCACGATATATAGAATTCTTCAAATGTGTATCGTACAACCATATGATATTAATTCAATTCATTCTTTACATAATTTTACTTGGTACCCATTTCCAAGGATAACTAAGGTATCTCAAACTCTTATCACACAAGTTCATTCACGTGCATCAAATCAAAGAAAGAAAGCATCATAATAATCTGTTTGGGGCAGCCACAATTAAGAGAAACATTATAGAAGATTTACACGCCCCTAGGCTTAGTAGGCTTAGTAGAAGAGTTGGACTGATCTAATCAATACACGTTCGAATGGATGGCGATGAAGAGACTCGAATCCAGGACCTCAAGTAAAATTGTCAACTCAACTAAATGTTCGAACCGTTAATGAGAGATAAAACACACATTATAGGATATTTATACTCCAATATATATCTAAATCAAATTAATCTTTCATCCTTATTTACTTGATACTTCGTTATGTTGGATAATAACTGTCTTGCAATGTCTCAATAGCAGATATTATAACACACTTGGAGCCGCGTCATGATATCGCGTTGAAGGCCAATATTGAGGTTGGGATAATTGATGGTTTTCTCCCTTGTCCAGATTCGGAAAATTATCCATATGCTTTTTAAGGATGACTGACATTGTACACACATTATTTTACTGAATTATTTCAAAGTTCAAAGAACTAGATCCGCTAGATGTCATTTACTCTACTGATGGTGCTACAGTTTGTAGCATTAGTGACGACTCACAATTCGTCGTTATTGAGCATGATTCATCATTAATGGCGACAAGTCGCTAATGATTTGCTGATTTGTTTGGTCGGTAGAAGCAACCGTTAGCGGCCAAAAAAGAACTGTAGTCGCAAACTTACCAATAGCGACGACGGTTAAATGTCATTAGCAAGGGAAAGCATTCCCGGGTTAGCACCGGGTTTAGGTTTTTGCTAACCTCAAGTTGTAATATCCAGGATTGGGGTTTAAAAAATCTAACCCTGTTTTTCTTTTTTACTGAACCCGTTCGGGTTTAAAACACCATGTTGTCTCGGGATACATACCAAGTTGGTTTGAGTTTGTTTGCATTAATAAATTATTTTTTATAATTACTTTGTCACTCAAAAGTAAAAATTAAACTTAAAGATATAAAATAATATTCATGTTACAAAATGATATTCCAAAATTTGAGTATGAATTAATACATTTTAACATATTAAAAAAAGAAACTCGAAGTTAGAGAAAATAAATTCAAAGTTCAATTCAAATAGTTGCATACTGCGTGGTCTTGTTTGTAAGTGTTCCGATCATGAGGGTTTCTGGTGCAAGTATGTTTCACTTTAATTTGTTTCGTCTTTATGAATGATATTTTTAATTTAGAAGCTCTATGTGATTATCATTCGTGCAATTCACAACATGAAATCAATGAGGAATCTTTTTATTGCCGGTGTTTCATTCTTCCTCTGTGAAATTATGAAGTAAAACTCGAGAAGTCATTAATGGCAGACCAGGGAACAAGAAGAAGATAATGAAAAGTCGAGAGAAGAGAATAGGAATAGAGAAAACGATAGAAATCTTTTTCATTAAGTAAATATATGATTACAATAGTGTATATATATATATGAAGAATAAAACAGCTGTTAATCTAACTACTTTCTGACTACCTCCAGCTGTTTAACTGTCTTCTAGCTGTTGAAATGTTTGTTTATTGCATTTTGATCATTCATCTTTTATTTGCTTCAATTGCTTCCATTCTAATATCGAATTTATACTCCAAGACCTCCCCACAAACGGAATATGAATGTTTATAAGATCCAACTTGCTACTATTATAATGAAAAGCAAGAGATCCTAACGGCTTGGTGAATATTATCAGGTAGCTGTAAATTTGAAAGGATATAGAACAGTTTTATGACTCCTGAGTTAATCTTCTCTCTTGTGATCTTACAGTCTATGTCAACGTGCTTTGTTCTCTCATGTCGAATTGGATTAACCAACATGGCAGTAGCAGACTTACTACTGAAAAAACATGAGCTGGAAAAGAATGTAAAAAACCATAATCCGTTAAGGCATATAGAAGCCATTGAATTTCACAAGTTGTTGCTGCTAAGGCTCTATACTCAGCCTCTGTAGAAGAGCGACTAATAGTGGATTGTTTCTTACTTTTCTATGAAATTAATGAATTACCCAAGAAGATACAAAAATCTGTGATACTTCTTCGTGTATCTAAACAACCTGCCCAATCACTATCACAAAAAGACTTTAATTTTACCTCTGATGATGAAGGGAAGAAAAATCCTTGTCCAGGAGTCAATTTAATATAGCGTGGTACTCTTTGAGGTGCATTCCAATGAGTTTTGGAAGGATTGAAGAGAAATTGGCTTAAACAAGTCACAGAGTATGTTAAGTCAGGTCTAGTAATGGTTAGGTATAATAATCTACCAATTAATATTCTGTAGAAGAAGGATCTTCTAAGAGATTGTTATCTTCTTGTATCAATTTCTGTGTCGACTCCATAGGAAAAGAGACAGGTTTTGAGCTAAGAACACCACATTCTTGTAAATATCTAGAGCAAATTTTCTTTGACATAATGAAATTCCTTTTGAGCTTCTAGCAACTTCTATGCCAAGAAAAAAAAATTAATTCACCTATATCTTTTATGGTGAACTCAGAATGGAGAAATTGTTTTAATTTGTTAATTTCTGAGATTGGGCTGCTTGTTATGATTATATCATCAATATAAACAAGTAAAGCTATGAAGTTTGCTGAGGAGCCTTTGATAAAGAGGATAAAATCACTATTAGAGTATGAGAAACCATATAGTAGTAGAAGCTTGGCAAACCATTGCCTAGAGGCTTGTTTCAGACCATACAAGCTCTTTTTGAGCTTACAAACTGAGTTTGGTGGAGTTTTGAGACCATGAGGGATTTTCATATTAACTTATTCATATTAATCACCATGAAGAAACGCATTATTAGCATCTAATTGATGAATATGCCATTTATGTATTGAAGCTAAATCAATCATTAATCTTATAGAGGATAACTTTTCAACATGAGGGAAAGTGTCAAAAAAATCTAGGCCTTCCTATTGATTGTAACTTTTTGCAACTAATCTGGCTTTGTGTCTCTTAAGGCTACTATCTGCCCTATATTTAAGCTTAAATACCCACTTAGTTCCAATAGGTTTTATTTTTTCTGTAAGTGGTACAATTTCCCAAGTATTATTACTTTCAAGAGCTAAAAGCTCAATTTGAGTGGCTTTCATCCATTCAAGAGAAGTTGAAGCTTGTTTCTAGGTTTTTGGTTCAGTCAAGACACTTATAAAGGCAATGGAATGGCTGTATGTAGGTGATAATTGTGTAGTACTTAAGAAATATTGTATTGGATAGAGAGTATGTTTGGATTCAGGAAGTACCTTGTGTGTATAGGAAGTACGAAGAGCTTTGGAGGTGCAGACATAATCTTTGAGATAAGTAGGAGTTTGTCTATTTCTTGTTGGTTTTTGTGGTTGTATGGGTTCAATTGTAGTGTTGTTTTGTGGAGAATGTATTGGCGTTTTGGTTGTTAAATCAAGATAAGAATTATTTGAAGGTGGGAAGATAAAGGCATGAAGGTTTTGAGATGGAGAAATATCAGAGAAAGGGAATATGGTTTCGTGAAAAACAACATTTCTTGAAATGAATATTGTGTTAGTTTCTATATTCAGAAGTTTGTATCCTTTGGTTGCTAAATGATATCTCATGAAGACACATTTTGTAGTCCTATGATCAAACTTTGTTCTTCCTTGTTGTAGTGTTGAAGCAAAGCATAGACATCCAAAGACTTTGAGATGATTTAATGTTAGAGGTATGTTGTATAATACTTGGTAAGGAGATAAATTGTCCAGTAAAGGAGTAGGCAATCTGTTAATAATATGAGTTGAAGTGACAATAGCTTCAGAAATTGTATAGGCAATTTAGACTAAAACATTAGTGCTCTAGTTGTTGTTAAAAGATGTTGATGTTTTCTTTAAACCAATCCGTTTTGGTGTGGAGTTTCAACACAAGATTGTTGATATATAATTCCATGACTTGAATAAAAAGTAGGAAGATTAAACTCTAATCCATTATCAGTCCTTATCTTCTTAATGCTAACATGAAACTGAGTATGAACAAGATCGTAGAATGATAGTAAATGATTATTAACTTCTGACTTATTTTCCATCAAATACACCCAAGTACATATTGAAAAATCATCAACTATCGTAAGAAAATATATGACCTGAGTAAGAAGTGTGTTTGAATGGACCCCATATATCACAATGAACCAATTCAAAACAACAAGATCTTTTAGATTGAGATACAGGAAATACAAGTCGTTTTTGTTTTGCAAATGAAAAGTGTAAAAAATATTGAAAGGTAAAAAAGAAATAGTATAATCTACTGCCCTGCCTTAGAGCTTGAATCTTTGCTCTAGAAGGATGTCCAAGTCTAGCATGCCACAAGTCGAATTTTTGAGTTGCAACTGAGAAAGTAGAGTGTGTCTGCAATGGTGTGTGTAGATAGTATAATCCACTTCTTTCATACGCAATCCCAATCATCTTCTTGCTCTTTTAATCGTGCAACACACAGTATGAAGGAAAGAAAGAAACTGAAATGTTTGATTCTTTTGTAAACTTTGATATAGAAAGTAAATTGTGTTTAAATAATGGAGCACGTAAAACATTCTTTAGCATGATGTGGTTGTTTATTTTTATATTTCCTGTATGAGTAGCTGACACCATATGACCATTAGGTAGTGATACAGAGATGTTTACATTATAGAAATCTTTTGTATATAGAGATGGAGAAAATATGAGGTAATCAGTTGCCCCTGTGTCTAAAATGCATGAGGAATTAGAAGAAATACCTTCTTGAATGGAAACTTGGTGTACAGCAGGAACATTGATTGAAGAATTATGGGCTAAGTAAATGAGTTTACTAATTTATGTAGGTGTAAACTCATAAGAACTGCGAGTTTTTTACTCAACTTGACCTTCTTCATCAGTTGTAACATAGTGAGCCTTTGGATTATTGTTTTTGAAGATTCTTTTTCCCTTTGGACCATTCCATCCAATGGGATATCCATATATTTGAAAACATTTGTCAATTGTGTGTCCTGTGTATCCAGAATGAGTGTTGATCACCTTCTTCTTTTCACCATAAAATGATGGTTTCTGCACTTTCGTCACATAAAATGCTTGAGTAGTATCAATAGTATTTGCTAATTGACATTGGCTCTCTTCTTGAATTTGTTGGAATTATGCCCTAGTCCCGATCGTCATGTAGTGAATTGAACACACGTGTATACTGTACACGATAATAGTTATCCTTACAGTCGTGATTAAAGGAATTGTTTCCTTGAATCTATGGCAAGCTTTTATGATTATGATATTCATTTATATAACATAAAGGCAGATCCTTGGTTAAGTTACGCACTAGATATCATAAGGTTTTATGATAATGAGAATCTAGCTCATAGGACTTAATCTAAAACTTGTTCTTAATCTTAGGATCATTGAGCTAGGACCTCGATGATCCGGTTAGATTAATATGTAGCTCACGAGTATTTATTGGATAAATATCGTTAGTTCTCGTTCACCGAGTTAGGTACATAGATAATGTACATAGAGATGTGATTATCGAACCGACTAAAGCTAGAGATTCCTAATGGTTAATTACCTTGAACTGTCAAGTGGGTTAATCTTTATAAGGACTTAAATGCTTGTAATCCTTTGACCTGAGATCATCACTATAGTTGTATATGTGCTTGTTGTGTTTTGATACTGGACTACTAGTGTGTCATAATGCTAGTCGAAAGGATATTGGACACAACTAAGTATTTATCCTCCTAGGGATGAGTTAAGATGGAATCTATCAACTCTAAGTAAAGAGTTTGAACTCTACGATGTCATAAGATTATAACGATTGTATTAAATCCTTGGCCAAGGTGATGGAATGAATGAAGAAAGGAGTTTCTTAGGTCATTCGTCAATCGTTGATAATCAACGTGTATCGTAGTTGATTTTCTAATGGGATTTGACAGATATACCATATCCCAGGATGATCCAGAGCTGTAAAGATAGAGGGGTTACGTGTATAATCGTTTACCGGGTTCTTCGTACAGAGTTACTTCACGTTATCCAGTCATTGGGGAGTGTTGTTAGACGCCAACCTCGATTAGTAGATAACTAAGTTAACTACTACCGGTTTAACGATGAACCCACGTAGTCGCACACTAACGAGTGCATTGATCTTGCTTCATGTTATTAACTGGTTTTTATTATCGGATAATAGATATTAATTAATTATATACTTGGAATTAAGATAACATTTTACGAAAAAACAAACACTCTTGAGAGCTTTATTTGTATCTGCATACAGTAACTAGGTTCCAGTCCTTTCAAGAGATTTTTCCTGCAGATACACAATTTAATTAGATATCAAAGATTTACAGATTTGATTAGTACTGGTATGGTATAGTTTGAATACATACAGCTGCGCCATGATCTTTCCATCTCCGTTAACTGTGGAGCTCCCTAGGTGTGGTTCAGCATGAATCTACAACAACATTGCAATAAATGGTTGCATTACAAACATAATTCAATACATATATAAAATTATATCAAATCTTCTTACTTGAGCAATATCCCATTGTTAAAGTTTCGGAAAACCTATACCACCATATTCTAAAAGCCACCCCAATTAGCACCGATCGAATTGTTCCCATAACTAAAACATAAATATTATGTGGGGGCAATGCAACATATACCACCATCTTCTAATACAAAAGCCACAAACCATACCATGCTTCAAACTTTAATATTCGATAGTTTGGATTTTATTTTTATCATATTGGCCTCAGTTACAAACATCATCAGCCTCATATTACATGGTTGATCATGTCGGTTTACTGGAGAGCAAACTCAACCATTACTTAGTTAAACAATTCAAGGTGGTAAATTATAATGGCTAACTATACCATGTTAAATCAAACTAATTATCAGGAGTTCTTCCCAAATTTACCTAGTTTTTTTTTTGGATTCTTCGCAGACTTACCAGGTCAATCATTTTATCTTGGAAAATAAATAAAAATGCAATATTAATATAATCACTGGAATTTTTTAGGAAATCAAGGATATAGTTTCGAATACACCATTTCAAAATCAGAAACAAACACACACAATTTCAACCCATTTCGAATACACAAATCATACCATTTCGAAATGAGAAATCAACAAATACAATCGACCATTAAAACATAAAGGATCTAAATATACAAACATAAATCTTAACAGAGGATGTGAGAAGAAATAAGACTTGGCGGAAATGGTGGTTTATCACCATTTCGATACACCTCACACATATATTGATCCACGAATCAGAGAGATAAGCACAACCCCGCCGAATAGACTTTGAATCAACAATTTCTATCAGAATAGTAATAATCCATTGACTAAATTGAGATATTAGTAACAGAGACTAGGGTTATGGAATAGGTTTTATCGATGAGAAGAAGACGATATAGAAAGAGAAGGGGGAGTACGGGTAAGAGGGAAGCCAAAATGACAATATGCTGAACTTACGGCATATATATATATATATATATGTATGTGTGTGACTTTTATTAAGTGAACAGTACACCGGTTGGCCGGGTGAGTCCGTGTGTTAAAGTACTCAAGAGAGACCCGAGTTAATCTGGGCGGATTTTAAAACTCAATGAGGGAACCCAAGTTATTCTTGGGTCTAGGGTATCTAAACTCAAATTATCCAAAAAAAATTACCAAGTTCGATCGGTTTTACCATTACCAAAATTTCTGCCCAGCCCTAGTATCTCAAATCCCCCATACTACTCAAATTTTAACCAGTTGGGTTAGCTCAACTTGGCTAGACATTGCTATTTCTTCAGCACTTAAAGGGAAGTACATGGTTCGAATTCCCTCCCTAACAGGCGTAAAGTGAAAAGTGCAAGGTTTGAACCCCTCCCTGATTATAGTAACCTATTTATGATATATTTGCGATATGCATAAAAAGACTTACATATTACAATGAAATTAGTCGTGGTATGCGAAAACTAGCCCGATCACCCACGTATCCAAATAAAAAAAGATTACTTAGATTATGAGTCTCCGGGTTAGAGTCAAGAGTAGTAGTGTCCAACTATATTGGGGATGGTGTATCAATGATTAAGATTTATTGTGTTATTGACCCGAACTCTTATTTTATGGATAAAGGCTTTAGTTGATACGCTCGAATGTATTAGTTGAATGTGTATTTTCCTTCTATCATATCTTCTATTAGGGTGCAGTTGAGATCTTTGTCGTGATCGATTAATTTGCCCATTCATAGTGTATTTGACTTTTTATTGGACTACAAGAAAACAAGCATAGGAATATCGGTTGAGAAGACCAAACCTTACCATCTGCATTAACGGTTGTTTAGTTTAAGTGTAATTTTTTTTTGTCAATCTACTACAAGGATTTTGCCGAAAAAGAAGCACGGATATACCATTAAATATAAAATTACGAATCAAACCCCCTCCTTCTTATATAAGATTTCAAGATAATTGAAACTATAAATAACCGAACATCATTTTTACTTTGAAATGTCAATTCAGTGTTATGTATTTTGTAGCTCCATCGGCAATACCGTTTATGTTTCGTTTGATATGATAAACTTTCAATTTCAGAAACATAGTCATTCATTTTCACATTTCACTAATAATTAAAAAAAAAATCATTTAGTACCCTCTATTATTTTAAATCTTTAAATAATTTCAAAATTATCCAAATAAAAAAATTTACTCTTAAAGTTAAGACCACCTGCGTTCCTCATCGTAATAAAGACGGTCCAAGTTTTCTTTATCTACATAATTTGATCCTTCTTTTTTTTACAATTTTGTAGGTCAAATTGTCGTCTTTATTGATCGCCGCTGAAGCATCCTTACAGGTTCCAGTTTTTCGTGAAGGAAGCGTCGTTTAATCTTAATCAGGTTAGATCCATTCCATCATTGTTAATGTGTAATTAATTGTATAAAAAATTGTCGAGGGGAATAGTGTTAAGAATAATACATACAAACCAACTTTCTGGAGTCAATTCCTTTAATGTTGTCAACGAAATACTATTCTCGAAAGACAATTACTCATATGATATTGAAAAAGAGAGCAAACATTAAGATCCAAGAAGTGTGGGCAATATTGACAAAAAAAAAAGTGTGGGCAAGACTAGAGAGCACGTACAATCCTAATTTTAATATGACTATTTAAGCATCAGGTCAAGATACACCATATTTCCTCTAACAAAACGGCATTTGTTTATATTCGTAAGAAAAATAGGAAGTTCTTGATCCCTAACTAGTCTCGCAAATAATATCGTAAACAAATCGAATCGAGACAAGTCAAAAACTAGACATATAAGTTTCTTTGTTTAATTTCTTGAATCGAGCTTAGTCGAACTTAAATTTTAATAAGCCTAGCCAAATATGTTAAAAATTGTTTATTTAACTTATCGAATAAACTTTTTGTAAGTCAAACTCGAATTGTTCACATATAATTTATATATAATTTAAACAGAAATTTGAAAAAAAAAATTGTATTGAATTAAATGGAATGCGTTATATGAATGATGAAGTGTTACATTATCAAAAATAAAAGTTTAAAGAAACAAAAAATATCCAACTATTTTTAAACTTTAATAATATTTTTATAAATAAGTAAAATGAATTTACAATTTTATAAATATGAACGAATCGTTTACTAACGAGTTTAAAGAAAAAAATTCTTACTAAGTTTAAATTGTAGATTGGTTTCCGTAAATTCAATATTTTAATTTACGTCAGGTTAATCTATAAAATGAAATTTAAAAAAATAATAATTTAACAAAACTTTTTTAATACATATAGTCTAACCACTAGACTAACTATCTATCTTAATTCAACGAAACTTTGCTTTGGTGACTAAGTTATTTTGTTATTAGAGGTTAATGTTTTCTAATTCAAACTATACATACAAGTTTATATAATTTAAAAATCAATTGGAACCGAATTTTGAGTTAGTAGGATTGGCTAACAGGCGTGTGGATTTCATTAACAACTACTCACACATTAACTAAGCATTTGTCTATAATTGGAATTTGCTTAATGGTTCAACCAGCATGCTTGAACTTGTGGTCACGGAATTTAAATATATGTGGTTGATTAAGTGATTATTTTTTTTTTTTTGAATACATGAGAGAGCCACTTTGGACTCGGAGTAAATGACTCCAATGAGATTCGATCCCAGGACCTCTAGGTCTCTGCGGAGTAACCTAACCACTAGGCTAACTATCTATCTCTGATTATTTTTTTCAATTAAGGTCAATTACACTATTTACATTTAATATTAGCGTGGTGTACTCTAATATCTTGGAACAAATATATTACATATCACGGCTACTTAAATTTAGCTGCCTGCTTCATCGTTACAACTAACTATAGCAGAATTATTGACTTGTATAAGCAAGACAAAATTATTAACCACATTTGACCAATATATATTTAATGGGAAAGAAACATAACTAAAAGCAACAACAACATTATTATACATGAGACTAGTAGAAATACAAGATAAGAAATTTATTTTCCGCCTTTGATCTCAGAATAAATACAAAAATAAAAAATAATTATAAGCCTAACAATATCGGATTACGGAATTCAACAAATATATTTAATAGTTTTCCAAAAAATAAAAATGGGATGGTAAGTTAATGGGAAAAATTGGAATTGTATATTTTTATTTGGAAAATAATATTCGCGTGGGATTCAACTTAAAGTCGGGTCAAAAAATTGGCGACGAACGCAATTATACTTATACGTGGCAGCGGTTTCAACCGCGCGATAGATTTTTTAGTATAGATAAGAACATCGAAGCAAGCGAGAAGGATGGAAAAGTATTTGGACTAGTTTTCCAAAATTATTAATGGAATTGTAAGTGAAGGAAAAATATTGAATGGTGATTTTTTATTTAGTAAAATATTTGAGGTTGGTTTTGACTTAAGTGAAAAGATGAAGTAAAATTAAGTGAAAAGATGAAGTAAAATTAAGAGGTGTGTTTAGGGGGATATGTAAAGAAATAAATGCAAAGTTGGCATGTTACATGTCAGTCTTTTCTTTACTCTCCCTTGATGCATACGCTTTAAATATGGTTTTTTTTCCTTGAGAGTTATTACTTTTTGCCGTTTTGGAAAAAGATTTACATCAAATGAAATCCATATCTAATTTGCTGAATATTACATTTAAATTACATAAATATGTTACATATCTCTTGGTAAAAGTATGCTTTATGCTTCTGCATAAAACGGAGAGGTACAAGATCTCTATTGCACTCAAAAATCACACACAACTTTTTGTTGGTTTTGCTTCAAACGTAAACAAAATCTTTTTTCAAGGAGTTGTTTTAGTTTTTTTTAATTTCGCCTTTTTGTGCCATGGAGAAATATAAGTGTAGATTGTGCTCAAGGAAATTTGATAATGGTAGAGCTTTAGGTGGGCATATGAAGTCTCATATGATGAACCTTCATGCACCATCAAAGAAAGGAGAACAGAAACAACCAAGTGAAGAGTTGTTGCTAGTTCAAAAGTCATGTTCGTCCGATGAAGAAGAAAACCGAAAGAAAGAGAAGAAACCTGTGTTTACTGGTGAAGCAAGTTCTGGAGTTATGCTTCAAAATAGGGAAATCGAGCCCTATACTGAGTCTGATTCTGAGTCCGGATCATCGGAAAAAGAATTTAGAAGATCAGGTATGATTAGAAAATCAATTTTTTCAGATAATGAAGCACAAGTGAAAAAAACCAAGTATGGGGAGGGTGAACCAGTAAGTTCATTCTCGGATATTACACCTGAAGAAGGTGTTGCTTATGGTTTGATGATGTTATCCAGAGATAAGTGGGATAAAGACGATGAGGAGGAGGAAAAGAAAAAGGTTGAAAAAATGAGTAAGTTGAGGGGTACTAGAAGTAAGTACAGGTGTGAAACATGTAACAAAGTGTTTAAATCGTATCAAGCTTTGGGTGGTCATAGAGCAAGTCACAAGAAGGTTAAAACTGATAATCAGAAAGCTAAAATGGCCATGGATGGTGGTGCTTTGGTGATAATGGAAGAGAGAATACATGAATGTCTTGTATGTCACAGAGTGTTTTCTTCAGGGCAAGCTCTTGGTGGGCACAAGAGATCACATAGTGCTCTTGCTGCAAGTTCAAGTTCAAACACAAATGTTATTGTTGATGTACCTGCTGAAGAACCTAGTTCAAGGATATTTGATCTTAACCTTCCAGCTCCACCTGGTGAGGATGATAATGAGATTCGCCAAATGGACAACAATGCTATTTCCGATTGAATTTATTTTTATTTTATTTGTATTGTGAGGTATGAATATTTGTATTGTGGGGTGTGTGAAACTTTCGTTATTGGGTTTTTGTTATTAATCAGTTTGGTTATTATATAATTGAAACATATATGCAATTAATTTTGTTTTTCAAGTCCTGGTCACTGTACTCTGAAACATGATATTATTTAATGAAGAATCAGAGGAAGTGTTATTGCAGTTACTTACTGTATTTTATATTGAGTATGTCGTATTTATGAACAAAAGAATGTACCAACACTCTCTCTGAAATTTGTTTGTCTCGGACATTGTGGTGAGACAGGTTTTAGTATCTCTGTAGTTTTATGACTGGCCCTTAGTCCTTGCAAACGTAACTTAAATAGTTACTGTTGCTATGTTTTAGTACAGTTGGTGAAGTTTTAAGCTAATTCTCTCTAACTTTTGTCTCTGGATTTTGTTTTTCCCTGTCATTATCCGTTACAAGCATTGTTTGCAAACCGGAGACATAGTACCGTACCGAAATGAAGGATTTTAGTTTATTATTTAATTCATCAATTCATTATTTAATACACGGGATATTTAATTCAATTTTCACGGAAAAGTATTCAACAAAAACAAAGTACAATATGCTTTTACTAAGAGGAAACGGAAAAGGCAAACAGTTCAGTTTTTTTTAATTAAGCAAGTTTTATAATAAGTTAAATTAACTCTTCGAATATAGTTACAGAAGAACTACAACAGTATGAACTATTTACTAACTAGTGTTTCCAATTGTGTGGAACGTCAACCCAAACACCTACCTACTAACTAAGAAGCTAAACTAACATCATTTTGGAACAAAAAAAAAAAAAGCTAACATCATTTCTTCCACATCACACCCATTTGTCATTCTGTAGAAACGATCCCTTTTATTTAATGAAACTTATTTTTGCTTGATTATTCCCAACAATTTCATCATCATCTCATCAAATGTAAAAGAAAAAAAAAAATCAAAGAATGTCACATGTTATTGCATTTTATTTTCTTTTAAACTTTATTGAAAAGTATAAATTCTTAGTCTTCTTGATCCAAGATGAATTCTACATCAGATGGTTTTAATCGTTATTATTGCGAAGGCAATTTATATGCTTATATTTTGCGAAGTAATTATGGAATTAGATACTATTATAATAATAGTGTTCATATGATCAATTCTACAAATATATAGATATGCATAAGCATAACGGTATGACACTAGTTAGTATTTAGAGTTCCATTTTAATTGCATCTCTTGGACTAACTTATAAGAAAAATAAATAGGGATTTTATTTTAGTAATAATATAAATCATAATTTTTATAAGTAAATAAGGAAAATATGTTTTGAGACAAAAAAAAAACTAAACTTTATATTTTAGGGTCAATTACCCATGGACTTTTAAAGATTATTGTAGTGACACATAGGAGTTAGTCAATTCCTCTCTCCTTTTCTGAGACTAATAAGATGTTCAATGTCATAACTACTTTTCTAGTGCATATAAGACAAAAAAAAAATTCTCTCTCCTCCACTACCATTATTATCTCTCCTCCATTACCATTAATCTCTCTCCTCCTTTATCATTTTTTCTCTCTCCTCCTTTATTAATTATCATATAATTTTCAACTCTGACCGCAACCGCCGACCACCGCCAGAAAAAGTTCTGAGCGTGGAAAAAGTTCTGAGCGTAGAAAATAGTTCTGAGCATAGAAAATAGTTCTGAGTCAAGGGTGTTGAGCATGGAAAAAGTTATGAGCTTTGGATACTGAGAATGAAAAAAAATACTGAGCATGAAAAAAGTACTGGGCATGGGCTACTAAGCATGAAAAAAGTTGTCGAGTATCGGAAAAAAGTTCTGAGTCTCGAAAAAAGTTGCTGAGTATTCGAATTTTTTTGTTGACTGACTTCACTGAGTATGCTCGTTTTCTCATTATCTTTATTGAGCATGCTCAGTACCTTGTTGAGTGTTTCTCATATAATCAGTAAAAGTGCTGAGCATTTCTTGTATAATCAGTAAAAATGTTGAAAAATTAGACAAAAGTTATGGAGTTTAATACAACAATCTATTTTACATTACAAAAATTAAATTATTAAATCATAATTACAATAAAAGAAAAATAAAGAAAGGCAATGTATTGAGCAAAGTAGATATAGATTAAATATCTACTGAGCATTTTGACCAAAAAAGAAAAAAAATCACTAAGAATCTGTTGAGGAGATGCTATTGCTTTAGTACGACAATAAAAAAAGAAAAATAAATTTTCCATGACTTGACGTTGTTCAGTAGGGCCACCATTGTTCATGGGTCCTTTCAACCCTTCCTCTTTCCCCCACCAATGCAAAAGCCTGTAATCTGATGAAAAAAAGTAGCAAACAAATGAAAATTGAAAAGGAATTAAGATTGATTAAATAAGGCCACAATTACCTCAAGATATTTCATCCCCTTTTTGGCTTTGCTGCTTCTTTCCCGACTCTTACTCCGTGAGTCTGCAAACCAAGTGAATCAAGGGGAGAACATTGTTGATCCTTCAGTCTCCTCTCGACAAAATCCGGCGAGGCTAAACTTCTCGACAAAATCCGGAGAGGCTAACCTGCAACAGAAGACAGAGAGACACACTGCAGCTTCTCCGGCAAGGCTCACCTGCAACAGAAGAAGGCGTTCTCCAATGGTAGCTTCGAAAAGAAGTTGAGACGAAGCTTAGATCCGGTCACGAACAACTCCTTGCTCCATCACCGCCGAGAGCTTTGCAATCACCAGATCTGTTTACCAGGTCGGAGAAGCATCCATGTCCGGCGATGAATCTCCTACGGTGGTGCTCGACACTACTTCTTGAACAAAATACAAAGCTTCGAGATCTATTGAACATCACAACCTCGAGCTCACACCTTCACCGAAAGAGCCGAAAGTCACGAAAATAAAAAGCTGATTGGAGAGAGAGAGAAGGAGAAGCGTGAGTGGTGGGTGTGTTTTTTAGGATTAGAATTAATTGTAAAATTATTAGTATATATAGGAAATAAAAAATAAAAAGGAGTAAAAAAGTAATTGGTTTTTTGACTTATAGTGTTAAATATTTGTTGTGGCCTTTAGTAAGAAGAGGCTATAGAGCCGGTCTTGTTAGGTCACTAGGTGGTGTTTTCAAGACCCTTTGGGTAATAATCTCTATATTTTAAGTTCTAACTGAAATTAGTTCTTTTCAAAGCCTAATTTTAAGTTTATGGTTTCATTTTTTACTTTTATACCCTTACTTTGGCTAAAAAAATTATCTCTCCCCTTTTTTCGTGGGTACGGACCCACTACCACTCGCAACCATGTTCGTTAATTATAATCATGATGTGTACGGACCTGTGTCATTTATCACAACAACGGGTTGTACCCATGGACCAGTACAAGTCATTTGCAATAGCCCCCAGTTCTTGGGTTGCACCCATCACAACCAAACCCAATAAATAAAACTCTTCACAACCCAAATTTTTTATTGGGTTGTACCCTTAAGGAACAAAAAACAAACCGACATTCTTTACACTCGCTGCACATAAACAAATCAATTGGAACAACAACAAATGAAGGAACAAAAAAAACAACTCGATGCAAAATCATCACCATATAAACAAAAACATCAAGGAATCACTTAACACTCGCAGTATTGGAACAAACAAGAACAACAAATCTATTCACACTCACTGACTTTAAAAAAACTGTTGCAACAGAAATGAAAAACAAAAACAAAATCAGAATTGGGCTTCACGGGCTGTAACCACGGTGCTGATGTACTTGGGTTGGACCCATGGTCTGGATATGCTTCAATTCACGGGTTGTACCCATGGTGGAGGAGAGGCAGCGAATTCTGATCCAGGTGGAGATTGGAACACAATGGGTTGTACCCATGGCCCACTATCGCTTCAAACTCGCCAGAGAATGGCCACGAACGGCAGTGGAGAAGTTATTGGGCTTGTGCTGGAGGAGATCGACTTGTTCAATGGGTCGATGGATTTGTGCGATGTTCGATGGTGGAGGGGTGCGGTTTGGTGCGAAGTCCACGTGGCGGGAAGGTGAGACATGAGATGGGAGGTCGGATCGGGGATGGTGATGATGGTGATGAAAGTGATGGTCATGAAGATAGTGGTGGTGATGGTGATGAAAGGGGAAAGGTGGATTGGTGGGAAGGTAGATCCGAGTGGTTATGATGTTGGTGGAGATGATGGTGGTGGTGAAGATGGTGGTGAAAAGGCCATGATGGCCGGTGGTTTTCTTCTGTAAGGTGTGCCGGGAAGGTGAGACCAGAGGGAAGGTGGGACGGTGATGGTGAGGGAGGGTTGTGTGTGAAAGGAGAGAGGGGGTTGCCTCCTACAGGAGTGTGTGGTGGTGGATGGTCAGAGGAATGGAAGGGAGCGCAGAGATGGCAGTGGGTTTTCTTCAGAGGGGAGGGTTAGTTCGCAATGGAGAAGACAAATGGGAGGGGTTCGTTACTTAAGAGAGTTGGGGTTTGGGTTTTTTGGTTCTCTCTGTAGGTAATAGGGAAGTGGGGGGGGGGGCGTTTTGAGTTTTTTACCCCCTTTAGTTGGGCTCCTAACTAGTAGTTAGGAGGTAGGTTTTATATTATAAACCCATAGGTGCTTTGGGACTTATAAGATTAAAACCCCTAAGTATAAAGTTTGCAAGTTAGTATTAAGAAAATGTACGGGAAGTTATGATGGTTACTATTACCTTGATAAATCAAAAAACCTTGATAAATTAGTGTGAAGTGTAGGGATAGTAACGGTTCGACTTTTTGTAAAAAAAAAATTAAAAACTGTAACTTTAACTGTTTATTTTATTATATACTATATGCTAACGGTTTGAACCAACGGGTACACATTTCAAAATCATATCCGCATTATTAGGTTTTGGTTTTTTAAACGGTCTCGCAGTTTTAAACCATAACCAAATGATAATTTAAAAATTTATTAATTTTTATTAAATCAAACCACACATATAAGACACATCTCTGAGGTATATAAAATATTGGGTTGGGTTTTGATTAAATTGCATATTTATTATGTAGTTAGTTAAATATAGTATTTAAAGTTTGGTTTTAGAATTTTAATATACCTAATTAACCTAGATTATTATATGAGCCAATTAGAGATTAATGCCTATTAAAAAACTTATTTGAAAAAAGGTGCCTAGAATAAGATATTTTATAGAAAAATGCCTCATCCCAAACTACCCTTATAATTAACAATTAAAAAAAAAGAAAGTAGAAACAAAACAAAAACTAATAATCACACGCGCGCGTCCGTGAAATTTTTTAAAAATCGTCATAACTAATTCTAAAAAAATCAAAAAAATCAAAAATTTATATATTTGGATAAAGCAAATTAATATTTACGTCTATGATTTTTTTCAGAATTTTTTGAATTTTTTGATTTTTTTCAGAATTTTTTGAATTTTTTGATTTTTTGAATTTTTTTGAATTTTTTTATTCGCAGAAAATGGAATTCCATGTTTAAAATACGGAAACATGGAATTCCATGTTTTAAACATGGAATTCCATGTTTTGATATAAGGAATTTGTTTTCCGCAGACACGAAATTCACTGTTTAAAACATGGAATTCCATGTTCTGCGAATTAAAAAATTAAAAAAAAATCAAAAAAATCAAAAAAATCAGAAAATTCCGAAAAAAATCATAGACGTAAATATTAATTTGATTTATCCAAATATGATTTTTTTCGATTTTTCTGATTTTTTTTTGAATTAGTTATGGCGATTTTAAAAAAATTTCACGGACGCGCGCGTGTGATGAAATTAGTAGTAGGTGATGGTGGTGGTGGAGGTGGTGATGGTTGTGGTGGCTGTAGTGGTGGTGGTGGTGGTTATGATGGTAGAGGTGGTGGTGGTGGTGGTTATGATGGTAGAGGTGGTGGTGGTGGTGGTGGTGGTGGTGGAGGAGGTGGTGGAAATACCCTATTATTTGTTTAAGATTTAAAAATAAATATTGTATTAAAAATAAATAATATATTTAATAATAAGGATAGTATAGGTATAAAAAATATAAAGGGGATGTTTTCTATAAATAATTGTTCTATTAGGCATTTATCTCTAAATAAGAAAATTAGAGGCTTAAAAAAATGAAAGGCATCATTAAAGAGGCATTTATCTCTAATTACCCCTTATTATATAATACGAATATATATATATGATAATAAACGCTTGTCGGTTATTCAGATTTATTTTTATCTAAAACCATAACCTAACGGTTTTAACCATCAGTTACACTTTTCAAAACCATAACCTAATACTTTTAACCACGGTTACATAATTCGCTTTTTAATTAGTTAGGTTGTCATCGGTTTCAATTTTTAACCGTAACCATTGCCATCCTAAGTGTGCCGAAAGAAGAAGACAATGTGAAGAAGGCAAACAATTCAAGATTAGTGACAATTTGCAACCATGCGAAAAAGAGATTAATAGTCACAACACTATTCCTAATAGTTCGTGGAGTCCAAGCAACAAGGGGATGAAGAGTTTTTTCAGGATATTGGTTATTATAAAAGTAATCATGCAAAGATAGGTGTTCTCCTATCAAGAGACTTCAAAGGCTATACATACCAAGCTAAACCAAAGGAGTATAGTCAGTAAGTCTTTATGTTTTCATCACTCTATTTGCAAAGATTACGAAGCATGGGAGAAACAAAATGTAATGTCTATTACGCATCATAATAATAACACATGTTGTCTTTCTATGAGCTCGAGCTTGTGTATTCGTTTTCTACATTTTAAAACTTGTTTTCTAAAGGGATGCGATCACCCTTCCAAAGTAATTGCCAAAATAAAATGACGACATATGTTTACAATTGTCAAAGATTCGGGCACCTTTGATAGTTTCGATGGTGAAGTCTGTTTGGGAAAATTTAAGTCGGGTATCGCTTGTTTTTTTGAAACTATACTTTGTGTAAGGGAATCTCATCCCATTATTATGAGTTTCAAATATGAAATCTCTTTGATAAAGACCCCACGAGTACTGCTAATCACTCGGGGGTGTTTTGATCATTTGACATGCATGTGTGAATATTAGTATTGTAGACTCTAGTATATATCATGTCTTTTCTTGCATATCAATAATATATGTATCTAGTATTATATGGTTTGTTTCATACTCCTAATAATTTTGAAGAACGTGTTAAACTCTTGTATGATATAATAATATGTAAAAGTTATATTAATGAACCATGGATTATAATAGGTGATTATAACGATATTCTCAACCTAAATGAGAAATTTAGTAAAAACCTTGTTGATAGTAAACACATTCTGGAATAAAAAAATTCTACTTATAATAATAGTTTAATTGATTTACATTCCTACAGTTGTTTTACTTGGACTAATCGGCGTGATGACAATGCTCGTCAAGGTCAAACTTGATCAAGCGTTTGCTTCTCAGAATTTGATAAATAGGTTCTCAAATGCTCAGGTATTTGTCCTACCAACAATCAGATCAGGTGAGTTACCTTTAATTTTACAGCATGGCCCATCTATGAGACATGGACAAAGAGTTTTTAGATCCAAATCGTATTGGTGGGATCATGAACAATAATAGGTGTGGTTTTAAATGCATGGGGAAATCCTGAGGATGCAGAGTCGCTTGATATCTTGTCAATAAAAGAGACGAGTCCATAACAACACTTAAAAAAGATGAGTAGGATTACTTTTAAAAATCATGAGGTCCAAATCAAACAACTCCAGAAGAGATTAATTAAGATTATCAACAAAAATCCACCACCTTACCTTCAGGTTGAAGAGCGTGAGATACGAGATCAAATAAACTAGCGTATGAATATGAAGAAAATACTGGACGGGTAGATATCAACAATGTTGGATTACTTGTGGTGATTAAAATACGAAAAATATATATTTAGAAACATTACAGAGAAAATGTGGAAAGAGAATCCTACCTATTAAAGATAGTAATGAGAATTGGAAAGAAGAGGTATTTGAAATACGAACTTGTTTTAAAGACTTTTATAAAGAACTTTTCAAGGAAAAAACACTCAACTGATACAAGAAGCGACGAAATGGGTTCTAGAAAGAATAACATATCAAATGAATATTAATTTAACAAAAGCTCTTATGATGGATAAAGTTCATAAAGCTATTTTTGATATGTCACCTGCAAAAGCACCTGTACCAGACGGTTTGAATGGTAAGTTTTATCACGGATTCTGGGATTTTATTGAAACAGGCGTGCTTCTTATGGTTCAAGATTTATTTAATAATAATATATCCTAAAAGAAACTAAATGATACATTTATAACCTTAATACCTAAAGGAGGTCAGCAAGAAAAAATAGGGAATTATAGATCTATATCTTGTGTAAAATTTAGTTATAAAATTACAACATAGATTTTCTGTCTAATCATTTACAGATTTATATGGATATTATAGCCTTCCCAACACAAACAACTTTTATTAAGGGACGAGTTATTCAGGATAATGTGCTGGTAGCATAGGAAGTTTCTTTTTATGTGAAAAGAAAGCGGAAAAATCCTAAACATATGGAGGCTATCAAATTAAATATGACAAAGACATATGACCAGGTAAGTTGGGATTGTTTGTTACTTGTTTTACAAAAACTTGACTTTTGTGAAAAATGGATCACATTGATAAGAAATGTATTACCACAGTCTCTTTTCAAATCAATCTAACAGTGATAGAACAGATATTTTAAAACCTGAAAGATGTCTAAGACAAGGTGATCCATTGTCCCCTTTCTTATTCATACTGATAACTGAATCACTAATAGGTAATAGAATGTTGTGTAATATGATACATGGGATCCAAATCACCATAAATTTTCTAATTTATATGCATCTCTTATTTGCTGATGATTCTCTATTTTTCTTAACTATTAATGATCGCGAGTTTCATGTTATCCAAGAATGTAATTCAGTTTAATGTGTTGGTTCAGGTCAACTGATTAACTTTACAAAATCTTTGATTTTTTTAGTCGTTAAACATCCGAAGATGTTTGGGTTTTAGTATGTAAACATATAAATATAAATGAGACAACGGATTCAAAATAAATCTCTGGGTATCTCATTATATCATACAAGATTTAAGGTTGAATCACTCTCATAGATTGCGAATAGAATATTTTAAAAAATTGAAGGATGGATATTACAACTACTATCAAATTGTGGAAAATAAGTATTCATAAAAGTTGTCTTACAAGTTATATCAGTATACACAATGTAAATTTTCTTTTATCCTTTTTTTTAATAAATTAAATTCTGCAATTTCTAATTTTGGTGGATTTCGGGGAAACAAATTTGATACATTGGTTGGCATGAGAGATATTGGTTGTCGAGAAGCTACTTGGAGGGATGGGATTTAGAGATTTCAAAAGAATGAACATGACACTTCTTGCGGTATACGCATGGAAAATCTTTACAAACCCAGATATGCTAGCGGAAAGATTACTTAAAGGTATATATTTTTGTAAATCTGTTATAATGAATATTAAACTTAAACAATGACGTACACGGTCTTGGGCATATCTATTAGAAGGTACTAGGTAGAGATTATTTTAAATAATAATGGTATATATCAAATTGCTGATGGTAAAAATATAAACATGTAGAATGATCGATGGTTGGATTCATATTGGAAATAAAAAAAATAACTTGATTGTGAGCTGGAAACAATATCACAATGATGGAAAGAAGGTACAACAGAATAAAACACAGATTTGTTAGATGATATATTTCCAAGCCTGATAATTTCAAAGATTTTGTGATTGAAGATTTTGCAACCAGATATTGAAAACAAATTCATTTGGCCTCATTCTACTAATGGTGAATACGCCATGAAAACTGGATACAAGGTTCGTGCATATCTTCATGTCATTAATGAACCTCGGACATCAACAAGGTTTAAATCCATAAGACCAGGCTTAGGAAAATACGTGTGGCAAGTCAATGTACCGACTAAAGTTAGAATTTTTCATATGGAAGACATGTAATAAAGCAATACCAACAAAGGAAACTCTTGAGAAGAGCAAGTTCTCGGATACATCCTAGTGCATCTGGTGCCAAAACGAGAAAGAATTAGTGGAACATCTCCTACTTAGTTACCCTATGAATCAAATTATTTAGGTTGAATCGCCACTACAAATTAAGGCACGTGAATATAACAATATTGATCTTGGATTTTAGAAATAGTCAAATCATATATTGATGGATGATGGCCAAAAAGAACAGCTATATCGCTTGTCTTTCTGGTAATCCGGAATATGTGGAAGACAAAGATGAAAAACATGAATGAAAACACACAACTTTAGGAGGACAAGATCAACAAACATATCCATGCAGAAAATATTTGGAACAAACTAGAAGAATCAAGAAGTATCGACAACATCAAATCAACACTGTAACCATCAGTCAAATTAATAAAGAACAGTACTTATCAAGATTGTTTCTATGTGTGACGCGTCCTTTACTCAACCATACGAACCAACATAGATAGGAATTGTATATATACATAAACGAAATGGTATCAGGGTTGCTCATGCTAGAACAACTCTCCACGACTCAATCCTTGAGGGAGCGGCTCGGGCAGTCCTGGAAGTAGTAGAAATGTGTGAAGAGTTTCAAAACAAAGAGAAGACTATATTCTCTGACAACCTTGAAGTTATTTAAGGTATTAGTCGATATCAACAGCAAGCTGGAGGATCCATCCAATGTTGAGGAACATCAATATGCTGGTGGAACGTCTCGGTCCGGTTGCTTTCAAATACATTCCAAGGCAACTGAATGGGCGTGCAGACAAGTTTGCAAAAATCTCAAGACAGATGGCCACACAACATAACAAATATACGACAATTAATTAAATAACTTCTTTAGTGGAACAGGTTTCGGGTAGGGATAGTGAGGATGGTGAGATTTGTGTTCAACTATGACCCAAAAAACTAGAAACGATCCTATATATAAATTAAAATAGAAAATTTAATCATAGACTTGTAATTGTGCAAAATATATCATACCTATTGTGATTTGTAGACTTTTTCCGGTTTGTTTGACCCGATAATTGTTTTTTTGTATAATATGAAAATTTATCCCTTTTTTTAGTATTCTTGAGCACATATAATATCTATAATATATACATGGAAGGTCGAATCGGGTATACTCAGAGATGAGGATGGTTCTTTCGTAGCTGGCTATTCAGGAGCGTGTGTGGTAAAGTCGCCTTTTTTGTCCAGAAAACTTGGCGCTTCATAACCGATTGAAAGGGACGGTGAATCGAGGTATTAAGGAATTAAATAATAAGACTGATTCGAGGGAGCTTCATGCGCTAGTGAAGGGCGGTGGTAACCCTATAAATTGGTCTTGTCATATCAAACATGATAGTTTTGAGATACTAAGGAGTCACCTTGGTTTTGAGATAAGTTTTATTTATTGGGAGGCTAATACTTGTGCAAATTTGTTGGAAAATAAAGGAGTGGATTCGATCGAGGGCGCCACCGAGTATGAAGATCCACTAGATTACTTATAGAGTAGCATAAAACGGGATATGAGCGGTTGTGCGATTCCGAGGATTGTACAAGATCCTCCTAGTGGGTGTAGTTAATTAGTGTGATTAACTACGACTGTTTTAAGCACTAATTGATGAAAAAAAAATTGAGTCGTACGTGTTTTCAAACACTAAATCTAGTATGGAACCAAGTTTACGAATTTTGCTAACATAAAAAATGTGCATTGACCAGGTCGAACGAGTCGAGGATAACATTTGGTCAATTCTATTTTTTGTAATATATTTGAAAGATATTTTATTTCGAAACTATTTTTAACTCGAGTAAGATTTGATTCTTTGATTCCTAACCCTTCGGGAGCTCAATCTTATTTGTCAATATATGTTATGACGACTACTTTATGCAATTCTTGTACAGAAGGAGAAGCGTAAGCGATTATTCACGCCTTGGAAATTAACAGACAAGATACACATGAAGGGATAACTATCTTTTCTGACAACCTTGAAATAATTCAAGGTATCAAGCAGGTGTCGGCGGCTAGATGGAGGCTTAGACCATGGGTAACGCAGATTAGGAACCTGGTCACAGGCGGCGGGCAGGGTATCTTTAAACACATTCCACGACGGTTCAATGGTCGAGCAGACGCTGTAGCAAAACAAGCCAGGCACAAGGCACTCGGGGAATTTCAATCACTTACAATGATAATTTGCCAATTTCCATACTAGGAATATGATAAGTCTCGATGTAAACCTTGTATTTTTTTCACGTCCCAAAAAAAAAAAAAAAGTTACGACAAAGAAAAATCGTGTCCATGTGGAAAAAGCGAAGAAAGAAAAATAAAAAATATGTGCGTACGTGTACGTCAACCAAAAAGTCAAAGAAATAAAATGCACTGTCTTCTCCGTCTCTCTCTGTGAAACTATCAAAAAATCCCACCCAAAAGAATGCAGAAATTAAACCCTAATTTATTTTCTAACAATCCAATTAACACAAAACAACAGTTAATCGATTCCTTAACAGCTCATATCTCTCTTTACCATGAACAATCCCCAAATTCAAACCCTAACCCGAGATCAACCATTCTCAGATGGTTTTCATCTCTATCCGTACATCAAAGGCGAGCTCACCTCACAACCGTCGATTCCAGTTTCATCCAAGTGCTTCTCCAAATGCTCCACAAGCTCCATTCCAACGGACATGGCTTCTTCTTCATCTTACCCGATATCCCGTCGCGTGATCACCTTACCTGCACCTCCTGTTCGAATGATTTAGCTATTACCACACTCCCCAGCCTCTGTTTTAGGAAATCTCATGGGCTTTTGACTCGCGTTTCCGAGTGGAATGAATGGGAACATATAATTTACGAGTCGACTAGGTTGTTTAGCTCAAAAGAAGGTGAAAATGTTGAAAAATGGTGTAAATGTTGTCTAGATACAATGACTGTTGGTGATGAGCTAGTGGAGAATGTGGATAAATTTGTTGAAGTAATGGATGGGATATCAAATGGGCAATTTTTAAGAGGGGATGAAAATGGTTGTGGAGTGAGCACGGAATGGGTGGAATTGGAGTGGTTGAAGGAGAAAGGTTATTACAGTATGGAGTCTTTTGTGGCAAATAAGATTGAGGTGGCATTAAGGTTGGCATGGTTGAATTGTAATAGTAATAGTAATGGTAAAAGAAGAGGTATGAAGTTGAAAGATAAGTTAAACGCATCTGGGGTAGCTGCAAATGTGTTTTGGAGGAAGAAAGGATGTGTTGATTGGTGGATCAGATTAGACGAGGCCACTAGGAAGAAGGTGTTTCGTGTATTGCTCGGGAAAGCAGCTAAATTTTTGGTACTCAATTTCACTCGTATTTGCAACATATTACCTACATTTTATATTGTCACATTGTTAAAAATAGATAATAAGTAACTTGCAACATATTATACTATTTTAATACTTGTAACTTGCTTTGTTGGAGTATTCTCTGATATAAGGTGATTGAACTTTCAGACTGCTGAAAATTTGAAGGGTGGAAACGGCAAAAATGATGAAACGAGGATCTGCAGTTCTGAAATTAATCAATTTAGATCCAATCGTATTTTATCACGTCATAAAAGCCTTACACAAGTTAGAGAAATGAATATGATGATGGACACATCAATTTGTGGAGATTCATCTTTCTTAAACAGTTTGTTCCATAGTTTGTATATAATCCAAACGGTTTCTACTTTACTGTTAGAACACAATGCATGTAACAAGGAGGGACTGTTTTTTAGCTCATTGGATTCTGCTAGTACAGTTTCTGATTGTATATTAAGAAAGTTACGAGACATACTTATGACTGTTTCGTATGATTACACAAAGTTAGAGTTACTACAAGAGGAACCAAAGAAACCTAAGGAGAAACTTGGTGCCACTAAGCATAAGAAAAAAAAGAAAAATCATGGCTCCAAAAAACAAAATTCTGGTAATGGATCTTTGGAAGAAGGTCTTGACCTTGAGTTATTACCTGCTAAGGTAAAATTTCTCTATGCCATGTAAAAAGACTCTTTTGGGTTGAATTAACTGTTCTAACTTTTGTGAAGGATATTCCAGGATAATGGGAGTTGCAAAGATGTAGATGAAGTTAAGGAGAAGCATGATTCTGCTACAGAAACTATTGAACCAGCCGTTAAAATAGTTGTATGTGTCTTTTACATATATATCTCTCTAGTGATGTGTATGGTTTATAACTGGTTAATTTTCACCAGGGACACAATGAAGGATCAAACAGTAAAAATACCAAGAGGGGTAGGAAAGGAAGAAACAAAGCTAAAAAGACTAGCTCCAATTCTAAAAGTTCTCCAACAAGAAACATGAAAGATTCCTCTGTAGAGAAAATACCTACTAATGATAATCACAAAGTTGAACCAATTTCTAGAGCAGACAAGGAGTCACAACTCATTCAGACACATCATGATCATATTAGCTCCACTGATCATAGTAGTAAAGAGTTAAATACTAGAACTGAAAAAATCACTGTAGATCGTGTAGATTCTGTCACAAGCTGTGTTAATCATGATCAGAGCAGTGTAGATAATAGTAATAACAGAAATTTGAAGCATGTGAGCCATAAGAACAGCTTGGGAACACAAAGCAATGTAAATGAACGAAGAAATATAGGTACATATGATGTAAGGGCTATAAACTCAGGGGCATATATATCTTATGAATGGCCCAACATAGCACCTGGTGGTCATATTCCATATGCTAATAATAATAATTCACATATTCCAGCTGCCTCAGATAGATTACATCTAGAAGTTGGTTATCATAACTGGAAAAATCATCTCTATCAATCATTTTTACAACCAATCCATCATCATTTAAGAAATCCTCCAGTGGAAAATGGACACCTAGGAATAGCTTCTGGTCCTTTACAAATGAGCTTAGTTGGTGGAATTACACCATCAGTTATGTGTAATTATGATTCTGAATTTATCTCTAGGCGTCAATCTTCTTTTCAACAAGATGAAAGAGCAGTTTATTCTAATGATTTCATGGATACAAATACTGCACAAGAACTAAGCGATGAACATGAGTATCATTGGATGTCTGAAGAAGAATTAGAGGTGCAAACAGTACCTGGGATAGATTATAATCAGCATTTTGGTGGAGGTGTAATGTATTGGACACCCGATGATTATCCGGGACCCAGTTTTTCACGTCCACCTTCTCTTAGCTCAGATGATGGCTCATGGACATGGCGAGAAGCTGATATGAATCGAGCTGTTGATGACATGGTTGCTTTTTCATCATCTTATAGCACAAACGGTTTAACCTCACCATCCGCCGCTTCATATTGTACACCATTCGATCCAATGGGTCCGCCAGGTCATCAAGCGCTTGGTTACGTAATATCAGAAAACGAGATTAACGGGAAGGTGGTTTCGGAGGTAGTTACAGAAGAAATTAATGGTTCTGTTGATGGTAAAGAGGATTCAATTGCGGGACCTATTTTGCGACCAATTATTATCCCAAGTATGTCAAGGGAAAGATCAAGATCGGAATTTAAACGAAGCCCTTGTATACCACCGAACAGGATAAAAAGACCACCTTCTCCAGTAGTACTCTGTGTACCACGTGCTCCTAGACCACCACCTCCTTCTCCGGTGGGTGATTCAAGGAAACATAGAGGGTTTCCGACTGTTCGGTCCGGTAGCTCAAGCCCAAGGCATTGGGGTGTTAAAGGATGGTTTCATGATGGAAACTATTTTGATGAAACTAGCATTCGTATGGATGGAACTGGAGGTGAACTAGTTTGGCCTTCTTGGAGAAATAAAACCCTTGCTGTTCGTAAACTCACACAGCCTGTACCTGGAGCTTTGTTACAGGATCGTTTAATTGCGATTTCTCAATTAGCTCGTGATCAAGAACATGTAAGTATAATTAATACCTATCAATTATCTTGTCTGAAAGAATTTTCTATTGTCTCAGCCGGATGTTGCATTTCCTTTGCAACCACCTGACACATTAAACTCCTCGACACGGAAAGAATCACTTTCGCGGATACATAGTCTACTTCATGATGAAATTGACTTATTCTGCAAGCAGGTATGGTACAAGATCAATAATTTACATTATTCCTGGATTTGATATTGATGGTTTCATGGTCTACACGTATATACAAGGTTGCTGCAGAAAATATGACACTGAAGCCATACATTAATTGGGCAGTTAAGCGAGTTGCACGGTCTCTCCAAGTATTATGGCCTCGGTCTAGGACAAATATATTTGGTTCAAATGCAACTGGATTGTGCCTTCCTTCAAGTGACGTGGATCTTGTGGTTTGTCTTCCTCCAGTCAGAAATTTAGTGAGTATTGTGTATTTTTACATCTTTTTCCCATACTAAATTATTGAGGAGATCTTGTTTTATTTCCTTTAGGAGCCTATTAAAGAAGCTGGGATATTGGAAGGACGAAATGGCATCAAAGAAACTTGCCTTCAGGTAAAGTTACTACATATACATACACCTTAAGTTGTTTTGCAAGATGGAATTGACATAATTAATGATAATTAATTTTTTTATGTGTTGACCTGGCAGCATGCAGCTAGATATCTTGCTAATCAGGAGTGGGTTAAAAATGATTCTCTCAAGATTGTCGAAAATACTGCTGTAATATCTCCTCTCATAACCCTCCTTACTCCTTACTAGGCAGTTTTTTCAATTGAGTCATCTTATGTTTCCTGTTTATTTGTTTTGGGGGTTTTAGATACCTATAATAATGGTTGTGGTGGAAGTACCTGATGATATAATTGTATCAACTGCAACAAGTGTACAAGCATCATCAAGTGATACTACTAATGGTGGTGCTTCAAAAAGCAGCTCTATGGCCAAGAAAAATGACAACGGAAAGGATGTTATATCGGTTCGTCTTGATATCAGTTTTAAGTCTCCATCACATACAGGACTTCAAACAACTGAATTGGTATGTCAGCTTTTCCTTTTTACTCTTTTACTTTCTCTCAAAGCTTTGAGCGTATTTATTTACTCTTTTCCTGTTTGATTGATTGTTTGTTTAGGTTAAAGAGCTTACGGAGTTGTTCCCAGCTGCTATACCTCTGTCTTTGGTGCTAAAACAGTTCTTGGCTGACCGTAGCCTGGACCAGTCCTACTCTGGTGGTTTAAGTTCATATTCTTTGGTAAACTAATATTCTTTTTTATCTTTTCCTTCTTAGTTAAATAAATGCCCATTCAATGAATTCGTATCTTTCTATGACAGGTGCTTCTGATCACGCGTTTTCTGCAGCATGAACATCATCATGGACGCCCTGTTAACCAAGTAAAACTCTTCCTTTTCTTTTTTTGGCGGTTATATAGATTTAGCATGATTATAAGAACCTACGAATTAATATTTTGTATTGGTAATTTTAACATCATTTTGTATTTGTAGAACTATGGAAGCCTTCTGATGGACTTCTTCTACTTCTTTGGGTAAGTTAGTGGAACAACAAAAATATAATTAATTAATTCCACACCAAATTTTTGTATATTTTAGTTTCACAAGCCAACTATCGATTGTTTTCCTATCCCTACATGGTATATAGAATGATGCTATTATTTGTGTTCTCATCCAGGAATTTGTTTGATCCTCGTCAAATGCGTATATCAGTAAAGGGAAGTGGAGTGTACATAAAGAGGGAATCAGGGCACAGGTGATGAACAAATGTTGATATTACTAATTACTAATTTCTAGTAATATTGTATAATTAGTAATTGATATGCTTTCATATTATTTTTGTAGCATTGATCCACTTTGCATTGACGATCCTCTTTTTCCAACAAATAACGTTGGGAGGAATTGCTTTCGTATACATCAATGCATCAAGGTGAGTTAATATTTTAAGCTTTTTTGATTCTCGATGACTTGTATTTAGAGTGTGTGTGTGTGTGTGTGTGTGTGTGTGTGTGTGTGTGTGTGTTGTTGCAGGCATTTGCAGATGCTTATTCGATTCTAGAGAGCGAACTTGAGTCTTTTGAGAAGAGCGAAGAGATGTGTACCAAACCCTCTTGTAAACTACTCCCAAAAGTCATTCCCAGCATTACTACTAGTGATTTGGAGAATTCCTAATTTTCACAAGAGGAAGGTGCGTCAAAGGAGATATCTCTGTTTTCATTTTTAAACATTGACAATTTCTAATTATCTTATGGTGCTATTGAGTAATGCTATATATCACCCCTTATGTAGCATCAAAGAAAAAGAGAAAAATGGTATGATTGGTGTTTAAAACACCTCCACATAGGAGGTAAAGCAAAAAAGGGGTGATATATATCTTTACTCGTTATTGTACTTCTGCAAATCAAGCTCTTTAACCTATTAATCTTGGATGTTTCTTCCAGATATGATTCGCTGATTGATTATCAACTGGATACAATGTCTGCTTTTGTTTCTGGTTATGGGGAGGCATGTACCGTGTAAGTCTTTTTGTTAGGTTGCTTCATGCCCCTATTGCTCTATTATCATATATCATATACAAATAGTTTTAAAGTGGATGTACTTAATCATTGCATCATAAACTAAGAGATGACATTCTCACATACATTGGAAAAAGATAAATGGTATTGACATTAATGGAAACATGTACATTATGGGCAATTAATACTTTCACTTTGAATCTAATAATGTCTAGTTATAATTGTCAATTTAACTCTACTAATCAGTCTTTCCTTGACCTTGTTGGCAATAAACACAGACATAACTAACTACTTGCTATGTTGTTTTTTTCTCCTCGATTGTTCAGCTTTGTTTGAGATGGGCCTCCTTGCCTTGCTTCAATTGATCTAATCGGCTTATCTCAACCGCTTCACACCATCATGGTGGTGTCTACAAAACCAACGCTGCTATATGTATTTTGTTGATTGATATGACAATGGTATCTACACCCTGAAATATGCTTATTGTTTGATGGTATGATTGTGCTCTCTGTTAGGCTCATTTGCCAGATAGATCTGCACATTGTTGCCAAGCCCCATCAACAAGAACAAGAAAGATCTCTCACTCATCAATATGAAAACGAGAACAAACATCCAAGTTGCTTCCAGAGCCCCCTAAAAGTATATATTGCATTGCAACTTAATAAACCATTTTCCAGAGTACTTCATCTAAAGAATCTGTACCCTATGTTCTATAGCTTGTGAGTTTGTTTATTATATCTTTTGTTCAGAATGTAACTCATGCCAATTCATATTCATAAATTTTAACTGCATTGGTGTTTCAACAATTTTCATTTGATACTTATTATCCTGGTATGAGGTTCCTTTTGGGGAATCATATACAAACCTCAAATGCCTAAAGATAATCAAAATCTTGGGAACCCTGTCGAAGCTTGTTTTGAAGGTTGATTAGCTTTGGCAGAACAAGTTCAACTTCTTCTCCTGACATCAAGAAGTATCTTTCAAGCACCATCTGTGTAAATAAATAACAAATATTTTTATCTTGGACTTGATAAAGAAGCAAACAAACAATTAACTAGTAATTAGAGTAACAAAAGTGCGCACCACAGCAGCATACGCATCAAGTTTCCCTTGTCTAATAGACTTACTCAGTCCCCTGCAAGATCAACTATATTTCTTAACCAAAAAAAAAAACTTGGCTGAGATAATAAATTTTAATGAGCACGAAAATAGAGGTTTCATGAATTGAATAATGTAAAAGTATGGAAAAAGAGGATAATTACTTCGCCATCATGTGTGTCATAGCCTCGGCTGTAGTCCCATGTTCATCCTGCAAGTATACTCTCCAACCCCTGCACATGAAGATCACTAATATATCATCAACATGAAGGGTCTATTGCACAATTCCGGAGTAACTTAACATATGATATAACCTAATCCTTAGCAATTAAATTACATACCTTTCAGCAGCTTGAACAGCAAGTCTTCCTGCAACACTTCGAACTTTATTTGACTGTGCTGTCTCTGATCCATCACTACATCTAGGAAGTCCAACTATAAACTCATCTACCTCCTATACTCCCCCCATCACCAACATCATTATGTATGTATTATTAGATTACGTAATATTTTATCTTATTAATGAGATAATGCATTTATTTTTACCTTAATATATCATTGTTGTGTAATTCTAAATTAAGCTCCACATATACACTCATGACATAATATAAATGCTCAAATGCATTCCTATTTCAATCAAACTACATACACGTATAAAACACAGAAAACAAAGACATTAATGCACCATTAGTCCCTGTGATGTGCGAATTACCCTTGTGTGATTCTAAAGTATAGCAAATTTGGTGTATAACAAGTGTATGTTTGTCATATTTAGACACACAGAGACAAGTAATGTAATTAATAAAATAAGAATATACAATACCTGTTTGGCAGCAATGTCAAGAAGTTTCAGCTCAAGCTTTTGGCCCCTCAATTCCAATACCTACCAATTCCATTACATTATTCATCTAATCAGCAAAAGCAATTACTAAAGGCAATTACCGTTAGTGGGCGGATAGCAAAGCCTTTGCTAAGGGCAAGACCAGTCCGAGACAATCCCAAGTCTACCCCTAGACTAAAACCAGCTCTACAATTCGGGTCTTGTTTCCGTTTGAGGGCATTTGGGGGAATTTCATCCTCTAGTAAACATCTTGCTACACCCTTTCTTGTTGTGTGAGGAGAATGCAGAGGAAAGTTACACCTAAGTTTGGGGTTTTGAGGCAGTATTGACGATGATATTGAAACTAGCTGGTACTGCAACCCCATCATAATAAAACATGGCCTGATTTTGTTGGTTAGAGACGAGTTATTCTACTATTATTCACTTTTGGACCCTTCAGTTTTTTAGTTATAATAACTTTTAACCCAGTATTATTCTCAAGTACATTTAAGTAGGGGGTGGGCAATTTTTGGACCAAACCGACTTTATAAGCATTTTTTTTTTGCAAAAGCACAACGGGCCTGCTAAGCTTGTGAGCCCAAAACGTTTTAATTTATCCATTCAACATTCTTTACAAAATTACGTTCAATATTCTTTACAAAATTAGATAAGGAGGCTCTAACCGAACCAACCAATCTAGACAACAATATATAATTTTTTTTAATCGTTCTAACCTATCTCTCAAATCTTATCTTCTTCTAAACTTTTCTTACTTTATCTTTAATTTCTTACTCACACGCACACAAATCTTAAACGTCTTTTCAACTGTTCAACTACTGAAACTTTACTTAGCTACCTTAGTCATCACTTTCTTTGATTCTTTATATAATATTCAATAACCCACCTACCATCTTCATTTACGAGTCTTTACTTCAAGAGTTTTACCGTAACTTCTGCTATAATCGTGAAAATTATGGTATTCAATCCCTGAACAAAGTGGTCAGTGTCTCAGTTAATTCTCCTGAGCTTGCAACTTATTTTGCATTATAAAATAGGGGTGAGATAATCTACTCTGTCGAATGGAATACCCCATTAGAAGGAGAGCTAGCCTCTAAGGTTCACATATTTCGTATTTCAAAAATGATTAATCTCCACTCCACTTCTTATTTCACTAAAAAATTCTCATTGAGTTCTGAATCGCCCATAAGCTGCTAATATACGGTCTTGTGAGTAAATATTGAAACAATAATGTCGTGTCTTTGTACGAAACGTATCTCCTATATTACATTTACACCAAAAATCTTGAAAATGGGCATTTCGTATACATCTCACATGCAATGGACTAGCAACAAGACCTTCATATTCCTAATGGTCTAGCCCTAAGACCCATCTTCTAAAGCCCTAACATCAATGTGTCTCGTACCGTCATAAAATCGTTCAATCATCAGTTGAAGATTGACCTCACTTTGTTTAATAAATTTTATATTTGGTACTACAGTGGGGGATACATCGGCATCGATGCATTTAAGTGGATTGAAGGGGTATCAAGCGGCTAAGGAGGGTGAAATGGTCTCTAGGTCTAAGCCTTTATTACCATACATGGTGATCCACGTGCATCGTTATTGTCTCAAGAACATATGACTCCGGCTTTGCACCAAGGATTTACAGTTCTACGCGTGGTGAGATTAACGAGCAATTGGAAACTTGACTCATTGCCTTATCTTAATTCAAATATCAAATCTTGGAGGCAAAGTTTCAACACATTTATGAGACGGTGACTTGCGTGGACACAACTTAGAGATTCAAGTGGTTCAACAAGAGAGGAGTCGATCACCATGTGGTTAAGAGACCCATGGAATGGATTGATTAAGAGGGTGGGACTTGTTAGGAGTTGTTTTGTTTAAGTGATTAGGGTGTAAATCCGTTTATTTTGGTTGAAATTTGAATTTTTATGTTGTTTCGGCACTTTGTGGTTTTCAATCGTTTTCAGCTTGGATATTTTATCATTGAATGATCGGTGACTTTATCTTTTAAAATCGTATGTATCATTATGATATTGTCTTGTTCTTATCTATTGCTTGATTGTTACTCATTTAATCTTACTTGATATCGTGCTTAATGTTTATAACTTTGATCCTCCCCGAATATATGAGTTGTTTTGATGTCATCAAAATAGCGAGAAAATGTATGTTATTTATCGCTTATCTAATCGATTTGCTTTACATCGTTAGGCACAATCTATTGGGGAGAGTTTGTGCATGTTTAATGATCATATGCTTGGTATACTTGGAAGTTTTAGACTCACATCGTGTTGTTTAAATGCATATATGCTTAGCGTAAGGAGGAGTTATGCCATAAACACTTCATATGTGCTTATTTATGCTTAATTTGCAATTTTTTTATCTTTTTATGTGCTTATGTCATATATGATATTTTTTCATTAACAAAATGGGGGAGCTTATTGGCATGTAGCTCTTTGAGTGATGAATGCATTAACAAAATATCGATATTATTGAGCATATATTACACTACTCAAACTCCATGTTGTGAGACTTTATATCAAGCAAGGAAGAATCAAGCAAATACAAGGATTCAGTAACTTAGGAACTCATAACACTAAGATTGGTAGAGGATCGGACCCCGATGAACATCTGCAAATTCATGTTTAAAGTTAAGAGTCTTGACCTTCGGTGAACAGAAGGCTCCGAGATGCATTTAAGAATTTTACTTGTAAAAATTAAGCACCAAACCTCTGTTATACTAGAGCCCCGGACCCCAAAGTCCATCTGAAAATTGAAGCTTATATGAAGATTCCAGATAGGTGATGTAGTGGCGACCTTCAACTAAAAAAATGACTCCAAACACTGATAAACTCTTTCTTTCAATTTTGTCAGCTAAAAAATCAAACGAAATCACAACAAATTGATATAAAAAAATATATAAGAACAAAATAAAGGGGAAAAAATATAATACGCACCACAAAATGAAGATTAAAAAAATAGTTTGAGGTATGGAAAAATTCTCATAACTTAAAAAGCACCATTACTTGTTACTTATTTTTATGAGTTATAGAAAATTTCGCGTAACTCAATAAAAAAATTGAGTTACGAGAAAATAATAAGTAAGGTTGCAGATCGAGTAACATGAAAAAAGTAGTAAGTTGAATTTTGAGAATTTTTTCATACATGAAAGTAATTGAAAACAAATTAGATGATACAATTGCATATATAAAGCAAAATAATTAAAATCATAAAGTAAAAAACACTAGAGAAGAACTAAAGATGAAAAAAAAACATAAACTGAAACAAAAAATGAAAAAAAACTATTATTTTAAAAACTGATTGAGTTATGGCAAAATTCTCATAACTCAAAAATTATAAAATAAACAAAAAAATTCTATAAAGATAAGTCGTGTTACAAGAACATTATTAACAAAAGCAATATGATATATAACATATTTATGAGGCATAATTCAAAAACATAAGAATTTTATCTTCTACTTGACGAATGTTTGAAATATAAATATTTCTCATAAGTCGAAATGTTCTTCAAGTGGAAGGTAAAACGCATACAAAATATGTTATATATACATATATTATATTTTATGATACATCGGGGTGTGTGCTGGTCGGTTTTGGGTTAAAAATGCTTAACTTGCAAACTGCCCGTTGCTGTGCGGGTTTTGAAAAATTAGACCCGCACCCGCACAATACATTATATAAACCACTGAGATTCGGTTAAAACGGGTTGCGGGTGCATTGCGGGTGACTTGGCTTGATAAATGAGCCGGATTTGTATCCATATTGTTTGGGCGGGTCAAAAGTATATTACAAATGAAAGTTGTAACAAAAGAATAGGTTAGGATACTCATATACACTTTAAAAGATCTTCTTTATAAAAAAATATAAAATTAAATCTTAGAAAAATAAATTTATAAATTAAAAAAAATATTGAGATAGTATCATTATTGAAATGAAAAACAGACTTATTACAGAAAATATTACTGAAAATTGAGGATTATATTTTCTAAAAGGGGAAAAAATACGTAGAGCGAGAAGCACATGATCCCTAATATTTTATTTGAATAAAATGAGAAATATAATTTTCTCTAGCTTTTATTGTATACGGTAATTGGGTATGCGGGTATGCGGGTTGTGGGTTTCAAGTTTAAAATCCGCAACCCGCAAAAAAAAGTATATTATTTTTAAAATGTAAACCGCAACCCGTCAAATAAAGAATTAGTCCGTAAACCATTGAAACTAGCTCAATGGCCAGGACCTTGTCTCTCATCTAGGAGGTACAGGGTTCGAATTCCCTCAGCCTTGTTATTTCTTGATCCCTTACAGGGGGTAAGCAAGAGGTGCAAGGTTCGAGTCCCCTCCCTGAACATGGGTAACCTAGTTCTGATTAAGTGGGAGTATACATGAGGAGGCGTGTATATTTCCTATGGGAATAGTCGTGGTGCGCGTAAGCTGGCCCGAACACCCATACATAAAAAAAAAAATTAGTCTGTATAGTTTCGGGTTAGTATAATCGAATTGGACGTGTTATGCAGGTTTTCAAACCTGATGCACAACCCTCAATTGATACATACTTATTGTTTATTACTTTACGAACAATAAAGAAGAAGTTAAACATGAAATAAATAAAAAAAGATAGCAAAAAAGAAAGAATATATTAAATTGTCGGAAAATTCTCATAACTTACACTTTTTTTAAAAGGTAAAAAAATCATAAAATAGGATATATATCGACATAATAAAGCAGAATTATATATAAAGTATAAAATATAATTTTATTAAGTAACAAATAATAATTAAGGAAAAAAATGCAACAAAAGTTGAAGAATAGATTGAGTTACGAATTTTTTTTCTGTAATTAAAGAAAAAAACATATGTATTCTCACAATAACTATCAACATGAAGATTGAAAACAGTTTTGAAATAAAAAATAATATAAATTATACATTAGAAGAAAATATAACTAAAACTAATGTAATCAAAATATGCGTTGAATGGAAAAAAAAGACAATTAGACGATGATTTCAAAATAACACTGAAAATTTATATATGGATCAACAAATTAAAATCAATAAGTTTGGTTTTTAAAACTAAAATTTGTTTATAAACCGTTAATGATGATAACATATATAGCGCTAAAAGTTTGTTCTAAAATTTTGTGAAACACAAAATATAGAGCTATAATATGAGTAATAACTAACAACGTAAAGGAATAAAGACAATAAAGGACAAAGCATAATTATGATGTCTTTTATGAAAAAGTAAAATACAGTTATGGTGGAAGAGAATAAAATATAAAATTGAGAGGGTATTGGACATTAATCCCTTATATGTTTTTTTAATTATTTTATCTTTATTTTGTGATTGGTCTATGTAAAATGTGATAAATAGATAAAAGCTTAACTAATGAGGTCTTCAAATGCTAAAATATAAAAATTTATAAAAGACAACACCAATGGTATTTTTGAAAACTCTCCACATATAGAGTCTGAGAGTCCATATGTATAAATATTGTCAAATATAACATAAGCAATGAAATGATATCCAATATTATTGTTTTTGTTGTCGATTGAATCTTATTTTCCTTTCAACTAACATAACACGAATAACTGTCAAAATATCAACAGTTATATGAACAAATAAAAGAGTCAAATTATAATTTTCATAGTACGTACCAACTTTTTTCGTATGTCATTATCAAATAAGTAAAACAAATTATTAACTGAATTTTTATTTTCTGGTACTGTTTTTAGAAATATATCTTTTTCTTTAATACATATGAGAGCTATTTTAGACTCCTATTTTTAGAAATATACTTCACCTAACATGATTTACCTTGGTTATGTAGATAAAAAGATTTGTTTGAGTGAAAAATAAACAGAAAATACTAAATATATTGTTGTGAGATGATTTAATTTAATTGAGTATAAATTATCAACTAAATAGAATTAAATTAAGAATTTAACGTAATTGATAAATACAATTAAATAACACTATTGACTAGGGGTGTGTGCGGGTCGGTTTTGTATGAAAAAATGCTCAACCCGCAAACAGCCCGTTCTTGTGCGAGTTTTAAAAAATGAGACCCGCACCCGCCCAATACATTACTTAAACCATTGAGTTTTGGGTTGGGCGGATTGCGGGTGCATTGCGGGTGATTTAGTTCGATAAAGAAGTCGAATTCGTATCCATATTTATTTGGCGAGTCAAAATTATATTACAAATGACTCCAATGAGATTCGGATTGCGGGTGCATTGCGGGTGATTTAGTTCGATAAAGAAGTCGAATTCGTATCCATATTTATTTGGCGAGTCAAAAATATATTACAAATGACTCCAATGAGATTCGATCCCAGGACCTCTTGGTCTCTGCAGAGTAACCTAACCACTAGGCCAACTATCGATCTCATATAAAATACTTTTAGACATATAAAAATATTTTTAAGTACTTTAAAATAAAATACTTTCAAATGGATACTATATCATAGTTGAGATAATTACACCTAGGGTCTTGACCACACCCCCCTCTTCAAGAAGATGGGAACCTTGCCTAGAGCCTCTTCTTACTAAAGACCTCAGCAACTTTTTAACACATGAACCCCAAAAACCCATTTACTAGACTACCCCTCTTTTGTTTTTTTATACCTATATATACTAATTAATCTATTACAATTTCATTTACATTTCTATATTACTCTCCTTTTTATCTCTCTCTCTCAAAACCACCGCCACCACCACCTTAACACCACCATCGCGCAACCCTAAAAACCACCGCCACCACCACCTTAACACCACCATCGCGCAGCCCTGGACCACCATCGCGAAGAATTACTGAAGCACCATAGCGAAGAAGCACCACCATCTCTCTCTCGTTTTCCTGCTTCTTCGAACTGGATCGGAGCTTCCAGATCCGCCGTCACCGGAGCTCAAAACAATACGAGCAGATCTGGACCACCATCGCGAAACCCTAGCAGCTCCGGTGGTCACGAATAGCGCAGCAACATAGAGGGAAGACGAAGCCTATTCAATGGCTGCTTGATGGCCTCTTCAATGGCTCCGTTCGAGCTTCGCTGGTGTTGGTGTGGTGGCGATTTCGCCGGTGCTTGGGGTGGCCACGCGTGAGAAGAAGCGAGTCACAGAGGTTCTGTGGTGTTGGTGTGCTGCAAACGGGTGTTGTTTTGTTGTGTTCTCGGTGGTGTGAAGGTGTGGTGGTGCTTCATTGCTTCGGAGTTATGTTTCAGTGCAGTGGTGGTGGTGCTTGTTGGAGAAGAGGCAGCTGGAGGTGGTGGTGGTGGTGGTGCGCCGAGATGGTGGTGATGCTTCATTGCTTCGGAGTTACGTTTCACGCGTGAAGCCTTTTTTTTTTTTTTTTTTTTGTTTAGTTTGAAATGGTTGACCAGATCTAGATCTGGTTAAACCACTTAATGTTTTTAGTTTTTTTTTTGTGTAATAAATTGTGTAAATATGATTATTTAAATAATATTCAATTTTTTTAGTTTTTTCAGCCTTCTTTATTTATCCCTTGTTGTGTGTTTTAATAGTATTCCCCAAACTCTAAGAGTACTCCGACATTTTCTTAGAGTACTCATTTAAATATATAGAGTACTCAGCGAATTCTCGGAGTACTCTATGTTTTTTTCCGGTGACCGTGACTGGTGGTCGGTGGTCGGAGGTCGGTGTTTGGATATATAGAGTACTCATTTAAATATATAGAGTACTCAGCAAATTCTCGGAGTACTCTATGTTTTTCTCGGAGTACTCTATGTTTTTTACCAGTGACCGTGACTGGTGGTCGGAGGTCGGTGGTCGGAGGTCGGTGGTGGAGGTCGGTGGTCGGAGGTCGGTGGTAGGTGGTAGGAGGTTGGAGGTAGGTGGATAGTGGTAGGTAGAGGAGAGAGAAAGAGTGACATCACACCTTTTTGTCTTTTAGTGATAGTAAGGATAGAAAAGACTATTATCAAAATTGAGGTCCCTAAGAAGAATGCCATTTAAGAAACTACTCTATAGAGAAGACAATTTGTCTCCAAGACCCTATATATAATTCACCCATCATAGTTTGATAAATATGAATTTTTTGATGGTTTATATCTTTACTCATTATAATAAATATCATTAACAACATTATGGTATCCTTCTTAGTATAACCACAATTTATTGTTTTTTGATTAAATTTAATTTAATTTAATTTAATTGGTAGAATATCCTCCCTTTTTCGCGATTATAGAAATGTCCCACGCTTCCTCTTCTCATTTTTCCTTCTCTTTATTCGAAAACAACAAAACCACCCACCCACCCACCCCCATCTCTCTCTCCCTCTCTTTAGTTAGTAACGCTCGCAATTGCCGGAAAACTGCCTCGAAAATCTAAATCAGAATCTCCGTTGAACACGTCACCCAAAATCAATTTTAAAAAACACGAAATAAAGATCGTGTCGGAAATGAGTAACGCCGAGCTCCTCCAGATTGATCCTATTGAGCTTCAGTTCGCATGTATGTTCTTCCTTTTTTTTTTAATTGGAGCATTTTTATTTTTATTTTTTGAATTTAATGTTTCAGATCTGTGTGGAATTCAAATATTTTAATTTTATTTGGGTTTATGATTATAGTTGAACTGAAGAAGCAGATCTCATGTTCCTTGCAATTGACGAACAAATCAGAAAAATTTGTTGCCTTCAAGGTATCTCATTTCGATCCCTTTTTACTTTTTTTTCCAACAAGTTTTCAATTTGTTTGGATTTATTTAGCATACGCAAATGTGCAATTTTTTTCATTAATTACTTTTGAATTTTGGTGTTTGATAGGTGAAAACAACAAATCCAAAGAAGTATTGTGTACGGCCTAACACAGGCGTTGTGTCTCCTCACTCTTCTTGTGATGTCATTGGTCTCTCCTCTCTCTCTCTCCCTCTCTAAATTATACATATTCATATGTTATATGTGCGAGACTTGTTTTTCTTTGCATAATTGAATTTCGTACCTGAGTTTTAAATTCTGATCTCTACAGTACATGATTATTCTTTTCACTAGTTTTCAATTAGACCCATTGAGCTTTAATGCAAAACTTGTTTACAAATGTCACCTCATAATTGAATTCTTTGTTGAAAAAAAAAGAAGGATAAATGCTTCCATTGGTCCATTAGTTTTTGAATACAACAAGTTGGTCCCCTATCTCCAAAAGTCATCCTTTTGGTCCCTCAACTCATTTAAAAAAGACTAAATTAGTTCATAACTTCATTTTCCTCCGCCAAACAAAATGGATGGAATTGTGATGAGGTAGGGGACCAAAATACACATTTTTATGTTATATAATTGTGAGGTCAAATAAAATTACTTCTTACATATACTCATAAATTTTATAATTATAAGTAATTGATAAGTGATTTATAATTCAGTTACAATGCAAGCACAAAAGGAAGCTCCTGCTGACATGCAATGCAAGGACAAGTTCTTGCTTCAAAGTGCAGTTGCAGGTCCTGGAGCTACTGTAAAAGATATTACTGCTGAAATGGTAATTCAGATTTAATTTTCTCCATTATTAAACTAGTAAATATGTTGTTAAAATACTAAGTAGAATCAATTTGTTATATAGTTTAACAAGGAGTCAGGAAATCAAGTTGAAGAATTCAAACTGAGAGTTTCATATGTTCCACCTCCACAACCACCATCTCCAGTTCGAGAGGGATCAGAGGAAGGTTCTTCACCTAGAGCTTCTGTTTCTGAAAATGGCACTGTCAATGCATCTGAATATAATTCCGTAAGTTTAAATAAATCTCATGCTTGTAATTCATTTAATATTAATGCATATCTTATGAATAAACCAGGTTGCAAGGGCACAAACTGAGTCACAGGATAACTCATCTGAGGTGAATTTATGTTAATTTTACTTTTTACATTTTGTTTTATAATTTGTTCTGTTAGTCAAGTCTTTTAAGTATATACTGTTTTTGTCTGTTTTAGGTTAAGGCCCTTGTTGCTAGGCTAACTGATGAGAAACAGTCTGCTCTGTTACAGAATAACAAGCTTCAGCAAGAACTGGTAAGAATATATTTTGAAATTTTTATGTAATATTTGTATGATGTTACTAATTAAGGAGTTTTGTTATGTGCACAGGAATTGTTACGGCGTGATAGTAACAAAAAGACAGGTGGCATTCCATTTTTGTACGTGATAATCGTTGGGTTGCTTGGGCTTCTTTTAGGTTACCTTTTGAAGAGTAAATGATTAAAGATTGGGTTGGGTTGTGTTACGTATCTATTTATCCCCCCTACTACTGTATGTTTTATTCCTACTCCTATCTGTTTTAATCAAAAATATTGAAGAGAATTAGAGGGAGAGCATTGTATTGTTTAGTTTTTGTGTCTTTTGACTATAGAAGAAGGAACATGCTCATGCTCTGGTGGGTTTTTCATTTTTATGGGTTTTCTAGTTTCCTTGATGAGGCAGGCTTTTAAGAGCATTTTTATTGTCTTTACTTACTAACTTTGTTTAATTGCTTATATTCTTAACTTAAGATGATTATTGCTTATATTGTTTTCTCATTTTCATCTTCTTCAAATTTATATCTATTTATATGTGTTCGTCTGAGATGAAAAAACATGTGGGGTCCACATGTGCATCTCACCCAAAAAATATTAGCAGAATGATATGCTGCATTACTACTACTGCAAGGTCATGTTGCACGATTGTACATTCATCATAAGCTGTTGCAACGTAAAATACTGAAATTAACCTCTTGTATACATCACTAAATATCTACTTAAAACAGACTTCATTACACATTTTGATTTATTTTTGGTAAAAGCTTTTACAACATCTCTAAATAATGAGTAATTAAATAACAAAGTTATAGAATGCAGTGTTGTAATAGTAGTTTCCTTGAGAGTATAAAGAAAATTCCCAAACTCCAGACACAAGTTGTACTCTCTTTGCTCAACCTGATTGGTTTTCTCTCAACTTCTAGGTAAAAGCTTTAATCTCTCTATGGCTTTGTTGACATGGAGGAGGTCGCACCACCTCCTCCGCCAACGGAGACAAGTCCTGTATTCTTTTTTTGGTTTTGGCGTCTCCTAAGGTTGATCTTTAATTCTATGGCATCGTTTAGTTTCTCCAAAAGAAAAAAGAAAAACTAGAATATGGGTCTAATACTCAAAACAATACTAAGCTGATACATTGTACGCATGTTTTTAGTATCTTATTTTTTTTTTTTTCCAAGCATGTCTTTAGTAGCTCAATCATGATGGTTGGATACCCCTTTCTTTGATATGTTAGTTAGATACTCTTTCTTTGATATGTTAATATTTTAATACGCCCTACACACAAGAACAAAGTGTCCGTGAAAATAAAATAAAATTAAACTGAGTACCTTGTAGTTATCTAGAACTCTACCATATAAAACTATCAACTCATCTAAAATTTAAATTTTTTAGATGAAGTTTTATATGAACTTTTATATTTCATCACAAGAATCCTTTATTATTACAATAAATTGATGACCTAATGCTATTTAATTTTTCTATGGACCAATAAATTGATTTCTCTATCCTATTTAATTTTTCTCTATCTTATATTCAAGGAAATCAATACATATATATAGAACAGTGATAAAAGGGTGACATATATCATTACTCTTTTAGTTTATACATTTTCTTAATCCACATCGAGAAAAAAAATAGAGGAAAAAGACATCGAACACATGGTGCTGTAAAAATATATGCCAGTACAATAGACGTAAAAAGTTACCAAAAATGAAAAAACAAAAATTAAAGTGCGGTATATTAAAAAATACAAATAGTTTTACCGTGGTTCGAAAAATCTATATTTACGTTGAGTTATGGTGAAACTAGTTAATTCACTATAACATGTTTCAAATTACAGTTACCGTATAGTTTTAAATCATCAATACTTGCATCGACATAAAAATCTCAAATTACTAATGGTATTGGTGAGAAAGTAAGACATTTATCATTTTCTGTCAAATACTAAAATCAGTCTGTATATCATAGATATACACCTCTATTCGAGTTGTTGTTATCAGATTAGTACATGCAAAATATATAATGCAAGTACACACTATCAAGAACTTAATCCTAAAAAGATTTCGTAAACACAAAAATCTCCAAAAAATCAAAGTTTTTTAGAAAACCCTAATTTTCAAACTAAATGATAATTTTCTAGAAAAAATGTATCCACCAAAAACCTATAAAGATCTCTTAGATATAAAAAATAAAACCCTAACAGTTTTAAATCTCAGATAAAACTAGAAAACAATCTCTAATATCACTGTTGTAAAAATTTACGAAAGATTCAATGAGATGAGGGTTCACGAGAAATGAAGAACATAAATTAAAGTATGAAATATTAAAGAACACAAGCGATTTTATTGTGGTTCGGCAAGCCTACATCCACGTTGAGTTCTGGTAAAAAGTAAGTCACTTACTATAATATGTTTCACATTATAGATTACAATATATTCTCAAAGTATCAATACTTGAATCAATCCACAAATCTCAATGCATATCGCACCTTTATTAACTTTAATCAACTATTTAGACTATGTTATTCAATAGACAATATTTTTACTAAAATATTACAAAGATATATAAGAAATTATTCAAACTAATCTATGTAAAATCTAAGGTTCTTAGGGTTTCACACTTCTAGATTTTGAAAGAGAGAAAAAAGAGTAAAGAGAGTGTGATGATGTTTCCAGACAAGGAAGCTAAGTCGGGAGAATGAGACATAGGGTCTTGGAGACTAGATTTTCGTCCTATAACAACTAGTGGAAATCTCTTTTCTTTAAAGGACCTCAAGAATTACCAAATACTAAAATACACTTATATAATACAAAAACAACTAAAAGACAAAAAAAGTTGTTAAGTGTTGGCACTGCACTGCCAAAAAAAGTATAGAGTATCGAAAAAAATAGAGTCTTGAGGAAATTAGAGTACTCCATAAAAAACAGTGAGTAATCTATGAAAAACAATGAGTATTTGATAAAATTAATGAGTAGTGATAGAAAAATATAGAATAATACCTATAACATTATATTTTATTAACACTTCAAACTAATTACAATAAAAAGAAATAAAACAACCTAATTACAATAAAAATGCTGCTCAACAGCTACTCAGAATTTTTAAAAAAATCTACTGCCTACACACTATACACGATAAAACAAAAAAAAAACTAAATGATAGTTGTTGTGAGCTGCCAATCTGACAAAAAGATAAAGAAAAAGAAATTGACAAAAAAAACCAAAAGTTGCAGCAATTTCACAAAAATGGCTCGCCGGAATCCTAAAGCAGATGACTTCTCACCGAATCTTCGAAACGGCAGACTGGAGATGACCTTCGTTGATAAAGAAAACCGACGGAGATGGAGAACGGCGGGCCTTTGCGAACCTGTGCTTGCCGGATCTCAGCCGAGCACCAGAAAATTGCCGCCATTTGGGATCTCAAACAAGCACCAAAAAAATGCCGCCACTCTCTTCGCGCCGTGCTTCAAGATTTGTTCGCGCATCTACTCGACAACTCCAGGCGAGATCGATTTGTGCTTCTCCAGCTATAATCGCAGATCTTTGATGTTGATGCTTCTTCGACGACGAATGATGGTCTCACGGCGAATGGTGGTCTCACGGAGAACAGTGGTCTCATGCCCGCGCTGCACCGCGAGCTCGAACAACTCCGTCATTCATTCACCACGTCGATATAAATCTAATCTCGAACCTAAAAATGGAGCTCATATCTTCAACTTCCATGGATGTGTAAGAACTATAGAGTAGATAAGTGAGAAATAGAGCTGCCGTGTGAGAAATGAGAGGAAAAGAGAGAATATGGGAATGTGAAATGAAATTAGGGTTTATAATTTAATATATAGGGAAAAAACAAAAAGAGGTTAAATTCTAAATGGGGTTTTTGTCTATAATGTTAAAATCCGTTTGAGGTCTTTAGTGAGAGGAGAAGGAAAATGGGGTTGGGAATGAAAATAGGGGGTGTATTCAAGACCCCTTAGGTAAAAATCTCAGCTATGACATACGCAAGGAGGGACGAATATAAGTCATGTATTTCGATTGCTAAAATAAAACGACGATTGGTGGGTGAATCACCTACTTATCAGTAGGTTGGTTATGGGATTGAGGAAAGTTATATTTTTGCAGCCTTTGTGTGGTATGGGTAGATCGGAATCAAAGGATCTTCGAGAATTCCACGCGTCGAAAAACGGAAAATGATTTAATAGCAATTATCAGTAATGCGGCATGTGATTATGTTCGAGCATGGGAATCGAAAAGGATGGGGGGCTAATCACATCGGCAAAAAGTGTTCTTGTGAAATGAAAAAAAGGCGAAAAGTGGGATAAAGTTAAATATTGATGGGTCCCTTGATGCGGGAAAATCAGTAGCAGGTAGTGGGGGACTATTTGCAATAGTAACGGGGACTATCTGTGAGGATTCGCGGGAAAGTGTGATGCAAGTACACCGTTTGAGGCAGAACTATTGACATTACATTTTGGCTTAAAAATGGTGGTGGAGAAAGATTACACCTTCATTGATCTCAAAACTGACTCGAGTGAGTTGCACGCACTAGTGAAGAACGGTGTGAACTTAAGGGAAGTTTCGAATAACATGATTCGGGCATGTCGGGAAATTCTAGAGCAGAAGGAATATTATGATTTTATGTGGGGCTTTCGTGAAGCAAACTCATGTGTGGATTGGATGACCAAATTTAGAACAAAGAGTATAGAGAGACCACTATTGTTTCGCGACCCACCTAATTGTTTATGGCGCTTGTTAGCCAAAGTCGGTTAGACCTCATTTGTAACAAAGATAAATAAATAAAACAACGACATTTTGAACATGTTCTACTTTTTTTGTTTTGGTTACATGGGTTTCGGGCTAGCTTGCGCGCACCCGACTAATCCCGTTAAGAAGGGGATTCAAACCATGGACCTTCCCTTTAAGTGTTGAAGAAATAGCAAGACTCTGGCCATCATGTTCTACTTTATATGTCAAAATCCACTTCACCACAAGTTTATGACATAAACACTTCACACACAAAAATATGGGTATCATCCAAATATATCTAACACGTGGGTATGGCACTCCTTCGACAGTTCCACCTTAAAATACATTCAGTACACTACACGAATTCCAGCTAAATAGTAGTAGTACTTCAATGGCTACAAACTTTATAATCCCCAAATTACCCTCATCCTTTCTCCAAATTCACCTTTAACCCACAAACCCCCCCATATTTCAATTCCCAAAATCACCAATGACAATGGCTTCTGGTTGTTCTTACATAGATTTCGATAGATGCAAACTTATACCACTCTCTCTCACTTGTCTTTGCTCTTACCAATCTAACCTTCGCTCAAAAAAATTGATTTTCAAACCACCCAATTCTTCACTTTTCAAATTGAACCTGTTACCCAGGCGCACTTTCGTCTGCTCAAGAAAGATAATTACAGCCGTGGCCCGAGCCGAACCCGAAAACATCCACGATGGAGACGAAACTAACGAGGTATTTACTATTCAGACCCTACCTAACTATTGCTTATTGATTAAACTTCACTCCACTGTAACAATTGATATGACATATGTATGCTTTATTAGTCACCATGGCCTTAATAGTTGACTTACGCTGATATTTTCAAATCGGGAGTGGAGAGATTGAATTTTCTATGAAAATGATGCATCTGAATTATTGATTTAGTATAAAGAACAAAATCCTTTGTAGTACCTTTCATGTCATATATGAATGTAAAAGCACTATTTAATGAATATTGAATACTGAGATGGGGATATGTTGTAGGAAGTTAACAGAAGCAATAAATTACCAATGGAAGAGGAGTCACATAAATCAAACCAATTGAAGAAAAGGATTACTTTTGGATTAGGGATTGGACTTTCTGTTGGTGGTATAGTCTTAGCTGGAGGTTGGGTTTTTACAGTAGCTCTTGCAGCTACTGTATTTATAGGTGCTCGAGAGTATTTCGAGCTTGTTAGGAGTCGTGGTATAGCTGCTGGAATGACTCCTCCTCCTCGATACGTTTCACGATTCTGTTACGTCATTTGTGCTCTCATGCCCATATTCACACTGTAAGAACAGTCATCATTATACTCGGTTCTAAGGTTTAGTTTATTTCTGACAAATAGTATTGAGTTTGTGTCAGTTACTTTGGACACATTGATGTTTCCGTGACCTCAGCAGCTTTTGTGGTAGCCATGGCACTTCTTTTACAGAGAGGAAATCCTCGTTTTGCTCAACTGAGTAGTACCATGTTTGGACTGTTTTATTGTGGTTATCTTCCTTGTTTCTGGGTTAAGCTAAGATGTGGTATGGCTGCTCCAGCTCTAAATACAAGTAAGAATCTTTATCTTATCCATATCCATTTTCATTCCTTGTAATAAATTTCACGGCTCAGTAAAAACACTTTTAATGGCTTCTCAGAAATTGCAGCAGCTTGGCCAATACTATTTGGTGGGCAAACTCAATGGACAGTGGGTTTAGTGGCAACCTTAGTTTCCATTAGTAGTATTATTGCAGCAGATACGTATGCTTTTATTGGAGGGAAGGTATGTTTTGCTTATTAAATTTCGCTTGTTTTTTTAAGGAATTTCCATATATTTAATGTAATAAATAACAGGCTTTTGGTCGGACTCCATTGACGAATATAAGTCCTAAAAAGACATGGGAAGGAGCAGTTGCAGGGCTTGGTGGTTGTATACTCACATCTTTATTACTATCCAAAATTCTATCTTGGCCTACATCCATGTTAAGGTAAAAAATAAAACAATAAATAGTTATATTTTAACTATATTGAATTCTTGGCTTAATGTTTCAGTGCTGTAGCGTATGGGTTCCTGAATTTCATTGGATCTCTGTTTGGTGATCTTATAGAGTCAATGATCAAGCGTGATGCAGGAGTCAAAGACTCGGGCTCACTAATACCTGGTCATGGTATGTTTATGTTGATTTGTTATTTATTACATTTGACTCCTTTGATAAAGAGTAGTTTAGCATAATCTTTTATTACATGATGCAGGTGGAATACTAGATAGAGTGGATAGTTACATGTTTACAGGTGCATTGTCTTATTCCTTTGTCAAAACATTTCTACCACTTTATGGAATCTGAAGAAGACGTATTATTGTTTACATCTTGTAATGGAAGAGGAAGAATGGAATTTACATGCTTTTTAACTTTCCGTAAATTAAGTAGAATATTCAGTTTTGTATATGGTTGGTTGATTTTATTTGGAACAGCAAGGATTTTGAAAGATGCTCGCCCATTTTTGCCAGGTTTAAACTCTAATTTTTTGTCCTTAAAGGTTAAAAAAAAACCTACTATAATGTATTCAAATAAGATTAGTAAACTATTTTGATGCCGTTAATGTGCAAAAAAGTACGCATGCAATTAATTGGATTAACCTACTAAGAATATTAATTCATCACCATTTTGTCTTTTTTGAGTACAAGAACTTGTAATGTACTTATGTTCTTTTTGTTAATACAAAAGATTAATATACGAAAATCATGTTTTATGATGTTTTTCCCCCTCGATTACCAATATATATTATTTTGTTTTTCCCCTTAATTTATTTTTTAAAAGCAATAATATATTATTTTTCAAAAGCACTAATATATTAAGACAAATTAGGCCATCCCTGAGAATTAATACTCACCTTATAAAGGAGAAACTAATTGGGATGGTAGAAAAATATAGGAGAATTTTAACGAGAAAATGTTATTTTGAAATATTACATAAATATGCATGCAGAAGATTGAGCACAAACTTGATCAACCTTTGAGTGCCCAACTCCTACAATCAGATACAAACACCAAGAGGTGGGGTACCTCTAGCACTTTGACGCTCAAATTACTAATTCATACAAAATAGATAGATTCCTTCAAAACAATTATTGATACAAAATAGATAGAATTTTTTTTTTTGGACGCATATAGATAGATTTCTTCAAATTAGTTATTTATACAAAATAGATAGATTCTTCTTGAAAAGGAAGAAAGAATGACATTGAGTAAGTCTGACATATGGTAAGGCTGATCAGCAAAAAGTCTGCCTTAAATGATAAGTATAATTTTTGAAAAAACATCACCGTCTACTTTGGAAAATAATCATAATTAATTGGTAAGGCTTCTAATTAAACCCCTTCAGCTCAAGATAGACCTTTGAGTGTAGGTTGCGTGAGAAGAAACGATTTGTGAATTGAAGTTGAGACGACAAAAATATGTAGGTTTTGTTAAGGTGATCTACGCTTGTTCAAATTAGTAAAAATGTTTTCGGACCGTATATGATCCAACCCACATGTCCAAAAACGTTTTTGTAACATATTACATCATTTTTAGAGGATTAAAGGAGTTGCACTTATCAATTTTGAAAGTTGGGAAAACGACTAGGAGAAGGAGCAAGAACACCAAAATCAATATCGTCATTCTATCACTTCTAGCCAGCATTTTTTTCCGTTTTTAGTATTATTGTTTCTATTTTTTCATTCTAATATTGAATATGACTATTTTAATCTTTGTAATTCCATTTTATATTATGAAATAAATCATTCTTAAGAATTGTTAAGAATATGAACCCAAAATTATGATTATGGTTGTTTATTTGTAATTTGGAATTTAAATATTTAAATGAATTGGTTGTTTTATGTATTTGTTTAAAATTGTAAACCGTTTACTTGATTACGTAGCGGTTGGAATATCATTCGGACTACACCCAGAAAGGGGTTGGAGTGTGGAAATCAATGCATAAACGTTTGATGTTCGTCTAAAAACCGGGAGGTCTAGACTAATCAGATAGGTTAGCTCTTAAGCATTTGAAGGTTTTGTTTGGTCACTCGGGCGAAGTCCAGAGAGTTAGAAAACTGCTTCTATCTACCAAGGAGGAATTTAGGTGGATTCAGAATCCTGATTAAAGGTAAAATATCAAATTCACCTTGAGTTAAAAAAAGTCATAAACGTAAATAGTGGAGATTACTATAGATTCTCAAGCTCCTTTTCTCATATCTCATACTTATTGCGTTTTAGTTCCACTCTCATTAATATTATTTCATAAATATTCACTTTTTGCACTTTAGTCCTTTAGTAATATTTGAATTATTGAAAATCAAACCTAAATCATCTATTTTACTTTCGTTTTTCGTAACTAACACCCTAAGTACACTATTAAAACAAGGAAATATACTTTATAGTCCTTGTGGAGAACGATACAATATATTGACTATTCGTACAATTGTGAAGAGCATTTTCCGAGTGAGGTTTTTATATCACGTCTCGAGGGACACTAGAGATACTAGTATAAATAGAGCTATTATAATCTAGTATGGATCATGTAATCACAAGGAAAAATTTAGGCCAAAATAATAATAAAGAGTATATTTTCTCTAATGACTTTAAGTATTTACTTAATCAGTTTTCTACTTACAATCCAACACCTTACTTATACACCATAAATTTACTCAAACCAAAGACTTTTAGTTCGATAAAATCGAACTGGTAGAATATGTCCTATAAAACGATCTACGCAAAAGAAAAAGAAAGGTTGAAAAGGCTTAAATATCGGTAACTAGAAGAAAGTAGAGGTTACTTATCGAGAAGCATAAACACTAGATAATGTCTAAGCTCGTTATCAAATACACGAAAAGCTTACATCACTAGGAGGGTTATCAACAAAGTTTGGATCTTCTTGACGAGAAAAACGTCTTTATGCGCCATGTTTCCCAGATGAGGGTGCCGGGATTGAATATTCCAAATGCACATACCATACACTATCATCTTCCTCCTATCATAAGAAGAGGTGTCAGCCAGTAGGCAAACTTCGTCAATAAATTTTCTTGATGCTCGGCATCAAGTTATAATGATATCCCGAGTCGGATGACGCTGAACAACTCCCTCGATCGGCTCTTGAATACATTAGAGTTCTTCTCGGCATGTTTAGCTACCTTTGAGTCTTGTTCCACCTCCAAAATGGCTGATTCATCATCCGCCCAAAACTTTTCATTGTCTTCCGAAAACCATTTCACTAGATTTCTAACCTCTTCCCTTTCCTCCCAAAGCCGCCGAATCATGGAGGAATATTCTCCCTACTCAAAGTGGTATGGTTAATCTTAGCAGGGTTTCCCTTTGAGACAAGAGGAAGTTTTGAACATACGTTTCCTAGCAAAGTGAAAAGAAAAAAGAAACAGGGAAAGTAAACCCAAGAATGAAAACCCAAAGAATAAATAACACTTACCGACACAACAGAATAGCGTAGCAAATAAATAGACATAGAAATGTCCAAATGATGGGTAGCACCGGTGGTAAGAGTAGGAGGAAGCGAATTTGTCTGCCTAATCTCTACAGGGGAGACACACAAATTATAGTAGCTGTGGTCATTTGTGAAATAGTCATTACTATAGCTACTGTTTTAGAGTGCATAGTAAATATCCATGAATTAATAAAATGGGTAGCTCCACAAACAACGATAAAATGCACCAAATTGCATTAGTAGTTTAGTACTTTTTTTTTCTTTTTGTTCGAAAGTTTCGTACTCCATCTGTATGAGATTTTGTTGTTGTTGTACATACTTAGTGAATTTGATTTGTGGGTGTTCTCTTCAATGATTTTGTTAGATATATAAAATGTTTTTTGGGTGTAGTTTTTTTTGTAACAATAATACTCGAAATCCTGGATCCGTCCCTAGACCCATCAATGTTCAACTTAACTTTAGTCTCGTCGGTTTTACCCACTTGACTAAGATGCTACGGGCCTATACAATCAAACCACCGTCACGTTCCATTCCCCACTCTACTATATCATTAACCGCATACGAAACCATTGCTTTTAATTCATTCGTCGTCTTTTTCTGAATGAATAAGAGTTGATATTCCGATACTTTTTTTTTTTGTTCGAAATATTAAGTCCGATAAAATATAATGAAATTAGTTCTCATTCTTTTCCCGCCAAAACGTCCGTGAACTTTTCAATTAGTGAGCACCTAACCATCAAGAGACTTTCTTTTATTCAAAGAGTACGAACAAGGAACTGGAAGGCAGAGAAAAGCAGAGAAGAAATGGAAGTGAAAGAAGGGGCAGGATCGTCATTGGACTCTCTCATCTCTTCCTTCAACACCCGCATTTCTCAGCTTCAACAACTCGTCGTCGCCCGTAACAGTTGCGTACTCTCATTTTTGTCTTACTAAATAATTGCTTTCTTAAAAATGTCATTTTTTAATTTGTATAATTTCACCAGTGTACCCAGCAAGCAGCGTGTCTGATTTGTCAGCAATCGACGCCGCATTGAAGCCCATGGAGCTTCAGGTCCTCGAAATTAAACAACGATTGCGTGAAGAAACTGAAGCAATCCCCAAGGCCAAAGTATTTTCTTTTCTCTTCTATTACTTTACTGTAAAACTACATCCACGTATTCTGCTTTAATTGAATCTGATGCTTAATATTTGAATAATCTTGTGTTACCATAGGTCATTTAATAATGTGTTAATTGCACAATTGATCCCTTAGTTATGTGAAATAGCTGAATATACCTCTGTTTCACAAATAACAAAAGTACCTATATTACATTACGGTCGCATAGTACAAGGATCAAAACTGCTATTTACCTTTGACAAGAATTTGAATTACTAGTCACTAATGTTATTGTTGAGAGACATTGTTAATTGTTAAACTGTTGCGATTCTATAGTATATGCTGCAACATGCAACTTTGGATTGTTTTAATTTTAAATCCCGATAAAAACAATATATTAGGTAAGCCAAAATACAGAATAAAGGAGTAGATTATATTTACATACATGGAATGTTTTAGGAATTTTTTATCAGTTAGGATTTAAGATTCAACTGAATCGATTTGTGGTGTCTACTATTTGGATTAAATGTGGAATTTTTGTTCTGATTTGTGAGTACAGAAGCTAATAGAGGCATCACTGCGTCAGCAAAAGACATTGCAAAAAATGTCTGCTCATGTACCTTCGTACTTGCCTGAAAGAACTCCTAGCATAAATGTGGATGCTACTAGAAGGTACAAAAATGTACACATATTTATACTTGCGTAAATAACACAATTAGTTCATGTGTAAATTGTAATATGAATTATCCAAATATATTTAGGTATATTATAAGGGGATTTGTTAGTTTTAAAGCACACCCAGATTTGACTATTTAGTATAAAACAGGAATCTATGGTGCAATTAACTTGCATAAATACCCTTTATGTTTATAATATTTAGTGTTTCCACTTTTCAGTGTCCCACCTGAGATGCGAAATGTGGATCTCCCTTTTGAGTCACTGAAAATTGAGGATCCAGCACCCAAGGTAAGAACTTAGTTTGGCATGATTTAGGAATAATGATAGATTTTATTTATATTTATTGATAATCTATCTAGATTATAATACAAAATAACATTAATATTGACAGTAATAATAGCAACATAGGATAGATAAAGAAAAACAATCTCACAATTTAAAAATGCCTGTCCAGGAGAAAAAGGGTCGTGCTTCAGTGCCATTTTGGTTTATCACTGCTGAAGAACTCAATAACTTATCAGCGTAAGTCCTTAACATATTACTACAATATCATAGTTAAGTTATTCGAAGTTTCTATTAATATTAGCTGACCACATATAGATGTAATGGTGTATTATATTATTTGTACTCTTTACTCAAAGATTAGCAAACTATAGGTACATGAAAGGAAGGCTCACTTTGGATAAAATTAATGCAGCAATTACCGACATTGTAGCGTATGCTGAAGCTAATGCACACCTTATTTCAGCTCCTCGAAAGAAGGTTATGTGAAAATCTTAGTCTTATGGTTTTTATATTTCAACTCTTTAATCTTTAATATTTATTCTATCTCCAGCTGTCAGATAATCTCTTGGACAAAGCCTCGGTAAGTTATCTTAATCTTTAATCTTTATATATGGATTATTTTTCCAAGCTATGATTAATTATTTTACAAAAATTGCAGGAATTAAAAGAGATTTCTGTGGCAGAAGCAGTGAAGGGGAAACATTTCTTTCTGGAATCTGATATCAGAGGGCCCTCACTGAAGCTTGACAATACAGGAAAAGCAATATTAACTGTAAGTGGTTCTTTTGATCACTAATTAGTTTCTTAAAATAGGAAAAAAGAGGAGTTATGTGGAACTTACAAGGTATTTATTGTTTTGTTTTGTGTTTATAGGTGCTTCGACACCTTAGTCGGATAAGTGAGAGTCGTATTGGGCATCATCGTGTATTTGTCCTTTTAAAGCCTTGATAAGTAGCCAACAGATTTATGCCAAGTCATTGTAGCTTTTTTGGAAGTGAAACATACAGTTGAATATTGTATACAATGCCTTGATGTTGCTTTGACAAATAGAATCGGTAAAACTAAGACCAAATTGGAGTAGATATTGTTTTAAATGTTATTCTGTACTTATTTGATTATTCTCCTAGTGCACTAACAAAGTGAGTAATGACCATCCATTTTCATTTCCATGTCATCATGTTGATGGTGATATACTCCTAATTTATGGAGTATCGGATCATTGAAAAGTGATAAGTGATAAATGAGAAATTAGGTTAGGTAGGTAGAGGAGTTAGAATCAAAATGGTGCAAGGCCGATAAGTACAAAATAGGTCATCTTAACATAACTAATCTTTTGTTTTCTAACTCCTAAAGTAAATCATCACCACACGAGTTGTATATTAACTTCTCCTACTTTATTGCTTTCCATATGTAGTTAGTTAATCAGATGACCACTATTACATTGAGAATACAACATTACAAAACAATTTTTGATCTATTCCGAACATTCATTCAACCTTCAAATTTCAGTCACTCTATAATTTTTGTTGTTGAACTTGAACTTCTTAGAGCTAATGAACCTTAATTGCACAATAATCCTAGTAACTTCCTAATTTGCTCTTCATTATGTGTTAGAGCCTAATGCAATCTAACAATTCTCTAATGTCATATACAATACCCAAATGTAAAATCACTAAGACTTCGATAAGTACTCAAATACATAGCTTTAGCTTTCCTGCATTGCCATTGATCCAAATCTATAAACTGTATAAACAAGTGTTCTCTATCCTCTTCAATAACTTCACCGAACTTACATAAACCACTCAAATTCATCCCCAAAGACTTAATTTAGGTAAATTGCAAGCTTCCAGATCAAGCTTTCAAAGACAATAGTTGGGTGCTCTCTCTAAGTAAGCTTATTATAGTAACACCATTTTACTACCACTCCAGCTAATTAGACCACAAATATCCTTACCAATACAATAGCCAACCCCAACCTAAATATTTGCTCTCCCTGCCTAAATGTTACACTTTTAGCCTACTCCGGACTAGAAATAAACACCAATTTTCTTTTTTGGGGGCGATACCCCGAATCCCACTTATTGTTCTAACTTTTAGCCCTTCTCAGTATAAATTCCTGGATCCGCCCCTGACATTTATGGATTAAGAAAGAAAGAGCAAAGAATTTTTTTTATTTTTAGAAGAAATAAGAAAATCAAGAAAAAAAAGATTTTAGCGGTTCAATAAATTTCGGAGCAATAACACAAGATCGACTTTAAATTCATTGAAAACCTGAAACAAAGAAGATTTTAGAATGAAAACCAGGTATCCTTTTTGAAAAAGTGGAATAATTGCCAGGAAATAAGAAAGAGAAAATAACCACGGGAAAAACACATTTTAGCAAATGCTAATATGCACCCACCAATAACTACCTAGAGGCTAGATATGCGTGGGTTTCTGAAATATTGAAATTATTTCTGCCTAATATATGTTTTCCTATGTTTTATTTTAACTTGATCACCAAACTTTGAAACTCGTTATAAATTGATCATTCCTATACTGTATAGAAACCACTAAGATTTCATAAGAGAATGGCTGCGAAGGCTCTCTGGTCTAAGTCTTTAGTACTTGTCTTCAATCTTCTGTTATTTTCTTTGTCCAGTTCAACTAAAGCTCTACCTTTCATCGAGACACCACTATTTCCTCCACAGACTTGTCCGAAGGATGCTTTAAAACTTGGTGTATGCGCAAATTTGCTTTTTAACTTGTTGAACCTGGTGATAGGAGATCCTCCAAAGAAACCATGCTGCCCTCTTCTTATAGGTCTTGTTGATCTTGAAGCAGCTGTTTGCCTCTGCACTGCCATTAAAGCAAATCTTTTGGGCCTCAATTTGAATGTTCCACTATCATTAAGCTTGGTTTTAAATTATTGTGGCCTAAATGTTCCGTCCGGTTTCCAGTGCCCTTAACGGCTAGTTTATCTCTGATTATACTTTGAGTATTATGTATTGTTTAGTATATCAATATATATACTAAGCTTTGTATTGGTTGTGCTACATAAAAAAGTCTTGTTCTACAGTTGGCTAAGCCTATGTTATATTATAGTGCAAAAGGTCTTGTTCCTTCTCTCTTTCCATTTCTATAGCAAATTGCCATGTAGTCTTAAACATGAAAAGAAAGACTCACTTAACGTCGTAGGTTAAATGCACAGATGGTCCTTGTGTTATGCAAACTAACCAAATGTATCCATGTCTTTCAAAAGTAGCACGTACACCTCTGTGTAATTAGTAAACTCTGCAAATCTAGCCCTTCATATGAGTATTAATGGATTCAAATTCCCTAAAATAAGCATTCCACTTAATTTTTTTTATGTAATACGGCAATAGAATGACGCCCTGTCATTTAGTTCAATCAATATAGAAACTTAATATTATATAACTAATCTTTAATTATGGTTATTTGTCAAATCTATTAAAAAAATTCACTAAAATAAATAGATTCAATAAGATATTAAATTTTCAATAATTTTAAAATTTAATAAAATATAGGTCTGAACAAGATGATTTTTTTAATTAGAATGACTTAATGTGAAATCAAACTTGTCTATTTTGTTATTTTATGGATAATTCTGATATTTTATTTAACAATTTCTTATATGAAAATTCATACATACGTGACCTGCACCATTAAACAATCAAATAAAGTGTTAATTTATTTGACACAGGGACCCGTAATGCTATTTTTGCATATTATAGGGACCCATAGTATAATTAACTCCAGAAAATTAGACAAAAGAAAATGAATTAAATATAGAGTACCGTCGTGCTTTCACGGGGAAGTGTTCTAAAAGACGTTAGACGGGCGAACGACCACCCTCGAACGCCTAGATGGAGTCTAGGCGTTTTCTTGCTAGGCGGGTTTTATTTTTATTTAACTTTTTTTGATTTTATATAATTTTAAAATAGATTTATATTTTTTGTGTTCAAAAATATTTTTTTATTTTGTATTAAAAATGGAATTTTTAATCTTTTTAGTTTCCAGACCGCCTAAATCCGCCTAGGACCTTCTAAGATCGCCTAGAAGGTGTTTGGGCCATTTCTAAAAGTTACACTACCTTTTACCGCCTAGACGGCCGCCTAGGCCGATTTTTAGATAATTGGTCATGGGTGTACTACCGTCTATGGTGACACTGAGTATCTCCAAGAGACACTAAGCACAATAGTACGTACACCACTGTGTAATTAGTAAACTTTGCAAATTTAGCCCCTTATATGAGTATAATGGATTCAAATTCCCTAAAATATGCATTCCACGTGATTTTTACGTAAAGAATGATGCCCTGCGTCATTTAGTTCAATCAATGTAGAAACTTAATATTATATACTAACCTTTAATTATGGTTATTTGTCAAATTTAGGGATGGCAACGGATAAAATTATTGCAAAAAATCCAAAACCATATTCATATCCATTTAATTTATCAAAAACCAAACCCTAACGAATTTAACCATCAGACTTACTTTTCCAAACCATATTCCGAATAAATCGAATTCGGTTTTTTAATTGGTTTTTCAAATTTTAACCATTATCAAACTATAACTCTATAAATATATTTGAAATTATTCTAACAAATTCACAAGTACAAGAAAAATCTCCAATATATAAAATATTATGTTGATCGTTTTTGTTACTTTTTTTTTGTTAAATCTAATATTTAGATTTTTTAGTTTTGAGATATGAAAATACTTTTTTATCTATATTATAATAAAATATACAAAAATAGATGATAATAAACGATTTTTGGTTATTCGGTTTTATATTTACCTGAAACCATAACCTAACAGATTTAACCATTGATTACATTTTCAAAAACCATAACCTAACTTTTATCCATGGTTGCATAATCAGTTTAATCGGTTCAAAATTTCATCGGTTTCGGTTTTAAACCATAACCGTTGCCAACCCTAGTCAAATCTATTAAATTTTTTTACCTAAATAAATAGATTCAATAAGATTTTCAATTTTCAATGATTTTAAAATTTATTAAAATATAATTCTAAACAAGATAATTTTTTTTAATTAGAATGACTTCATGTGAAATCAAACTTGTCTATTTTGTTATTTTATGGATAATTCTGATATATTTTTTTAACAATTTCTTATATGAAAATTCAGACGTATGTGACCTGTATCATTAAACAATCAAATAAAATGTTAATTTTATTGACTCAGGACCCGTAATGCTATTTTTGCATATTATAGGGACCCATAGCATAAGTAACTCTAAAAAATTAGACAAAAAAATAAATTAAATACAGAGCTAAGTACCGTTGTGCTGTTACGGGTGTGCTACCGTCGATGGTGATACTGAGTATCTCCAAGAAACACTAAGCACCACCGTGCTACTACTTGTGGTGACATTGAGCGTGATTTTATTGTCCCACATTTTGACATTGAGCGTGATATTGTCCCACATTTTGACATTGAGCATCTCCGATGACAATATTGAACACCCAGTGTTTAACATTAGCGTATTGAACACTCACCAAAATCAATTTAACACTGAACAAGTAATTTTTACACCGAGCAAGTAATTTGTAATAGAGAATAAGTCATTTTTACACCGAACAAGTCGTTATTTACACCGAGCAACAAAAAATACATTAAGCACATAAAAAAATTAATTACCTTATTTAAACATTATAGCTTGATTATTATACAAGAAAAACAATTAATTACTTAATAAAGAAAAAATTATTGTAAAGAAAATGGATAAAAAAATTGTCCAGTGATATTGGTCATCAATAAGGGTTCCGATGACCGTGTGAATCTGCAAGAGGCTTATTGATTTTTTTTTTATTTTAACAAGAGGAGTTGCAGGTCGGGGAAGAAGAAGGGGGGGGGGGGTAGGGGGTGCGGTGGGGTGGGGGGTGTTATTTTATCATTTTTATTAATAATATTAAAAAACATTATCAAATTTCTATTTTACCCTTACTTTAAATTAATTAAATGATTAATTAAGATTAGGATTAAAAAAAAAAAACTGACATGGAAATGCCACGTCACAGATAACGGAAAAAATGGACGAAAAACGCACTCAGGGGGTAACGGGGCACAAAAGTAAAACTTAAGGGGGAACGAGTCGCATTTTAAAGGTTAGGGGGCAACCTGTCAATCGGGTATAAACGCAGGGGACAAAAGTGTTATTTACTCTATTTAATATTTATATAACGGAAAGTAACTTTTAAATTTTAAAAAAACTACCTAATTTAGGGGGAAAAGGCATCTACCTAAGATTAGCTATCAAAAATCATATCAATAAGCAGTCGAGCTCTATGAAACATCGATTGATGATACTTGATAGTGGGTTGGGAAATTTTATTTAAATGAAAATATAATAATATGTTATCATTTGGACTATTGGGGCAGTTTGGTCTCGTTTGAAACGTATCATACTAATAAAACCGAATTATAAATGATATATTTTGTGATCTGCCAGGATTATAATGGAATACCACCTCACCTGGTTCTAGTTATTTGAATTTACCCTCCAACGAGAATAATTATAGTTCAAGTTTCGAAAAGACCTTAATTATAAGTTGTTTTATAATCAACGTTCGTCCACATGCTCCCCACTTGCTTAGTTAAGCAGATACTTATACGCCATCTACCAAAATCTTGAAAGATAGATCTAGTAAATAATATGGAAAGGTTTGTTAAGGTAGCAGTTATTGGAGCCGGAGTTTCTGGGCTAGTTGCTGCTCGTGAGCTTACTCGAAAAGGCCACAGAGTCGTCGTCTATGAAAAACAATCAAGAATTGGTGGAATATGGGTTTACAGCCCAGAAATTGAGCCTGATCCATTAGGCCCTATTGAGCCCGAGAAAAGCATTGTTCACAGCAGTCTATATCTTTCCATGCGTACAAATCTTCCAAGGGAACTCATGAGCTTCTCAGATTACCCGTTTGTTGTTAGGGAGGATGAAGATGGCGATTCGAGAAAGTTTCCCAGGCATGAAGAGGTGTTAAAGTATTTGAACAGTTTTACAAACGAGTTTGGATTGGTTGAGTTGATTAGGTTTAATGAGAAAGTAGTGAGAGTTGAGCAGCAGCAGGTTGATGATGATGATAAGTGGATCGTGGAATCTGAATCCGCAAATGGTGAAATGAAATCACGGGTGGAGGAGGTGTTTGATGCTGTCGTGGTTTGTAATGGTCACTTTACTCAACCTCACCTCGCTACTCTTCCGGGTAATATTTTAAACCAAATATTATTTCTATATCTTCCTTGAGTAATGATATTGGTCAACTTTTTTTATCACCTTCTACGTGTATGCTTACATGGACCAATGAATTGATTTCTCTATCATATTTAATTTTTCTCTATCTTCTATTCAAGGAAATCAATATATATATATATATATATATATATAGAAGGTGATAAAAGAGTGACATAAAAAGGGGTGACATATATCATTACTCATCTTCTTTTTGTCGGAAAAGATTATTCATGTATTTTTCTTGTCAGATAAAAAAACAATTTTCTTAAATACATGGGAAAATACACCCATAGGTACCCAATGTTTCAAATTATAACTTCTAAGTGTCCAAGATTTTAAAAGTGACAAATCAATATTTAATGATTCATTTTTGTGACTCTGTTAGTACATGCCGCTAGTTTGTCAGTTAAGTGTCACGTGGTGCCTACATGGCGCATACATGGCAGATTTTCTACCCGCCACGTGGACACCACGTAGGCGCCACATGACATTTAAAGGAGAAGCTAACGGTGGGTACTAACGGCGTCACAAAAATGAAACATTGGGTACTGATTTGTCACTTTTAAAACCTTGAACACCCAGAAGTCAAAAATCAAATCCGATGGATACCCCAAAGGAATTATCCCTAAATACATTTGAGAATCATCAGAAATCATTTTTTTCAATATAAACTAACATTAAAAAATTTATACAAACAACTATAAACAAAATAATACTTAATTAGGAGTATTTTTTTTAATATATCTGCATTGTTTAAAAGAAATACTCAATTACAAACATATAATTTCTTTTATTAAAATAAGATTAAAGCATTACAAAATCATCTTTACAAGTAAATCAACCAATGAAATCTCTTTCAGTTATCTTGAATTTTTCGATGAAGTTATCATAACAACCACCACTGTTGTAAATACCTTCTTTAGCGACCGTTGTGATGGTCATTATTGGAGGCAAACTCGATCGTTATAAATAGTATTTGCTCTATAGCGACTGGTTGTGGTCGCTAGAGTTATGTTAGAATTTCTGAGTCGTTGAAGAGGCCTTGTGGCGACCACCCACTAAAAAGTCTGTTGTTGGTTGATCATGGGTGCTCTTTACCGAACTGGCGTGGTCGGTATTGATGGAAGTTTTACAGACCACTGCTTTAGCGACTGATTTGTTGACCGGGAGTTGTGTTTAATAATAAAAACCACTATAGTGGTCGCTAAAGACAACAAATTTATTATTAAAATACAAAAAATTTAAAAGTCTAACTAAATAAAAGTTCATGTATATTGGTGGGAAAATCCAAACTATAAACAACTGATCTAATACGAAATTAAACAAAATAAAAATTCATATACGAAATTAAAAAAATAAAATTAATTGAATTATTATAGACTAGCGAATAAAGTCAATAAGAAGATCAATCGGACGAGGGAGACTGGGTCAAATCATCATCCTCATCTACGAGAGATTGCCTCATAGAAGACGGTTTTCGTGTAAATGGAGGAGATAGTTGTCATGCAGGAGCCGGTTGTGGTGCCTTTGGAGTTGTGGTGGGTAAAATCGAAAAGATCGGTAGATAATGACACTCAAATAATATTGATTAAAGCAATCAACCTCGTGTAGCCTTCCGGGGTCATCAGCGGTTGGGATGATGTGCCTCATTTAGGGGCAGTGGAATCCTATGTCAGATCCCTATACAATGGCTTGCCTACTCTCGAGGGTATGTGATTAACGTACTCGAGTAATTGCGGGTCAGACTCGATCATTTTTACTCGGTACTTGGGGCTGCGGCTAGCTCGAGCTAGGAATGACCGATCCAACTCCTGGGCTCCAACCCTTTCTCCTAGGGCCCATACGCTCCATGGTCACCTCAATCACCGTATGGATTTGATCTTTATGCGGGATCAATCTTGCCAGTGTGGTAGAAGATGCGATCCATCTACTTGAGACTGTGTCTACTAAGTCAACATTGCCTTTACTGCAGCTTGTTATGTAAATTCGATATAATTTATTTTATGTAGTAAAAAATAATATTTATTAATATAAGATGTATTAAAAATTAAAAAACATCCCTCGAAACGTTTATCCTTCCAATCATTCTTTTTTGTGGAAACCCCAATCTTGAAGTAATAAACCATTATCTTGGGTACTTTTGGAGCAGCATTATCGTCAAAACCTGTGTCCGGGACAACACTGTCCAAAGTTTGTTCGTCGTCCTATAAGACAACACACCCTTGATGTATTAGGGAAAATATATGTAAATCTTACAAATAAAAATATAAGAAACATCACCTCCTACATCCTGTGCTGGGTCACCGACAGACTGACCAAGCCATGACCACTACCCGCGACCTATTCCTTTCTAATCTCTTGCCTAGGACTCGACAGTCTTTGTATAAAATAATTGATTAACGTATTTGAAAATATAGTAATATCATTAATTATTAGAAATTCTTCTTTACCTTAAATTTTGGCCCCTCCCACATCTCCTATATCTTCACCCAGTCGTTCTCGCACACAAAATTTTAGGATTTTACCCTATTGTATGCCACACCTTGCAAATAGCACACTTATAATCCTTGTAGCGTATCATGCATTTGTTCTCTATACTCTTATAGGTCGAAGAAAAAATTCGGGTCACGTTTGTGTCATCAACAGAAAAAAAATGACGCAAAAAGACAAAATTAATCAAAAATCTAGTTTTAACTAAAATCTATATAGACGGTGAACTTACAGGTAGAGAGGCCTGAAACAAGTTACCGTACTGAGCGGGGACCTTGCTCCACTCGTCGTAATAATATGGAATATGGTATTGGTCCATGTTGTCGATTACAAGTGACAAATGGTTCTAGTTGCTCCGCACGCATATCTAGGTACCACCTTTCTCGCAAAATACTAAGGGGACCTCATCCTAGTGTTTCTCTTTGGCTTCTCCGTGGACCAAAGAACGACACGTTTACGAACCTTCTTTTTCACTTGCTCCCTTGACAATATTAACATTAAATAGATGAAGAAATGTGTTTTTCAAAGTAAACGAACAAGCACGTATGTTTTACTTGCAGAAGCACAGCCGGTGATGGGACTGGGACATAATATCCGCTATAATATGCAACTCACGTAAAAAAGCTAAACAAATATATACATATAGAGCCTAAAGTGTAATTTTTAACTCTTTAGGGACCAATTTGCAATATTTTTCTTCTATAGGGACTAAAGTGCACTTTTTCCCTTCTTGGGCACTTAAGTGGGATTTTAAAATTCTCTAGGGGCTAAAATTCTATTTTCTAATCTGTAGGGATAAATAAACAAATATTATGGAGTACAATGTCTGAGATACAAAGATAAGGGACTAAATTGTCAAAAATACAAAGATAAGGGATTAAAGTATAAAAAGTACAAAGATAAGGGACTAAAATTACAAAAATACATAGATAAGGGATTGATTTGCAAGATCAAGGCTAAGCTGTCAAATATACAAAGATTAGGGACCAAAATGTCAACTATTCTAAGATTAGGGACTAAAGTATTAACTATATAAAGATATAGGAAACAATAGTGCAAGTAAACGAAAAATTACTATATTTTTAGTTAACTGCACCATAGGGCCCTTTTAATATTTTAAAAATGCACTAAAAGTCCTTTAATTGTGCAAAATATACTATATTTTGAGTTAATTGCACTAAAAGGCCCTATATATTTCAAAAATACGCTATTGGTCATTAAAATATGAAAAAAGTCATTTTGAGTTAATTGTCTCTATATTTTGCACAGAAACTTCACTACATGTCCTTAAACTATGCAAAATACCCATTATTTTGAGTAAATTGCACAAAATGACCCTATATTTGTTACAAAAAATGCACCATATGTCCTTAAGAAATGCAAAAAAAACTTATATTTTGAGTTGATTGCACTAAAGGACCTTATAGTTTTTGAAAAGTTCACTACTAGTCCTTACAATATAAAAAACCAATATCTTGAGTCAATTGCACTATATGGCCTTATAATTTGAAAAATTTGCAATACATATCGTTACATTATGCAAAAGATCCTGTATTTTGAGTTAGTTGCAGTATAGGGCCCAATATTCTTTAAAATATTCCACTTAGGTCCTTAATGTATGCAAAGAGAATCTATATATTGAGTTAATTGCACTATATTCTCTGGTCTACATATATATATACACATATATTTTCTAAAATTTCACTTTAGTCTCTTAGTCTATGCATTGTTACATATATACATAATACATATATATACATAACTAATGATCAAGTACCTTTTAATTATAAGGATGTAAATGAGGACAGAGGTAGACGACGACATACTTAACGTCCGTCTGACGATCGTTAAAGAATTAGTTAATGGTTGTTAAAGATATTGAAGAAAATTAAACGGGCTGATTACACCGTCAATAAATTATAGTAGTCCAAACACTGAACATACACGTGGTCGATAAAGATATTTTTTTCAATTAAACCTGTCTGCCGACCATGCACGTGGGCGGTAAAGACATGTACTTTTTTTTGTAAAAAACTAAATTAAACTTGTAGCGACCAATATGGTGGTCAACAGAGATACTATAATTTTTTTATTAACATACCCACCGACCATTGGCGTGGTCAGTTAAACTATTGGGATATATTTTTTTAGTGTGGAACCAAGCTTCAAGCGACCAACGAAGTGGTCGGTAGATCTATTAAAGTGCTCAATACCGATCAATAATGGTCGGTATCTCATGGTATTTTGCGAACACTCTCCGCTGCCGCTAAAATCATGGTCCAATCTTTCGTCATACCCATCAATAAAAAGGAGTTGGACACGATAAAGAAATGGGATAAATACATTTTCTACAGTTGGACACGATAAAGTAATGGGATAAATACATTTTCCACACTAATAATTATAATAAAAAATATTATCGGAGTTCTTGACATGTTCAAAATTAAAAAAAAAAAAACGGAAAAAAAAATGAAAAAGTAAATAAAATATATTTTTCAAGTCAAGACCATGTTAAAGCAAAAAATTTTACAACAAGACTAATCATGACCAAGAGATAAAACCAAAAAGAAAGAATAAAAAATGAAAATCTAAAAACAAAAGCTTATGCCTCCTTTGGTTTGTGAAAATAATGGATATTTTCTGTTTACGTTTTTTATATTTTTTAAAATACTAATAAATACGTGTTTGGCTAGAGAAATAAAAACAATTTTCTGAAAAATTAAAAGAAAACACTGTTTATATTGGAAAACGTAAAATCGATATCTTCCATATTTTTTGAATATATTGATAAAGAAAACGAAAATCATTTTCTGAAAGTATATTTTGAAAAGGAAAATAGAAAATATTTTCACAAATTAAACAGAGCTTCAAATTTAAAGCAAGAAAAAGAAAACTTAGGATAGAAAGATATTTTTTTTTTTTAAAATTACCTAACAAGAAAGTTATTGAAAAACCTATCACATGTCACTGCATTTTGAAGGTAAACAAGTACTATATATCATTTGGGTTTCGGAAAATCTTTGCAAGTACACGGAAGTTATCATATTTTTGTTCTAGAGAAAATGGTCTCCAAATATCAAGTATCGACGAATGTTAATACAATATGGAACATTGTTTGGTATCCAAATATCACGCAAAAAGTTATAATATTCAAATGAAAGTGTTGTAAATGAGATCTCCCAACAAATAAGAATCTTTTTCGAAGAAAATGTGCAAAAGATTCAAGATGTGAATGGTGTTGTAATGAATCAGAAGTAGTCGAACACCTCTTATTATATTGTCCCTTCAACATGGCGGTTTGGGTTTCATTAACAACCTATGCCAAAATTAAACTGCGGCTATCAAATTAAGATTGACACATTAATTATCAAGATTATTAGAGTTAATACAAATAGTGGATGTAACAAAACAATTCTCACAGCTTTTATCCTTTGTACTCTTTGCAATATCTGTAAGGCAACGATGCATAGTATTTTCGACAGAAAAAAAATTAGAACCCAAGAGAGATTAACCTTAAGACGAATTTTCTTATTAGAGATGTATTCGCAAATATTGATCTATCAGGGGTACAAATCAGTGACGAAATTCATAAATTCCCCTCAGCAATGCCATTACAAGATGATATTCAACAAGAACATTATAATGTCACTTGGTTAAACAACGTGTTTTTCCCACACAACATTAGTGGTTAAATGACGTGTTTTTCACATACAAGTGGGAAGATACGGGTATTGCATCAGTTGCCATTAATAAAAAAGGTGACAGTATTCACAACGAATCAAGACATATCCTGATCAAGTCAGCCTTTGAATGAGAAGCGTGGGCATTACTTTGTGCAATGAAGGTGGCCACAGAGCAAAACCTCCCGAGTAACTTGTTTTACTCAAGCAACTTCGAAGTAATTTAGGGTATTCTAATTGTGTCAAGTGATAACTAAAGGATTCAACCAATTATCCACGAGATTCGTCGATGGATGAAGTAAATCCCGTCATGGAGAGTTTATCATATCAAAAGAGCCCTCAATAGAATGGCATGTATTATTGCAAAATATGCTAGACTAAGCATCGATTTATCTTCATGGAGTGATAAATTGATTTCTATGAGTATTTTGTTTCTTATAGATCTGTATAAACGTAATGGTATAGGTTAATTTGTCTGTTGGTATGTTGTGTCTACTTTTAGCCATATAATACATTTTCTATTGACATAAAAAATGATTTTTTTCCAATATAAACCAAAGTATTTTTGTTTAGACTATATATATGGTGTTCAGACAAATGAACCGGATTATTTTATTTGGTCAACACAAGGAACATATAATATACTATCAAGTAAGGGTATCACACACTTGTAAACAACAAGATACGAACATCTACACAGTCATCAATACAAAATGCTTTACTTGATCCACGTATTCGGAAGATCATTTGGAATACTTAAGTTTTGAATAAAATAAGATCGTTGCATGGAAATACTGACAAAATGTTTTACCAGCTGCAGAAAATTCAGCAAAATAGAAATATGTAGAATCAAAATCATGTTAATAGTGTATTGATTCGGATATTCGGAGGAAAAATTTAAGATGTTTAGAAAATAAGCAAGTTTGGATAGTATCTGCAACACAAATCAAGATAGTCGGTAATAAAGATGATAACTTAAACGAGTGTCTAGTTAAGATTACACAATCACTAAAAGAAGTGAGTGGGAAATGAATACTATGAAGGCAATATTTTACTGATTTTTTTGAAATATTTAGAAATAAAAAGGTTTCATGGATCATCAAATTTCAACATTAATGAATAACTAAATACACAAGGCGGGTCATTTTATAGAAGAACCTTGTGGAAAGAATTGGACCATAACGATGATAATGAAACTTGACACATCACAAGTTACAACACATGGAAAGCATACACCAATATATGTGTATATATCATGATTTTGTGATGTTTCATTTAAATCACAATAGGAAACAAGAGGTATATGTATTATTTAAAATCACAAAAGAGATAACCAGATTTTCACACATGAATAGGAACTTCTCTACTCTTCTAGACCGGAGGGGGAAGCAAAGACGCTTAATCAAACAGTAAGGATGAACAAGTAACACCATGGGTTGAGTAAAAAAGTTTACTCTGACAAGGTATCAAACAGCCGCTAGAAGATAAATTAGTGGTCAAACCCATTATTCAGAAGATTAGTAATTTGGAAGAGAGAGAGAGAGAGAGATGGTCTCATCACTTTCCATTATATCTAATTGAATACAGACACAATGACAAACACCATAGTTAGGGTGACTAGACAATGGGTATCAGAAGCCCCACCAACTTCAGTAACTATCCTGGTTTCCTTTTTTTTTTGAATAAGATAATTTAAGTGTTCTTTTTCTGTAGGTATAATTTTCATTTATGTGTAAATTTTTAGTTTTATAATATAAATAGGAGAAAAAAGAATTATATGTGGCTTTCAAATAGAGTATTTTAGGTGGGTAGGAGTCATTATAATAAGGAAAATAAAAACTATAAGTGGGACACGGTTCAAAGTTTATTTCAGTAAAGTTATACGTTTAACGATATTTGTTTAAACAATAATTCATTGCTGATAAAAAAAAGAGAAAAAAAAACACTTTCTATTAAGTAAAAAGAGAAAAAAAAAACACTTTCTATTCACAAAAAATAAAGTACAAAAAACAAAGTATGGATCTTGAAAACTTTAAGGAAACCTAAATAACATTACTTATAACCTAAATTAACAATAATTTCTTCATATTAATATAAAAACAGATTAAATTATAAAAAATTTACTTGAAAGTAATAAATACTTTTTTCTTTTTGCTTCTTATTCTTCATTTTCTTATTTTTTGTAGCACGTCAAAATTCTTATGTAAATATATATATAATTTTTTTAATACTATTGATATTTATATAGGTAATGAAAAATGGCCTGGAAAACAAATACATAGTCACAATTATCGTGTTCCTGAACCATTTCAGAATCAAGTTAGTCGACATTCTCGCATTATCAATGCAAAGTTTCATTGTATGGCAAATTATTAAGATGTTATTTTGTAATAGGTCGTGGTTGTTATAGGAGGTGGACCTAGTGCAGGTGACATATCCAGGGATATTTCCACAAAAGCAAAACAAGTTCACATTTCCTCAAGATCTTCAAATGTTAATGTTTCAAAACTAGCCGACTATCCAAACATCTACCTAAATTCCATGGTAGTATCATTGAATTTTAATTTGTAGTTAAAATCATGTAGATTCTACTTATATTTCAAATATGACAGGTAGAATCTGTTCATGAAGATGGAAAAGTGTTATTTCAAGATGGATTTTCAGTCTATGCAGATGTTATTCTTCACTGCACCGGGTAGAGTCATGATGTTTTACTACAAATTTATTATAAATTCCCACTATGTATGGTTTTCTAACAAATAGTTCATGCAGATTTAAGTACAATTTCTCATTTCTTAAAACCAATGGTAAAGTAACTATAGACGAAAACCGTGTGGGACCACTCTATAAGCATATCTTCCCTCCACAACTTGCTCCAACACTTGCTTTTGTTGGATTACCTTCCCAGGTGGGTATCGTTTACTAGCTAATTTAATAATGTGAGTCACGTAATTGAAACATACTAAACTTAAATATGCATTTTTATTAGGGAATTTTATTTCGTATGGTCGAATTACAATCCAAGTGGATAGCACGTGTTCTATCAGGGGATGTGGTTTTGCCTTCAAACGAGAAAATGATGGATGATGTAGAACAACATTATAAGCAAATGAAGGAATTAGGGATCCCAAAGCATCAGACTCATTTTATAAAACCAGCTGAGGTACTCTATTTTTATTTCCGTGTTTCCTGTTTTGGTCTGAGTTTATTTATAGGTAAAATAAATGATTTTGATCTCACCGTTCATTGATCGCCTTTGAATTTCTATATTGTGATTTTCAATAATCTACTACTGCAGTTTGAGTATTTGGATTGGATAGCTGATCAAATAGGGTGTTCGTCACTAGAAGATCAACTAAAAGACATTTTTAGGCAGCTCTGCATGTTCTATCTTTCTGGAAAACACGACTTCTTTAGAGATGGATGAAGACATTATGTCTAAGTACTTCTCTCAAGTTCTCATTAATAAAAAAGATGTTAAGGTCAACTATTGCGTAACAGACACTATGTTAAAGTGAAGACTGCTTTATTAATGAATTAAGTATTGCTTTCATAACATAATGTTATTCCAGCTAACTATCATTGAAGTTATTATAGGTGACCAACTTCATATCACCAAGGTTTAAAGATTGTGATCAGCCTTAAAAATATGATACATAAAGGTAATCATTAATAATCATTAAGATGGATGGTATCATCAACATATGTACCATAAAACAAAATGTGACCGTGACACATACCAAGTATATAAAGGCTCAGATTCAATAAGTATGGATTTATTTTTCCATACTAAACAAGGTCAAATGCAATCATTGGTTAGAGGTTCAGCAATGATAAATTTCTTCATCCAAGATCCCACCACACAATATCCTTCATTATCCATATTTCCACAAACTTTTCTTTAGAATTTTAGCCGTACATGAATGCAAACAAGGAAAGATAATCATTAAGATAGTGAGAATTTTACCAATTTGACTACTTTGAGGGATATCATCATAAAGAGCTTTATGTCTTGAAACTCCTCGATGCTCATATGTAAAAGAGCATCATATGAAATTATCAATCCCCTTTCCTTTTACGTCCAAATGCAATGCTCCATTGTACGGTACTCCACGAGCAATACCATTCACATATGGAAAGTCATGATCGATTCATGTATGACAAGTCATGTTTAATTCACATATGGAAAGTCTTTCTTGATTTGTACTTCAGTTCCTAGGTATAGTATGAGCCTCCTAACTCTTTTGTGGTAGGCTATACTGCTTGCAAACAATAGGGTAGAATTATCCCAATGTTCTTTGATGCTTCAAAGTCACTTCACTAATGAGTTTTAAGAATACGAAATTTTAGTATTCATTTTTCATTTGAGTAAATTTTATAACAAAGAACTCATTTGTCGGTTGATAGGCACAAGAAAGATGATAACAGGAAGTCATGTATGCTAGTCATTAGGCTCATAGATTCATTGTTGAATGACAGAAATGGGATGTTAGTCGCCATACAGAAATTTCACCTTAGCTTCATGATTTCCAAGCACTATAGGTTTCTGACAAGGAAACGGGTCAAACAGTAAGTTCGAAAAAGTCTTTGATCTGTTTCTTAAAAATATACAAAAAGCAAGGCAAGGTGTCTGTCGTCTCCCAAGGTGTGATAATAAATCAATACCAAGGGAAAGGTGACTTCACGCAAGTCTACGAGTCGTTGACAAGTAATAGTATAATAAATTCCGGGGTGTATCGATTCCACATGGACTATCAAGGTTAAATCAATGTGTCTCGTAAGTATAATATTGTAAAGTTGTAAATAAAATGACAATGAAATGCGATTGATAGTTGGTTTGATTTATATAATAAATGCTTATAATATAATGCAATTAAACTAACGATAGATAAGATGAGTGAGATGCTTGAGTCTTGCTAGTAATTCCCGAAGGCAACTAATTCGATGTTTATAGATATAAGGGAAAATTGAATTGTTCGTGATAGTTGGGATTCAAAAGTCTTCTTAACTCCCTCCGGGGTAGACTTGGGGCGCTATTTTACCATATGTTGGACGTGGCTAAATCAAACCCTAGTGACAACCTGTCTAGTCAAGACCCGTTGGCTCACTAACGTACACCAGGCATGTATACACTATTTCCACATTTGAAAACCCCTGTTGGTGCCGAGTTTAATTACTTAATCTATTCACTATTTAGCTACGATATGAATAGTGTTAAAACAAGTTATATACCCTATCTAATTTAAAACACAATTTATTTAAATAACAAAAAAATCCCAAATCATAAGAATCATCAAATTAGTATTCTAAGGTTCATCCATAAGAAATTCTCAAGCAAGTAAGGATTTAGTTCATAATAAAATAGATGAAAACAATAACTAAAAGTGAAAGAATCATGTTCACTACGAAAAACTAATAAAAATGGAACTAAAAACTACTGAAAACGGGATGTGGAATCGTCCAGCAATGGTGGAAATCCTTGCCGTCTTTTTCTTCCTTTTGCTCCAAGCATTTCTTCTTTTCTCAAATGACTAAAGACGACTCAAATTCTAGACAAAAGTGATTCTCTAATGATATGCTGGTATATATAGGCGTATAAACGAATTAGGTCTTCCATGGGCTCACTAATTAGGTTAGAATAGCCCAAACTTGCTTTTTCTAAGTAGAATTCTAGTTCAGACCACTACAACAACAATTAACATAACTTCTTCATTTTAACTCTGAATTCTGAACCATCAAATCCCACACAATACTGAATTCAAATTCTCTCTAAATATGAAGGGGATTCTCCAGAATCGTTATCAATCTTGCTGGTACCTCAAACAATCCACTTTCCAAATCTGACCGGCACAAGCTTTCACTTTCTAAAAGTGGTCGAAGCTTCCTTTTGCGCCTTGCATTTGGGTTAGACTTGACTTCTTGATTTCTCCTAATCATATTGGAATCTTGTATTAACCATGTGCCTAAAAGCTACACATTTAACACACAATTAAAGCATAAAATCTCAATAAACAACAATATATCCAAAACGAGAAGGAAAAGTGAGATACGTCGAATATTACGAAAAAATCCCCCACTTAGGAACAATTTCTCTTGAATGGACCAATCCATCCCAAAAAGAGATATATAAGTGTCTTTGGCATATATCACCATATTCATGATCTGAGAGTCCTTGGGTACAGAACTGGGTATAACAATCAATTTGGGTCAACTACGTTGGGTTTCTTTTCTAATATTACGTTTTGTTTGAATAACATGTTACTTGAATGGATACCACATAATATCTCACTTGCAGTGAGAATAATACCTACCCAGTCTTTCTGAGTGTCGTGCTAACTTAACAACGCATACCATGAAACTACTTATGTACGGGTGAGCGCATCATCGATGACGTATCTAGGTATAATTGTATCATAAAATTGCAACATATTTAGTCAGGAGGTTAAAATAGCAAACGATATTTTTCGAGGTTTCTGAAAGGTTACCTCCATTTGTAAGCGGTTCTCGATAGAAAATGTATTGGCCACAAGATTTATATAAGTTCATTGTGCATAAGCTAAACAACCTTACATTCCGTTCAATATATAGTATTAACGTAGACAAATCATTTTTATTATATGATTAGCCTAAGGACAAAGATTAAGAAGGGAGAAAATGTGATAGGAAGAGCTTAGTAGAGGAAGAAGAAGAATACTCTGATCTTAGAATCTTACACAATTTCCTAATCAAGACTCTTATTTGTTCCCAAGGATATTTCCGACTTAGGTATCCCCATAAGAAGTAAGAACAATACTTTCCATTCTATTCCAGTGGGGAAGAAGATAAGATCATCTGGCCACACTCAACTAAATGAACTTTCACCACAAAGTATATTACCATGTTATAATTTTGTTTGAAGCCCATACCTCGGCTTCGGCTTCGGCCTCCACGTCGGGCACTTCTAGAGACCCTTTTTTTTGGATGACAGTGTGGCATGCTAAGACCTCCACCAAAATTCAAGATTGAATTTGGAAGTGTGAAAATATATCAATACCTTATGGATCTTCTTTGTACAAAAGGAAATGTGCATTTACTCAACGTTGTGATTTTCCTAACCACCTGATGGAAATGATTTAGCATATTTTCCTCGAGTGCTTTCTTATTTTGGATTTTTGGTATTCTGTTTTCCTCCGAGCTTCCTTCATTATGCCTGATTGTGTCACATTGATCGCTAGATCCTCCTTGCCTTTAAGAAGGGAACTGGCGGTGGTTGTGATAGATAGGTTTATGTTGCTTGATAATGATTACTATTTGGAATATCTGAAACACGAGAATGAAAGTCATGTTTGAAGGCACTAAATGGAATCCCAAATTATTTTGATTTTGTTCGATAATTCAATAAGGGAGATTTTTGGGTCGATTGGAAAATAATTAGAAAATCAAACCAATTGGACAATCAATCCCTCAATCCACTGCTACGACTATACTGGAGACTAACCAAACACCAGACGTGAAGATTTTTTTGTAATTCTTTCATTGATGTACATGGGTTTATTAGTATTTATATCCTTGGAAGAGACGAGGACAATGTCCCTATTTTTTGTGATGACGATACTATCTGGTGCATCTCAATTATTGATAATGAGTATGTAATGATTTTTAATCCAAGTATAGTAGCAGATATTTCAAGGATAGATGAGTTGTGATTTACACCAAATGCCTTTGGGTTCCCCAATATCTTAATTCGACATGTGAATCTAGCTGGAGAGTTCAACCTCTTATGCAGAGGATTATATAGTTTCTTAACTATAAGACATTTATTTCTATTCAGCATATTCCTAGAGTTAAGAATGTAGAGAGTGTCATTATAACTAGAATTTTTAGATATAATTTTCTCCCAGATTACCGTTCGTCAGTTCCTGTCCCCGATTTGAGATCATATCTCTGGAAGACTTAATTGATCAATTTGACATCGACTGAATCCTTATACTCTCCTTCCCTTTTAATATAAGTGTTTTCAATCAAAAAATGATAGAGTAATGCCCAATAGCCCCGACTTTTCTCATCAATTCCTTTTCAACACAGTTATTTTTAGATGTTTTGTCCTTTTCCAGTTATACCCTTATTTTGAATGAAGAATAGTTTAACTATGCACAAAGCATTCTAAAACAAAATTGTTAACATATTTCAATCAATATTGAAAACAGTTCAACAACACTTATTGAATCACAAAATCAATTATGCGACTGAAAATTTTTGAGTTATGGAAATTTTCCCCTAGCTGAACTTTTGAGTTATGGTCATTTTCCCGTAACTCAACAACAATAATATTTACTTAGTGTGTTCCTCTTACGTGTTATGAGAATTTTCCCGTAACTTAACATTAACATTTACTTTGTATTTTTTGTTTATGAGTAATGAGAACTTTCCAATAATTCAACCACAACATTTACTTATTGATTTTTTTATGAGTTATGTTCATATAATTATACATTAATATTACTTATTGTTTTTTCTTTTATGGTCATTGAAAAATATCTTAATTTTGATAATTTAAAAGTTAAATATTTTTCTCTTTATATATAACATGGTTAATGATTTGTATTTGTTTAAATTAATTTGTTAATCCAACAAAACTCAAAAGAAGCACATGTTTTTTAATACATTGGAGAAGTATTTTGAATTTTTGGATTTAGAGTCATTGAGTCGGTTTGTATCTCTATTGTTTAAAAAAGAATAAAAATTTAGCCAGTTGAGCAAACTTCACCGTTAATTGAGCACATGTTAGTCTAGAAAAATCATGACTTTCACTTAGTTGTATGGACCTATGGGGCATTAACTCAAAATTACAGATAATTTATTTATCAATGAAAAAATATAAATAAAGTAAATCAGAGATAAATATTATTTGTTATAAATATTATTTAGTTGCTGACAAAAAAAGAAAGAAATATTATTTAGACATAAGCGTAGGGGTAGTTTTTTTAAGGTTAGCATTTTTTTTATAAATAATTAACAATTTGGCATATAAAGGAAAGTATTTTCAGATTTAGCACAAAGGCGGCATCCTGAACACCGCCCTTAGGCAAAATTGTAAGGGCGGTCATTTAACCACCGCCCTTAACAAAAATACAATTTTGCCTAAGGCGGTGTTCGGGATGCCGCCCTTGTGCTAGATCTGAAAATACTTTCCTTTATATGCCAAATTGCCAATTATTTATTAAAAATATGTTAATATTAAAAAAAACTCGCGTAGGGGTGATAATGCAAAGAGACAAATATGAAACAATAAGACAAAAGACCAGCTCAGACTCTCAATATAGAATCAGTATGAAGCATAAGTTCTAGATTTGCAATCAGCCACTAAGTCTATACGTGGTCTAAAACATTTAGCATTCTGCCAATGGCCACCAGTGGATAAATATCTAGCTTTGATATTATTCATGTTTTTTATGAATAACAGGTCATATCTGGGACTGTTATTCAATAAGATTTATATATTAAGAGACAAAGAAACAATATAGCAGAGGTTAAAAGCACATTAACCTAATTTATAACATAAAGTTCAATTGTATTCATCTTAAAGATTGTTATGACTAGATCAGCTAACAACGATCCAAATCTTTTACCTAAATTAAGATTATGTCTCACTTGTGTTTTTTTTTTTTTCCTTCAAATTTTTCACTTGTGATTGTTGTCAATTGTTTTAGACATTTCAATTAATGTATTCTCTAAAGACAATATTATTACACATTGACAATGATAACAAGTGGGAACATGGTCCTCGTCTAGGTAAAAGAAAATAAAGAAAAAATCCTACCACTCCATTAATCAACGAGTTAATGTGAAAATTATTTGAAATAGGCCACCAAGTTCATTGCTTATATATATAGAGAGAGAGCATGGTATTGGGGCAATGAGTCTCTAAAGGAAAGAAATAAAATGGTTTCAAAGGCAACTGTTTTTGTCCTTTTAGTGAATCTCATCTTTTTCACTTGTGTTTCATCCAACAATGTACAATGCCCTCCTCCAACAACCATACCAGTTCCTCCCTCAACCACCCCGATAAAACCTGCCAAATGCCCGAAAGACACCCTCAAGTTTGGTGTTTGCGGTGACTGGCTTGGACTGGTTCACGAGGTCATTGGTGCTCAACCTAGCAACCCGTGTTGTACTTTGTTGGCAGGTTTAGCAAATGTTGAAGCTGCTCTATGTTTGTGCACTGCCATTAAGGCAAATGTTCTTGGTGTCTTAAAGATTAAAGTACCTATTGCCCTAAGCTTGGTCATTAATTCTTGTGGCAAAAAATTGCCAGACGGCTTTGTATGCGCATAAATGTCTTGGGAAGTTTGATTGTTGCTTTCATGTGTGTTGGGAATGAAACACCAGTGGAGATGCCTACTTGTGTGATAATTGGTATTACTGGGCCTTGACATTATATTATTGTGACAATGAACATTATTTTCATGGTCATTAAATTAGCATGTATTGTATTATTGCTTATTTATAGTAAGGTTATTATTTTATAAATTGGCTTTATTTTGACAAAATTGATCATTAGCAGACTTGCAATCAAGTGAGTTTATTAAATATCACAAGCAAAATTTAATTACAATACATTTCCTCTATTGCCTTTGGAAAAAAATAATTCTAAAGCGTGTCTTGAACTTTTGAAGTTCAAAGTTCTTGATTTTTGTTGTACCTCAACATGTGTCTTTTCTTCTCACTTACTAAATGTATCTGAGAACCCTTTCCCCTTTACTTTTTCCTTAGAGTTTCATCTATAATGATTTTATTCATGTTATTATTCAACCAAAAGCAAGATTCGTACACAATTTAAAATTGAGTTTATGCCCCCCTTGATGCATGTCTTCTATCTTTTCCTTGCTAACTAATCATTTTGTCAAATTGATAAACTTAGCACGTAATGGTATTTATCAAGATAGTATGAACTTAAGAAAGTGAAAGAAGGATTGAGTAAGACAAATAAAGACTATATGTCGTTTGATTGGATGTGCCAGAGTACAAGGAAAGTTCAACTGGTGATTTAAAGATCGGTACCTCTTGTCCTAACTATATAGTTTACTTATGAATTATGTAAAATTGAATGATCATCGCATGTTTGCTTGCTCAAAATTGCTCATCATGCTTAAAGGTACGTGTTTATGGGTATTTGTATTACTTTGCTTAAATATTGTAAGATTACTTAGAAGTCGATTATCCATCAGAATTTACCCATAAAAGATCTGATGAATATTTATCCATCAAAATCCTATATATGTACCCATCAGAATCAAACCTCATTATATTCTAATTTCTTACACCCTTTTGGGTCAATCCCTTATAAAAGGTTACGGATATGTGCTCTTATTTGAAAGTTTCTTATTTTAAATCTTAGGAAAGTTTGGGTCTCGCACGCAAATTCCATAAACTTGCTTTTCCAAATCTCCCAAGCTATTTTACTCATAGACAATGATTGTTTGTCTCAGTCCATTGTAGTGGTATATCGCCTTCTGAAAGTATAAGTACCCTGTTTCCAGAAATTCACAATATATAATTAATAAATGAGTCACCATGTTCACCAGCACTTGCCTTCATCAACTATGTAATTAATGAGAGCTTGAGAGAAGTACTTAGACACAACAAGGCCAAACCATAGAGTTCATTCATCTCTTAAGGAGTCATATTTTCCTGAAAGCAAGATCATGTAGAGCTGCCTGGCCATGTCTTTTACTTGATCTTCTACTGGCGAACACCCTACTTGAGAAGCTAACCAGTCCAGATACTCAAACTGCAGTGCCAAATAATTAAAACTCACAATGAAGAAATTCAAAAGACTATCAATAAAAAATTATATCAAATTCGCCTAATTAAACTTAAACAAGGACAGTAAAAGGAGAGTACCCTAAGTGGATTCAGAAAATGAGTTTGAGGCTTGGGGATCCCTAATTCCTTCATTTGCTTATAATGTTGTTCTACATCATGCATCATTTTTTCTTTTGAAGGCAGAAGCACCTTCCCTGATAGAACACAAGCTATCCACTTGGATTGCAATTCGAAAATACGAAATAAAATTCCCTAATAAAAATGCATTTTTAAGTTAAGTATATACTTCAATTATGTAACTTAGTTTATGAAACTGATACTCACCCGGGAAGGTAATCCGACAAAACCAAGCGTTGGAGCAAGCTGTGGAGGAAAGATATGCTTGTAAAGTGGTCCGACACGGTTGTCATCTATAGTTACTATGCCATTGGTTTTAAGAAACGAGAAATTATACTTAAATCTGCATAAATTTTTGTTAGAAAATTATATATAGTGGGAAATCTAATATAGATATTACTAGTAAAATATCAGATTTTACCCAGTGCAGTGAAGAATAACATCTGCATGAACTGAAAATCCATCTTGAAATGACACTAAACCATCTTCATGAACAAATTCTATCTGTTGAATATATATAAGTAGATTTTTCTTTCTGATATTAACTACAAATTAAAATTCCAGGGACATAATTTCTAGATTACCATGGAATGTTGGTGGATATCTGGATGGAAAGATGGTTTTAAAACCGTATTATCTGTAGGTTTTAATGAAAGATACACTTGTTTAGCTACTGTTGCAATTTCCCTGGATATGTCACCTGCACTTGGTCCACCTCCTATAACAACCACTACCTAGTACCAAATAACATCTGAATAATTCAATACTTCATTACATTTTTTGGAAAAGAAAAACAGTTTCTTGCTTCTAAAACATAATCGTATATCACGAGAATAAGAGTGCAATTAACCTGGCCACACAAGGAAGCATTGCATTGAGAATGCGAGAGTGTTTACTACTAACCTGATTCTGAAATGGCTCAGGAACACGATAATTGTGGCTATGTATTTGCTTTCCAGGCCATTTTTCAATACCTACATCAATATCAAAAGTAGATTATTAATTGACTATGTAGACCAATTAATTAGACTAATTGGTTCAATAAAATGTTTTTAAAATTGACTAACCCTTTACTACCTACACAGCTAGCACATTACATAAAACAAAAATCAATTCAATTCACCTTCAAACCTAACACATAAACAAATAAAAAAATTATCCAGATTGGAGTTTATACATGAGACAAAAACAAGAAGAAACAGAGAAATAGAATATTCTCAAATTTCAGTCACCGTATTTCCTTATACCCTACTCTGATTTGCCCTTAAATCCAACAGATCTGCAAGATTTGTTTTTGCTTTTCTTCCCCTCATAAGCACCAAGTTACTTCTTATGGTTATACAAAGTTATAGTGTTCTCCCATGTTCATATTTATTTAAACCTTTTAGAATACGTTATATTTGTAATTGCTATTTTTGTTCTGTTTTATGATTTGTGAGAAGATTACCAGATTATTAATTTTTGGTGTAAACCAAAATCAAAGTTTTAGAATTTCTGGACTTAATTGCGCTCACTTGGCTTCGGTTAGTTGGGCTAAATTTTATATTTGTTTGGTCAAAAACAGCTACGTGCTCTTCTTTCTTCACAATTAAGTGACTTTTTTGTTGTTCACTGCTCTTTATGGTTAATCTTTGAAAAGAGAACCAGATTAATAACGGTTGGTGAAATCCCAAATCAGATTTTCAAAACTTCTGTTTTAGATGCTTGGCTTGTTGGGTTAAATTTCCTATTTTTTATACTTTTTATGGTATATAAGCTTCCCTTTCCACTCGTTATAGCTTGTTGGAGTTCAAAATCCAAATTTTTATTATAAGTCTTTTAATTTACAAAGGGTTTTGATTGGAACCTTTTATTATGTCTGTAATATAGGTGCATATAGGTGCAGGTATTAAAATCAGTCTTTGCTTGATATGGAATAAACTGACAATATGTGAAACTTCAAATTCAAAGGAACAAATACAGTATTGTGTTTCTTTAAGCAAAACTGGTTCACTTTTATTTTTATTGTTGCATCAATTTCTTATATTGGTGCAAAACTCCATTTATTTGATAAATCAGGAGTTTATTTTCTTAACTTGTTTAAACACTGTTTTGGAGTAGTGGAGTAGTTTCAGATACTGGGGGTTGTTTAACTGCAATAGTGAATCTTGTCTTCTGTATTATATGGGGTGTGTGTTTTCCTCTCCTAAGAAACTTTCTAAGATTGGCCGGTTCCATTTGTCGCTCTTATCGTTTTACATTGGGTTGTGAAAATTTTGTTGATCTTCGCTCTTCCAAATCTTCTATGGGACTCACTGTGGCATTTTTCAGTTTGATTAGGCTCTTTCACCCTCTAGTTGACATTAAAATGGAGTCAAGCTCTTTCCCCTTCGGCCGAATTTGCTTATTCGAAAATCAACGGTCCTGTGATTCTTTGGAATCTTTGAATGCCGTTGTAGTGGCTTTGTTCGAGTTTGTTTACAACAGGGACTGTGTTGCTATTCAAGGAATTTTCTTGGTTTGCTTTAACCTCTTTTGTAGTTGGTTGTTTTATTTAATTTTCTTTTTCTCATATTTGTTTTTTAATCTGTTTGATTGTACTTGACTTTTTAATTTATGGGTACTTTTCGACCAAAAAAAAATTAAAAACTTATATGTTTTTATGTTTAAAAATTATGCTTTTAGGTTGAATTGGTTTATTTTTGGGTTAGAATAATAATGAATTATTTTTTAAATAAACATATATCGTAATGTATCATTTAAATAAAATAAATTTATCTTATTGGAGTCAAAATGATTCTGATTACAAAGTGGCTATTTAAAAAAAAAAATTGAAATTACATCCCACTTATAGTTTTTTTCTTTTCATTTTCTTTTCCTTTGTATCCATGACTGCTACCCAGGGACGGAGGCACCTTTGGGAGAGGGGGTCAATGGCCCCCCTGGTTTTTAAAAAAAAAAATTATAACTATTTTAAAAAACGAAAAAAAAAAAAGTTTATAAGTAATTAACTTATAATATTTGTAAAAAATTTCATTTAGCCCTTCCTAACTTTTAGGATTTATTTTATTAGACTTAAAATTATTTTATTGAATGATAGTTTTTTTACAACAAAATATGCGTTATTTTGTAAAAAAGAAAAAAAAGTTGTTGGATTATTAATCACAAAATTATGCGGACTTATATTACAATTTGTACACAATATAAGTACATATAGTGCATTTTGAATAATATAATGACTTATTTTGTAATTTTTATATAATATATAGACTTATCGTGTAAATACGGTGAAAAAGAAATTTACGGCTGTGGTGCTATCCCACCTATAGTGTTCTGAGCACCACAGACGCGTATAGTTTATACTAGGGGCGGAGCCATGTAGTGGCTTGGGGGGTCCATGGCCCCCCCTGGTTTTAAAAAAAAAAAAATTTATAACTAATTAAAAAATTAAAAATAAAAATATATAACTAATTAACCTTTAAAATTTTATAAAATTATTATTTGGTCCCCCCTAACTTATAAAATTTGTTTTATTAGGCTTTAAATTATATTATTTAAAGAATTTTTTTTAATTTTTTACAACAAAATGTATGTTATTTTGTAAACAAAAGAATTTTATCAGATAATAAATTAAAAAAATCAATATACGGACTTATATTACAATTTTTACAATATAAGGACATCTAGTGTATTTTTACATAATATAAAAACCTACTTTGCATAATATATAGACTTATCGTATAAATACGCCGAAAAAATTTTTTTCGGGGGCGTTGCCCCCGAACCCCCTTGGCCCCCCCTAACCAAATTTCCTGGCTCCGCCCCTGTTTATACTCGTAAAATTTTTGCCAAAAACCAAAATTATATATGGTTTACGTTTGTTGTTTATTTTTTTTAAACTTGTTTACCTTTGAATGTAGGCATGTCTGCTTATTTAGTTTATTTTGCCAGGGTACAATATCGTTTTTTAGGCGCAATTCAGACATAAATAAATTAGGTGATGATATTTGGTTTAAAATATTTACCTAGAAGGTTGGCTAGGCGAGGGTGAGTATAGTGACCATTACAAACCACGACAGCATCAAACATCTCCTCCGCACGTGATTTCAATTCACCATTTCTCGATTCCGATTCCACGATCCACTTATCATCATCATCATCGACCTGCTGCTGCTCAACTCTCACGACTTTCTCATTAAACTTAATCAACTCAACTAATTCAAACTCCTCTACAAAACCTTCCAAGTACTTTAACACCTCCTCATGCCTTGGAAACTTTCTTGAATCACTATCTTCATCTTCACTAACAACAAATGGGTAATCTGAGAAGCTCATGAGTTCTCTAGGAAGATTTGTACGCAATGAATAATATAGACTGCTGTGAACAATGTTTGTCTCGGGATCAATTGGACCTAATGGATCAGACTCGATTTCAGGGCTGTAAAGCCATGTTCCACCGATTCTTGATTGTTTTTCATATACGACTACTCTGTGGCCTTCTCGGGTAAGCTCACGAGCAGCAATTAGCCCAGAAACTCCACCTCCAATTACTGCTACCTTAACAGACCTCCCCATATTATTAGATCTATCTTTCAAGATTTTGATCGGTGGAGTATCTGTTAATTAAGATTGGCTTAAGAGGACTAGAGAAGCAAGTCGGTGACCCATGTGGGCGAACGTTGACTAAAAATCAACTTATAATTAAGGTTTTTCGAAATTTTCATTGGAATGTGAATTAAAAAAACTAGAAGTAGGTGGATCATGATTCCATTGGAGTCCCCATGGAACCGTGTGAATGGATTTTTTTTCTTCTTTTCTTTCTTTTGTAAGAGAAAAACAAAAGCTATGACGCATGTAACTTTTACACATCAGGTTGAAAAAATTGAAAAACCAAAAAAGGAGATATCCAGTCACTAAGAGATTGATGTCTCATCGTACACCCTTAGCAAGAGCATTTGTTGTACTATTGAAAAATCTCTTGCTATATCGAAATTTTCATGTAGAAAATTTGGATAGTTAGATCTTCATTTTAGCAGTTAGTGTACTAATATATCAGTAAGAACCCGATTTCATAAACATACCTTAAACCATCTCAAGATTATTGGAATATCATAGGAACATGGGAATCCTATATATTGTCAATTACCGCAAGAACACATAGATCTACCAAGATCAACAACCATAATTAGATTGGAAAGAACTTGATATACTTGCCCGAGTTAATGATGAACTAACCATGGACGTCCTATATTTTAATTAGTGGAATAAAGCAACTATGCCCCGGGACACAAAAGTGAAGTCTACTACAACAAACCTGAAAGATGCTCGAAGAATTTATCAGATGAATATCGCCAATTAACTCCATAATCAGAAGTTTATCCATATTTGTATACTTTATTCTCGAATTAAAATATTCAGAAGCATTAACGTATACTCCCCTTAGCTCTTACCTCGAAAAATGTGCATCAAAAAAGTTCTTATTAGGAAGATTATCCATGAAAGTATGACCTACATCACCACATTCCCTAATAAAGTCTACAAACTCTAGGTCAAACTCTGGGATATTAGGAGCATGAACACACATGTTGAGCAATCTAACCATATACTCCCGCCGTGTTTTCTTACCTCTGCTTTGATAGCATACTTATATCGTTCAATAGATAAAAACAAGCAAAAAGAATGGTATGCATCAGGAAATACGGTACTGGCCGATTATGAGATTGGAGATGTTGATCGAATATGAAGGTCAATTGATGCTACAGGACGACAGGTCTAAGAAAAGTGAGAAACTAATTCCAATTATCGATATCTTCGACTCTAACAACACCAATTTCAGTTGGGAAGATACGTGGAGAGAAGGTAAAATGAAAATACACAAAGATATAGGAAGATAAAGGAAAAAAGAACAAAGATTCAAACCGTGATGTGGAAACAATGAATTCTCTATTTTATAACAAGGAATTCCATGATTAAAAATGTGGAATTCCATGTTATAAACAGTGGATTCATTACTGAAGACAAAAAACAATAATTGATCAATCTAAAAAGGCTTTTGTTCCCGTCCTTAGCCGATGCAATGAATAGATGTCCTTTGTACTTGTTGAGCAGGTGTGTACAATCTATAAAGATCATGGAACGACATGACCGGAACCCTCAACACACGCACCTAAAACGATAAAACATCATTTGAATGTTAATGTCACGGGATTAAACTCGTAATGAAACAATATAAAGGGATCATTTTTCTTACACTTCTCTAAATAAAATTACAAGCTATGAAAAAACAACGAGATATCACCATTAACCTCAGTCTTCTATTTTTTAAAACTACTCCGTTCAAGTTTGTAACTAACATAAATCCTTGTTAAGCTTTATCTCTTGCACAAACTCATCTTGGGTAATATTAGGTCTACCCTGATTTCTTCAACAATCAAACTAGAAATCACGTTTGTGTCCTAGTGCTTGCTAACGTTGGATTTGACAACCGATCTGCATTTGTGCTCGTTAATTGACGAAAAAATGTAAAAGAATCCATTACTACGTTCAAGAGACGCATAAACTTTCCAAGGACAACTTGTAGTACTTTTGAATTTACAATGTGAACCATATCTTAACTTGAAATTAGGATTAAGACTATACTCAAACCCATGTTCACCGGAATACTTAGCAAGAGTATCGTGAAATTCTTAAAGACCTTTATAAAAACATTGTCTGGCATGACTTATAAGATTCTTCTAGTAGTTACTTTTCAGGATAACCAGTTTACGAGCTCCAAAATAATGCTCCATGTAATCGTGATAAGTCTTCTGAATCCTTTCAAGGGCAAAGCAAGAATCGACATGTGTGGTATGTGAACTAGTCGTGGAATGCTCAATCTGTGATACCCTATGATCGGTAACACATAGATCCATCTGTTGCAAACTAGTCTGACTAACCAAGCAACCCATATTCGCAAAGTCCTCTTATTTACTCAACAAAAAATTAACATCTTCACCGATTGAGTAGAAAACCCGTGTAGAAGGTAACTCGAGAGAACAACTCAAAACAGAATTGAGAGACTAAATTAGAATCATTAAACGTTGCAGTCCAAACTTAAAAACAACCATTACCATCTTCATAACATGAGAATAATAATCAAAATATTATACAAAAAAGATGCATAAGATATGTAGCAAACAATGTAATGTTAACTAAAAAAAACACATGATTAAACATGAAATCCCTGTTTAGTCTAGTCTAAAACTAGAAACTCCGTTTTTGGTCCAGATCTTAAACTTCACATAACGAGAAATTCCTTGTTTAATCGTGATAAAACCCTGCAGTAGTTTTAACAAATCAATCAACCATAAATTAAAATAACACATACATTACACATAAACATACCTAAAATATGAACATTAAAGCAAACACATGATTGAAACATACAAAAGATAAATAAAAAAATAACCTAAAAAATACACAAATATGTAAGAATCAATAAATATAAATATAAATAAATAACAATCAATTCAATAGAAGGCGAAATTGTAGAAGAATATATCAATAAAATGAAAAATAAGAATAAAAATACCTTAAAACTGTATAATAGGAGGTAATCATTGGATATTATGTGTTTACTGATACTAATAAACGTTCCTTGATGAATAAAACAAAAAAAATAGCTTGAAAATCGGTAAACTATTATGGACGGTGTCGCGCGCGTGTGTGTAGCCTTATTTTATAGCAGTTTGTATATTGAGAGAGCTAGAAAGAGCAAGGTCAACCTAGTCGACTTGATTAAGTAATAATGAGCTCATGCTTAATTTTCTAAAACATTTAATAGTATATATTAGAGAGAATTTTAGGAATATAGAAAAGGATGTTACTTAAATAAAGAATTAAGTAAATTAACACTATATTAGGGAAGAATTAAAATCTAAACCTATATAAGTATGAAATTAGTCTACTTAACAATATTGTGGATAATTTTCCAATAAATAAAACCTTCAACTATTTTGAATTCGAAATAAAGAAAGTAAGTTACTCAATATGTATACAATTTGAGATGGGAGATTTTTAATACATAAGAGATCAATAGGCCAGTAAGAAATTTTTTTTTACTATATCTCTGATGGAATGTTCAAACTAGTACTATGCATATCCCCCATCCCCTCCCCCAACCCCCGAATCCCAATCTTTGATAACAACATCTCCTAGATCATTAGGGCTATTACCATATTTGGATCGATACCACTATCGATGATCTTCTTTATATGTTATTCAATATTCACAAGCATTTGTCTTTCAATATATGTGACACAACTTGAACTTGCCATATCTTCTAAATATCTCCCTGTATGCAAATTATGTCCCATCAGATTGATCTCCAAAATTTACACCTTTTTCACTAACTCGTGTATATCCAACAAGTTTGTCTTGATACACATTGTCTCAAATCTTTGTTTCCCTTCCGTTTTAAGACAAAGATGGGCATAAATTTTTGACTCAATATTTAATATTTCCATACATTCTCTAACAAAATTGCACAAATACAACCCCTCTATACCCTGAAAAGACCTCCATTTAAAGCCCTTAAAGGATATTTGACAAAACACATCCACGTCTAGATTCACCTCATCCACCTGTGTCACCCATTTATAAAATATATTATCAGCAAAGAATACAATTCAACGATCAAGTACCTTTCCTAATCCCAAATAAAATCTTGAGCATCATAAATTACATGTTACCAAAATTCAACATCCCTTTGATCAACAAAACCCTACCCGAAATAGGTATTTTTTTCCAAGTTATCCATAGTTGCTTTGTCGTGGCAGCTACCACTAGGCGCGTTTACACGCCAATGGTCAAGAAGACAAGTATCAACATATGTTCCCACCAACCACAGGTTGCCACCAGTTATATTTTCCCCCTTTTTCCAACATCACTTGACATCACAACAGAACTTGTTGTCCACCAGACTTAATATAGTCAGGTAGTGCACGAAGCGTAGTTTCATGGTCCATCCCACCTATTACACACATCAAGAGCTATCACATCTGCTTAAAAATATTCCTAGTAGTGGGTCGCACACCAAAACAATATTCACACTTTGATTTCTAAAAACAAGCATTATAGGGTTGTATGCTTCATCACAGATATCCTTCGATGGTTGAACGGTACATAGCTAACCATGGTTAATATTATATATTAAGTTACATTGGGGTTGTAGATACATGGTAGATAAAATATTCATTGTACATCTCTTTAAAATGGTTACTTTTATAATTACAAATATAAATACATAAATGGAAAAGGATCGTATGAATACCTAATCTTCCTTTTATCCATTGTGTTAATATCTTTATTTATTGTTTTCATTGTAGAAAATGAGTAAGAAAATTATCTCTAAACCATTTACTTTTATTTTTTGTGACCTAATAACTACCTATATACACTTACTTAACTATGTGAATAAAATTTAATCCATGTGGAGAACGATACTAATTATCACTTTATTACTTGGAAGTGAAGTAAAGGTGAGCACGTGGAGGTACCCTCTCCATGGGGTGTTTTAAGAAACCTACTTAAGGTTAGTGCGGATTGAAGTTCAAATTATATGTGGGTTAGTTGGGTACGGAAACTCGAATGGAGCGGGTCGGTGGGCGGGTTTTTGATTGAGTTGTAGTTGGTGTCGGGTGGGTTATTTGTCGGGTATAGAAAAATAATAAAGTTAAGAGTAAATACACTATTTGACCTTCGACTATTATATGATTGACAAATTACCCCTACTTTCTAAAATGTGTCCCTTTACCTCCTACACAAATATGTCAAGCCAGTTTACCCCCTTATGGACGGCATCCGTCCATATCCTCCGTTAAATTGGAATGTTCAAGGCATGTTCTTAGTTTTATTCATTTTTTATTATTTTAAAATGTTTAAAATACAAAGCGCTTCTTTAGGATAGGGCAAAAGGGTAATGTATTTCACTTACTTATAATTACTTATTAAACTTACAATTGAAAATAAGTGATTACAAATACTTTGGTAAATCAAATCATAAGTAAGGAGATTTAGGGTTCTTGAATAGTCGTTCGAGTTCAATCCAAGACAAAGAAGGTTAGGTTGTTACACCCAAAGGATTTACTATTGCTGGATGAATCAATGTCTTCTATTCTCGATTGGAATACGTTACCCATTATTTTATGTGTTATTCTAGTATATTAGATGTGATTAGTTGGTATTAATGTTGTTAATATCCTCTCTTTCTTTTATTCCTATTAATATAGGATTGTGGGTGTTTTTTTACTTCCATTTTAAGTATTCCGTAAATATAAGGTTTTTACTTGCAACTAGTAAAGTAACTTTTACAACTCATCATTCCATTACATCAAAGAAAATACAACACAGAAACTGAACAGGAAGAGAAACAAAATGAAGATACATTTCAAAATCATGTTAACTCTTCTTACATTAGTCAAGTTAACCCTAAGAAGTTACATCTCACCCTCATACATCTTCAACTTCCTAGACTCAATAATTCAAAGCATTGAAGAATAATTTTACTTTTATTTTTAATTTATTCAAATCAACAATCATTTGCTTCATCTCGTCATTCATGATACCATTTTCTCATTGTGTTTATTGGCTTCTAGAAATAACCCAAGAATAATCTTAACTCTTCTCTCACACATCGATTTATCAAGCCAATCAAAGAATTTGCAATCTTAGTTTCTACCCAATACATACACCTATAATACCTCCTACCTGCATTTGAATCTGGCCAAGATGTGGGAAGGTTTGTTAATTTCCCACACCTGCAATATGGATTCGACTGAGTAACTGGCCACAAAGAATTACTACCATTACTCCCTTTCCTTGAAGGAAATCATTTGTGATTAATTAGGGTTGGACATAGTGAGGAGTATAGAAGGTTATAAGAATTTCTTGTACACTACCGTGGTGGAATGAGTTTGTTGCATATGGTTGTAATTCGTTTTCCTCTCGATGGGATTCTTCTGATGAACAAGCGTTTGTTGTATTTTATATGTTTTTTGTTTTAATTCATGGGTATTCATAGTGTTAGCGTGTTGTTAAATAGCCCTTTTGCCCTTTTCTAAATAAATGTTTGTATATAAATAATTTAAAACGTTTAAAATTAATAAAAAAAATTGATAAACAGAGTACATGCCTTGCACATGCCAACTTAACAGAGAATTTAGTCAGAATCTGTTACAAGGGTAAATTGGCCTAAAATTTGTGTGCATGGGGTAAAAGGGAACGTTTTAGACAGTGGAGGATAATGTGTCAATCGCATAATAGTAGAGGGGGTATGAGTGTATTTACTCTAAAGTTAAAGAAGAGCTTGAAAAATAAAAAATTTAATATTAATCTTATACATGTCGTTGTACATAATTAAAAAGTAAAATTGTTATTTCAACATCACTCAATATAACTAAAGTTTAATTATTACTACATCATTCAAGATAATTTAAGCCGAGTACATCAATATTAAATTACAAAATGAACTAACAATGTCTCGAGTCAAGTTGTTAAAAACTTAGGCCATATGGAAACATGTTCAAAGATGAATAAGATATGATTTGTTAAAATAAAGTGCTACTGTTAAATTACAATGGCCTCATATTGTACAATCGACTATTGTATAAGCCTTGGAAATTTCATAGTCATCGCCTCGACCGGGACGCGAGATCGGGCAGCTAAATATGCAAATTTAAGGACTTGTTTTCCAATTCAACATAGAATAGAGATGCAAGAAAGTCCTTAGCTAAGAAAATAAAAAACAAAACTGATTCAGTAAAAGAGTTAAAATAGAAAATCACACTAAATCGATCAAGATTAATTGTTGATTGACTCGATACTTAAGGCTCGGGAGTCTCCTCCTTATCCAAGTCAAAGATTCCTATCCAAAGAATAATAAACAAGGAAGGTTAATATACTATCGAGCCTATTAATCATATAAAAATAATATAAATTTAACTTACCGAATTTGCCCTTTAAATCATGGAGATTCATAGTGGTGGCAGACCGTAGCCAATTTTGAGTGCACACAAGGGATTTGACGGTATTAAGGTGCAACGAGTTTCGGAAGGGATCAAACACCCGATTAGTAGTGATACCAGTTAAGATAATATAAAATCTATCATGATTATTATGCATGATGTAGACACAACATCATACTGGTGAGATACCAAAAGGGTAATCAATTCAACTTCAACTTGGTACGTCGAGGACATCGAACGTTTAAGACAACCTTCTGTATATACAGTATTACCCATAGGAGTTCAGTTGTGTTTTCATAACGGATCGATTATACAATTTTTGGTTAGATAAAAGTTATATCCTAGTATACTGAAAGTTAGAAATAAATATGTCTTTTGGTCATTTCTCTAGAATCTAAGTTAATTTCTTGTACTATATTTCTAGTAGGGATATCAAAATTAGATTATAGTAGAAACAAAAAAAAATATATTAATAAATAAAAAAATTATATTTTAATATATATTTTTAAAATAGATTAATAATCAAAATGAAAGAGTAAATAATATTTTTGTTTATTTTTTATTTTAAAGATATGTTTCTATTAATTTAATAGATAAAAATTAACAAACAGTTATCTTATATTATAATTATTGAGTAAAATAAATAGTTTAAAGAAAAAAATAAATTAATATAGGAATGAATCTCTTTATTATTGAAGAAATTATTAGATTTGATTCTAAAATATAAATCTAGATATATATATATACCTTTTCATATCACCCTTTTATCACCCTTCTATATATATGTATTGATTTCCTTGAATAGAAGATAGAGAAAAATTAAATTGGATAGAGAAATCCATTCATTGGTACACATAGGCATACACGTAGGAGGTGATAAAAGAGTGATACAAAAAGGGTGACAAATATCATTACTTATATACTAATTATTGTGGTTTTTTTTTTTTTTTTTTGGCAAAAAAATAAATTTAACCAAAATAACGCAAAAAAGAAGGGAAAGAAACCAATAATAAGGGAAAGTAAAAGTCGATAAATACATATTGCCGTGGAAAATAAGTCACTTTTTTTCTTTATATTGTAAGCTCAATCTCTCTCTAGATCTACTTTTTTCCTCAAAATAAAAGGGCTTAAATTTATTTATAACGATAGCCTATTTATTCAAAATTAATAAGAAGCACTCGAAGAAAGAAGGAAAAATGCGTATATTTACATTTCTAATGGGGACGATAGCTGGTATCTATCTTGCGCAGAATTACAGCGTACCCAACGTCAAGAAGATGATTGATAAAGTCAGAAATATTGAGGAGACGCACCGCAAATCAAAGTCCAACGATTAAACGAAGAACTCATCAATTCCAAGAATATTAATAATAATACTGATGTAAGAAGGAAACCTTATTAGGCACTTTTATGTATCTATCAGGATTCATTATATCTGCTCTAATTGTTTTAGTTTTCCGAGTTTAAGGTAATTTAGAGCTGATTTGATTTCTGAAAGAACGGTTTATTAATTTCTTTTTTTACATTTTAATGGATCTTTTCAGAATATTGAATTAAGTGATTTGACAATTTAGTATTCCTATATTATCTTTCTTTTTTGTTTCTATAGTTCTGATTATTTTGCAGAAATTGAAATTTGAGATTAGTTCAGTCAAATGCTAATTTATTTATGTCTGTTCTTCCGAGAATGAATAATAATTTTATTGAAAGAGGTATATGTTTGGTACCCAAGCTCCATTCGAGCTTGTGTAGGGGTTAACCTTCAACCAGCTATAGACAAGGGCGGATATCCGATCAACGGAAAAAACCCAGCTTTAGACAAGAGCCGATGAATGATTAACGAAAAAAAATTGGGATAAATTTTTAATTTAGCGATGTAAAAAGAAAAGATGGATAAAAAGTATAAATATTTAATTCAGATAGGTGAGTGATTAGAAGGGTGAAAACCTATAGTTGATTTAGTGGTCAGTGATTAGAAGGTTGATTAATTAAAATGTTGATTTAGTGGTTAGACTATTTAGCAGAGACCACAAGATCGAATTTTATTGGAGTAAAAATGATTTCGACTCTCCTCCCTAACGGGTGTAAAGTAAGAGGTACAAGGCTCGATGCATGTATATCTCTGTGGGATTAGTTGGGTGCGCGCAACCTAGCCCAGATCACCCATGTAACTCATAAAAAAATGATTTCGTCTCTAAAATGACTCTCATGTGTATAAAAAGGGAAAAGGTTGATCTCTAATTAAATAATTTTTTAATTTTATATTTAAATATTTAATTGACTAGGGATTACAATCGGATATTTTCAAAAAGTGGCATAACTATATTTACATCCATTAAGAAAATGATAACCAAACCCGCATTCATTAGCCATCGAATTTTAGAATTATTTACCAAATCCGCATTCACGGCGGATTCGTATTATTCGCGATTAATCCACATTCTTAGTATAGAGGAAATTACGAGAACAATAGATGGTTTGGGTTTAAACAAAGCACAAGGCCCTGATGGGTTTCCTGGGATATTTTTTAAGAAATATTGGGATTTTATTAAAGGAGATGTAATAAGACTTATCAATAATTTCTGGTATAATGGGGGAACTTTAGAAGAGATCAACCACACCTATATTTCCCTTATACCTAAAATCCCAATACCTATTAATATAAAACACTTCAGACCCATAAGTTGTTCTAATTTTATTTATAAAATCATTGCCAAGATACTTGTAAATAGGATGCAACCGGTGATGAACGCAATTATTGATGAAAATCAATCAGCGTTTGTCCCAGGAAGGCACATACAAGATAACACTATGTTGGCACATGAAATCATTTCTTATATTAAAGAACAAAGAAAAACCAAAATCCAATACTTAATTATCAAAGCCGATATTCAAAAGGCCTATGAAAACGTGGAGTGAGATTTTTTAGAGGAAATTATGAAAAGAATGGGTTTTGACATAAAATGGAGAAGTAAAATTATGAGATGTGTAAATTCAGTTACATATTCATACTTACTAAATGGTTTTCCTATAAATATAGAAAAACCACAAAGAGGCTTAAGACAGGGAGACCCCCTTTCTCCCTTTCTATTTTGTATTATCACTCAAATGCTTTCTATTCTCATCAATAATAAAAAAGAACAAGATATTATGAAAGGTATAAAAATTGCTAGAATGGCCCCTCCTGTCACACATTTACTATTTGTAGATGATAGTATCTTTTTTATGAAAGCTAATGTAGATGAGATTGAAGGATTCAATGATGTAATTAACAAATACAGTTATGTTACTGGAATGAAGCTAAACCTTAATAAATGTGGGGTAAAATTCAGCCCAAACACTCCTGATTATATACAAAAAAACATTGCTAGAAAATTAAACATGCCTATTACGAATAATTTAGGAAATTACTTGGGATTACCCACAGAATGGGGTAGATCTAAAGTAAAAGACCTAAACTTACTAGTAGAAAGAACTTTAAAAAGAATAGAAAACTGGAAGGAACCTTTATTTAACTCTTGCTGGTAAGGAAATACTTATAAAATCCGTACTCCAAAGCCTCCCCAATTACTTTATGTCTTCTTACTTAATTCCTAAAAGGATTTGCGATTTAATCTCTTCTCAATTAACGAAATTCTGGTGGGGAAGTAAAGGCAATAATAAGGTACATTGGGGAAGCTGGGAGTCCATTACAAAAAGTAAGTACAGTGGTGGTTTAGGTTTTAGAGACATAAACCTTATGAATATTGCACTTTTAAGTAAACAAGCTTGGTATTTATACAATAATAACAACACCCTTCTTTATAAAGTACTAAAATAAAAATATTTCCCTCTTGAAACATTTATGGAGGCTAAGATTGGAAGTAAACCCTCTTGGGGTTGGAAAAGTTTAATAAGGGGTAGAGACAATATTAAAATGGATATTAAATGGAAAGTTGGAAATGGTTATACTATAAACCTTCATAAGGATATATGGATATGTAACCAAAACATATTAGTAAAACCAAATAGCAATGAGGTTACAAAAGTAATTGACCTATTGGTTCATAATGAGAGAAGATGGAACATTGAATTAATTAAAAAGTTATATAATGAGGAAGTAGCAAATTGTATTTTAAATACCTTCATTCCACTTAGTGGTGGACATGATACTCCTTACTGGATCCATAATAAAGAGGGTAATTTCTCGGTTAAGAAATGTTATTATATATTAAAACAAAATAAAGAAGGTTTAGATATGAGTATTAGCAAGACTAAAGCTTCCTCTCCTCATATGGTTGATATTTCAGTGTGGAAAATGATATGGAGGCTAAAAGTAGCCCCTAAAATTAAATTTTTTATATGGAGAGTAGTGAAGAATTTACTTCCTACAAATGAAAATGTGTTTCAAAGAAAGATTATTAAGAGTCCTATTTGTGATCTTTGTAACAAAGAGGTAGAAAATAATGAACATATGCTTCTAAATTGTGAATATGCGAGAGCTACATGGTTTGCTTCTTCCCTCAGCTTATATACTTGCAACCAATCTACTGCTAAAGTAGATGTATGGATGGCTAGTATACTAAGTAAGGGAAAGGAAGAAAAAACCAATCATAAATTCCTAATGGAACAGATTAGCACACTTCTGTGGCATATTTGGAAGGAAAGATGTGCAAATAAGTTTAGAAATGTGAAAATTGACCCAATAAGAATTGCGCTAAATGCAAGAAAAGAGCTATGTTGTAGATATCGCCGCCTAGGCGCGCCTAGGCGCCGTCTAGGCGTCAACTCCTCCCTCAACCGCTTACGTCTAGTAAAAATGCTAGGCATTTTTGCCCAACGCCTTAGTCGTCGTGGAAGAGGCACCTAGCCCACCTAGGCACCGATTAATGGTAAAAACTTACCGCCTAGGCCCTCCATTAAATTTATTTTACTCTCGGAAATTCTTGAATTGATATTATAACTCTAATTTTAGTATTTTTCATATTCAATATAGTGGTGTTAGATGAATTTTATGACTTAAATAGATAAAATTATCATAATTATACACGCGTATTACTAAATATATAAAATTACATAGCAGGATTCAAAACCGCGTAATCCCGCCTAGGCCCCGCGTAGTCCCTCCTAGGCGCTAGGCCCCAGTCGACCGCCTAGGCCGCGGAACCGAGATCTACAGCATAGGAAAAGAGTGGCTTGAATATCAAAATATTAACTATCCTAATGATGTAATAACTCCACTGAAGGATAATATAAACAAAAAGAATGAGGTTGCTACTAATACAAATATTACAAACGAGGTTAGTGAAAATAACTCAAACTCAAGTGACAACAATGGTAATAAAAAATTGAAATGGATACCCCCTCCTAATAATTTTATTAAAATTAACTGTGATGCTACGTTTGATGTTAACAAAAGTGCAATATCTTGTGTTTCTAGGGATGCAGCAGGAAGAATCTTGGAGTGCAAAGCGTGGGAGATCAAGGCTGAAAATCCAAAGGAGGCTGAAGCTTTAGGGACTCTTAAAGCTTGTTTAGTTGCTCAACATAATTCATACACCAATGTTATTATAGAGGGTGATTGCAAGCAAGTGATGTTTCCTTTAGAGAATAGGCTTTCTATTGATTCTCCCATTATCTGTAATATTATTAAGAGTATTTACTTAGTTTCGGAAAACATTAAACCTACTTTTCGATGGATTAATCGTAGTAGAAATAAGTTAGCCGATGGGGTAGCCAAACATAAGCTAAGTGGCAATATGTTAGGCTCGTGTCTAGACACGTACCCAAGTAGGTTAGCTAATATAATTAAGGACGAGGCCGTTCCTTCGGGAATTGGGTAATTTGTAATAAGTTTTATTTATATAAAGTAAGGTTTGGAACAAAAAAAAAATAATCCACATGCGTAATTGTTCAATAGGATTTAAATAAAAAAAAATTATAAAATATTTTTAAAACCATACAATTAACTACTTAATTATTAGGTGATTATAGATAAATATTGGTCAATATAATAATAAACCAATCAATTAGGTGTTTTATGTATGTAATTATTTTATTTGGTCGATATTATGTATGATTTTTGTATATATAGAATATCTTTTTATATAATAAAAATATTTATTTTTATTTCTTATATTTTATCCGGATTTTGGAATATACATCAGATTATTATAAAAAACCAAATCCTAACGGATTATCCACCATTTACTTTTCGTGAGAACCAAACCATCATGGATGCACCATCGATCCACTAACGGATTTTTTATCGAATCGGATTTCATCGGTTACGGTTAATATTCTAACCATTGCCATCCCTATAATTGACTAGTCTATTATATAACAACAAAAATTAGTATCTCAAACCAACCTAACAAGTAAAAAGAAAAAACACTTAAGTAGTTGGGATTAACTCACTGACCCGGGCCTTGGTCATCCAATCTAGTGGTGCAGGTTCAAACCAAGTCAATGACTTCAAAACCAAAATGGTTCTCCTATTTAACAAAAAGAAAAAAGAAAAAAAAAAGTACTTCACTTAAGTTTAAAAGTAAAAAAAAAAGTCAGAAATTTTTTTTCGAGTAAAGATATATATCATCCCTTTTTGCTTCACCTCTATATCACCTCCTATGTGGAGGTTTTAAAAACAAATCAAATCGTTTCTCTCTCCTAATTAGTTAATTTCTCTCTCTTTTATTTAATGCCACATAGTGTGCCACATAGGAGGTGAAGTAAAGGTGAATCAAATAGAGGTGATATATAGCAATGCTCTTTTTTTTCAATTTTCAACCTAAGATCTAATTATATTAATAAAAAATTATAATAAATGACTTGGAATACTTTTATTCAATATATTCGAGAGCTACTTTGAATTCGGAGTTATTGACTTGTTTCAAACTTGTACCGCTTAGAAAGTGAAACTAAGGCCCTACCGTTAATCCCAACTGCTTAGGTATTTATCATCTTAATCATGAAATCACTCAACCAAAAAAGAAAAACTATACCATGTTTGGAAAGAGTAATTGTAGCAATAAGCACTTGTTTTTGTTTATATTATAGATACTTCCTTCTCTGTCTATACTCACAAACTAAAGATATGTCCATTTGTTTTTCTCTTTTTCTTTTTGCAGGTCCTTCGTGTGATTTTTAGGTTATGAAGTACAAAACCCCCCATTTTAGACCTGAGGATGTGACTGCTCAAATAACGCTATAATTGAGAACTAAAACAAACAACATATGACAACTATGCGCATTGATAATGGATTCATATTACACATTCCAACACCAAGCATCTAAATCACCACACACTCATTGTATAATCAATGAGAGACAAAACAGAAGAAACAATACTAATGCAGTAATAATAGAAGATGATTGTCAGAATGATTTATTCCAACATCTTAAAGTTTCCATCTAACCTTTCAGCAATTCATAAACCTTTGTTTCAAAGCTCAATCACATAAAAACCACTTCATAGCATTAGCCTAGAGTTTTTTAAAGTAAACTCAAAAAATATCTTGAATTACTATTCCAAAAAATTAATATTAAAATAACTTCTAACGGAGTTTAAGAATGAATTGTCGAAAATCTGATTTCAGCATCCAGAAAACAAGCCATGGCCTACTTCTTGATATAATATCCAAGCAAAAGACCGAGTAAACCAATTATAACCACAAATAAAATGGACACACCACCACTGTGACTCTTACTGATTTCTCTTCTCAATAGCTCCTGTTATATTTATAAAAAAAATCTTATTTAAATGGGAAATATAACTAATTGAGATATAGTAAAAAATGGGAAACATACCAAGTCTTGTCTGAGTTTCTGATTTTGCTGAATAGCAGAAGCTTTTTCCTCAGTTAACTTGGACATCAGAGCCCACGCCTGAACAAAAAGTCAAACACAATAATAAAACTTATGTGAGTTTATGGTAACATTTAAAATAGCCCTAAGATAGGACATAAAATACTTTCACGTAAATGTACAAGATGAAAATCACTTGCGAACAAAATTACTACATATACAGATTTAATAATAAATACACATGTGAAATCACTGTAGAAGCACATTCACATGAATAGTAAGTTTGATGTGAAAAGAGATAAAGATAAAGATTGTTTACCTCAGAAGATGCTGATTTACCCTTAGGATCCTCCAAAGATCTAGAGACCTGATATTATAAGAGACGAAAGGTAAAAAAAACTAGTTAATGATAGTAAAAAGATTTAGAAAGATAGTTACAGTGTCGGATAATGAAGGAGTTTTAGCTTCATCTTCAGATGCTCTTGGAGGTGAACCTTCTTCAGATCCTTCAGGTACTGGAGAAGGAGGATTAGCTGGAATGTAAATAACCCTTAATTTGAACTCCTCAATAATCTTCCCATCATCTTTACTAAACTGTAAAAAAAAATAAAAAAAAACAATTAATGCAAATCTCATAATTAAAATTACAGAATATAGATAATCAAATCATTACCATTTCTGTGGTGATCTCATTGCTAGTTGCACCATTTGGTGCAATAACACATTGAATCAGAAACTTATCCTTGCATTGCATATCAGGAGGTGCATCTTTCTGTGCTTGCATCGTAACTATAAATTTATACCCAAAAGAAACATACTTAATGATTACATAATGAAATTTACGTTATTGTAAATCATATGAAAATTACCAGTAACATTGTTTGTAGCCCCTGGTGAAACAATTCCTGCATTGGGACGGACACAGTACTTCTTTGGATTTGTTGTTTTAACCTTTTGAATATTGACACGTCATTAGCCTCAAAATTAATACTTTCAATTCGGGATAATTAGAATATTGATATAAGGGCTAACCTTGAAAGCAACATACTGTTCAGTCTTGTTAGTCAATTGCATAGAACATGAATTTTGTTTCTTCAATTCAACTACATTCGATATCGCCCCCAAAAGAAAAATCAAAATCAAAATCAAACATACCCATAATAAATCACAAGCAATATTAAAATCTCAATAAAATTAACAAATATAAAACACAAAAATCCAGCTTTTTCGTTATTTAATTGATCACATTTTTTAAATTAATACAAGACCCACAGAGTAAGCAGCCATTAAGATTGATGTAAGCACAAAAACTGGGATCATGTGAAGAAAAATATAAATAATTCTTGTTATATCGCTGTTGTAATATGATTAAATCAATTGAAATTGAGAAACTTACATGGGAACTTGAGTTCTGAGGGATGAATATTAAGGAGATCACCAGTGCTCATGACTTTGAATACAAAAAGAAAAAAGAAAAAAGAAAAATCAAGGGTTCAGTTCGTTGGATTGAGAAGCAAAGTAAATAAATGGGATGAAATGAAATAATTGTTTAATCGATATTTCACGTATAAGATTTATTAGATGAGTAGATTTTCATTTTATATAAGCTGTAAGCCCATTGTACCCAGTGTACCCCTGAGACTCCAGATGATTTACCGTAACATGATGTCGAGTGCGGTGTTCTATTCGAGGTTAAACTAGGAATGTCAAAAGTGTTGACAGAAGTTCTCTAACTTTTTTTTTTTAATCGCAGTACTAATATTAAAAACAAAAAATGGCTCAAAATTTACAAATAATCATACAATTCCAGAAAGACCGAAATCGCGTACTAAGAGTCCGATTGGTACACATTAATAATATGAGAAATGAAATTTGATTCTTTAGATAACCTCCTCATTAAACTATCTAATTGTTCTTTTATGCCTTCAATAATTTATTTTATAAAAAAATGCCTAATTAAGTAAATATTTATAGTTTACCTCCCCTTTATATTTTCCATACTTTTACTATCCTTATTATTAAATATATTATTTTATTTTAATACAATATTGATTTTTAAATATTAAACAAATAATAAGGTACTTCTTTCTCCACCACCACCACCACCACAACCACCATGTATGTAACCACCACTACATCCACCACAACAATCACCACCTCCACCACCACAACCACCACCACCACCACCACCACCACCTACTACTACTAATTCCATCGTACACGCGCGTCCGTGATTTTTTTTTTAAAATCGTCATAACTAATTCAAAAAAAATCAGAAAATTAAAAAAATTGTATTTTTGAATAAAGCAAATTAAAATTTACGTCAATGAATTTTTTTGATTTTTTTTGAATTGTTTGAATTTTTTCGATTTTTTAATTTTTTTTTTCGCATACACGGAATTCCATGTTTTAAACCGTGAAATAAACATAAAATTCCATGTTTTAAACACGAAATTCCATGTTTTGTGCGAAAAAAAAATTAAAAAAATCAAAAAAAATCAAAAAATTCCGAAAATTCCGAAAAAAATCATAGACGTAAATATTAATTTGATTTATCCAAATATAATTTTTTTTTTCTTTTTTTGATTTTTTTTGAATTAGTTATGACGATTTTTAAAAAAAATTCACAGACGCGCGCGTGTGTTTATTAGTTTTTTTCTTATTTTTTAATTGTTAATTATAAGGGTAATTTGGGATGGGGCTGTTTTCAATAAATATTTTATTCTAGGCACCTTTTTCTAAATAAGTTTTTTAATAGGCATCAATCAACAATTAGCTCTATTAAATTCTATATCTATACTTGGTAGGTGTTTAAAAGAATATGATTTTTATTACCATAGACATTTCAATCTCACATATATGGTAATATCCATTCCACCCCCTCTCCATAGTATTAGCTCATTCCATTTAGATTAGGAATCAAATTTTATTTTAGACGGACTAATTTATCCTTGTCAATCCTATAAATATACTATCGTCTCCTTTTAATTTTGTAATTTCACCAAAATTATTCCTAATCTTTATGTTATAATATTTTTACCAATTATGAGATTGGAACCATTTAATTTATTTCCACTTTTAATCCTATTATATATCAAACCTGGTAGAATAATTACTAAGGTTATTTGATTCTCACAGTATTTTAATTACTTTACTTATTCCATTCATGTCTAAATCAATTATTGCGTACCAATCGGACCCTAAGTGTCTAGCTAATTGAGAAAGAGGAAAAATCGTTCAATAGGTAAACAAAAAGGCGTATAACTTTTGTCTAGCTAATTGCGTACTACAAGATTTTTCTTTCGGGATTAAAAAACAAAAGAAACATTACACATATTTTTATTATAATTAATCTAAACTATGCTACTACATAATCTTCTATCATTTTTATATTTAGGGTCCAAGATGACTTGTATTACGTTGAGGCAATCATGCTCCACGGTGATTGTTCCCTCAGATAGTGTTCGATTAATTTTCATGCAAAAACAATACCTAAGATCTCCGCTTCCACCAAGGATCGCGCGCTATATTTTCAAACTTTACCATTGATTATAACTCCGCTTGCACTCCTAATAATACAACCTACGACCGGTAAACCGTTAGAAAATTTTCAAGTCGCACCACAATTAATTTTAAAACAATTAATACTGGAAGGGGTCAACAATGAATCAGAAGATAGTAACAAGTGTGGAAGTTGGAAGAGAGGAGTTGGCATGTAAACGGTAATTTACTCATGTATCTTTTTTTTAAAAGTAAACTATTTTTTTTAATTGGTCTACGTGTTATTCACAATATTTAATATACTCGTGCCTATCTTTTTTTATCGATACATTCATGCCTATTTTTTAATCGAAAATGCATAGATCAAAAGCCAAACAGGAGTCAATTACAAAGGTTCAAACGATCCCGGAGGGTTAGGTATCAAAACTTAAGAGTTTAGCTAATTGGCGAGGGGGGAAAGTCGCCCAATGGTTCAAAATGTCGTATATCTTTTGATTTGCCACCCAATCAGCTACCCGGTTGTTCTTTCTACTTACAAAAGAGAAAGATATATTGTACAAATATCTATAGTATTTTATCTCTAATACACCGTTACATAATATTTTATCGCCTTTAAACCTCATATCCCTGATAGCTTGTTTAACGTTTTTGCAATCATTCTCCACGGTGATTGATCATTTTGGATAATATTTTGCCAACGTACTTGCAAAGATAATCTCTAAGGGCTCTACTTCCACTGAGGATCGCATGTTATACGTTAAAACTTTACCATCGATCATCAGTCCGTCTGTGTTCCTATATATACAACCCACGACTGCTATACCATTAGTATTATCCCACGCCATATTATAGTTTATTTTAAAACAGTGACTACCAAAGGGTCCATTTTGGGTCCGATTTGATTCTCAACATTCCCCGATAAGTTTTATATAGACACTCTTCTTATGGCCTACTGGAATGTCCACTATCCCGGAAAGTCGAGGCAGGACTTTGAGCTAGACCTAGGAGCCTTAAGTTTACAATTTTATAAAAACAAATTCCTAGATTGGAGGGCTAGGGCCTTACCATACTCATTATAGGATCGATATGCATTATCAACTGAAGCTAGGGGATCGGGTTTCAAGTTTCAAAAAATAGCATTATTACGTGATAGCCAAGTGTGCCACACAAAAAAGGCCGCATAACACGCTATCTCAAGTCATTTCTTATCTCCATGAATTTTTTCGCATACTCATAGATTCCCATTAGGCATTCACCAAAAATAGAAGTAGCTCCGTTAAGGTTAAGATGATTAAAAGGGCTAGCCATCCATGCCGCTCTAGCGTGATGGAAATGGAAGAGTAAGTGCTCAACCGACTCATACATCTTATTGGAAATAATCGGCTTAATTGTTTTCCTAACTATGCAATTTTGTTAATTTATCACCTCCAGCACGAACATTAAATGGGTTTATCAACTAGCTCGGATCTCACGACCTACACACCCATCAAGACCCCCTAAGATCAAAGCTTGCTTCTACTGCATTGCTTACTAATCATTTCTTTACTATCAATGTGTGTTTTCATGTTCATATTTCAAAATATACAATATAACTAATTCATAAACAATTTACTTTTATATCATTAACTCACTAAAGTTTATGCTTCTAGGCCATTAAACACATTCTACATCTTATTCCATATCTTAAATTTTTTAACTTTCTCCTAAAAAACAGTAAATCACATAAAATGGAGATGAGGGATAACAAATCCCCACACCCCTAACTCAAAAATGAGTCGTGTCCCCACGACTCGAAATAGACTCGATAAACTTTAAAAACTAACACATATATTGCAAACAGAGAAATGGTAGGGAATAAATAAAACATACTTTTCGAGGCTATTGCCTGGCGTGATAAATACCCAGGATAGGTGCAATGTTTATCTTATATGTAAACTTCTTGTATCGCCATATTCACATTTACTTACCTCCTCATGTACTCCATCCCAATCATTCAATAAACTCTGGAAATCTTTTGTGTTTACCTTATTCTAACTTCTTTCTCGAATTTTTGTTGCAATAGCTACTAAGGCCCTTAGAAACTTTGCTTATTTTCCTCTTGTTCTCGCCCAATTTCTTCCTTTGATTCATCTTCATCTTCCTCACAATATCTAATGTCACTGTTCCTCGTATCATCTCTCTTGACCTCCAACTCAAAATTCTACCACTTTTTGAATTACCCCTTGATGTGGGTGGATAAGGTATTATTTGGATTGGTAAAGGTATAAGGATGATGTTTCTCTATGTGGGTGTGATGTAATCTTGCTTGGATTGGTAAAGGTATAAGGATTTAAGAAATGAAGGAAAAAGGTTCTGGAAATTTTGGTTTTGATTCTTTGATTCTAGGTGTTTTGGAATGATTTGGGTGGATAAATTTTGTTTATAGATGTGTGAGGATGAACATGGATGTAAAATTGTGGTGAATCGGTGTGTTTTTTATGTGAGGTGAGGTTTGGTGAAGCTTAAATGAAGTTTAGGTACTTGGAGAAGATGAAGGCTTAAGATTTATGCGCTCGTATGATTCTAACCTTTTTTTCTTGGTTTGACTGCGTCTCGCATCAGCATGCTGGTCAAGGGACTAGTATGTCGTTCCTAGCTTTGTAAAAAAATTGACTTCGGACTGTGGCCTCAACCATCGCGACCCTTCATGATGGACCGGTATACCGGTCTTGTGACTGGTATACCGGTCAAAATCTTTTAGATTATGGCTTGCGTACGTAGCGACGACACGATATGGGTCCGGCATGACGCTGGTAGGACCGGTATGAAGATCGAAATCTTCAAATTTTTTGACCTTAAACCGTGGCGCATACCGTCATGACCCTTGGAGAATTGCTGATTTTTCTAATTTTTTTCTTGACATGCCTCTTTTCTAGGCTAATTTAAGCTTGATTCGTACATTATTAGAAACAGTGTCCTAAATGAAAGTTGTAGACAATTCCCTCAGATTTGTGGATTCCTAGATCACTGAATTCAAAGTTTGGATACAAAAGTTATGGCCATTTGAAAACAGCTGTTACGATATTCGCGACTTGCTGGTGTTGTTGCGGACCAGCATGCCACCCGTGTGAGCGGCTAGCCGCTCTAATGCTCGGTAAAACCCTTATTTATCCATATATTTATGACATTTTTTACAAGGTACGCTACGTATAGGTCCGGTGTACCGTTGGGAATAGCTGGGGGAATTGAATTCTTCATAAAACTCACCCCAAACTCATATTCTATGTTACCTACACATCAGAAATAATTTCTACCTTCCTCATTACTGTAATATTTATTAAAACACATAAAAATTTAGTAATAAACACTAAAAATCTAAACTAATAAAGCAATTAAAACTTGAGGTATCTCCCAAGAGCACTTTCATTTGAAGTCGTTTAAAGTTCGACGTGTTACCTCCGTTATTTCTTGATGATGTAACCTCTACAACAACGGTTGAGGCTATAAATGTCTACAATTCAAAGCCGACCTCTCGAAGGTCGTATCTTTATTAACTTTGTCGTCACCACTCGAGTAACAAAAAATAGCCCCATTTATGCATTCTTGAAAACTCGTGGCCACTTCTCTTGTTTGGAGGCCTTCCAAGCAACCTTAGTTTCAACCCCAAACTCATCTTTAGCTCTCTTCTTCACGGGTTCATGGTGGTTATCCTTCTCTTTAACCTTCTTAGGCACTTCTAGAAAATTGGAAACTCACGTGACTCCTTGATGTCTCCTCATTTGTGATAATAAAATATACTTCCGAGACATCATTTTAGGCTTATTTATTAGTTTATAGGTTGATTTTAGCTTAGTTTATTGCACTTTCCTATTTTGAGTCTTGATTTAGTGACATAATATTTTTAGAGCATATTGGGTTTAATTGTTTATTTAGTGTGAAGCTTTAAAGATAATTATGGAGATTAATTAGAGTCCAAGTCAAAGACTACAACTTATGGAAAGAGATTTACATGGAAATTGGGGATAAGGAAACAAAGGCTAAAAATATGGAAAAGGAAAAGCTGCCTAAATCTGAAATTCTGCAGCACACGCCTAAAGAAGTGGTAATTACTCCAGGAAATAAGCCGATTTTGGTAAATTCCTTTCTTAGTGACATAGATAATTCTGTGAGGATTCTTTTGGTATCTTATGGAGCAAAAACCGACCAATAACGAAGAAGATACGCTCAAAACGGTCCAGCAGTGTTTATCTTTATTTCCTTACGAATTTGAGTTGGGCTTGGAGTCTATTACTTGGCCTTTCCTCCAAGAAACGAATTAGGTAAACCTATACACTATAAATACAGCCTCTCAACACTTTTAAATCATCCTTGGTGAAACCTTAAACCAAGAGGAAGCTTACAACACAAGAGAGAAGTCTGGAAGGAGCTGTTCACAACAATGTCTTCTTCTACCTTTAAATTTGTAATTTCTTTCTTTTCTTTCATGAACTAAATTTCTTTAGCTTAAGTTTTTAGCATATATGTATGAACCCTAGTTTTGATTGACATCTATCTAATTTGGGAACTTAATGTTTTAAATTGAATTATAGTTTTTATTCTCTGTTTATGTGTTTGGATTTATATTCTGTGTTCTTGTGGACTGCCGCCATATAGAATTACCATCTAGTAGTTAGGTCACCATTGACAACGGTGTTTAATTACATGTTTAGCACATAACGTCTAGTATTCATTTTAGATCTGACAAATCAACCTAACTAGATAATCACTATGGTTTAGTTCTTGAGACTATTTACCAATTACAGGAAAAGTTTGCTTAGGAAGCCTTATTGACATAGGTAAATCCTATTTTAAACCACCGATAGCGAATTGGGACCGATTAGGGAAATACTACATAATTCACCCTTACATGTTTAGAACGGCAAAACTAGTGGGGATTACATGCTAGTGACTCAAGCTATATTCTCATATTACTTCTCTTTCATATTTATTTTTCTATCTTTAAATTCTTAGTTCTAAATTAGTTTAATTAGAAAATCAAACAAAAATCTATTAGTCTTTACTTTTATTTGCGTTTAGTTGTTCTAGCTTTAATTATTTACACTTGATATTTGTATAAGATTCCTCTAACCTTCGTAGTCTCTGCGGAACGAATCTTAATCTTTTAACTAAAACTTGCATACGATCTGTATACTTGCAGAACTGTGTAGCTTTAGGGTGTTATTTGCACTTTATTTATATCTTATTTTATCACACCCTAGGCCCCACCACTCCTCCTCAATCTTCTTGTCCAAAACATGGAATGTTTTCAGAATTTTCTTTTGGTATATGAGGGCCACGTTCTCTTCCTCAATCTCTATATCGTATTCTTACTCGTTTCTGAGATAGCTTCTGTGAATATTTGTTGCAGTGTGAGCCCTTTTTCAACCATCTCAAGCATTTGAGCGTTGATTCTAGCTTCGCTGAATGCCTCTACAAATGCTATATATACTGTATCACCCTCTAACATGTCTATCTTTATCAGATGTGGAGGTGGTAACAATGGAGTATTAGGCAGAGAATCCATCCTAATCTCTTCTTTATGTTCTGTATCTTGACTCAACATTTGATTCCTCTAAACCTGGCTTGGTTGGTTCTTCCATGGTTGTATTTTTTTGGACCATCACAGGGACCAGAGGTAACGAGCTTTGCAGTCAGTTTTTGTTGATAATCAGATCCGCTACTGGGGAGGAGAGTGGGAACATCGATCTATTTCAGCTCGACATCACAAAAGTACCACCATGGATAGGTCAGTAGATTCAGGAAATCACAAATTAGCGCAACAACATGATGTTCCTGTTCTGAGTATGGTTTCTTGGTGGAATAAAAATCTAGCGTGTAATCTTTTAATCGCTGGAATCCCATGGAGTGTATTTTTTTAATTGAGACCTTGTGGTGCAAAAGAAATGAGTTTGTATTTAACTCAGCTCATTTATTGTGAGGCTAACTTATGTGCGGATTGGATGGCCCACCTAGTGCTAGCTCAAGATTTGGCGCAAAACATTTTCGTTGACCCCCTAATTGAATTTGGAGTCTATTAACACTGGACAAGGTTGGATGGAAATCGCCTAGGTTGGTGTTCAACCCAGGTTTAGCGAATGAAGTGCTAAATTGTTAGTTTCACGGTCTTTAGGACCTCATTTGTTAAAAAAAACATGAAAAGAAGCTAAACACGTTTCTTAGTAAGGGACCAACTTACGTCATGTCTCGACTCGCCTCTTCTCACCGTGTCGTCGATGCCGATGTCGACTCCGGTGTCAGACTGTGTGTAGGATATTATTTATTCTCCATTTGCCTGTTGATGTGGTAAACCAACAATTTTCGAAACTTTAATATATGAACCTTTAAAACCTTTTTCTACATCAACCATTAGTTAATTTTAATTATTTTTCTTCCATATACATGACTAATGAATTTTATTTTATTAATTCCAACAACACAGTCAACAAGTGAACAAACCACCTATATTCGCTTCTTTTCATGGTTGAAACACCCTTCCTTATGATTTGTTTCTTAGGAGGACGAAATCAAGACAAGTATCTATCTTTCTTCGGTTTTAAAAAGACCAACCTTATCCAAGTAACTATGTTTTCGAAATCTTGCATGTGGATCATCTTTAAATCAGATTTAGAGATGTTCCTTATTCGTGGATGCATGGTAACTATAATAAAAATGTATGACAATTTTCATACTTATGTCTCCTCATTTGTGATAATAAAATCTATTTCCGAGACATCATTTTAGGCGTATTTATTAGAGTATAGGTCGATTTTCACATGATTTAGTACACTTTCCTATTTTGGGGCTTGAATTGATTATTTATTATTTTTAGAGCATATTGGGTTTAATTATTTATTTAGTGTAAAGCTTTAGAGATATATGGTTATTAATTAGAGTCCAAGTTGGTTCCAAGAGCTGAAGGAAAGAAGATAAACATGGAAATTGAAGATAAGGAAGTAATAGCTAAAAATATGGAAAAAGGAAAAGCTGCCATAAATCTGAATTTCTACACCTACGACCACAAATCAGCTTATATCTTAAAATCGGTGAGAAATTTGGAGAAACGGTCAAGAGCAAAGTTAAAGATCTTTCCGAGACGATGAATTTCGACTTCTCATACGCGTCAAAAGGATGAGTATTGAAGCGGCTAGGACCAAAACAAAAACGGGGCTGATTCCATATTTTTGGGCTACGAATTTGAGTTGGGATAGGAGTCCACTACTTACCTTATCCTTCAAGAAAACTAATTAGGTCAACCTATACACTATAAATACAACCTCTTAACATTAGAAAATCATCCTTGGCCAAACCTTAAGGTCAGGAAGAAGCTTACAACAAGAAGAGAAGTCTGGAAGGAGTTGTGCATCAATCATGTCTTCTTCAACCTTTGATTCTGTAATTCTTTTCTTTTCTTTCTTTAGTATGAACTAGATTCTATTTAGCTAGAGTTTTAGCATATATGTATGAACCCTAGTTTTGGTTGACATCTATCTAATTTGATTGAATTTATGTTTTGATTTCTCTGTTTATGTGTTGGATTTATATTCTGTGTTCTTCACGGTGTACAACGTATAGGATTACCATCATAGTAGTTCGATAACCTGTATATTTAACTATAGAACTAGCACATAACGTCTAGAATAAGGTTTGATCTGACAACCCAGCCTAACTAGATAGTCAATGGTTTAGTGTATTGCTATTTAATCAATTGCAGGGACAGTTTGCTTAGGTTCTTATTGACACAGGTAAACCCTATTTGAAACGCTAGGTAGCGCAATTGAAACCAAACTATTGAAATACTACATGATTCATACCTTACATGTTTAGAACGGCAAAACTAGTGAGGATTACTTGCTAATTACTCAGGCTAAACTATCATACTATCTTTTCTTGTCTTTTATTTATTTTCTGTCTTTTAGTTTATTAGTTTAATTTTCCTTTATTGAAAATCAAATAAAAATCTATTTTTCTCTTCTTTACCCTTGCGTATTATTATTCTAACTATCATATTTGCACTTGAATATTTACATAAGTTCTTCTTAACCTTCGTAGTACCTGAGGAACAAATTCTACTTAATCATTAAAACTTGCATACGATATGTATACTTGCAGAACCGTACTCAGCCTAGGGTGTTAATTTGCACTTATTTATATCATTATTTTATCACACCTTAGGCGACACCACATACATTGATAAACAAAACAGATTAGAACTTAGAGTTAGCAATGTGAAAAAAGTAAAGATTTCCGCTTTCACTTTTTTTTATCAACTCGTAACCAACTTTATTAATCACTTTCAATATCTTTACAACCAGGGGCGGATTCAGGATAAAAGTTGAGGAGGGACTTAAAATATATGAGGATTCTGAGACAACGTCTCCGAAAATATTTTTTTAGGGTGTATAGTAAGCTTGGGTACATCATCTCTTTTCTTAAGTTATGTAATACTAGCACAACATTTATGTAAATACCAATATTAAAATACGTTTTAGGTAATCAGTGAAAATAATATCCATTACATTATAAAAATATTAACCAAATTCTTATAAAAACACTTAAATAAATTTTTTTTATTGAATTTCTTTTAGTTTTTGTAAAGAAGTGGATTGTTGCGCCTGTCGGATGAATTCAGAATAATTCGTAAAAATTTGATATTAAAGTAATATTTGTAGAAATAATACGGTGTAATATATAAGAAATAATGTTTCATAAAGGTTAAAGAAAATTACTGGGGTTAAAAAATAAAAAAGCGTTCTTTTAACTATAAGTTGCTACTTAATATATAGAATAAAAATAAAGTCAAGGGGGCTTGAGCCCCCTCTAGGCCCAACAAGGGTCCGCCAGTGTTTACAACATTAACAATTCACTGGAAAAAAAACATACAGAAAACAGCTAAGACAAAATTCTAAGCTAATTATTCTTATTACATTAATAACACCAAATCAAACTTTAAACACATTAGCAAGCCTCCAATTCTGACCAATACTCATTCTGCTCCCTTTATATTTAAACTTGTTCCTGCCTTCTATTTTCATCTGTAAAAAATATTAGATAATATGAATTATCTTCTCTTCATTCTTAATCCTTCCCTGGTGTATGTAAGCATTTCTATTCTGCCAAATAATGTATACATAAGAGGTAAACCATCTTGAAAAATCATTTCCAAAAAACTATCTTCAGTTAATTTCAGGATGATCTCAATTAAAGTCTTCCAATCTTGGCAATTACCTAAATCTGCACCCCTGAGATGAAAGCTTTTAGCCAAAATTCTTCTTGTAAAGGAACACCTAACAAATAAATGTTCTCTATCTACAACTCCACAGTGACAAATATCACACACACTATTTTGTTGAATCCCTTCTCCATTATACGAGTCTTAGTTGGTAATTTGTCTAGGCAAGCCATCCAAGCACAAAATGAACACTTTGGTATATTTATACTATACCAAACAATATGGGTCCACTCAAGAATAATACCCTGCCCAACTAGTTCTTTCATTGTTTTCTTGAATGAGAACCTTTGTTTAACACTTGCTTTCCATCTAATCCTATCTTTACCACTAGACAATTGAGGCAACATATTAACAATCCCCCTAATGTAGGAGGTAAATGCCATCTACCCCTAACATAACATTTAGCCACAGTTTTATCCAACCAAAAGGAATGCTCCTGTAAGTCCCTATCCTTAATGGTGCTCATATTTCTCCCACTAATCCAATTATCCCAATATATAAAAGTATGTGACCCATCACCCATTTCATGTGTTATGAACTGATAAGCCCAACTTCTCAACTTCGAAATCTTCTTCCAAGTCCAAGTAAGATCCTGCCTAATATTGATCCCCCAAATACATCTTCCTCTCATGACATTCTTATGAACCCACAGACTAAGGAGGTTATCATTAAACTGGTACATCCTCCAGAATGTACTAAGCAAACATACTATGTTAAGTACCTCCAAAATAGTTAGATTCAACCCTCATTTGAGCCTTTGTTTTACACACCTTTTCCCAAGATACCCTAGCCCCTTTTGCACCCTTTAAGGTCCCCTTCCATAGAAAAATGGCTAATTTTTTATTAAACTTATAAATCACATTTTTGGGTAGCATAAACACCCTACACCAATACAAGATCTTACTTATTAATACCACTCTAATCAACTCCAGCTTCCCAACATAGGTAAGCATTTTATTGCTCCACTGAGTTATACTCCTACATATATTGTCTAAAAGTTTATTAGAGTCTTGGGCACTAATCTTTTTTTAGCTCAAAAGCACACCCAAATACCTTACAAGAAGATAACCTTGATTTATATTAAGTATACTACTAATCTTACCCATCATCTGCATACCGATTTTTCCAAAATATACCTCACTCTTATCATTATTAATTTTCATACCTGATAACCTAGCAAAGATACTCAGTCCTTCTCTTACTAGTCTTGCTGAGGACTCATTTGCCTTCATGAATATGAGTAAATCACCTGCAAAGATGATGTGGTTAATTTTAAGCTCTTTACATGTTGGATGAAAGAAAAACCTGCAATTATCAACAATTTTATTAAACAATATAGTAAATACTTGCATGGAGATTACAAATAGGTAAGGGGACATTCATAGTCGATAGTGTGGATTTCTTAATATCAAGTTCTGTTGCATGTTATTTTACTAAATCATAAGAATGTAAGTTTACAAAAAGACCCACGATGTTTCTATGTTAATTAAAAATCGACCAATTTTTGTATAGTGCCCCTCGGACACGGGCAATATCTAGGGATTTTGGAGGAATTACTCCAGAATCAATATTTTTTACCAACATATGCAATAAAAACAAATGTTGTTATAGTTTTCTATGAGTGGTAGAAGAAATTAAATAAGTTCAGAGATAATATATTAATACACGACCTTCATATCTTCATATATATTGCATAAAATTTTTAGCACTGGTTTTGATATTCTCAAACTATTCTATCAAATCAATTCTTCTCGGCAGTTCCTCCAGTATGGAGTGTGGTTCCTTGGAACTTTAATTTAAATGAATGACGCAAATAGGTGATTTTATTACTACTAATCAAATTTATACTTCTGAAATGACCCACCTAAAACTATTTTGTAGATTCAACACTATTTATAAGATAATCTTGAATAACAAAATTCAGATAATATGTAATTTATTTAGACAAATAAATTACATATAACTATTGCATTCCATTCTCTTTTATTTTGTTAAAAAAATTGAGTGCCCTCGGGCACGGGTTATCCCTAGTATATATGTATATATATACTAGGTATAGCCCGTGTCTTAAGACACTACGAGAAAAAAATCGGCTAAGAAGCATGAACATGAACAAAATTATGCGATCATTGTTTACATAAATCTAATGAAGTTCCCAAGTTATCAAACACAAACTAATCATAAAATCAGTGTATTATTTATCAAACATCCAAACAATACTTTATAAAACAAAAAATATTCAATATGTAACGAAATTGAAATGTGTGAATTGTACATCGTAAATTTTTTAACATTAGAACATAGATGTCATAATTCTTGAAAAGGTAGTTGTGTAAACATACACATTTCTTCCAATTGGAGAAACCTGAACGACGATCTATCGAATTGAAAAACATAAATAATTAGTAAATAAATACACAATTACAATTTCCCAAACTCAATGTTCCCTAATGATGAAACCCTCCACCCCAAACTCAAGCTCTAAAAACGACTTGTCTCAGGTTTTGCGATTCGAGTGTGGGTCATATGGATAAGTCCTAAATACTAAGGGTATGGCTTATAATGTGGTTAAATAAAAGGCTTTAGAAGGCTCAGAGAGTCTAAGACGGATAAATAATAATAATCAAATAAACAGGGTGAGAAAGCTAAAAGGCTTCAAGTGGCTTCAATATGAAAGAACCGCCTTATTCACTTTTCTAACTACTGGATTTTGTTACTTTTTCACTATTGGTTCATAGACAAGCGGGTTTTCAACTAATTTCAAACCTCACGTTCTACAACCAAATAACTCTCCCTAAGTTTCAACATGACTTCTTAGCATTACTTATTAACTTTTCTATCTTTTATTTCCTGTTTTCATACATGCATACTAAACATATTTGTGTCATCTTTCAAAAGAATACTACCTACTATCATTAACTTAATTAAATCATGCTCAATAGGTACATTTAACATATTCTATGCCTATTCAAACCTAAATTTTTTAAATTTTATGCAAAAACAGAAAGGAAGATGAGGACAACGAATCCCCACCCCAACTCAAAAGTGAGTCGTGTCCACACGACTCGAAAAAAAACTCAATAAAGAAATAAAAATCAAAATTAGCAGAAATATTGCACATAAAGAAATGGTAGGGAAGAAAGAAAACATACTCTTAGAGGCTTATTGCCTCGCATTATCGACATCCAAGATAGGATTTGTTGGATCTTTATTTAATTGCTCAAGGAGTGTTATAATGTGTTCCTTTTCTCCTTTTGAAAGTTGCGTAATCCTCTAAAAAATTTCATGATCCAAGCATTGTCAACATTTTTATTTATCTTAAACTCAAGTATCTCTCCTTTACCCAAAATCATATGCGCTTTCCAAACAAGACACGTGATCATAGTAGGATATTTCACATTAAATAAAGACATGGGAGAGACCAAAAATTACATCACCTCCTCATAGATCAACTGTGCCACATCCTCTTCTTCTAAAAGGGGTAAGGGTTTATTTAGTTTTTTGTAATTATTATTTTATATTTAAGTATTTTAAAGAGTAAAACAAGTTAGTGACAAAAAAAATATTCATGTTGACTTTAACTTATAAAACATGATAATAATGTTATATTATGTGTAGAAGAAGTTATATAGGTTATTTATCATATTTTTTTTCTTAAATTATTAGGTCTTTATTTAATTTTCAAAATCAATATAACTAGTCATTCTCATTAAGGAAAGTAGTAAAATATAAGTATAATAATTTGGTTTATTTCTTTGGTGTGGGAAAACTATAACTACTAATAGCTAATTTATATTAGACATAGTGTCCGTTTGGGATTGCTTTTCGAAATAATCACTTAAAGTGATTTTAGATCCATAGCAATATTTTACACTCTTAAAATCACTTTTAGGAAAAGCACTAGATTATTGATTATTAAAATAATCACTTAAAGTGATTTTAGATGTCAAAATAATTTTTAATAATTTTTACAAATATTTTAATTTTAATCAAAAAGCGTTTTTAGCCCCAAAATAATCAATCCCAAACGGGCTCATAGTCGATTAAAATAGTCCTAATACCCTTTTTTTGGTTGGGTAACTGTCCTTATACCCTTCCTTCCTTCAAACTATGCATATCAATGCTGATAAAAGTAGTCCTACTACCCTTCCTTCAAACTATGCATATGCTGATAAAAATAGTCCTAATACCCTTCCTTCCTTCAAACTATGCATATCAATGATGATAAAAATAGTCCTAATACCCTTCCTTCAAACTATGCATATCAATACTTTGATTGGTATAATTTGTAATTTAGTTTTTCTGCAAGGTAGGAGATGACATTATATACTTTTGTTTCCCTTATTATCCGAATATCTCCATCGGTATAATTTTTTTAATCGAAAACTCATATTAAAGACGAGTAATTACGCGAAATAAAATCAAGGCTTAGCGCCTCGAATAACAAGCAAGACTGAGAAACTAATTGGGAGAACCTGCGAAGACCACAAGAAACGTAAAAAAAGCCAAAAACGGTTTTGATACGATTCTTAATCCATCCTCAACCAAAATCTGAAAATAAAAAATGAATTAAAACCACAATACAGTTACAAATATTCGAAAAGACAATCACACCGCGAGAAGCAACTCTGTCTACTTAACCTGCGAGTAACCAATACACTCTCCAACGCGTCTAGAGAAACCAGAACCAAAGGATCACAAAGTTGTAGAAACAACACCACTAACCGATACCATATCCACGAGGTAGGAAAATTTGAGCAGACTAGACGAAGCATTGAAGCTAAGAACAAAACGACAACAACAACACACACAAAAAATGACACACACCCTTCGCTCCTCCCGTGGAATCATACCACCGCAAACCACGTTAATCAGGCCAGAAAAAACCAAACACCAGGCATCCCAAATGAACGACAAACATTCCGAATGAACGGCAAACACCCTTGAATATAATTAGTTGCATAGTGGTTGGTTGACGATGGGACATTGTATAATTTTTTATAACCCCTATAAGGCCGTAACAGATACATGATGATGTTTGCTAATGATGAAGTAAATCGAGATTCATGACAAGTTCAAATCCACAATCGATTATATCTTAAAAACCACGTTAAAAATACATAAATTCCAATGTTATCTAAAAAAAAAAAGGTCGAATGACTCCTAAATTTATTGATTAGACTTGATTATAATTATGAAGGGTGGTTGTCAAAAGGACAAATCAGGCCAAAGTCGTTCATAGTAAGGTTCAATGTGATAGTACTCAGATGCCTCTTGACATTGAGTATCAAGCTTGAGAGAATGACCACGACTATATAGAACCGGTTCCATTTTTCCAGTGCTCAAGTGATAAAGAAAAAACTTGTCCGATCCCGCTCTAATATATATGGATTCAGAATTTTGTGGAATCAATGATAAAAAGTAAAACTCTTCACATCCATATATAGTAGGATTGTTGGTCAACATTGAGCTGAAAGATATCTTATATCTCAAGTTCCATTGTAGCTTGTCAAGAATCATGATTTTGATACCCACTAAGTCACACTCACCATATTGCAAACGCCCATCAGAGGACTCCCCGTATGAGTTATGCATGAATTCAATGGAGGAACATGGATCTTGAATCAAAGTTATATGTCTTGTTTCTTCATTTATATCATGAATTGCCAATTTCTTATCCCTTGCCCTCCAACAAATGACACCACTTCTGGTAACAGTAACAGCAACATGGTAGGTCTGTAACTGAAATTTCAATGAACATCTAAGTGTTGTTTGGCTCCACTCTCGGGTAGTTGAACAAAAAGTCTCCATGCAAATTTTATGATAGGGTCCATGGCGCATGGCATACGTAATTCTTGCACATACGACCTTGAAATTGATGCTAAGATTATCATCACTATCCTTGCACCAAAAAGCTATTGAATAGTGTGGAAAGTGCGATGGGGGTTTGGGAAGTTGATACAATTGCTTGCTGACAGGATTACACACATAATAATTGGGAGGAAGACCGGATAAAACAAGACCGTTGCAAGTGGTGATAAAGAATCCAATTTCCTGACCTTTAAGGAATTCTGCAGGAGCCTTTAAAACGTCCACTTGTGTAGTAGTAGTACATGTACTAATACTAGGCCACCAATAACTTGAAAGTTGTCTGAAATCTTTATATATCCTTTTACCTGGATACATCAATAGGTGTGTATTGAAAACAAAAAAGCCAAGAAGGTTTAAATCACCTAGCCATCGTTTAGCATAATTTTTTCGGAAAAAAGAAGTATCTATCAAGCGAGACCATCTTGGTGACACGTCTCTAAATCTGGAAACAGATCTTGGGGGCAACCTGAGGAGTACTTCATACACTAAATCATCCATCAGGCTTCTCGAATCAACGAACCTGAAAAGTCACAAACACTGGTATATTAATCATAATTCATATATCATAACACCAACAAAGAGATATTTGACATATAAAACAAGAGGATCACCACATGATTGCATGAACATCTTTTTTTTTTTTTTTTATAAGTTAAAATATTATAAATCTGTAATAACTAATAAACTGTATTTGGAATATTATCAAGGCGTAGGTATTCAGAAAAGATGCTAACCTCTTTCTATCGCCTATTACTTGTGCCCAATTTAGCTATGTCTGTGCGCCTTACTCAATTAGTATTGCAAACTCCAGAAGAAATTCAATAACAAGGATGGGGTATTTTAGTGCAAGCGGGTATATAATATATAAGAGTAGAGTTGTAGAACGAAAGTCTATCCTAATCCTAATTTAACTTGGTTACCATTCTCTCTCACAATTTAGTCCCTATCGATAGCTTTTCCTTTTAAACCGGATCCATGAGCGGTTGGTCTCTTGTAAAATTTTGCACAAATATATAATTATTCAGAACCGACTATAAAAAAGAAAAGAAAAAAAAGGTTAAGTAACATATTTATCCAAATGTCCTTTACAAAACTTAGTCCTTTACGATATAATTTAATTACTTTAAGGATAAAATTACCCCTATTTTACTTTAAGGTTAAGTATATTTTGGAAATATACACAAAAGGAAGCGTCTCTTGGCAGCTAGGTTGGGAGGGATTCAAAAAGCTCTTCAAGTTTCGTATAACTCTTCGCTTCGGCTTGGGTAATAGATTAATGAATGAGTACGAAAGTGTTCTAAAACAAGAGGAAATCATGTATTTTCAGAACTCGAGAGAAATATGGATCAGAGACGGTAATCGTAACACGAGATTTTATCATCTTTCTAGGATGATAAGAAAGAAAAAGTCGAAATGTGTAAGGTTACTAAATAATAATAATGAATGGGTGGAGGATGAAGACGGGTTAAAATTATTGGTGAAGGGTTATTTTGAGGAATTATATAAGGCTCCGGAGGAAAATATTGGCATTTTTTCATTACCCAAAGTTAGATTTATTGGAGAGGAGCTATTCACAGAATTAAGCACACCGTTTTCTAAAGAAGAAATTAAAACAGCAGTTTTTCATTCGAATCCCATGAAGGCGCCAGGGCCGGATGGAATGTCTGCCGCGTTCTATCAAAAATGCTGGGAAACGGTTGCACCTTCGGTGGAGGAAATGTTTCGGTTAGCGCTTGATTCGGGGTCCCTTCCTTCGAATCTAAACGGAACATTAATTCATCTAATCCCAAAAGTAACGGATCCTGAGAAAGTGAGTTCTTTTCGTCCCATCAGTCTCATAAATTCGCCGGTAAAGTTCATTATGACAGCTATGGTAAATAGACTTCGTCCCTTACTGGCAGAACGAATAGGCCCATTCCAGAGTAGCTTCTTGCCAGGTAGATCAACTACGGATAACATTGTTCTCGTTAGAGAAGTAGATCACAGAATGCGCTATATTAAAGGCAAAAAGGGTATTATGGCAGTTAAGATTGATCTTGCGAAGGCCTATGATAAAATCCGATGGGAATTTATAGAAGACACGATTAGAGGTTTTGGTTTTCCGGAAAGATGGACTTCGATTATTATGTCCAGCATGGCGTCTAATGAGATGAAGGTGTTATGGAATGGAGAACCGTTACCAGCTTTTAAACCACATCGGGGTATAAGGCAAGGTGATCCCCTTTCACCCTATATTTTCATTTTATGTATGGAGCGATTATCCATTCTAATACAAGAGTTGTGCGAAAATGGTAGCTGGAAGCCAATCAGTATAGAAAGAGGGGGTCCGATTTTATCCCATCTTTTTTATGCTGATGATCTAATCCTGTTTTGTGAGGCTGATTTGTCACAGGTTAATCTAATTCAGGACACTCTCGATATATTCTGTAAAGAAGCTGGCCAATCCATTAGTGCGGAGAAATCACTTATTTATTTTTCCAGAAACGTTCCGCTAGAGCAACAAGAAGAACTAGCTGAAGTAAGTGGATTCTGTCTCAGTGATTCTTTTGGAAAATATTTGGGTGCACCAATTTGTTCGGGACGGCTCCCAAAGGGATTCTATAAGAGGATTACAGAGAGAATGCGAAGTAAATTGATGGCATGGAAGGCAAAAAGTTTATCACTTGCAGGACGAATTACTCTGGCTCAGTCGGTGTTGAGCGCTATACCTACCTATCAAATGCAAATAATGAGATTACCAATATATGTGTGTGAGGAAATCGATCGAATAATCCGTAGTTTTGTTTGGGGCTCTTCGAACGAGACGGGGAAAATTCATTGGGTTGCCTGGGATCAGTTGTGTAAGCCAAAATCGAGTGGTGGGTTAGGTTTTCGTGGCGCGAGAGATTTTAATTCAGCTCTGTTAGCCAAACTAGGTTGGAAGATTCTCATGAGCCATGGGGTAGCTTGGGTAAAAATTCTGGAAAATAAATACTTTAAGCAAGGTTTATTTCAAAAGGAGTGCAAGGCTACTGATTCGAACGTTTGCAAAGCTATAGTAGCTGGGGCGGAGGTAATTCGAAGAGGCGTGACTGTTGTGTCGGATAGTGAAGGAACGAGATATAAATGGGGCCACGAAGCTTCCGAAAATTTTACTGTTAAGTCGGCATTTGCAAGTATTAGAGAGGCTGTCCCGGACATGTTTTTCAAGTGGGAATGTATTTGGAAACTAAGGTGTACTCAAAAGTTACGGGTATTGCTATGGAGATTGGCTCGAAATCGTTTGCCGACTGCTGATAATTTATATCGAAGAAGAGTCATTGAATCGAAAGAATGCACGATCTGTGGAGCAGAAGCTGAGAACATACAACATGTATTTTTGCTCTGTACAGTGGCGAAAAAGGTGTGGTCCGAGCTGTGTTTGGGACGAGAAAGTGCAGAAGCTGGTGCTGCAGGTTTCATGAGAAATTTTAATTGCACTGGAACCCCTGCTACTTCAGAACAAAGATTTGGAAGCTTATTTCCTGTCGCAACAGGCCCTGAAGTTGGCGGAGACTCTGGGCAGCCGTGTCCCTGTCCTCGCGCGAGGGGCCAAACTGAAAATGCAGCAGGCGAGTCAGTCTTGCATTTTAGTCCCTGCTCCCTCGAGGGGTCCTTGAGCAACACAGCAGAAGATGTCTTAAATGACACGGAACAGCTCCAGGCGAGGAATTCAGCAGCAACTTTTATGCAGAAATGGATCGAAATTAATTTGAATTCGAATAAAAAATATGGGAGTTTAGAATGGAAATTGATTTTCGCTGCAGCTGTGGAGATTATTTGGGCTAGACGCAATGAAGTAATATTCGAGAATCCGGGTGCAGCACCAAGATTGGTTGGTATTAAGAATGATGTAATAAGACTCGCAAGTAATTTTGTGTCCGCGTGGGGCAATCAATGCGATGGAGGGATTATAAAAACAGCTAGGAGTGAGTTAGTCAAATGGGAAAAGCCTAAAAACAAGCTTAAGCTAAATGTAGATGGATCCTATGATATTGAGAGGACTCGAGCTGGGATTGGAGGTTTATTACGAGATGCGGATGGTACTTTTGTAGCTGGTTTTTCCGGATCTTGTATTGTGGAATCCGCGTTTTTCTCGGAGATTTTAGCATTACACTACGGATTAAAATGGGCTGTGAGTCGGAACATCACTGTGTTAGAGGTTGAGACTGACTCCAGAGATCTTCACGCGCTAGTGAAGGGCGGTGGTAGGTCTACGAGTTGGAATTGCCAATTCGGGTGTGAATGTAGAGAGATCTTGAGGAATCATCCGGGGTTTGAGATCAGGTGTATTTATAGGGAAGCGAATGGTTGTGCGGATATGTTAGCTAAACGAGGAGCAGAGATGAACGAAGAACCTTATACAATGGTGGATCCCCCTGATTACTTATGGACTCATATCACTCGAGACAAGAGCGAGTGTATGGCACCTAGATTAGTGATTGAACCTCTATGAGGTCTTAATTGTACGTTTTAGTTTTTAACTATCGGCTGTTATAGCCTCAGATGTATGCAAAAAAAAAAAGTATATTTATATTATGAACGAAAATTAGATTAAACTATTAGAAATAATAAATTATTATTGAATAACTTAAATATTCATATAAGGTACAATATTTCAAATTTTTTTATGCCACCATAATTATATTAAATAAAAGGGTTATATATAATATATATTATATATTATCTATAAATAAAATATTTTTGTTCTATAATAACCCAATAGTTTTATACATTCTCTTTAAACACAATCTTGTTGAGATACTTCCAGTTTAAATTTCACTCGTCAAACTACTTTGTGTCGACCTTTACGTATATTTGCTTTGGTTGGATCACAAATATAAACTTAATATACCAAGTTAGAAGAATTTAGAGAGATTGGTGGTGCATTCCACTTGACTATTCAGCTCTTAAAGATACCGTATCAATTTCTTGAATAGAAATTTTCCTTAACAATTCTGTTAAAAACGTGAGTGATTTGTATGCTTCATTTAACACCTTGTTGCATTTGTAATGAATGTACCAATATTGATCGTGGTCCACTTCTGAAGTTTCAATTCTATAGGCCAACTTCTTTTTCTTTTTCATAAAATGGTTGTCCGGGCTAGTTTTCGCGCACCACGACTGATCCCATAGGAAATATACACGCCTCCCTGTGCATATTCCCAGGTTAACCAGAATTAGGTTACCCATGTTGAGGGAGGGGGTTCGAACCGTGTGCCTCTTCCTTTACCCCCTTTAAGGGCTGAAGAAATAGCAAAGCTCTGGCCAGTTGAGCTACCACAATTGGTTTCTATTGTTCAACGTTACATTTGTAACTCGATACTAAGAATCAGTAGTCCATTATTTCAAAATATACCACGCTAGTATTCTATCAAAATATTTCGTCTACATAAACACAATGCATTCATACAAAGTAAATCGAACTCTTCAAAATAGTTGCATTCACATAAAACAACACGGTCATGAGAATCATACAACACTTTTTTACATTTATTGTCTTCTATTTTAGGTTTTCCAATAATATGTGAAGTTAATGTCTCCTTCTTATCCTTTTTTAGACCAATAAAGGTTTATCTTCCCTAAAATGTTATTCGGAAATAGTAAACAACACTCTTGTATAACATTCTGCAATGTGCTTCTCGAGTGGCCAACTCAAAGTCATTACAGGTTTCGAGGTTGATGTTTTAAAATCTTCACCCTCTTCAGTATTTTGACGAATTTTTGATGCTTTATCATATTGCATGACAAACTAATGTAATGGCGTTTGAGCATTAACATACATATAAAAAAAAATTGTGCTTTCTGACCTCTGACTTGTACGAGCGCCAGCAAAATACTTATCATTTAGATATCAAGAGATCAAACTAGTTTGTCACTTCCACACCTTTGGCAACTAATTTTTTTCTTTTAATTTTTACTTTTGTCGTCAACTCTTTCTAATAATCTTCCGCTTCATATATACTGCTACTATCTCGTAGTCTGTTAAAATATAATTCAAACTCGACTCCGTGTTTAATTTCCAGAAAGACCCATGTGCTCTCCAATATTCTTATCGAGATGCCAACTAAAATATTGGTGTATAGTATTTGGAAAAACTTAAACAATTTCATTTTTGACAACCGCATCTCGATCGGTAATAATAACTCTTGGTGATATACTGCCCATACATGACAACCACTCCTTAACCGACGATTCAAATGCGTCTCCAGTCTCATCGGCTAAAAATGCACATCCTAACAAAGTATATTGTCGATGATGATTGATACCAGTGATCGAAGAAATGGTGAATTGAATTTAATTGTACGATGTGTCACATCAAATATAATAGTGTCGCTTAACTTTTTGTATTAAACTTGTGATCTCTCATCAGCCCAAAAAATGCTTCTTAAGGTGTAATCATCAACCAATTCCATACTATAATGGAACATCATATGTTTAGCCTTTTTGTCAATAAAACGTTGAACAATTTCAGTACAATGTTTGCTCAAATTATTTTTCCTCTCAACTCTTAGGTGATCATGAACTTGTTGCGATGTAATCGAGTTCTCTAGACCAATCTCGAAAGAATTTACCACATTTGCGTTACTCGCATTCCGTAAGCCTTCAATATGAAGTTGAGTAATTAAATATTAAACTACCGGTTGTCGATAATTCTTTTGTGAGATTGGTGTTTCAATGCCTTTGACAAAGTAGATAAATCGTGGATGTGTTGGGATAAAAATGTGTTAACTATCCACTAGTCTGGATTCATACGAACAAATTTCATCATTGCTTTGTATATTACGTCTATGTCGTATGGTGTCGTCCACGATATCCATATCCAATGATTCTTTTGTCCTTATTTCCTACACACAAATCTTCAACCTATGATTTATTCATTAATTGGATCTCGACTTAGTGGTAGATAACCGCTTAATTTTGAATCCCATCTTCAATGCATATCTATTATAAAACTTATAAGCACCCGCTTGTGTAAGGAATACCATACCTTGTTTGGGTTTAATTATGTTCGAATCATATATATATATATACTAGGTATAGCCCGTGCCTGAAGGCACTTTCAAATATTTATTTTTTATGTTGTAAAGTTAAATGAGATATATTTGTTAAGTTTGATATAAAATTTATGCCTCATGATTCATGGTTTTGTGTTTTGAGATTTAAAGTTCAAGGCTTATGATCTATACTTTATAGTTTTGTATGAATATCTTCCACTCGACCAAGAATTGTGAGTCCGTCTCTACTTAAAAAGTACAAATTTTTAGAAAGACGGAGAAACAAAAATTCATTTTATACTTTCCTTGTCAATGCAATAAAATATGCACAATCTTAGTTTTAATATATCATGAAAAATTATAAATTACAAAGTGAAAGACATAAATAAGGCCTTATGAAAATTTACACTAATAAAAAAAATTAACAAACAAAAATCATTTTTCAAGTCAAACCCGGATTTGTTCATGATAGTTTTTTTCTAAAAAATATTAGTGAATTTTCCTTTCCTTTTCTTCTTTTAAATTTTCTTTTATAAATTACTAAAAACGTAAATATAAATTATTTAGGACAATATAGTTAAAGTTGTACTTTATGACACAAAAATGAATTTGTCATATCCACTATTGAAGTTGGTATGATGAATTATAAATATGATAGGTATATTTGAACTTCTCTAAAATAATAATAAATAAATTTTAATGATAGTTCTCCATACTTAGTTATATCTATATTCAGATTCCCATAAGTAGCAAGATTTAAAGTCTAAACCGAAAATATCTCAACTCATTTTTTTATACATAACATACAATATAAAAACCGATAATATATCTCTATCCGTCATTGCATTTTTTATTTTCTATCTTGCATTAGTTTTACTCAAATCTCTCTTTTCAATATGAATAATAAAATACACGGTCAAATCCTTTATCAGTATCACTATTCCATAAAAACCATTAAGTAGGAAATAAACCAAAAGAGAAAAGAAAAGATATTCAATAGTACCAACTATGCTGACCACTCATTTTTATCAGGATTAGAGTAAAATTTTGTCACATTATATTCCTGGTGCGTGCAGGTACCAAAATGAAGAACCATCCCAACACCACGGGTATGAGATATTCGACAGTATCAGACATAAATATTTTGTGCTTATCAAGAATCCAGTTTAAACAAAGTCAAAGTCCTGAACCTTTCTTTTCTGACTATTGAATATAAAGTAGTTGTTTTCAACGATAAATTCACATAAGGGAGGGGTTCAAGCTTCCAAGTTCTCTCGGAGCTTAGCGTCTACACATTATGATATGTTCAATTTATTGCCAATTTAACACATCAAGTGCTTGTTGATGAACTGTTTCATGGAGCCTGAGAATAATACGTAATGAGAGAGTGATATTAACGAAAAAACATGGAAATCACTGTGCTCTAAATGCACACTAATTAAAAACATAATTATAATTGTGACTAAATTACGTAATAGTTAGTAATTTGAATATAATATATTTTTGCATATACAATCAAGACTTATATTTATTAATTCAATACATAAAGGAAGAATAATACCTTTCAATTTCAAAAAGAAGAAGGGCCCAGGTCTAGGCTCAAACTTGTGTGAATCACAAAGTAATATCAATGCAGCATCACCTCCAAGAAAAACGTACGATATGAGAAAACCCGTAAGCTGATAAATTTGTCGAACAAAAAAAATTCAGAAAAGGTCACTGTAAATTCAATAATAGTCAAATCGAACCATTTCCTAATACCTCGTGACAGTATTGTTAATACCTCATGGGCCCGAGGCAAGACTCACTCACTATTGTCCCTGTTGAAATATTGGAAGGTTCTTTAGAAATGGTCGTTCCTTTCAGATTCAATGTACGTGCATTGTAGCAATAGTAAATTCAAGAAATAGTCGATCAACCCATTTCCATCCACATCAACCTGAAAAATAAACCTGAAGAATAAATAATATTGTGTACGACCAACGATCTTGATATAACATGCCAATAAATTTGTATCTCTCTAGAAAGTAGCATAAAAAGGTTGATCAACACTCATTGCTACGAAAGAGGAATACTATAATCATGCCAAGAAATCTGGTTTTCCATACAACTTTTGTCCAAGTAGTGTAATGTTTAATTTAATTCCGTCTCGGAAACAAACCCTGTTTTTTTTTTCTTTTGATTATCACGAATTTGGAACGGTTAACTTTACCTGTCCTTTTGATATATTAAAGATGCAAATCCACTCATATACAGGGGTATGCTTATTATTTCTTGGAGTAAAACAGGCACTAATGGTGTAAATTACCGTTAAATGTTTGAAAATTTATGTAAATTACCTGAAACGCTTTAGAAATAATATCATCATGAAGAGCAACTTCATTTCTACAATTACAGCAACTGTACAACCCTGGACCGATCATTTCAGCCATAAATCGATCAATAAATTATAGAAAATTCACTAAAAGCTGGGGGAAAACATGATTATTTTAATTAGATAATTATATCCAAAAAGTAGGAGTAGAAAAATAAACACATATCAACCCAAAAAGTAGGAGTAGAAAAATAAACACATATCAACAAAATTTCACATAATTTTTTTTAACTTCGATGACAAAACCTGGATAAATTTTATGATGTGCAACTTTGACGATTTTTCTATCCCGATTGAGAAAATGAGATCGATGCTGCAAAATTATAGTTTCAACATTATGAAAATTCGCTCTCTATTCACTGAATAAATTTATATATTTAATCACAGAACGAAAGAGAAAACATAAAGATAGATCCCATTAATAAGAAAAATCAGTATATATATTACCCTGCAAAAGTTTCCTCGTGTGAGGGTAATCCAGACATCATAGCATCAAATACAACCACAACTTTCACCTCTGTTTTTCTTTTGTTCTAAACTTTCACCTCTGTATATGTTGCATAAACTATTACTTCCAAAATAATGTTATGCAGATTTGAAAAAAAAAATGTTATGCAGAATCGATTAGTGATGATTATCATTATACCTTATCTGTTGCAAGCAAGAATCGATCATACGGTAAAAGGCTTTAACGTCATAAAATGGCCAATGAAGGATTTGGGCTTATAATTAAATCAAATGCAGAATCGAACATTGATGATTATCACTATACCTTATGTGTTGCAAGCAAGAATCGATCATACGGTAAAAGGCTTCAACGTCATAAAATGGCCAATGAAGGAATTAAATCAGATAATTCAAGAAAAAAATGCAAAAATAATGAGATTAATTTTTACCTCAATTTGGTTCTTAGCAGGCTGGCTGTTGATGGTGGATAATGGTTCTCGAGTGGCCACAGTTTTCTTGTGCAGGAGAAGGCTGTGGGAAGGCGGGTGTGAAAAGATTTCTTTTTGTAAAAGGGATGAGGGTTGATGGCGGTGGAGAATGGTTCTCGAGCGGCGGCGCGTTTTCTTTTGCAGCAGAGTGGTGATGGAGAGCGAAGGAGAGAGGGTTTCGAGAGGAGAGCGAGTGAGGTTGTTCTGATGGGTAGCGGCGATGAGAACGGTGATGGGTAGCGGCGGTTGTCTTGTAAAGGAGAGCGGCACTCGAGGGTTCTGAGAGCAATGTAAGAATGAGGGTTTTGGTTTTTTTTTGTTTTTAGTTTTAAATTCCAAAAAGAAATAATTCAAGGGTTGAAAAATATAGAGGAGACATCAAGACATTTTAAACCGTGGATTGAATTTAGACAATCTGGACCATTAATTATAATCGATCTAAAGGCCGAAAATGATTGAAATTTGATCTGAAGGCTAGAAAATGTGGAGAAAACAGGAGACATTTCGAGCCGTTGGCCCTTCTCCAATATTATATATATATATATATATATATATATATATATATATGTTTCACTAAATAGGAACTCATAATCTCTTGCATCATATCATGTATCATAGTAGATTATTTTTTCTTCAACACATTCTTCCATAGTATAGTCTTCACTAAATTACCTCCCGGAGGAACGATGAGTGAATCATTTTCGATAGTTTCAATATCCATCTCTCCTATACAAATAAGATAAGCTACACATTAGTCAAAATTACACAAATATTACGTCATGACAAAAATAGAAAAAATAATAAAGAAAACTAAATAGTTCATATCCAAGAACTAAACTATATATGTAAAATATCCCTAACTATTTATGTATCATACATGAATTACATACATGAACGTATATAATACATTTTCTTGGAATAGATCAAGGGTTATTTTCTAAATTAGGAACAGTCAGGGACCAATATTGCAATTAATTATTTGTGAAAAAAATGCATGCCCACATCTGACCTACTTGTTATGGTCATCATAATAACTAACTTAAGCATTAAACCTTTTCCCTATCTTAATCGCCATAGGTCACTTCCAAATAAAACTAGCAAATACATTACTAGCTTCTACAAGATTAGTCCTTAAAAAAACTTGGAAACCATAGTGGAAGGTAGGATCCATGAAAGACATATAGCCAAAACATGTCATAGACTATTAAGATACAATTAGATGAAATGGCCTTGGGTAAGGTATCCATGCTTGGGTATATACAAGAAGAGCATATATCACCCACCAAAAGCATAATTTATTACCTTGTAAAAGTAATCGTGTTCTTAGTTTTAGAGGGTTAAATGCAATTTTGCCACTGATCTATTCCAAATAAATTCAATTTCTCCATAGATCAATTCAAAATATATGCAATTTTGCTTCCAAATAACTATAACTAGTACCCAATCAATCGATGGATAGAGATAACAAATGTAGGCAACCATATCGATCAAAATCACAAATGATTTAAGATTGAATCGAAGTAGCCTAGAAAATAGAAATATAGATTAGCTCTTGAAACAATATGTAAACCCTTGTGATAATTGGCCTTTTCCCTAAATTTAGTACCGCCCACAACAATTTCTTGAAGGAATTATTCAATAATGTCATGCAAAATGATGTAATGTGGTTACAATACAACTAGCTTTACTGAAAAAGTATGATGATTTATTAAAAAAGATTTTCTGGTACATAATATAGCCTTTGCATGGAGAAACATCCCACTAAACCATTAAATATTACCAAAATTATTATCTGTTTTTTTCTCAAATTCACTGAACCCAAAATTATCTATAAAGTCTAAATTTTTGAAACTCAAAAGATGAAAAGGATTAGTTTTATATCAGAAAATAAGGAAAAAAGTACATAGAGATAATTTTAATTTCAGACTCAAGGTTTTTGGAAAAAAACTTCACCTTGAAAGCTTTGTATTGTTTGAAGAATGCAACGGCATAATAGTGATTTTTATGGTTGATTGGGTAGGACAGTCGCCGCGCATGGGGGCGGGTGTAACGGTGGATGAGATGCATTATTTTTTAATGATATGGACGGTTGGGCGTGATGGTGGTGGATATGGATGCTCGGGCAATAATGGCGGTGGATATGGATGCTCGGGCCTGGTGTTGGATACGGTTTCTTGGACCATGATGGCGTGATGGCGGTGGATAGATTTTTCAATTTTTTTCTTTATATATATACTTAAAAGCGCTACCTAACTTTTTAAAGTGAGATGTTGGCTTTCCTCTCTCTCTCTCTCTCTCTCTCTCTTTATATCTATATATATAGATAATATAAAAGGAGCTTTTGGCTATGCTCCTCACTAAAACCTAATAAATAGTCAACTAAGAGTTTGAGTTTTTTATGTATTCCTTTTGTGATATATGACACATCATATAGGTGGGATTTTGAGATTAATGAGGGATTATCCCGGTATATGACATGTTTTGAGTTAGTTAATTTTGGATATAAGTGTGTTTTTTGAGCAATTTAGGATGATTTGTGTGCCAAGTGTGTAACTCCTAGTAATATGGATGATACGAGACTCTAAGATGAAGCTAAGAAGTTGAAAAGTCAAGAAAAACCCAAGTCACGTCGCAAATGAGCCCAAAAGGTTCATGAGAAGCTCATTAAAAAATGTCGGCTAATCAACTACATCAACTTTTAAATTCACTAAAAATAATTTGTTAGGATTTCGATGATGATACTTACCCATAATATAAATATTGGAGTTTAGATTGTTAGAAAATAAATGGTTTGCAAATCGGAGTTGAATCGAAGAAATTATGAGAGTTTTCTTATGAATACCCAATATGTCCAAAATTTTCAAAGAGTCCATTGAGCCACTTTAGACTCACTTAAGTTGGCTCAACTGGTGGAAAATATTTTCGTGCAGTATAATTCTATGAAGCTTGAAACTTGTGGAGCAAGGTAATGAGCAAGGTAGTGCATTTACAGCACCCTATTTCACATTCTTTCTATATCTATTAGTGTAATTCTTCCTTCTTTTTAATTTCTAAATTAATTATGTATTTTTCATTATATTTTCTATTTATATCACCATAAACTAATCTAATTAGTATCTGAGATGATTGTGTATGAACCCTACTTTATGATTTGGATTTTCTTGTATGAATTTAGGATTCTACAATTAAATAAACCGTGGAATTATTGTCGACAACAATCATTGTTGTTGTTTTGTTATTTATATCTTTGAATTTTATTGTTAAATTAAAGTACTGTGGCCACATATTTTGGGTTTTTAGCTATTAAAATATGCTTGAGAGGGTGGTTTGGTACGGAAACAAGGAAATTAGACATTCTACGAATTTAGATACCGGAAGGTCAAATTTAGTAGGATAATCACGAGATAGTATTGTAGAATCACTTGAGAGAGGTTTCTAGTACTAAATATCAACCCCCAAATTACTCGTAAGATCTTTAGGGTGAATTTAGATCCCTTATTAGCAATCAACGTTCCATTTTGCCTTTAAACTATAGTTAAGTCCAAGTCATAGTTAGTGGTAATTACATTGTCTCAAGCTACACATTCTCTCCATATCTTCGTCTCTTAAATTTAATTTCTTTTTAGTTAATTTTTAGTTATTTTTCATCGTTAGTATTTAATTTTTCTCAAAATCTTACAAAAATTCTTTTAGTCTTAGTTATCGTAAAGGATATCTAGATTAGTCTAAAATTACGTGTTTAGCTTCTTATTTTACGTGGATACAGTAAAATATCACTCTTTACTACTTGTGACGAATCACACATTTGCGAGTTATCACTCTCCCAGAATTGATTTTATATCATACCTCGGGGGACGACAAGTTTTTGGCACCGTTTGTAGGGAGTTGTTAGTTTATAGTACTTATAGTGTTTAGATTGTTTGTTAATTTAATCGTATTATTTGAAATAATAACTAGTGCTTTATTGAATTTCAGATAATGAACCCTCAAATAGACAAGAGTTGGATTAAATTAAAGAATAAGGTTTCGATAGAGTACATTAATGGTACATTAGGGTTTATTGAATTTGCGAGGAAAGTAATGGATCGAGTCGGTAAAATATTCAGTCCATGTAATCATTGTTATAATAATCAAAGATTTTTAATCGATGAAGTTCAAGCTCCTCATTTTCAATGGGGTATGGATTCATCGTATGATGTTTGGACGAAACACGGTGAAGTAATTGTTATTCCCGACGACGAACCAATCGAAGAGAACGTAATGGGTAATGTTATTCAGGATTTGGGCCCCATGTTTGAAACTGGCGGGTATTCCGGTGATACCGAGATGCGTGACATGAACGTTAGTGGTACTGGTCGTGACTCTTTCAACGCGTTGTTCAAGGAAATGTAGACAGATTTGTACCCTGTTTGTACTAAGATGAGTTCTTTGGATTTCATTGCAAAGTTAATGCATGTGAAAGTGAAGAACAAGTGGACGAACACCTCGTTTACCAAACTTCTTTAATTGTTGGGTCGTGTTTTGCCTGAACCTCATAACTTACCCGAGTCATATGCGGATTGCAACAGGAAGTTGAAAATTTTAGGCATGGGACACACCTCGATCGACGTTTTTTTGAATGATTGTGTTTTGTATTATAAAGAGAATGAGAATCTTAAGAAGTGTCCAGTTTATGGAGAGTCAAGGTGGGACCTGAAGAAGGGGAAGAGAGTGTCGCATTAGAAGATGTGTTATTTTTCGATTGCGCCTAGGTTATAGAGAATGTATGCTTCGAGGCACACATCGAAAGATATGATTTGGCACCATACCGGAAAGAGCACCGACGAAGATGTGTTGCGTCATCCAGTTGACGGTCTTAGTTGGAAAACATTTGACGAGAGGAATCCCGAGTTTGCTAGCGAATCGCGTAATGTAAGACTTGGGTTGGGGATCGATGGATTTCGTCCTTTCTCTATGCAAAACAACTCACATAGTATGTGGCCGGTTATATTGACGATCTACAACTTGTCGCCTTGGTTATGCATGAAAAAATCTACGTTTATGCTCACACTTTTAATACCTGGACCTCGTTCGCCTGGAAAGGAAATGGATGTATTTCTCCATCCTACTATAGATGAGTTGGAAACGTTGTGGGGTACCGGGTTAGTTACATGGGATGCACATATGAAGGAGGAATTTGTCATGAAGGTTAGTTTGTTGTCTACGACGAATGATTACCCGGCTAGATCTTACACTTCAGGATGTTTGGGTCAAGGATAATTAGCTTGTCCCGAATGCATGGAATATACTCCTTCCGTGTGGGTTAATAAAGGAGTTATGTATTTTGATCATAGGCGTTGGTTGCCTATGAACCATTTCTTTCGGAAAGATGATACTTCGTACGTTAAAGCTGATAATAGGCCCATTCCTCGAAAACATAGTCCTGCAGCTATTCAGACGCAGTTAGATGGGTTGCCAATTGTGTTTCCAAGAAAACACAAGGACTTCGGCGGCAAGATAATAAAGAAAACGGGCCCTCGTGTGTCAAACTGGAAGAAAAAAGTATATTCTATCGTTTACCCTATTGGTCGGAAAACTTGTTGAAACATAACATAGATGTGATGCATTGTGAGAAGAATGTGTGTGATGCTCTACTAGGTACATTTTGTTGGTTTGGATGGGAAAATTAACAAAGATAATGTGAAGTCGAGGAAAGATTTGCAAGCGATGAATATTAGGTCAGATTTGTGGTTATCAGTGAATTCACGTTGTAAGACCATTTTACCCCGTGCAAAGTATTCGTTGACAACCGATTCTCGATGAGATTTTTAGAATGGTTGAAGGTGCAAAAGTTTCTAGATGGTTTTGGTTCTAGCTTGCGAAACAACGTTTAGAGTGACACAGGAAAGATTATCGGTATGAAATCCCATGACTGTCATGTTCTTATGCAGTATTTACTTGTGGCTAGTATTCCAGGCTTGATCAACAACAAATCCATTAGTTATCCAATCATTGGGTTGTGTAACGTATTCAGAAATGTTTGTAAGAAGAATTTGAGTAAGAAGGAATTGGTTTCGGGAAAGTCTAAGGTAATCGAGCTTATATGCAAGTTGGAGATGATCTTTCCTCCAGCTTTTTTTGACATTATGATCCACCTGGTCGTGCACTTGTATGAGGAAGATCGTTTAGGAGGCCCGTTCCAGATGCGTTGGATGTACCCCTTTGAGAGGTACTTGAAGAAGTTAAAAGAATATATTCAAAATCCAGCCAGACCAGAGGGTTCAATTGCAGAGTGTTACGTTGCAGAGGAAACTTTGACTTTCATATCTCGTTACCTCCAAGAGGAAAGTATAAAGTTCAACAATCCCGACCGATATGGTGATACGATTCCCGAAAGCAAGGAAATATCAGTGTTTAATAGTCAGTGCAAGTCGATCGAGAAAAAGAAGTTTGGTCGTTTAGACTTCAAGGTGAAGGATCACATCGATTGGTATATCCTTAATAACTGCGAGGAGATCCAGCACTACATGATGTAAGTATTTTAATTAAAATTATGTATTTAAATATGCAATTATTTTCATAATCACTATTCTTTTGCTTTAGGGAACATAAGGCTTCACTTCTGTCTGTTGGTAGAGATCAAAAACACCGGGAGTATTTTTGTCGATGGTTCATGACAAAGGTATAATAGTATAACATATAAAAATAATTTCATTATACTAACCTTTGAATTTTTATGTAGGTCCGCACAATGACAAGAGAAGGTAATCCCCTAGCTACCGAAGAGTTGATATCGTTGTCGTGCATGTTGAACAGTGTCGTGTATACGTACGATTCTTGCATTATGAACGGGGTAAATTGGGTAACGCGTGAGAAGGGTGAGAAGAGAGTTACTCAAGATTACAGAGTTTGTCCTATCACAGGTTGGTCACTCGTGCTGTCTTTGATTAATTCCTTTTTTGTCTGATTTTTGTGTTTACCATAAATATTTTGTATCGTCACAGGTGTAGATACTTTTTATGGTGAGTTGGTCAAGACTATTGAGGTTGAATTCACTGGTGGTTATTCAGTTGTGTTGTTTGAGTGCAAGTGGTATAACACGGATAAAAAGAAGAAACTAAGTAGAACAAAACATGGGGCGACAATGATCAACACAAATTCTTTCTGGTGGACCGAGGAACCATTCATTTTAGCAAGTCAAGCAAAAAAGGTCTTCTACATTAATCAGATTTACGCAAAGGGTTGGAAAGGAGTTTAGGAAGTGAACGACCCTCACGGATGGAGTCCCGAATTATTTGGTGTCAAGTCGATTTCCACTGTTTCAGAACCTATCGACATTTCGTTGGCTGATACGACATTGGATTCGGAATACCCGTTGATTGAGTTGTGTACTGGACAAGGGATGGAGATTGATCTTTCGATGTTTAACCTTGTACCGGAACCCTTTATTCTCGTCGATGATGATGATGAATTTGATGACACACTAGGCGAATACGAGACTAACGATAATACTATTTATGTTGATAGTGACGATGAACCTGTAATAGTTGATGATTGGGACGAGTCTGATTAGTTTTTTTGTATAAGATATCAAACGTTAAAACGGTAAAACTTAAGTTGACCAAAATCCATTAAACGAGTACATTTGACTCTAACAGTTTACTAAATACCCCCAAACAACTACATTTGACTCTAACAGTTGACTAAATACCCCTAACATTCACATTTGACTCTAACAGTTGACTAAATACCCCAAACAACCACATTTGACTCTAATAGTTGACTAAATACCCCTAACATTCACATTTGACTATAACAGTTGACTAAATACCCCAAACGACTACATTTGACTCTAACAATTGACTAAATACCCATAACATTCACATTTGACTCTAACAGTTGACTAAATACCCCAAACGACTACATTTGACTCTAACAGTTGACTAAATACCCCTAATATTCACATTTGGCTCTAACATTTGACTAAATACACCAAACGACTATGTATGACTCTAACAGTTGACTAAATACCCCTAACATTCACATTTGACTATAACAGTTGACTAAATACCCCCAAACGACTACATTTGACTCTAACAGTTGACTATATACTCATATCATTCACATTTGACTCTAATAGTTGACTAAATACCCCCAAACGACTACATTTGACTCTAACAGTTGACTAAATACCCCAAACGACTACGTTTGACTTTATCAGTTGACTAAATACCCCTAACATTCACATTTGACTCTAACAGTTGACCAAAATCCACTATACGGCTACATTTGACTCTAACAGTTGACTAAATACCCCTAACATTCACATTTGACTCAAGCAGTTAACCAAAATCCACTAAACGACTACATTTACTATAACAGTTGACTAAATACCCCAAACGACTACATTTGACTTTAATATATAGTAATAATAATAAAGCTAGTATCCTATTAGAAAAAAATGAGTAATTAAGTAGGAGTTTTAAAAAATATAAATAAATTTGATAGGCAAAACAAAAGGAAAAAATAAAAAAGGAAAAAAAAGAAAAAAAAATTAATTAGACCTTTTGCGACGAGTTCATATGAAGAACCCGTCGGAAAAGACATAAAAGCTTTAGCGAGGACATTGTCCTCGCAAAAGGTTTTGACCAAAATTTTCGACAATAAATTAGGCGGTTCCAATTCCGCCTAGTGAATTGGACCTGCCTTTTGCGACGAAATCCACATTTAGCGAGGACAATGTCCTCGCAAAAGGTCTCCACGATAAGAACAAAAACTGCGGCTCTCCCCTTCTTCCCCATTCACTCCTCACACCATTAAAACACCATCACCAAGCTCCGAAATTCCGGCAAAAAAAAATAGCACTAATCCAATTCCGAGTAGTAGCAAGCTTCACCATCACCATAAACAACACCAAATAGGTAAGAATCATCAAGGTTTTACAATTTTTTTCCAAATCCTAATTTTTTTTTCATTTTCGAAACTAATTGCTTGCTTGTGCTATTGTGTGTACTTTGTAGAGATTATACACCACCTAATACACTCTAATCTTCGAAATTAAAGGTATGTAATTCAACTTTTTTTTTTTAAAAATTAAAATTATTCCATATACGATGTATCTCATTAAATCCGAATATTATTAGTGTGTTTAGATGATTATTGAGTTCATAAAATAGGTGGAAACAACTATACTTTTGGCAAAAAAAGTTAGAATTTATTTTTTGGTAATTCATGGAATTTGATTATACTTGTGGTTTGTTTGATAATTTTAGGAATTTTTATTTATTTGAATGATTTTTAGTAATTTTTAGAATTTGTATAAATTTTTGGATTTGTGTGAATAATTTTGGGGTAAAATTTGACTTTTAGAAAAATATAGGTGCCTAAACGTAATTCTAGATAGTTTAGTTAATAAAAAAATTAAAACTTAGGGGGTATTTTAGACTTTTTAAATAATATAGGGGTAAAATTGGACTTCTAGAAAAAAAGTGCCTAAACGTAATTTTAGATAGTTTAGTTATTAAAAAAAATTGAAACTTAGGGGCATTTTAGACTTTTTAAATAATTTAGGGGTAAAATTGGACTTTTAGAAAAAAAGTGCCTAAACGTAATTTTAGATAGTTTAGTTATTAAAAAAAATAAAACTTAGGGGCATTTTAGACTTTTTAAATAATTTAGGGGTAAAATTGGACTTTTAGAAAAATATAGGTGCCTAAACGTAATTTTAGATAGTTTAGTTAATGAAAAATAAAAAAATATAACTTAGGGGCATTTTAGACTTTTTAAATAATTTAGGGATAAAATTGGACTTTTAGAAAAATATAGGTGCCTAAACGTAATTTTAGATAGTTTAGTTAATAAAAAGTTAAAAAATTAAAACTTAGGGGCATTTTAGACTTTTTAAATAATTTAGGGATAAAATTGGACTTTACAGATGGCTGAGGTAGCACGTGGTCATACTGGGGATGGTAGTGGTCAAGACCCTCCTCGGAATCCGAATATTCCTATTAGTGGGTGTAATGCTCAAGGTATCTATTTTTTAAGCTTCAATTACAAATATGGCAAATTTATTCGTATCTTAAAACAGGTAATAAAAAGAAAAGGGGAAAGACTACTCTCGCCTCAGTCACTAGGGCGAGAGATAGACACGGAGCACGACTACCCATGGAGTTTTGCGTATCGGACCATACCTGGAACCCGGTGGGTCCCTATACCCACCACGTGACTCAGGTGATAAACCTGACCATTCGTGAGAAAGTTCCCCTATTTTACAAAAACTGGAGTAAAGCTCCCGCCGATCTCCACATTCCGATATGGCGGCGCCTAAGGGTAATTACTTAAACTTTTTTTTTGTTAATTTGTGAACTAAATATAGACTTATATTTTTTATTTCAATTGTTAATAGGACTTCTTTTTGGTGGAGGAGTGGGAGGCTCGTCCTGATTGGCCAACAACAAGTGCGGAATAGGATACAGCGACCATAAAAACCGTACGAAGAGTGAGTATTACGAGAGTCGGGCGATTCCAGAGGACCAGACTCCCGAGAATTGGGAGAAGACTTTAGAGATGTGGGATTCAACTGAAGCTCAGGTACTTATTTTAATTTAAAATGTTATATAAATGTGTTGACTAACTTGTTTTCTTTTGTTTATATTTTTTTTAGAAAAAGAATCAAGCTAAAAAGAATAAGCTGAATAGGAAGCTATTGAAGAACTAGAGCGGGGCAGGTTCGAGGACGCACTCGAGGTCGAGATATTCATTGATAGTAGAGGTAGTATCTTTATTTTAATAATTCGTATTATGTTATTTGTTTGTTTGACTAATTGACTGAAACAGGGACACGGGAGTACTAGTGTGACCCGTCATTTGTCACGGGGGGGGGGGGGGGGGGGGGGGTCCGAGCAACCTGCGAATGAGACTTTGCCTCTGCCACCTATTAGAATATTCTTCTTCCAAATAGGATTTAACGAGAAAAAAACAGGTGGCGAAGCAGAGAATATGAACGATCGGATGTAAGTTTTTTTTAAAACCTAAACTTTTTTAATCCAAAATAATTTATTAATATTCTTTTTTCTTTTCAGGCGGCGTTGAGGGGCATTCTGGAAACCCAAGTGCGGGAATCCCAGACTCGGAGTGGAGATTGTTCATCTACCCCCACCTTATCGAAGCAAGAGCAGGTTGACGTTGTGTTGGAGGCGGCGAGTATAACATTAGGAAGCGGGACCCGCAACTGGATCGCGGGAGTTGGACACCCTCTATTGCAGAGGACGTCGAGTTTGAATTCTTCTATTCCAGCCAGCGAAAAGATGTTGAGGGACTACAGTGGATAGTGTGGTCGCTGAATGAGTTCCTTGTCTCTATCTGCAAGGAACCTATGCAAGATAACGCCTCTCGGTCATCTACATCTACAGCGAGTACCCGCCCCTCTAGGGATGCGATCCAGGAGCAGATGACTATCTCCATCCAGATGATTAATCGATGCAGGAGGGAAAACATACATGAGCAGCATGACCCCCACCCCCCCCCCCTCGAGCCTCGCCATCTGGTGCTAATCCTTCTCGACACACTACTTCGGCTGATCCCACTTCTGATGACAATGAAGACATATCTATACCTTAGTTTTACGTGTTTTTATCTATCTTTTTGCCTTTTTAGACTTTATTCGACTTGTGTATTTTGACTTTGACTTTTGGTTGGTTGTTATTATGTATTTTGACTATGACACATTGACCGAGATGATTCAGGTTTATATTACATTCTCACTTTTCTATATATTTTTTGTTTTCTTTAAATTTAGTCTTTTATTTAATTAGTTTTCATTCAAAAAAAAAAACAAAAAAAAAGTAAAAAAAAAAAATTAAAAAAAGGCTTTAACGAGGAACTTTTCGTCGCAAAAGCTTTCCTCGTTAAAACACAAGCAACCTTTTACGAGAAACGTTTTTGTCGCAAAAGATAAGCTTTTGCGACAACATGTTTCGTCGCAAAAGATAAGGCTTTTGCGAGGACATGTTTTCGTCGCAAAAGAAAATGACCTCACGTGAGGACTGCCAAATGTCGTCGCGACAAGGTGCTTTTCACGACGAAACTTTAGCGACGAAGCTTTCGCGAGGACATGACCTCGCAAAAGGGTTTTCCTTGTTTTCGCGAGGACTTGCTTCTTTCGCGAGGACAAATGTCCACGCGAAAGAGCCTGCTTGTAGTAGTGTAAAGGCTCTCTGTTTAGTGTTCGGAATTGCTTTCCACCTCCTCACGTGAGGACTGCCAAATGTCGTCGCGACAAGGTGCTTTTTGCGACGAAACTTTCGCGAGGACATGACCTCGCAAAAGGGGTTTCCTTGTTTTCGCGAGGACTTGCTTCTTTCGCGAGGACAAATGTCCACGCGAAAGAGCCTACGTGTAGTAGTGTAAAGACTCTCTGTTTAGTGTTTGGAATTGCTTTCCACCTCCTCAATTCGCCAATCTTCTTTTAAGTGATTCTCATCCATTAGAGATTGAATAATGTTGTAGTAAACCTTTGCTCACTTTTTAATGTATTTCACATTCGACTAAAAAAAATTATTAAGTCTTTATTTAATTTTCAAAAGAGCCAATTAGAGATTAATGCCTATTAAAAAACTTATTTAAAAAAAGGTGCCTAGAATAAGATTTTTTATAGAAAAATGCCTCATCCCAAACTACCCTTATAATTAACAATTAAAAAAAAGAAAGTAGAAAAAAAACAAAACAAAAACTAATAATCACACGCGCGCGTCCGTGAAATTTTTTTAAAATCGCCATAACTAATTCTAAAAAAATCAAAAAAATAAAAAAATTATATATTTGGATAAAGCAAATTAATATTTACGTCTATGATTTTTTTCAGAATTTTTTGAATTTTTTGATTTTTTGAATTTTTTTGAATTTTTTAATTCGCAGAAAATGGAATTCCATGTTTTAAAACATGGAATTCCATGTTTAAAACACGGAAACATGGAATTCCATGTTTAAAACATGGAATTCCATGTTTTGATATAAGGAATTTGTTTTCCGCAGACACGAAATTCACTGTTTAAAACATGGAATTCCATGTTTAAAACATGGAATTCCATGTTTAAAACATGGAATTCCATGTTCTGCGAATTAAAAAATTAAAAAAAAATCAAAAAAATCAAAAAATTCAGAAAATTCCGAAAAAAATCATAGACGTAAATATTAATTTGATTTATCCAAATATGATTTTTTTCGATTTTTTTGATTTTTTTTGAATTAGTTATGGCGATTTTAAAAAAATTTCACGGACGCGCGCGTGTGATGAAATTAGTAGTAGGTGGTGGTGGTGGTGGTGGTGGAGGTGGTGATGGTTGTGGTGGTTGTAGTGGTGGTGGTGGTGGTTATGATGGTGGAGGCGGTGATGGTGGTGGTGGTAGTGGTGGTGGTGGTGGTGGTGGTGGTGGTGGTGGTGGAAATACCCTATTATTTGTTTAAGATTTAAAAATAAATATTGTATTAAAAATAAAATAATATATTTAATAATAAGGATAGTATAGGTATAAAAAATATAAAGGGGATGTTTTCTATAAATAATTGTTCTATGAGGCATTTATCTCTAAATAAGAAAATTAGAGGCTTAAAAAAATGAAAGACATCATTAAGGAGGCATTTATCTCTAATTACCCCTTTTCAAAATCAATATAACTAGTAATTCTTATTAGGGAAAGTAGTAAAATATAAGTATAATAATTTGGTTGATTTCTTTGGTGTGGGAAAACTGTAACTACTAATAGCTAATTGATATTAGACAGAGTCGATGAAAATAGTCCTAATACACTTTTTTTTTTGGTCGGGTAACTGTTCTTATACCCTTCCTTCAAACTGTGCATATCAATGCTGATAAAAATAGGCCTAATGCCCTTCCTTCAAACTATGCATATCGATACTTTGATTGGTATGACTTGTAATTTAGTTTTTCTGCAAGGTAGAAGATGACATCAAATACTTTTGTTTCCCTTATTATCCGAATATCTTCACTGGTATAATTATTTTAATCGAAAACTCATATTAAAGACGAGTAATTACACGAAATAAAATCAAAGCTTAGCGCCTCGAAAAACAAGCAAGACATAGAAACTAATTGGGAGAACCTGCGAAGACCACAAGAAACGTAAAAAAAGCCAAAAACAGTTTTGAATCGATTCTTAATCAATCCTCAACCAAAATCCGAAAATAAAAGATGAATTATAACCACAATACAGTTACAAATATTCGAAAAGACAATCACACCGCGAGAGGCAACTCTGTCAACTCAACCTGCAAGTAACCAATACGCTCTCCAACGCGTCTAGACAAACCAGAACCAAAGAACCACAAAGTTGTAGAAACAACACCACTAACGATACCATATCCACGAGATAGGAAAATTTGAGCAGACTAGACGAAACATTGAAGCTAAGAACAAAACGACAACAACAACACACAAAAAAAATGACACACACCCTTCGCTCCTCCCGTGGAATCATACCACCGCAAACCACGTTAATCAGGCCAGAAAAAACCAAACACCAGGCATCCCAAATGAACGACAAACATTCCGAATGAACGGCAAACACGCTTGAATATAATTAGTTGCATAGTGGTTGGTTGATGATGGGACATTGTATAATTTTTTATAACCCCTTTAAGGTCGTAACAGATACATGATGATGTTTGTTCGCTAATGATGAAGTAAATCGAGATTCATGACAAGTTCAAATCCACAATCGATTATATCTTAAAAACCACATTAAAAATACATAAATTCCAATGTTAACTAAAAAAAAAAGGTCGAATGACTCCTAAAATTATTGATTAGACTTGATTATAATTATGAACGGTGGTTGTCAAAAGGACAAATCAGGCCAAAGTCGTTCATAGTAAGGTTCAATGTGATAGTACCCAGATGCCTCTTGACATTGAGTATCGAGCTTGAGAGAATGACCACGACTATACAGAACCGGTTCCATTTTTCCAGTGCTCAAGTGATAAAGAAAAAACTTGTCAGATCCCGCTCTGATATATATGGATTCAGAATTTTGTGGAATCAATGATAAAAAGTAAAACTCGTCACATCCATATATAGTAGGATTGTTGGTCAACATTGAGCTGAAAGATATCTTATATCTTAAGTTCCATTGTAGCTTGTCAAGAATCATGATTTTGATACCCACTAAGTCACACTCACCATATTGCAAACGCCCATCAGAGGACTCCTCGTATGAGTTATGGATGAATTCAATGGAGGAACATGGATCTTGAATCAAAGTTATATGTCTTGTTTCTTCATTTATATCATGAATTGCCAATTTCTTATCCCTTGCCCTCCAACAAATGACACCACTTCTGGTAACATTAACAGCAACATGGTAGGCCTGTAACTGAAATTTCGATGAACATCTAAGTGTTGTTTGGCTCCACTCTCGGGTAGTTGAACAAAAAGTCTCCATGCAAATATTATGATAGGGTCCATTGTGCATGGCATACGTAATTCTTGCACATACGACCTTGAAATTGATGCTAAGATTATCATCACTATCCTTGCACCAAAAAGCTATTGAATAGTGTGGAAAGCGCGATGGGGGTTTGGGAAGTTGATACAATTGCTTGCTGACAGGATTACACACATAATAATTGGGAGGAAGACCGGATAAAACAAGACCGTTGCAAGTGGTGATAAAGAATCCAATTTCCTGACCTTTAAGTAATTCTGCAGGAGCCTTTAAAACGTCCACTTGTGTAGTAGTAGTACATGTACTAATACTAGGCCACCAATAACTTGAAAGTTGTCTGAAATCTTTATATATCCTTTTACCTGGATACATCAATAGGTGTGTATTGAAAACAAAAAAGCCAAGAAGGTTTAAATCACCTAGCCATCGTTTAGCATAATTTTTTCGGAAAAAAGAAGTATCTATCAAGCGAGACCATCTTGGTGACACGTCTCTAAATCTGGAAACAGATCTTGGGGGCAACCTGAGGAGTACTTCATACACTAAATCATCCATCAGGCTTCTCGAATCAACGAACCTGAAAAGTCACAAACACTGGTATATTAATCATAATTCATATATCATAACACCAACAAAGAGATATTTGACATATAAAACAAGAGGATCACCACATGATTGCATGAACATCTTTTTTTTTTTTTTTATAAGTTAAAATATTATAAATCTGTAATAACTAATAAACTGTATTTGGAATATTATCAAGGCGTAGGTATTCAGAAAAGATGCTAACCTCTTTCTATCGCCTATTACTTGTGCCCAATTTAGCTATGTCTGTGCGCCTTACTCAATTAGTATTGCAAACTCCAGAAGAAATTCAATAACAAGGATGGGGTATTTTAGTGCAAGTGGGTATATAATATATAAGAGTAGAGTTTTAGAACGAAAGTTATTCTATCCTAATCCTAATTTAACTTGGTTACCATTCTTTCTCACAATTCTAGTCCCTATCGATAGCTTTTCCTTTTACACCGGATCCATGAGCGGTTGGTCTCTTGTAAAATTTTGCACATATATATTATTGTTTAGAACCGACTACACAAAGAAAAAAAAAAAAAAGGTTAAGTAACATATTTATCCAAAATTCCTTTACAAAACTCAGTTATTTACGATATAAGTTAATTACTTTAAGAGCCAATTGTTGATTGATGCCTATTAAAAAACTTATTTAGAAAAAGATGCCTAGAAAAAAATATTTATTGAAAACAGCCCCCTTATAATTAACAATTAAAAAATAAGAAAAAAATTAATAAACACGCGCGCGCGTCCGTGAAATTTTTTTAAAATCGTCATAACTAATTCAAAAAAAATCAAAAAAATCAAAAAAAATTATATTTGGATAAATCAAATTAATATTTACGTCTATGATTTTTTTCGGAATTTTCTGAATTTTTTGATTTTTTTTGATTTTTTTAATTTTTTTTTTCGCAGACACGAAATTCCATGTTTAAAACATGGAATTTCATGTTTGAAACATGGAATTTCATGTTTAAAACATGGAATTCCATGTTTATTTCACGGTTTAAAACATGGAATTCCATGTTTAAAACATGGAATTCCGTGTCTGCGAAAAAAAAATTAAAAAAATTCGAAAAAATTAAAAAAATTCAAAAAAAATCAAAAAAATTCATAGACGTAAATATTAATTAGATTTATTCAAAAATATTTTTTTTTTAATTTTCTGATTTTTTTTGAATTAGTTATGACGATTTTAAAAAAATTTCACGGACGCGCGCATGTGATGGAATTAATAAAGGTATAGAAAATATAAAGGGGATGTTTTCTATAAATAATTATTTCATTAGGCATTTTTTTATAAATAAGATTATTGAAGGCATAAAAAAACAATTAGAGAGTTTAAGGAGGATGTTTTCAACAATAACCCCTTACTTTAAAGGATAAAATTACCCTATTTTACTTGTTGATAAGTATATTTTTATTTTCTATCAACTATTAAATTTATTAGCTCAAAACTTTTAGTCTTTACATTAAGGAGCACTCCAAGAACCTCAATACATTAAGGAGCACTCCAAGAACCTCAAGTAATAGAAAAAGCTAAGCTATTCCATAAGAGAAACTTTTAATAAACTACAATTCCTATTAAAAATAAAACAAGTAAGGGCCTAACAACCCATCATTCTTTGAAAATCTGCATTAACTACCAATTTGCAGTAATCTTCACTCGTATACTCTTGTTCTTAAATTTTCTCAAGCCAGCAGTTTTAACAAAAAGACAGTACTGGATTTTATGGCATATATCATCTTCATTACTAACCTTACCCTCCATGTATCATAGGATTCCGATTTTCCCAAATGTAATATAAAAAGGATGTAAACCACCCCGAGTACACAGCATCAGAAAACTTATCACTTGTCTGAGTTAAGATAAATTCCACAAGCTCATCCCAGTTCAGAAAAGTAGGCATTTGAACCCACACTTAGCAAAACACTTCTGTAATATTCTAGCAGAAAAGGGACAATGGACAAACAAATGATCTCTGTCTTCTATGCAATAATGACATATTTCACAAATAACACTTGTTTGTAATCCCCACTGTAGCATTCTAGATTTAGTAGGCAGTCTATTCCAACAAGCTAGCCAAGCACAAAAAGATTTTTTTGGAATATTCAGTGAGTTCCATACAATTCTTGTCCATTCCACTATTTGTCCTTGATCAGAAACTTCCTTCATTGTTTTATTAAAGGAAAAGTTACCTTTAACACTAGCTCTCCATGTTATCTTATCATTAGCTTCATTTAGTATAGTTAGTACTTCATTTAACCCACCAAGAGAGGGAGGTAAATGCCACTTCCTCGTATATAACAACTTTTAACTGTTTTTTCAAGCCACATAGGACAGCCATGTGTGTCTCTGTGCAAATAAGAGTTCACATTATCTCCTCCTATCCAATTATCCCAGAAAATATAAGTAGTAGCACCATTATTCACCTTATGAGTTATAAATGAATATGTTACACTTCTCAGTTTTAAGATTTTGCACCATGTCCAAGACATGTCCTGTTTAATTGGGAAATTCCATACACATCTGCCTTTAAACACATTCTTATATGCCCAGAGGCTTAATAAATTCTACCTCTATTATACATCCTCCAAAATACACTTAGTAAACAAACCTTATTAAGATTTTCGATATTTGGTATATTAATTCCACCATAAGCCTTACTCTTACAAACATCTAGCCATGAGACCTTTGCACCCTTTGCACCCTCCAAATTACCTTTCTAAAGAAAGTTAGACAGTTTTTTATTCAACTTGTATATCACATGTTTAGGCAATAAAAAAAACCTACACCAATAGAGAATTTTATTGATAAGGACCACTCTAATTATTTCTAACCTCCCTGCATATTTATATTATGAACGAAGGTCATCTCCTCTCCAAAACGTGCGTAGCTGGTATCGAACGGCTGATGTCTCCCTATTTGTTCTAATTATTAGACCTCTGGAGACATCCTTTTAGGTGAATAAATGACTTATTTGATAGACTTTTAGGCTTATTTGATCATATTGCACTTTCTCCCCTTGGAAATTAACTATTTGCGGAATCTGAGCTTTTGTGCGTAAATTTGACTATTTTTAATGCAAAGTTAATTGGTTCTTGAATCTCATGAAAGACCAATCCAAGGAGAAGAAGTGAGAATAAAGTCTTAGTGTAATTTAGAGTGTTAGGAAATGATTTCTAGTCGAGTTTCTATTTTTAGAGTACACTTTCCTATTTCGATTTCTTGATTTATTGATTTATTCTTTTTAAGCATATGCGGTTTAATTATTTATTTAATGAGAAGCTTTAAAAAGATAAATGGTAATTACTTAGAGGCCAAGTCAAGATAAAGATGAAAGGAAAGAAGATTTATATGGAAATAAGAAGATTTGGTAAAGATTTATTCAAAGAAAGAAAAGATAAAGCTGCCTTTTGAAATCTGAAATCCAGCCACGTTTTAGAGATTAAATCATAATAAAAGATTGGCATGGATTCTGGACGAATGGTCTGCACCAATAGAAAGAGCTTTCCAAGACAAGCAGTTTCATATATTGGAACTTCTCAAACGGATAAGTATTGAAAAAGATATGACCAAATCAAATCAGCAGAATCTTATCTTTTAGAGCTACGAATTTAAGAGTCTTTGCCTTGTCTTCCACTCCAAGTAATTCGACCTAGGGCTTGCTAACACCTATAAATACACCCCTTAGACCTCATAATTCAGTACCTCTCACAATTTATTCAATATCCTTAGAGAGAGAGTCAAAGACCTCTCACAATTCATTCAATATATACATCCTTAGAGAGAGCGTCAAGAGGCAGAAGCAAGAGCAGAAGCTGGAGACTGTCTATATCTCCAACAACAGTTCAAGCCAATTCCTCTATCTAGGTTCTTATTTTCTGTTATTAGGAACATGTATATTATTAATTTATTTATTGTTTTTACTTTCAATATGAGCTAAAACTTAATTACTTGAGAATCGTAATGGGATGAACCCTAATTTGTTTAATTCATGTATTTCAATTTGGGATTAGTTTCTAGTTTAATTTGAATTGGGTATTTCATATTGTTTCTTATTTTATATTAATTTCACTATCAATGAAATAGCTAATCGGAGATAGGCCATAGTAATTAAGCTATTCACTTTGGTGGGGAAGTGATCGCCTTGACGGGGGGTTTAATTACTGAACTAGATAATAAACGTAAGGTAGAAATTATTGATCCTGGCGGACTTAGTTAACCTTATAGCCAATTGGGTAAAATAGTATTCATTCGAAGGTGGATTATGATCGCCCTGACGGGGTTTGTAACATCTGAGAATAGCTCCTAGGTCCACCCTGACGGGGGCTAGGAGATTATAGAGTCCCGACTAATATAGAAATATCAGTTCTGCCCTTAAAGAAAGCATTAATTAGGTAAGTTTAGGTGATTCCCTAGCGAGACTCAAGTATAGCTCATATCTGCATCTTAGTCCTTTAGTATTTATTTTCAGTATCTTATTTTCTTGCATTCTTAGGATTAATATAAAACCAAATAAATATCTTTCATATTTTCTTTTCTGTAATTGCAATTATTACTATTTATCTATTGAACACTTGGGTTATACCAGTCCAATCCCTGAGAACGAATCCGACTTGTCGGAGTATTACTTGGACAACCGTACACTTGCGGTATTGTGGTTCCTTTATTTTTGCACTTAATTTTATAACACACCAGGACCCACCAAGTTTTTGGCGCCGCTGCCGGGGATTGCAGCGTGTGACCCCGGTGTTTAATCTTTAAGTAGTTTTAATTGTTTATTTTTCTTTTTCAGTTTTACGCTTGGTTTTGTTTTTGTTTTCTTTTACAGGTTCTTCATTTAGGTAATGTTCAAGAGATTTAATTGAAAGATGTATAGAGGACATTACCTAGATCCCGATCCATATGATTATTGGGAAGACTCTTCGGGACAACAGCAATGGGGTAGTAACTTCTACCAACAACCTTATCAACACCCACAAGAGCAAAATTGGAACAACCAATGGATCGGGAGTAATCAACAACAATTGCCGTATCACTATCATCAAAGATACAACAGTCCACAACCTCCACGTATTACCCTGGCTGATATGAATGAAACACTCGCTAAATACCTTCGAAGAAGTGAGGAAAGCAGTGCCAGATTTCAACAAGCAATAGACAAATATAATGCCAGGAGTAGTAAGCTTTTGGAAGATTCAACTCCCCCAAGGGATGAAAGAGACCAACTTAAAGTAGTTGAGGAAGAAGTGTGGAAATACAATAGTAGTGATAGTAATACGACCACCGTGCCGATTATAAATGGAGACCACCATGTGGTTGAAAATCTTGTTAGCATGGTAGAAGAAGGAGTAGCAACGCAATTCCTAGAAGTTAACACAGAAATTGCTATTCCTATGATGTATGCACATGATCAAAATACAGAACACAACCGAGAAGAGGTGGTGAGCGAGGTTATAGAGATTCCACAGCAAAAATATGACGAGGTAATAGTAGAAGATTGGGTTGACAGCGAAGACGAATCTGAAGTGGTTGGAGAATTAATCGAAGAATTCAAGGTGCACACTAAAACAGAAGTTGAATCTCCACCACAACAAGTTCACCAATTACCATCTCTACCCCGAATCATGAAAGAGAATAGAGCTGAAAAATTCGAATCACCTCCACCACCACAAAGTTCAGACATGTGCTATACAAGCAAGGTGCCATACCGCGAGAGTAAAGCGGCAAGGAGGAGCACCTACCCACCACATTTTAAAGAGGAATGTGAGATTGAAACAAGGAACAAAAGTGAGCTTATACCGTGGAAAACGGTCATCTACTATTGTGTGGGGGAAAATGAGTTTCGTCGTGAAAATAAGAAGGCGAAACGAAGTACTTACCCACCTCCTTTCAAAGATCGATTAAATAACATTCGAGGTGGGAAAGTTCTTAAGCTTACATGCCAAGGAAGAGGCGGATTTAAGCGGAGGAGAACCGCAAGGGCCTCAATACCATCTTCATGGAAGGTAACGCGTCGAACTTAAAGACGTAATAAACAAAAGTGCTTCTTGGGAGACAACCCATGTTTAAAATTGCTTTATGTTTTTCAATTCCTAGTGTTTAATTCTAAATTAGTGTCGAGTTTTAGTGTCTACTTTTAAAAGAAATGAGAAAGGTAGTGTGTTATTGGTGCAGGAATTGAGTTTGGGGTGCTAGGAAACGAAAAAAGGAATCGCTTGGAAAAATTCGCAGGTCGGTCCGGTGCACCGCACCAGACCCCGGTATACCGCGCCTGAAAAACCTGTACCACGGGGTGGCCCCCACGGGTTTTATACAGAAAGGAGAAAAAAATTTTGATGCGCGGTCCGGTATACCGCGTGAGATGTCCGGTATACCGCAGGAGGGAAAAACCCGTACCACGGGTTAGGTACCGCGGGTTTTTTTGACGGAGTTGGTGCGGACTACCCCATGCACCGCACCCCTACACCGCAGGGCAAAAACCCGTGCCACGGGGTGCTAGCACGGGGTAAAGACAGGAGCGAGAAAAAACGAAACAACAGAAGCTGCGGTACACCGCGGCTTAGGCCCGGTGCACCGCGCCATGGCGGTTTGTGAGGAGTTTGAGGCCCGTTCAACTTCTTACCTTGTCAAGACTAAACCCTAACCTCCCCAAACACGAATTTTCCAGAACCTAACCCTTATGTACCTGCACAAAGACCACTACAACACCAAAGAACATCAAATCCTTCCTCCTAATCCATTCCAAACACACATCCAACACCACAATCCTTCAAGAAAATCAAGAAATCTTCTCCTTCAAGCTTTAGCCTCTTCATCAAAGCTTCAATCCTATTTATTAAACCTTCCCCAAGCCATTACATAGTCATTACCCATCTCATATAACACCATAATCCTTCATTAAAAATCCTCAAAACATCAAATTTCAAAACTCTTCTCTAGTTTTTGATTATTTGAAGTTTTGAGTTTGGGGTTCATTGAGATGACAAAGATTGGGAGGTCAAGAATACCATGAAGAGAAAAGAGAAGTTGGAGAAGCTTGTATTAATTTTGGGTGTTGAGATATAGTCGAAAGAATGGAAACTTTGGAGGATAATCATGAAGAGGTGTTGAAACCCATAGGAAAAATCACAAAAGAGTGGGGAGCTTATGCAAATCATATTACGTGGAGTGAGCAATGTTCAACATGCCACCTACGCAACACAAGGAGCTCAACCTACACGCAACAATGGAAACCAGCTTCGTGCTGGTTCAGATACGTTTTCCTATCCCTTTCTTATTTGTTTTAATTGTTTAATTGCTGTCTTGAGTCTTTTTCGAGTCGTGGGGACACGACTCATTTTTGAGTTTGGGGTGGGGTTCGTTGCCTCATCCCAATTTTATGTGTTTTACAGTTTCTTTTTTTTATTTTAGTTTGAGGAATGTTTTGACTGTAGAGATGTAGAGTGTTTTAAATGCCCCCATCAAGCATGCTTTTTATAAATTTATGATAGAAAATAGTTGACTTTAGGAGTTAGTGTAAAAACGCACTTTGATTGCATGCAAGTATGAGATGATTGATATGAAAAATTAATGAACAATGCAAAAGAAGTAAACTTGTGCTTAAGGATAATAGGTGGTTTGTAGAACGTGAGATCTAAATGAGTAGAGAACCCACTTAGGTATGAACTAGAGGCAAGTTGTGTAAATAGGAAGATGATAGAGGCAGTTCTTTGTTAGCCCTTTGAATCCTTTTTGGCCTTCTATTCCTGAATTAATTATATCCTTCTTAGACAAATTTTTAGCCTTTAAGCCTTTCTTTTGTCGCCACATTATAAGCCAATTTCCCTTTAGATTGTTAGGCATGACCATATGACCCGCACTTGAATCACGATCCTGAGACTTCCTGTCTTGAGCTTGAGTTTGGGGTGATGGGTCCACCATTATGGGAATTTATTGGGTTGGGCTTTTTGAGCTTATCAATTGTGCTTTGTGCTATATTTTGACGATGATTCACATGTTTATTATATTGTAACTCTTTGCCGGGGTAATAGTGAATGGAAAAGAAGCTATAAAGCTAAAATCATGAATAGGCATGAAGAAAAATAGCATGATATCTCAACATTAAAAAGAGAGTCATAGCTATGCAAAAGAAAAAATATATATAGAAGCAAAAAGTTATATAAAAAGAATATATATTTGGACCGGCAAAGTGGAAAATTTTAGGTGAATCATCCTTAGTGCTTATTGGGTTAATTTGGGGACGCTAATTAAGCGCGTCAATTGGGTTGAGTGAGAACGTAACTCGAGTGTAAACTCAAGCTCTTGGACAGTTTTGTTGATGGTAAGTGAGGCGAGAGCCAAAAGCTCACTTCAAATTTACCAAATATACATACCATACCGTCCTTCAGCCTATGCTAAAACCGTAAAGTCCTCGTGATTCCTAGATGCACAGTGAGTTAATAGGGATTATTCTAAGTGGAGCATTCAAAGCAAGTAAGGAACGAGGAACACCCTATAGCCACCATATTGAGATAAGTATTAAGCGTAACCTTCTAGCATTGTGAAATTAATTTTGGATTGAAATTATTTTGTATTTGATTTTGCATGATATGTGTATGTGGATATTAATTCCTAGATTAGACTATATGAGATTTATTTTAAGTTGTGCTTTGGGAATATTTACTAGATTCTACCTTCTGCATTCACCTAAAAGATCCTTGTTTTATTTTTATTTTACTTTGTCGGGACGACAAAGGTTTGAGTTTGGGGTCTTGATGTCTCCCTATTTGTTCTAATTATTAGACCTCTGGAGACATCCTTTTAGGTGAATAAATGACTTATTTGATAGACTTTTAGGCTTATTTGATCATATTGCACTTTCTCCCCTTGGAAATTAACTATTTGCGGAATCTGAGCTTTTGTGCGTAAATTTGACTATTTTTAATGCAAAGTTAATTGGTTCTTGAATCTCATGAAAGACCAATCCAAGGAGAAGAAGTGAGAATAAAGTCTTAGTGTAATTTAGAGTGTTAGGAAATGATTTCTAGTCGAGTTTCTATTTTTAGAGTACACTTTCCTATTTCGATTTCTTGATTTATTGATTTATTCTTTTTAAGCATATGCGGTTTAATTATTTATTTAATGAGAAGCTTTAAAAAGATAAATGGTAATTACTTAGAGGCCAAGTCAAGATAAAGATGAAAGGAAAGAAGATTTATATGGAAATAAGAAGATTTGGTAAAGATTTATTCAAAGAAAGAAAAGATAAAGCTGCCTTTTGAAATCTGAAATCCAGCCACGTTTTAGAGATTAAATCATAATAAAAGATTGGCATGGATTCTGGACGAATGGTCTGCACCAATAGAAAGAGCTTTCCAAGACAAGCAGTTTCATATATTGGAACTTCTCAAACGGATAAGTATTGAAAAAGATATGACCAAATCAAATCAGCAGAATCTTATCTTTTAGAGCTACGAATTTAAGAGTCTTTGCCTTGTCTTCCACTCCAAGTAATTCGACCTAGGGCTTGCTAACACCTATAAATACACCCCTTAGACCTCATAATTCAGTACCTCTCACAATTTATTCAATATCCTTAGAGAGAGAGTCAAAGACCTCTCACAATTCATTCAATATATACATCCTTAGAGAGAGCGTCAAGAGGCAGAAGCAAGAGCAGAAGCTGGAGACTGTCTATATCTCCAACAACAGTTCAAGCCAATTCCTCTATCTAGGTTCTTATTTTCTGTTATTAGGAACATGTATATTATTAATTTATTTATTGTTTTTACTTTCAATATGAGCTAAAACTTAATTACTTGAGAATCGTAATGGGATGAACCCTAATTTGTTTAATTCATGTATTTCAATTTGGGATTAGTTTCTAGTTTAATTTGAATTGGGTATTTCATATTGTTTCTTATTTTATATTAATTTCACTATCAATGAAATAGCTAATCGGAGATAGGCCATAGTAATTAAGCTATTCACTTTGGTGGGGAAGTGATCGCCTTGACGGGGGGTTTAATTACTGAACTAGATAATAAACGTAAGGTAGAAATTATTGATCCTGGCGGACTTAGTTAACCTTATAGCCAATTGGGTAAAATAGTATTCATTCGAAGGTGGATTATGATCGCCCTGACGGGGTTTGTAACATCTGAGAATAGCTCCTAGGTCCACCCTGACGGGGGCTAGGAGATTATAGAGTCCCGACTAATATAGAAATATCAGTTCTGCCCTTAAAGAAAGCATTAATTAGGTAAGTTTAGGTGATTCCCTAGCGAGACTCAAGTATAGCTCATATCTGCATCTTAGTCCTTTAGTATTTATTTTCAGTATCTTATTTTCTTGCATTCTTAGGATTAATATAAAACCAAATAAATATCTTTCATATTTTCTTTTCTGTAATTGCAATTATTACTATTTATCTATTGAACACTTGGGTTATACCAGTCCAATCCCTGAGAACGAATCCGACTTGTCGGAGTATTACTTGGACAACCGTACACTTGCGGTATTGTGGTTCCTTTATTTTTGCACTTAATTTTATAACACACCAGGACCCACCAACGGCCCTATATTTTTACAGCACCCTGTTTGGGTTATATGGAATAAAAGGAACGACATGATATTTAATAACACCTCAACGATTCCTCACAAGAATGTGCTTTGGAGGGAAATAATTTATTTAGCTAAAAATTTCATTTTAGCTTGGGGAAAATAAACGGATGGTGGTATCATCAAGCTAGCAAAGAGCGTGTTGGTAAAATGGCCCGATTGTCTGAAACTAAATATTGATGGATGTTTTAACGTAACAAAAAGCATTGCAGGTATTGGGGCATTTTAAGAGATAATAACGGCTTGTGCATTGCAGGGTATATGGGTCCATGCTTATATGATTCTCCGCTCGTTTCAGAGTTATTTGGTCTCCATTATAGGCTGAGATGGGCGATTAGTAAAGGCTATAAAGAGTTAAGGGCGGTGGGAGGTCAGGTCATCATCTTGATCAGGGCTCGAGGGAGTTCCACGCGCTAGTGAAGGACGGTGGGAACTCAGGTAGTCCCTACGTTTCAATCATTCGAGAATGTTGGATAATGCTTCATGATTATACGAATTTTAAAGTCTCGCACATATACCGCGAAGCAAATCGATGTGTAAAATACAAATGGATGAAGGTCATATATTTATAGGATACATATGACCCTTTATTTACAATAAGTCATACCCATAAAGAAGGTATGGGAAAAGACAAGAATCAAAGGACATCAACAAATAAATCATATTATTTACAATAAAAATATTAATTTTATTAAGTGGATAATTTTTGTAAAACATAAGGAGTATTCAAGTTCATAACATAATATATTTTTCATTTTATAAAAATTGTTTATTTAATTTTTTGTATATATTAAAAAATATAATAATTATATTTATTAGTATAAAAATACTTTTTATAAAATATTTTGATATTTTAAATATGTATCGAAAATATAAATTTTTATATTTTAATAAAATTGATAGTGGAAAATATAGAAAAAAAATATTAAGGAATAATATATTCGATACATTAAGTGGTAAAATTGTTAATGGATGGAGAATTAGACAATTTTTTTGAAATAATAATTGGACAAATTTGTTATTTGTGAAACATAGGGACTACTCGTAATTAGCAAAACGATGGGGTGTAATGGTAATAAGGGAAAAAGAAATAAAAAAGAGAGAGAGAAGAAGTCACATTTAGCAGTCACGCCGCAGATAGTCATAGACCTCACGCATACCTTCCTTCAAAGTCATCCCAAGCATCCCACCGGCCACCTCTCATTGATTTCCCCCTCTTCCCTCATACCAAAGAAATTACACACTCTTATGTATCATCTATAGTTCTTGAAGAATGGTTGAAATGGAAGGCACATCAACAAAACCCCCACAAATTTCGGAGATGTTCCAGAAATTTGCACTCGCTTTCAAGACCAAAACCTTCGAACTTCTCGCCGGTGAAGAGGAAGACCAAGACTACGCCGAATCTGATCCCGACGTCTTGACTCTCCTAGGCTCTGCAGAAGAAGAATTCATCACCGACCAAAAAGTAGTGGTCATCAGACCTGACCCGACCCATTCACCCAGAACCGTAATTAAACCGATTTTAAATAACAATTTAGCTCAAACCCTCATAGGCTCATGTTTTGCCAACATATCATCACTTGAAGCTTCGTATCTTCAGTTACAAGCAGCTCATGTCCCCGTTCTTGATCAAAAGGCTGTTGAATCAGCTGACAAGGCCTTCGTTGCAGTTTTGCAAAAATTGACTGATTTGAAGAATAGCTTTCGGAATTTTCGGAAAAACCCAAGTTCGAATTTTGATTTTGCAGGTGGATCCTTTTTGGAATTTCAAGTTCAAGAGAATCAGAGCAAACTCAGAGCTTTGGAGACTATGGTAAATCATTTACAATCTGATATAGATAATAAAGATGAAGAAGTTTCGATTTTGAGAAAGAAATTAGATAAAGTTGAAGTATTCAATTCAAATTTGTCGAAAAGATTAAATTCGAGAGGTGGAAAATTGACCAAGGATATGGAGGTCTTGTTAACAATTAGAGTATTCGACTCCATGCTGAATGATTGTGTCAAGGCCTCACATTGTTTTACTAAATTATTAGTTGATTTGATGAGCAAAGCTGGGTGGGATTTGAAAATGGCTGCAGATTCGGTTTATTCTGATGTTTGTTATATTAAAAAAGGACATAACAAGTACGTATTTTTATCCTATGTTTGTTTGTGTATGTTTAGAGGTTTTGATTTGGATGATTTTGGCAATGACAATGACTCAGTTTCGAGTAAGGATGAGTGTTTAAAGCAATTGATTGAGCATGTTTCATGTAGTCCAATGGAGATTTTGAGTAAGAGCCCAAAGTGTGATTTTTCAAGATTTTGTGAGAAGAAATATGATGAATTAATCCATCCTTCAATGGAATCATCAATATTTATCAATTTAGATAGAAAAGAAGCAGTCTTGAACTCATGGAAATCATTGCGTGTATTTTATGAATTATTTGTTAGAATGGCAAGTTCAATATGGTTACTTCATAAGTTGGCATATTCATTTGATCCTGTAGTAAAGATATTTCAAGTGGAAAGAGGTGTTGACTTTTCAACTGTGTATATGGAAGATGTTACTCGCAAAGTAAGTTTTCCAAGCAAGATTAGACCTAAGGTGGCTTTTACAGTTATACCAGGGTTTAAAATTGGGAGGACTGCTTTACAATCTCGTGTTTATCTCACAGGCTTGAAGTGTACAAACTAGTGAGTGTTTTATACATCATAGTAGGAAATAGAAAATTAAATCTTTTTAAAGTAGTTTTTTACTGTTTTCGTGTGTATCTGTGTTTTCTTTTCTGATTCTAAATGATCAAATTGGTGTAAAGTTGGTATTTTTCTTTTGATTTTTGTTATCCCATGTAGAGATAACAGTAAACATAGCTCAATCAACCTGTCTAGGTTTCTTGTGGAACTTACTGTATCTTTTGATCACGTACTTGTGTAAAATTCTGTGGTGTGTAACTTGATTCCAAAAGTTCCATGAGGAATCTGTTGTACTAGGTGTTCCCTATTTCAGGCGTGTAGTTTGTTTTTATGTTTGCCAATTTAAGTATGAGTATATACTTAAGCTAGCTCAAGACCTAACTATAAATTTGTTCTACAGAAGAATCTTAGAGCCTTGCTAACGTACTAACCATAGGATAGGGAGAATCTACTTTTGGGAATTCTCTGCAACTCTTCTTTCTATGATAGCATTAGCATTCCATACTCTAGGGATTTACACATCGTTTAGGAATGAATAAGTTGGCCTATATTTAGTCCAGTTTAAATACATTGTTGAATGTTATTTTTTTTTTTGGTTAGGTAAATGGTTATATTAAAAGTAAAATAAACTGTACATAGTACAACAAAGCATCACCTACCTAGATCCGAAAGGTAAAAGTAGCAACAAGAAAAGCAAAGTGACTATCTCATACTATTACATTGATAATTTTTCATAATCATCCAAAAGAGAATGATGAAAATGGATGAGGGAGTAAGAAAAATAATATGGAATTTAACCTCCTTTATAACCGTTTCTGGAGAAGTTGGATCACCTTTCATGGAAAAGTAATTTCTTATCTTCCAAATACAATAGATGGTGGCTCCAAATGCTATCCTCTAAACCTTTCTCTTCTAATTTTCTGTAGCTTTAAGTTTCCTAAGCCAATTCAAAACACTCAAGAAAGTATTTATCTCCTTATCAATATCCAACCATTTTTTAATCTCATCCCATATATCTTTCGCATAAGTACAATCGAAATAAAGGTGTTTTTTTTACTTAAAAAAAACTAATCTCGGCTTTCTCAAGAGCCCTTACCTTCTCCTGAACCCAACTAACTCATCAAAATTACTATCAATAACCAAGTTTAGTTGAAAACTAATCTCGGCCATCTCAAGCTCTCCCTCGCAATCTTAGCTCTCTTAGAAATATGTGAAAAGTGCTCCTTATTTAGTTTTATAAAGTCAAACCTTAACGCGCGTAACTTTTGGCATAAGATAATATTATTTTTCTCCCTAAACGAGAGTCATATTTAATCTGTTTTCCACTGTATGATTATACTCCGCGTGTTCCACCCACATGTTAAAAAACCCGAAACGGAGTGATCCTTTGAACGTGTTGTAGAAATAATGTGACGACATAAGGAGAGTTGTCAGACATACTAGACTTTGGTAAGAACTCGACATGAATATAATGATCAGAAGTTTCAAGTTTCCGATTACCCAACGAATGATTAATTTTACTAAGGATATAATTATTATCCCAAGTAAAAAATTGTCCGGACAATTGCACATCTTCAAGTCCAAGTCTATTGCAACAATCCGAAAATTCCTCAAAATCACCCAATGTAACATTTTACCCCTTTATCCTCTCATTAGCCGTAAAAATAGTTTTAAAATCACCCAAGAGAAGCCATGAATCATCAAAAGAAGAAGCATGATCAATAAGGTTCTTCCACAAATCCATTCTCAATTTTTTATCATTAAAACCATAAACAGAGGAAGTATAAAGGCTAATAGAAGATTCCTTACATACGACCTTGCAATGGACAGCTTGAGACATTTTAGCAAGTATTTACATCTCCACTTTATCTGTATCCTAAACAACTAGAATTCTTCCTTGCTCAACAAGATCAAATTTTTCAACATATTTCCAACCCATTAGCATAGTTCTCAAAAAAAATCCCACACACTTTTTGTTACCATACACATCAATACTCTTCCTTTTTATAAGATGTACCACACCTCGTCTTATGGGTAGATCAAAAACCCCTCGTGTTCCATGATGTAATAATCATTAAATGTTCACGGAACCCTAGACTCGCACATTTAGCTTTCTAATATTGTCTTTTTTGCCAAACATATTCTCTTCTTGCAAGTGTGAGTTTTTTATAGCTTGCCTCACGTTTCTTGGTTCTTTTGCTAATAACTAATTTAAACGGGGTGTGTATCGGGGTTGTGTGAACATCAACCAAAAGAGGTGTGAGAATCAACAAATTAATTGTGAGTGATATACTTGTGAGAAATATAAGAGCGATTCTTGTAAAATTTGGAAAATAGATTTTCTTGTTCAAGATCTTCTATAATATACTGAAATGGTGCAGTGACGGATACCACATTGTTTAAATGGAATCAAAAAGTTTATTGTAAGAGATAATTGTTAAAAAAGTTCTAAACCCAACAAGTCGTTCTCTAACAGGTCCCACTAAGTAGTTTGTCTTAATTAGGTTCAAATATTATCTAGTTATTATGATATACCCACCTTACCCTTTTACAATACATTAACCGACCGACCTAAAAAGAAGAAGAAAAAAAGAGTAAAATAAATTAGCTACTAATTTACACTTCAAATAATATCTAATACAATCAGATCATTACGATACATTCACCATCTTCTTTGATCCAATAGTCCTCCACTATCACTATAATTATAACCAACACTACTACAACCCAACACTATTGACAATATCAATATTTGTACCTACGAACCCAACAAATTAAGATGATTATTTGGATATTGCTATTTGTCATTCCTAATTTTTTGTTACTTCAGATAAGATGATGATTAATAAGATAAGAAATGTATGTAAATCAAGATGTGTATAAAATAATTATTAAGAATAGAAAAAACACTATATAAGTAGAATACGTTATATGAAACTAAAATACAACTAATTTAACCTTTCATGATAAGGGAAAGTCAAAGACGTAATAAAGATAATGAATAAAAATGTTACAAATTAAACACCAAATATTCAAGGAATTTATTACTCTTAAAAAGAAATGATATATGTCACCCCTTTTTATGTCACCCTTTTATCACCCTTATATATATATGTGTTTTAATTTCCTTGAATAGCAGATAAAGAAAAATTAAATAGGATAGAGAAATCAATTCATTGGTACATGTAGGCATACACCTAGGAGGTGATAAAATAGTGATAAAAAAAAATGACAAATATCATTACTCATTTTTAAAAGGAGTAGTCAACCAAATCAAGTGTGAAAGTAATATGTAAGAACTAGGGTCGGCTCTGGCAATACCAAGGAAATCACAATTTCAGAACCCCTAAAAATTTAGTATTTTTAGAGTTGCTTTTTGGTAATTGAACATCGATATGTATGTAGGTATATGTTTGAGTCTAGTAAAATAATAAATCATAAGTTAGTTTATTGGATGATCAAACGGTAAAATTTTGGGACGAATCCAACAAATTACTAAGCACAACCAACACCCTTCGTCGCCATTAACATGTACCACCATCTTTGTTCAACTCGCAACCCATAACTGTTGAAACCAACAAATTATTAAACACATCCCAGCAACTATTTAAATATAGTCCGACAATTATTTTGTTTACAACACAACCCAACAAATAATTAAACATAGCCCATGAAGTAATTAAACATAACCCAACAAATTATGTAATAGAACTTTTGTCATAGACGGTCAAACATATGGTTTGGACCCTTTCTAGAAAGTTTGTTGGGGTTGTGCTCAGGGTGGCTATCGGTCCGTTTCGGACCGGTCCTTAGCGGACCTGGGCCTTGCCGGTCCGATCCGGCTTACCGGTTCCACCCTTACTGGTCCGGTTCTCGAGTATGAAATGGAAGGAAACGAACCGGTAATGGGAACCGGTTCAACCGGGTCCGGTTCGGTTCTTACCGGTTCCAACCGATTTTCCTTCTTTTTGGGTAGGTTTTAATTAGAAGTAAAATAGTGTTTATTTTAAAAAAAGCAGAATAATGAAGTACTTTAAATGCAACTTTGCAACTAAGTTTGATTTGGTTTAGTTGAATTCTTAACTTGAGTATATTTTGCTTAGCTTGAGTTTATTTTGAAAATTGTAATTTGATTTCCTTGTAATTTAATTATGTTTGATTGCCTAGTTAACTAATAGACGCTTACCTAGTTAACTAATAGTCGAGAACCTAGTAAACTAATAGACGATAACCTAGTAATCTAATAGACGATAACCTAGTAATCTAATTAAGTTTGCAAACATACAAATAAAACAAACCATGATAGTAAAATACAAAAATAAAAAACTTAAAAAATAAAAAAAATTATTACAAATCATTTAAATGAATTAAAATGCCCCGAAATAAAATATACTTGTAAAAAATAAAGTTATACGTGTTTTGGAGTGTCTTGAAACCCTTTGTATTATACTTTGTAGTACTGAACAGTCCTTGTAATCCAAGAAGTTGATATTCTTTAAAATATCACAACGGCAATAGAGTTATTGAATTATAATAACACAAATCACTTTTTACTTTTCTATATATAACACAAATCATTTTTAGTTTTCAGAAAATGTACAAAAAACCCCTTAATAATTTAACAAATCATAAACTTAGCCCAAAATTATTTGTCTAGAAAATTATAATGTATTTCCTTGGCAATTAAATGAAACTTTGCAAAAATAAACCCCTTACAATTTAAAAAGAAGTGTATTCATAAAACCGCCCAAGGACAATTTGGACTACAAAAAACATCTCTAATTAGTATAAGGACCATTTCATAAATTTTCAGAAATATATTCATCATTTCAAACACTAAAAGAAGAAGTTTTAAACGGATTTGGGTCCAATTGAACAATTTTCGGAAATTTTGGGGCAAATCATAAAGATAGTTATCTTCTAAATTTTTTTCATCATTTTTGTATTACATAGGGGTTGATTTGCATTTTCCAAAACCACATCAAATTCGCAAGTTTTTCCTACACAACATTTCAAATTAGGGACTTTCAAATTAATTTGTACTAATTCAACCAAATTCATTTTTTTTGTTCAAATCCTCACGCAAAGTAATATAACAATCCATATTTTGTTCGAAATTTTCAACCCATTTATTGAACGATCTAAAAAACCTCATAATTGCGCATAACACTGGGACTTTCCTCCATAATATCAGAATTCACCCCCTATTTTTGAAGCAAATTTTACCAAAAACACAAGAATATTTGTTGTTTCAACCAAAGTCTCACAGTTCCAAAACCTTTGTTGTTAACCACCATAAACTAATAGTTACAAAACAACTTAATAAACCATTAATTGAAACAAATTTAACCAAATTACGGATTTTCCATTAGAATTTCGAAATACCAGTAAATAAAAGTACCATTTTTGAATACAAAATGTACTCTTTTTAAGCAAATTTAACCAATTAGGTCACTATCCACATAACAATTTCACTCCACGTATTCTTACTATCCAATAATAGTAACTAATTTTGCATAACATCATGGACTAAAACAACAAAATTAACATAAACCAGGGAGTATAGAGAACAATACCCATAACTGCATCACCAATCTTCAACCCAAATGCATAAAATCATCCATAAAATCATCCACAAAATACATTAATTCACCCATGCACAAGAATACAAGATAATTAAATATCATAAATTAATCCTATGGCTATTAAATAGACAAGAGTTGAGCCAATGGATATTACCATTTCAGATAAACTGATGAAGATCAAGAAATCCAAAACCAAAAACCCACCATAGTTGATAATCATATACTTACCAATAAATTATAAAATTAAAACCGAAAACCCACCATAGTATACTATAGATTTTAGATTCAACTATTGGATTAGGTTGAGTATTAGAGAGTAATCCAAAGATGAGAGTAATTGTTTCGTAAAAAGAATTCGGTGGGGTCGGTAAGTAAATTAAAAAGTGTAGGTAATGGAGTAAAGAGTAATTGTTTCGCAAAGTCGGTGGCAGGTAAAAAAATTGAAATCCTTACCGGTCCGGTTCGGTTCGGACCGGTTCAAAGTATAGTTTTTTTTAAGAACCAAACCTATAAGGAACAAATTGGTTCGAAGCGGTCCAGGAACGAGGTCCAGCTCCGGTTCAGTTCGGTGAACCGGAGAACCGGGACCGATAGCTGGGCTGCAGGTTGTGCCATGTTTAAGTCAATTTCCATATTATTAATTGTTTTAATTGATTTCTTTTTTACTTTCTTTCCCATAGCCTTATTTTATCGCTCACATTTTATTGTATGTTTATTCGGCTATAATTTTCATTTTTATTTGGAAAATAGAAATTTAATTATCTAGCATATACATCATATTAAAAATCAAATTATAATTCAATACATAGTTCTATTATTATTATTTTATTTACTTATGCTATATCATTTTGTGCAATCTAGTGGGAACTTTGTAGAAATCTTCTCTTAATAACCCTTTAAATCTCAGCCCATCTTTATTTTTTTATCCTGGATTTGTCATTGAAATGCCATGAACCTCTACAGGCGTAGGCGATTTGTCGAACCACGTAAATCTTGTGTCTCCTTTATTTTATGTCATTATTTTCAATTTTGTAATCTGATCTACGTTTTTCTCCTTAACAGCTGGTATCAGAGTTTTGGTTCAAGCAAGGAGCAATGGCAGAAGGAAAAAGAATCAAACTGAGGGAGAATTCATATGCCAAGAGTTCATGAAAGTTTACGATTAAATTTCTTGAGTGCAGACGATGTATGAGATAAAGACTGCTTGCGAGGGAGGACTAGCATTTTTCTAGATCGAGAAAAGGTTCACATATGTTGTATGATATTTACTGAGCTATGGTTCTCATATGAGTAACTTCGAAGAGGTTCAAATTGATACGAATATTCTTGGCACTTCCTGCCAAGGGGGAATTGTTGGGTTGCGTCTTGATGTCCAAACTCAATAATTTAATCAAACTTAGAGATTAAGAAATATATTGCTTGACTTAAGGTTCAAGTAATAACATATTAGGAAATTACTATACTTGTTTCCTAAGTAATTTTTTTTTATATATGGGGCTCCATAGTTTGTAATTCTTCGTATCATATTCCACTCCCACAAGAGGTTGGGGTTGGGGCGTGTGTTGGGGTTGTGTGAACATCAACCAAGAGAAGCGTGAGAACCAAAAAGTGAAAGTGAGCGATACACTAGCGAGAAAACATAAGAGTGATTCTTATAGAACAAATAAGAGGGTCGTTTTTCTTGTTCAAGGTTTTCTATGTAACAGTGAAACAACAACGTAAATATTGTGTCTCCTTTATTTTCGGTCAATATATTCTTTCTTTTCATTCAATCTACGTTTTACTCTTTAACAACTGGTATTAGAGTTTTGGTTCAAGCGGGGAGTAATGGTAGAAGGTAAAAAATCAAATAAATGGAGGAGTCATAACTCATATGACAAGAGTTCATGAAAACTGAATCAAAGTTCCTAAGTGCAGACGATGTAGGAGATTATGATTGCTTTCGAGGGAGGACTCTAGCATTTTGAAGATTGAGAAGAGGTTAAATATTGCTATGCTTATTGTTGTTGAGAAATGGTTCTCGCATGAATAACTTGGAAGAGGTTCAAGTGCTATGAAGATTCTTGACACCTCTCGCCAAGGGAGGAATTGTTGGGTTGTGACTTGAAGTCCAAACTCAATAACTGAATCAAAATTGGAGTCCAAGAAATATATTACTTGACTTAAGGTTCAACTAATAATATATTATGAAATTATTAGACTTCCTTTCTAAGTAATATTTTCTATGTATATTGTGCTCCATAGATTGTAATTTTTCGTATCATATTCCATCCCACAAGGGGTTAGGGGTTAGGGGTGGGGTATGTGACGAGGTTGTGTGAGTATCAACCAAGAGAGGTGTGAGAACTATAAAGTGATTGTGAGTGATACACTTATGAGAAAACATTAGAGTGATTCTTGTAGAACATAGAAGAGGGTTGTTCTTATTGTTCTATGTCATAGTGAAACATTGTGCACCTCTACGATTATAGGCAATTCGCCAAACCATGTAAATCTTGTGTCTCCTTTATTTTTTGTCATTATTTTATTTGTTTTCATTTGATCAACATCTCCCTCCTTAACATATAGTTTCAACCACGGTAAATCTGAGCATAGTAAAGAATAAGATCGGAGTTTCAAAGCATCCATGGAGTAGATCAAATAAAAAACGATATTAATGGAGGTTTAAATTTCTCAGTGGAGTGTTTTAGTTTTTTTAAACGAGATACACATATTTTTTGAAGTTTTCCAAGCTCTGGTCCATGGAGTTTTTAATTTTTCTGGTTTTTGCAACTCTATTCCATGGTTGTTGTGCCAAAAAGAAGTTTCAGACTGGTTGAAATTGTGAGCTAATGTGTAACAAAACATTTTAAATTATGATTTTAAATTATAATTTCAAATTGTAATTTTATATTAATTGTAGCCATGTGAGCTACCATGTGACCTGCTGCATTAATAAAGGAATTTTCCGATCTATGTAAATTAATCGTAAATTTAATGTGTAATTTTTGTTTATTAATAAACAATTTTTATTCTTTTTTTAAATTGAAATTGTGCAATTACATAGAGTTTTTTTAAAGGATGATTGACGGGAAGAATCCACATACTATTGTCAGTTGCCCATCAGGTCCACCCCACCAAAAATGTCTGGATTGCCTTTTGCTCTATTAATATTTCTTGACTTACCAAAACTAATTTCCTATTATATGCAATCAATCAATTAATTGTAAAACAGAAAAGGAAAAACATTAAATAAAAGTACAAAACAAAACTAATAAAATGAATAAATGGTTATATATTTTTCTTTAATATTTGCGTAGTAATTGCAAAATAAATTGCACCTGTAATTACAAACCACCTATATTAACTAGCACACCACTGATATTCAACACGTAACCCATCAGAAATGTGCAGTGTGTCCACACGTAACCCATCAGTACAAACCACCGATATTAACTAGCACACCACTGATATTCCACACGTAACCCATCAGAAATTTGCAGTGTGTCCACACATAACCCATCACTACAAACCACCGATACTAACTAACACACCACTAATATTCCACACGAAACCCATCAGAAATATGCAGTGTGTCCACACGTAACCCATCAGTACAAACCACTGATACTAACTAACACACCACTAATATTCCACACGTAACCCATCAGAAATGTGCAGTGTCTTCAACTCCGATTTGTGCAGGATACTTGAAAGTTGAAACACATAAAATGGTCACCATCAATCTATACAGGAGCTACCACAAAGGCACTCCATCAATTGACAGCCTGGTCCACCTTTCAAGCCCTCCTAATGTCGCACCAGAAAATGCAGAATTAATATTATTAATAAATTGCATACCAGGTCCCTGGCGTGGAGAAGACCTTTCTGGAACCTGCTGCTGTTCGTTGATGGGTCCACTTCCACTATCGCTGCTCCTATTTCTGCGATGCTGCCCACCTGATCTGTCCGCTGCAGATGTCTCCTGTCCACCATACAAAGTCTCGGTTGCTGCATTATTTCGTGACACCCACACCTGCTCCCTGCCCTTTCTTACCTCCATACCAATACATTTAACTACTAGCTCCTTATAGCCCGTGCAATTCATGAATAAATTTTCCGCGGTTTCGTTTTCCATCCCACATCTATGGCAAATCGGATCACTTATCACACCCCGCTTTCATATTACTCCTTTTGCTGCTCGTTGTTGCAAAAAACCGCCTAAAAAGGAAGGCATGTTCGTTCAACAGAGAGCTTCAACATCGCCGGATTGAAGGACGTCTTTATCTCCATAAATCTTCAACGAATCTTTGTAAGGCTTTTCACTCTTATTTTATGGAGCGACAGAGAGTGGCGGTGTGAAGGGAGTGGTGGTTGGCTTCATTGTTCTCTAGCGTTTACTTTTTCTTTTATGTTTTATATGAATTGATATTTTATTTATTTTGGGATTAACTAGATTTGATTTAAAAGAGGAATCAGTTACAAAAGATATTAATAGATTGAGATAATTATGGAAGAATCTTATAAGATCAATTACTACGGGGTAAGAATGGTATATCAACTAAAACGCTAGACCTTCTTGGGGTGAAATAATTGGGTGGAATCATTGGGGGTGGGTTATTGAGTTTGTGGACTTTTTAAGCAAATAACTCTTTTTTAAACATACTCAGATATTTACTTAGTATATTAAGAGATTTCCGAATATAATCATATATCTTTTGAGCATACGTAAAGAATTATTGGACATATTAAAAGACTTTATGAATATACTCGGAGACATTATGAACATATTCAAAAAATCGCATACTTAATTTTTTTTTAAGAATAGTAACAAGTTAGTATGAGAACATATAATCAAACTAGTCAAACTAGGTAGACATAAACATACTACCTGAACACTTTCCTATAACTTTTTTAATGAGGGAATAATAGTAGCAATTCCTACTGATTAATTATCACTGTATAGTGAGTTGACATGTAACTTGATTACTGACGGGACACCTCAAATTTTGAGTTTCTTACTCTAGATTATTCACTATCGAGATTCCTTATCTTGATGATAAAGAGCTTTCTCTATTATACAGACAATGTTGTTGTGTTTACCCAGCCTTGACAGGTTAGAATCTTTCGTGAGCGCCTAAGGGAACGATGTTTTAGCATGTCCCTTACTGTTGGCAAGATATCTGCCTCACGTGGTGAGTTATTCCATGCTAGAGGTTACCCCCCTTCTACCGAAAACTGACCAAGGAGAAGACTGGGGTTTCCCTTTTTTGTCCCTTCTTCTTGGTGTGACACGTTACTATTTTTTCGTGCTGATACGTGATATCTTATTGGGTTGGGAAACTCTTGTTTCCCACAGATGTTACCAAACTGATAGGAATTTTTTTACTAGTTAGAGTTTTGTGTGAATTCGATTAGGATTTTTTATGAGAGTAGAAGCGTTTCCTTTGAAGATTAACATCTTGTACATGTGTATTAGTAATTTATACACTATATAAGTATACAGAACCCATATAAATTGTAAATAACTTAAGTAAGAACAAGAATGTAAAAAAAAAGAAAATAGTTTAATCTTTATTGTAAGTGTCTAAGGCGTAAAATGCCTAAACATCAAGGGTTGTCTTCCTATACATTTCTACTTCTACTCATAGAGTTTTTGTCTTGGAAGTTACGACCACTCCCACTATCCATGAGCACACGATCTCTAGATAGTGCTTATTTGGGCCGCTATTCTTGACCAAGTTGTCTATCCACGATCCTGTCTTAGGTTCTGGCAAGTCATTGCTACAAAAGCGAAACTACCCGTCTCTCATGTTATCCTCGAGTTGGTGAATCTCTACTGTGTATGTCTTGAGGCGATGGCTTGGCGTTCTTATCGCCAGTGGCTTCTTCTTTGGTCCTAAACTCGATTTCTCAAAGTTGGTGGTATAATCAAGTGAGGGGTGCAATGATATTTTTCCCTATCAAGGTGAATTTTCCTTGGCAATTTCTTCTTTGTTGTTTCTTATTTACTACCATCTGATTTCATTTTTTCCTTATCTTCATTCGAATATTTCTTAGGCTCATGCCTCAGTTTTTCCCTTGATGCTTTCCATTTCTAGAGGTAATGAATAAAATGTAGGACCCAATAGAAAAGTTGTTGTATTATTCTCTCGACTGTGATTGTTTAGCTTGGGTTGTGGTATGCCTGTACCTAGGTTGAGAACTTCCTTGTTAAGTGGTAGGTAGAGAGTATAACTCTCATCTTGTTCAAACCATAAGACCAATTATAACATGGTAGGTTTAGTTACACTGTGTGATGACAAAAAAAGTGAGTACGTTATCGAAGGCTACTCCAGACCCTATCCTAGTTGACATCTCTATTCCTCTAGTCGAGAAAAATCTTTGGCCAGTGAACCCCTGGGTTTTCTTGTAGTGGGGTCTTTTCATTTCTCTATGAACTTTCAAATTATCAAAAAATTACATAAATAACAGATCAACTGAGCTCACTGTATCAATAAGTACTCACCTTGTGATCCCATGACTGGTGATGGGCCTGATGAAGAATGTGTCATCATTAGTGAACAACAATCCCTTATAGTCTTTATCAACGCAAAAGGGATCACATCATTTGGAGATGGTATAAAGGTTTTGGTTCTAGTCTTTTCCAAACATATTTATTTCTACCTGATATTGTTCCATCAACACCAGACCATCCTAATATATTGTGTTACATTCACTGTTGTATTCCTCGAAGATGGGCACTCTCGTTGGGACGATGTTCCTGTGTTAGGTATATCCTTTGATCTATTACATCACGGCGGCAACCTAGTATGGCCATTGTACCCTCTTCATATAGTTATATATAGTAAAAAAGAAGAACAACTACGAAAAAATAGTCAAAAGAGTCATTGTATTCTTCGGTAAGGCCCTCGAGATTTTTTATCCATACAATTATTTACTAGGTAACCACCTCTATAGCAAGGTTCACAACAAAATCCTCGACCTTGTCCAGTAAATGGTAGAGGCGGTCACATGGTAGTCGCAGTGAAGCTTGTAAAAATAAGGGCGACACCCTCAACGACCTGCCACGATCCTCTAACCTGTGAGACCAACCACCTATTCCAAGGTCTCTTCCTAGGACCTTTTGGCTATTTTCTAGCATCCTAGAAATATGTTAAACTCGACAGGATGATTGGCACTTACATTGGCTATTTGTTAATCCTTCTTACAAGTGGACGATACGCCACATCAAATATTCAACATGTTAGGGAAACCTTTAAATCCTTACTTGACTCCTAAAATGGCCTATTTATGGAATTAATTATATAATATCAAGAGATGATAAGGTCTTCACCTTCTCTACCATCATTGTTGGTGCCTAACAGAGTCACTCGTATGAGATTTTATTTGAGGGAATTTTGGTGTTTGATGGAGTCCTCATCAGTCGCTCCCTAAAATGACTAGGACTATGCTTCAGTGGGATAATATTTAAGCCAAAAGTGAAGTTGTTGTCGCTATTAGAATCATATATTTAGATTATTTTTCCTAATTATGAAGCAGGAGGCCTAGACATGGCTAAGAAATGAGCTATTTAGGTATATTTTCTCATTTTTTGAGTTGAAAGAGTTACAAAAGGTTTTGGATATCTTATGTTCTTTATATAGTCTTTGCATTTGGGAAATATGCAAAGAACTGGAAGATCCTAATGCAACATGTACTTTGCATGTTCTATCATTACACTATCTTAAGCAATTGTTATAATGAAAAGATCAAGAAATGATATCATTCTATTCCCTTAAGAGCATAAAGTGGTCACCATTATGCAGATATAGTCCTCGAAAATTGGGGGCCCTAGGCAAGTCCATTAAAATAGACCCTTATGAAGGTTTAGGACACCACCTTCTATTATTTTATTTGTAAAATTGCAACATATATACGTCTAACTTTATTTCAAATAGCGAAAAATGTGAGTTATATACATCTTATGTGAAAATTTTAAAATTCTTAGTCAATATGTTAGAAACAAAATGTTGATAAGTTATACAATAGTTTGTGAAAATTGACATTACATTTTTACCATTCATCAATTTGTTATAGTATTATATTATTTTTGCAAAAATATAAATAGTAAACCATAGACGTATAGTTGTTTAAATTTGAGACCTTTAGCTACCACATGTTGTTCACTAGAGGTTAAGTAAGTGACCGCTATAGTGTGTTGTCAAAAATTGGGCAGGCGGATCGCCAAATTTTTTTAATGGGAGTTTTTTAGCAACCACTAATGTTGCAAGTTAAGGTTTGAGACCTTTAACTACCACGTAGAGATTAAGTAAGTGTCCATTATAGGGTATTGTAAAAAATTAGTAGGATCGCTAAATTTTTTAAATAGGGCTTTTGACGGCCACCGAAATGGTCGGTTAAGATTTAAGACCTTTAGTTACCCTTTAGTGGTCACTAAAATTACATATGTGATCGATAAGAAAAACCTCTGTTTTTATTTTTATTTTTTGGTTTAACAAAACTAACCCACCACCTATGATTGTTAATGATGATTTTCTAGTGAATAAAGGCCGACAGACGTTGCATACGAATTGTAGTAGTGTTTTTTTTATATATGGGTGTCCGAGCTAACTTTCGCGTATCACGACTATTCTTATAGAAAATATACACGCTTTCAAATGTATATTCCTGCTTAGGGGTGAGCAAATGAGAACCAAATAACCGAACCAAAAAACCAGAAAAAACTGAACCAAAATAACCAGAAACCGAATAACCAAATGGTTCGGTTTTTAATTTTTAAAAAACCGAATTTTTTGGTTCGGTTCGGTTCGGTTTACTACCTAAAAACCGAACCAAAAAAACCGAACAAAAACCGAACTAACGAAGGAAAAAATAGGGATTGTGTGAACTTCTTTTATAAGAATTGTGTGAGAAAAACTTTTTTTAAGAATTTATCATCTACGTGAGATTTTAGTTATACTATTCGATGGTGCTATTAGTGAGAATTTTTCTTATATCACTTAAGATTATAAGTATTTATTACTTGATTGATTTTATAAATCATGATTGTATGAAATATGAAGTAGTAGATTTAAATTTATTGTAGTATTGTAAATTAAGATAAGTATTTTTAGATTATAAAATTATATTTAATTGATATATTAATAGCATACATGTACAAAAGTAATAGTAGCATAATTGTATTGGAATATTAGTCTCTATTGGACAATGTATTTCAAGAAATGGGGTGAAAATATTATTGACCAAACATCTGAATTCGAAAAGAAACCAAAACCGAACCGAACCGAACCAATTCGGAACCAAAAACCGAATGCGGAACCAAATGCGAACCACCCGGTTTGTTTATTAAGTTATAAAAAACCGAAGTTTTCGGTTTGGTTCCGGTTTTGGCCAAAAACCGAGACAAACCGAACCATGCTCACCTTTATTCCTACTTAATCAGAACTATGTTACCCATGTTTAGATAATAGAATTATAATAGTGATTTATGTCTTTATTTTTGCCGGTTATATATATCAGACTCCTTTATAACTTATTAAGTGGGATATTTTTATTTAATAGGTTATCTGTAGTATATGATAGGTCATCGCGCATGCGAGGTAGTGCATCACCAAATATGTTCAAAATTTAATTAGCATCATTGTGAACTCTTTAGATCGTACTCCATTCTTACCGTTAAATCGTTAATGGCCTTTGTTACATCATACATGATCATTAATCACTTTCCATCCAATCATCTTAATTGCCTTCTTACGAGAACTAATTAAACATAATTTGCATTACTATATTATTTATATTGGATCCTGTATAGCTATATCCAACAATTACGAATAATATCTACCACCGACCATAAAAATAATAATATTTATATATCAGTGGTCATATTTAATTTAGGGATAACGACTACTCACAATATATATGCCATGACCACAGCTACTCACGACATAATCTCATAGCGAAGTGTTTGGTGTTTCACGTTGTGATCATCCATATAGATCAGGAACATCTGCGGGTTCTTCTTGGTACTTTAACCTTTTATCTTTGGGCATTTCTCATTTCTTTAGGTCTTGTCATATATCATCCCAGTTTTTTTTTTCTCGGATATATCATCACAGTAAGATATGACTAGATATAAATTATTAATAATATCTGATATCATTGTCCGAAAATCCATAGAAAAAGTGAAAGTACTAAATTAAAGCGACAGACTTAGCTCTCGAAGTCACAAATACAATTCAGACTCTTCATGAGTTTTAGCTAGAAAGATAAGTAGCTTGTTAGCATTAACATGCATGGAGCACTCAAATCCAATTACAAGACAGCTAGTGGAATATGAAACTTAGTTAATTAAAGAAACTAATTAAAGATAGAGATTATAAATTAACAACATGCATGATTAGCTTGATCACTTTTATTAGTAGGGAGCCAGACCCACATTGGCAGGAGCAAGAAATCCATCTTTCATCAGAATGTCCTGATCTCCTTCCTACACAAATATCATTGTCCAAAACAAAGTCTAATAAAAGATCATATCTTCACAAACGTATGATATCAAGCTAATAAGTTTAAATTAAATCAATCCTTAATTTTTTATATAATTTTTAAAAAAAATTATATAACTAAAATTTGATTTTAAAAGTAAAAGCATTTATAATCAATCGAGTATCTTTTCCCTCTTTTAAACAAATGTAAGAATGCTAAAGATCCTTTGTGACTTTTAAGAACAAAAATAAAGACGTGATCCATAGGAAAATAGCATTATATATAATACTACATGTGATAAAAAGGCTACTTAGGGTTTTAGATACCTGCAGACACACATTGGTTTTCTTCACGGGTTGATCAGGCAGAAGTCCGAAGTGAATGTGTGGGAAGTGGGCCCACTGAGTTTAAAAAAAAAAAGAAAAAAATCAAATATATTATAATATCAGAAAAGAAAGGCTATATAAAATATCATGGAAACCCTAAGGTATATAGGACTAACATATTTTTTTTATTTAGTTTATTTTGGATCTTACATTCTTTGCAGCAGCGCTGAAGGCCTCCCTGTGACTTATATCAGGGTTTCCAGCTTTGATACGTTGGATCTCATCCCTGCATTTATGTTTTGTTGGTGTTAGTCATAACTCATAAACATTCCTTTCCATTATTCACTATTAATATACTATAATACTGTGTATACTATTTAAACAGTATGTACTGCTAATGTACGTGTACAAAATGACATAACTAAATTTAATTTGAATTAAATTACAAGTACTTGCTAGAACGTGTTGTTGATGTAACTTACTTGATAAATCGATTATAAGCAGATGGTACCCTCTGTCGCTTCTCGGGGGCTGAGTAAATGGACAGACACAAAGACAAATTAATCAGACATTAAAATCACTCACTTTTTATGTTTTGTTATTATCTCTTACCCTCCCCCTCATTACTTCATCATTATCTAATCTATCTATTTTATCCCTATATATCTTTTGAGTAAGGCTGGATATCACCCCAAATCGCATCACCTTTTTATTACCTCCTAGGTGGACCAATCATAAAGGAGAGAGAAAATAATAAATCAGGAAAGAGAAATCATATGATTGGTTAATTTAAAATCCACCTAGGAGGTGATAAAAGGGTGATGCGATTTGGGGTGATATCCAGCATTACTCATATCTTTTAGTATTCGGGGAAGAATTTTCAAAGTTGGACATAAAAACAAACAATATCTGTTGTATAAGGTAGTTTAAAGGAAAAGTAAAAAAAATAATGATACTGAGACATTTTCGGTATGGTAATAAGATGAGTTATTAAAAAATAGCAGCTATAGTTTCATAATGGAGAAAACTGTTGATGAATAAATTCCCTAAGCAATTTCTGCGAGTATAAAGTTACCTTTTGTGAACTACTTAGTATATGTGGGATAACATGAAGAAAATAGCAAGACATGAAATAAATGGTTGAAAAAACTTTCCTCCTGTTTCAATTAATAGCCTTGGGATAGGTACTGTGTACTCGAAAGACAAGTGTTCAAACTATTAAAACAATGCATTTGTAAAACAAAAAATGAATCTCACGTCTATTAGCAATAACTGGAGGCTTAGTAAGCTCATGATCAACTCGAACTGGATGCATCATGAGTGAGTCAATATTAGGGTTGCCTTGATTTATCAATGAATTTGATGACGGAACATTCCTAATCTCCTCCTGAAAATAAAACAACATCAAGAATTGTAAGAATGGGTGTTCAAATCTTAATTTATAAGGGCAATCTTTTAGATTTAATTTAAGGTGACCATAACATTTAAATATTTGTTCTCGAAGCCCTTAGCCTATATAAAATACGCCAATAACAAATGAATTCAATAAATAGTTTATTCCATCACATATAATATCCACTAGTTAACCAATTAAGGAGTTTGAAACTAGTTGCAATCAACTTGTGGTCTATCCCATAAAAGGTTGAAAAACGTACGAGCAGATTCTGAGGAGAAAGAAAGGAACCAAGATGGAGCTGATTTGCAGTAGGAAGTAGCAAGCTTCGCATGTTGACAGAGAGAAGGTTGGTGCAGTGACCACATCGGACCGTCACAGTCTTGAACAAGCTTGTGCAAGGAACGCTAACCTACAACAAAAGTACGATGAAGATGAAACCCTAATTAAGGAAGAAGTAGTGAAGCAAGTTAGAGCACTATATGTAAAGTAAAGGAGCTGATAAGCTAGGTAGGTAGGTAAAAGAGTTAGCTAGGTAGGTTGATTAAATTAATTAATATGATGATGATGATGATATTGTGGGTGATGATAAGACTATGATTGTTCATATGAAGACAGGTGTAGATAGTGATACCGCGAGGACAGTGTCACAAAAGGTGCAATGGACGTAACAGAGCTGCTCCGAAGGAGAGAGGTGGTGGTGGTCCGGAGCAAAACCAGATGAAGACGACATTTTTCTCTTTCTTTCTTTCTTTCCTTTCTCTCTTTCTATTTTGATTTGATTGATTGATTGATAGATAGATTGACTCATCGAAAGGTCGGGCGGTATATATGAGATAGATTGATGGTTAGACTAACCAACCTGGGATCCCATCCCTTCAAAATAATTTTCTGAATTATCAATAATATTATATATCTATAATAAATAATAAATAAAGCAAGCATGATGTACTTGATATTGCTTTACAACAACAAGATTCTATAACTTCTTGAACAGTTTAAATTTAGAAATTTTAACTATAAAAATATTAGCATAAGTTTTAAATTAATATCATTTAGGGCCCGTTTGAAAGTGCTTATTTAATTTAGAGTAAAAAAACGCTTTTAGAATAAAATTCAAAATTCAAAAAAATTATTAAAAATAATTTTGAAATCTAAAATTATTTTAAGTGCTTTTTTTAAGAAGCACCTATTTGGTGCTTCTCAAAAAAGTGTTTTTCAAAGTAAAAAAAACTTTTAAAATGCTAAAAGCACTTTTAAGTGCTTCTCTAAAAAAGTACTTCCAAACGGGCACTTAATTTAAAGGGTAACATAAAAAAATTGAACAAATTAAAAAAGAAAAAGATAAAATTTATTATATGTCAAAATTACAAACATTCTTTCTACATTTTAAATAACACACACTAATACACGCGTGAGTATACGTGACCAAAGTATTCACGATAACATGCGTATATCGTCGCCAGTGTGAAGTGTTTGGCGACAAAAATCTTTTGGCGATGCCAAAATGATCACCTCTTTATAATCTTTACTAGAGACGAAAAGTTTAGGCGATATCACTACTACAGCTGTTGTCTTTTGCGAGGAACCATACCCTCGCGAAAGACATGAAAGTCATCGCGAAAGGCTAGTTTTACCTTTAGCGAGGACCTGTCCTCGCTAAAGGTTCTTCGCTAAAGATTCGTCGCGAAAGACACAAACTCGCGACGACATCTGCACGTCATCGCGTGAGGCACCTTACCAATTGCGAGGACACCATGTCCTCGCCTTTACTGTCCATATCTTTAGCGAGAACTTTGGCTATTTTTTTTAGGGAGGGAAATATTCTCGCTAAAGATATTTTTTTAAATTTTTTATTTTATTTATTTAATTGTTTTTTTAATTAGATATATATTGTTTTTTTGTTTTTCTTTTTTTTAATTAGTTTTAAAATTTTCTTTTTTTAATTAGTTTTATATAAGAAACGAGAACATATCATAAAAACGAAAACTGAATTATATTAATAAACGGAAATAGATAATTACAAAGTCAACATTCAAACATCATAAAAAGTCAACAGTCAAAAGTCAACAAATAGTCAAACATCATATACAGTCAACCGAAAGTCAAACAATACAAACTAGGGATTACATAAATTTTCTTCTTCTTCTTCTTCAGCGGAACTATAACCTGGTCCATAAGCTGGAGTGGCAGGCCGGACGGAGCAGTACGAGGATCACAATGAGTGGCTCAGGAGGTACCAGACGGAGTGCCAGATGGAGGGACACCTGTCTCAAATCAACGTTCTTCTCTGTATATATTAAGTAACGAGATGGTCCGACTCATCAGCGCGTCGACCGCCTCCTTCGTGGGTCGGGTACTAGTTATAGAGGTCGAGGATCGAGACAGGTCGTCTGGCATAGGGTCCTTGCCTATGGAGACAAGGAACTCATTTAGCGCAGTCATCATCCACTCGTAGTCCCTCAGCATCCTCTCGCTGACCGGATCCGAGGCATTAGTAGTCTTCCTCTTCTCCGAAAGCGGGTGTCCAACTCCCGGGACCCAGTAGCGGGTCCCGTCTCCCAACCCTAAGCGCGCCGCCTCCATGACTGCGTTAACTTGTTCTTGCTGCGTCAAGGAGGGTGTACATGATAAATCGCCACATTGAATCTGCGATTCCCGAACTTTGTTTTCGAGAATTTCCTTTAGCGCGTCCTGTACAATAAATGAAATATTAAAATGTAATTTGTAAGTATAATTGTTTGCTTATCTTACAACTTACGTTCGATCTCTCGTGCTTTCGGCTCCTCCACCCATTCTTTTTCGGGTTCCACCCTATTTCAAAAAAGAATCTTTTTATCGGGGGTAAAGGCAAAGCTTCCTCCTCACCCTCGGCCACTCGAGGGAGTTGACTATACCCTCCCCTTATTTCAGTCAAACAGTCAAATAAAGATATCTAAATAAGTATTGTAATAAATTTCCTACCTCCATCAAGGAATCCCTCCTCCGTGTGTTGGACATAGAACCCGCCCCACTCGGGTTCTGCAGCTGCTGCCTATTGATTCTATTAACTTCAACTTGGTGCTAGTTTTTTAACAAAATAAAAAATGTTAGTCAATAAAGAGAATTATTTATTTAATACAATTTAAAGTAATATTATTACTTGAGCTCCCTCCGAGTGCCACAGCTTTAAAGTTCTCTCCCAATTCTCCGGTGTCTGATCGTCGGGTTTCGTACGGGTAGCATAATATTTTCTCTTGATTCGGTTCTTGTGGTCGCTAAAGCCCTTACCACACTTGTTGCTCAGCATAATTTTTATTTCATTCCAATCTCGGCGAGCCTCCCAATCCTCAACTAAAAAGAATTCATGTTCACAAATAACCCAAATTCAATATAATTGTATAGTTAACGACAAACGAATAAAAAGAAGTTTAAGTCAACTTACCCTCAAGTGTCTCATTATATTTCTCTTCTCTTCGGAGGGGACTATTCTACAGTTCTTGTAGTATAGGGGAACCGTCTTCCAAATGGTATGGTTGACGACCTCACCCACGTGATGCGAGTAATTGTCGACAGGGTTCCACGTTTTGTCATATGAGCAAAACTCCATGGGAAGTCTCCCTCCGAACTTTTTCTTTGACCTAACGACTGAAGCTAGATTCGTTTTGCCCCTTGGCTTTCGGGCCTTATTCCCTGTTTAATGTTACGATTAAATTATTTTAGTAAAAATTATATTTACAGAAAAATAATACTTGGTGTATTGCAACCCCCGATCGAATTATTAAGAATCGAAGTGGGATCGTTACCGTTGCCATCTCCTGCGTGTCCACGTGCCACTGCTGCCATCTGAGGAAATAAAATACAATTTTACCCCCTAAACTTTTACAAAATACACTAAGGCACCTAAATTATCTAATACATTCACTAAGGCCCTAATTGTTTTTTAAAATTTAAAATTTCACCCCTAAACTTTTAAACATTATACTAAGGCACCTAAATTTTCTAATAAACTCAATAAGGTCCTAAATGTTTTAAAAAATTCAATTTTACCCCTAAACTTTTAAAAAATTCACTAAGGCACCTAACTTTTCTAATAAATTCACTAAGACCCTAATTTATTTAAAAATATCAATTTTACCCCTAAACTTTTATAAAATACACTAAGACACCTAAATTATCTAATAAATTCGTTAAGGCCTTAATTTTTTAAATTTTTTAAATTTTACCTCTAAACTTTTAATATACACAAAGGCACCTAAAGTTTCTTAAAATTTCACTAAGGCCCTAAATGTTTTAAAAAAGTCAGTTTTACCCTTAAACTTTTATAAAATTCACTAAGGCACCTAAATTATTTACAAACTATTCCCAAGACCCTAAATTACATAATTACACCTAATACTAATATAAAAAATGCAAATTTACCCTAAAACTATCTAAAACCTACATAATAGCCCTATATTTTATTTTCCCAAAACAATTTTAACTACAAATTGTACCCAAATATCAATTTATTCCAATTATATAAAAAAAATAAACAAATCCAACCTAAAAAAATAAGCTTCTAAAGATGTTTTCATAAAATTAAATACCTAATAAATTAGCTAAATCTTAACTATATATTCAGATTACATATAGGGCTAAAAAAGTGTGATTTTTTTTAATTTTTTGGAAATGGATAAAATTAAAAAAAAAAAGAGGTTAGATTACATACCTTCTTTCCCGAGATTGTAGGTTGTTATCAAGTTATTTCATCACCCCATAACAAAAACAAGTGAGAAAACACAAGTTAGTTTCTAAAAATAAATGGTTGAAAAATTGAATGATTTTGTTGTTATTTACCTTGATTGATGATGTTGGAAGGTTGGGAAATGATAATCCTCTATTCGTCGGAGCTTGGAGGTGCTGGAATTTCCGAATTGAAGTGGAGAGAAATGGAGAAAAAAGGGGTGTTGAAGATGAATAGTGACTCGGCGGATTCTTTATATTTTTCGGGGAGATCTTTAGCGAGGACAAAGTCCACGCTAAAGTCTGATGTCGTCGCCAAAGATAGGGGCAATTTGGAAGGCGGGAATGTTGACCGCCTTACGCGTGCCTAAATTTTTCACACCCAAGCTTTAGCGAGTACTTTGTCGTCGCAAAAGACTAAACGTCTTTAGCAAGGAGTACTTCATGATGAACTCCTCGCTAAAGACGTCTAGTCTTTTGTGACGACAAAGTCCTCGCTAAAGGCCGTGATTTTTTTTTACATAACTATGTTTAATATTTATGATACATAACTATTTTTCCTATTTTTTAAAAATTTAATACATAATCATTATCCAAAACTATTATATATCATAACACAATTACACATCATAATCAAAATAATTCAAACGTTGAAAAATTATGAAAAAGATTATGTGTTTGAGGGTTTAGATTTCTAGTTTCCATTTGAGAAGTGAATTGCAATCGGTAATTGGAGTTTTAAAATGTATAATATGAAGAGACTTTATCATAACACAATTACAAATCGGAATCAAACTAATTCAAACTTTGAAAAATTATGAAAAACATGATAAAATATATAATAAAACCTTATTAATACACAACTAAGCAGTCTCGTGCCCATCATCAACTATTACGGGTTTATCGTCACTATCAACATCATACTCTCCAAAGGTGTCATCATGATATTCATCATCAGCGGGATCAGCGGGTTTTGGTACAAGGTTAAAAATTGAAAGATCGATCTTTATCCCTTGTCCAGTAGCCAATTTAAACAAAGGGTATTCCGAATCCAAGTTCGTATTGGAAATCGATTCTGCACCAAATTGTCCGGGACTCCATCTGTGACGGACTTAGTTAACCTTATAGCCAATTGGGTAGAAAAATTGACCATTCGAATGTGGATTATAATCGCCCTGACGGGGTTTGTAACACCTTAGAATAGCTCCTAAGTCCATCCTGACGGGGGTTAGGGGACTTTAGAATCCCGACTAGTACTAGTTACCATTTTGACCCTTTAAGTTTATTTCGGCGAAACCCTTGCAAAACTCAAGTACTATTTCTCATTCTTGCGTCCACTCATATTTCCGTGCGTCTCATTATTTGAATAAGTTAGTTTAATATTTTCTTTTATTTGTACTTCAGTCTTTAATAAAAAACAAAACAAATATTTGTCATTCAAACAACTATTTCCATTTATTGCATAACACTTTAGTCATATCCAACCCGTCCCTGAAATCGAACCTGTACACTTGCCTCTTAGGTGTGTTATTTTAGAACACACAAGGAGACACCAAATTTTTGGCGCCGCTGCCGGGGAACGAACCTGGGTCACCCGCGTGATAGGCGGAAATACTTACCACTATACTACAACGAGTAAGAACATTATTTGAGTGTAAACTCAAGCTCGTGGACAATTGTTGATGGTAAGTAAGGAGAGAGCCAAAAGCTCACTTCAAATTTACCAAATATACTTACCACACCGTCCCTAAGCCTACGCTAAAACCATAAAGTCCTCGTGATTCCTAGATATATGGTAAGTTAATAAGAAATATGCTAAGTGGAGCGTTCAAAGCGAGTAAGGATCGAGAAACACCCTATTGTCATCATAATGAGATAAGTACAAGTGTAACCTTCTAGCATTGCGACTTAAATTTGATGATTGAGATTATTTGTGATTGATTTTTGCATGTAAGTTTATGTATATTAATTCGTAACTTTTGCTATATGAGATTTATTTTGAGTATTGCTTTGGGTGTATTCATTAGCTTCTACATTCTTGCATCTACTTTAGGCCCTTGTTTTTAGTTCTACTTTGTCAAAACGACAAAGGTTTGAGTTGGGGGTCTTGATGTCTCCCATTTTGTTCTAATTATATGCCTATAGGAGACATCATATTTTGGGTTTATTTGATTAGTCCAATAGACTTTTAGTATTGAATCGTTATATTTCATTTTCCATCCTTGAATTCTAGTATTTTTTATTTACCAAGTTTTTGGCGCCGCTGCTGGGGACGCTAGCGTGTGACCACGGTGTTATCCGTAAGTGTTTTAGTTGTTATTTTTATTTCAGTTTATTTTTTTGGTTTTACGCTTTTCTTTGTTTTGCTTATTCTCAGGTTTATAGGTTTGGTGTATGCTCTCGAATCCTGAGAGATTAGTCCGAGATAAGAATAGGAGAGAAAGAGAAGCAAAAGAAAAAGCAAGGTTAGAAGAAGAAATGGAGGATCTAAACATTCATAATATTGAAGATCCAGGAATTCAGTTGGATGAAAACGGTCTTCCGATAGTTCCACCAGCGTTACCAGTTCCACTGGTAGGAGTCCAATATGTTCAATTTCCAATTCCTCCGGGAGGCCAACAACCACTTAACGATAATGGTGCAGAATTTCAAGATGATGGGCCGCGACTCTTCCAACCTTATAACTATAGACCTTTCCGTTTACCACCACTAGGACTTCGTCCTCCCGCTATTCAAGGAATTCGATTCAGACCAGACATGGGAATGATTAATCAGTTTACTAATATTGGATAGTATAGTGGTGTAGCTCGTGAAGATACTATTCGAACTATGTATAAGATTATGAAAATTTGTGATGCATATGTCACTCCTGGAGTAACCCATGAACAAATGTACTTTCATATGTTTCCGTTTTTCCTCACCGGAGGAGCGAGTGAGTGGTACGATCAGCAACCACATGATGAGATTTTGACTTGGACCAACTTCAGACAGCGTTTTTCGACAGGTATTATCCTCAAAGTGTTAGACTTAGTGGGCAGTTAGATGTTGCTAGTTTCCATCAAGAGAGAGGAAAAAATGTAGGTGTTGCGTGGATCATTTTCAATCCTTATTACGAAAATTCCCATTACATGGGTATTCACTTGAGTTACAGCTTAATATATTTTATCAAAGTTTAGATGAAGCCGCGAAAGAGAAAATAGATACTATGTGTCAAGGTGGCCTCATGATGGTCACAAAAAATCAAGCTCTAGCTATTATGGACATAATTGTAAATAATGAAATGAGTTGGCAACCTTCGAGATCAGCATTTAGAGTTTCTGAAAAAGGTACTTTGAATCTAGACACAGAACAGCCTTGAATGCTAAAATAGCCGCACTTGAGAACAAGCTTAAACAGATAACTATGTCGAGTAAAGCTAATGTGAATGTGGTAAATGAACCAGAGATATGTCCTAATTGTGGGGCAAATGATCACGGCTGGGAAGAATGTGCTAATAACCCAAAATATGTATGTTTCGTTAATCATCGAGGTAATAATTATTCAGGTGGTCAAGGGTATGGAAATCAAAATAGAACATCCAGGCTTTCAGTATTTGAATCCACATTGGGCAACCAATCCAGGAACCTATCAACAAAGGATTATGGGAACAATTACCAGTTTAAGTCGCAAAACCAATACCAAGGGAACCAACCTAGAGCCGATCATGAAGCCTATTCTGATACGCTAGCTCAAAAGGCGGTTCCTTCTCGACCTCAAGAAGGCGCAGTCACCGCAAATGATTTAGCACTTACCTTGACACAATACATATCCAATGCTAATAGTAAGTCATCTATACTTGAAGATCAGTTATCTCGATTCATAGACACCACAACTGTTAAAGAGAACAAGATGGAGGAAATGTTAAACTCACATACCTCTTCGTTGAAAATCTTAGAGAATCAAATATCAAAGATCGCAAATTCCTTAAATGTTTAAGGCCAAGGCCAACTCCCAAGTGATACAGAAATTCCTAAACAAAGGAAGGATTGTAACGTGATCAGTACTAGAAGTGGTAAGAAATTGCATCCACCACCTTTCCCGGTTATTAAAGAAAAAGAAGTAACTAGAAAAGAAAAACTTTTGGAGGAGGTGGAAGAGAAAGATGAGGAACCTGAAGTGGTAGAAGTGGAGAAGATTCTGGAAGTTCTGAAAAAGAAAGATGTTGTAGAAACCCGTCCTCCTCCACCTTTCCCCTCAAGAGTTCAGAAAAAGGGGATATGGTCGAATATCAAAGATTTTTGAATAGGGTGAGAGGTCTCAATGTTAACATTCCGTTATTAGAAGCCATTAAAGACATACCGAAGTATGTGAAGTTCTTAAAGAGGGACCTCACCAACAAGAGACCATATTGTGATAATGAAATGATAGGATTACCAGAAAAGTGTAGTGCAGTCTGTCAAAGTAAGTTGCCACCTAAGCTGCTTGATCCTGGGAGTTTTATGATTCCAATTTCGATTGGTAATGAGTGGAAAGGAAAAGCTTTATGCGATTTGGACGCGAGTATTAATCTCATGCCCAAATCAATTTTTGATAAGTTGGGGATGGGAGATACGAGACCTACCTCTATGGTCCCACAAATGGCGGATAGATCCCTCGTGAATCCTGAGGGACGAATCGAAGATGTCCTCGTCAAGGTTGGTACTTTAGTTTTTCCCGTTGATTTTGTTATTCTTGAATACGATGTAGATAGGAATGTACCCATCATTTTGGGACGACCATTCCTAGCCACGGGGTGTACTTTAATTGATGTAGAAAACAGAGAATCAACCATGAGAATCCAAGACGAGGAGGTGAAGTTTAATGTGTTTAGAGCTATGAAGTTTCCAGATGTTCCAGGAGATTGTTTCCGAATGGATATAGCAGAACACGCCACGCAAGAGGTATTTGATTTTTTTAACTATGATGATATCTTGCAGGCTGCGTTAACACTTGATTTATCGGGGATGATGGAAGAGCTCGCCGAAACAGCGACAACTCTTAATTATGAGATTCCACAGTATAGGCGTTCAGCCTATGAACCGTTACGAGATGCAGGGGAGATTGAACCTCAAAAGAAACCATCTATTGAATCTCCCCTAAAGTTAGAAGAGAAACCACTTCCGTCACACTCGAGGTATGCATATTTAGGCACTAATAACACTTTACCTGTTATTGTTTTAGCTAATTTAGTAGGTCCTCAAGAAGACAAACTGTTGCGTGTACTAAGAGTCAAGAAAGAGGCGATAGGTTGGACTATTGCTGATATCAAAGGTATTAGCCCCTCCTATTTCCAACACAAGATCATTTTAGAGGATGATAGTACACGTTCAGTTGAAGGACAAAGAAGGTTGATGCCTGCAATAAAAGAAATGGTAAAGAAGGAAGTTATCAAGCTACTAGATGCGGGGATCATCTACCCCATATCTAGTAGTGATTGGGTGAGTCTAGTTCAATGCGTACCAAAGAAGGGTGGTATCACCACCATCATGAATGATCAGAATGAAGCCATACCCTCAAGAACCGTAGTTGGATGGAGAGTGTATGGATTATCGTAAGTTGAACAAAGAAACTATAAAAGACCATTTTCCACTTCCATTTATCGATCAGATGTTGGACAAGTTAGCAGGTAAAGAATATTATTGTTTCTTAGATGGTTATTCAGGTTACAATTAGATATGCGTAGATCCAGATGACCAACATAAAACCACATTCACATGTCCTTTTGGCACTTTAGCATACCGAATGATGCCTTTTGGACTGTGTAATGAACCTTCTACCTTCCAACGTTGCATGATGACAATATTTGGAGATATGATTGATCGATTCCTTGAGGTATTTATGGATGATTTTTCTGTTTTTGGAGATAACTTTGATGATTGTTTGCAAAATCTAGAGAAAGTATTAATTAGATGCAAGGAAACCGACTTGGTCTTGACCTGGGAGAAATGCCATTTTATGGTTCGTGAAGGTATAGTTTTGGGACACAAGGTATCGAGCGTTGGTTTAGAAGTTGATCGTGCAAAGATTGAGGTTATCAAAACTCTTCCCCCTCCTATTTCTGTCAAAAGGGTAAGGAGTTTTCTAGGCTATGCTGGGTTTTATCTCCATTCTATCAAAGATTTTTCCAAGATTTCAAAACCTTTGTGTAACTTACTCGAAAAGGACACCGAATTCCTTTTTGATGAAGCTTGTATGAAGGCATTCCAAGAGCTTAAAGAGAAACTTATTACTGCGTCGATTGTGTTGCCACCTGATTGGAAGATTCCCTTTGAAGTTATGTGTGATACTAGTGACTCAGCTATGGGTGATGTGTTGGGTCAAAGAAAAGACAAGGTATTTCACTCTATTTACTATGCGAGTAAGACCTTCACTAGTGTTCAAATTAAATATACAGTGACTGAGAAGGAACTTTTAGCGGTTGTTTATGCCTTTGACAAATTTTGTTGCTATCTCCTTGGGGCAAAAATTGTTATATTCACCGATCATTCCGCTATTAAGTACCTTATAGAAAAGAAAGATGCTAAGCCACAATTAATTAGATGGGTCTTATTTCTACAAGAGTTCGATTTAGAGATTTGAGATAGAAAGGGGTGTGATAATCAATTTGCAGATCATTTGTCTCGTCTTGAAGGTTCTGAGTCGAATAGTGGTCCTGAGTTAGTTAAAGAAGAATTCCCCGATGAAATTTTATTTGCAGTATATGATGTTGCTCCGTGGTATGCAGACATTGCGAATCTTATTGTAAGTGGCACCTTTCCCGAAGGAGCCACATCACAGGATAAGAAGAGGTTGATAAGTCGTGCTAGATAGTTGTTTTGGGAGGACCCTTTCCTCTACAAAGTATGCAGTGATCAAATAGTAAGAAGATGTATACCTGAGAAATATGTTCTATTAGTAGTTGCAGCATGTCACGATTCACCTTATGGAGGACATTTCAAGGGCGACCGCATAACTGCTAAGGTACTACAATTCGGTTTTTATTGGCCTACATTACATAAGGATTGTCATGAGTATGTTAAGAAGTGTCATAGATGCAGTTTACTGGTAATATATCCAAGAGGGATGAAATGCCATGTAACAATGTTCTTGAAGTTGAAATATTTGATGTTTGGGGTATTGATTTCATGGGTCCCTTTGTACCATCCAATGGAAATCAATACATCCTATTAGCTGTTGATTACGTGTCTAAATGGGTAGAGGCTGTAGCTCTACCAACAAATGATACGCGAGTAGTGATTAAATTTTTGAAATCTCATAATTTCACTAGACATGGCACACCTAGAGTTATTATCAATGATGGAGGTTCACACTTTGTGAACAAATATCTAAAGACAGTTCTTGAGAAGAATGGGATAATACATCGTGTATCTACCGCGTATCATCCACAAGCCAATGGTCAAGCCGAGGTTTCAAATCTAGAGGTAAAATCTATTCTAGAAAAGACTGTTGGTCCTACAAGAAAAGATTGGTCAATGAAGTTAGATGATGCTTTATGGGCTTATCGTATTGCATTCAAAACTCACGTTGGTGCATCTCCGTATCATATGGTTTATGAAAAGGCTTGTCACTTACCTCTCGAACTTGAGTTAGGTGCATATTGAGTTATAGGACAGTTGAATTTAGATCCTACTTTAGCCGGTGAGAATCGTATGATGAAGCTGAATGAACTTGATGAGTTTCGATTACATGCTTATGAAAATGCGAAGCTTTATAAAGAAAACACTAAGAGATGGCATGATAATCGTATTCGTGTTAAGAGATTTGAAGTTGGACAGAGGGTCCTTAAATACAACTCCAAGTTTAGTAATTATCCCGGTAAGTTAAGGTCAAAATGGTCTAGTCCTTACATTGTGACCAAAGTCCCGCCTCATGGAGCCATAGAGATTGAACACCCATTCGAGAACCGCACTTTCATGGTGAATGGTCATCGATTAAAGATTTATCATGGAGGAAAAGATATCAATCACTCGGAAGATCCACATCCCGGGGAGGTCATGTACATCCTTGAGGCTCCTTAGAAGCGAGAGGTAACCCATCGAGCTTAACGACGTTAAACAAAAGCCAATTAATTGTATATTAGTTCAACTTTTTTGTGTAAATTAAATTAATTTTTGTTGATTAGTGTTTATTTTTAAGAAATGAGAAAGGGTAGTTGTTTTTGATGGTTTCAGGAGTACAAACGTCATGAGTTTGGGGTTAAAAGATTGACAAAGTGAAAATTTTGGTAGAATTCAGGGAGGAAACCGGGAACCCGGTTTCGTGCTGACCAGGAACCCGGATTCGACGCTGAAGAACCCCAACTTTCTGACTAGTGCGTAAAGGGAAACGCAAAGAGTTGCGTCGGGATTCGCTCCAGCGACAAAAACCGGGAACCCGGTTTCGCGCTGATCGGGAACCCGGTTTTGGCTCTGAAGGACTCCAACTCTCTGACCCTTGCGTGTACTCAGACGCAAGGGGTCGCGTCCAGCTAATCATCACTCGCGCCTTTGACGCAAACCGGGAACCCAGTTTCGAAGAGCAATTCTCTGACTATTGAGTGTGCTCAGACGCAAGGAGACCGCTTCCAGGTAAAAAAAATCGAATTTAGTAATTTTCTTTGCGCCGACATAGCGACAAGAACCGGGAACCCGGTTTTGTTACTGTGTTAGGCGGTTTTGAAGCTTCTAACCCTATATATTTTACTTCCTCATCAAGTTAGCCTCCAATTTAGTTTCTCAGCTTCTCACCACTCCGAAAATCATCAACAGAACATTATAAAATCATCAAATCCTAGCCTCTTTCCTCACACAAACACATAATCAACTCATACCTCTCCCAAAATACCATCAAAATCAAGTTTTTCTTCAAGAAATTTTATTCACCCAAGATTTAAATCTACCCAATAATCCTCTCCAAACACATAAAATAGCCTTTACCCATATCATAACTCAACTTAATCTTTCGTTTCTTATCCTCAAAACATCAAAGTTCAAAACTTTCCTCTAGTTTTTTACTTTTGAAGTTTTGAGTTTGGGGTGAGTTGAGATGACTAACCGCACAGATTCTTTCAGCTATTCTCAAAGAAACAATCCTGGTGCTACACAAGAAAGGGCTATTGAGATTCCAGATTCTGCTCCTAAACAAAAAATTGGAGAAATTCAACCTGCTATGAAGAGGAAGGAAACCCCAAGTAAGGCTACTTCTGCTAAGCCTACTTTGGTTGATGACGAAGAAGAGATTGAAGAGGAAATTCCTAATGAACCCGTTTCAAAACCAAGAGCTACCCAAAGAAAATATATAGCACATAAGCCAAAGAGAGTAGCAATGAGTTGACCTGATCAGGTTCGTGACAGGATTAATTATTTGAAGTTTGGTGTTGAAAAAGGATTCCCTTCCGGTATTATGAACAGTGAGTTTAAGAGTTATGCTATTGCTTGTGATAAGTTTGGGTGGACCGAATTGAGACAAAGAAACCTTACTTTTATCCCCATTAAGCATACTTTTGATAAATATATGATAGTAAATAGTGGATTTTAGGGGTTAGTATAAAACGCACTTTAATTACATGTAAACATAGGTAATTGATAGGAAGAATTAATAAACAATGCAAAAGAAGTAAACTTGTACTTAAGGAAAATGTTTGGTTTGTAGAACGTGAGATCCAAATTAGTAGAGAACCCACTTAGGTATGAATTAGAGGCGAGCTATGTATTTAGGAATAGGGGCAGTTCTTTGCTAGCCATTTGAGACCTTTTTAGCCTTCTATCCCTTGTATTAATATTATCCGTCTTAGCCCAATTTCGAGCCTTATAGCCTTTCTTTTGTCGCCATGATATAATCCGATATCCCCTTAGTTTATTAGAAATTTCCAAATGACCCGCACTTGAATCACGATCCCGAGACCTGTCTCGAGCTTGAGTTTTGGGTGGTGGGTCCATACTTGGGAAATCATTTTGGAAGGGAATTATATGTGTCTATATTAAGGCACAATTTCAGATGATGATTATCAATTGTAACCCTTTGCCGGGATTGAAAAAAAATAGGATGTCAATACAGTAAGGACCGGGAACCCGGTCACCACAAACCGGGAACCCGGTTTGCTTCTGTACAAAAAAAAAGAGAAAAAGAAGAAGAAAAGAAAAAGAAAAATAAAGAAAGAATAACTTACCCGGCAAAGGGGAATCTTCTGGGAATCATCTTATATGTATTGAGTTAAATTGGGGATGCTAAATTAGTGCATCAAATGAGTTTAGTGAGAACATTATTCGAGTGTAAACTCAAGCTCGTGGACAGTTGTTGATGGTAAGTGAGGAGAGAGCCTAAAGCTCACTTCAAATTTACCAAATATATACATACCACACCGTCCCTAAGCCTACGCTAAAACCGTAATGTCCTCGTGGTTCCTAGATATATGGTAAGTTTATAGGGAATATGTTAAGTGGAGCGTTCAAAGTATGGGTGAGCAAATGAGAACCAGAAAACCAAACCGAACCAAAAACCCGAAAAAAACCGAACCAAAAGACGAATAACCAAATGGTTCGGTTTTTAATTTTTCAAAAAACAGAATTTTTTGGTTCGGTTCGGTTTACTACGCAAAATTCGAACCAAAAAAACTGAACTGAAGAAGGTAAAAATAGAGAATGTGTGAACTTCTTTTATAAGAATTATGTGGGAGAAAATTCTATTGAGAATTTATCATCTACGTGAAATTTTAGTAATTCTATTCGATGGTGCTATAAGTGATAATTTTTTTTATATCACTTAAAATTATAAGTATTCATTAGTTGATTAATTTTGTAAATCATGATTGTATGAAGTAGGAAGTAATAGATTTAAATTTATTATAGTATTGTAAATTAATATAAGTATTGTTAGGTTATAAGTTTATATTTAATTGATATATTTATAGCTCGACAAGTAATAGTAGCTTAATTGTATTGTAATATTAGTCTCTATTGGACAATGTATTTAAAGAAATTGGGTGAAATTATTATTGACTAAGCATCCGAATTCGAAGTAAACCAAAATCGAACCAAAACGAACCAATTCGGAACCAAAAACCGAATGTGGAATCAAATGCGAACCACCCGATTTGGTTAATAAATTATAAAAAACGAAATATTTGGTTTGGATCCGGTTTCGGTAAAAAACCGAGACGAACCGAACCATGCTCACATGTGGTTTAAAGCGAGTAAGGATCGAGGAACACCCTATAGCCTTCATAATGAGATAAGTATAAGTGTAACCTTCTAGCATTGCGTCTTTAATTTGATGATTGAGATTATTTGTGTTTGATTTTCGCATGTAAGTGTATGTATATATTAATTCCTAACTTTTGCTATATGAGATTTATTTTGAGTATTGCTTTGGGTGTATTCATTGGCTTATACATTCTTGCATCTACTTTAGGCCCTTGTTTTTAGTTTTACTTTGTCGGGACGACAAATATTTGAGTTGGGGGTCTTGATGTCTCCCATTTTGTTCTAATTATATGCCTATAGGAGACATCATTTTTTGTGTTTATTTGATTAATTTAATAGACTTTTTGTATTAAATCGTTATATTTCATTTTCCATCCTTGAATTCTAGTATTTTTCATTTATTAAACTTTTGGGCGTAAAATCGTTTGTTTTAGTGTAAAGTTTGTAGGTTTCTAATAATATCAAGGAGATGAATAAAGAATAGAAGTCTTAGATCATGTAAAGAAGTCAAAAGCAAGAAGAAATATCCCAAAGAATTGACAAATTATAGCTGCAAATCTGGAAGGCTAATGGTAATTGCTGATTTCGAGCCACTTAAAGATGGATTCAGCCTCTGAGTTGTAAAGAAGATTCGTTTCTTATCGAGTTACGAAGAATTAGCAAGTTGAATGAGTCAATTCGAAGTTAAATTGAGAAAGTTACATCATTTTTAGTGAAGGGTGTACAGCAGTTACTGGATTTTGGGCTTGAAGAGTGGACTTGTGTCATTTAATATTTAATTATTCATTTAAAATAGCCCAAGTCCGATTTTAGTAGTATAAAAGGACCTTTTGACTTTATTTTTATACACAATTCATTCTACACAAGTCAGAGTATCAGAAAGAAAGTCAGAGCAAGGAAGAGAAGAAAGCTAAGAAGTTGGAGAAAGTCATCTTCTCCAAATTCGCAGCCCAATCAATTCCCTAATTAGGTTTTATATCCTTTTAATTCTGTAATACATTATGAATTCCTTTATTTCTATTTTCTTAGTTTTTATTTCAATAATGAGCTAAACCTTTTAAGTGCTTGAGAATCGCTACATGGGTTGATCCCCAATTCATTTGATTAATGTTTTTCTGATTTGGGATTTTTATAATTTAATTTGAATTGGGCAATTAGTAAACTATTTACTATTTTTAATCTGATCAATTAGATATAGGAAATAGTAATTAAGCTATTCACTTTGGTGGGGAAGTGATCGCCTTGACGGGGGCTTAATTACGGACGTAGGTAATAAACGTAATGTAGAAATTATTGATCCTGACAGACTTAGTTAACCTTATAGCCAATTGGGTAAAGAACTTGACCATTCGAAGGTGGATTATAATCTCCCTGACTGGGTTTGTAACACCCTAGAATAGCTCCTAAGTCCACCCTGACGGGGGTTAGGAGAATCTAGACTCCCGACTATTACTAATTACCAATTCGACCTTTAAAAGAAGCATTGATTAAGTTTATTTCGGTGAAACCCTTGCGAAACTCAAGTACTATTTCTCATCCTTGCGTCTACTCATAAATTATTTTCTTGCATCTCATTTATTTGCATTAGTTAATTTAATATTTTATTTTATTTGCACTTCAGTTTATAATAAAAAACTCAAACAAATATATTATTCATTTACTTTTCTTGTCATTCGAACAACTATTTCCATTTACTGCATAACGCCTTAGTCTTATCCAATCCGTCCCTGAGATCGAATTCCCAGTACCGGATATTATTTGGACGACCCGTACACTTGTAGTACGTGTCTTGCCTTTTTAGGTGTGTTAATTTAGAACACACAAGGAGACACCAAAATCCCTTAGTCAAAGTCAAAGAGGAAGAGTTTGGATATATTTGGAAAGTAAAGAAGCTGCCAAAATTGCAGATACGTCAACTAATTAAATTGCTCCAAAAATTTGGTCAGGAATTAGGAGGAGCTTTTTATATGAGCAGATAGATCTTTTAATTTCGGTCGTTTCCATATATATATATAACATTAAATTCTGATCAGTAACGAAAGAGATATGACCAAATCAAAATCTATAAAGGTTTATCCTGTCCTACAAGTTAGGAATACGAATTTTGGTAAGATTAGGACTCCTTAACTTGGGGGTTACTCCATATTTTGACCAGAGGTCTATATATACCCATTCCTACCTTAGAGAAATCATCATTGCTCAGTTCTTAATCAATATTACACCAAAAAATCATCAAGAACAGGACGATAAGAAGGAGTTGGAAGCTATTCATGTCATTCTAACCCTTCACCTTTGTAATTAATTTTCTTTCTTTCTCTAATATGAACTAATTCTATTTAGCTTGAGATTAGTATAATGGTATGAACCCTAGACTTGTTTTGTATCTATTTTAAATATGGATGTCCTTATACATTTAACTGAAATTAGTAGTCTTATCTATGTTTTTATATGCTTTGATGTATTGGTTGTAGTTCTTGCGGTTGCAAACGTATAGGATTACCATAGTAGTTAGATGGTTACCTGGAAGGGGTGTCTAATTATTGAAACACCACATAAACGTCTAGTGTGCGGTAGTGATCCTGACGGGATTGCCTAACTAGATAGTCACTAGGGTTTGAGATTAACCACTGATCACTGCAGGGTCACCTAGCTCAAGTCCCCTAGTAATTGTTAAGGTCGCCACCTAAGTCCACCCGAAAGGGTGTTAGGAGGAATATAAAATACTGGCTATTTCATATCACACAATTCTCCCTTACATAAATAGGTCATAACACAAGGCTAGTGGGGATTACTTGCTATATCTCGAGCTAAACTCTCATACTACTTCTTTATTTCTATTTATTTTCATGTCTTTATTTTATTTAGTTAATTGTTTAGAGTCTTAAAAACCAAACAAATATTTTAGAGTCTTTTAGCGTATTATTCTTCTAATTTCTTTTACTGCACTTTATATTTGCATTAGTCCTAGCTAACTTTCGTAGTCCCTACTAACGAATTCTATTTATCAACTAAACTTGCATACGATTTGGGATACTTGCAATGAGTAACGTAATGGGATAGGGTGTTCAGTTCTTTTAATATTTATATCATTATTTTATCACACCCTAACCACCACCATGGGCGTATAAGGCTGAAGGGGGAGTTGACGTCTAGGCTTGCCTAGACGGCGATTTCTACAACATGGTGGGAATGCAGAAGGAATTTGGATAGGAGGACTGTTTATGAAGATTAATCACACTTCATTGAGGGATTACTTTTAGCCGAACAACTATGAGCTAAGGAATTTGAGGTGGAGATGGATTCGTGGGAAACTATCAAACTTTTGGAACAATTAGTAGTTGAGAAGGGATTAGAACGGATTTGATAACTATTTATCAATCTATACATATACATATACATATACATATACATATACATATACATATACATATATACATACATACATATACATATAAATATATAGAGAGAGAGAGAGAGAGAGCAAGCGCGGATTGAACGATTCTAAGTGACACAGTTATTGTTGTCCCTCGATAGGCGTACAGAGATTCGCCCAATGGTTTGTGTAGACTAATCACACGAAACAAATACAGAGGAATGTCGAAATTGGTGTATAACCTTATTTTCAGGGTGATCCAATATTGTATTAATCTAGTTATTTTACCACGGTTTTTTACTTGCTATGTAAAAATAATAATTTATTGATATAATATTTTTAAAAGTATTTTTAATACATGCTTTACCTAATATAAAATATAACATGCCATAGCTAAACACTAACCTTAAAAAACCCTAACAAAAAGAACAAGTTTAATAGTTCTGACTATACGGCGAAAAATAAAAGTTGCTCGAATATAACTAAAAGAATTTCTGGAATGATAGGTTATGTAATTAAATTTTACTCCCTCTGCTTTCATAAAGTTTGTTCACTTACTAAAATTGGTGTTTTAAAATGTTTGTCCACTTAGTATTTCAAGACACTTTTTTCCAATTTTTTCCATTACTACTCTTGTTAAAAAAATTAAATTTATAGTTCCAATACACATTTAAGATATCAAGACACTTTATGAAGAGTAATTTTGTAGGGATTGTAATCATCAATTTTCTTAATTCGTGTGAAAAGTAAAATGAATAAAATTTTTGAAAGAGAGTGAGTACCATTAATCTCACTACGCTCTAAAAAAGAAACCGGAAACATCTTCACTATTAATAGAAAAGTTAATATAGAAGCTGCCAGAGATAGAGATTGAGAAGGGTAAAGAAGAAATTGACATCATTAAAAATTAGAAAAACAAAGGAAATTGTGTGGGAGTAAAAAGGTTGAGAAAATATATGGTTGCATTCTCAAATCCCAATGAACGTATGTGTTTCTGAGAGAGAGAAGGACGAGGGTAAGGGGTGGGAAAAGGACGTGTGCATGGGGTGATTAGGTCTCACACATTCAGCTGTAGTTTTCAAAGTTAAGAGGGTGAGTAGTGAGAGCCCTTTTTGCTCGTTTCCCAATCTTCTTTATTTAAACCCTACATAGCTACACTTAATAAAGCCTTAAATGGCGGGCACCTATCCTTTGCTTCTTACTACTCCTATATTACCTTTACCAACTCAACTTCTCAAGGTCTATCTTGATCCCGACCAAATTAAATTATTTGGGTCGTCGTCAAAATTAATTGTTCGTCTTCTTGGAAAATATATATTTTTTGAAGTTAAAAATAAACATATTATAAATTCAGTTATTTTAGTCTACACCAGTGATTGATATAACACTATTATAAACATATTCTACTAAGATTGAATCTATAGTCTCGGATCTGATTATGTCTTTTTCGGAAGTCGAGTAGCCCTAACTTGGCTGAATACCCTCCACACTATTAAGTATTTCAGGTTAAATGGAAAAAGTTACATCATTCAAATGGGGTTTTATCTAAGTTTCGCGGATACTCTATTAAGTACTAAACAGTCAAACATGACAACTTCCCTCCATATGTTGTTTGGTAACTCTGAACTAATGGCATTCAAAGCTTCTATAAGAGTTCTACTATTCCTTTTTGCTATGCCATTTGATTGGGATGTGTATGAGGTAAGTTAATGTTTAACTGAATTACATTTCAAAAATATCTTTAAAGGAATTCGACCTATTTACACTGCCCCTATCAGATCTAAACCTCTTGATCTTCTCTATTTAGTTGATTTTAACATTATGTAAGTCAAAATGAACTAGTTCACATAGATTAGTCTTTCTAGTGGTCATGAATTAAAAAGGTTTTAGCATTCTTGGACTCTACACATATTTGACATTTAATGAAATTATCAATATTGTGAACAAGGACATATCTGAGTGTCCTTTAATATTACGAAATACTAAAGATTAAGAAGTCTTAAACTACCATGCCCCACACCTTTAAAGAATCAACATTATACAGAAAAGTATAAGTCTTTAATATATATATTTAACCCCACTAAGATCCATTTACCCTACATAGTCATCATTAAAGGTATACCTAATTCCTACCTACGGAAACTAATTTAAATCCACTTTGTTGAGACAAACTTCGAAAGTAGGTCTTTAAGGATAAAAGAAACAAAGAGAACAATAATTAACTCTAAGGTATTACCAAAGTAAATTTTAGATGAACGTGTTCTTTTTCAGAGGATGACGACAATGATTGAGTTTCTATGTAAAGGCATGCTTTATCAGCCACTTCCTCGAATGTTTGGAACAAAATCTTGATTGAGCATAAGTGTCTGGATGTTTTAGTATTGAGAATCCATTCACTCTTATTCTCCATCAAATGCCTCATCCATCACATCGGCGGTTACCTAGTCGGTTTCAGTTAGGTCAGCGACGGAATTTGGAGCTTGATCCTTTCTCTGGTCACACGGGTAGTCCTTGTGGTCTTCTTTCCCCACAGTGATAGCGCATGCCTTCAGACCTGTCTTTATTTACCCATAATTTATAGCTAGATTAGTCTTTGAAGTATAGCAATGTACGATAAATACTTATCCTTAAGGCGATTTGCCTCTTTGACTTGCAAATGACTAATCAATCTTTAAATGATCATTATTTTCTTTTGAAATATCTTCAAAATGATCTTCGCAGACTCCTATTTAGTGAACAGGTTCTTCGCACTATTCATGAGCCACCCTCTAGCAATCTAGGTACTATTCTTGAACTTGGCCTCGAGGGAGAGATGCTTTGGCAATTCTCTTTGGTAGTAGTTGCATTGCCAATAGGAGAAAACTCCACAAATACAAATGAAACAAGATCAAACTAGTCGAGACATGTTAGAAGTTTATATTCCCGGCGTTAGTAGTTTGAACACTTCACGAATTCTAACTTTAACCCATCGAGAAAAGCTTTTTCGTTAAATATTAAAGCAACGGCCAAAAAATGGAAAACCATTTCCGATAAGTGGTTTTAGTAAAATCCTTTTTAAATTGTTGGTAAAACAACAATAAAACTAATCAATATAATGGTAATCACAGTAAAATATAATCCAATATGAAAGTAAACTTATAACAAGATTACACGTTTAAATGAATATGAATTACAAACCTATAAGTATGATATAGATCTCGGTTTGGGACGATAGGCGGTCGACCAGGGCCTAGCGCCTAGGCGGGATTACACGGGGCCTAGGTGGAATTATACGGTTTTGAACGCCGATGTGTAATTTTGTATATTTAGTAATATATATGTAGTAATTATAGCAATTGTAACTATTTAAGTCATACAATTCGATGTCTCCTTATTTGTGATGATTTAATGTTAGTTGGAGACATCATTTTTAGTGATTTAGGAAGTCATTTAGTCGATTTTCTTGAGAATAACTACACTTTCCTATTTTGAGTCTTGATTTAGTAAATTGTTATTTTTAGAGCATATTGGGTTTAATTATTTATTTAGTGTGAAGCTTTAAAGATAATTATGAAGATTAATTAGATTCCAAGTCAAAGACTAAGAGATATGGAAAGAGATAAGCATGGTAATTGGAGATAAGGAGAGAAAAGCTAAAATCATGGAAAAGGAAAAGCTGCCTTAAATCTGAAATTTACCACCCACGACCACAAATCAGCTTATATCTCAAAATCGGTGTGGAATTTGGAGAAACGGTCAAGAGCAAAGTTGAATATCTTTCCGAGACGATGAATTTCGACTACTCATACGCGTCAAAAGGATGAGTATTGAAACTGACAAAAACGGGCCTGATTCCATGTTTTAGGGTTACGAAAATTGAGTTGGGCTTGAAGTCCACTACTTACCTTCTCCTTCAAGAAAACGAATTGGGGTTCCTAAAAACCTATAAATACACCCTTATACCATTGTAAACATGTCCTTACTCAGTTTCAAGTATAGGCTTAGTCCTTACTTATATTTTCCCAGTTCTAAACATTAGCTTAGTCCTTATATTCATTATTCATCCTTAGTATCAAGCTATTCATCCAAGAAGCAAGCTGACCTATAGAGGAAGACAAGAAGACGAAGTTGGAGAGTGACAAACTCCTCTTCTACATCTCACCTTCTCTATATTTAGGGTATTTAGCTATAGATTTATGCTCAACCATATTTCTAAACTTTTATTCTGTAAGTTTTACTTTTAATTGTTGGGTTATTATTTTGTCTTTAAATTCCATAATACTATTTGTTTATTTTAATTGATTGAGCTTGGCGTATATTGTTATTATGTGTTTTGACTTATTGTTACAACCCTAGATTTGGCCAATCTTAGGATTATTCTTAGTTATTGACAACACCACATAATCGTCTAGTTTTGATCATTTGCCTAACTAGATAGCCATAAAGGTTTGATTTAATCACCAATCATTACTTAGGAATTCCTGGTAGTGGAGTGGTTGCTCCTAAGCCTAATAGAGGCTAGGTAGAATTTAGAATACTGGTTAATATATAATGCTTTATCTGTGACAGGTTAGAATAACAACTTAGTAAAATAGACTCATATTAGTGACCGGAATCTATTAGACTCTTACATTCATATTTATTTATCTGCATTGTTATTTATTATTTCTCATCAGATAGTTAGTACTATTATTTTATATTTTTATATTTTATTCTAAAACATATAAATTCATCTACGCTTGTTAAATATAAGTAGATCTAACGGATCAAATCCCTGCGAATGAACTTGACTTACATTAAAACTTGCAAACGATCTGTGATACTTGCAGTGAGTTCCGTGGTTCTCAAGGGTGTGTGCTCTTTATTATTATCTTTATTTATCTATTATTTTATCACACCTTTGCCCCCACCACAATTCATCTAACAACACTATAGTAAATATAAAAATACTAAAAATTGAGTTATAATATCAACAAAATAATTCTTGAGAATAAGAGAAATAATAAAAAGGTCTATGCGGGCATGTTTTTCCATTAATCAGCGCCTGGACGACCATTTGTCGCCATCAATCGGTGCCTAAATGGGTTAGGCACCTATTCCACGGCGACTAAGACGATAGGCAAAAATGTCTAGAATTTTAACTAGGCGTAAGCGGCTGAGGGGGGAGTTGACGTCTAGACGCGCCTAAGGGGGGAGATCTACAGGCTATAACAGAGTACTAGAAATATAAGTAATAGATATGATCACTTTGTTAAAAATGATTTTCTGAGTATGACTGGTATCCTCCAATAAATACTATCACTGTTCTAGTCTATTCTAAAATAACTTATAGAGAGGAAGTTGAGCTTTTCTAGTGTTTGTAATTTTGGTGGTGTCTTTATAAATGACTTTCAGCTTCTTTATATAGTGGTAGTAGCACTTCAAAAATGTCCACACTAAAGGCTGTCATAAACACCATCATAAAGATCATCATAAACATGTCCATCATAAAGCCAAAATTCATTTTTCTCCTTTTGAAAACTAGAATCAACTTGGACGTTTTTCTTTGAAAAGGGAGGAGAGCGAATCTTGTGCTTGTAACTCTTGAGCCATAAGTGTGGGAGTTTAAATTAGTTGGGGATGGAAGCATTACCAATCGTATTAGATTATTGGGAATTAATGGATGGCCGTCCAAACATGGCAAATGAAGTCTATAAATACCAACTCCAAATAATATTTTATTTTTTAATTCTCCAAGAATCCCCACTAATACGCCACGCTGTCACCTACGCAATGTCTGGTCGGGTGGGTTGGTACTGGTGGTGGGCGTGTGTAGGGTATTCCCATTACTCTTTATTTCTAGAGTCTTGAGCCTTTTTAAATATATAAAAGGGTAAAAAATTATAAACTATTATATTTTTTCCTCCATTTTCTATGTGGGACAAAGTAAGGAAAAAAATTCTTAGTCTTCTCCTTCTCCCAGAGCATGAAGTAAAATTAATAAAACCTTTGATATTCTATATTAATTTCTAACATTTACTAGAAATAAAACTCTATGGTTATGTATATAAACATATACTTTTTCTTTTTGTGAAATGCTTCCCATAAAAAGCCTAGGATTCCTATGAAACCCTAGCCGATCTCAAGCACTATGGGCACCTCTTTTGATCTTGATGCTACCAAAATCTTCATTTCCGAACCGTATCGATCAATTCTTTTCATATTGGCTTCGATGTCTCAATATCTTCTTGATTTTATCAACATTTTCTTACTTTATCAAAGATTCACATAAATATAATATGAAGAAACACACCGAGTGGTGTCTTTGTGCTTTGTTTAACCTAAATAGTTATCGTATCATCACTCTAGCCTTAGACAATGTGCTTTCTCTCTTTCATTATTTTTTTCTCCAGTTACAAATTGTTTTACAACAATGGCTTCTCGTTAACTAACTTTCCTTCTGAAAGATCAAGATCTGATAAATTCAAACCCAATGGATTCACAAAACTGGTATTGTGCAAGACTCATATGCGTCGCCTAATAGTTAAACTACAGTATTTCCCGGCAGCAGATCTTGAAATCCATCCCTAGTGTTTAGCTACAAGAATTCTAGCGACGAAGATAGACATTCTAGCTTTAGAGAGGGAAATGAATCCTGCATGGGGTCTAATTGACCTTGCTACTCCCGAGGAACTAAAGTGTAATACGCTTCTTATTATTTTTCATACTAAAGAGGATCACTCCATTTCTTGGGATTAAATCCCACATAGATCGTTAAAGGCACCATGTTTTTCTCCAAGTTTGGAACCAGAAGGGACCTAGATAAACTTGATTTCTCTAACTTTATTTTCTGATTTCAGGTTCATAACCTACCTAACATCTATCTTGTCAAAATTAATAAAGGAAAAGAAAAGTTTGGTCGGATCAAGATCTTTGTAGGTTCTCCTTCTCGTCTTTTTCTCCCTCTATGTCACAATAGCTTGTCATCGCTTCTTCTATATATATATATATATATATATATATATATATATATATATATATATATATATATATATATATGTGTGTGTGTGTGTGTGTGTGTATTATGAAATATTATAATTAGTGGGTATCATTCTAGAGTAGTGTAGAGGATTTGTAACTTCTCTCCTTTATTCTTATAACTCTCATATTTGATCTTATATAATTGATTACTTCAACTCTATTTAAAAAATATATTCCAAAAGAGTAAAGATTCATCAACATTCATTTACCTCTTCAAATCTAGAATTTTGAAAGAGAAGATTCAACTCGATATTGTACAAGTTTGCTTCAAGAAAAGCAATTACAATCATTTAAAAGATGAGAATAAGCAACTGAATGTTTGCGTCAATTTATAAATTATGATTGCTTAAAAGCAATATGAAACTCGTCTTGTTTATAATGAAAATTACAACTTTTGAGTTGTTTATAAAAAAAAAGAATTATTCGAGCCTACTTGTTACAAAAGTATGATTCATGAAAATGAGTCTAACGAAATAATTTTCGTTCATATATTGAGAAATATTATTGTCATATATCTTGACTTTGAAATTAAGTGAGAAAATAAGGCTTATATGAAAAAAATGGACATGTAATCCAAATACACCACAATAAAAAATGTGGATCAAAATTACGAAAGCATCTATGAAAGAATATGAAATTGATTTATCATAATCTCGTTAATTATAGACTTAAAGTCTCTATATTTTATGAAAATAAAAAAATTATTGAATCATGCAAATAAATATTAAGATGAATTCTCTTAAATTCACAAATAAATCTTGATGACATGAAAAAAAAGGAACATTCTATTATCATTTCTATGAAATATTGAATGTTAAAATGTTCATATTTTACTAACAAGATAATTAAATGTTAAAAGGGAGATTTGAACTCTCACCCTCTTTCAAAGAGGTTACTTAAATATGTTGTTTTAGACCAGTCGATCATGTCATAAGTGAAAAATTTGACTCGACTAAATTATTTGACATAATGATTTTATGATGAATGTCATTTGGATAAAAAATACTAAATCAATTACGAGAGGATAACCTTAAATTCTATGAACGATATTAAATCTTTATCGTATTGAGATGTTTCATATGCTCGATATGCATACAAAAAAAGTTGATATTATTCTTTAGTAAAAACTCATCAACATGACCAATCGGTCAAAACCATCACATGAAGTGATATAAGTTTGATGACCCTAATATTTTGCTAGGTTAGACTTTTTTGTCATGTTTATTAATATAATTTCATTATCATGAATATAATCATGATTATAACCACAACCACTAATACAATATTGATTAATATTATTTAAATCTTAAAATAAATATTACTAGGCTATCTCCTTCTTGTTTGTACTATTTGAAGTCAATAGTCAAATTCAGGGGGAGAAATATATGATCTAGCAAAATATATATTTTCTTAAAATAGAAAATTGCTAGACAAATGGTTGGGAATTCTCCGAATATGACTTATCGACATACAGTTTTATATATATATTATGTCATATTGAAGAAAGTCCAACTAAAAATCATGAATACCCTCATTGGTCAAAGACCTAAAGTAATAATCTATATACTGTTACGTGTGCAAACATAAGATATAAATGTTCTACCATTATGCACAAAGATGAGATCACGAACAAATATGAGAATTTATTTTCAATCTACAATGATTGATATGTATCTTGGTTGTGCCACATGAAAAATATATATACTGAAATACTATGCATAAAGCAAGACTCTCATGATAAGAAGGGGAGCTGAAAAATATTTAATAAGATGCATCTTCATCCTCGCAAGTAAGTTATGAGCTCAGTGTAAAAATAAGATGCATTCATAAGTGACTAAATCAAGTATTCAACTTAAAAAGATCCTGCTCAAATTAATTTCCTTTGAAAAAATAATACATTGCAACGCGTAAAGCGTGGTCGACCTGCCGGTTCCAAAATATCATATTATTGAGCAGCATGAGCAACTTTGCACTTCTAAAATTATCATGAAATAATGTAGAAAATATAACTAAAGAATATTACTCTAAAAATAGTACTAGGTACCTGAATATTTTCTCAATATTGAGAAGTTGAGATAAAATAATCCCATTCAATTATATTACTACAAAAATATATGGAATCGAAAAACAAAATGATCTTGATCGTATAATGTGTGCAAATGATCATGTAAAAGTTACTAAATGAAAATGAGGATCTTAAATCGAATTCCATTCTATAATGTCATCTAGAAAAATTTATCGGCCTAATATAAAAAGACACAGTTAGGCATAATCATACTCACACAGTCAATGTGAATATATGAAGTACTTTTTTCGTGGAACATATTGTCTGAAAGTTTCATATAGGACTTCATGTGCGTCTTATGGTAAAATAAATTTACCAATACGGAAAATCACATGAAAGTCTTTAGAAGACTAAAAACGCGTATACATAAATCCCGGAATATATTAGAATGATATTTGTATTACTTTTGTTGTCTTTAAAAATCTTTAATTGTCTTATATATTGTCATGTAATCTACCATATATTTGTTCTATATTTCATAAGTAGAATATGTGTTTATTTATGGTTACGTGCATGAATATTTATTACTCTAAATTGCACATGATTTTGTTTTATGGGATCATTCCAATGTTATATGACGATATGACTGCATATATTGTTTAATTTGAAATTGTAGTTACTATTATAAAAACGTGTAAGATACTGAATATCGAGATTATATTCAAAACTGAAGATCATCACATATACGTTTACATGAGGGGGATAAAAACACGTATTGCACTATCTATTCCTTCGTCAAGGTTTTTTCCCACAGAGTTTTCCTGACAAAGTTTTTAACGAGGAAAATGAAAACCGCATTCATAAGGATTATGTACTCTTTTCCTTCACTAGGTTTTTATCCCACAGGGTTTTGCTAGTAAGGATTTAACGAGGCATATCAATAAAAAATTGGCGGATATTCAAATCGACTTGGTCAAATTAAAGGTCACAAGGCAACCCCAAGATGCAAAGTCTAAGATGAATATCATGTCAATATAATTTATTGGATGTACTATATAATTTTATGCAAAGATACTTGTACTTCATGAGACAAGTCGATAATACTAATGATCAAGATACTTTGTCCACATTTTCAGAGGTAGATGCATACGTGTTGCACTCTTTTTCTCTTGACTAATTTTTTCCTATTGGGTTTTACCAGCGAGGTTTTTAACGAGGCAACATCATATGCGTATTTGAAATAATACCAAAGGGGGAGTGTTATGAAATGTTATAATTGGTGGGTATTATTCTAGAGTAGTGGAGAGGCTTTGTAACTTCTCTCATTTATTCGTATAACTCTCATATTTGATCCTATATAATGGTGTAGTTAGTAGGCTAGTCCAAGGGTTTTATAATTCTCTATATAAGGCTAGTTGATCAGTTTTCTTGCTACACACTTTTGGTTGCATAAGATGAATAAAACTCCTCCATTATCTTTATACTTTTCTTCTTGTTTTACAAAAATATATATATAATACTAAAACTTCTAAGTATAAATTTAATTGATTTTGTGGATATTGAAAAAGGAAAGTGTTTTGGGTTTATTTTAGTCTTTTAAATCAATAACCGGATAAGGTAAAATAGGTAAGTATTTTGGTTATATTTTTTTTTTAAATCAATGTCCGGATAAGGTAAATAAGGTAAGTGAATGAAATCTGCAATTAATGTAAATGAGTGATTTAAGGGTATTGGAGCGATTTGAACCGTCTTTTATTTCATACATGTGAAGACGGACAATTTACACCTACTTGACAAATTTTTCCGTCTTCATATCTCACCAGGTCTTCTATCTTTTACCCCCCACTCAAAAAATTTATTTGATCCATCCTTAAAAATAATTTTAACATCTTATTTCTTTTAAATGTTAATAACTTATTAATTAATCAGATTAGTTCATACCTTCAACAAAAAAAATTAATTGGTTATAATCGTTGAGATTTGACCCGTGTCAGAAGGCACGGAGACAAAGTTTGTTCTTTTATCTTCTGAACAACAACCATATTACTAGATATTTTACTAATTCTTCTTATATTAAAAATATATAACTTTTTGAATGTAAATATTTGAACCAACTTCGTATATATAGTTCGCATCCACATTTTGGCTCAATTGGTCAATTTAAGTGAGTCATAAGAGGCCCACTGAACTCTTCCGAATCTAAACGATTATGAATTTTGTTAGTAAAACATTCATAACTTTTTTAATTCAACTCCAAATTGCATTCTGTTTCTTCTCACACGATCTACACTCAAAGGGATACCCTGATATTAATTTTCATAATCAAACTCCTCACCCATTATGAGTTATGACATTCTAGCTGATAATTCTTGTTGAGATTTAAATGGACTTCTTGGCTCCTTTTGCTACCTGTCTTGGGTTTTTTCATGACTTTGTGACTTCTTGGCTCCTAGATCTAATGTAATATTAAGTTCTGATAAGATCTAAGGTTTAAAATCAAATATTAGCGCAATGAATCTTCATATGGTTAAGGTTAGAATTAAGGTTCCAGTTTAGTGCTAAGGTTAAGGTTAAGATTTAAGGCGTAAAGTTTAAGGTTTAAGGTTGAAGGTTGAAGGTTCAAGGTTGAAGGTTGAAGGTTGAAGGTTGAAGGTTGAAGGTTCAAGGTTCAAGGATCAAGGTTCAAGGTTGAAGGTTGAAGGTTCAAGGTTCAAGGGTAAGCTTAAGGTTAAGGTTAAAGTTAAGTTTAAGGTTAAGGTTAAGGTTAAGGTTAAGTTAAGGTTAAGGTTAAGGTTAAGGTTAAGGTTGAGGTTAAGGTTAAGGTTAAGGTTAAGGTTAAGGTTAAGGTTAAGGTTAAGGTTATGGTTAAGGTTAAGGTTAAGGTTAAGGTTAAGGTTAATAGGTAACAGGTTGAGGTTAAGGTTAAGGTTAATGTTAAGGGGTTAAGGGTTATGGTTAAGGTTAAGGTTAAGGTTAAGGTTACGGTTGAGGTTAAGTTTAAGGTTAAGGTTAAGGTTACGGTTGAGGTTAAGTTTAAGGTTAAGGTTAAGGTTAAGGCTAAGTTTAAGGTTAAGGTTAAGTTTAAGGTTAAGGTTAAGGTAAATGTTAAGGTTAAGGTTAAGGTTAAGGTTAAGGTTAAGGTTAAGGTTAAGGTTAAGGTTAAGGTTAAGGCTAAGGCTAAGGTTAAATTAATTGTTAAGATTAAGATTAAGGTTAAGGTTAAGTTCAAAGTATATGTTAATGTTAAGGCTAAGGTTAAGGCTGATGATAAATCTAAGGATAAGGCTAAGGATAAGGCTAACACTAAGGCTAATACTAAGTCTAAGGCTAAGGGTAATGCTAAGAATAAGGCTAAGTTAAGGCTAGTGCTAAGGCTAAGGTTAAGGCTAAGGATAAGGCTAATGCTAAATCTAAGGCTAAGGCTAAGGATAAGGCTATTACTAAGTCTAAGGCTAAGGGTAATGATAAGGCTAAGGCTAAGGCTAAGGTTAAGTTAAGGCCAAGGCTAAGGCTAAGTTTAAAGCTAAGGCTAAGGCTAGGGCTAGGGCTAAGCTAAATTTAAGCTTAAGGTTGAGTTTATTATTAAGGTTAAGATTTAATTTAAGGTTAAACTTAAGTTAAGCTTAAGCTTAATTTTAAGGTTAAAGTTAGATTTTATTTAATATATTAATACATATTGAAACAATTTTTAATTTATAGTTCATGGTTTATAATATTTGGTAAACATTTGTTTTATACTTATAGTACATTTGTTATATTTAGTTTGCATGCATTTTTTTTAAAACAAATTAGTTTATGATTAAACATATAAGGTTCAAACTTCATGGTTGCGGTTCAAGATTCAAGGTTCATGATTTATGGTTATATAAAAAGAAAAGTTTATTCCATTAACAGGAGTCGAACCCAGATACCTTGGGTGAACACTTAAAAAAGTTTTGTTCCATTTACGGAAATCGAACCTAGTTCTCCTAAATGAAAATCAGATATCTAAATCGTTGAGACGACAAAAATTTAGAGAATTGTGGTCAGCATGGATTGAACACAGAACCTTTAGATGTCTAATGGATTGAGATAATTGACCGTTAAGTGTTTTTTTATTAGTAAAAAATAATTAATACAATTAATGCAAAAAGCTGAATTAAGGGACTACATGAAATCTTGGCCATTTTCTATGTAAATGGTCCGAGTTATTTAAAAAATATGAATTATTATATAGATATGATAATATTTTTCATTAAAAAAATAAAATTTATCACGTGAAATTATAAGTTCATTATATTTTAGGGTGGGCCCCCCGTACAACCCTTTATGTTTGCCGAAAGTGCACTAGCCGCCTTTTATCTTTTTTTTTGTCACAAACCGCCCTTTAGGAAAAAAAATTGTCACCGTTAGCCCTTTCTGCCATTTTCTGTTAGTTGACCGTTAGTCAATGCCATCTGGCGCCATGTTAGTGTAACGTCTGCGCCACATAGGCATGACGTCACCCTCAGCTGAATTTTTTTCCCAACGTGGCAAGGGAACTCTTGTCTTTTCATCTACTATCTTTACCCATTACCCATACCCGATCCTTTGACTTCCCGTCAAACATAAACTAAACAAAAACGAATCGAAAACACACAGTGAAGCGTGTTCTTCAAAGTTTGGGGAAAACCGCAGCACATTGACGAGATCAAGAACAATAATCATACCCAAGTTCATTACACAATTTTAATGGCGATTTTGAACAAAATATTCAGTGATTCAAGTAATTAATAACTTCCCCCTTTCATTGAGCGGTGTATTTTAGGTTTAGGGTTTTCATTATTGTGCATAGGAATCTAACACAACGTAGTTAATATTGTTTATTTTAGATTCTGAGAAAGCTATCTCCGGTAGCGAAAATAGCGGCTCCGATTACTCCTTCCATGATAGTGATAACAATTTGGATGATGACGAAGACGATGTATTGTACCAGGACAATATAGATATTGGCATTGAATTCGCTGGCGTTGGTTCTTCTTCGTCCATTAATATAAATGTGTTAGATCTACCATGTCCGCAATTACTACCTAAAATCAACGATAATGATTTTAACGAGGGTTCTACAGGGGATTCTGAGCAATTGAATAGCTTGGAAGGTACGTCGGAAGAGGAGGACGGTGAATGTTTTGGTATTCATAGGGGGATCCTTCCCAGGTATAATGTATGTGGAGACAAGGATGACCCGAACTTAGCGGTGGATATGATATTCTCTAATGGTCGTGAATTCAAGGATGCAGTTAAAGCAAAAGCTATTGCCAAAATTAGGAATGTTTGGTTCCCATGTAATGAACCTGGTAGAGTTAGAGCTAGGTGTAGAGGTAAAAATTGTGACTGGTTTATATATGCAACTGTGTGTCAAAATGGAAGCTTTCAAATCCGAACTTTAAACAAAATACATACTTGTGGGTGTGCACTAAATAGTAGGCATGTAAATTCAACAGTTCTATCCTGGATATATGCTCATCAGTTGAAGATGAACTCAAACATTAAAGCCAATGATTTACAAGAGCAAGTTTTGCATGATTTTCATGTAGGCATAAGTAGGAGGCAAGCTTACATGACCATTGAGAAGGGAAGGGCACTAGATGAAGTTCACTTCTTAGACCAGTATAGTTTGCTTAACAACTATTGTGATGAGCTTTTAAGGACTAATCCGGGGTCAACTGCTTTTTTAAAAACATAGGAAGATGAATTTACTGAGGAGCACAGGTTCTTGAGGTTTTACTATTGTTTAGAGCCTCTGAAAAGGGGGTTTATAGCTGGTTGTAGAAGGGTGGTAGGTTTGGATGGTTGTCATCTCAAAGGACCTCATCCCGGTGTGATCTTAACAGAGGTTGGGATGGATGCTAACAACTGCATTTATCCAATTTGTTATAGTTTGGTTGAAACAGAGAACTTGGAGACTTGGAGGTGGGTTGTAAGTCTATTAGTTGAAGATCTTAACATTAATGAACCTGAAATGTGGGTTTTTACAACTGACAATCAAAAGGCTTTTTTTAATTTTTTAATATCTATTTTTGTACTTATTACTTATTTTAAGTGTATTAATGTAAGTTTGTTATTTAAACAGGGGTTAGGTATAGTCATTGAAGAACTGTTGCCCAATGTTGAACACAGACATTTTGTTAGACATCTCCATCAGAACTTAGGGAAAAAAAACGGATCATTTGTGCTTAAAGACAAAATGTGGGAGGCGGCTAGAGCTACATATGTGGAGCGATTTACAAATGTTATGGAGATGATTAGAGGCATGGATGTAAAAGCGTATGAGTGGCTAGCAAAAGAACACCCAACACTACGCCGCACAAAGCTTCTCGCGACTACACAAGTAGTCGCTAAAGTATCAGAAAGTAGTCGCTAAATCCACGAACTGGGATTTAACGACTACTTGTAGGCGTTAATGATTAGTCGCTAGAAACTAGTCGTTAGAACTCATACCTAACGACTACGTATCATAAAGTAGTCGTTAGATGTGCTGGTGCTATTAGCGACTACGGTGTAGTCCCTAGAAGTCATGGTACTATTTACGTCTACAACATAGTCGTTATTAATCATAATTATAACGACTAATAGGTAGTCGTTATTAACGGTACTATTTACGACTACATTGTAGTCGTTATTGACGTACATATTAGCGACTACTGCGTGTAGTCATTTACGACTACATGGAAGTGGAAGCGTATGAGTGGCTGCAAGGTATTAGAGTAGGTCACACTTTAGAACCAATACACATCGTGATGTGTTGTTGAATAATATGTGTGAGTCTTGGAATAAACAGTTGTTAGATGCTAGGGAGTCCTCTATGTTAGTGTGTTTATAGCGTATTAGGTTATATTTACTTAAAAGACTTGAAAACGTAGAAGGTGGATATCTAGATGGCAAGGGGATATACGTTCTAAAATTCGTAAAATAATGAACCACAAAAAGAAATGGTCCTCCAAGTGGATACCTTTGCATTGTGGTTCAAATCGTTTACAGGTCAAGGGGACAAGTGGGGCACAATTTGCGGTTGATTTGACCATATTTACATGTGCATGTAGAGGTTGGGATTTGTCGGGGATACCATGTGTCCACGTCATTTCTGCACTATCATCAGTGGGTCTTGAGCCAGAGGCCTACACTTCTGAATATTTTAAGACAAACACATTTAAAAAACCTATGAGCCTTTTACAGGCCCAATTAATGGACCTGATTTATGGCCTCAGACAAATGGGCCAAAAGTGTTTGCTCCTATGGGTGTGAAACTTAGTGGTAGACCTAAAAAAAGATAGGGCAGAAGGAGAAGATATCGAGGAGAGGGTGAAGAAATCTAAAAGAAAAGCTAAAGCGAAAGAAGATGGTAGAGTGGCGATTGAAAGGGTTGGAAGAAGTGGTATGAAGGGTAAGTTTAGTTCATGTAAGCAATTTGGTCACAAAACAAAAGAAGTTGTTCTCGTAGAAGTGAAGCTCAAAGTGTGCTGAAAGTGCTGTTAATGATCCAGTTGAGGATAATGGTATAGATGAACAAATTCCAGCTACACCCAACATGACACCAATGGAATCTCAAATCCAAAGCAGTAGTGTAGTAAAGGTAGACAAGAGAAGGTCTACTGAAACAATCCACACTGAACTGATAACAATGTATATGTAAATGCTACAAATAGTGATGTGAATATAAATGTTGCTAATAGCAATGTCAACGTGGATGCTTTAAGAAGTGAACTTCAAGTTAAGGGTGGTAAGAGTAAGGTGGAAGTTGATATTGATGCAAGTGAAGTTCACCTAGATGTCAATGATAGCAATATTGTAGTGACTACACAAGTCGTAAGCCCAACAGGTAGGAGAACAAAATCTAGAGCTCAGAGGGTTGCTACACCAACCCAGAAAGAGGAGAAGAAATATGATGTTGAAAGAAGTGTCAAAGGTCAAAACGAGTCAATGAGTCAAGTAAATTAATAATTACCTTTATTTATTTCAAAGTTGTATATGATAACATCTAACCTTGTTTTAATTTACATTTGTATAGGATAATGTTGTTGAAGATAACATAGTTGGTGTTTTGGCTCAAGATAGAACTACTGACTCTGTTAATGTGGTGGTTGGGGATTCACAAAAAAACGAGTAATGGTTGAAACTTCATCAAATAATAACAAGGTGGGTGTTTTAATACTTGTATGTGATTGTATTGGGTATTTTAGTAAGTTTAGTTTAAAAATCTAATGTTACATGTAGTTTACATCAAACAAAAGGCCATGTTAAAGATGGTTTTCTACCAACTGGTGTGAAGAAACTTGGACAACCTAGTGTAAGTAATATGTATAAGATTGTTTTAAACATAATAATCATAATACTCCAAAATTTCTCCTTCACTTTTTTGTGTAAGATATTTCTAAGAGCCCCCCTTTTAGACCAGGGTATAGGTGTCTACACTAGGGTCCTCCTCTTACTACACTAGGATCAATTACAATAGGTTCAAGGAAAATTTAAGGGGTCCATTCTTATACAATGGAAGAAGGGCTATTAGTTTGGATGCTAAATATGCCAAGGACAAGGACAAGGTAGTTGAGGTAGTTGGTGCCAAGGATAAGGTACTTGATGGGGTGAATGAAGCCTTCAAGGAGTTTGATAAGAATATGGAAACTTTTATGCAAAGTCAATTGACTCGTGGTTCAAAAGAAAAGGAAAAGATTGATGTCCAAAAAACTACAACCTTAAATGTGCTAGAGAAGAAAGATGAACCAAATACTATACCTTTGAAGGAAATTGCAAATAAAGATGATCTAAATAGTAAAGCTATGAAGTTAAAAGAGAAGAAAGATGATGCGAATAGTAAAGCTTTGAAGTTAAAAGAGAAGAAAGATGATGCAAAGAGTAAAGCTTTGAATTTAAAAGATAAGAAAGATGATGTGAAGAGTAAAGCTTTAAGTTAAAAGAGAAGAAAGATGATGCAAAGAGTAAAGCCTTGAAGTTAGAAAAGAAGAAAGTATCTCCAAAGGGTAAGGGGGTAACTTTGAAGCAATTTTAGGACAATCGTAAGGGAAACGGGGTAACTTTAGTGAAGGTTAAAAGGAAAAAAATGTAATAAGACAACTTAGTATTCAATGTTTTGGTTTTCTAAACTTTAATCTGAAACTTTATGTGTTGTGTGTAAGAAGAATCTTAACTTTATTGTTATTCACGTGATTTGTGTACTATCTTAATGTTTTATGGTTTGTTTTTTACTTACATTTACACTATATATAACACTATTTTGCATAGGCACACATACTTCATTACACAATCACTTGAAAGAAATAGGAATTTTAACATGTTTGTAGACAACTCAAACGGGAGTGATTGGTCAACTAAGTCACCACTCGTACTCGACTTCTCTCCAAGTGAGTTTACAGACGAGGTCATCATCAAGCCTTCCCCATTAATGGATATATCACCTGAACACTACTCTTTAACTGAAGTATGTAAATGCGGAATTCCCGCATTAATTTATGTTAACCAATTAGAATTTAATAATTATTTTCGTTCACTTCGTTGTCACTTCGAGGATTATCATTTGCAAGAGTTTCCTAAAAAGGAATGTGATTTCTTCCGTTGGCTACCAAAGCCTACCACACGCAGAGATGTTCCAACAGGAGAAGAACATGTTAATGGTGCACGCAAGTAAGATGAAATTACCCATTCTTTGATGTTACAATTTTCAATCTAGTATGAAGTTTAATTGGTAGTCTGAAGTTCAATTTCTATTTCCATTCTAGTATGAAGTTTAATTGCTATCTTAATTGTTGTATGAACTTTGAATTGGAGTGTGTTTTTAAAAGTTTTGGTTTGATTGTAGTATAAGTAGTGAATTGGAGTATGTCGTTTTTAGTTCTATTGCAAGATAGTTATCTTGTTTTTAACTTAGTTTTGAAGTTATTGAATCTAGTCTAATTAGAAAATTTTACCATGGTTTTTATACTTTCTGCATTTATACTACTATCAAAATCAGTAAACTAAATTGTTTTTATACATAGTAAAAGCAGTATACTAAATAAAGTTCAAATTCAATTGCAATTTTTTCAAACAGACATCTTACAATCCAAAACATAAACCCTTTTGGGGAAAATCAATCCAAAATACAATCCAAAAAGTCCATTAAAACTACTAGGCAACACAAAATGTGCACAAAAACAACCACACATAATTTAAAATTAAACAACTACCAATTAAAAGAAAATGCATAAACTTAAAAGAAAAACTTAAACAAAAACACGAACAACCATTCAAGCCCCGGATTCATTAGGCTCATCATCAAACTTGAAATAATTAGTCAAAATCACCCCATCGGCACCGGCTTGTTGACCTTCCTCCTCTTTGGTGTTGGACTGTCTTCCCCTTCCGAACTAGATTCCACCAGTACCATTTATTCACCGTGAGGTAATGAACGGTTTTGGTTTTCACCTTCTCGCGAACAACATTAGGAGCGATTCTGACATTCCACCTACATCTTGGGATTCGACTTTTATAGGTATTTGCTTTGGGGCGGTTCTTCGGTGGAGCAGTGTTAGACATGCCAGAGACTTCTGAAAAATAGTAAAAAAAGAGTCATTGTACTATGATAGTTACTAATATACTACTAATCAAAACCAGAGAAAAAAGAGTCATTGAAAAATATGTTTGAACACCCAGAAAAGGAAAATTTGATAAAAACTGTTTAGAAATCTATTACGTACTATTTGATGAAAGCAAAAGAAAAAACTTACTCTGTTTCCCTTGTCCAATTGACCTTGTTGACCTGCCATTTGATCGTTGTTGTTCTTTAACAATGAGTTAAGACTCTCGCTTGAGATTTTATATGTTAAGGGGAATTACTAAGTGAAAGGTATATATAGAATAAGGGGGTATGCATAATCATTAAAACTTCTACTCGGTTTTGTATACCCAATCTATGCTGTAGAAATCGGTTTGACGGCCTCGACGGTCGAGCCGGGCCTAGCGCCTACGCGGAATTATACGGGGACTAGGCGGAATTATACGCTAGGCGGGCTAGGCGGATTAAAAGCTAGGCGGTTGATACGGGCCAAGCGCCTAGGCGGGATTATGGCGGAATTAGTCGGGTTTATACAAATTTTAATTATAAATTTTATAAGTTAAATTAGTTATATCCTTTATTAATATTTCTTTGTTCTATCCCATTTATTAATCCATGGCAGCTGCAATATTTCTTTGTTATATCCCATTTATTATTATATTTTTTGACAAAATTTCACTCCACCAATCTTTGTCCCCTGGCCTCACGTGATGTTCCCTTTGAGCTGCTGTAACATGTGCAAGGAACAAAGTAGCTCCCATGCTAGATTGCTGCTGCGGAAAGGCAACTATTCTATTCCTATAATTTTGTTGCTACTATCTTTTTTTTTTCTCTTGGCCGAAACCTGCTATCTTCATGCACCCCCAACTGAATGCTCTTTCATATTTCTTCTACAAGTATATTATTTGATTTATTGGTGAAAAAATAAAATCTATCATTCTTAAAAACAGAATATTGCTCTGCGCATTTATAACAAGACAAAGTTGCATTAATCAAAACTTTCTAAAACTACTACTGGTTAGTATTTAAGCTTTATTATATGAATTTGATAATTAACACGCAAGTCTCTGAGAAAATAAATCAATTAAATCTACTCAACTTAATACTTTTCATAAATTTCCAATAGGTCCCTCATCCATAACACTAAACTAAGTAATCAAGTTAAGCTTAACTTTTCATAAATTTCCAATAGGTCCCTGAGATGTTATAACCTAATTTCACAGACATAACACTAAACTTAGTAATCAAGTCTCTGAGAGAATAACTGAGTATAAGCCAATTGAAGCCAATAAACTAAATACTTTTCATTAGTTTTAACCAACTACAAAAGTTTTAACCAGCTACAAAATATATAAAGATATCGAGTTCAGCACACAAAAATTACAAATAATGATATAAGTCCAACTATTCAGTTTCCTCCTCTTCGTCGACAAGTCGTAGGGTAGGACAAACATCTGATCTAGATCTCCTTTGACTCCTTGACCTAGTTATTGGACCTTGTTCTCGATCTAGTAGCCAAGTTTCGTCTTCATCGATAGTAGTGAAACTAACAAGTTCTTCATCCGTTGGAATAACCCATTCATCATTTTCTTCAACATTTGGTAAAAATAATGGCTCGCAAGTTTTGTCTCCACTTATATTGTTCTTCCTTTCAAGGTATCTGGTTTTCAACTTCCGGTTATATTGAAAGAAGACAATATCATTCAATGTCGACTGCAAGAGACAATTTCTCTTCTTTGAATGTACCTTAAAAAAATTACATCATAATAACAAACACATAAATATCACCACTTAAAAAGTTTGCAAAACTGAAAGATCAAAACTTACATGATCAAATGCACTCCAGTTGCGTTCACATGGTGAAGCACTACATATTTGACATAAAACTCGAATTGCGAACTTTTGAAGGGTAGGAACTCCTTGTCCATGAGTGTGCCACCATTCACCTAACGAAAACACATAAGTATGTCATAAAGCAATTAAGAAACAAAATTGGATCATAAACACATAAAAAATGAAATAAATATTCATAATTTAAGAAACTAAAAATATATCTATATATATATATATATATATTATTGGCTCAGGTTGCAACAACGTCATGGCTGCAATAGGATTTATCCCATGCCCCGCCAAGATACGTATCACAACAGCTCATCATAGCCATTAGACAGTACCCGAAAATCACATAAACATTTACTGAATACTCAGTTTGCAGCTGAACACAAGAATTTAACTCATTCCTCACAAATTTATCACATATTAGCACGTGATTCACATAAGACCATCGGAATTGTGCTCAGATATTTATTGATTTTGAACTGAGAAAAAAAACACCATCTCTGACATGCCATGGCTGCACCAGACTTCCCCGTGGTAAAATCGCCTTATACTTTGTAGGGTTTTGATAGAAAATGAAGCAAGAGACGATAATGATAAAATGAAAAGATTTTTTAGGATATTGGATTATGTTGGATCTGGTAAAGTGTTGTAAGGATAATGGGGTGGGTTGGGCCTGGTAAAATGTTTTAAGGAAATTAGGCTGAGCTGGGCTTGGTAATAAGGATTAATAATGGGGTGGGTTGGGCTTGGTAACGCATAAGCGCTAGTCGCCGATTCCTATTACTCGCCCTAGGCGCCCGATAAGTCGGCGATTAAAACGGAAAACCAAAACGAGATGAAATTTGGCTAGGCGGAGGCGGTGGGTTCCCGAGTGGGCGCCTAGGCGCCGCCTAGGCGCGCCTAGGCGCCGATTTCTACAGCATAGTACCCAATGCACTTTTAGAACTACTCGAGAAAACTAATAAGTACACATGCATAAACGTTTCATATTTACGAACTTAATTAAAAAATATTTTTTCTAAATAATAAAGATAAAAATAAAAATCGCTTACATTTATTTAATGGGATGGGGCCACGAAGTCTAAAAAACCTGTGGGGCTACACATGTTTAATAATATAACTTAAGGGGCCATATTGTATATCGTATCAAACATAAAGGGCCATATGGAAACAAACTTAACAATTAAGGCGCCAAATCTTCACCTTCTCCACTATGTTTTTATCATCAAAATCTAAGGTACACGAATACTCTTCAGAAATTTAATCCGACGAACACACATTTTTCCAGAATACAAAATTACAAAATAACTTCGTCTAATCAAAACAAAACCCAGAAAAGCGAAAAAAACCCAGACACATAGAAACACCCAGAACACCTAAACAACACTAGAAACACAAGACCCCGGCCTAATACAATTTAGCGACTACAAAACCTAACAAAAAGTAGAAAAACAACATATGCCATATCTTGGGATTTTTAGTTTCAACGAATTTCAAAACTTCTATTTCATCTTCTTCCCGCGACAAAGATCTAAGCAAACCGGAAATCGCCACTCTAGTTCTCGAGCATTTGGGAGGATCTAACCAGGTGAAGAATGAACACTTTCTCTCCGACGCCTGAAACTTCAAGAAACCGCCAACCTGGGTTTGTATCCGTCCACGAAGTGCTGACCTTGCAACGTAAACTGCAGTAGCATTCCCAGTCCTCCTTACCTAGGTCAGGTATCGGAGATGATGCTGTCGTGTTTCTGGAACCGGCCATCGGAAATGAAGAACTAAGGTGAAAAGGCAAAGAGAGAAGAAGAAGAACGGGATCGGGAAAGCGGGTTAGGTTAAAGTGAGAGTGGCTAATTGATTTTAGAGTAAAGATAGTAGATGAAAAGACAAGAGTGCCCTTACCACGTTGGATAAAAAATTTCAGCTGAGAATGTCGTCATGCCTATGTGGCGCAGACGTGGCGCTGACATGAAGCCAGATGACATTGACTAACGGTCAACTAACAGAAAATGGAAAAAGTGCTAACAGTGATAATTTTTTTTCTTAAAGGGTAGTTTGTGACAAAAAAAGAAAGATAAAAAGCGACTAATACACTTTCGACAAACATAAAAGGCTGTACAGAGGTCCTACCCTATATTTTATGTTCTTTTAAGATAGAATAACTTTTGGCCTCATATAAGCATATATAAATATTATCATTATTGCCATCATTGAATAAAACTATTAAATTATCCAAAGTATGATTTTTTATTTTTGTCATAAACTTAAAAATAATTTGAGTTGATTATATATATATATATATATCCATAATTAGGTAAGTTATATCTATGGCCTATCAATTAGTAAAACAGTTGTATTATTCAAAGCATGATCTTTTATTTTTGTCATTGTTGGAATATAAATTTTATATAGTGTCTTTTTTTAACAGTTGAAACTCTTAGTTAAATTGATAATTCAACTGTCATGAACTTGAAGCATTATCTGAGTTGATTATATATTCATAATAAGATAAGTTAAATTGTGGATTAAAGAAATAAGTTAAGTTTAAAATAAATAATTGCACAAAAAACAAATCCCTAGCCCCCATTAGTTTAATCCTGAAGCGCTCCTTACAAGAGCGTCTTTATTTTAAAAAAAATTGTTGGCCATCGATCTGATTCTAAAATTCTCATAATTTTTTTAATTCGACTCTATAATTTACACCCACCAAAACTGTAAATAAATAAATTCTCAAGTCAAATGCAAGGTGAACAAAATTTGGTGCAATTATATATACCCTTTCTTGGTCAATCATCTTAGAAAGTAGTAGTAAGTTGTTTGAAAAGTCTGATCTTTGAAGCCTTGGTTCATTACTCAATTTTTTTTTTCAGGTTATGTATCAACAAGCAATAATGAAGATATAACATAAAACAATGAGCAGGAATTCCAACTTCATTGAACCTGTAGTTGAAGTAGTTAATCCCGAGGTTTATGAGGACTATGTTGCAAATAATTCAAGCCACCCGTTCTTTGAAATCTGGTCTCGAAAATTAAGAATCAGAATTACAGAAAAAGATGGATTCGAAAGCTAGATATTCAGATTCATGTAGGTTATTTGAAATCTTTCTAGTTATGCATGCCTTTCTTATATCTCATTAATAATCAATACAAAGATGCTGTAGACGGATAGTATGAAACTGTAATTTTCATACTGGCTTTTTGAAGAAATCACAAATATAGTTCTAAGTAATTTTATTGTTTCTGAGTTTTACAGCATATGTTAAAATAAAGTATTGAGAATTTATCTGTTTACAACTTTGGTAGGTGTAAATTATGGAATTGAATTGAAGAAATTATAAGCATTTTAGAATCATATCGTTGACCAAAGATCTTTTTTTTTCTTTAAGTAAAGACGAGAGAGTCGCAGTATTAAACTAATGGGCTATGTTAATAGGCCTTTCTAATTACATATTATGTCAGAGGCGTTCCTCAGAGAACGTCTATATGTTAGTTTTGTGATTATTTTTTTAAATGCATTTTGTGTGAAATTATTTATTTTAAATATGTTATAAATAAAAAACTCCTTCTTTTATGAAAAAAATTTAGACTCTAGCTAGAGAAATTAATTAATTTTTGTTTTGGGGTCATTTATTATGGCACGCTGCAATATGAGAAGCAATGCATGTCTCATTTGTTTGCATCCATGCAACGCATTCAAGAGGTGGAGATTCCTTTCTTAATAAAGTGATAATATTGTCAGCAAAAGCATTCAGCTGGTACTGTACATATATACATTGCCATACGTTGGTGCTCTCAATTGATCTAAGACATGCTTATTGAGGTGGCACAAGACTTAGGTAAGAGATTGTTGATTTGCTTAATAAGTGCAAAATTTGTCGGCATTCTCCCTAACGCATGTGATTATTCGTGCATGAGCCAGCCTATCTCACCAAATATTTTTTCTACAAAGATGGAAGAACAATTCATACTAAACTTCAAGATGAAACTAAGGAATCGCAAAGTCAAGGAAAAACCGAGTTAAGTCGTAAAGGAATTAAAATGTTTTATTAAAAACTCAACAAAAACGGTCAATAACATGTTTCCATCAATTTTTAAAATTCATGAAAAATATTTGGTGAAAATTATAATCATGTACTTATACATAATATGGCTCTTTGAGTTTAGATCACGTGAGAAGAAAAAATTTACAAAATTCGATTTGCATTGAAAAAGTTATGATCATTTGCTATGAAACTCTAAGTTGTCTAGAATTTATACAAAATCAATTAGACCATTTTTGACTCACTTATAAAAAACATTTTTGAAAAGTATATTTAATATTTTAGCCTAAAAACTAACCACTTATCAATCTAAAAACTTGGAATGTGTGGACCAAGGGCAGGAACAAGGCATTGCAATAATAACACCCTATTTCGAAGTACATACGCGGTTCGAGCATTCCCGTAAGCTGAGGGTGCAAGGAAATGGTGCCAAATTCTCGCATCGGACTGAAGAAACTTGTATGGCCAAAAAGCATTCAACCTTTTTTCTTTATTACCCTTTATCACTACGTCTTCACTAAATACATGTTCATGTAGTTGGTTCCAATCAAAAGTCTCGCGCTTCTTCACTGCTTCTTGGTATTTGCATGGTCCAACCAATTTTTTCAACTCGAAGTGGTTACGAATCTCTTCAACCGTAAAAGTGACTAACTTGCCTATAACAGGAACTCTTCCTTTACGATCTCGACTAAAGAGGCCAAGATAGAATTATTTTTCAAGCTCAATATTACCACTCGAACACTCCATTATGAATGTTTTTCAATCCAATCTTTCTTCTTTCTCAAGAAACCTCTTGTATTCACCGTTTTCCACTTCCTCTGCAAATTTTTGCTCGTTTGTGAGTGTCAAAGTCGACATGATTTAGATTTTCATAGCTTCCAGGGTCGCTTTGTTGGGTAGAGGAATCGTGACTTGAAGAGGTCATGGTGTATTCTCTTTCGAAATCTTAATTTCTTGTTCTTGGACACTTGAATCCACCATAATCGGTTCCTCTCTATTCACATGACTCGGATTACCCTATTGCTTCTTTGTCTTACTCACATCAACCTAAAGTGGTTTACTCTTATTCTCACCAACTCCTTGTTTAGATTCTTCTTCATCTCCACATGAGCAAATCTCACTACTTTGAATTCACCCCTTGAAATGGGTATATTAGGTGTTATTTGGAGTGTGGAAAGTGTAGGAAAGGTGTTTCTCTATGTAGGTATGAAGGATTTATGATGGGGTGAGAAGGAATTAAAGAAATCAGGAAAAAGGATTTTGATTTTTTTTGGTTTGGATATTGATTTTAAATGGATTTAGAATGATTTGGTGGGTTAATTGTTGTTAGGAATGATGCAAGGATGAATTTAGATGTGTAATTTTGGGTATTTGAGTATGTTTTGATGATGGTTGAAGGTCTGGGTTGAGTTTTAATGGAGTTTGGGTGCTTGGGGAAGATAAAGGAGGCTAGGGTTTAGGTTTAATATAAAGTAGTATACACATAACCTTCCTATTTCTCAAACTCGTGTCGCAACGCGGTATACCGCCCGTAAGTGCATTATACTGCTCCTACATCCTCAAACTTTCTAAGTTTGTGAACCGTTAACCTATCGTGGTGACGCTTTGCTTACTCGCACAGTATTACCACCGATATGTCCTAGTAATACCGCCCATCCCCTGGAACTTTCTGACTTGTTAACCGTGATGACCTTGTCAAGACCCTATGTCATGCAGTTGTATATCGTATGTATGATGCGGTATACTGCACTACTCATTTGACTTTGACCCTTGACATCGCCGATATGGCCAGTATTACCGCGCGAATCTATGATACTTTTTTACTTTGACCCGTGGTGTACACTCGGTGACGGTTTGGCGTGGGAGCGACGTACCGCTAGATTGGATAGTGAGCACGTTTTTTCGTATTTCATTCACTCCAAACTAATTTCTCGACTTACCTGCACATCAAAATCACTATATATGTTTCTCATTACTTATAGTATACACTAAAACAAGAATTAAACTTACTAATAAACACTAAAGACATAAAAATAAACTACTAAAAGCATTAAAAACATGGGTTGTCTCCCAAGAAGTAGTTTTGTTTAACGTCGTTACCTTAAGATTATCGCTTTCTCACATAACCTCCCCAACAGTGAGTGAGGTTATCAACATATACCAAGCGGAATTTGCATCCCTTGGACATCACGTAAACCATCTTCTTAGAAATACCTCTATGGACTATGAATGGTCCATTCCAAGAACTCTTTTTCTTGCGAGATATGTTTAGGAGAATTTGAGCTTTCATTTTGACCTCGTCACCTACCCAAATTTTGTTCTCTTTTATGGGTTCTCGTGGAATCTTATCAGCTTGTTTCAAGATCTACTTAAAATGGGAAAAGGTTGGCTACCCCTTACTATTTAGAGGAGCTATGTTAGGTGGTTTCCGTCTTGTCTCTATATACTCTGAACTTTAGGTTGACAAACCTTCGTTGGCTTTTATTTGCCTTGTCAATAGTTTTCAAGTAGAAACAATCTTACGGCGAATCATGAAAATGCATAGCCTTGAACACATTGAACTTCTCCTCCTCGTCTTGCACACGCCTGATTAATGCACCATTCTCTACATCAATAAAAGTACGACCCGTGGCTAAGAATGGCCACCCCAATATGATCGACACATTCTTATCCGTGTCGCAATCAATAATAATAAAGTCACAAGGAATTATAAAATTACATGCCTTGACGAGCACGTCTTCTATCTTTCCCTCAGGTTAGGAGAGTGTCATATCCGCCATTTGAAAGACCATAGTAGTAGGCCTCACATCTCTAATTCTCAACTTCTTGAATACCGACTTAGGCATGTGATTGATACTCGCACCTAAGTCACACATAACTCTCCCGGTCCATTCTTTACTCATGTATATTAGAATATTAAACCTCCCGGGATCTTTCAACTTCATAGGCAACTTGCTTTGACAGATCACACTCACTCTTCTGGCAAACCAATCATCTTTCCCTCCAAATACTTGCACTTGTTGGAAATTACATCCTTCACAAATTTTAAATATTTGATATAGTTTGGATGGATTCCACAAAGGGAAAGTTGATTTGTAGTTTTCTCACCTCGTCTATGAATTTCTTGTACTATTTGTCATTCTCCTTATTTTGGACACGTGATGGGAACGGTGGAGGAGTACGATTTTCTTTCACGGTTACCTTTTTCTTATTTTGAGCCAAAGTCTTCTAAACATCTTCATTAACGGTTGTTGGATCAACTAACTCTACAAATATAACTTCTACCTCTTTCGCAACCTCTTTTTCTCTCTACTACTACTAAGGGAGGAGGTAGTTGCCTCCCACTCCTTATTTCAACCACCATAGTTACGAGTATTCTCAGTATTGCTAGGAAGTTGACCTTGCGGTCGCGTATTAATGGAATTAGCAATCTGAGAGACTTGATTCTCAAGTATTTTCAACATAGCCAGATGATAATTCAAGATTTCTTATATCTTAGTTGACTTTTCACTGGATGTCATCATTAATTTGTTCAAATTCACATCCAAATAAGTAGTGGTTACCTTCATATGGATGTGAAGGTAGTGCATTCCGAGCAAGGCTATCAGTATAAGCATCATACACGAGAGCTTGTGGAGCTTGAACTCCATGGCTTGGAGCTCCTTGATAAATATTTTTAGGTATAAGTTGATAATTGTTTCCTTGGGGGCAAGGTTGATAGTTTCCTTGATTAGCGGCCCCTTGAGGATTAGACCATTGCATTCCTGAATTATTTCTACTTTGATTATTATAGCCTTGACCACCCGAATGGTAGTTCCGTCAATTCGATATGAAAATCACGGAATCCATATTGTTGGGACACTTTTCCCACACATGATTAACTGCCCCACATCATGGAAAATTTCAAGCACTTTCACTACATTCACTTGATTGATATTAATGAATAATTGATTGATATTGTTCTCTAAAGCGGAGATCTTCTTATTCAAGGTAGTTTCCATATCTAGATTCAAAGTACCTTTTTATGAAACAAGAACGGGTGCCCTTGAAGGTTGCCAACTCATCTCATTCGTCATAATTCTATGCAATATACCAAGCGCACTATTTGCACTTACCATAATGAAACCTCTTCCACATAGCATATTGGCTTTTTCTCTAGAGGCAGCATCCAAACTTCTATAAAACATACCCTGTTGCAACTCTAGTGAGTACCCATGAAGTGGAAATTTCTTCAAATATGCTTGGAAGCGAGTCCAGGATGCTCCCAATGTTTCTCCATGTTCTTGGCGAAATCCCGCAAAATCTAGTTGACCACTCAAACGTACACTTTGCGGATAATATCTATCAACGAAAGTTGTTTGCAATTTTTCTCAAGTAATGATTGAATCAGTAGGCTGTTGATTGTACCACTCACTAGCTCCTCCTATAAGGAAAAATGGGAACATAACGAGATACATTTGTTCCTGAGTAACACCTAGAGGGATATATGCATCACATATATGCATAAACTTCTGCATAGCTCCAACGGGGTCTTCACGAGCAACTCCACTATAATGACCATAACTAACGAATTGGTTGATCATACCCGCACCGGGTTCGAATATCACGTCATGAATAGTGGGTGGGAAAATCCAAGCAGTGGTAAATGGAATGGTTGTTGATCATGTAGGTGAAAAAACCAAGGCTCGCCACCTGGTGGGACTTGTTTACCTTTATTATTGACTACATTTTGTTTCCTCCATTAGTGTTCACTCCTGGTTCATTATTTTGTGGTCCCAAAAGTGGCTTCACTTGATTATCATTAGCCTCAAAACCTAGTGGTGGATCAAGATTGGTCATTACAACTGGCGCTAGTCTTTCTCTTCCTCTCTTTCTTTGATCTCGAATCATCTTCTTAAGATTTGAGAGCATACACCAAAACATATAAGATTAACCTGGAGTTAGTTGTTCGTATTAACCGGGATTCTGAAGTCCACCTAACTCCCGTAAGGGTTGACTTAGGAGGCTCATGTACTCAAATTCTATAAGATTAAAATAATACCCTATTGGATACCTGTCTAGTCAAGACTTGTTGGCTCACTAAATCACATCAGGCGTGTATACACTAATAAGTAATTAGAACCCCCCATCCTTTGGGTGCTAGCTCAATTACTAAGGCTAATCTACTATTCAGACAAGATAGGATTAGTATTTAACACAGGTTGTATACCAAATAGATGCAAAACTCTATTTAATTACATATAAATCCCAAACATCAAATAAATCAATTAAGGTTCGTACATAATCGTAATCCTCAGAAATGAAGGTTTAGTTTATACTCAAACAATAAAATAATAAAATATTGGAATCATGTTTTAAATATATAAATAAAATAAAGTCACTCTTTGGAATGAGTGGATTCGGAGCTCCGATGAGGAAGAATAGTGATTTTTGGTGAAAAACCCTTTCTTACATCTCTTCTGCTCCTGCTTTGCTCCTGCTTCTCTTGAAAAACGTGTAAAATGAAGGTCTGATGAGTTTTGAATGTTTTTGGAGTTGATATGTGACTTATATACTAACTAAAAACGTTTGGGGCCTCCATGGGCTTGCTTAATTAGGTAAGATATGGCCCAACTTGTTTTAAGTTAGTGCTTGACTAGTTCGAGTCACGGTAGAAGCAAATAACATAACTTTATCGTCTCAACTCCGAATTGACTTCTGTCACTTCTCACGCGACACTGACTTCAAGCTCTCTCTTGATATAAAGGAATTTATTCATAATCTCTTACCAATCTCTCATGGTGACTGAAACAATATGATGTTAAAACTTTTTCAATGAACGCTCTAACTTTCCAAAGTGACTTTAATCTCATCTTGCCCCTTGACTTTATTTTTTATTTTTTTACTTCTTACTTCAGTTGGTACCTTGTATCAAACATGTACAACGATTCTTCCTCAACTATCCATCAGATCATCTCTTCCTTAAGAGTAATTTTCATTTATTTCTTATTTTAATTATGATTTTGCCTTTAGTTTTTATTAGTTTTATTTCTTTTAGTATGAACTAAACCCTCATTGCTTGAGGTTGCTTATGTAAGAACTTAGCTAGTTGTTTGATTTATTGCATTTGTGACCAGTATATAACTGAGAAGGGTTTGATTTTATCCCATTAAATATACGTTCATTTTAGTACTATCTATATTCTGGCCAAGTACTGTGTAGCCTTTGTGATTGAGCTTACAACCGGGAGAAGGGTTTGATTGCGAACATATCATAGACGCCTAGTGTGCGGTAGTGAACGGGGAGGTCTTGCCTAATAGGTAGTCAATAGGTTAAAGACCTAAATCCTCCAAAAACATTTTAGGGTCATCCGAGAGGGTTGTCTAATGAAGGAGTATTGCCTTCTAAGCTACCAACAGAAGTTAGAAGGATTTTTGAATCCCAGCTAATACGAAATTCACCAACTCACCCTTTTTAATGAAACTATTAACTAGCGGCATATGTAATTACTAGCAATTACTCAAGCAACTCTCTCATCTCTTAGTTCTTATTTTATTTACTTAATTGTCTACTTTAATCATTAGCTTTAATCTTATCATTATAATTATTTTAGTTGTTAATCATTGAAAAGCCAAATAAATATTTTATTGTTTAAGTTCTTTGTCATCTATTTATTCCTATTGCAAACTCTACATATTTGCATTATTCGAAGCATAATCGTCTACATTGATAATCCCCGTGGAGAACGATATACCCCACACTTATCAAATTATTACTTGTCAACAACCCGCATACTTGCGGGAAAAGTCACCCTCTCTGGTGTTGATTTATTATATCATACATGGGAGAAAACAATAAAAAAGGAGTAAGGCAGCTCTTTATTATTCCCTTGTGCCTTTTAGCTTGTTGTCCAGTTATTATTGATGTATTATCCGTCTCAGCCCCCCTTGCCTTTCTAAGCCTTTTTATGAGCCACATTACTAGCCATATCCCTTAGATCTTAGGACTTTTCCATGTGACCCGCACTCGAAGCCCGATGCTTTGACACTCTTAATTTTGGGAGCAAAAATAATGTTTACAAACTCTTAATAATTGAAGATTGTTATTTTTAATCTATAATTTTGTTGAAAATGATACTCAGATTTTGAGATTTAATATGTAATAACTAAGAAACATTTTTTTTGAATTGTGTATGTGATAAGATTTGTCTCATCAACTCTGAGATGGATTTATCCCATCAACTTTGAAATCTGATTTGTCTTATCAACTATGAGATGAGATTTTCAGGACCTGTCCCGTCTCCCTTCTAAAACTGAGATGAGATTTTCCTGCAAGAGCACCCACTTTGAAATGAAAAAATAATCAAATATTAACTTATTAAAAAAATTAAAATAAAAAATTTAAAAATGATTAATTGTTAATCTACATTATTTTATATGATTTTTTTGGTCAATATCAATTCTAATATGATTTTTTTGGGTAATATACTATTTTAGATGATATTTTGGGTCAAACATATTATTGAATTGATGTTTTGAGTCAATAATCCTTAATAAAATTAGAGTCCATTATAGATTAATGCCTATTAAAAAACTTATTTAAAAAAATATCTAGAATAAGACACTTTATTAAAAAACGCCTCAATCCAAAATACCCCTATAAATAGTATTAAAAAAAAGAAAATAGAAAATAGAAAAAAACAAAACAAAAACTAATAAACACATGCGCGCGTCTGTGAATTTTTTTTTAAATCATCATAACTAATTTTAAAAAAATTAAAAATATTAAAAATTTATATATTTGGATAAATCAAATTAATATTTACGTCTATGGTTTTTTTTTGGAATTTTTGTATTTTTTTGATTTTTTTCGCAAACACAGATGTTTGAAACATGAAATTTCATGTTTGAACCATGAAAACCTAGAAGGAACTTAAGCTACGTGGCTCGAAACCTATATAAAAAGACAATAATACTAACATAATGAAACACAATACAAATACAAACACAAAAAGGTTAAAAAACTTAACAATACAAATGTCAACAATGTTAAATACGTGAATATTCATCGACCGTTACAAGAATATAAAGATCGTAAAAACAAAACATCACTCATAGAGGAGCTCGACAGGATTTCGCGTTATGGTGTCCTCGGGTGTGGCAACGTCCACATCGAGTCTCGGGAAAAGATCAAACGAACGCATAGAACATTGAGAAGCGAACCTAACCACAGCCATGACCATCTGCAGAAAACAAGTCATGACATAAGTAGTAGAATATGATCACACAAACAAAGAAAGAAGTAGAAAAGGGAAAAAGTTTTGTGCAGTCTCTGAATTCCATGTTTAAAACATGGAATTTCATGTTTAAAACAATGAATTCCATGTTTTAAACATGGAATTCGGAGACTGCACAAACCTTTTCACCGCATTACAACTCAAACACACGCTCTACTTAGATCAAAATAGCTTAAACACAGAATTTAACAATATAGAAGCAAAATATGAACGAAATGACGAATATAAACACACAAAATACCAATTTGAAGCAAAATATGAACAAAATGAAGAATGTAAACACATAATCATAACAAAAACATCTTAAACACAAAATTTAGCAATATTGAAGCAAAATATGAACAAAATGAATAGTATAAACACAAATCATAACAAAACAAACAATTAAAAGAGAAAAACTTTAAAACCAGAAGAATTGCTTGAAATTGCAAATTAGGATGAAAATTGTGAATCAAAATGGACAATACATACACATGTTTACGTATTATAAGAAACAAAAACCTGCAAATCAAAAAAACAACAAAATAAAATAAAAAATTAGAAAAAAAGACAAAACAGAAACAAAATGACGAGCGAGAGATAGAGATAGAGAGAGTGAGAGACGAGCGGGAGATTAACCTTGAGAAGAACCACGCGTGTGTAACCAGGAAATGACGAAGAACCAGTTCGAGAGAGAGAGAGAGAGAAGAAGAAGAGTGCGTGTGACGAAGAAACACACACAGAGAGAGAGAGAGAGAGAGAGAGAGAGAGAGAGAGAGAGAGAGAGAGAGAGAGAGAGAGAGAGAGAGAGAGAGAGAGAGAGAGAGAGAGAGAGAGAGAGAGAGAGAGAGAGAGAGAGAGAGAGAGAGAGTTTTTGTGTGTGAGTGTGTGAGGAATAATGGAGAATTAATTACCTATTGTCTAATAAATATAGTATTTATATAGGATAAAAAATAAAACAAAATAATTATGTGGATGTTATCTCTAATTACTTAATTAGGGAGACATTAATTTATAAAAAGAAAAATTAGAGGCTTAAAAAAATATTAGACTACTCAATGAGGATGCTTTCTTTAATAACCCGATAAAATTAATGATTTCCACATACCTAATTTAAATATGAGTTGTTTAACTCTATTAATTATATTTAGAAAAATTTCTAAAACTTACATGTATATTAAATTACAAGGATAAAATAAGAAAAATCATAATTTAATATTATATTAGAAATGTTTAGGAACCAATATTGTGGGGAAAAAACTAGCAAAAGAGATACTGGGTTGTAAACAAACCAAGCCGTTCGCGAGCTGCTTGAAATCGGCTCGAAAAAACAGTCGTCGTTTATACAAACAAAGAATAAAGTTTGTTCAAACTCGTTCATTAAAAAAACGAGTTCGTTCGAACTTGTTTCTTAACTGTCTGTTTATATTTACGATATGTATATTAGTATTTTAGTTATCAATAAATATATTATCAAACCAGAGATCGATAGTTGGCCTAGTGGTTAGGTTACTCTCCTAGGATCAAATCTCATTTGAGTCATTTACTCCGAGTCCAAAGTGGCTTCTCTCATGTATTCAAAAAAAAAAAATATTATCAAACCTAATATATTGAGTTGAATTTTGTTTATTTCTATGTTTTGTTTTTTCATTTTTTCATTAAATAGCACACTTTATCCTTCATACCATACTCTCTGTCCAATACAAATCGTTCATGAATGTTCCACTTCATCATATAATAAAAAACAAAGTGTTAGTGAATAACTAGAACTCGACTCGAAAAAAACTCATTCGATAAGTTAGCAAACAAGCATTACAAAATCTAGTTCGACTCGTGAAAATTTGTACTCGTCTTGGTTCGTCTCGGAAACAAACAAGATTGCAAATCTAATATTCGACTCGATTCGGTTTATTTACGGCGCTAATAGTCACTTAAAAATGGGAAGGAGGGAAGTATGCATTATAATCATCGTCATTACATTTATGTATTATTTTAGTTATATATTAAATAATAATTTTAAGAGTAACGATATTTGTCATCCTTTTTGTATCACCTTTTTATCACCTCCACATGTATGTCTACATTGATTTCTCTATCTTATTTAATTTTTCTCTATCTTCTATTCAAGGAAATCAGAACAAAAGGGTGACATATCTCTCATCGCTGAAGATCCATCGCCCGCCAAAAGTTCCACCAACGCCGCTCATGGTTCCACCACCACCAACTAAAATCATACCAAATAACGACGTGAAGATGCCGCATCTTTCACTCGCGAAGCCTCAGGACCACTATCTCCTCCCTCTTTTCTCGCTGTCACGCTTTCTCTGATAATTGTCTTCTTAAACCTATTTTCACGATTCTTATATAGCCACTCGTACAACTCCACCAGTTTCAGAGTTTTTGATATCGAATGACATTGCAAAACATGTCTCTTCACCGTCAAATTTCAGTTTACCGTGAAATCTCACGAATATAAGCAACAATTTGTTAATTTCTATTCTCTGTATCATGTTGAAAACAAGAGAATTTTTTCAAGACTAAGATTGCAAATGGGAATTCAAGGTATTGCTCCTTAGAAGGTGTTTTTTTGTCGACTATGAGAGACCAAGCAAAGAATAAGTATTGATTGATTGTAGGCACCCCTCCTTCCCTGCTTCTTTGTTTATTGATGGGGATATGGTCTGCATTATTAGTATTACTGTAAGAATCAATGCCGAGGATATATTAAATTTTTATGGATTTGTTCATTCTTTTACCCCTCTTGGTCTGCTATTTGGATTTTTTTTTGGATAGCTACCTCATAGAACACAATTGAATGTAATTCACCATAATATATATTGGTCTATGTGTGAATGATTTGAATATAACCATGTGCTATATGAATAATATTTAGGGTAATGTGTTATTTAACCCTTGATTCACCATAACATGATCATGTTCTCAAGACTCAAGGGAATAAGAATATTCAGTTTTAAGTTTCCTTTCTTAAAACTTTCTTGTGAATTGTGGCAGAATATTGTTGTTTCAAGTGATGAAAATGATGTGAGTGATGGTATGCTGAAGATGATCACAGTAATCGTGAAAACTGTCGCTAAGTAGTTGAGGAAAGTGATTCATCTGAAGATGATCAAATTGCACTGTTGGTCCTGTTTTTTGTGTAATAGTCGAATATACCCACAAAAGTATCCCATTTGGTGGATTTTCATACACCAATTTTGGGATGAGAAAAGGATAAATTTGGTTATTTAGTATAAGCATGGACTAATGATGCAATTTTCCCTGAGATAAAACTACCTATTTGATGAAGTCCATAAGCACGAAAACTCAATATAGTAATTGGCATACTGGATAGAAGTCTTATATTAGTATCTATACTATGCATTAAGACCGTTTCTGACACTAAAGATGATATTTGGATGATTTTGGACATTAGATCCCAAGAAGAAGATGTAAATATGTCTGAATATTCAAAGGTTTTGTTGATAAAGATTGGGGTTGATACTTCTTTGAGATACTTGCATCAGATTCAGGATCATCAACTCACTCCAGTTTCATCTGTTAAAAACCATAGTTTGATTGGTGAGATGATCTTTTGTCTACCCTATGTAAATAATTCTTTCAGTCTGTCTTTAAGTAATCAACATCAAACGATAAGAGCATTGCTTTGTATCAGTATTCTATTGTGTTTTATTTGTATAAACCAGTAAAACAATATAGAAACTAATGCACAAATAAAATAAAAGTATATAAATAAACAACTTTACTTGTCGAGGCTCGGATTGGATCCGATGTCTTTAAGGTATTTAGGCCACGTACCGGTGTCTTACGTTTGTTGGCTTCAACCTCCAGGATACAACGACAAAAACTATTCAAAAGAAACTGACACACGAATTCTTAAGAATTTCGACGAACTTAATAATGCTGCTTCTTTCTATCTCTCTCTTATAATTTTAATACTTTGAAAAATGAATGAATAAAATGGTTTAGTTGGCCAACTATTTATAGAAAATGAAAAGGTGGATTTGGCAAAAGAGTTGTGATGGTTCATCTGAAGATACGTTACATTAAAAGACACAACGTTTAGTTTAGTATAGAAGTCCAAAACATAAGCTGGTCCAGATGGTATGAAAGTCTGGCCCAAAAGCCCACTAGCTTGGAGGCCCAGATTCAAAGCCCAGCAGTACCTTCTTTTTTTTTTTCTTTTTTTTTTGCTTTGCTTCATAACCAAAAGAAAAATAAAATAAATAACATGTATTATTATTTATTTTAATCTCTTTTTTTTTCTTTTAATTTCTTCAAATTCTACGACTCAATTTCTCATTCAACTTCAAATGATTTTTTTTTACCAGATGAATGTATTACGTTAATTAATATTCGAATCATTTCTTTAAATTGAGTCACCCACTGTCATCGTAAACATGGTCATCCCTTGGGTAAAAATCTCATTTGACCAACAATCCCCACATGAATGGAAATTGACTAACCACCTTAAAAAAAAATTATGCAAAAGAATGCTAAACACGAGAGAGAGCGAGAGAGAAGCGTAGAAGAATACTACATCGAGAAAGGTAGCTTTTGGCCTTGAACCTTCTGTAGTAAGAGCTATCGGATTTACTTGCTAACTAGTGAACGTGATGTCTTGAACTATTCAGCTTTTGTGTAAACCAAGACAATAGAAATTACATAGTACACTTCGAAACATTATTTGGTTCTCACGGTTGTGTCCATTTATGGCCCTGGACAAATCCTGGTATTTCATGAATAACCGTCGGAGAATTTCGCCATTACAAATTCTCGTAGGGCGGCCCTACCCATGTTATTCATATAGGTGGTCTCTTGTCGAGAGTATTCTGCATTACTCTATCTTATGTTAGAGGATACAAGAACCATTAAAAGTTTAACTTATCCTTCAATTTTACATGTAGCACTGTTTAATATTTGTCCTAAGAATGGTTTAGGGAGGTTTCCCCACAGTGCATCGCACCAAATTGCAGTTTCATGATTCAGTTTTCCCTTTGAACCTAGATTGTGGGATCTCCACTCTGCTAGGTAGGGTTCCCATCATGGCAACTCAGCTTTCGTAGGCTTAAGAACCATTCTCCTTGACAACACTCGCACTTGCTCTCTTTGTAGACCTTTGGTCAGTGGATCCGCTATATTATCCTTTGATCGAACATAATCAATTGTGATAATTCCGTTTGAGAGCAATTGTCTAACGGTATTGTGTCTACGACGTATGTGTCTAGACTTACCGTTATACATTTCGTTTAGTGCCCTACCAATGGCACTTTGACTATCGCAATGTATGCAGATAGCTGACACAGGCTTTGGCCAATTAGGAATATCCTCTAGGAAATTCCGAAGCCACTCGGCTTCTTCAGCAGCTTTGTCTAAAGCTATAAACTCAGATTCCATAGTTGATCTGGCTATGCACGTTTGCTTAGTGGATTTCCAAGACACAGCTGCTCCTCCTAACATGTAGACAAATCCACTTGTGGATTTTGAGTCGGTGGAGTCTGATATCCAGTTTGCATCACTGTATCCTTCTAGTACAGCTGGATATCCTGTGTACAACAACCCTTCGTTCATAGTGTATCTAAGATATCTTAGAACTCTTACAATAGCAATCCAGTGGTTCTTCCCCGGATTATTTGTAAACCTACTTAGCTTGCTTACTGCATGTGCTATATCTGGCCTAGTGCAGTTCGTTAAGTACATGAGACTCCCAATAATCTGAGAGTACTCCAACTGGTTGATCATATCACCAGTGTTCTTAGCAAGATGTAAATTTACATCAACTGGTGTCTTGGCGATATTTGTGTCGCCATTACTAAATTTGTTTAATACTTTCTCAATATAGTGTGACTGAGATAGTATAATACCTTCAGATGTTCGGAGAATCTTGATACCCAAAATAACATCCGCAAGGCCTAAATCTTTCATGTCAAACTTACTTGAAAGCATCCTTTTGGTGAATTTAATCATATCATTGTTACTTCCAATGATTAACATATCATCCACATATAAACAGACAATGACATATCCAGTCTCATTTTGTTTTACATAAACGCATTTGTCACATTCATTTATCTTGAAATCATGAATCTATCAAATTTGTCATGTCATTGCTTCGGTGCCTGTTTTAAACCATATAGAGATTTAACAAGCTTACATACTTGCTTCTCCTTACCTGGAACTAGGTAACCCTCAGGTTGTTCCATATATATCTCTTCATTTAGTTCTCCATTTAGGAAGGCAGTTTTTACATCCATCTGATGTATTTCGAGCTTGTATATTGAAGCTATAGCGATTAACATTCGAATGGATGATATTCTCGTGACTGGAGAATAAGTATCAAAATAATCAAGTCCTTCTTTTTGACTATAACCTTTTACAACAAGGCGAGCCTTGTATTTTTCAATAGACCCATCGGTCTTTAGTTTCTTCTTGAATATCCATTTGCATCCAAGTGGTTTATTCCCAGGAGGGAGATCCACTAGTTCCCATGTATGGTTTTGCATAATGGAATCTATCTCGCTATTAACCGGTTCTTTCCAGTATGGGGCGTCAGGGTTTGACATAGCCTCCTTGAATGTTCGCGGTTCGTCATCTAGCATGTAAGATAGAAAGTCAGGACCAAAAAACGTAGAGGTTCTAATCCGCTTACTTCTTCTTGGTTCTCCTTCATTTGGCAATGATTCTTGATCTTGCTTTTCAGTTGGCAATGATTCTTGATCTTGCTTTTCTTCAATTGCATCACGTGTTCTTTTTAAGGAACCAGATTCTGGTGTGGTCTTGTACGGAAATGTTGTTTCAAAGAAATGTGCATTTCTTGATTCAATCACTGTATTGACGTTAATGTCAACATGACAAGATTTGTGTACAAGGAATCTATATGCAGCACTGTTGTGAGCATATCCAATAAAGACGCAATCGATGGTCTTTGGTCCTATTTTGACCATTTTAGGAGCAGGAATTGCTACCTTTGCCAAGCTTCCCCACACTTTTAAGTATTTGAAGGAAGGTGGTTTTCCTTTCCATAATTCGTAAGGAGTTTTATTTACCTTCTTGTGTGGTACCTTGTTGAGGATGTGATTTGCGGTGAGTAAAGCCTCTCCCCACAAGTTTTGTGGTAACCCTGAGTTAATCAACAAGGCATTCATCATTTCCTTCAACGTGCGGTTCTTACGTTCAGCAATCCCGTTTTGTTGAGGAGAGTAGGGGGCCGTGGTTTGATGGATGATTCCATGTTTAGCGCAAAACTCTTCAAAAGGAGACACATATTCTCCTCCCCTATCTGTTCTAAGATTCTTAGAGCCCGTTTGGAAGTGCTTATTTTAGAGTAAAAAAGCGCTTTTGGAATAAAATTCAAAATTTAAAAAAATTATTAAAAATAATTTTGAAATCTAAAATTATTGAAAGTGCTTTTTTTAAGAAGCACATATTTGGTGCTTCTCAGAAAAGTGCTTTTCAAGGTAAAAAAAACTCTTAAAATGCTAAAAGCACTTTTAAGTGCTTCTCCAAAAAAGCACTTCCAAACGGGCACTTAATCTTTTTATTTATTTGATTCTCAACTTCAGTTTTGTATTGCATAAATGCTTCTAAGGCCTCATCCTCACTTCGAAGCAAGTATATTTAACAATATCTTCTGCAATCGTCAATGAAATTTATGACACAATTTTTACCACTTTTAGGTTGCATAATTTCAAGTCACATATGTCACTGTGAATTAACTCTAAAGGTACCAAAGTCCTTTCTATAGATTTAAATGAGGTTTTCGTTAATTTTGACTCAACAAATACTTCACATTCCTTTTGAGAATTGAAGTTCTCATTAGATAGTAACCCGACGTTTACTAACTTATTTAATTAACCAAAATTAACATCTTTTAATATATCGTGCCATGAATAAGTTGAATCAAGGATATATTACTTTCTCGGTTACATTTTGTAGGTACTATGGTCATTACATTCATCTTAAATAAACCATCACATAGGTACCCTTTTCCCACAAATATCCCACCTTTAGTGAGAATAGATTTATCAAACTTAAATACTATTTTGAAGCCATTCTTACCCAATAACGAATCTGAAACTAGATTCCTTCTAATGTCAGGCACATGGAGAACATTATAGAGACTCAACTCTTTTTCAGAATTCATTATTAGAATAACGATTCTAGATTCAACTACTTTTGATGTAGAGAAATTTCCCATACATAAAGTCTCTCCAGTAGTTGCAACTTTGTATGTCTTGAACATACGTGTCAGGTGGCCCCAGTATCCACCCACCAATGTTTGGTATTGCCAACCAAATTTACTTTAGAAACTACTGTAGTAAAATCAATCTTATTTGATCTTAGTCATGGTTGCTTGGCCTTATTTTCCTTTCATGGAATTGCCTTTACCCTTTGTGATTTCGGTCGTCTATTTCTTTACACAGATAGTCATTTCCATTAACCTCTTAGACTCCTTAACGGGTCTATAAGAGTCGGGATCACGTCCCACAAATGTATTTTCCATAAGTGAAATTGCTTATGGTATGTTGTTACCGATCCATCATTTCTGGACATATTGTTTATCTTGGTAGACATCATTTCAATTACCAAGGATTACACAATATTATAGATAATTCAAACAAACGAATTATTCAACATTTCTCACTAAAAGACAACACAAAAACTTGATTCTTTCTTACGACAAAATGATTAAATTAATTTTAATTTCCCAAGTTTTTATATTCTTGTTAGTCCCCCAAGTTTTTATATTCTTGTTGTAGAGGATCGAAGAAATTAAAGAGATAATCAATTCACGTAAAAGAAGAATCTCAATCAATTAAGAATTCTTTTAGCGGAAAATTTTCAAACCACAAGGTTCGACAAGTATGCAGATACTAGCAAGATTGATATTAGTTGTTAAAACACACACTAATATTACAACGTAATATGACGTTAGTAAGCGAGTATTTTTTTTCTAGTATGTATACACAAGCCTAGAAATCAGAATAAGAGAAAAGAAATAGAATGTAATATTCATGTTCTGTATACACAGACCCAAAATAAATTTCCAAAAGTAAAGTTTATAAAAACATAAAAAGAAAATGTTTTCTGGTTTATACCACGTGAATCATAAATACCTTAAATTGTTGTGTTTTATTTGTATAAACCAGTAAAACAATATAGAAACTAATGCAGAAATAAAATAAAAGTATATATAAATAAACAACTTTACTTGTCGAGGCTCGGATTGGATCCGATGTCTTTAAGGTATTTAGGCCACGTACCGGTGTCTTACGTTTGTTGGCTTCAACCTCCAGGATACAACGACAAAAACTATTCAAAAGAAACTGACACACGAATTCTTAAGAATTTCGACGAACTTAATAATGCTGCTTCTTTCTATCTCTCTCTTATAATTTTAATACTTTGAAAAATGAATGAATAAAATGGTTTAGTTGGCCAACTATTTATAGAAAATGAAAAGGTGGATTTGGCAAAAGAGTTGTGATGGTTCATCTGAAGATACGTTACATTAAAAGACACAACGTTTAGTTTAGTATAGAAGTCCAAAACATAAGCTGGTCCAGATGGTATGAAAGTCTGGCCCAAAAGCCCACTAGCTTGGAGGCCCAGATTCAAAGCCCAGCAGTACCTTCTTTTTTTTTTTCTTTTTTTTTGCTTTGCTTCATAACCAAAAGAAAAATAAAATAAATAACATGTATTATTATTTATTTTAATCTCTTTTTTTTTCTTTTAATTTCTTCAAATTCTACGACTCAATTTCTCATTCAACTTCAAATGATTTTTTTTTACCAGATGAATGTATTACGTTAATTAATATTCGAATCATTTCTTTAAATTGAGTCACCCACTGTCATCGTAAACATGGTCATCCCTTGGGTAAAAATCTCATTTGACCAACAATCCCCACATGAATGGAAATTGACTAACCACCTTAAAAAAAAATTATGCAAAAGAATGCTAAACACGAGAGAGAGCGAGAGAGAAGCGTAGAAGAATACTACATCGAGAAAGGTAGCTTTTGGCCTTGAACCTTCTGTAGTAAGAGCTATCGGATTTACTTGCTAACTAGTGAACGTGATGTCTTGAACTATTCAGCTTTTGTGTAAACCAAGACAATAGAAATTACATAGTACACTTCGAAACATTATTTGGTTCTCACGGTTGTGTCCATTTATGGCCCTGGACAAATCCTGGTATTTCATGAATAACCGTCGGAGAATTTCGCCATTACAAATTCTCGTAGGGCGGCCCTACCCATGTTATTCATATAGGTGGTCTCTTGTCGAGAGTATTCTGCATTACTCTATCTTATGTTAGAGGATACAAGAACCATTAAAAGTTTAACTTATCCTTCAATTTTACATGTAGCACTGTTTAATATTTGTCCTAAGAATGGTTTAGGGAGGTTTCCCCACAGTGCATCGCACCAAATTGCAGTTTCATGATTCAGTTTTCCCTTTGAACCTAGATTGTGGGATCTCCACTCTGCTAGGTAGGGTTCCCATCATGGCAACTCAGCTTTCGTAGGCTTAAGAACCATTCTCCTTGACAACACTCGCACTTTCTCTCTTTGTAGACCTTTGGTCAGTGGATCCGCTATATTATCCTTTGATCGAACATAATCAATTGTGATAATTCCGTTTGAGAGCAATTGTCTAACGGTATTGTGTCTACGACGTATGTGTCTAGACTTACCGTTATACATTTCGTTTAGTGCCCTACCAATGGCACTTTGACTATCGCAATGTATGCAGATAGCTGACACAGGCTTTGGCCAATTAGGAATATCCTCTAGGAAATTCCGAAGCCACTCGGCTTCTTCAGCAGCTTTGTCTAAAGCTATAAACTCAGATTCCATAGTTGATCTGGCTATGCACGTTTGCTTAGTGGATTTCCAAGACACAGCTGCTCCTCCTAACATGTAGACAAATCCACTTGTGGATTTTGAGTCGGTGGAGTCTGATATCCAGTTTGCATCACTGTATCCTTCTAGTACAGCTGGATATCCTGTGTACAACAACCCTTCGTTCATAGTGTATCTAAGATATCTTAGAACTCTTACAATAGCAATCCAGTGGTTCTTCCCCGGATTATTTGTAAACCTACTTAGCTTGCTTACTGCATGTGCTATATCTGGCCTAGTGCAGTTCGTTAAGTACATGAGACTCCCAATAATCTGAGAGTACTCCAACTGGTTGATCATATCACCAGTGTTCTTAGCAAGATGTAAATTTACATCAACTGGTGTCTTGGCGATATTTGTGTCGCCATTACTAAATTTGTTTAATACTTTCTCAATATAGTGTGACTGAGATAGTATAATACCTTCAGATGTTCGGAGAATCTTGATACCCAAAATAACATCCGCAAGGCCTAAATCTTTCATGTCAAACTTACTTGAAAGCATCCTTTTGGTGAATTTAATAATATCATTGTTACTTCCAATGATTAACATATCATCCACATATAAACAGACAATGACATATCCAGTCTCATTTTGTTTTACATAAACGCATTTGTCACATTCATTTATCTTGAAATCATGAATCTATCAAATTTGTCATGTCATTGCTTCGGTGCCTGTTTTAAACCATATAGAGATTTAACAAGCTTACATACTTGCTTCTCCTTACCTGGAACTAGGTAACCCTCAGGTTGTTCCATATATATCTCTTCATTTAGTTCTCCATTTAGGAAGGCAGTTTTTACATCCATCTGATGTATTTCGAGCTTGTATATTGAAGCTATAGCGATTAACATTCGAATGGATGATATTCTCGTGACTGGAGAATAAGTATCAAAATAATCAAGTCCTTCTTTTTGACTATAACCTTTTACAACAAGGCGAGCCTTGTATTTTTCAATAGACCCATCGGTCTTTAGTTTCTTCTTGAATATCCATTTGCATCCAAGTGGTTTATTCCCAGGAGGGAGATCCACTAGTTCCCATGTATGGTTTTGCATAATGGAATCTATCTCGCTATTAACCGGTTCTTTCCAGTATGGGGCGTCAGGGTTTGACATAGCCTCCTTGAATGTTCGCGGTTCGTCATCTAGCATGTAAGATAGAAAGTCAGGACCAAAAAACGTAGAGGTTCTAATCCGCTTACTTCTTCTTGGTTCTCCTTCATTTGGCAATGATTCTTGATCTTGCTTTTCAGTTGGCAATGATTCTTGATCTTGCTTTTCTTCAATTGCATCACGTGTTCTTTTTAAGGAACCAGATTCTGGTGTGGTCTTGTACGGAAATGTTGTTTCAAAGAAATGTGCATTTCTTGATTCAATCACTGTATTGACGTTAATGTCAACATGACAAGATTTGTGTACAAGGAATCTATATGCAGCACTGTTGTGAGCATATCCAATAAAGACGCAATCGATGGTCTTTGGTCCTATTTTGACCATTTTAGGAGCAGGAATTGCTACCTTTGCCAAGCTTCCCCACACTTTTAAGTATTTCAAGGAAGGTGGTTTTCCTTTCCATAATTCGTAAGGAGTTTTATTTACCTTCTTGTGTGGTACCTTGTTGAGGATGTGATTTGCGGTGAGTAAAGCCTCTCCCCACAAGTTTTGTGGTAACCCTGAGTTAATCAACAAGGCATTCATCATTTCCTTCAACGTGCGGTTCTTACGTTCAGCAATCCCGTTTTGTTGAGGAGAGTAGGGGGCCGTGGTTTGATGGATGATTCCATGTTTAGCGCAAAACTCTTCAAAAGGAGACACATATTCTCCTCCCCTATCTATTCTAAGATTCTTAATCTTTTTATTTATTTGATTCTCAACTTCAGTTTTGTATTGCATAAATGCTTCTAAGGCCTCATCCTCACTTCGAAGCAAGTATATTTAACAATATCTTCTGCAATCGTCAATGAAATTTATGACACAATATTTACCACTTTTAGGTTGCATAATTTCAAGTCACATATGTCACTGTGAATTAACTCTAAAGGTACCAAAGTCCTTTCTATAGATTTAAATGAGGTTTTCGTTAATTTTGACTCAACAAATACTTCACATTCCTTTTGAGAATTGAAGTTCTCATTAGATAGTAACCCGACGTTTACTAACTTATTTAATTAACCAAAATTAACATCTTTTAATATATCGTGCCATGAATAAGGTGAATCATGGATATATTACTTTCTCGGTTACATTTTGTAGGTACTATGGTCATTACATTCATCTTAAATAAACCATCACATAGGTACCCTTTTCCCACAAATATCCCACCTTTAGTGAGAATAGATTTATCAAACTTAAATACTATTTTGAAGCCATTCTTACCCAATAACGAATCTGAAACTAGATTCCTTCTAATGTCAGGCACATGGAGAACATTATAGAGACTCAACTCTTTTTCAGAATTCATTATTAGAATAACGATTCTAGATTCAACTACTTTTGATGTAGAGAAATTTCCCATACATAAAGTCTCTCCAGTAGTTGCAACTTTGTATGTCTTGAACATACGTGTCAGGTGGCCCCAGTATCCACCCACCAATGTTTGGTATTGCCAACCAAATTTACTTTAGAAACTACTGTAGTAAAATCAATCTTATTTGATCTTAGTCATGGTTGCTTGGCCTTATTTTCCTTTCATGGAATTGCCTTTACCCTTTGTGATTTCGGTCGTCTATTTCTTTACACAGATAGTCATTTCCATTAACCTCTTAGACTCCTTAACGGGTCTATAAGAGTCGGGATCACGTCCCACAAATGTATTTTCCATAAGTGAAATTGCTTATGGTATGTTGTTACCGATCCATCATTTCTGGACATATTGTTTATCTTGGTAGACATCATTTCAATTACCAAGGATTACACAATATTATAGATAATTCAAACAAATGAATTATTCAACATTTCTCACTAAAAGACAACACAAAAACTTGATTCTTTCTTACGACAAAATGATTAAATTAATTTTAATTTCCCAAGTTTTTATATTCTTGTTAGTCCCCCAAGTTTTTATATTCTTGTTGTAGAGGATCGAAGAAATTAAAGAGATAATCAATTCACGTAAAAGAAGAATCTCAATCAATTAAGAATTCTTTTAGCGGAAAATTTTCAAACCACAAGGTTCGACAAGTATGCAGATACTAGCAAGATTGATATTAGTTGTTAAAACACACACTAATATTACAACGTAATATGACGTTAGTAAGCGAGTATTTTTTTTCTAGTATGTATACACAAGCCTAGAAATCAGAATAAGAGAAAAGAAATAGAATGTAATATTCATGTTCTGTATACACAGACCCAAAATAAATTTCCAAAAGTAAAGTTTATAAAAACATAAAAAGAAAATGTTTTCTGGTTTATACCACGTGAATCATAAATACCTTAAATTGTTGTGTTTTATTTGTATAAACCAGTAAAACAATATAGAAACTAATGCAGAAATAAAATAAAAGTATATATAAATAAACAACTTTACTTGTCGAGGCTCGGATTGGATCCGATGTCTTTAAGGTATTTAGGCCACGTACCGGTGTCTTACGTTTGTTGGCTTCAACCTCCAGGATACAACGACAAAAACTATTCAAAAGAAACTGACACACGAATTCTTAAGAATTTCGTCGAACTTAATAATGCTGCTTCTTTCTATCTCTCTCTTATAATTTTAATACTTTGAAAAATGAATGAATAAAATGGTTTAGTTGGCCAACTATTTATAGAAAATGAAAAGGTGGATTTGGCAAAAGAGTTGTGATGGTTCATCTGAAGATACGTTACATTAAAAGACACAACGTTTAGTTTAGTATAGAAGTCCAAAACATAAGCTGGTCCAGATGGTATGAAAGTCTGGCCCAAAAGCCCACTAGCTTGGAGGCCCAGATTCAAAGCCCAGCAGTACCTTCTTTTTTTTTTCTTTTTTTTTCCTTTGCTTCATAACCAAAAGAAAAATAAAATAAATAACATGTATTATTATTTATTTTAATCTCTTTTTTTTTCTTTTAATTTCTTCAAATTCTACGACTCAATTTCTCATTCAACTTCAAATGATTTTTTTTTTACCAGATGAATGTATTACGTTAATTAATATTCGAATCATTTCTTTAAATTGAGTCACCCACTGTTATCATAAACATGGTCATCCCTTGGGTAAAAATCTCATTTGACCAACATATTCTTGAGGGTTTTATTAGGTTAATGATATTTGTTTTAATGCATCTTCTTGTTTACATTGTGAGTAAACGATTGTATGGCTTTTTAAATGTTCCTAGTATAACTTTAGTTATCCAAATTATAGATCAAATGGTTTATGCAGATTCAGTTTCTGTCAGATTTCTGTTTGGTTTATTATTGTGTATTTGGTGATTTGGTGAATTTTGATTGAATTTCGAACAAAAAAAAAAAAGTATTCTGATTGAAACCATCAAAATATGGATGTATAAACAATCTAAAATTTGATATTTATTTCATCCTCTCAATTCTATATATCATTTTGCTACTGAAGCATATGATTATTTTTTGCTCGGTAAGCAGCTTTCTCACAAATTAAAAAATCTCCATTAAGCATTACTGTACACATGAAGTCCTATCTTCTATGGACAACGATATTACAAATCATTTCGATTTTTTAGGTGCAGTTGAATCCTGTAATGCACAGTAATATGTGAATAAAACAACCAAAATAGTTGAGTCCTTAGTAAGCTTAGATATAGACAATAAATTGTATACAAAAATAGGCACACACAGGATATGTTTAAGAGTAATATGAGGGTTAAGTGTTATATGTCTTCTGTGTGTAGCATATACTATATGACCATTAGAGAGAGTAACCGGTATAGGTATATTGACTGTGTAAACCTCATGAGTATAGAAAGAAGATGAGTAAATAAGATGGTTTGTGGCTCCTGTGTCAAGAATCCACAATGAAGAAGTACAAGAATTACCTTTTTGAATTGACACTTGATGCACATCTGGTGCAATTGAAGATGAACCATGAGTTAAAGCCATTAGTTTACTCACTTCTTCAAGTGTAAATTCATAGAGGTTAAGTGGTTTAGATTCAGCTGGACTTTCTTGATTCATCACATAATTAGCTTTAGTCTGAGAATTGTTGAAATTTCGTTTGCCTTTTGGTCCATTCCAACCTACAGATATCCATGAATTTGGAATTATTTATCAAAGGTGTGCCCATTATAAGCACAATGTATACATATAACCTTCTTTTTATCTGCAAAATAACTCGGTTTGGAAGTATTTTTGGCATAAAATGCCCGATTGTAAGAAGGTTGAACTGTGTTTGTGATTGATCTTAGACTCTCTTCTTGAATTAACATAGCAAAGACAAAGTTGATATGAGGTAATTGATCCATTAACAAGATTTGACTCCTAACAGCAGCATAAGAATCATTTAATCCAATAAAAAACTTGATGACAAAATCATTCTGTTGTCTCTCAATGAGTATATCAAACAGCTTGCAGGTGCATTGGTTCATAATTCCACAAGAGCAAGTAGGAAGAGGCCTAAAATGGGAGTATTCATCCCATAAAGTCTTGAATTGAGCGAAAAATTCAGAGATTGAAGATGAGTTTTGCATGATCGAGCTTAAGGCTTTTTCTAGTTGAAACACTCGAGTTCCATTGCTTTTTGAGAATCGTATCTTGATTTCATTATACAATTCAAAAGAAGAGTTTACATAAAGGAGACAACCTCAAATTTCTTAGAATATCGAGTTGAGAAGCCATGAGAAACAAGGTTATTAGCTCAATTCCAAGCAATAAAAAGAGTTAAATCGGTAAGAGAAGGTTGAGTGATTTTACCACTGACAAAACCGAGTTTGGTTTTGACTGCAAGTGTAATTTCAATGGCTCTATACCAAGCCAAATAGTTGTCGTCATTGAGTACTTCAGCAACAAGAGAAGCTCTTGTGTTCTCGCTGGGATGAAGATAATAAGGACTTGAGAAATCTTCGATAATTGAGGAATTTGGCGTCATTGTTGATTATAGATGATGTTGTAATGTGGTTTATGGAGTGCGGAAGATAGTTTTCATCTAATACCATGTAAGAAAACAAGAATCTCCATTGTTGCAGAAAGAAGAAAGCTTAGTAGTGTAGCCAAAAGAAGAAGATAAAGTAGAGAAGAAGATAGAGTAAAGAAGAAGAAAGTTGTTCTTCATTATTCTTTTTGATTTGATTACAGCTGTGTATATATACATGTAGTGTAGAGAACGAATTTTATCTAACAACTTGCCTAAGTTCACTCTAACTAATCTGAAAGAACAAAATAACAAACTAACTAACTCTATTTGCAGTTTTAGTCCCTAAAATTATGTTTTGTAGCTTTTTCTTGTCTATGTTAGCTGATATATTCCAAGAGTGGTCACTTGTCTATTATGATTAGAATTAACTATACTACAATAGTTTACATTCCAGTGCCACTCTTGTATATAATACTAGATAAATATTAAACTTCCGAATATAAAAACAAATCACATGATTAGTATAATAAACACGCAATATCATACCATTCATATTTATATTAAGAAATAACTAATTTTTAATTTCTTTTATAAATATATTAGTATAGTTAAAATAATATTCGTCACCAGTCAAAAAAAAAAGACAATATTCGTCGCCTTGTAATCTATAAGAAATTAGTTCCACGTTGGCGTCATGATTTAGAAAGTACCAAGCCTGTGCGTACGGAAAGTTTGATATGTAGTGTACCTTCGTCGCTTCCACTGGTGAAGGGGATCCGTACTTTGGCCTTTTCCATTAAAAGATATTTCATTATTAAGTCGTGGCGAAACAAAAGTCTTTTTTTTTTTTTGGACAATTAAAAGTCTTTCTTTCTTTTATATAATTGAATCTGTCCCCCAAAAGTCTAATCTATTTATCGCATACTAACAAAGAGTTCACATGCTTTGAATTATATGGGAGAGTCTATTGAATAATACGAGAGAGTTTGCGACAAAAAATAAATAGAAATACGAGAGAGATTGGTTGTCAATTCAACTAATTATATATGTACATGCATTAATAATGTCTTTTGTGAGTTGAAACTCCATCTTTTTTATTTGGAAAGCGCATATTTTTTTTTACATCGAAACAAAGCATTTATACTTGAAGAATATATTTAATAAAAAATATTATTAAAATATTTATTTTTCTTTAGGGTATTTGGGCTTCATAAATCCTTTTTTGTTCAAAAACTCTGAAATAATCTTTATCTTCGCCTTTTACGTCATTGTTAGGTTTTTATATATTTTTTAGTTACTTGACCGTTTATCGATATCACAAAATGTCATATTATCAATACGTCACTGCCACGTCAACTGGAAAGCAACATATTATACAAATGAGCTAGCTTATGATGGTACTTATTCATGCCGAACCAGAATTCCTAAACATTGGAAAACTGCTCAAAATATTTTTATGGGAGATAATTTTGTTTTTTTGGACGAAAAATAAACCTAATTGTTTACCTATCCAACTAATTCTATCATCCGAATCCTAGTTTGTCAAAATAGTTCAGGATGGCATCCTATGAAACGAAATAGTAATTTCCATGTATCTTGTGTTTCGTCAGCTTATTTATCCGGGTATTGAGGTGTCTCGGTATATGTTTAAAGATGAATTTACCCCCTATTAAGTCATGGTCTTAATTTTCCCAAACGCCGAGTTGATTCTCTAGCTGACCACTGACACCTGCTTAATACCCTGAACAAGTTCAAGGTTATCTGAAAAGATTGCCTTCTTTTCGTGTTTGATTTCCTGCCAATTTCCAATGTTTTAATGATTGCGTGTGCCTTACCTTCAATAATTGTGGCGAACAAATTTGTCTTTGAATGTTCAATTCTCACTTCATTATTCTTATGAATTTTAACAATACCGATGCATGTAGGAATGTATGGATAATCAAAGGACGCATCACACGTAAACGCAATGTCCATTTGAAAATGTATATTACTCAAGGGAGTCCTCGGTACTAAAATGTTGCTCGAAGAATCAAAGTTGAATGTATTCCACTTTGTACCAAATACCTCATTGATATTAATGTTTGTTACTCTAATTACTTCATGTGGACTTACCTTCTAATGATTATGTTGACCTTTCATCTTTGCCTTCCATATGTTCCAGATTATTAATAACACTTACACAATTATGACTCTTTGATTCCATCCTTCGTTCATATAAATTTGGATAATGTTTATGATCCATTGCCCGAGAAAATCTGGCAGGTCTTGTTGAATACTGATTTGAGTCACTGATCTCATCCAGATTTTTCGACATATTCCACACGTTAAAAGTAAATGTTCAATTATTTCATCTTCTAAATTACAACATTTACATTCTGCCACTACGTCACATTTTCTTCTTTCTAGGATTTTTCCCGTCAGTATCGCATTTTTGCTTGCTTTCCAAATGAATATTCTTACCTTCTTTGGTATATTTGCTTTCCATATCATCCTCCAAGGACTTGTGTTGGTGTCTGGGATTGATGTTGATCATTGAGGTTCTCAAAAAACAAGGTTATTTATGAGAATTTTATAACCTTTTTTTGTAATATACTCTCCATTTCTTGAGTGTGGCCATAAAAGTATCGTGTGCATCTGGTTTCATAATCTTCTTCCTAGTTATCACTGATATACTTGGTTTTTGAAAAAATTATTCCACACTTTTGTATTCCAATCTTTCTTATCATCATTTCACAGTTCATATACTTTCGTATAATTACAATCGGGTTGTTTTTCCAGTTTCTATTGAGTATCCAACCATTTATCCTTACACATATCAATACTTTTTCCATCTCCTCTCTGATAAATTCCATTTTGTTTCAAGAAACACGTCCTTCCATATACTAGCCCATGACCAAGTCCTACATTATCTTAATTTAATATCCATAAAATTAGAATTAGGAAAATATATACCTTTTAGAAGTCTTGTCGCCAGTGTATCTGGATTTTTTACAATCTCCAATCTTGGGCAGCAAGTAGTGTAGTATTCATCCTTTTAAAATCTTGATATCCCATATCACCTAGTAAATTGCCAACATAAAGTTTCTCCCATGTGATCCAATGAATTCTATTTCTCTCACCCAAGTTCCACCCGAAATTTGATATAGCCGATATTAATTTATTACAAACCGTGACTAGGAAAAATAATATTGGCATTGTGTATGTTGAAATTGCTTAGAGTATAACTTTAATTAGAACCTTTTTCCTCCATCCAATAGTAATTGTGCTTTCCAAACTTCCGTCTTTTTGAATATTTTCTCTACAATCCAATATAATGACTGGACCTTTGATCTATTATGACATAGAGGTATCCCCAAATATTTGCCTAGATAATCCTTCTCATTAATATGTAACTGTTCACAAATATCACTTCTTATATTCGTTGGTGTATCACGACTATAAGACCTTACCCCACAATATAAACTAAGACGTTGTTGAAATGCATTGCTCTCACTTTCTTCAATTGTTAAGAAAAAAAAGAATCGTCAACAAATAATAAATAAGTAACAATGGGGCAATTTCTCGTAATTTGAATACCATTTATAATCTTTTGAGAAACCACCAAAGCCTCTGTCATTATGGAAAATAAAATAGAGACAATGAGTCACCTTGTCTAAGACCCCTTTGTGGTTTGAATTTATCCATTCTATCCATGTTAAGATTAATTTGAAAAGCTACTGTCAATATACAATTTTTTATCCATCCAATCCAAGTCTTTGAAAATCCTACTTTTTGAAGAATAATAATTATAAAGTCTCAATGTGCCTGATCGTATGCTTTAGTCATATCTAATTTGACAATTGTTATGTGTTTTGGGTTTTTCCTTTTTCTTTTCATAATTAAACGATACTTCCTGTGCAATCAACATATTATCCTATATAGCACGACCTTTAATGAAAGTTGATTAAGTCGTTGACACTATCTCATTCATATACTCATGCAACCAGTTAGCTAAGATTTTTGCAACAATTTTATAACCGAAATTGACACAAGAAATAGACCTATAATCTCCAACATGTTCTTGTGTCTCACCTTTTAGGATTAATTAAATGAATGTATCATTAAGCGTATCGAGAGATATATTAGTCCCGAACCATTAACAACATCTCACATTGAATAATTTCCTAGTATTCTTGATAAAACTTACCATTTAATCCATTCAGTCCAAGTGCTTTCGCTGGAGACATATCAAAAATTGCTTTATGTACTTCCCTTAATGGGGGCTTCAGTCGATTCGTCATTCATTTGTTGTGTGATTTTTCGCTAGACCCCTTCCACAGCTTGTTGCATTCTTGGAAATTCTTCGCTTCAAAAAGATCTTTATAATAGTTTTGGACACAATTCCGGACATCAGAAATCTCTTCTTTCCAAATCCCCTCTTTATCTTTGAATCTCATAATTTTTTTCCTATTTCTTCACAGAATAGGAGATATATGTAAAAATTTGGTATTCTTGTTCCCACATGTGATCCATATCTGCCTCGCCCCGTCTGACCAATACTGATCATCTTCAATTTCGTATGCTATTCTTATTATTTCTCTAACATGCTTCTCTTCTCGTTGACACTCTTATGATGGATCCATTTCACCCAATTCCATCAATTTGTTTTAAAATCTTGGATTTGTCTCTCGTGATTTTTAAAGGTTCTTTTACTCCATAGTTTTAGATCGTTGATTGTAGATTTGTAGTATCCCAATTTCCAATAAACATTGGGAGTTAAACTTCAGTTACTGGATTCCCCATGTTGTTTTAATAACTTGTTAACATTGTTCATTCCCTATCAAATTGACTCGAATCTAAAACATCATTCTCCCTGTCTCATTGATGGGTCATAAGTAGAATGAGTGGAGAGTGATCCAAACCAATTGTTGGTGGTGTAAAAATTTATGCACTTGGGAACCTGCTAATTCAATCATTAGAAGCAAATGCCCTATCAAGTTTAACCTTGATGAGATTATTATCATTCTGCCAGTTAGTCCAAGTAAAGAAACAACCATAACACTAAATTTCAATAAAACCATTATTTGGGATAAACTTATTGAATTCAGTAATATATCTATTTTTAGCAGGCGTATTACTATAATTTTCATTAGTATTTTTAATATCGTTAAAATCTCCTATAATAATCTAAGCTTCGTTAATATTATTACTCAAGTTTGTTATTTCATACCACAAATTATGTCGATCCTCAAATATAATAGGAGCATGTACATATACAATATAATTGGAAAACATATTATCATTAATATGCAGAATTACATGATATTGACTAGTAAAAACAACATCAAGTTTGTCATAAGCCTGCCAGATTACCAAAATGCCCCTGGAATGGTAGACACTCCCAATAGGGTCTTTCACAAAGTGATTAGCATACTTAAATTTTTTTAGAACATTAAGCGAATCCTTATCACATAACATAGTTTCAGAAAAACAAGCAATCACAGGTTTATACTTACCGAAAACAAATTTCACCATTGCAATTGTCAAAGGCGCCCGAATTCCTTGGTAGTTCCAAGCTTGCAAACTCATTGAAGGTCGTCGGATGTCTTGGGATAGTAGGGATATCCTTAATTTTGACTTCATTACTCCTTTTAACAACCCATTGTAATTTATTCTTACATAATACACCATCACTAAAATCCAAACAAAAAATCTTTTTTCCTAATACACACACTATTCATCAAACTAAAATTGGCCAAAATTCTATCTTCCATTTTCCTACCATATTTGACCCAATCAGACCTAACTCTTTTCTTTATTTTTCAATCACATACGACCAAACAAAGAAGTATTAGAGCAGCTCTGTCCTAATAACCCCAACAAATACCCTTAAATATAATAAACACGGGTTGTCCTCTTTCCACAACTAATGAGTGATGACCATTGTTTTCTCCCAAATCCATCGTCATTCTCACCTTAACTGCATTTCCGTTGTAATAGTTTTTGTCCTTAATTGCCCAGGTAAGATCATCAGAATTATGTTTTTCCCGATCCACATAACGAGGGTTCAACTTAGCCATCATTTCCATTTCGCACCATTTGTTGTTGCTTCCCCTGTGTGTCACCGTAAGCGCTTTCTTCATCCTTCTACCTAACAACGGTTTAGTCGATTGCATATAATTCTATCCACGGCTATTATAATCACCATTCACCTTTATCTTCAATCTCCTTCCTCCAGTTTGCACTCCTCTTCCCACATAATAATCCTCCTTATCCACCTTTGATTTATCCAAGATATGTTAACAATTCCAGTCAAAAGAAACCTATGTTATGTTAATTGATTATGCCTCTCCTCGTCTTTATCACATGTAACAAGACTCATACTCTAACATAATCCATTACTATCATTGGCATTCCTAACCTCAATACTGATCTTCATTTGATTAATTTCACCTTTAATAGATGTTGCATCCCTTGTTCTTTGATAGCCAGTTAATTTTCCGACGTATATGTATCTTCCTCCTCTAATTTTTTTCCTTACCTCTATATTATGCACAAAACACATACCCGGATAGTTGTTTTTAGCTATGGTGTAGATCTCCCCGCCTAGGCGCGCATAGGCGCCGCCTAGGCGTCAATTCACTCCTTAGCCGCTTACGCCTAGTTAAAATTCTACGCGTTTTTGCCTAGCACCTTAGTCGCCGTGGAATAGGCGCCTAGCCCGTCTAGGCACCGATTAATGGCAAAAAATATCCGCCTAGGCGCCGATTAAAGAAAAAACATGCCCGCATAGACCTTTTTATTACTTTTCTTATTCTCGAGAATTCTTTAGTTGATATCATAACTCAATTTTTAGTATCTTTATATTTACTATAGTGTTGTTAGATGAATTTTATGACTTAAATAGTTAAATTTCTATAATTACTACATATATTACTAAATATACAAAATTACACATCGAGATTCAAAACCGTATAATTCCGCCTAGGCCCCGTGTAATCCCGCCTAGGCGCTAGGCCTCGGTCGACCGCCTAGCGCCCAAAACTGAGATCTACAACATAGGTTTTTAGAACATACGATATAAACCTTATTTCAAGTACTACCATAATGTCTAACAGACTTGTAAACATACATAAGTTTAATAACAGAGTGCCCTCTTTACCATATAATTTATAGATCCTAGTACAATATAATGGTTCCTGTTATTATCGTTATCTGAATAAACTATTTTTTCAGTGGACAATCAAAACCAAATCAAAAATCATCATTGACATATAAACTTGCATTGAACTCTTATACCTTTGATACCTTCTCGAAGTAACCTGCAACTGATCACAAAACGGTGAAGTAAAATAGAAAGAGTTTAGAGGAGATTTACCCTTAAAATTAGTAAATTCTCATCTAATGTTGGATTCATGTTCAGATTTATGGTTTGTAGTTGTATTGTTATGATTATTATGTAGATTGAAAGTAAAGAGACGCTAGATCTAAAGTTGACAGTGGATATGGTTTTGTCGGTTGAAAATTTGTTCGAGAGAGTTTTCTTTTTATCCTATTATTCTTCAGGCATCCAGATAATTAGCTCTTTAATTGAGTTTAATTTGATGAATCTAGTGTATATCCAAATTCATTTTTTGAAAGTAGAATATTGCACGAATTGTATACACCCCCTTAGTTTAAAACACGCTTTATTATTTAACCACAAATTAATAACAATTACACAAATTTAATATATTACTATTTAAATAAAATAATAATATAACCAAACAAATACATTATACTTAAACAAGTGTAGAAGGAAATATATCATGATAGAACAATAAGAGGTATTCCCAAACGAATCTAAAAGTATAGTTTATATATATAACTATTTTTTAATTATAATATACTTGATTTTTTTTTTGGTCGGTTACTTGAATTATATATAAAAGTTAAATAAAAAATATAATTGTTTCATTTAACAATGAAAAATAAATAAAGCTAATCAATACAATAAAGTATTAAAACAAAGTGATTCATGAACCTATATAATTGGGATCTAACCTAACCCATAAATAATATTTTGGGTTAGGAAAACTTTGAAAATTTAAATAAAAAAATACTCATATGGTGAATACAATTGTGTTCGGATTATATTCGAAGGTAGTCCATAAATAGTCTAGCTCTCACATTGTGATTGCCATTAGGTTAGCCTTACTTCACAAAATACTTTCAATTAATTGAACCAATGAAATCAAATTTACTCATTGACCAAAAAGAAAATAATTTTAATCCAAGATAGTCTAATTTAATGATGGGGTAATTGGAGAAAAATGCCTCTTTAATTAGGCTATTAATTTTTTTAAGCCTCTAACTTTTTTATTTAGAGATAAATGCCTTCTTAATTAAGTAATTAGAAAAAAACTCCCCTTAATTATTTCTTTTCCCTTTTTACCCAATATAAATACTACTTATTATAAACTAGGTAATTAATTCCCCAATTATTATCACACACTCACACACAGATCCTCTCTATCTATTTCTCTCTCCTCCAACCGTTTCTCCATCTCCATTGCTAAGCTACTAAGCTCACGCATCTCACCTACACTCACGAATATAACTCACTATGATTACTCGTTTTTTTTCTTCTTCTCTAAAGGTAAACTAACATCTCTTCTTCCTCTCATGCTCTCTATCTCCTCTCGGCTCTATTTTTTCCTTCTTTTTTTTTTGAATTTTTGGTTTCATTTTGTTGTTTTGCTGATTTGCAGGTTTGATTTTCTATATATACGTATACATGTGTATGTATTCTCTATTTTGAAAGCATTTTGATTCACATTTTCATGCTACTTTACAACTTGTAGCAATTCTACTGTTTTGAAGGTTTTTCTCTTCTAATTGCTTGTTTTGTTGTGATTTTGTGTTTATATTCTTAGTTTTGTTCATATTTTGCTTTGACATTAGCAAATTTTTGTGTTTAAGCTCTTTTTGTTATGATAATGTGTTTACATTCTTTATTTCTTCATATTGTGCCTCTTTTTCTGTAAATTTTGTGTTATATTCTTCATTTTGTTCATATTTTGCTTCTACATTGCTAGATTATGTGTTTAAACTGTTTTAATCGCAGTAGATTCTGTGTTTGAGTTGTAATTCTGTGAAGAGGTTTGTGCAGGCGCAGAATTCCATGTTTTAAACATGGAATTCCATGTTTTATACAGTATGAAACTGTATGAAACATGGAATTCCATGTTTAAAACATGGAATTTTGCTGATTCACATTTTCATCCTACTTTGCAACTTGAAGCAATTCTACTGTTTTGAAGGTTTTTCTCTTCTAATTGCTTGTTTTGTGTTGATTTTGTGTTTATATTCTTAGTTTTGTTCATATTTTGCTTTGATATTGGCAAATTTTTGTGTTTAAACTCTTTTTGTTATGATAATGTGCTTACACTCTTCATTTCTTTATATTTTGCTTACTTTTCTGTAAATTCTGTGTTACATTCTTCATTTTGTTCATTTTTTGCTTCTATACAGCTAAATTCTGTGTTTAAACTGTTTTACTCGCAGTATATTGTGTGTTTGAGTTGTAATTCTGTGAATAGGTTTATGCAGTTGCAGAATTCCATGTTTTGTACAGTATGAAACTGTATAAAACATGGAATTCCATGTTTAAAACATGGGATTTTGTGAAGAGGTAACATGGAATTCCATGTTTTAAACAGTATGAAACATGGAATTCCATGTTTAAAACATGGAATTCTGCAACTCCACATAAATTTTTCCCCTTTTCTACTTCTTCCTTTGTTTGTGTTACTGTATTCTAGTACTTATGTCATGAATTGTTTTATGCAGATGGTTATGGCTGTAGTTCGGTTCGGTTCTCAACGTTCTATGCGTTCGTTTGATCTTTTCCCGACTCTCGATTCTGTTTTCGATTACGTGTTTCCACGATCCCAAGTAGCATACATTTGGTGGTCACAAAGATTTGGTTCTGAAAAGAAACCGTTGGAGTCAACTAATCAGTCACGTCGGTCAATGCCATAAATTGTCAAGTTGCTCTATGATTATTTTTTATGATCATTATATTCTTGTAACAGTTGTTCAATAATCACCGGTTTAACAATTTTTACAGTTTCTATTGTTATGTTTTGGATCCTTTTTGTTTTTATATTGTGTTGTGATTCATTCCTTTATAATTATTATCTTTCTGTATAGGTTTCGATTCGAGTAGCTTAAGTTGTTAGTGTGCAGGTTAGTAAATTTTCATGTTCAATCACGGAATTTCATGTTTTCAAACATGGAATTCCATGTTTCAAACATGGAATTTCATGTTTTAAAACATGGAATTTCATTTTTTCAAACATGGAATTCCATGTTTCAAACATGGAATTTACAAGTCATTTTTATGTGTTGTGGATTTTGCCTGCCTTTTTGAGTTTTTTGTTGGTATCAATATTGTTCTAATCAAATCCTTCACAATATGAAATACTAATCAATTTTCATTTCTAATCAAATTCTTCATAATACTTAATAAACTAACAAGTCATTTTAAACATTACAATCTAAAACATTCCAAAATAAGTACAATTAAATAAAAAAATACTCTTTTCAATACAATAATAAAAACGTCAACACATTCATTAATATTCTTTTAGATAACTGATTCTTTGATCTTTGTTTTCGCTGAACTGCATATACACTCTTCAATGAACATAATCCACTGAGGGGTTGCTCATCACTTAGAAAAGCTAATAGTTCTTCCTTTTCACTGCTTGTATCTTATCATCTTCTTGTTCATCAGTAAATCTTCTTCTTGGAGGCATTTTTACTTGTATTTACACAAACTCCAACCACAAGAAACAAATTAGCAGTCTTGACTTGATAACTTTTCTTCTTGTAGCCATTTTCACCTGTTTTTACACAAACTCTAAGCACAATAAAACATATTAGTAGCCTGAATTGAGTTAATTCCATGTTTAATACATTTATCAAAACATGGAATTTCATGTTTAATACAATTATCAAAACATGGAATTTCATGTTTTGATAAATGTATTAAACATGGAATTCCATGTTTAATACAGTTACTAACAACATTCTGCAGAATTCCGAACTATACTGTAATTACACTTAAGGTCCCTAAACTACACATTCTATCTTAATACAGTTATCAACACATGGAATTTAATGATTTGATAACTGTATTAAACATGGAATTCCATGTTTGATACAGTTACTAACAACATTCTGTAGAATTCCGAACTATACTGTAATTACACTTAAGGTCCCTAAACTACACATTCTATCTTAATACAGTTATCAATACATGGAATTTTAATGATTTGATAAATGTATTAAACATGGAATTCCATGTTTGATACAGTTACTAACAACATTCTGCAGAATTCCGAACTATACTGTAATTACACTTAAGGTCCCTAAACTACACATTCTATCTTAATACAGTTATTAACACATGGAATTTAATGATTTGATAACTGTATTAAACATGGAATTCCATGTTTAATACAATTATCAAATCAGTAAATTCCATATTATGCAGTAATTACACTATAAAGTCCCTAAACTACACATTATGTCTATAATACAGTTTTCAAAACATGTAATTTCATGATTTGATAACTGTATTAAACATGGAATTCCATGTTTAATACAGTTACGAAAAACATTGTGCAGAATTCTACATTATGCAGTAATTGCATTTTAGGTCCCTGTTTAACACATTATTCACATTTTATGACTCTAATCCATCTTTCGTTCATGTTGATCACAGTAAATTGAACACATTCATCATAAAATCCTATTATAAACCCTAGAAACTACTAAAATCATCATTTATTAGCACAATTAACCTTAATCAAACAAAAATCAGTAAAAATCAACATGAAATCATTTTTCGTTTCGGTTTTGTTTATGAAACACACAAGAATCAATTCGGAATCATAAATCACTCTAAAAAAATATCAGAATAACATAAAATTTTGGTTTTAGTACTTACGTATGTGGTTTTTTTTTTGCGATTTCATATGGTGATTGTTCTTTGTTGTTGATCTCCTCACTCGTGTGTTGTTTGTGTTCTTGATGTCCGTCGTTCTAGTCGCGTTTCCTCTCCAGCAGATTTCGCCGTCGTGTCGTGTTTTTCCTCTCCCGTCGGTGTGTGTGTTTTTTGTGTGTGTATTGGTGTGTGTATTGGTGTGATACGCTGGATCTAGTTTTTAGTTTAGTTTTTTTTCAAACTAACATATGTGGGTAGGTGGGAAGCTAATTGATTTTCTTTTTTAATTTCTTTTAATTGGTAAATGTAAGGGGTAGTTTTGGGAGAGGCTGTTTTCTCTAAAATGTTTTATTAGAGGCACCTTTTTTTAAATAACTTCTTTAATAGGCATTTACCTCTAATTGGCTCTTTAATGATTATATAGAAATAGCGGCAGATATAAGTTGATACTTTACTGTGTATCTAGTCAATTTTTAATTATAAATGTGCACGTCTATAACGCATTTTATCCGACCAAAAAGAAAAGTCTATAACGCTTTCTAAATTCGACATCTCTTTCCAACAATAGCCGTTTCCTATTCCTCAAGTTTCAATTTTCAAAGCTTTGCACGCTCCAATTGGGCTTACCGCCTGCGCCTACTTCTCCTCACCTTCCTCAGTTGACTATTCGCACAACTTAGTATCGCAGTATTTAAACAACCAATTTCATTTCTTAACATCTCGTATCTAGTCTGTCGACTTTAATTTTACGTGTTAACATCGATTGATGTTCATAAATACATAAAACGTTGCTTGTGTGGAAAAGAAATGGGAAAGATCCGTTTTCAACTCAAGCATAGGGTCACCACACTTTTCCATTCTACTTCTCGATACCAACGTATAGAACCATCTTCAACGAGTTGGGGAGTTAAGTCTATTTCAAAACTCTTCAGCTGGACCCACAACCTTAAGAACAAAGCAAAGTTCATATGTTCCAACAATAGTCATCTGGGTTCGAAACGTGGTTATGTGAGCCCCGTTCAAGACAAGCCTGTTGCAGTCCCAAAAGGTTACATAACGGTTTATTTGGGCCAAAAAGATGGTGGTTTTGAGAGGGTTTTGGTGCCTGTTATATATTTTAATCATCCATTGTTTGGTAAGCTTTTGAGGGAGGCTGAAGACGAATACGGGTTTGATCACTCGGGTGGGATAACACTTCCTTGTCGGATCTCGGAGTTTGAGCATGTTCAGACCCGAATCAATCAGGGTCAGACTACCAGGATATGCTAGTCCGAAAGTGATCAATTTATGATGATGTTGACGAAAAAGTTATTATGGAACGAGTCGGTACAAAGTTGCACACGGCCCTCCATTGAATTTAGTTTAGCATACACTTTTTTTATAAATATCTTCCCTTTAGTTTTTGATACTGATATGGATGGTAGGTTTGTGAGGCAATTTTATTAAATTTTATTTTCTCCAATCTTCTTGTGCGTTGCTTTGTCAAATCCTGCCACAATTATTTACGTTTTTACATTAGTCGTTTCGGAAAATTGATCTTAGCGGATCTTTCTCCTTTCTTTTCTTTTCTTTTCTTTCCCCAAACAATACCTTCTTATATAAAAAGCAAACGTCTAAAAACAACTAAATTGAAAAAGGATGAATTTTAACCTAGATACTAATTTAACTTGGCAAACGGTCTGGTCTATATCGGTTTCCAAACCGAACTGGGTTATTGGTTTCAGAAATGGAACCGAACCGGGTTTGCAATAGGGGACCGAACCGAACCGGATTATAAATTATTAAATCGGTCTGGTTTAAAAAGAAAAATATAAAGCTGAGAACCGGTTCGAACTAGACCAGTAACCCACCTATAAAATGAATTTTTTTATTTTATTTTCATATACACAACCTATAAAATATAAGGCTAAGAACCGCTATGGAATTGGATCAAAACCGGTAAAAACCGGAATCCACGATCCATAGTAACGGTCCGGATTTACCTTATAGGTAAAAACAGAACCGAACCGGACCGGTAAGGCGAAGATCGTTAGTCCGAACTGAAACGACAAAAAAATCCGATAAAAACTGATCCAGTGGAACCGTTAGCCAGGTTGAATACTAAGTCTTTCTTTTAAAATTAAACTAAATAAATTTTTTCTTCTAATTATACTTTTTTTACACAATAGACTAAAATATCCTTAAATAATAAATTAAAACAATTATTTGTTATATTACTACCACCGTTGTTGGCCAGTCAACTTCGACAGTAAAAGGTGGTCAACTCCGACGAGTTTTTATTTATTTTAATTTTTTTAAAGTTTTTGGGACGACCACCTGTCAACTCCGACGACGATCGACGATCAACTTCAGTCAACTCCACCGACGACCAACGGTTAATTCCGACACCATTTTTTTTATAAATTCCTAATAAAAATATATCTTTGTGTTTTTTTATTCTTTTTTAAAAATTTGAATTTTTTTCCAACATGGATGAATTCCGACGAATAGATGTACCGGAATTGCAGCTACAATATCACAATTTTGTACTTAGAGCACAACTACAATAATATTGTACCTGAACGAAAGTACAATATTGTACTTGTAGGTGGTACAACTCGGATATAATTTTTCATCGGATTCAATTGGACAAAGCCTTGCTATTTCTTCAGCACTTAAAGCGGAGGTCTAGAGTTCGAATTCCCTCCCCAACGAGTGTAAAGTAAGCGGTACAAGGTTCGAACTCCTCCCTGAACATGGGTAACCTAGTTCTGATTTACCTGGGAATATACATGGGGAGGCGTGTATATCACCGTGGGATTAGTCGTGGTGGGCGCAAACAATCCCGGATCACCCATGTACCAAAAAAAATCACCGAATCTTAAAAAATTCAACAAAAATTTGGTATATTTTTATTTGATAATTGTAAAGAGATTAAAAAAACTCGTCAAAGTTGACCGACATTGACCAGAGGTAGCCAACGAAGTTGACCGACAACCACCAATATTTGTTTTTTATGAAAAGTACTTGTCGGAGTTGACCGTCCAGCAGCAAAGATGGAGATAAAATAAATAATTGATATATATTTATAATATATTAATTATAGTAAAATTAATTAAAAATATATATTATAGTAAGGGAACTTAGTAATGACCCAAATTTAGACAAAAGATTTAAATATGACTTATAAAAAGAATTAAAATAACGTTTGGCATAATTTCATAACACATATTAAACTATAAATCTACTTTTGAAATTCTCCCATTGCAAAATATGATATCGTAGAGTACAACAACTAAAAGAAACGATTAAAAAAACCAAAACAACTAACCCATCAAAGTACAACAATGGCAAGTCATAATTAATCGCTAACAATAATAACTTAAGATAAGACAATAGCCAAACACAACCTCACTCGAGAGTAAATAATAGGTGACATAAGTCATCCGCGAAAGCGAACACGCACAAACCCAAGAATAATCCGACGCCGCACACCGAGATACAAAATATGGCATGGGTGGTCACGAGAGCCTTACATGTCCAAATTGTGTATAAATATCCCATGCATACCTCCAAAATGGTACTCTCTATTCATTGCTCAGAATTTACTACTCGTAAATACATTTGAAACTTCTCTCTCTAGTCATAAAAATACTCTCAGCCATTACTTATTTGAGCATCGGAGTGCTATCGGGAGCAAATTTTCTTGTGGTCCTGACTTAGCATTCGATTTCAGGTAACATCAGGTACTCACGGAGCAAGTCTTTCAGAATATTAGGAAAACTTCTCGGCCAAGCTTTCTTCTATCTTAGATCCTTCGACAATTCTCATAACACTCTGTCAGGTGAATCAATTATGATTACTCCTTACATAAATTATGTTGGTGGAATTTTTATATTCTATTGGTTGATGTCGTTTGTGAGAAATAGGTTTTGATTCCTATTGACATACCATATGGTGTTAATGCGATCTGCGATAAATTTGTCACGACAAATGAAAGACATTGTCGTAAAAAATGCCGCTACGATTACTAGGAGAAAATCTCTTTATGTAGCGAGAAATGAACAACCCACGAACCAGTCGAGAAAGCTAGGTTTACTTCCACCTGGGTGACATAATATCTTGAGCAATTAATGCAACAAGTTTATTAACTTTTGGTCCTAACTTTTGGAAGCAATGTTAATGGAGAATCTTTATACTCTTTTGGCATGATTTTTATTATTTATTTTGTGGGTGTAGTCCACAAATTTATTGGTTTTGAATGAATGTGTAAGTCTAAGTGGGTTAGTCCATAATGTTATTTTTGATTAATGGATATTTTTTACTATTTATTTTTGCAATAATGAAATAACATCCTTTGACCAAATAAAATTAGTTGACCTGACATTAATATAAGATATAACAATTAACAACATTCCATAGCCATTACATAACAACGTTTCAAAGAAAATAACTGCATGACTTGAATAAAAAAGACAATAACCATGCAATTAACAAGACACCCTTAATCATCTTCATCTTCATATTCTATTGGACAAGATTTTTCAAATCTTCATCTTTTTAATGACATCCAGAGAATCAATTCCATGTTATACACACACGTAGGTGGATCGTACCATATAAAGAAAGCACAATAATCTACATATCCATAATTAGAGCGTTCGATGATACTTCTACCGAGATTGTACGTAGTCCAAGGTGGACGGAACCACCTTACCATAATTGGGTCCCAGGCCCCTCCAAATTTTTTATAAACCAACTTTTATAAAAAGATAAAAATAAAATTTGATAATCCTTTGCCCCACCCCTCCTCCCAAAATTTTCAAAATTTTCTATTGGCCCTCCCAAAATTTTTATATTGGTTCTGTTCCTGAACACATCCTCCATTGAACTCAACAAAAACACCTTGACGTCATTACTTCAAGCATCGCAAACTCGATTTGGATTTGGTTTGTATGGATTTTCTATAAAAATTTAAAAATTTGTTATTATATGGACAACACCCCCTTATACATATATATAGGAAATGACCCATAAATGGTTCCCAAAATTCCCAACAGTAGTAAACTCAACAGTCACATTGCTATGGAATAAAATGGGGAAAGAAAGAAGATAAAATGTGGACTGGAGGGTGTAAACTAAAAGATAAAATTTGGCTTGTGGTGGGAAAAATTAAATATTCCCTCTGTTTCAAAATGTTTGTCCACTTTGCTTTTCATACGAATTAAAAAAATTAATGATTACAATCCCTATTACAAAACTACCCTTCATAAAGTGTCTTGATATCTTAAATGTGTATTGGAAATATAAATTTTAATTTTTTAATAGGGATAGTAATGGAAAAAATTGAGAAAAAATGTCTTCAAATACTAAGTGGACAAACATTTTGAAACACCAATTTTAGTAAGTGGACAAATATTTTGAAACGGAAGGAGTATAAAAAAGTGGCCTAAAATAGAGAAAACTAAATATAAAAGTCAAAATTCAACATTGCCCTTACCTAGAAAGTATTTATGCCCACGTGTGTGGTACATGCATTGACTAGCGTGACTTTTAAAATTTCCATCTTTGGACTAACGTGAGAAAAGGTGTAAATGATGACCTAAATTCGTAAATTTGGAACATGGGTGCTAAAATGGAGGAAATTACAAAAATGAGCCTAAATAACTTAAACTTTATATTTTAAGTCCTTCCTCTTTACTTCTACCTACAAAGTCCTTAGTTACAAATACTGGTTGGCCAATTTACCTATACACTCTTTTGATTTAATTAATTACTTTTTTTTACTTCTTTTTTCCAGTTTTTGATTTAGTGTCGGAATGGGTACGCGCTTAACTGGGTACAGACCCACTTCTTTTTTATAATGTGTTTAAGCTATCTTTTTTTATAAGAGGTTTAAAATTAATTATAGTGTAATTGTAAAATAGGTCCCTGTCCAAATTTAATCAACATGAATAATAGTTCATTGTCCAAATAATAGCTACGGTGTAATTGCATTATAGGTCCCTGAACCGGGAGCTGTCCCGGGTCCGTACCCAGATGGGGATGGACCCATATAGCCTGTACCCATGTATCTATCTGCACAAAAAAAAAACATTAAAACAGATAAAAAAACCAATTTGCTCGCACTGCTGGGGCTGTGCTCATTTTGGGCCTCTATACCCATATGGGCCTGCACCCAGATTGGTATTTTTATGGGTTTCACAGCTTGGACCCATTTGAAGGTGATGATGGTGGGGATAGGGGGTGATGATGATGGTTAATGGCACACGGTGGGGGTGGGGTGATGATTGTGGCTTCGGATCTGTACTGTGCGACGGGAGAGTGGTGGGTGGGTTGTTACAGCGAAGCATCGAGAGAACGGTGAAGAAGGGGAGGGGGTGGGCTCCGGCAGCGACGAGATCTGTGAGGTGGTGGGAGGTAGCAGATCTGTGGCGGTGAGAACTGACTGGGCGGCAGTGATGGAGGTTCTTCAAGAACAACGCGGATCTGGAGCGTTGATTTGGAGGGAGTGGGCTCCGGCAGCGACGAGATCTGGTGGTGGTGGTGCGTCATGGCGGTGGTAAGTCTCCATTTTCGACGTAAGGGAGTACGATGGTGATGTTGGTGTTGCAGATCGACGTGAAGCAGCAGGGGGTGGCGTTGGTTCTTGCAGCAGCGAGAGTGAGATGCAGCAGGGGGTGGTGGCGCTATTGTGCAGCAGATTGGTGGTGGTGGTGCGTCATGGCGGGGCTGCAGATTGGTGAAGGTGGTGTGGATGGCAGCAGTGGTTTGAGACGGTGGGTTGGTGGCGCTACTGTGTTGCAGATTGGTGGCGAGGTGGTGAAGCAACGGCATGGCGGGGCTGCGATGGTTGCTATGGTGAAGGTGGTGTGGATGGCGGCAGTGGTTTGGGACGGTGGGGTGGGGTAGGCAGTGGGCGGTAATGGTGGGGTGGGTGGGTTGAGAGAGAAGAGGGGGAGCCGGTGAAACCCTAATAGGTATTAATGGGTTGGGGTGGGTTTTTGCAGTATATAAGAACTAATGGGGAGGGTATTTTGGGCTTTTGTATTGGACTAGTTGGGGTATAACTAGTCCAGTTAGGGGGAGGACTTTCTTTTGGAAGGTGTATGTTGTGTGGACCGTAAACCATAATTCACCCGCTAAAATGGTAAAACAACATAGATGACGGACCTCTACGACAATTTACCCCCAAAAAAATGATAACGTGGGACTATAAAAATAAATCCTTATTCCATTGTTATTTTTAATTTATTTATCGGGAATAAAACCATTTTAGTTTTCATTTTCTTTTTTTGTCTACAAAACCATTTTAGTTAGTTAAATATAAACCAATTGCAACAATATTTGTAAAAATATATACAAATCCAATAGACAAACTATATAACAATCCTGCTTCATTTCAACGACACATGAAGAAAAAACCGAGTGAATATTTTAAACGAAAACCTAAAATGAGAATGACCAAATCGGAATTCTCTCAATCCACCACCACTAAAATACCAAACCACCACCACATAAACACAAAATTTCTCCTATCCTAAACATTTAACATCGATTTTTAAGCTTTCTTTACAAAATTCATAAGTTTGAGAATCACCCAAACCATCTCTCTCTCTCTCTCTCTCTCTCTCTCTCTCTCTCTCTCTCTCTCTCTCTCTCTCTCTCTCTCTCTCTCTCTCTCTCTCTCTCTCTCTCTCTCTCTCTCTCTCTCTCTCTCTCTCTCTCTCTCTCTCTCCATCTCCCTCCCCTTTCCTCTCCCTTTTCCTTTCCTTCCAGTTTTGTTACTGTGAAAAGATGAACTTCTACTCTAAAAATCATCCACTAGCCGGAAATGGTACACTCACCATTACCCCGGAAAACAACCCAAAGTATAAAAGCGCAGAAGAATTTAAGCTTATTGCTAAGCTTCTTAACAAAGAATCTGTCAATTTCATCTTCATAAAAAATCATATTAATAAGCACTGGAAGCTTACTAAAGAGGTTGAAACCGAAAAGCTTGCCTTTAACTCAGTGATTATTAAGTTTAAAAATGCTAAAGATCAGCAAACTGTTTGGGAGCAAAGGCCATGGACTGTTATTGGCAAACATTTCGCCATTAACGAGTTTAAGAAAAACACAATCAACAAAGTTACACATACTACATTGTGGATTCAACTAACAGGTACTCCCATAAGTATATTATCTGAGAATTGCTTAGGCAAAATCATGGAAAATATTGGAAAAGTTCATGCTATTATTTTGCCAGAAAATCAGATAATCGATGAACACTCAATTACTAAAGTCCGAGTGGATTGGAATTTACAAAATCCACTTATAGCGGGCTTTAATTACTTTGAAGAAGACAATACAAAATCGTGGATTACTTTCAAGTATGAAAACATAGGCCAATTTTGTTACGGATGTGGCCTGTTTGATCATGAAGAATCAATGTGTAACAACACAAAAGTAACCCCAAAATTAGGAAATTGGATTAAAATCTCTACTAGAGGTCCATCGAAATCATCATCTTTTTTTAAGGAAAACAACAATATGAAAGCTAAAAAGTTTATCAATGGCGGAAAAGTCAGTAATGGAGGCAAAATTACCTTCAAGCCGAGTTGGAATCACAAACTCGGTAAACCGAACTCACCGAGTTCAAACAAATGGATTAACGGCAATATCAATAACGCCGTTAACAAGGTACAAGCACAAACGGATACCAACATGAAGGACACCGTCCCACCACCAATTTTTGAATTTAGAGGACAAAAGGACGAAGGTACTATTGAGAGAGGAGAGAAGAGCACGAATGGTACTACTAAATCGGAAAGCTATGAAGAAGAAGACAAAGAAGAGAAAAGGGCCAAACTTCAGGAAAAAGAAAATAATTTAACCCTTCTAGCCCAAGTCATGGCCCAAAAGTTAGTAAATTCTCCGAAGCCCATAGATATAAATGATATATCATTCGGGTCCTTTCCAAGCCCCAACCAAGGAGGCCCATCACCCGATTATAAAAATCCAATTCAAAATAGTAAGGGCCCTTTGCTTAACGAGACAACCCATTTACTAAACACCCAACCCATTAGCCCTACACCTAACCTACCGTATACTGACCCTAATCAAACCCCAACCTCTAATCTTATCCCAAATCATTTCTCATCTACCCCGATTCCAATCAAAAACCCTAACCTCACCTCTGCAACTCAAGCCACCACAACCACCGTCCTAACACCATCCTCACTCAACCAGAATGAATCCCACCCATCCGAGACTAACCTCACTCTTATTAACCCCCTCTCACCTCCTGAAATCTCTGAACAAACAAACACTAAAACCAAACTTCCAATCATTACAACTGATTATGAAAGCGAGAATGAAGAGATGTTCGATGCTAGAATATCATTATCAAACAAAAGCAGAAGACAAAAAGAGAAGAAGGCTTTCTCAGAAAAAAATAGACGCATTAAAATATGGAATCAAAGATCAACTAATAAAAATCAAGTAACAAAGGGAATTGAAACAAATACGGAACCGGAAGGTATACCATTGGCTTATGAACAACCTGAAGAAGGTGAGGTTTGCGGGATTGACCGTAATCAATCCCACCAATTACAATGATACACCTAAGCTGGAACGTTCAGGGGATTGGCACACCCCTGACGGTCCAGACCCTTCTAGATATCCGTAATAGATATCACCCAGAGGTAATCTTTCTCTCTCAAACTAAAAACTCTTACTCTGTTCTTAAGAAACTTGAAAAACCATTGAGAATGTCCCTTATCACGACTGTTGAACCTTTAGGTTTAAGTGGAGGTTTGGCCATTTTTGCTAGTAATAAAGATAATATTAAGATTCTTAGTCAATGCGAAAATTTTATCAACTGCGAAATTGAAAAACTAGATGGCTCTAAATTTGTCTCTACATATGTCTATGGTTCTCCCTTAGATAATTATAAAGACATATGCCTCGAAAATATTAAATTATGTAAACCTATTAATGATTTGGCTTGGAACCTTATTGGTGATTTCAACCTTATTAGAAATTCAGATGAAAAATTTGGAGGAAACATCTGTAACAAGAAGAATATGAAAAAATTTAACAATTTTGTAAAAAGTCTGGAACTTTTACAACTAGACAATAAAGGTTGTGCGTTTACTTGGTCTAATAGAAGAAATAAAGATAAACTTATCAAAATGCTACTGGATAGAAGTCTAAACAATAAAAAATGGTCAGACCTTTTCCCAAATGCATGGGTCAATGCTCTACCAGCTGTAGGCTCTGACCATAGCCCTCTAGTACTATATCTTGAGGAAAACACTGATACAAAGTATAAAAGATTCTATTTTGAAAACTTTTGGGTAGAAGAACAAGATTGCTTGAATATTATAGAAAATGTTTGGAAATCAAGAAATACTATTAAACCTATATCAAAAGGGAATCTACTGACAAAGCTTAATATGTGCAAAAGAATCCTTACTGTTTGGAGTAAAAGGAAATTCAAAAATACCAAACAAAAAATTGACCAATATATGGAGAAATTAAAAGCAATTACCAATAGTAAGTCTTCTAATGATACTGATAAAGATGAATACAATTTTATAGTAAAAGAAATTGAGACCCTTTGGAAAATAGAAGAGGATTTTTGGGCAGCTAGATCTAGAATAATTTGGTTAAAAAAGGGAGATAGAAACACAACATTTTTTCATGTTGCTACTAAAGAAAGAAGATATTTTAATAAAATATCTTCAATTATGAATGAGCAGGGTACTTGGTTATATAACCAAACTGAAATCAATCAAAATATCCTTGATTACTTTAATAATATCTATAACTCAGTGGGGCCTCGGAATTTTAACCCTATTTTAAACATTATCCAACCCAAAGTTACCAAAACTATGAATGAAGTACTCCTAAAGCCTATTCTTATAGAAGAAGTTGAGTTGGCAGTCTCTGAGCTAGGAGCTTTTAAAGCACCAGGGCCAGATGGCTACCCAGGCTTCTTTTACAAGAATTATTGGAGAATTATTAAGTTGGATGTTATAAAAATCATAAATGACTTTTGGTATAATAATGGTAGCCTTGAATACTTGAACCACACGTTTATATCACTTATACCAAAAATCCCTCAACCTGGTACTATAAAGCATTATAGGCCTATAAGTGTTTCTAATTTCATTTATAAAATCATTGCGAGGCTATTAGTCAATAGACTCCAACCATTTATGATCTCAATAGTAGATGATACACAAACTGCCTTTATACCAGGTAGAGGCATTCAAGAAAACACTTATATAACTCATGAAGTATGCACATATCTTAAAGAAAAAAGAAATTCAAAAAATTATAGTATGATTATCAAGGCTGACTTACAAAAAGCATATGAGTTTGTAGAGTGGGATTTCCTACAACAACTCATGGAAAAACTTGGTTTTGATCTAAATTGGATTAAAAAGATTATGAACTGTATCACTACTGTCTCGTATTCAATTTTGATTAATGGGCAGCCTAGTAAACTTAACAAACCCCAAAGGGGTCTTAGGCAAGGGGACCCACTGTCCCCACTTATTTTTTGCCTTATAACACAAACTTTAAATGATTTGATTAAAAATAAAGTTGAAAATAACCTATTAGATGGCATTAAAATCTCTAGAAATGGGCCCTCATTAACCCATCTCTTATTTGCAGATGACAGTGTTTTCTTTCTTAAAGCTAATCACAAGGATACAAATAGTTTTAATGACATTATTACAAAATTTGGCCTTTCTACAGGACTCACTTTAAATTTAAATAAATGTGGGGTGAAATTTAGTACTAATACACCCCATTATATTCAACATATTTTTGCCTCTAGGGTAAATATGCATATTACAAATAACCTTGGCCCTTACTTAGGTCTACCCACTGACTGGGGTAGATCAAAAGTGAAAGAATTAAACTGCCTTATTGAAAAAGCGATTAAAAAAACCCAAAATTGGAAAAATCTCTACCTTTCGGAAGCAGGGAAAGATATCCTTATTAAATCAGTTTTACAAAGTATACCAAATTATTTTATGTCTTCTTTCTTACTACCCAAGAAAATTTGTGAAACGATTACTAAGAAAATAGCTAAATTTTGGTGGGGAAATAAATCTAATAAAGGAATTCATTGGACCAACTGGCAAAGTATATCTTGTAGTAAATATGTTGGTGGTTTAGGTTTTCGAGACTTAAATATTATGAATGTAGCATTACTAGCTAAACAAGCTTGGAATCTGCTTGATAAAAAAGATTCACTTCTTTATAAATTACTAAAAGGGAAATACTTTCCAAATATCTCCTTTCTTCACGCAAATCTGGGTAGTAAATCTTCCTGGGGTTGGAAAAGTCTCATAATAGGATGAGATGCAATAAAAAACCATTTAAAATGGAAAATTGGAGATGGGGAAAGTATAAATCCTCAAAATGATGTATGGCTCTCCTCGAAATTAGAAGTTATAAAACCTAAAGACACCAACATTAATAAAGTAAAAGATCTCTTCTATTTTGGTGAAAGAAGATGGGATTTAGAGAAAGTTAAAAAGAATTTTCATCAAAGTGAGTATGAAACCATTATAAAAACATTTATACCACTTGTCAAAATTAATGATAGACTTACATGGACCCTTAGTCCTAATGGATTATTTTCGGTTAAAAGATGCTATCACCACTTGATAAATGAGAAAATCAATGAAGAAAAGGTTAAGAAACCACCCAAACCATCCTCCTCACATATAACAGACCCTCGGGTTTGGAAAGCGATTTGGAATATGAATACTCCTCCCAAAATAAAAAATTTTATTTGGAAGGCAATAAAAAATGTGTTACCAACCGCAGAAAATCTTTACTTAAGAAAATGTAAAGATACTAGTCTATGCAATATTTGTAATAAAAAAAGTGAGAATGTAGAACATTTATTGTTTGATTGTGAATGGGCGCGAGCCACATGGTTAGCTTCATCTCTCTCATTGAAAACCAGCAACCACTCCAAGAGATTGGATGTATGGATGGCTGATATATTAAATGAGTTAGAAAATCAAATATTGATTTTATATATCCCCTTGAAAGGATATGTATATTGGCATGGCATATATGGAAAGATAGAAATGCTTGTATTTTTAACAATACAAAACTAGACCCTATGAATACTATACGAAAAGCTGAGGATACTTGGTATGAGTATTCTCAATGTGCTGGTAATATTGTAAGCAAAGATAAATGGTGGGAAAAACAAACAAAAGATAAGAACAAGGCTGAGAAAGGTATTAAAAACCCTCATGATGTGATTCCTAAACTGAAGGGAAAAACATTACAACCATTAAATGCGAGTAATGTAATTTCTAATTCACAATTACGAGCTCATAAGATAATTAGCAAATGGAGTCCCCCCCAAGAAATTCTATAAAAATTAATTGTGATGCTTCATATACTAAAAATGGATCCATTATCTCGTGTATTGCCAGGGATTATAAAGGAGCTGTGCTAAAATGTCAAGGATGGAGAATTATAGCTGATAATAGCTTGGAGGCCGAAGGATTGGGAGTTTTGAAAGCCTGTCTATGGGCTAAGGAGCTCAACAACTTTCATTGCATAGTGGAAAATGACAATCTTTCCCTCATGAAGCCATTTATTAGCAATTTTGCCTTTAATTCTCCATGTATTGATAATATTATTAGAAGTATTTATTTTGTTTCTGAATTTTGTAATCCATCCTTCTCCTTTGTTAGAAGAGATGGAAATAGTGTTGCGGATTGGACTTGTAAAAATTTGCCCCTAGGTGAGTCTTATGACTTTTGTGCAAGTCCTTTCCCAACTAAACTTAAGGAATTGTTAAGCCTTGATTTGTCCCCTATGGGGATAGGCTAACATAATTGTAATTTGTGTTGAGTTTTAATATAAGCGTTTGGAACAAAAAAAAAACGACACATGAATGTTATGAATAAGTGTGATATATATCAAAGGGCGGTGAGAACAATGGGGATTGGTTAGATGATCTTATTAGAGAATGTAGAGAAATTCTCGCGACACATCCGGGGTACGAGTTCACACATGTGTATAAAGAGGCGAACCATTGTGCCGACTTCATGGTCAAGCTAGGAGCGCGTATAGGGGGCGGTGCAGTTTACCATAAAGACCCTCCAGACAGGCTGAAAAAATATATTATGAGGGATAAGTATGGTGTAGCAATTTCTAGATCTATTTTGTGCACTCCTTCAAAAGATTGATAAGCTTTTTGTAGCTTAAAGGTCTTCTAACATCAGATGTATGAAAAAAAAAGTGATATATATCATTACTGATGTCTCCCTAATTGTTCTTATTTTCGACCCTTGGGAGACATCATTTTTGGTGTTTATTTACTTAAATTGATAGACTTTTGAACTTAATATGCAATAATCCGGAATTACCTTTTTATTTCTAGCATTTTTAAGTTATTAAACTTTTGCGCGTAATATTGGTATTTTTAGTGTAAAGTTTACAGGTTTTAGATGTTAGCTAGGAGAGGAATCCGAGGAGAAAGTCAAAGATCGTGAATTAAGAGTCAAGACTTGAAGATAAATCCCGAAGATATTATTTTTAGAGCTGAAAATCCATTTTCCAGGCCATAGATTGCTGATTTTGGAGGTGCTTAAGCGATGATTTAGCTGTTGACCTTTGAAGAGAAATCATTCCTTATCGAGTTATGGAACTTTAGCAACTGGAATGAGGTCAATCGGAGTTGTAGCGCATCGGGAAAAGCCGTTTTAGTGAAGGTGTATAAGCAGTTACGGGATTTTGGGCTTGGAAATTGGGCTTGGACATTTAATTAGTCTTTTATTTTCTGGTCCATGCCCTAGTCCGAATTTATGCTTATAAAAGGAGGTCTGGACTTCTATTTTTCACATAATTCACATTCCACAAGATTAAACACCAGAGAGAAGCAACAGAAGGAAGAAAGAAGAAGCTACAAGAGCTGGAGTGGGTCTATAGCTCCGTTCGTAGTCATTCCAATTCCGGAAATTAGGTTCTTTCAATTTTAATTTTGTAATCAAATATGAATTCCTTTATTTTTAATTTAGTTTTTAATTTTAATATGAGCTAAGCTTTTCATAGTGCTTGAGAACAAACAATGGGTGAATCTCAATCTTATTAATTAACGAATGTTGAATTTGGGTTTTTATTGAATTAAACTAAATTAGGGCTTTTACTCTTTTCAATAAATTGAGATTATTTTACTGTTTTTAGAGTAGCTAACTAAGAACAGGTGTTAGTATCTAGGCTATTCCAATTAGTGGCGATTGGATCATCCTGACGGAGGGTTTAGGTACGGAAATATTTATTTAATCTAAAATAGAAGCTATTGATTCTGACGAACTTAGCTAATTTTAGGGCCAATGAGGTAATAAAACTTAATCATCCAACGGTGGATCATATTTACCCTGACGGGACTAGTGACACTCTAGGATCGCCTTATAGTCCACCCTGACGGGGGTATAAGGAATTTAGAATCCCGACCATTGTAATTGACCAATTTAGCCCTTAATCAACATAAGTTAGGAAGTAAGATTAGGAGGATCCTTGCGTTCTCAAGTACTACATCTCATATTGCGTTTTCACTTATTTTACTTGCGTCTTAGCTTTTACTTGCATTTATAATTTGTCTTTCATTCATTAGCTTTAATAAACAAAACCAAACAAACATTTTATTATCTTTTACTTTCATAAGTGCATCAATCACTACTTGCTAAACATTGTGATCAACCATCCGTCCTTGGAACGAATCTGTATTATCATACATACTACTTGGGACAACCGTACACTTGCGGTTGTGGTTCGGTTATTATTTGCATTTATTTTTAGAACACACAAAGGACCACCAAGTTTTTGGCGCCGCTGCCGGGGACGGTAGCGTGTGACCACGGTGTTTATCCTGTAGTGATAAGTGCATTTATTTTATTTTATCAGTTTTACGCTTTTTGTTTGTTAGTTTTTTCAGGTTTTTAGGTTTGGTGTATGCGAAGAAGGCTATTCAAGGATCTAGAGCCAACACCTCCGATCCTTAGTAATCCAGAATCGTTGATCAGACTTGCGAACAGAAGAAGAAGAGAACGAGAAGCTTTAGAAGTAAAAGAATTAAGTAACAGAATGGAGAATATCAATCTTCAAGGTCAACAGAATGGACAAGGCCAGTTAGATGCAAATGGCCAACCTTTAGCTCCAGGCGTTATTCCTCAAGTTCAACCACTAAATCCTAATCCTCAAGTCCAGATAGTGATGAATCAAGATCCGTGGTTTACTAATGGTCCTCCAGAAGTTCCATTCCGTGCTCCTGCTATAGGAGTAGGTGCTCCAGATATAAATGTTCCGAAGTTGCGTCCAGATCCCGGGTATGATAGCTCAATTCCAAAACTTTGGAAATTTTCGTGGTAGAGTTGGAGAAGATCCTCTTAGAGCGATACAGAAATTCAAACAGATATGTGATTCTTACATCACACAAGGAGTTTCAAAAGAACAGATGTACTACGCTGTGTTTAAATTTTTTGTTATTGATGGAGCAAGTGAATGGCACGATACGCAAGATCCGACGAAGATTACTAATTGGGACCAATTAGAGATTGCTTTCTTTGACAGGTATTACCCAAGTAACATGAGGTTAGATGCTGAATTAGAGTTGACGCATTTCCGTCAAGAATATGATGAAACTTTGGGTAGGAGTTGGACAAGATTTCAGATGTGCTGACGTAGAGTCCCCAATCATGGCTTTTCAGAACAACAACAATTAAAAATATTTTATAGAGGCCTTGATGGGACTTCAAGAGAGAAATTGGATATGCTATGTGGTGCAGGTTTTCTTCAAGTTCAACCCGCTCATGCAAAGATCATCTTAGAGAGAACAGTCAAGAATGAAGTTGGGTGGAGTTCAGTAAGAACACCAGTTAAAAGAGTGAATAATGTTGATATGGAAGAAAAGTTTGCTACGCTAGAGACAAAGCTTCAGACCACACTAGAACAACAATTGAGACAACTTACTCTAGCCGTGAAAGAAGGTTTCTCGAATAAAAGAGGTGAGGTAAAGGTTGCACAAGAGGTATATGGATGTGAGTATTGCGGTGTCAATGATCATAGTTGGGAAAATTGTCAAAATAATCAAGAATCCGTGATGTTTGTGTCCAATAGAGGTAACTTTAATTCAAGTGGTAATGGATATCAGCCTAACAGAAACCATCCGGGGTTTCAATACTCAAATCCTGATGGGGCAGCAAATCCTACTTATGCGTATCAGCCGCGTCCCCAAGGTAACAACTACAATCCAAGACCACACAACAATTACCAAGGAGGACGGAATCAAAATTATGTTCAGAGACAAGCTCCTCAAGACAATTATGATGACACAATGAATCAGAAGGCCTTACCTGCCCATCCGCAAGAAGGAGTTACTCTTCAGAAAACAGTTGAAAGTTTAATCGCTCTTCAGACACAAGCTATGGAACGTCAAAATGCAATCGAAGCTAATATGAATTTGTTCCAGAATCAACTAAGCCAAATTAATAAACAACTGAATCAGCGTCCACAAGGGCAACTCCCTAGCGATACTGAGAATCCAATCCAAATCGAAGACTGTAAAGCTATTACTCTCAGAAGTGGTAAGAACCTTCCTCCACCTCCTTTTCCAGTTATGAAAGAAAAAGAAGTTAGAAGAGAAAAAGAGGTGGTGAATGAAGATAAAGAAGTTGAAGTAGAAGAAGTGGAGAAGTCGAGTGAAGTTCCGAAAAAGAAAGATGATACTATAATAAACCGTCCTCCTCCACCATTTCCATCGAGAGTTCAAAAGAAGGGTGACATGGCTGATTATCAAAAATTCTTTAACAAGGTAAGAGGACTTAGCATAAATATTCCGTTGTTAGAAGCTATTCGAGATGTGCCCAAGTATGCTAAGTTTCTAAAAAGAGCCCTCACCAACAAAAGGCCGTATTGTGATAACGAGATGATTGGTCTCCCTGAGGAATGTAGTGCTATTTGTCAAGGCAAATTACCTCCAAAGTTAGTTGATCCTGGGAGCTTTACAATTCCGATATCTATTGGTAATGAGTGGAAAGGAAAAGCGCTATGCGATTTGGGTGCAAGCATAAATCTTATGCCCAAATCAATCTTTGACAAGCTTAATATTGAAGCAAGACCCACTTCTATGGTCTTGCAAATGGCGGATCGATCTCTTGCACATCCAGAAGGCCGAATCGAAGATGTCCTCGTTAAGGCAGGTACGTTAATTTTTCCCGCTGATTTCATTATACTTGATTACGACGCGGATAGGAATGTCCCCATTATTTTGGGAAGACCATTCCTAGCCACGGGGCGCACCTTCATTGATGTAGAAAACGGCGAAATGATTATGAGAATCCAAGACGAGGAGATGAAGTTTAATGTGTTTAGACCTATGAAGTTTCCGGATTCCAAGGAAGAATGTTTTCGTGTAGATGTAATGGAACCGGTAAGAACAGAGCCAATTAGTGTTGTGGACACTTTAGGGGTGGAGGAAAGAGAGCTACGAAAGAAACCACCAATTAAAGCTCCTCCATACCCTAAAAATCCACAACTAAATCATGCGAAGAAGAAAGAGAAAGCACGTGCCACGAAGGTTCCGAAGGAACCTAAGAAAGAAAGAAAGAAAAATGGGTTCAAAGTAGGTGAAGAGGTAGCTATGAAAAATCCTAAACCCCCTCCAAAGGTACGTGAATCAAAAAGTTCTTGGATAGGACCATTCATGGTCGCGAAGGTTATCTCAGATAAACTAGTGGGAATAAAAGCTAAGGGATGCAAATTTCGAGTTGCAAATATTGACAACCTCACTCACTGCTGGGGAGGTTATGTCAATGACTAATGAATGAGGTAACCCGTCGAGCTTAACGACGTTAAACAAAAGCCAATTCCTTGTATATTAACTGAGCTTTTAAATTTTTGCAATTTAGAATAGTTTGATTTTCGTAATTTTAGTGTTTATTATTAAGAAATGAGGAAGGGTAGTTGTTTTTGATGATTTCAGGGATAAAAAGGTCATGAGTTTGGGGTCGAAGAGGCGAAAATAGGAGAAAAATTTGTGGTGTTCCAGGGGCCAAACCGGGTCCCCGCATTTGCAAATGCGGGTACCCGGTTTCGAAAACTAAAAATTCTAACTTGCTGACCCAGCGTCTTGGGTCCCGCGTTTTGCTGCGTCACCATTGCGTTTTGCTGCGTTTTGGATTCGTGCCATCGACACAAACCGGGTCCCCGCATTTGCAAATGCGGGTACCCGGTTTCGGAGCTGTACTTTTCCAAATTCTCTGACCCGGCGTCTTGGGAGGTTGCGTTTTGTTGCGTCTTGGCTCGCGCCATCGACGAGAATGCGGGTACCCGCATTTGCAAATGCGGGAACCCGGTTTCGAAGGGCAATTCTCTGACCCCGCGTTTTGAGCTAAAAAAAAAAAAAAATTTGCGTCCTTTATTGTCAGACGCTAAAAAAAAAAAAAAAAAAAAAAAATCGCGTCGACACAGCGACGCGAAACTGGGGCCCCGCATTTGCAAATGCGGGTACCCGGTTTCATCTGTGACAGGGCCGTTTTGAAGATTTTTTGCCCTAAAAGTTTACCTCTTTCTTCACCCAAGCCTCCAAAAACACTCCCAAAACCCAAAAATTTCCTGAACATCATCATCTACAACCACACAAACCTCAAATCTTACCCTCTTCCACCACAATAACATACAATCAATTCATCTCCTATCCAAATCACCATGAAATTCCCACTTTTCTCCAATTGTTCTTCATCCAAACTTCAAAGTAAATCCAATTCCCTCTTCCCACACATCAATTAGCCTTCTAACATCAGATGTATGAAAAAAAAAGTGATATATATCATTACTGATGTCTCCCTAATTGTTCTTATTTTCGACCCTTGGGAGACATCATTTTTGGTGTTTATTTACTTAAATTGATAGACTTTTGAACTTAATATGCAATAATCCGGAATTACCTTTTTATTTCTAGCATGTTTAAGTTATTAAACTTTTGCGCGTAATATTGGTATTTTTAGTGTAAAGTTTACAGGTTTTAGATGTTAGCTAGGAGAGGAATCCGAGGAGAAAGTCAAAGATCGTGAATTAAGAGTCAAGACTTGAAGATAAATCCCGAAGATATTATTTTTAGAGCTGAAAATCCATTTTCCAGGCCATAGATTGCTGATTTCGAGGTGCTTAAGCGATGATTTAGCTGTTGACCTTTGAAGAGAAATCATTCCTTATCGAGTTATGGAACTTTAGCAACTGGAATGAGGTCAATCGGAGTTGTAACGCATCGGGAAAAGCCGTTTTAGTGAAGGTGTATCAGCAGTTACGGGATTTTGGGCTTGGAAATTGGGCTTGGACATTTAATTAGTCTTTTATTTTCTGGTCCAAGCCCTAGTCCGAATTTATGCTTATAAAAGGAGGTCTGGACTTCTATTTTTCACATAATTCACATTCCACAAGATTAAATACCAGAGAGAAGCAACAGAAGAAGGAAGAAAGAAGAAGCTACAAGAGCTGGAGTGGGTCTATAGCTCCGTTCGTAGTCATTCCAATTCCGGAAATTAGGTTCTTTCAATTTTAATTTTGTAATCAAATATGAATTCCTTTATTTTTAATTTAGTTTTTAATTTTAATATGAGCTAAGCTTTTCATAGTGCTTGAGAACAAACAATGGGTGAATCCCAATCTTATTAATTAACGAATGTTGAATTTGGGTTTTTTTGAATTAAACTAAATTAGGGCTTTTACTCTTTTCAATAAATTGAGATTATTTTACTGTTTTTAGAGTAGCTAACTAAGAACAGGTGTTAGTATCTAGGCTATTCCAATTAGTGGCGATTGGATCATCCTGACGGAGGGTTTAGGTACGGAAATATTTATTTAATCTAAAATAGAAGCTATTGATTCTGACGAACTTAGCTAATTTTAGGGCCAATGAGGTAATAAAACTTAATCATCCAACGGTGGATCATATTTACCCTGACGGGACTAGTGACACTCTAGGATCGCCTTATAGTCCACCCTGACGGGGGTATAAGGAATTTAGAATCCCGACCATTGTAATTGACCAATTTAGCCCTTAATCAACATAAGTTAGGAAGTAAGATTAGGAGGATCCTTGCGTTCTCAAGTACTACATCTCATATTGCGTTTTCACTTATTTTACTTGCGTCTTAGCTTTTACTTGCATTTATAATTTGTCTTTCATTCATTAGCTTTAATAAACAAAACCAAACAAACATTTTATTATCTTTTACTTTCATAAGTGCATCAATCACTACTTGCTAAACATTGTGATCAACCATCCGTCCTTGGAACGAATCTGTATTATCATACATACTACTTGGGACAACCGTACACTTGCGGTTGTGGTTCGATTATTATTTGCATTTATTTTTAGAACACACAAAGGACCACCAATTACTCAAACTTAATAGAAGAACCAAAAAGCAACCCACATACTCACCTAAATATTTTTCGAGCACCACTAAACCAAAGGTACTAAAGCAAAAAACTAATGGAAGTAGCACCACTAGTAAGACAAAATCGATCATAAAAACAGATCAAAAATAAAACCAAAGAAAATGCTGAAAAACTTTCATCAACAGTTTACTCAACCCATCTTCTTCTCCGTTATAAAACACTCTACAATATTCTTCCTCTATCTGTTTTCTTACCACCTTTGTATTGTGAAAGCTGCAGATAACCAATTCCTCTACGGAGGATGTTCTCAAGGAAATTACCAACTCAACTCACTATTTGAAACCAACCATAACTCTCTATTATCTTCAATCGTTAGCTCATCGTCTCAAGTTTTATACAATAGCTTTGCTCTCGGAAATGATACAGCTTCACCAGATGGAGCCATATTCGGGTTATATCAGTGTAGGGGAGATTTGAAGACGAGGGATTGTTCAGCATGCGTAGCAAGTGCAGTGAGTGAAATTGGTTTAGTATGCCCAAATACTTATGGAGCTATGTTGCAGCTTCAAACTTGCTTTATAAGATACGAACATCTAGATTTCTTACAACAGCAGCTTGACACAACTCTTAGGTACAAAAAGTGCAGTAAGAGTGTAAGCAATGATGTTGAATTCTTGAGACGAAGAGATAATGTTCTTGGTGATATGCAAGCTGCACCCTTAGGGTTTAAAATAAGCATATCAGGTTCCGTTGAAGGGTTTGCCCAGTGTCAGGGCGATTTGAGTCCAACAGACTGTTCTTCATGCCTTGCTGATGCTGTTGAGAAGCTCAAGAATCTGTGTGGATCTGCCAAAGCTGCAGATGTGTTCTTGGCCCAATGTTATGCTCGATATTGGGCATCAGGCTATTACGATTCCTCCACATCTTCTGGTAATTTTTAGCTTATCTTTTTCCTTTCGAATATATATCTTTATTCTTATACTCGAATATAGTCTGAAAACTTCAAAATACATTGTACGTGCCACTAAATTGTTTCCACATTTTAAATCTAGTATGGACTTAAACAGGTATTTCATATTGCTTCAATCTAAAATGTGTTATAACAAAATCAAATGACCAAGATAATCTAAGAAATAAGATCCAAATCATGCTTATATGAGTTAATAATCATTCGTAATCTTCCTACACTTCCATTATCTTATCTGTCAGTGATCTCTTTAAATTAAATTAAACAGAGCCTTTAATCATGAAAGATGAATATATTACTTACATAGTGGAAAATGATGAAAAAGAAATATAATTTAAGTATTAATTTTGATCGAGGTAGACAAGTAGTGGACGGGATTCTTTTTAAATAAAAGTTAGGTTCACTTTATATCCAAAGTGAATTTTTTAACTAATCGCCGTAAGAGAAAATTCAATCAAAACTAAAATGGAATTTGTTAAATATAATTAATTTAGATTATTTTTTTTGGTGTCGATGATAGATTCTTCCAACAAGGACGACGTGGGAAAAATGGTAGCTATAATTGTTGGAGCAGTAGCGGGAGTTGCAGTCGTGATTGTTTTTTTGTCACTGTGCCGAAAAGCTATTGGTAATTTATTACTTAGTCCTAATTTTAGACTTCCAACTTTTGCTTCTTGGTGGAAAATAATTCAAAACGGTGTATGAGTGAAACACAGTATTTGTGTCACTAATACATATTGTATTGAATTATATTTTTGGGTATATAATCATCCGCATCTTAATCTACTACCGTAATAATAATGTACACAATTAATGCAGGTTAACGAGACGTCTACAGCAATTCACTCCATGAGTAGAAGGTTATTACCATAGGGGACACACGCAGGTTAACGAGAAGCTTACAACAATTTAGGGGGACTGATATTATTGCTACAGTATTATTGTAATGATCTATTAACACAATAATGAACTCTATTCCTTTTCCTTTTCAAAAAACAAAGTGGACTACAACTAGAGTCTAGAAGAGAACAATTCAAGAGGCATCTACTTTACCCTACACATTCACACATGAATTTTAGTTCATAGAAAATGAGAAAGGCATATGTTCTATTATTGCAATTTGATTTGATCATCTTTATAAGTAGAGAAATCATTTCTTTTTTTTGCAAGTCATTTTCATTTTTTAATAATATAACAAAGAATTTGACCAACATGAATTTTAGTTCATAGAAAATGAGAAAGGCATATGTTCTATTATTGCAATTTGATTTGATCATCTTTATAAGTAGAGAAATCATTTCTTTTTTTTGCAAGTCATTTTCATTTTTTAATAATATAACAAAGAATTTGACCAACATGAATTTTAGTTCATAGAAAATGAGAAAGGCATATGTTCTATTATTGCAATTTGATTTGATCATCTTTATAAGTAGAGAAATCATTTCTTTTTTTTGCAAGTCATTTTCATTTTTTAATAATATAACAAAGAATTTGACCAACATGAATTTTAGTTCATAGAAAATGAGAAAGGCATATGTTCTATTATTGCAATTTGATTTGATCATCTTTATAAGTAGAGAAATCATTTCTTTTTTTTGCAAGTCATTTTCATTTTTTAATAATATAACAAAGAATTTGACCAAAAAGTTTTGAAAATGTACACCTTAAAATTAGAACGGTAAACAAACTTAGAACGGTAAACAACCTGAGTCGAGCCAAATACTAGCTACGCAATCTTGTTTGATAAGATTTACAAGTCAAGTCAAGTTCAGTCGAACTCAAATTTTAACAAGAAGACCAAAAATTTAGAGCTTATTTTTTAACATAACGAACGAGTTTTTTTTTAACTGAACTCGAGTTATTAACGAATAATTTGTATTTTATAGGTTTAATAATATATTTAGTGTTAATTAAAAGATTAATTTACAAATCATAATTATTAACGAGTTAACGAATGAACTCGTAATGAGTTCAAACAAGTTTTTTTCGGGCCGAGTTCGAACTGCTCGCGAACAGCTTGATTCGTTTATAGTCCTACTTAAAACTTAGATACCATTAAATCTTATTATATTTTACTCAGAGGTCATTTCGAATTAAAAAAAATTAAAAAAGACTTTCTTTATGGCCGTGTGTCTTGAAAATTCTTTTTCAAAACCTAAATAATCTATCTCATTGCATTTTTTGTAAAAAAGTATAAAAAGAATTAAAACTAATAAAAATAAGTGAAAATAAAAACCCTAAAATTTATCTTCCAAATATTTTATATTATACATATTTACTTAGAAGCCCATAAATCATAAATGTACCCACAAACTCTACCCAATGTCTGAAAAACTCTCAAACTCCTACACTTCTCCTCCAAATCTAACGGAGTTAGGGTTCGCCCAACACCCGACTGCCAGAGCTAGGCCATCAATCTTTCATGGAATTTGCAACATTTTCATGAGTTCAAAGAGTAGCTTTGATGGAGTTCGAGTTTGAATATCCATGGAAAGCTCTCAACATATCGATTGGACGTAGCTAGGGTCTCATTGTTCTAGGCAAAGCAGAGTTCGTAGATTTGAGAAAAAATGACCATGGTTCGTTGAGATTTAATGGTGAGTTCATGCAGATCTTTGATGATGATTTTGTCAAAGCAGCATGTCGTTCTCTTTGCGTGGTGAAGAAGTAGCAACGTAAATTCCAAAACGTACTCAATGATTCTAGAACATACTCAATGATCTTTCGAACATATTTAGTGATTCCATAACATACTCATTTGTTTTTCGAAAGTACTTAGGGATTCTAGAATATACTCAGTAATTTTCTAACGTATTCAGTGATTCTAGAACATACTAAATAATTTTTTGAACAAATTTAGTGACTTTAAAACATACTTTGTGATTTTTCTTACATACGCAATAACGTTTTTTACCGTACTCAATGACTTTTGAGTCAAATCAGAGAATTGCATAACCTACTTAGTGATTTGATGAGATGACTCAGTGACTTGCGAGCTGGCTCAGTGAATTGTCAAGTCGACTTAAATACTCACACACTACTTATTTTCCATCTTATGTGGTTTGTATTTTAGTATTTGGTCACCCACAATTTTGTTTGCGGATTCTAAGAAGATAATTTGTTCTAATTCCCGCCTTATATGTAGTTAAATCTATGATCAAAACCCTATTGGTCAATCACCCAAATTTAAATTCTAAAATTTGACACCCTGGATACCCATTATATATCCTATTATATCTTATCTAAAACCTAAATATAAAAATACACACACATACATTAAAACAATCGCTTCCCCCCTAAATCTGAATCTGGGTGGTTGCTTTGTGGTGCTTCATAACAGTGGTTCCATGGAAATAGATGAGATCTTGTTCGAAGCTCAAGCTCGTGGTGGTGGAGACTGTGTGGTTCATATTGGCTCGTGGTGGTAGTTTGGCTTGTGGTAGCTCGTAATTGCGCAGTGGTGACTTGTTTGTGGTGGAGATAGGGATATGGTTCAAATTTGGGGTTCATTCATGGTAGTTTTTGGTGGTTCATTCATGGTAGTTTTTGGTGGTTCATGAGGTTGCAGGTTGAATGAGATAAGGGAGATTCGTGGTGCAAGTTTGCAGTGTAGGTTGGAAGCTTTCAGAGTTTAGAAGTTTGTTATTAGATCTAGCTAGCTAGAGAAGATAGTTTACGTCAACCACTTTTTCTCCTCTGATTTGTGCAAGTTTTTGTGTAGTGTAGTATTTTTAATTTTTCGTAAGTAAATCATTATTTTACCTTTTTAATTGTTATAACATTAGAACACTGAGTATGCTCATTGTTTATAATACTCCCAATATCAACCATTGAGCATGCTCAATTTAAAAATATGGTCAAAGTTACACACTGAACATAACAATGTTAAAAGTTATGCTTAGTGTAATTATATGCTCAATATCAAATACAAAGTATGCTCAATGTTGAATATCAACCATACTTAGTGTCCCCGAATATGCTCAGTATCACCGCCGGAGATAGTGCACCTGCGGTCAAACACTGAGCATGGTCAGTGCCACCCCGATGATGGCACACCGACGGTCGCCAATGAGTATGCTCATTACCTTTGTTGGCGGTGGCACTAGTGGTGGTCCATAAAAGATGGAGCGTCGGAGAGCGGTGGTCTTCAAAGATACTCAGTGTTCCATTTAACACTTGATTTTTGTCTTTATGATATTTTTTCTTAGTTGAGGGAGTTTGGAAGTTTGTCAAAAGTGTGGCCTATAAGATGAACAAAATTTTCCTTCCATATTATGCGTTAAAAGAATATTTCTTAAAACTCTATAGGCCAAAGATAAAAAAAAATGATTCTATAGTTTTTAACCTTATTCGAAAAAACTATTAACCACGATAGAACTATTAATCTCTACAAACAATTTATGCTAACAATGCACAATTAAGGCTTAAAATATTGCTCACATGAGACGATGTAAGGGGTATGGGGGAAGCAAGCCCCATGAACCCAATTTGCAGTTCGATTTTATTTTGGTGAAAAAACAAGATTAAAAATTTAAATTTCCATTTTTCCCTCGGCTGAAAATCTTGAAATCACCTCTGAGTTCACAATAAAGGTCATGTACAATTGAAGAAATTGTTTTTTTGTAGTATGTTAGCGAGTATATTTTCTAAACATGTATCTTTTATCTAATAATTCAATTTTTTTAACCTACAAGCGTATTTAAAAGGAACCTTACATTTCATTATTTTCCCAAATAGGGTCTCATCAGTTTTTTCGTCCAATTTTTTTATGGGAAAGTTACATGAATGACACGTGATCTCTTTTGTGTAAAACTTATATCTCGATTGTGGTTGTACTTTTTGGATTAATCGGAATGATAATGATTTAAGTTGGGGGTGTTGATGTCTCATCTTTTGTCATGTTATTTAATAGACCGAGACATATTTTCTTGGGTGTTTGTAGTCCGGAGTTTAAATTTTACCCATTATTTGATATATTTTAATTCTTTAGATAATGTTAATGATTCACGTGTTTTTGAAGTATTTTGAGGTGTTTTGCGCTTTACAAGTAAAACTTTGAGGAACATGTGGGATCTAAATATTAATATGTGGGCTAAGTAGTCGAAAAATCAAAGAATAACCTTCAAGGAATCGAAAAAGATCGAAAAGTGACCATGGGTGTCAAGAATTCACTTGGATCTCAATGAATGTGTTTGACAAGCAGCCCAACAACTTCAAATCGATACCACATACGCTCCAAGAGGACTTAGAACCTGAATGATAGATTGTTGGAAACCTCTAAAAAAGAAGCACGCGTGAAAACAAAACTGAGCAAGATTTAGATTCTAAATAAAGAATCTATGCTCGTTTTTGTAGCCCGAAATTTTCCACTTTGTGCAAGGCTAAAAATTTCAAGTGGGTGGAGGATTTTTTTTAAGAGATTGCCCCATGGAGTAACCCAATTTAAGTCGAACCACTAAATTAGGATCATATATAAGGCTCTTACTCTCATTTTCTCTCATCATTCACTCAAGAGAGCAAAAACACAAGCTAGAGAAAGTTTGGGAGAAGAGGAGAGTACTTCTTCATACCTTCAAGTATTCGTCTTCAAACCTTCATCATATTTTCACACCAAATATTATAATTTTCATCATTCTTTAATTTTCTTAATTATATGTATGCTTAATTCATATAGTATGCTTGTCTTTACTTTTATTATGAACTAATTATATTAATTATTGATTGGTTGTGGTCACATAGTTGATTAGCCCTAATCTATAAAATTACACCCAAAATGAGGGCTTATGAGTAGAATTAGGTAATAAAGAGTGTACATTTCCTATAAAATCGGAAGATCATAGGTAGATGCACAATCGTGATATTGGTAGATGATTTAATCACTTTGTAGGGTACATAGTTTCATCCAAAAGTAGCTCATTTGCCTTGAAGAGTATCTAATCACCCAGGATGAGTTTAGATTGATTTTTAAATCTTGGTTAGTGTTAAATTATTGATACTTTCCCTCATTGAATATATATTGTCTAATTAGAGTCCTTAACTGGAATCAATTATCCCAGAGCAACTTTTCTCTATATCGTTCGTTATTACTTTCTAGTCCGTGTACTCATGTTACTTGTTTTACATTCTAGACTAATATTTTTGTATAATATTACTTAATTTCCAATTCATTATTCCATTTATTTCCTCATAACGATTCAATTAAACCGAGTTAAGACACGATATAACTTTGCTAGTCTTTAGAAGACAATATTTTCATTCACTTTATTTATTACTTACGTTAGTTCGTACACTAGGAGATAGGAGAAAAAATACTGTTTAACAAAGATTCAAAAAGTAATCATGTTGTCATAAACATTTTTTTGTTACATAGGAGAGCCACTTTGGACTCGGAGTCATTGACTCGGTTCGAACCTGCACCAGTAGATTTGATGACCAAGGCACTGGCCAGTGAGCTAATCCCAATTAATTCTCATAATCATTATTAGATTTAGTAAAATCATAACATGTATATTGATATGTAATGCATGAACGCCATGTGTACCTAAAACCCTCTCTTCCGTGCTTAGGAATAGTATTTACTAGGGTTGCACAAAAAAAAACCGCAACCCCGCAAAACCATAAAAAACCGGCCCAACCCAACCTGCTAGAAACCAACCCGCCGCACCCATGGATTCTAGTGGGCCAATTTTTTTTTTGGGGGTCGGTTCTAGGGTTGGAAAAAGCCAAAACCATGGTTATCCAGTTCTACCCGCATACCTGAGCACACTAACGTTTTTAATTTTTATATATAAATTAATAGGTTAACACACAAAACCAGTCCAAGCCCACCTCATTGTAGTATAAAATGATTTTTTGTTTACAAAACTTTCAGAAACCCGTTTCTCTTTCTCTCTGCTCTCTTAACTCTCTCTCTAGTCTCTTTATCTCACTCTTTATGTCTTTCTCAAAGAAATAAAAGTTCCACCGATCCAATTCAGTTCTCTTCTAGAATCCATTATTTCATAATTCCTTTTTATTACTAATTATTAATATATGATATGTATATTAAAAATTTATGAATTTTTTTATGTCTTTATCTATATAGATCTAATTGTTTAATATTATGGATCTATATTTTCAGTAATTATTATTAATACCGTTTATTTTTTAGGTCTTTTGTATATATAACAAATATATATATATATATACTTCAAAAATATTAATTCGGAGTTAATCTATTGGTTTTCCAAACGGGTGAAATAGGAGGAATCATATGGGATTCCATGAAAGACATATCTCGATTAGAGAGCTTAGAAAGGTTTATATATTAGAGATAAAAACAATAGAGAACTGTGTAAACCGTATAACATGAAATGCACTTTTTACGGGGATATTAAAACGAGATCTGGAAAATATTAAAACAAGATTAAAAGGACGTAAGACCAACAATTCAGATCTATTTTATTTTATGTGTAAATATTAATAAATATGTTTAGATCTACAATATCTTCAAATATATATATATATGTTAATACGATTAATTTTTATTATTTTCAGTCTTTTTTACTTCACTCATGTGTATTAACTCTTTTCTCAGAAGATGGAGTAGGATATTTGATGTCTCCTCATTTGTGATAGATTTATGTTAGGATGAGACATCATTTTTAGTGATTTAGGAAGTCTTCTAGTTGATTTTCTTGAGAAATGTTACACTTTCCTATTTTGAGTCTTGATTTAGTAAATTATTGTTTTTAGAGCATATTGGGTTTAATTATTTATTTAGTGTGAAGCTTTAAAGATAATTATGGAGATTAATTAGAGTCCAAGTCAAAGACTAAGGGGGTGTTTGTTTGCACTTAATGGGATCTTAATCTGGTTCATTAAGACACTAGATCAATCAGACTCTTTGTTTTTCCTGGCCAATTCAGATCTGAATACCTCTTAATTGGTCTGTTTCATTAAGATTTCAAACTATGTCTGAATCATTCAGACACTGCCTAAAATATATGGAAAGAGATAAGCATGGTAATTGGAGATAAGGAAAGAAAAGCTAAAATCATGGAAAAGGAAAAGCTGCCATAATCCTGAATTTCACCACCCACGACCACAAATCAGCTTATATCTCAAAATCGGTGTGGAATTTGGAGTAACGGTCAAGAGAAAAGTTGAAGATCTTTCCGAGTCGATGAATGTATTGAAGCTGCTAGACCAAAACAAAAACGGGTCTGATTCCATGTTTTAGGGTTACGAATTTGAGTTGGGCTTGGAGTCCACTACTTACCTTCTCCTTCAAGAAAACGAATTAGGGTTCCTAAACACCTATAAATACACCCTTATACCATTGTAAACATGTCATTTCTCAGTTTCAAGCTTAGGCTTAGTCCTAGCTTATATTTTCTCAGTTTTAAATAATAGCTTAGTCCTTATATTTAATATTCATCCTTAGAATCAAGCTATTCATCCAAGAAGCAAGCTGACCTATAGAGGAAGACAAGAATAAAAAGTTGGAGAGTGACAAACTCCTCTTCTACATCTCACCTTCTCAATATTTAGAGTAATTAGCTATAGATTTATGATTCACCATATTTCTAAGCTTTTATTCTGTAAGTTTTACTTTTAATTGTTGGGTTATTATTTTGTCTACAACCATTAATACTATTTGTTATTTTAATTGATTTGAGCTTGGCGTATATTGTTATTATGTGTTTTGACTTATTGTTACAACCCTAGGTTTGGCCAATCTTAGGATTATTCTTAGTTATTGACAACACCACATAATCGTCTAGTTTTGATCATTTGCCTAACTAGATAGCCATAAAGGTTTGATTTAACCACCAATCATTACTCAGGAATCCCTAGTAGTGGATAGCTTGCTCCTAAGCCTAATAGAGGCTAGGTAGAATTTAGAATCCTGGTTAATATATAATGCTTAATCTGTGACATGTTAGAATAATAACTTAGTAAATAGACCCATATTAGTGACCCAAATCTATTAGACTTACATCCATATTTATTTATTTTCATTATTTATTTATTCACGTTAGATAGTTATTCATCTTATCTTATATTTATTCTAAACATCTAAATTCATCTACGCTTGTTAAATACAAGTAGATCTAACGGATTAAATTCCTGTGAACGAACTTAACTTATCATTAAAACTTGCAAACGATCTGTGATACTTGCAGTGAGTTCCGTGGTTCTTAAGGGTGTGTGCTATTTATTATTATCTTTATTTATCTATTATTTTATCACACCTTTGCCCCCACCAATATTCAAAGGAAGATTAGCAATGGAAGATCAAATTTATAATTTATATTTTGAACTTTATTAATTTTTGATGTTAAATTCATTGATTTTGTAATTTTTATTATAAAATTGTTGTAGACAAATTTTTAGCCGAGTTATTTTTGCCGTTTTCTCATTACAAATGTGGTGTTTTGACTTTTTTAATATTAGATAATATATTTTGACCATGCGTTGACCAAACCCGCACTCGATCCGCACCCTAATAAAATCTGACCAACCCGAATCCGAAAATCAATACAGTGTTTTGGGTTGGGTTGTGGTTTTCAATAATGGAAACCCGCACTTGCGGGTTGGGTGAATATTTTACCCCAATGGGTCGGGTGCCCGCCCGTGTGCACCCCTAGTATTTACAGTTTAAAACATCACTCCAATGGAACATTTTATTGACATTAGAATGTCAACCTCATAAGTGTCCTTAGATGATTTTGTTTTAAAGAAAATATAGTAGATTATAAAGATTAAGAAAGCGTCAAGTCCATTACAGTAACACTCATATAGAGTAGGATTAAGTATAATGAAGATAAAAATCCAATTATAATAACTCGTTTGAAAGTGCTTATTTTGGAGTAAAAAAAAGCTTTTAGAATAAAATATAAATTTTGAAAAAATTATTAAAAATAATTTGAATATCTAGAATCACTTTAAGCGTTTTTTTTAAGAAACACATATTTGATGTTTTTCCTAAAAGTGATGTTTAAGGTCTAAAATATTTTTAAATATGTAAAAGAACTTTAAATACTTTTCAAAAAAGCACTTCCAAACGGATACTAATTAACTTGTTTATTACCTTGTTTATAATTATAATTATTACCATCCGAAACCTTAACATATGTGAACTACTTACGTCCCCTTTTTAGCTTTATTTGTCCAACTTTCTTAGAAAAAGTTCCCAATATACTTTGTCCATTTTCAACACCTAAATACTTTTTTTCAATATTACCTCTAATTAAATAGTAAAAAATGTATTGTAATAAATAACTTCATGTATATTAATTAAAGATAATTGTGTAAAGAGGAAGAAACTAGCAATTCCGCTCCAATGTTTACTCCTTGATGCAACCTTTCATAAGGTCTAACTCGGTGTTGGTTTCATTGATCATTGAAGAATCTGAGCAGTATCCTTGTACATGATTCTCCTAGTTTCTTATACCTATGAAGATTTAAGCATTTTCCTCGATTTTGCTGCACTATACAGATAGTACAACTTCATGGTGGGGAAGTTTGGGTTTCTGGCAAGTGAAACAATTAAAGAAACAAGGAGTCGTCATCTTCCTCGTGATCTTTGGTAAATCTACATAAATGTATATGCATCAAATAAATCAATAAGTCAATTAAGAGAACTACAATTTCAAGAGAAAAAAATTAGTAGGAAGGTAACACATCTGCAAACTCCTTTGGTGTCCTTTCAGACAAGCTTCAGTGAAATTGGACATGCAACACAATTGCCATTGAAAACAAAACCACATTGTCTAGTAATCCTCAGGGCTCAGGCAACCAACCCTAAAACCTTTAACTTTAATTTTCTTAAACCAAGTTGACTGATCATTCCTTTACCAAGAATAACAACGCTAAACAATCAATACTTATCTTGAATAGCATGCCTCGCAATAACATTATCTGCCATGATCCCTTCACGTTATAATATAGAGGGATTTCTATAACATCATTTATTCAAACCTTCAATAACATATAAAATCGTCCAGTAAAGACTTAAACAAGGGAGCATATCTTGTTACTAGTTTTCTACCTGCAATTCAAAATTATTTAATACTACAAAAATCGTAAAAAAATTGTAGGGAAAAAAAGAAACTTTTTAGTTTAAAAAAAATCATTTTATGTGAATTGATTAGGGTTTTAATTGCAAATCATTAGCTTTTCACCTTAAAATTTGATTGGTGTAGCATGTCGACAGAGGTGGAGAATGGTCTCTGCTAGCGATGGTGATGGATGGATGTGTGTGGTTGGACCGCAGTTGTGTGACGGGATGTATGAGTGGCTGCGTTTGTGTGCATGTGAAATAAGGGAACGAGTTGATTGAGGTGAAAAATAATCTCAAGCAACGGAGAAGGATGGATGTTGGTGGTGGTCTGACATCGCATGTGTAGGGCTGAAAATAAGTTGATACTCTCACCAAAGGTTTAGGTTTGAGTTCGTTAAATGTTTCTTTGAGTTTGTCTTGTTAGTTAAACAAAGTAAGCTACTTTAAATCCAGTCTCGTTTACTTAACGAGTCGGAGTCTACTCGTTACTCTCGTGAATAGTTTGTTAGATATATTCAATTCAAAATTATCAATATATATGAAACAAGTCAAAATTATGTACAAACTTGTGCATATAAAATTAATTATAACTAAAATATTCTATACCGAATATGTATTTTTTTCCAAGTCAAATTATGTAATGTTTTGTATATTAGTTTTACTTAAGTTCATTTTAAATCACCAAAAATTCCAAAATAAAATAATACATCATAGAATATTAAACGAGTCTTAAATGAACCTTAAACAAATCAAATCGAATCGAACTCAATCTTGAAAAAAAATTAACAAACCAAGTCTAAACTTTAATACTGAGACCTGTTTCAAACTCAAAATAATTAAAGTTCGGTCTGCTCAGTTTGTTTCCGGGCCTAGCTGTGTGGGTGGAGAAGAATGGTTCGACCCATTAAAGAGAAAATAATTGATTACTTAAAATAGTAAAGGAAATTTATATAATATAAACAATTTATTTGTAGAACTTACCATGCTGGGGCGAGTCAAGATTTTTTAATGTAATATAAATAGTGTTTTTGTTCATTTAAAAATATATGAAAATAATGTTAAATATCACTTTTATATTATTTTATTAAGTAGGCGTGATTTTTAACAAAAAGAATTAAGTGCTTGTTTGGAAGTGTTTTTTTGGAGAAGCACTTAAAAGTGCTTCTAACATTTTAAAACTTTTTTTGACTTTGAAAAGCACTTTTTTGAGAAGCACCAAATAGGTGCTTCTTGGAAAAAGAACTTAAAATAACTTTAGATTTCAAAATTATTTTTAATAATTTTTTCAAATATTGAATTTTAATCTAAAAATGCTTTTTTACACTAAAATAAGCACTTCCAAACGGACCCTAAATGGCGTAAGTTAATTAATTATTTTTTAATTAAATCAAATATAATATAGTAATAGGTGTATGGTATGTAAATATGTGATATATCAGTCTATCAGTCGGACCCATCGATCTGTTTTAGACTGATTTTTAATGGTCCAAGGCATTAACTGTGCGGTTCGAGTTATTTGTCTCTTCTTTACTGGACCGGCTCCGGTTCGGTCCGAATAGTGAATTACGAAAACCGAACCTATAAGAGAGACTGATAATTTCAGTCTCGGTTCGGTTCGGTTCGGTTCTGGTTTAACGGTTTATGGAGAAATGTTATGAGTGCTTTGAGACTATTAAGAGACTGTTATGAAACTGAAATGTTATAATTAAAATCTACATAAATACTTAAAAGTATTGCCTAAAGAATAAATTATAATTACTATATTTAAAATAATATACCAAAATAAATTACTTAAAGTAATTACATTATTACATTCAAATGGTGGAACGGATACATTATTACATTTGACAAGACATAAGATACTCACCCCATATCACAATACAAGACCAAAGTAATACAACAAATCACAATCTGCCAATTCAATTACAACCATCTACCTTTTGCTAGACATGGTTCATAATACACATAATTAGTAAAGCACTAAGATCACCATCTATCAAGATCACAATTCATTAACAAACCCATTAGACCCATTAGTTGATCACTATCTAGAATACAATATATCATTATCATAAACAAAAAAATTTAAAAGTTTAGGGGCAATTTTTGCAAAGTATGGCATTTTTTAGAATATATTTCATCATTTTCGAATATAGTAGGGTCTTTTTTGCAATTATGTGTAAAAATGCTATTAGTTGCAATGTGTTTTTGCCCGAGTCATCACACAAAGTTACATTATCATTTTTATGCCAAAAACAACATTTTCACAAGTTTAGGGGAATTTTTTGGCAAAGTTTGGCATTTTTTAGAATATGACAAACACTTACATAACCATTTGTATAACAAACACAACATTTTCCAAAATTTAGGGGAAATTTTGCAAAGTTGTGCACTTTTCAGGGACTTTATGGACTTATTTTGCATTTTTTTTAATTTTAGTCCATCGTTTTTAAAGCTATAGTTACTTATATGCAAATCAAACACTTTCAATTTTTTTCCTTCTATCTCATTCAAAATAAACAGTGACAATTTTCCCTATTTCGAAATTTAAATCATCTAATTTCATAACCTGAGCACAAACATGAAGAAGTTTAAATCAACCCTTAGAAACACGCTCTACACTTTCCATATATCAATTCATTCATATGGATTGCATGCATAAAAATAACAACATTAAAAATTACTCCCTCTGTTCCTAAAAGATTGTCACTTATACTAAAAATAGTTGCTCCAAAAGATTGTCACTTTAGAAAATCAAGACACTTTTTTTTCTTCATACCACTTTTACCCCTAATTAAATATTATAATATATGTTCCCAATAAATATTTGACATTTTTTAATTTGTGTGCAAAAACAAATGTACCTTTTAGGAACATAGGGAGTAATTAGTATAACGTATTAACATGCAATATAAAAAAACCAAATCCATCTAAGAAAAATCACTAAAAATAAAAGAATCTCACAAAAAATAATGGCAGGAGCAATGGATTTCGAAGATTGCATTGATTACATCTCTAGAAAAAAAATTCACCAGATGAGGAAGTAAGGATCAATATCAACAAAAAAGAGTAAAATTTCCATGAAAAGATATTACCCAGTTGAAGAAATCCATCACAAGAAGTAGAAATTCAATATCAAAATTATTCTCGATAGATTAGAGTTTGAAAATATTTAAAGGGTTAATGTAAAATGATTAACCAAAAACCAACGAAGGATTAGATTAAATCCATCCACGTATTAAACACTCGCAAGAAGCATGAATTAAAAATTTAAAGTATAGAACGAAATAGAGTAGAGAGAAAAAGACTCTGTGGGTACCTATGGAATTCGAAAAGGGACTTCTGAGTACCATTACAATAAAATAGGACTTTTAGGTACCCAACTTTTTCTTTTTGTCCAAGCGTTAGTGTTTTTCGTTATCTCACACATTAGGTATACCTTTCAAATTAAAAGGGAACCAAGTCCACATAGGCTCCACATCATACTTAATGTGTGAGATAACTAGAAAACACTAACGGTTGGACAAAAAGAAAACGTTGGGTATCTAAAAGTCCTATTTTATAGTATGGGTACTTAGAAATCTTTTTTTCGAATACCATGGATACCTACAGAGTCTTTTTCTGTAGAGTAAATGAATACATTAGGCGGTGGAGTGGGATTGTGGGCATAGGAAAATAGATAATGAAATGGTTGAGTGGAGGAAAGTAGGGCTGCACAAATGGATCCGAAAACCCGCCCACCCGCCCAAACCGACCCCACCCGACCCTAAATTACCCGCACCCGCCCACCCGCCCACCCGCACATCCGTTAGGGTTTTTTTTATTTTTTTTAAAAATTTGGGTCGGACTGCGGGCTGGGGTGCCCCAAATCCGCGGGTACCCAACCCGATCCGATTTTTTTTTTTTTATATAAAATATGTATATTAAATTTTTTATAAAAGTAATACACAAAAACCCTTACACAACCGAAGGGTCACTTACGCGTATTACCTTTATCTCTCTCTCTCTCATACCTTACCCACCCCGTCTTCTCACAACTCTCTCGAAGCCCCCATTTTCTCTGTTCTTCACCCTAACCCTAAATCGTAGCCAGCTTTTTCTCAGCTCATCTTCTCCATCCCGTCAAATCTCGCCGGTTAAAAGGGGGCCTAGTACACCGCATTAAACATTTCCACCTAAATTAATGGGTCGCATTAATTGCTTGAATGATTTCCGTCAGTTGCTACCGTGGTTGTGTTATCTGACCATGGTTAAGGTGTTTGAGAGTTTATATGCTTGGTTACTAGAGGATAACGGATTAGTTGAAGCCTATAAAAGCTTTAACGACTCGATTTGGGATTTCTTAAATCTATTGCCAATTAAATCAGGTATTACGCGCCTAAATCTAATCCTTGTTTCTCCTTATTCATTTGTGGTGTTAATGAATTGATTTAGTAGTATTGTTGTCTTTGAAATGAAAAACCCTAACTGATTTTGAGAAATTGAAAAGGAAATTATCTGTTTTGAAAAGGAAATGAGTTTAAGATTGGTTTTGTAATTGTTATAGCTTTGTTATGATGATGATTTATGATGGTTGAAGTTATATTGATGATTTATGATGTTTTTCTGTTGTATATTTTCATGTTTATCTCTCGCAAATGCTTGGGTTTTGGATGCTTAATGCTTTGATTGTTTTTGAAATGTCAGATAAGGTAATAATACAGTAACTCTTCATTCTCTGATTTTGAAATTGATTATGTTTTGAGCAATTGACAAAAACAGTTTAATAGAAACTTCATTGTTCTTGAATGAAGAGATTAATGGAATAATAGATGATGTTGTATAATTTTTCAACTTCTATTGTTTTGCATCTCCCTATTTCCTTTCTTTAGAGGCCTATGATTAAGTTTAAAACTAGACATTTATGAGGCTATGGTAATTAAGGAAACCAAGGTTGAGTTGGCAACAATTTTAGTAGGAATTGAGACTAACTTGTGATATTTAAAGGTAGTCCTTGTCCATTTGTCCCGAGTTGATCCCTAAGGCCTATGATGAACTTATAATCTGAGGCTTAAATATAACAAATTCCATTTCCATTTTGTTGAAAAAATCAAGAAAGTTGCATCTGGATTGAAAGTTGGAAGAAGTAGCAAGGTTTTTGAAAGCAAGGAAGAAAATGCAACCAATTTTGTACATCTTCTCTATTTTGCACAATAGAGGTTGCATTTAAACTTATTTGTATGGAAAATTTGTATAAGTACTGTAATTTTGATTTGGTTTTGTGTAATTTGAAACTTGTCTAACTTCTCTAATGGTTTTGTGTAACTTGTAAGTTGTAATGGTTTGTTTGATCATTTGGTGTAATATCTAAGCTGTAATCTGATTTGTAACTTGGTTGAGGAAAGTTACTATATATAGTAACTTTCTTATTCTGTTAAGTTTCTATATATGGAATGTTTTGGGGTTTTTCAATATTTTTTAAGTACTTTGACTATTTGTTGACCAGACCCGCACCCGAGCCAAACCGCACCCAACCCGCGGGTACCCAACCCGTTCAGATTTGATAAATTAAAATAGGGTTAGGGTCTCGAAATTCCAAACCCGCACACCTCGGATTGGGTGAAGGGTTTAGCACTACGGGTCGGATAACCGACCCGTGTGCAGCCCTAGAGGAAAGTATGGCCGTGTGGGGTAGTTGGGTGAATAATAGTAGATTAATTGTATATTATAGTCCTGATAAAAATTTAGCAATTGGTTTAATGGTTTAATGGACCAGTCTTATAGGTTTGGTGGGTAGGTGAGAGACCTATTTGGGCCGAAGTCAAAGAGTCAGTCTTATAGGTTCGGTCCATAATGGTAGTTCTTTTAAGGAACCCGACAGAAACAAACTAAACCGGTCCGGTTTGGTCCCTCACAATGCTCTGTGTCTTCCACGGACAAGGGAGGTATAACCGAACTGATTACATTGTCCATCTCATATCTATCATTGAATAGTACCCACCGGTCTGAACCCGGTGTGATCTCAGAATCAGTAAGGACCGGTCCGATTCCCACCGTGATATATAACATTACTCAATGTATAAGGAGGTATTTAGTTTTTGACCAATACAAGGTGTAATGACTTTTTTAACCCCATTTATTACAAATTTTTCTGATTCTTATACCCGTAGTAATATACATACATAATAAATTTTTGAGTAATAATATATACCATTCAATGACGTGGCGTGAATTATTTGGTTACAAATCCTTACTCTATTTATTTTTTGATCTAATTAAAGATTTGTAACCAATCAATACACATCACGCCATTAGGTGGTATTTAGATATTATGATTTTGGGTGGTATATATCATTACTCTAATAAAAGAAAATACCATTAAGTAAAGTGAGTTTTAAAAACTCTGAAAACGAAGCATAAGTGATGTTTATCACTACTCATAATATAAAACGAGAATCAAAGACAAGGAAAGATAAAGCTAAACTATGCCATAAGAAGGGGAAAAGGGAAGGGAAAAGCACCAGAGAATTTGCAAGAAAGAAAGATAATCAAAGGGGGAGAGAGAAGAGGACTCTGGCGGGGTACGCAAAGAAGATAACTTTTGGATTTCATAGGTATCTCAAATGATGATTTGATTAATGGGATTATACCTACGAATTTTGAGGAAGGGATTATGCCTTTTCGTTATTTAGGGGTCCCGCTAGGATCTTCCGTATTATTATCGAGAGACTATAAACCTCTTATTGATAAATTGGAAGGTTATGTTAGGAGTTGGAGAGCCTCTTCACTCTCATTTGCGGGTAGATTAGAATTGATTAGATCGGTTCTTCAAGGGGTGACATGCTTTTGGTTTACGATTTTCCCGGTTCCGGTTGGTGTTAAAGAGAGAATTATTAGCATTTGCCGTAACTTTTATTGGGATAATAAGCCACCCCAAGTTAGTTGGAAAAATATTTGTATGCCTAAAAATGAAGGGGGGCTTGGATTAAAAGATTTTGAAGCATGGAATAAAGCTTTACTTCTAAAGATGATTTGGAAAATAGTGGAAAATAAAGAATCACTTTGGATTAGGTGGATTCATGGTGAGTATTTTAGTAGTAGTGGTTTTTGGGAATGGATTCCTAAAAAAATTAATTCCCCACTTTTGAAAAATATTTGGGAGTTAAAAGAAATTATACGTGGGTCCCTAGGTGAAGAAGGAGGAAAAGAAATATTAGCTTTATGGTTTGCTTCCGTTAAGGAGCCCCGATCTACATATGAGGTAAATACAATAGAGTTTTATGATGTATATAAATTCCCTTATGATTTATTTCGTCGTAAAGCTTTTATTAAACCTTGGGCAAATATTGTGTGGGATCCGAGTGTATTTCCGAAACATGCAATCATTGTATGGATGGCATTAAAAGAAAGACTCAAAACTAAAAATAGGATTACTTATATGGAACTTGATCCACTTTGTGATTTGTGTAAGGAAGATTTTGAATCGAATAGGCATTTATTTTTTGAATGCTCTTTTGCTAAGGCTATATGGGATGATATTAAAATGTGGATTGGACTAGACAAGGAAATGAACACTATTCTAAGCGCTTTGAAATGGCTTAAAAAATTAAAAGCTAGAGAGAATTGGAGAAGAAAGGCTTGGAAAGTGGGTTTTGGAGCTACCGTGTATTGTATTTGGACGGCGAGAAATCACCTAGCCATGAGAGGTGCTTCCAAGACTAGAGAAATAGTAACCAAGGAAATTAAATGGTGTGTTTATTCAATCTTATTTTCCTTGTTCCCTCGGCATTCTTTTTTGGATGTGAGTGGAAGGCTAGCTTGTATTAGTATAGTATGAGGTAGTTGTTTTTTTTTATATTCCTTGTTGCTACCTTATGCTTTCGAGCCTAGGTAGGTAACACCCATGTATAGTGTACAGTTTTGATATTTTAATATAACCGTTTACCCGACCCAAAAAAAAAAAAAAAAAAAAAAAAAAAAAAAAAAAAAAAAAAAAAAAAAAAAGATAACTTTTGGATTCGTCAATCACATTTATCTCCAGCTAATATACAACTTCTTTAACAATATTGAACATATTTGTACTTTTGCTAATAAAATTCCTTTCGGTTTTATATTAATTCTTTTGTTTGGAGTGTCTTTTCACGTTCTTGGACTCGGCACATCAATAAAGCTTATCTTTGTGGAGAAAGATGACAAAAATGCCGATAACTTTTTCTTGTTCATAAGTTTGTCCTTATTTGCGCATCTTTGTTTTTTTCTTTCTTCATTTATGGTATCATGAATACATTCATAATCTCTGCAGATTCTAATATTAGTTTAATCAAAGTTTAGACGGTAAGATCCCCACAACAAAAGTGACAACATCCAACTAGGAATTGGCAACTGTTCAAATTATTACAAAAATACCAAAAATTATAAGGATAACGTTCAATTAATTACACAAAGAAGGTAAAAATTCTCGATTAATTACAACTTCAACTTAATTCCTACCTAAGCAAAAAAATAAAATAAATAGAAGATTACAAAAATACCTATAGACCTATTAATCAATTACTTTAATTATAATAATATTTATTTATTTATTTTCGTTTGTTTTAACTTTTTTTTTAAAAAAATTTTCCTAAATTTTTTAATGTATTCCATGGATACACAATTCTGAGATTTGTGTGTTGCAGGAAAACACATAATTGGATTAACCAAAATAAAGTTTTTTGTATTCCAGGAATACATAAATTCGAGTTTTATGTGTTCCATGAATACACAAAGTTAAGTTTAATGTGTTTCATGAATACACAAATTTGAGTTTTATGTGTTCCATGAATACACAAATTTGAGTTTTATGTGTTACATGAATACACAAATTTAAATTTTATGTGTTCCATGAATACACAATTCTGCGATTTGTGTGTTCAAAAATACACAGAATTGGAACAAACAAAATCAAGTTTTGTGTATTCCAGGAATACATAAATTTGAGTTTTATGTGTTCCATGAATACACAAATTTGAGTTTTATGTGTTACATGAACACACAAATCTGTGTTCTAAGAATACACAAATCTGATATTTGTGTGTTCCAGGTAGGGCTACACAAACGGATCTGAAAATCCGCAAACCCGCAAAACCCGTACCCGCCCACCCGCCGACCCAATAGGGTTGGAATAATTTTTTTTAATTCAGGGTCGGATTACGGGTTGGGGTCGCCCGAAACCGCGGGTACCCAACCGGATCCGAATATATGATATTTAATTTTTTTTATACTACATATATATATAATAATAATAATACATATATATTATATAATATGTACTAAAAGAAAACCAAAAACCGTCTGGAAATTCAAAGGGGTAAAAGCTAAGCGTGTAAGTAACCTACACGCTACACACCTCAATCTCTCATTCTAACTCTATCCTATCACTCTGTCTCTTCTTCTCTCACGAAACGCTCTTTCTCACTATAACCCTAAATCGTAGCCCGCTTTTCTCTGGCTCTTCTTCTCCATTTCCGTCAAATCCCGCTGGTTAAAAGAGGGTTTTAGTACACCGTATTAAACACTCCACCTAAATACATGGGTCGGATTAATTGCTTGAATGATGTCCTACATTTGCTACCCCAGTTGTTTAATCTGACCATGGTTGAGGTGAATGAGAGTTTATATGCTTGGTTACTAGAGGATTAGATGAAGCCTATAAAAGCCTTAAAGGCACGCTTTTGGATATCTCAAATCAAAAGCCCCTTTGTTCAGGTATTATGTGCTTAATCCTAATTTGTGTGTATATTTAATCTGATGGGTTGTTAGTTAATTGCTTGAGTAGTATTGTTAGATTTGAAATGATAACCCCTAATTCATTTTATTTGCGTTTGATTTTAAGAAATTCAAAAGGAAAGAATCTGATTTGAAAAGGAGTTGAGGTTTAAAACCCGTATAAGTGGATTTAAATTGTTTCTGGGTTGTTTGATACTTTGGTATACTTATAGCTTCTGATTTGTCAAATTCAAACACAAATTTCGACTTTCAAACTTTGGTTTTGTTTGTACATTTATAAGTTATTGTGTTATGTGAATTGGAGAGTGGATAATGATTTCTAATGTCTTTCTATTTGCTAATTGCATGTACTCGCAAATATGAGTTGAAAGTGGGTAAGCTTTTGGTTGCTTAATGCTTTGTTTGTTTTTCCAATGTCAGATAAGGTAATACTCCTATACCACTTCAATCTCTGGTTTTGTTTGTGCATTTATAAGTTTTTAGAACATCCAAAAGGTTTTTCAGTTGATTAGCTAATGTAGATTGTAGAATACAGTTATATAGATATGGATTAAGTGTTCTTCAATGAAGATTTTAATGAAAACAAAGGGGATTTCACTGAAGTCTACATTAAAGAACACTTAATCAATATGTATATATGACTTTAATTATGTATGGCTAAGGTAAATAAGTGTATTGTATCCATAGTTTTACTTTGATTTGTGAAGCGATATAACACTTGAACAATCTTATTACTGAATTCCTATGTTATTCACATTCTGATTTAGTGTTTTTTCTTCATTTCTTGACTTTAACGGGTTATTTTGGCTTGGATGAGTTGAGTGAGACCACCCTGAGTCCACTTTAACACATTTGTAAGCAATAACCTGAGGTATAAATCAATGACTCTTTTAAATAATTACAAGTAACTTCAGCTAAATTTGATTTGCATCTCCCTAATTCCTATGTCTATGATCACAAATATATTTGTATGAGACTATGAGGAATACAAGGTTGAGTTGACAACATTTTAGTTGGGATTTTAGTAACTTGTAAGATTTATAAGTTGTCCCTTTGTCCTTAAGCGGTCCCTAAATAAGCCAATGATGAAATTATAATCTGAGGCAAAAGTGTAACTATTCCCTTGTCTATTTTATTGGAAAAATACAGGAAACATGCATGTAAGGTGAATGGATTAACAGAATTTTTGGAAGGAATGAAGAAATGCAACCAATTTTGTACAACAATGTCTTTTTTGCACAACAGAGGTTGCATATTTTGTGTTTGGAATGAAAAGTTGTATATTTTGGTGATATTAAGTTGGTACTTTTATGTATTTGTAAAGAAATGTTGTGTATTTTGGGTAAACTAAGAAAAACTCCTGGTTGTAAAATTGTAAGATTATTTCTGCAACTTGCTATTTTTACAAACTTACTATATGTAGTAAGTTTCTATTTTGTTAAACTTTCTATTTCAGGAATTATTTATTGAATGTAGACTTTTTTAATCACTTTTTAAGTGAATTTGACTAAGCGTTGAACAAACCCGAAACCGACCCAAATCCCGCCCTACCCTACCCGCCCTAACCCAACCCATGCAAATTTAATAAAAAATAGGGTTTGGGTTTAAATTTTTTAAAACCAAAATTCGGATAGGGTATAGGGTTTGTTTACTTCGGGTCGGTTAACCAACCCGTGTGCAGCTCTAGTTCTAGGAATACACATAATTGGAACAAACAAAATCAAGTTTTATGTATTCCAGGAATACATAAATTCGAGTTTTATATGTTCTATGAATACACAAATTTAAGTTTTGTGTGTTCCATGAATACACAAATCTGATATTTGTGCGATCTAAGAATACACAATTCTGAGATTTGTGTGTTCCAGGAATACACAGAATTGGAATAAACAAAATCAAGTTTTGTGTGACCTGAAACACACAAAAATAACAAAAAAGTGTTGGACAAAAAGATAATATCAAAATAGTTAAAAACGAGTAAACATAGGGTATATGCGATTAATAAATAGAAAAAAACAATTTTGTTAAATAAGAGAATCTTTTAGATCGATTTTATGACTTTGTGTGTTACAGGAATGCATAGATCTATATTTTTGTGTTATAGAAACACATAACCCGGAATTTTGATTTTAAAAAAAATTGTGAAAAAGAATTTCTGGAAAAAAATTTGAAAAAAAATCGAAAAAAAAATCGGGAAAAAATCTGGAAAAAAAAACTTTCAAAATTTTTTAAAAATAATAAAAAATACAAAAATACAAAAATGATATAAGGGCAATAATGGAAGGTAAATATGACAATGTTAATTGGGAATTAAGTTGATAATTTGTGAGTAATTATGAAGTAATTTGCTCCTTCCTTTTTTTTGGGAATGTAAAGTGTGGAAGTGTAATTAAGTGGGAATTATCCCAAAATTATAACCATAATTGTTTTTTATTTATCGGTTATACTTTTTAAAACCATAACTGTATCATTCGGCTTCGATTATTTTATCAGTTTCGGCTTTTTCAAACGATTTTGCGGGTTAAAAGCATAATCAAATGATAATATTAATTTTCCTAAAATAAAACCCTACATATAAGAAAAATCTCAAAGGTTTATAAAATTGTTTGGTATTTGATTAAATAGCATATCTATTATTTAGTTGGTTAAATCTAATATCTGGATTTTGATTTTAGAATTTAAATATATCTAATTTAAACTAAATTATTTTAGAAAATATATAATAATAAACGGTTTTTAGTTTTTCAATTTTATTTTGATCTAAAACCATAACCATCGGTTACACTTTTCAAAACCATAACCTGATGTTTTTAACAATGGTTGTATAATTTGGTATTTAATCGGTTCAGTTATCATTGGTTTTGCTTTTTAACCGTAACTATTTCCACTCCTACACCCAACCAATAAAAATAAAAAAAAATTCCCAACCAAAAAAACAAAGGTAGCCGCATGTATACTCCTCATCGTATTGCTAATTACCACATATGAATGTCTTATAAGGTTGTTTTAATGTTAGAAAAATAAAACAAGATCACTAAAAAAAACAAATAAAGAGTTGACAACTCACTTCTACGTTTCTATTATTAGAGATGATACGAGTCATCGTTAATAATAGAATAAGTCGTCGCTAATACGAGACGATATTATAACTGTTTATTTTATTAAAAACCATAACCTAACGGTTTTAACCATCAGTTACAATTTTCAAAACCATAATTGTATTATTTGGTTTTGGTTCTTTAAACGGTCTTGCGGATTTTAACTATAACCAAATGATAGTTTAATAAATATATAAATAATTATAAAATTAAACCACATATATAAAAAAAATCTCGAAGGTATATAAAATATAGTGATGTTTTTTTATTAAATTGCGTATTTATTCTTTAGTTGGTTAATTCTACTATCTGGGTTTTGGTTTTAGAATTTCATTATATCTAATTTAACCTAAATTAGTATAGAATTTTAACATATATATAATATTAAACGGTTTTCGGTTATTCGGTTATATTTTTATCAAAAAACCTAATCTAACGGTTTTAACCACCGGTTACACTTTTCAAAACCATAACCTAATAATTTAACCACGGTTATATAATTTGGGTTTTAGTCGGTCCGATTATCATCGATTTCGGTTTTTAACCGTAACCATTGCCTTCCCTAGTCGATATCGCCTCGCACTTATCTTTAGGGAGGGTATGTCATCACTAATGCGTCGTCCCTAAAGTTTAGTTCCTAAAGATCATTATTGAAACGACAAGGCAAATATCGTGGCTAATGACACCCTGATCTTTAGCGGCGACTTTTAGTGATCTTTAGCGACAACTTTCTTTGTTATTGGCGACGACACCACTAGAAATTTAAGCATTTCCAATTAAAAAGGTTGTCGCTAAATACTCACGTCATTATCGACGACTTCAAAGTGGTCTTTAGCGACAACGGAAAGCGTCGTTAATAACCCCTTCGTTAGCAACGACTTTGGACTTTGCTAAAGATACCGGTCATTACCGATGATAATTATCGTCGGTATTAAAGTGATTGATAGCGACAAGCCGACAACAATGTCGTCGCTAGTACGTTTTTTTATAAATTGATTGTTTTGTTTTTTATATTATAAAATACAATTTATTCGTTAACATATTAATTAAATGGGAAAAATAATTAAATTGCCGAAAACACAACTATAAAAACAATTTATTCATCCCTCTTTCTATTTTCTCGTTTCCATTAACTCCATTTTGTAAGATATGGACTTTTATGTAGCATCTCATCCTCTAACAAAAAGCAAACAGTTAGTAATCACTCCTAACAAAGATTCAATCTACAAAACAACAAATGTTCACATACTCAAGGCTAGACTTATGATTCAAGAGAAAATGAACTGTATCTTTATTAAAAATCATATTACTAAGTACTGGGGACTTCAAAAACAAGTAGATGTTGAGAAACTTAGTGCTAATGTGGTGCTAATCAAGTTCAGTCGTGAGCAAGATAAGAACAAAGTCTGTGAACAGAGACCCTGGACAATTCAAGGTAAACACTTAGTTGTAAATCAAGACAACTTGAATGATAAAAAGGAGGTAGAAAACACCACTCTATGGATTCAAATGATGGGAATTCCAGCTTCATTACTCACCACAAAATGCCATACGAAATTACTCAGCTATTTTGGAACAGCCTATACTATTGAACTACCAGATACAATAGAGATAGATGAATCATCAGTAACTCAAGTAAGAATCGACTGGGATCTCGAGTAAGAATCGATTAGGAACTCAAGAAACCTCTAATGGCTGGAATCAACTACTGGAAAACAGAAGAGAAACCTACGTGGATTGAATTCAGATTCAAAAAAATTGGCCAAGTATGCTACGGGTGTGGCATATTCGGTCATGAAGTGGGTAAATGCAAAACCCTAAAGTGAGTCCAAGATTGGGCGGATGGATTGAAATCTCAGCTCGTGGACTAACTCAAAATTATATGGTCCAAAAATATGAAGAAGATAAGAAAATACCTATGAATAATCAACTCAGGAGCAAAACTCGTCCTGAGTTAAACCAGGATGGGAAACGTATCGGTAACGAACTCAGTTGAGGGGCTACTAACGAAACTATTAATGGCGTCAATAGTACTAATGAAGTATTCAAATTCGGTAATACTGAAGGTAATGGAGCAGGCAAAGGACAAGGTGTAATGGTGGAAAAGGGTAAGGACGAGAAGGTTTTGTCTCTCTCTGGTAGTGGTAAAGCTATGAAAGAAAGAGAAGATGAAAATAAATATTATAAAGAGATTGAAGCCAAATTAACAAAATTGGCTGAAACATTAGTCAAACAATTACAAACTCCCCGTTCACGAGAAAATGAAGTTATTTTTGGGAGCTTCGTACACACGAGCCCAATAATAAAAAGCCCAAATGTGGTTATTAATCAAACCGTTATAACCTCTAGCCCAAACAATAACCCAATTCTAACCTGAGCCCAAACACAAACCCAAACCTTACCTCGAGTCTAAGTTTTAACCCACATATTTCCACCACCCCAACACCTATTCAGAACAATCATAGTTCATCGAACCTTAACTCTTCCCCCAAATCAAACCAATCTCCTCCCAATTCAATCTCTATCAACCACATCTCAAAGAATCGCTCTGACACCATATACCAAGATGATTTCTCTACTCCACAACAAACTAATCACAAAGCCTTATCAACCAATCAAAAGAAATCATCCATCTCATCTAGTATTAAACTTTCAGAGTATGAAGAAGAAGGTGAAATCTATGAAACTTCTGAACCGGGAAGACAATCGATTAAGAAGCGAACAAGGATGAATACGAGGAAACACTAGACCCAAGTTAATCTTAAACGCCAGAAAACAATCTTGATAGCGAGATATAACAAACAAACTGAAGAGGTGGAGAATAAAGACGAAGAGGTACTAATTGAGGATACGATGAATGATGATGAAGGAATAACTAAGAATCGGAAAGATGAAGAGATAAATGAAGCAATGACTACTCAACAGGTTTGCGGGGTTGACCTTGATCAACCCCAAAGTGAACAATGATACAAACAACCTGGAACTGTCAGGGTATTGGCAATACCTTGACAGTCCAGACCATTGCTAGCATTGTTGCCAAATACCAGACTCATGTAGTATTTCTTTTGAAAACTAAAAATACGTACAATTCAGTTAAGAAACTTGAAAATATTATTAATATGAAACTGCTTGAGACCGTAGAGCCTATGGGATTAAGTGGGGGTTTGGATATTTTTATTAAAGAAAATGTGAACACTTAAATCATTAGTAAATCTATTAATCACTTTCATTTAAATTTAGAGATGAGGGTATTGATTTCTTCACTACCTTTGTCTATGGTGCTCCGGTTGATAAAAATAAAGAAGCGTGCCTTGACCTCTATAATAATTCTAGCCCTAAAAACAATGAACCGTGGATTTTTATGGGGGATTTTAATAATATTCAATATAAATCTGAGAAAAAAGGAGGTAATAGCAATAATAAAAAATCTATGAACCTTTTTAATGGCTTTTTAAAACACCAAAAACTCGAAGAGGTTAAACAAGGGTTGTAAATTCTCTTATACTAATAAGAGAGTTTGTGGTGATATGATAAAATCTTTAATTGGCAGAGTGTTTTGTAATAAAAAGTGGGGAGACCTTTTTCCAACAGCTCGGGTGGCCCTCCTTCCTGCTATAGGTTCAGAATACTCTCCCCAAATACTCCATATTAAAGATAATCACATTAAGAAAGATAGAAGATATTATTTTGAAAATAACATGACTGAGGAGGCAAAATGTCTTGAAATTATTAAAACAGTAGGGAACTTGAAAAACTGTACACTAGGACTTCATAGAGATGTCCTAACCTATAAATTAAAGACATGTAATATTCTATTAACTAAGTGGAGCAAGAAAAAATTTAACAATAATAGAAAAATGATTGATCATTATGTTAATAATCTTGAAACTATTTTTAATGACCCTAATACTAAGAATTGGGATGAATATAATGATATTATTAAGAAGGTGGAAGAATTATGGAAAAAAGATGAGGTTTTATAGGCCTCTAGATCTAGAAACGGTTGGCTTAAGAGAGGTGATAAAAACACCTAATATTTCCATGCTTCTACCAAGGAAAGAAGAATACAGAATAAGATCACTAGAATCTCAAAAGAGGATGGATCTTGGGTAGAGGAATACACTGAAATTAATAAAGAGATTAAAGAGTAATTTGATAACCTCTTTAAAACAATGGGTAAGAGAGATTATGAACCTATCTTGGGACTTATTCACCCTATTGTTACTAATTGTATGAATGAAATCCTAAATAAGAAACTTAAAATTGAGAAAATAGAAAAAGCAATTACTAAACTGGGGGAAAATAAAGCCCCAAGACCTAATGGATACCCATGATTATTTTATAAAAGGTATTGGGATATTATTAAACTAGATGTGATTAGACTTATTAATAATTTCTGGTATAACAAGGGTACTATAGAAGAACTGAATCAAAACTTTGTTTCCCTTATACCTAAAATTACTAAACCTACCAGTATCAAACATTATCGCCCCATAAGCTGCTCCAACTTTATTTATAAAATAATTGCAAAAATTCTTGTGAATAGATTCCAACCTGTAATGAATATCTTGATTGATGAAAATCAATCGGCGTTTATACCTGGAAGTCACATTCAACTGAATAATATGGTTGCTTATGAAATCATAACTTTTATTAAAGAAAAAAGGAATACAAAGAAATATTTTATGACATTTAAAACAGATATCCAAAAAGCATACGAAAATGTAGAATGAGATTATTTAATGGATATGATGAGTAAGTTGGGATTTAATGAGAATTGGATTAGCAAAATTATGAGATGTGTTAGTATTGTATCTTATGCAGTGCTAGTAAATGGAAATCCAGTTAAAATTGACAAACCCCAGCGTGGGCTGCATCAAGGGGACCCTTTATCCCATTTTGTATTTTGTATTGTTACTCTCAATTGCTCTCTATCCTGATTAACAGCAAAAAAGATAACAATATAATGGATGGAATCAAAATAGCTAAATTTGCACCTAGTGTTACTCATCTACTATGTGCAGATGATAGTATCTTCTTTATGAAAGCTACAAACCAAGAAATAGAGGGTTTTTAAGATGTTATTAACAAATATATCTATGCTACAGGTATGAAACTGAATTTGAATAAATGTGGTGTAAAATTTAGCCCCAATACACCTACATATTTACATAATAGTATGGCTAAAAGATTGAATATGCTCATTACTAATAATCTAGGGAATTACTTGGGACTCCCCATTGAGTGGGGAAGATCTAAAGTTAAGGACCTAAATTTACTTGTTGAAAGATTTACAAAAAGTTGAGAACTAGAAAAACATGTTCTATCTGCAGCTGGTAAATAAATTCCCATCAAGTCTGTTATACAAAGTTTACCCAACTATTTTATGTCTTCCTATCTTACACCTAAAAAAGTTTGTGATCTCATTTCTTCTCAGATCTCAAACTTTTGGTGGGGAAGTAATAGGAAGAAAAAAATTCATTGGGGAAACTGGGATTCCCTCATAAAGAGTAAACTGTCAAATGGCTTGGGTTTTAGAGATTTAAATCTCATGAACCTATCACTCTTAGGCAAACAGGCATGGAATTTAATAAACAATCTAGATTCTTTACTATATAGAACACTTAAAGGAAGTACTTCCCATTATGCAAATTTCTTGAAACACAAACTGGGAGCTCACCCTCATGGGGTTGGAAGAGCCTGTTGTATGGAAGGGATGAAGTGAGTAAAGACCTCAGATGGAAAGTGGGAAATGGTTATAACATCAACCTTTATAATGATAAATGGATACATAGTACAGATGAAATAATCAAGCCCAAAAAAGGTGAGGTTAGAAGAGTAAGTGACCTCATGATAATTAATGAAAGAAGATGAGATAAATATATTATTAATGAGGAATTTCAGTCAGAAATAGCTGATATTATTTTTAATACATTTATACCTTACTCAAAAGGTAAGGATATTCGCTATTGGGATAAATATAAGAAAGGGATATTTATTGTTAAAAAGTGTTATCAAATTCTAAAAGAGGAGAAGGATAAGAACAATTCTGTGAAAGGTGATAATGGGGCAAAATCTTCCCATACTATTCTTCCTGAGATATGGAAGATGGTTTGGAGCCTGAAAGTAGCCCCCAAAATTAGAAGTTTTATCTGGAGGGTTCTTAAAAACCTTCTGCCTACTAATGAGAATGTATATAGAAAGAAGGTATTGAAAACCCCCTTATGTGAAATATGTAATAAAGCAATTGAAACCACTGAACACCTATTGTTAGATTGTGATTAGGTAAAATCAGTTTGGTTTGCTTCCCCTTTTAATATACTAACTTGCAACCAATTATCCAGTAAATTTGATATATGGATGGTAAGTACAGTAGAGAATATAAAGAAACAAAATCCTGGAAGATCATTTATTATGGAACAAATTTGTACTCTTGTGTGGCATATATGGAATAGTAGGAATGGTAATAAATATGAATCAAGTTTGACCCTACGAATACAATACACAGTGCTATGAAAGAGTGGGAAGAATATGAAGATGCTAACTATCCTAAGGATGTGAATAATAAACTGAAAGATATGAAAATACAACAACAAAAGCAAGAAATTGCCCCTTTAACAAGAAATGAGACTAATAATCAAAAGATTAAGGAAAAATGGATACCTCCCCCTCTAAATACTATCAAAATTAATTGTGATGCTGCTATTATTAATAATCGCGCTGCAATATCTTGTGTTTTCAGGGACTTTTTAGGCGAGGTCAAAGATTGCAATGCTTGGGAAGTGATAGCCGATTCTCCTATGGAAGCTGATGCTTTAGGCATCCTCAAGACTTGTGTAATTTCTCGAGATTTAGGCAACTCTAGAGTGATTATAGAGAATGATTGCCAACAAGTGATGCTCTCATTAGAGAAGAGACAAATTATTTCAATTCCTAAAATTGTAATATTATTAAAAGTATTTACTTTATTTCCAAAAATTGTAACCCTATTTTTAGATGGATTAATCGAGATAGGAATATCTTAGCCGATAAAGTAGACAAACATAAGTTTTTTAGCAACATGAATGGATTGCGTTTTGATACATACGAATCCGTTCCTTCTGTAATTGGTTAATTTTGTAATAATCTTTATCGTTTTAATGGAATAATATTTGGAAAAAAATACTAACAGACAACTCAATAAATGTTGTCAAAAGAAAAAAAAACTCAATAAATATTACACGTGCAAATTTTGTGGCCATTTCTTTTTATCCTTTAACAAATTGAAAAGTGCTAGTTGTCATTACCTTACCCTCTTAAAAATGACTAATAATAGGAATACCAGATTAGTGTCAAGCAACAGCCACGCATTACCCGAGAAAATCTTATAATTAGAGTCAATTGTTGATTGATGCGTATTAAAAAATTTATTTAGAAAAAGGTGCCTAGAAAAAAATATTTATTGAAAACAGTCCCATCCCAAATTACTTTTATAATTAACAATTAAAAAATAAGAAAAAAACTAATAAACACGCGCGCGTCCGTGAAATTTTTTTAAAATCGTCATAACTAATTCGAAAAAAATCAAAAAAAATTATATTTGGATAATCAAATTAATATTTACGTCTATGATTTTTTTCGGAATTTTCTGAATTTTTTGATTTTTTTAATTTATTTTTTCGCAGACACAAAATTTCATGTTTATTTCACGGTTTAAAACATGGAATTCCGTGTCTGCGAAAAAAAATTAAAAAAATTCAAAAAAAATCAAAAAAATTCATAGACGTAAATATTAATTAGATTTATTCAATTTTTTTTTTTTTAATTTTCTGATTTTTTTTGAATTAGTTATGACGATTTTGAAAAAATTTCACGGACGCGCGCATGTGATGGAATTAGTAAAGGTATAAAAAATATAAAGGGGATGTTTTCTATAAATAATTACTTCATTAGGCATTTTTTTATAAATAAGATTATTGAAGGCATAAAAAAACAATTAGAGAGTTTAATGAGAATGTTTTCAACAATAACCCCATAATTATATTGATTTCTGTCAGAAGAGAGACCGTTTCAGGGGCGAGGGCTAAGGGGGTTCGGGGGCAACGCTTCTGAAAAAAAATTATTTTGCCGTATTTGCACGATAAGTCTACATATTATGCAAAAATTGCTAGATAGATCCTTATATAATGTTAAAATGCACTATAAATCCCTATATTGTGTAAAGATTGCAATATAAGTCCGGATATTATTTTTTTAAATTAATCATTTAATAAATTTCCTTTTTTTTATACAAATAACATACACTTTGTTGTAAAAAAACAAAAAAATCCTATAAATAAAATAATTTAAAGTCTAATAAAATAAATTATAAAATTTAGGGGCCAAAATGAATTTTTTTAAAACATTTAAGAGTTAATTACAAAAAAATCTATGAAAAAAATAAAAAACAACCAAGAAATTGAATATTTAATGGTATTTACGTTCCAATTTCGCCAATAAATTTTATTATTTGATAGAATTAATCTCTAAACTTTAAATTAGGGAAGACTAATTTTATGATATAATTTGTTTAAGTTATATTCTTATCTATTTAAAAAAAAACAGGTTAAAATATAGTGGGTTGGATAGGAGCCCACCTCAGCCCACCCCCACATCCGCCCCTGGACCATTTCTAGTTTTTTTTAAGGTAAATGATTTAAATAATGTATAATATAAAAATTATTAATCCTATTCAAAATTATGCAGTAATTAATTCGATCAAGGTGGCCTCGGTAGGTGGCCTCGGTTTTAAAGACTTCCATACACAAAACTTAGCACTTTTATCTTCTAATGCTTAAAAGTTTCTTTCAAACAAAGAATCACTAGTGTATAAACTTTTTAAAGGCAAATATTTTTCCCATGGTGACTTTTACAATGCTGATCTTTGTTCTAACTGCTCTTGGGGTTGGAAAAGTCTGGTTGAAGGTAAAAAATGCTTTGTTAATTCAATTAGATGGAATGTGGGTAATTGGTGTTCTATTAGAATTTGGGAGGACTTTTGGATTCCTTCTCAAGGTTTAATGGTGAAACCCCAAAACTGTGAACTTAAACTGGCGTCTGAACTTTTTTATCCAGATACTTTTGAGTGGAACATAGTTATACTTAACCTTTATTTCTCACCAGAAATTGCTGCAACCATTTCTTCCATATACATTCCTCCCTTTGACTGTTTTGACACCCCATTCTGGCCCTTCTATAAGGATGGGAGTGTTTCAGTCAAGGATATGTATAGGAGGGTTTGGATGGCACGACAGGAAAGTGGGAGAGTGAAGGATAAAAATATAGGGACAACTTCTTTTAAACTTTCCTTTGAGGAATGGAAATTTATCTGGAGTATGAATATACACCCTAAGATCAAAAACTTTATTTGAAAATGTTGTGAAAATGGTTTGGCAACCAATGAAAATAGAAAGAAAAGGAAATCTTGAGAAAATGATCTGTGTTCTTTATGTGGGGTTGAATCTGAAAATGTTGAACATTTAATTTTTCATTGCTCATGGGCAAGAGCTTTATGGATTGCTAGTCCTCTGAGTTTTAACTCTATGACTAAGCCTTCATTTAATTTCAAGAAATGGATTGCCTTTATTAGACAGTGTAGTATTGATAGTAAACATGATGATGTTTACTCAGGTGAACTTGCTCTCTACTTGGTTTGGTTTATTTGGAAAGGAAGAAATCAGAGTATTCTTGTTTTACAGGAGGCTATGAAAGCCTATGATGATAATAATCTAGTCAAAAGATTCATTTCTGAGGCCAAAATTAAAAGAAACATTTGATCTAAATGTTGTCCCAAGCTCTGGAAACAATAATTTAAACTCTGTAACTCAAGGTTTACACCTTAGAGAGGATATAGTAGAGAAATGGAAACCACCTTCAGCTGGTTTACTTAAAATAAATTGTGATGCTTCTTTTGATAAGAATTCGAACAAAGCCTCATTTGCTTGTATAACTCGTAATTCTGCAGGTACCATGGTGGATGGTTTTGCGAGGGAGATTAAGGCTAACTCAACTATTGAAGCAGAGGCAAGGGGGGATGGTTCAAGCTTGTGAGATGGCATCAAAATTACCTCCTGGCTCGGTTGAAATAGATAATGATAGCCTTCTTTTAGTAAATCAATTGTATTTTGGTGGAAAGTGTATTGTAATATTTTGAACTTAGTTAGATACATTCTAAGTTGTAAAATTAAGTACAAGATTAAAATCTCCTTTGTGAGGAGATCCAAAAACTTTGCAGCTGATTGTGTGGCTAAACAAGTTCTTAAAGGTGCCTTGTTTAGCCTTTGGAATTTTTTTGACCTTCTCAATTAGCTAGAATCTTGGCTAGAGATTTTGATCCACTAGGGATTGGCTGATTTGTAACTTGAAGTTTTTTAATATATGCTTCTTTCGACTAAAAAAAAATTCAATGACATTTTAGAATTTGTGTGTTATCATTTATTTGAATTACATTATCTCGTTAGCATATGATTATCGCATAGTTGGAGTAGTACGACTTATTTCGTCGTCTATTAATTAATTGTTAATTACTATCATTGTTGAATTGGCCTATTTAGTCGTTTCATATTTGATATAGTTATCGATCTATTGTTTGACATGATATAATCGTGTTGCAGTGGACGGTAGTAGGCTTGTCAAAGTTAACACGACTATTATGATATATTCCTACTTGACATATGTGTTAGAGAGTTTCTTGACCAGTGACTCGTAGGTTTGGTGTACTTGGGGTATTACCAGAAGTGTGATAAGGGATAGAGAGTTGTGCCAGGAGACATAAAGGCAAGACAACTATTTTCTTTACAACGTAATTATTACTTGTTAGTGTATCTATCTTGCTGGGTAGTATGTGTTGTCTAGTTTGATATATACATTTATTTGATTTATTTATTTATCGATCTATTTATTTACTGCTTTATGATTGTTTAATTTATAATTCCGAATTATACAAGTTAAATAACAACGACTTAAATATAATTTTTGTTCTTAGGTTAAAGTTTACATATGTCTTTTTTTTTTAACTGGGCCAGTAATAGCTCACTTCTTTTTTTCACCCTATTAGATAGGAGTTGACTTAAATATTTGGGTAGTGACCAGTAGCACATGAGCAACAGGTTACAGAACAAAATCGTATAATTGTATTTGTTAGTTGTATTTATTTAATTTTAATCATTGTAATATAATAAATAGTTATTTAGTTTTAACAAAATATATATTTTTCAAATTTAGATAGAGTAGTCGTGTTTTCCGGGGCGTGACACTCTAAAAGAATAATATTTAGACAAAAAAAAGATTAATATTTAAGCATGAAAGGGCTATTATATTTTTTGTAAATATTTTTTCAAAAAAAAAAGATAAATTTTGCATCCTTGGATACCGAATAAATTTATCTGTAATTTTTATTTTCAGGAAAAAAACGTTGTTAAAACATATATTAGCCCTCCCCCTCTCGGTTTTTAAACATTGTCTTCCCCGGACTAACATCCCTTTATGCACTTTTGATCTCCACGACAATTGTTAGGCCCGTCACTTAAGCTAAGCAATGTAGATTAGACAGTTCACTAGAAAACTTGACAATGAACTAAATGATGAAATATCTATCGGTCATATATGAAAACTTGACTGAAAAAGACAATGTAGATTAGTGCATAGTCAATAACTCAAGGGTACTATAAATTGATATAAATTGTCTAACCAAGTTAATGCATGAAACTAAACCCATAGAACAAAGATTAAGGTTTAGTTTGCAGTGTGACTTTTGTCTGATTATGACACAAGTACTGATAAACAGGATAAGTAATTTAGAATTTAGATGATAAAAAAATTATTAGTACAAAATAAAAACTCAAATAGTAACTACTTTTAGGGTGATATTCTGAAAAAAAAAAATTTAAGGAAAAGACAAAAAGAAAAATACCATCTGTGAGCATAGCTAGCCTTATTATAACCTTAACTTGAGATAGATGATCACATGAAAGCAAATCTAGTGACACACGTTACAAACGCTTCATATAAGACCAAAAGTATTTGCCAAGTCTTCCCTAAATTAGAACCGCTTAGGAAAACCGATAATGTCAGCTAACTCTTTGTTCATCGCCTTTCTTCTTCTTCTTAGTCTCTTCGCCATCAATGCCAATGCTGTTTCCTACGAACCAGAAATAGATGTTGTACAAATGGCCCGTTCTAGTATCTTACATTCCATCGATTTAATCAAAGGGTTGAAAGGTGGAGGAGCTGTTGGTTATTCAAATAGTACTGCAATAATTACTGGTGATTATCATCATCATCATATAGCTCTACAAGATTGTGTGAAATTGTATGAGGATTCTGAGCTCCGATTAGGAGTAGTTCTTGAACTACTAGAGAGTGAGAATAATTACAACCATAATGATGTGATGACTTGGCTTAGTGCTGCCTTGGCAAGCCATACAAGTTGTTTAGATGGCTTGGAGGAGAAAGGTTGGACTATTAATGAAACTCATCAACAGGCGACCAATTTAACCATCTTCCTCAAGGAAGCACTAGCTTTGCATAGCCGGCACAGAGAAGGTGACGGGCCGGTTAAGAACAAGGGTACGACCTCTGTCTTTCACAATATAAAATTTATAAAATTAAGCATTAAAAAGCCAAACTATCCTCAGATTAAGTTTAATAGTTTCTATATTCTTTAAAAAAAAAAAACTAGAATAGAGAGCTGAAAGCTCTAAAATAATATTTTAGCAAAACTAGAACAGAGAATCAAATGTGTGGGATATCCTAACCAGATCATCTTAGGAAATTTTGTTTTAATTTTTTTTTTTTTTATAGTAAAAACAACTTATTCTCAAGGATTATATTTTGTCGATTCAATACAAACCATAGAATAATATCAAAGGGCTCAGCCATGACACAAGTTGATACAAACAAGCAACAACATCCATGGTTTACAATGGTAAAAGACACCATCAATCTTTTATCCTGCAGGGGCTCAGCTAGCTGGGAGCCACGTACTAAACAGAGGAGCACAAATCCTTCAAAAATTTGGTGAAAATACAATTTTTGCGAAACAAACTTACTTGATTTTGTGATTGCATGAGTAAATATGCATTGATTGGAGGAGAGAAAGGGTTTGAAGACAAGATTCTAATGTAAAATATAATTTTTATTAGAAAATCATATAAGAGAGAAGGAGAGTCTCACATAAAACTTGTACAACAAATACTGAATAATAACTCTGGATTCCTAGTTGATCTTAGTTAATAGTACTTTTTTTAATTCCCTTCATAGGTACCTTGGACACCTTTTACAACCCTCCCTTCCCCTCCCCACTTTACTTTTAGTCAAATTCACTATTTTCTTAATCTAAACACTATTAATCGTTTTTTTTTTCATTGGGTTCAGGTCAATTAATAGTTGATTTATTTGCATTGAGTTTTTTTCTTCTCCATTTGTTATCTTTTATTGGATTTAGTACAGGAGGAGTTAAGAGGAGACCAAATTCTAGCCAATCTACAGGCCTTTTAGCATCTTGGAATGAAGCAACCACAAAGGCAGATTTTGTCGTTGCGCAAGATGGCTCGGGAAATTTTAAGACGATAAATGAGGCAATTACTGCTCTTGCTAAAATGGACCATAATAGACCAGAAAGAACAATAGTTTATGTAAAATCAGGAGTGTACCGTGAGAACGTAGAGATTGGAAGGGACTTAAAAAATGTAATGTTTGTTGGGGATGGTATGGATAAAACGATTGTCACTGGCAATAGAAACGTCCAAGATGGTGCAACCACTATAAGCTCGGCCACATTTGGTTAGTTTTTTTGCGCATGTCATATGAAAAAATATTGGGGTGTCTAATCGTGTATTGTACTTTTTGTTTTTTGTTGTAGGTGTGTTTGGTGATGGCTTCTGGGCAAGGGATATGACCTTTGAGAACAGTGCTGGGCCAGAAAAATATCAAGCTGTGGCATTGAGGGTGAGCTCAGACCTATCAATTTTCTATCAATGTAGCATCAAAGGCTATCAAGACACTCTTTTGGTGCACTCGCTCAGACAATTTTATCGCGATTGTCACATCTATGGAACAATTGATTTCATATTTGGCGATGCTGTTGCAGTTTTCCAAAACTGTGATATTTTTGTTAGGAGGCCATTGAACGGCCAAGGTAATATGATTACCGCACAAGCAAGGGATGATCCAAATGAAAACACTGGATTTTCGATACTAAATTCTCGCGTAAGGCCTGCTCCTGAATTTACTGCTGTAAAAAATAAGTTCAATAATTTCCTGGGGAGACCGTGGAAAAGATATTCTAGAACGGTTTACCTAAAGACAGACCTGGATGGTCTGGTTCATCCAGAAGGATGGGGAGCATGGAATGGAGATTTTGCTCTTTCGACACTATACTATGGTGAGTATATGAACACAGGTGATGGTGCATCTACAGCTAGGCGGGTGAAATGGCCTGGTTTCCATGTGTTACACGATCCCCGTGAAGCTACATTATTTACGGCCAGGAATTTCATCCAGGGTGATGTTTGGATTTCAGGAAGTGGTGTCCCATATTCGGCTGACATTTAAGTTATGTATCTAGTATCTACTATCTACAATGTAATATTATTCTCACCAATAACTAGACTATTTGGTGTTATGTCAACATAATGGTATCTAATTAGTTTGTCTTCTCTTTCCTTAATTTACTAGAAATGAAAGACGGTTATGAAATGAAAAGCACCATAAGCCAGTCCAACCGTCACCTAGAATTGTAGTTATAATTGAGTTCAAATATTTATTTTCTTTTGAATTTAAGTATCAACTTCTTTAACCGGTTATTCCAGCAGATCATTGCTATCGCGGAAGTCTTTAGCGACCATTTTTATTGTCGCTAATAAACTATAATATTATTGCTATAGCCTATAGGTTCTCTGTAGTCAGTAGCCATTAGCAATCAATAGTGGTAGCTAATATGTTGTCGTCGCAAAATGATCGCTAAAAACACCATGTAGCGGCTATTTAGAAATTTTGGTCTTTAGTGGCTATTTTCTTTTGACGAAGACTTATTACATTTTTTGTGATAATGTGGAGTATGTAACAACTACAACCGTGGAGATCGATAGTTGGCCTAGTGGTTAGGTTACTCCGCAGAGACCAAGAGGTCCTGGGATCGAATCTCATTGGAGTCAAAATGACTCCGAGTCCGAAGTGACTCTCCCATGTATTAAAAAAACAACAACTACAACCGTTAGTCGTCAAATCAGTGATATTTAGCTATGACAATATTGGTATCTGTGATGATGTCTTTGTGTTTAGCTACAACATATAGTCGTTATATTTTATTTTTTAAAACATAAAAGAAGTCTAGAATTTTTTTTAAAAAATATCTGTAGATTTCGATGAAAAATATTACCGATTTCTGTTTCTATATGTTTCAGAGTAATTTACAATACTAATTTTTAATTGGATTATTTCACACCAAATACGCAACCCATTAATTGAACATTATAAAAGACTATTTACCCAAATATCAAACATGTTTATTACAATCTAAACCAAAATATAAATAGTTACAACCTAAACCAAAATTGTTATAAATATGATTACTTAACAATAATCAATTTGTACTTGAGTGTGTCTCGAATGATAACGTTTCAACAAATAATAATCTATTAACAAGACTGCAAGTCCTATAAGTGGTGGAATGAATAGGAGACTTAGAAATTATCCCTAATTAAAAAACTTTAATACGATAATTATTAGTTGAAATCTAATTAAGTCTATTTAACAAACTCTAGATTATTATGCAATAGAATGCAAGACAAGTTTGTTAAATGGAGGATACAAGTTATACGAGTATAAATATAGTTTGAGCAATAAAGATATTAGTTTGAAAATGTCTACAAGGCAAATTATCACAATTAAGGGATCATATAATAGGATGCTTATGGTTTGATAAATAAACTAGGCATACATATAAAATGATGTGTAGAGAGAAAGGGATAAAAGGCACATACTCATTTTAAGAGTGGTTCGAACTCTCGCGACCCTAGTCCACCACATAAGGGATCAACCTTAAAATTTTAAACTTTTTCAGTAAAACTCTCATTTTTTCTTTAAAAGTGAAAAACAAACCGATACAATGAGATTTTTATCGGGCTAAACCATATCCTAAACCGTGATTTTTGATGTGTTGAATCACGAAATCTAAACGAGACCTTTGCGAGCTTAGTCACAAGCTCGATGGTAATTTTATTGGGTTCAATTTCAACCCCTAAAACATCATCTTGATAACACGAACTCTTATTTTCTTCAAAGAGAAATAACCCTTTTCTCTAACCTTGGATTTTCTGGAGAAAGACTACCATCTTCTTATGATTGATTACAAGAATGATAAATAAAATTCTAGAGAGTTGATATTACAATGACTAAGATTTAAATTCTAATGAGTAAATATGACCTTGAAATGCATCAAGTTAATTTAATGATATGAAAGTGAAGATTTTAACATGAGATCTCTTTGGTATGAACTCCTTGATGGTGTGAAAATTATAACATTAAGAGATGAGTTGAAATGCTAAAATAAGCTCATATTTATATCCTAGTAAGGCTCCAACAGATGTGTCGATGTGTCATATAAAATTATGTATACTAGCTCAAATTGGCATCACAATTTGGGAGTAGTGGTATTCCAATTTTGTGTGAAAATTGTCATAGTGGTGTAAAAGATGTGGCCAAAATTAAAGAAGCTAGTATAAGATAGTAGTGTAAAATAAAAATGAAATTAACTACGCGTTTTTTTTTTTTAATACATGAGAGAGCCACTTAGGACTCGGAGTCATTATGACTCCAATGAGATTCGATCCCAGGACCTCTTGGTCTCTGCGAAGTTAACTACGAGTTTGAGATTAACTATGTATCTTAGTTTGATGTAATTTTTGTAGTCAAGGTTTTTATGCAATTTTTATTGAAAAAAGAAAAACAAAACTGAAAAATAATTGGTAAAAAAAGCCAAACTTTTTTCTTTTGTTTTAATAAAATAGCCAAACGACTACACGTGCGCAGCACCTTCATATCACTATCTCCCTCTTTTTCCAGGTCTTTCTGTTTATGTTCATAGGAAAAACCCTAGCTGAGCTTCACAAATCACTATCGATTTGAGGATTTCTTTAGCTCACAGTCAAAATCAAGGTCAAACCTTCTCTCTAGCATCCAAAAGATTTAATCTTCATAAATTTTATCATTCAAGCATATATGAGTAATCATATATAGTTGTAATTAAATGTTCTTGATTTGATTTAATAGATTTTGAATAATAATTGTTTCAGGTTGAGTTAACAATCCACTTCGAAATCTATGGCTGCTGCGGAGACTACCGCCTTACTGTGTGCTAAATGTGGCAAACCTGCTAATCTCCAGTATGCATTATTAATTAATTGGTTAAATTCTGTTCTGTATCGTATTATTAATCACCTCACAAATAATCAATCACTATGAAGAATTTTTTTAATCTCAACATAAATGCTGAGGACTAAAGAAATTTATATGCAAATTTTTATCATTTTATCTCCTTATAAAGTTATATTCTCAACGTTTTATAGGTGCCCCAAATGTGTAGAGTTGAAGCTCCCTCGTGAAGGTGCAGCTTTCTGGTTTGTAGCTATGCCTTGTACTTGCCTTTTTATTTTTTCTCCTGTGAGAGCAATAGGGAAAGAAAGCCTCTTTATCTGAAGTATAAGTAACTCGATGTTTCTTGTTTCAGCACTCAGGAATGTTTCAAATCATCATGGGGCTCTCATAAATCCGTTCACTCAAAAGCAAAGTTGCCTTTAGTTACTCCTGGTGAACAAAATGGTGCCTCACCTAGTGATGGTTGGTTATATTGTCTCAGAAAAGGGCAGTCTCGTACCCCAAAACTTCCGTATTTTGACTGGACAGGGTATTTTATTTCCATCTTTTCCTTTTCATTCACAACTTGTATTATTTTCTTAAAATTTGTATTATCTTCTCCCAGGACTCTAAGGCCTTATCCAATATCTCCAAAACGTGGAGTACTTGATCACATTGAACTACCAGATTGGGCTCTTGATGTAAGTTTTCATTCATTATTGCTGTATAAATGGGTTGTGCATAGTTTAAACTAATCTTTATATGTTTAAATATTGTAGGGAATCCCAAAGATTGAACCCAGTAGTGATTTGCAGCATGTTGTTGAGGTATTTAGATAAAGATTTTTTAATATAATTTACTCTTTAATTCCTTTTTAATCGTATTATATATTTGTAGATCAAAACTCCAGAGCAAATAAAGAGAATGAGAGAAACTTCTCGAGTAAGTTGCATCTCTTCTAGATGAGGCATATAATTTGTGAGTAATAACATTAACAGAAAAGTTTATGTTTTTTTACAGATAGCACGTGAAGTTTTAGATGCAGCTGCTCGTGTTATTAAACCTGGTATAACTACTGATGAAATTGATGCTGTAGTTCATGAAGCTACTATAGCTGCTGGTACTAAAATTTAATCGTTTTCAAAAATTCGTAATATTTTCTTATGTGTTTATATAATTTGTTTATTTTTTCAGGCGGATATCCATCTCCATTAAATTATCATTTCTTTCCCAAGTCTTGTTGCACGTAAGTACTCCTTAAATGTTCTTAGAATAATTTATAGGTGATCATTTAAAATATGTTATTACAGGTCAGTGAATGAGATAATCTGCCATGGAATACCAGATGCAAGGTATATTTTGTAGAGTTGAAATTTAATGTTGTTTATGGAATATTTATGGAATGTTAATGGATCAGGAAATTGGAAGATGGTGATATTGTTAATGTTGATGTTACGGTGTATTATAAAGGAGTTCATGGTGATTTAAATGAAACATTTTTTGTTGGAAATGTTGATGAAGAATCTAAAAAGCTGGTGCAGTGTACATACGAGTGTTTGGAAAAAGCAATAGCAATAGGTGGATTTACTTGCTCTCTTATAAGTTATATCTTTGATATGCATACTGTGTTTATGATATTTAAAGATTTAATTTAATGATGTTCAGTTAAACCTGGGGTGCGATTTAGAGAAGTTGGGGATGTGATTAATAGACATGCCACCATGTCAGGCTTCTCTGTTGTGAAATCATATTGTGGTCATGGTATTGGAGAGCTGTTTCATTGTGCACCAAATATTCCTCATTATGCAAGTATCCTTTGATTCTATTTTGTAAAGTTTATAGTTGAGATGGTATAATTGGTGTTGGATGTTCCTTAATATAAGTAGAAAACAAGGCAGTAGGTATGATGAAGGCTGGTCAAACCTTCACGATCGAACCTATGATTAATGCAGGTACACACTATTTTTTAACTTGTTTGAAGTATTATATATATATGTATATGATGATGTACTTATTGAGTCTGAAATGAGTTTTTGCTATAGGGAATTGGCGTGATCGCACTTGGCCTGATGGATGGACAGCTGTAACAGCTGATGGAAAACGAAGTGCACAATTTGAACACACACTTCTGGTAAAATTTTCATTCTTGTACAAATTTAAATTAATAAAGATTAATAATATTGTATCCTCCTTTTTATTATTTGATGGTATAAATATGAAATGGTGCAGGTAACAGAGACAGGAGTGGAAGTCCTCACGGCTCGATTGCCCACCTCTCCCAAAATGTTTCCGTGGCTAAATATATAATTTAATTTATTTTACAAAGTTAAAGAGAATGATTTCTTGATTGGAGTTAAACAAACTTTCCGAAACTAACTTATTACTATAATTTCCTTTTTTTTAAATGTTAAACAGTTTTGTAGTTGATCCAACCTAGGGGGGAAAAGAGAAAACAATGTTTAATTTGGTTGAGATTTTATTAGAGTTATACATTAGTGATGATACAAAACTCTGTTTTTCATCATCCCTGCATCTTAATTTTATTTCATCAACCACAAAACATACATGTCAATCCCCTTAGCAGGTCAAATTTGCCAAAATTTCATCTTCTCAAATATGTTTGCTCACTAGTTGTCTTTTCTTCTCCAAAAGTGGATGGAGGTTTTGAATCCAGGTCTTTCAATAGCTACACTTCGATATCAGTAATCTTTTAATAACTTCACTTCAAGATTAATAATCAATATATACATGAATATACTAAGTCTAGTAAAGATTATCATGTTTGGAAAGGGATATACTTCGGATGCAACTAAAGTTGTCTCTTTAGCTTGAAGTGTTAACTCCATGCTTGAATGGAAATAGTTCTTTAAAGAAACCTACAGGGTATGCTTTTAGAGTGATAATTAAGAGACGGATAAGTGGGAAGCTTATACAGTGTGATACCTAAAATTAAATGTGGGTTGAATAGATCAAGTGATTTAGAAGGTTAAATGTAATTATATGTTATTACTTATCTCTTGCACCGTTTACTCGAATCAAAAAGAAAGAAGACAGAATGGAGAGACAAAACCTTATTTTCCAAAACTTTTTTATTTTATTTTTCTTGACAAAAAAATATATCAAATCAACAAGTTCAATAAAATAAAAAACAATTGGAGAGATACAAATCCCTAAAATATTTAAAAATACTAAACATCCTAACTACTTGAAAATAAGACAATATACTAAAAATAGAAAGTACAAGTGAATATACTATGGATTAATATATTAAGTTTCACAAGTTGTACTTCCAACACTATTCACTCGCGATTTTAGAAACCATATTAACTATTCATTTTAATTTCATTTAGTCTCATTTGTCTTACCTACCATCAAGTCGCATTTTATCCCTGTGAGTCCCTGCCCCCGAGTTCCAAAGAAAGAAAAAGAGCAAAGCCCGACAGCCTATTCTTTCTTGTATATATTATATTATATACAATTAAGTAACATGTTTGGCAGCTGTGATTTCGAGACCCTTTATGATGGTTTCCGTTTAGCGTTCGAGTCCTTGGAATCAAGCTCAAGCTGGACAAGCTAAGCAGTTTGAATTCTAAAGATTCATCGGGGGAAAAATAGAGATGTTTCCTACGTTACCCATAATATGTGGAAGTATCAACGTAATTTCATAGAGTCATTTAGTCTGAATGCTACATGAAGAACATAAGCCAGATGATGCAACGGGAAAACCTAGGATGTTGAAGATCATAACATAAGTGATTCGGCAGATTTGGATTCATATATATCCCCCACTTCATTGTACGATAAGATCCATCTGTACGGTATCGGGGGTTTGAATCCCTCCTCGCCCAAAACCGACCCAAAAGGGAAGTGGGGGTAGGAAAATCAAGATCGGGATAGCAGACCAAAAGCTATGGGATTGTAGTTCAATTGTTCAGAGCACTGTCCTGTCAAGGCGGAAGTTGCGGGTTCGAGCCCCGTCAGTCACGAAGGATCCAATAAATGCATCAATTCATCTCTCTCTTTTTATGAAAGGGGCCGGGGGAAGAATTTCATTGCCTAGAAGCATCCACCCTCGAAAGAGTGCGTAATAGCTCACTGATCGAGCGCTCTTGCACCGAAGATGAACAGGGCTAAGCGATCTGCCGAAGCTATGGGATGTAAAAATACATCGGTAGGGGAGCGTTTCGCTTTCGAGAGGATCCTCCTCTCGCCTTTTTAGTTGAGTAAACTCTAAATGTTACACTACACTCAATCATCTTCTGTTTAATCTCATTAAGAAAATCTGCCAAGTTCTTTGGTTGTTCGCGATGTATACGTCTGGTCCTCTCCCACCAGAGAGATATAAACTACAATAGTTAGAACAATTTGTAGGTGTTGCTCTTTTTTCTGTGTTGACTATTAGTTTTGAATGTACCGGCTAACAATCGTGTTCCATGATGAAATCTCGAGAACACTGTTATATTTTTCATGGGTTGAATCCATAGTTCCTTCATGAACTCGCAATCGAAGAATAGATGGTTCCGATATTCAACACTACAGAAGGTACAATCTGTTATTTATACTTTGATTCCACGAAGCGTACTGCTTCTTAGTAGCTAATCTATTGAGTTGTGTTAACCTAAGTATAAAATGAAGTCTAGGCCTAATTTTGCTGTCATGAATGATATTATGCAATGAATTTTCGTTGCTTTTTGGCCTGATAATATCATAAATTTCTACAGTAATAACCCTTCTTGTGTAGAATTTGTCTTTAGCTTAATGATTAATATAAATTGCATTTGCAAATTCACTTATGAACTGTGGATTAGATGGTTACTTCCACTAAGAATCATGCACATTTATATATGAAACTGCCATATCAGCTAGGCTCTTTTGCTCAGGTAGCCATTTGTCCCACCAAAGAAAAGTATTTTGCTCATTATTTACTTGTTAGCTGATAAAGTCTTCGCAATCTCCTATGATAACATATTTGGAGTTTCCATATTGACTTGTCATGAAGTAACATTGTGTGAACCCATTTTGACCAAAATGTGTTTTGTTTAGTACAATAAGACCATAGTAATTTTAGTTGAACAAATTTATTATGATATTCAAGGTTCTTGATTCCCAAACCACCCTCATCTTTTGACATATAAAACTTATACAATAATACTTTAAAACTTTTTAAGTATTTTCTAGTGCCCTTCCATAGGGAGGCTGTCATATTGCTATTGAGTAGCTTAATGTTTTTCTTTAGCAAAGCACATATACAACACCAATACATTGATATACTATTAAGCACTGAGGTTGAAAATGTAGTATCCCACCAAAGGAAAGGATTTTTGTGCTCCAATGATTGATCATTTGTGTCATTTTTCCAGAGATACCTTACGTTCTATGACGATAAGTCGTCCTATGATAAATGAAACTCCAAGGTATCTGACTAGTGATTTTCCTTCAAGAATCTTAAGCACACTATTTATCGTTGCTTTAACACCTTATTTGTAACCACCATAAAAATATTGCTTTTAGATCCACTTATTGAATGTTATTAACTTGTAAAAGAGAGTTAACCCATTTTGAATTAATGTTGATTTTTTGTAAGTGGGTTTAAAGAAAATCAACAAGTCCTTTTCAAACATTAAATGGTTGAGTATAACTTTTTTGTCCATTGAATTCCACTGAAATTTCTTCTTACCACCAATCTTGAATAGGGCATGAGATAGCACATCCATACAAAAAACAAAAAGGTAGGGGAAAATAGGGTCCCCTTGCCTAAGTCCTCTTTCTACATATAGAAACCAAATGGTCCTACATTAATAGAAATTGAGTAGTTTGTGGTTGACATGCACATATTGATCCATTTTATAATTGTATTTTGGTAACCCATTGCCTGGAGGGTACATATGACCAAACTCCAGTCAATTGAGTCGTAAGCCTTCATAATATCCAGCTTGATTATGCACCTTTATGAATTAGATATTCTATTATAACATAAAACTCTTTATCTTGTTCACTGTCCATATATACTAAAGGTATATTTGTTTTCCTTGAACATAACTTAAGGTATATGTTAGATATGATCGTAAGAAAGAGAGATGGTGTGTGTGGGATATTGTTCACAGTCGAGTGTTATATATATTTTACATGTGTTAATTTTGTTGGCTTCATGGAAGAAGAAGTCGTTATGAAAAATATAAGCAAATACCAAAAATAGGTCATTACCTATGGGTAAAAATTATTTTTAGGTCACATATGTAAAAAAGGTCATGTTTGGGACATACATTTTCAAAAATGACCTTTTTGGGTATTCAAATGAAGTTCTTCGTTTGTGATCAAGATATAGTTTATTAAAATGCTCAACTTGTCTTACAATCTATGAAATATCTAACATTTGTAGTGAAATGACCTAAAAGGTCATTTAAATTGATTTTATCCAATATGTAACGGCCTAATGGTTAATGTGAATATTTACGTATATGTGTATTTGTGTTTGAAAAGAAGAACTTGATATTGTTAAGTTATATTAATTCTAAATGAGTAATGATTACTATGGATAATACATGTAATTTTGTGATAAAATTGTATATCTTTCAACATGTAATAAATAAAAGGTAGGAAAGTTAATAAATTAAAGTAAAGACAAAAGAATAAATAATATATTGTGTACTTGTTGAGTCATTAACTGGTCATCTATGTATTCAATGAAAGTGAGTATGATAAATTTTTTATTTAAGATTTTTATCCTAAAGGTTCTAGTTCTCACATGTCACTAAACTAAAAGTCTCCCTTATAAATAATTTATCCTTAGGGTCCTATTTAAATATATTGTCTCACAAGATACTTTTCCTAGTTACAAAATAGATGTTTAAGTTCTCGAATACTTTGCTGATGGAAGTTATATATGTGCACATTTACTGGGACGCGCTAATATTAAGGCCGATTCAACCTAAACGACCATCTCGCTAAAACATGGACATTAAATAAATATACCTAAACTCTTCTCCAGGTTGGTTCAGAATCTATCATGTCATGGGTATTCTACACCATACATAATATTGTTGTGCATGGAAGAATCTTAAGTTTCAGTTCCAGTTTCAGCACATAATGTGTGTACTAGCAAATTTTAGTTGCAACCTATTTGCCTTTGTTGAATGTTATTTGCATATACCGTCTACTACTGTAATAACTAAACCAAGAGTATCCCGTCTCGCTCAACATTTAATCGCATTTTGGTTGTTGATGATGTTGATTCTATAACACCTCCAATTTGCAAAATTCAACCAGGAGGACCCCGAATAAATTTTATGCTGTCTACCTGAAAATATTTCTTAGAATCTGTGAACGGTGCAAAAAAAAAAGGGACGCACAAATGAGCCACGTGTAGAGAACCGATCTGATTCTAATGGATTTTTTTGGGTTTGTAAATCTTGTGCTTTTATGTTTGTATGTATACTATACCATACCACCAGAAACTATATTTGTATGTTTTTTGTTACTTTCTTAGTGTTCATTGATCAGCGTTCAACTGCACACTACACAATGTGTTATGTTTCTCATATGAGAATTATATTGAATGTAAAGGTATTATAAATTTAGGTGACACAAGATTGTATAAGGAGTTAAGTTTATACTCAATGTGCATTGCATAATGTGTTGTATTATTCCTTGTTTATATTCACAGTATACGGGAAATTACACATTATTCAATTGATGCACATTGAGAACCCAAGAGGCTTGTGCTCAATGTCCACAGATCAATATGCATTGATGGTTTATTTGAGGTTGGAAACAATGGGGACATCAGTGAGCACAGTGAGCATGACAATAAATATATGCTCAATGAGCAGATTTTTTTCCCTTTTGAGCTTTGTAGTGTGGGACCCTTATGGACAAAATAATGCACAAGAAGCCTTGATAAGAGTAGCCGTTCAATGACAATTTTTACCCTTTATGATTTTAAGCATGGGGGAATTATGTAAAGTGTAGGGAAATTATGTAATAAATTATGAACACTGAGCATTGGAAGATGTAGGTATTCAGTGTGCATTTCACCCTTTCAAGAATTAATGCACATATGAGGTATTTTACTGCATATGGGACGATCACGTACACAAACATGTGCACTGACCACAACAAGAAATAGAGGTTTAATGTGCATTACTTTTTATTTTTACGATTTAAAGAACGTGGAGACATTATATCCAGTGTTGGGAAATTATGTAAAATAATAATAATGTGCATTGGGCATTGACAATCATTACTTATGTCATCGCTTACAAGATTATGAACATGTCACCGCTACCAACAATATTTCATGTTTAAACCATTACATATGTCATCTTCCACATTAATTTATTTGGTTTGGTTTATTTTTATTTTTTCGGTTAGAAGTTTACATACTATATTGTTCCAAACCAGATTTTATTGGATTTGGAAAAATTAAAAACCAAACCAATTAGTTTTTTGATTCTTGTTGTTCTGGTTTTTTCGGTGTTTTTGGTTCGGTTTGTTTTTATGGTTTTGATTTTCTTACCCCTTTCCCGATACAACATAACTTGAACGTGTGATTTTGGGAACATTTTTTAAGGGTTGTTTTTAATATTATGCTTTTTAGGCTAATTGTTCAAGACTATGTTGTGTTTTATTTCTCTCATGTGCTAGGCTTCTTACTATATGCTACTTTTGAGTATTTTGGTTTGAAATAACTTTAGTATCTCGGATTATTATTAGTTATTTTCATGTTTGGATGCTTAAGTTATAATGTTAATACTTTGTGCTTTCATTATCATGTGCTTTATATTTTTATCATCTTGTTGCATTACTATCGTGTTAGAGATAAAAATATTTTAGTGCTTCTCATACAAACACATTATTATAAATTTTGAACAAAGTTGAGTATGCATACAGATTACCAGATGTAATACTATAACTCACATATAGGTAAATACATATTTTATCCCTAATTTCTCTTTTTACTACCCTACTTGTCTACTTGTATATGTGTGTATCTAAATTGTAATCATGTTCACTAATGATAAAATGTGATGAGGTGTTTACAGAATATGCTTGACTTGTAAAAATATTTAGATATTACACTTGATTATGCTCACATTAGTTGATTAGGTAGTACCTCTTTTTGATGGAGACAAATGGGAATAAATAGGTTTACATGTTGATAGTACGACCATCACAACATGTTGCAATCCTATAAATATTATATGCTTATCCTTGATAACATATATCTCATTTACATAACTGCTACTTAGATCACCTGATTTACATTTAGACATAAGTTTTATGTGAGGAGGAGTTATGTTTCATTTGTGCTACCATTTACTCTTAAGAATTTATATTCACATTATAAGAGGGAGTTTTACCTTGTAGAATCCATTAGTAATGCATTTTTATATCATTCTAGGAGTGCATTAGTGTAGAATTTGACATCATCAAGAAAAGGAAGAATGTTGGCATATAACTCGCTTTTTAGGTTGTTTTAATGTGAAAATTCTTAAGACATCATAGATAATTAAGTGATTACTTGTTACATTATTTACACTATATCATGTATCACTTTATCAACATCATACACATCACATAATTAATCTTTATGTCTTAGCTTCCTAAAGCACAAGTTGAATATATCTAAAATCATAATTGACTACGTGTTGATATTTAACAACAGAGTTGAACTTAAAAATTGATCATATATTCATTTAAAATCCTTTTAATTTTAATTACACGCTCATTCAAATATCACATCTTATGCTTATTTGCGCATATTTGATATCATAAAACTTGCACACAATCCTTCTAAAATCATTTTGTGTAGTTGGAATTGGCTTTTGAGTTAAACTAACAAACGCCTTATATTTTTATATTAAGCAACTCTTATAAATAATTCTTTTCATTCGAGCTAGAAATAAAAATTCGAAAAAAAGAAATTATAGTCTAATTTGGCAACGATGCACACAATACGAATCAGAATTTCGTCACTCAGATAAGGGAGCGTGGCACCCGACAAAGTCGTCCCTATCAGCACCTAAGGGAAACAATGCAGGCATACCATAACCATATTTAGGTTTCCTGGTAATTGAATACGAACTTCATGGTAATAGCTTTTCCAGTTATCAGATACCTGGTGGGGAAACTGTTGACAAAGAAAAAGTACTCCTATACGTTTTGGGTACCCGTTATGAGCTATAAAATAGAATTCTGAAAATGGTGAAAATGGTGACATTTCAATTCTTCAGCCTCATAACCATTGGAACCAGAATTGCCACGTCGATACTAGCCGCTGGAAACCGAATCGGTAACCCGTTTTAGTACGAACCTGCGTCCCGATTTCAAAGACTATTCCATGTCACAACTCACATGCCACGTAGATATATTCGTTGAGAGCTTATATTTCCCATAAATAGAGGCTCATATTCAAAATCGCATACACCACTTGCTCCTACACTTTCACATTCCCTTAGAGACAAAAAATAACAGATAATCCAAATTATATAAAGCCAACTATTCATTTTAGCATCATTATATCATGATCAAACTTCCATTATATTATCTCAAGAAAGATATTTATCAAGTATCAAATTGTTATCTACTCACAAGGAGACCACTCAAGTAATCAAAGTATTATCTACTCAAAGGAGTTTCTATTAGGCATCATTTCATCATCCACTTAGAATAAGGATACTTGATCATTATCATCTCAAAACGAGAAAATCATCAAGCATCACTTTCAACTCATCAAGGAGTTCAACTTTATCATTGTATTATTTTCTCATTGAGGAGTGTGTTCTTACCTGTAATATTTAATAAAAAATTCAAGTGGTTTTCTCTTTCTATATATTAGAGTAAGGTGGGTTGTAAAGTTGTGAACTGATCCTAGTAAGAATCTCACTTTGGATGCGTTTGAGCCAATAGAAGTCACGAGAAACAAATTTGGGAAGAGTTGCCCAAAAGAAAATTAGGAAAGATTACCAATTTTTGTTACTTTATTGAGATTGTGTATAATTGTATGAAAAAAATGTATGTATAGCTATTGTCAATATTTCCTTTTTGTTTGTTTGATTTTTTTTATTAAAATATAGAAAATCATTAAAAATGGAAAGAAATTGAGAATGTTTGAAGAAGATGAAAACTTAAGAAGGAAGAGACTAACAATACCTTGAAGATGGGTAATGGTCAGGAAAGAGAAAATATTGTTTAACATTAAAATAAGTATTTAACTCATTAATTGAAAAGTTAAAAAAAAGTAAAAGTTGATTGGTTGAAAGTAAAAGTTTGATAGGTAGGAAGAAATTTAGGTTAGAAGAGGATCCTTATATATTAATTAGTTAGTTAAAAGTTAATTAGTGACTTAAATATTGAAAGAGAAAATAATTACTAAGGGGGTGCATTCAATTGAGAGTTTATAAGATTTTTTGGAATTTAAAAGTGGATAGGTATTCAATTAAGAGAGGTGTATTCGTTAAGAGGCTGTAAGATTTTTTCCAAGAGTTTTTAAAATCTATAGACTTTTAAGACTCCATTAACTATTTTAATTCTACATGGATTTTCTCAGAGTCTTTTAAATTCTCAATCGATTTTGACGGAGTCTTAACGTATTTTATATCAGGATTTTCATGAACTTTGTAGATACTAGTCTCATTTATGCAATATTAGATATATACTTTAATTTGAGTTTATATACATTAGCCACTCAATAACTTGTAGAATCATTCGGGAGAAGTTTCCAACTTTAGAAAGTAGCCTCTAATTCTTGGGGAGAGATTTAAGTGGAATTGAGAATCAATATTAACGTTAAAAACCAAATTCACCTTTAATCAGCGTAATTCTAAGGTGTATTAATTTGGTAAACCTAAGCATTCCAAGCTAGCTCATAACCCTTGCTAGATTAATTTTATTATCAAATTGTAATAAAATTTAAATCAAAACTCACAATCACCATATAATTTTATTCTTGTTTTGCATAACGATTCATTTAATATTTATTAAACTCAAGAAATTAATTTTATATTCCCTACAAAGTGACGAGAAATCATACTCTTTTACTACTTGAAATAACCCGTACACGTATGAATGGTAACAGTTTTGGGTGTGCAAATTACATCATGCCAGAAGCCAACCAAAGTTTTTGGCGTAGTTGTTGGGAAATGCACTATTAATAGTGTTTTAATTTTATTTTGGATAAGTCAATGTGAATGTTCACATTTTCTTGGATTTTTTGTCTTTTTCAGGTGTTTAACGGTGTATTCTCTCGAATCCCAAATTTTTTTTGTCATAAGTGTAGGAGAGACATACATAGAAAAGTATATGAAATTGAGGTGGATGGATTACATAACTGGACATGTTTGATGGATGAGAATGAAAATTCACTAGTGAGAATTCAAAACCCATCTTTTGAAGCTAAAGCGCATAAACCTATGGAAGGAATTAACAACAACTCTATCTCACCAATCTAACAAGGTTGGGGACAATACCAACAACCAATTGGCATGCAACAAGGATTTCAATTTCAGCTGCAACCATTTGGATCTGCACACCAGATATTTATGTTGTAAGAATCAAGCCTAATGCGAGTATGCTCAGTCATGTCACAAGCTATAGTAATTACAGTGGGGCATCACATGAAGATCTGATAAGGGCAATGCATAAACTCATGTAAATCTATGATGCATATGTCACTAAAGGAGTATCAAAGAGAAAATGTACATGGTGATGTTTTTGTTATTCTTGATGAGAAGAGTTATTGAGTGGTTAGAAATTAACCAATATATGTGATAAATACATAGGAACAACTCCAAACATCATTTTCAGTAAATTTTACCCATAAAATATTTAGGTGAAGGTGCATATAAAATTGGTCACATTGAAGCAACTACTTTGTGAATCTCTAAGGGAAACAAAGACTTAATATTAGACTCTAGTCGAGAAGTGTTCAAATGAAGGTCATTCTGTCAAGATGAAACTTAAGTTGTTATATAAAAGCCTTAACCCCTACTATATGAAAAAGCTACACGAAATCTGCAATTAAAGTTTTATGACGATACCTCCAAATCAAGCTTTTATAAATATGGATAAGATCGTGAAGAACAAAATGAGTTGGAAGCATACATGGGAACTAGTCCACCAAAAATCTCAAGATATACTGAACTTAGATTTCAAAACATCCATTAAAATCAAGCTATCCTCCATGAAAATCAAATTGAAGGTACTAACTTTGAAATAAATCAATGAGTTTAAGAGAGTCAAGATAGTGTCTCGTATGTAGGAACCAATGATATGACAATGTTGTATGAACACAGAATTCAGTTGGGATGAGTATTAGAATAACCCAGAGTCGTTATGTTTTGTAATGAACCAGAGAAGCTAACAAAAAGGTTGTCATAATTACTATAAATGGAACTATAATAATCACTTGGGTTTCAATGGAAAATCCTTGTGGGAAGGCAAAAAAACCATGCACATTTTTCCCAAGGACAAGCAAAAAAATCATGCAAATTCTTATCTAGGGTTTGAGCTTCTGCCTTTTGCTTGGCCTTGATCAAAATGTGCATGGTTTTTGAGTCCCTTAGGGTTTACGCTTGTAATTCTTCAACCAATAAACTAGAACTATGTCTCATTTAGATGATATAAGAATTTATAAATAAGTATACTAGAGATAGAAATTTAGAATTCTTTTGCTACTCTGCTTGGAAAATCTGGAGTGATAAGAATAATTTTATTCATAATAATATTAAATGCGACCTGGTAAATAATATTTCCAAGCAAATAATCCAAATGAAAAATCAATGTACTTAGACACAAATAGGATAATAATACGATTGATGGTAGTAATTTTGGCGGGGGCAAAGGTGTGATAAATAAACAGATAAATAAATATAACAATAAAGGACACACCCTTGACTACCACGAGAAACTCACTGCAAGTATTACAAATCGTTTGCAAGTTTAGTTAGTAAGTAAAAGTTCGTTCGTAGGGATTTAATCTGTTAGATCAACTTGTGTATATAGAGAAGTGTAGGATGAATTAGTTGTTTGATATAAGACAATAAAAGAAATAGTATTTATTTTGTTTTAAAATATAAAAGATACTAATGCAAATAAATAATATAACAAAGAATGTAGATGGGAGATATAGCTTAGGGTTGCTAGCATGCACTTATCCTTCTAAATCAATATTCTAGCTATAAGGGTGTTTAAAGCTCTTAGAATAGCCAGGATTTTATATTCCTACTAACCCCCTTCCGGGTGGACTTAGGTGGCGACCTAACAATTACCAGGGGACTTGGGTAAAGGGACCCTGTGCAATGATCGATGGTTAAATCTCAAACACTAACGACTATCTAGTTAGGAAAGCCCTTCCGGATCACTACTGCACACTAGACGCTTATGTGATGTTTCAATAATTAGAAACCCCTTTTGGGTGACCATCTAATTACTATTAATGGGGTAGTCTATACTCGTGCACTAGCAAGAACTACAGTTAATAAATCAAAGCACATAAAACAAATATATGGTTAAGAAGCTAGAATCAATTTAAAAAAGTTTTCCCAACAACATAAAAACAAATAAAGAATTAGAAATCAAAGATTATACATATGCAAACCCAAGCTATAGGAAAATTAGTTCATATCTAAAGACATAGAAATAAACTAAAGATAAAAGTAATTAGAAACAAAGATAAGCTAAAGAATCTAATACAAATTTCCCTAATGATAAAGAGAGATGATGGAGAAGAGGAGTTTGCTACTTTCCAACTTCTTGTCTTCCTCTCTACAGGTCTTGTTGCTTCTCTTGAATAACTAAGGATTGATCTAAGGTTTAGAACTGAGCAAGGACATGTTTACAATGATAATAGGGTGTATTTATAGGTGTTAAGAAGACCCTAGGTCGAAATATTGAGTGAAAGGTAAGTAATTGGAATTCTTTTCCAATTCAAATTCGTTTTCTAAAATATCGGAAAGGATAAACATTGTTCACTGTTTTGATAATATCTTCTTCGTTATTGAGCCTATATTCGCCTACCTTATATCGAAACGACCGATGCAAAAATATATATCTTTACTCTTCTGAATGCTTATCCAAATTCCCAGCCGATATGAAGTTATCTTCACTTTAGCAGACGTAGCTGCAGAATTCAGATTTACTTGGTAGCTTTTCCTTTTCTATTTTATCTCTACTTCCTTTTATTTCTTGATTCCTTCCATATCTTCTTAGAATTGATTTGGCATCTAATTATATACTTCACATTAACATACAAAATAAACCAAATATGCTCTAAATATAATAAATCATCAAATCAAGACAAGAAATAAGACAATTCGATTGATATAATTCTTCATTATTCATGCGATGAAATGATCAATATAGTAGGGATTTTTTTCACATCATATATATACTGTATGTGGTGTGAGAGAAATGACAGAGAACATGACGCAATGGGTCTAAATGAAGATCAAATATGGAGGAAGATTTTTAGTTTAGTTCATATAAAGCTGGAGCAGAAAAGGTTTGAAAAGAAAAAAGCAATGGACCTTATCCACAAGATAACCTCGATGATGGGCAAACGAGTTGGGCTGACTTTTGGTTTTAATGTTAACAATATTATGTAATGTTTTTTTTTTTCAAATTTGTAATGTTACTAGCTTATTACTATTTGTCCATATTGGACCTAGTGAGTAGTCGGCTTGTTTTAAAAGTTTGTAAGGATATTTGTAGTTGAGCTTTCATTAATAAATTTTTTGATTTACCAATAAAAAAAAAGACAAGAAATAAGAAAATATTAAAATACGAATACAAATCTATAATTAATTAAGCATAAACACCTAAAATGATGTCTTCAACCTAGATAATTATATCACAAATAGGGAGACATCAAATTTTAACCCTAAACAATAATTACCTAAGAATAATGATATCTCTATTAACATTGAAAAATGATAAAAGAAATGGGAATACCCCACCCCTTGTATCCTATAAAATCAATTGGGATGCTACTTTTTCAAATAAAGGTTCATCAGTGGCATGTGTTGTTAGAGATTCAAATGTGACCATAATGGTAGGAAAAGTTTGGAAGTTGAACACGAAGTTGGTTCTTGGGATGAGGCAGTGATTGTACTAAAAGCTATTAAACTTGCAAGCATAATCCAGTTGGTAGTGTCATTATTGAGAATGATTCAAGTTCAATAGTGACTTCTCTAGTTAGAAATTTACATGTTAAATTCCTTAAAGTTTATAATATTATAAAAAATATGTATGGCCTAATCAAACTATATAAATATTCTTTTTCTCTTATAGGTAGAAGTAACAACTCGATAGCTCAATGGGTGCCAAACAAGAATTTTTAGTCATTTTTTTGCTAGGTAGTTTTAGCTACTTTGTTTGGTAACTGGCTTGTTTCTAAGCTGGTTCACTTATTCGATTTGTTTGACAAATCCCACCCCCCCTCCAGTTGAATTGGTTGATTTGCTTATAATTCTTTACGTGTCTATATATTAATATAAGACTTTTGACAAAAAGGTGATTTAATATTAAGAATTTGAGAATCTCTATATATGTTTGTGTGCATGGGAATTGGGAATGTAAAAGAGGTAAATTATGCAATTTAATCAAGAACTTTTCAAGAATTGGACCATCTCATCAAGCAATCTCTACAACAATCCTATCAGAGGTAAAGTACGTGAAGTTGGAAAGAAAGTAGAGCATGGTTGGGAGTTGAATGTATCTAAATTCAGGAAATAACAAAAATTCTACTTGAATTGGACATCTTCATACTATTATAATACCAACAACTCGTGAATTATTTAACATTAACTGCAAAAACTAATCGAACTATATGTAATCCATCAAACCATGTGACAACCCCAAAGTTATAACCCTTGTTAGCTTCTCTTGCATCAAATGAGACTTGAAAAGAAGCCTTGTTCAAATCTTGAGAAAATACAATAATCTTTGGATTCACAATAACCACTAGGCCCAGAGGAGCATGTATAGAAGACAAATAAGTAGAATTAGATGAACCAATATTAGTGACAACCCTGTTAACCTTAAAAGCACCTTGAGTTCTATTGAGAATTCCTACGGATATAGAGGGGTAATTTATAGATGAAATAAGCTCTTTATTAGGCTCTTTTGTGCAATTAAAATTTGTATTAGACATTGATCTCACTTTCTTCTCTTCATAGCCATAGTAACAAAGAATTGATAGGTAATCTTCAATGGAGGTTTCAAGAACTAAGCCGGGATCGAGAGCTTTTATTGGGTTTATCTCACCAACACCCGTGTCATGTGGATTTGCAATATGTTCCCAACTATCTGTTAAGGGTTTTCCCATGTTATTAAACATGGTGGCTGTGAAAAAAAGAAAATAAATAATTAGAAATGGTATTTTGCATTTTGATATAATAGAAAAATCATAAAAAAATATATTTAATATTAATAAGAGTGCTACTGTATATTAGAATACCTGTGGTCATGAGAGCTGATTTGATCATTGAAGAGGTCCAATGATGGTGGACTGATTTAATAAATGCCATTGCGCCTGAGACATGAGGGCATGCCATTGATGTACCAGATTTTATTGCAAACGATGATGCCTTCTTTCCAGGTAACTCTACAATAGGTGGAACTGCTGCTAAAATCGCAACTCCGGGAGCCATTATATCTGGCTATAAAAATAATAATTATCGAACGATTTAAAGTATAAGTTTTTTCTCGACCATTAAGACAGTTAATATTAAAGTTGAAATAATTTGTATTCACCTTAAGAATGTTTTCGGTAATTAGTCCAGGTCCTCTTGATGAAAATGGTGCAACTACTGGAGCCGGCTTGAATTTTTGAACTTCTGCTGCTGGAAGTATAGTTGCCACTGGGTTCCTATTTCATGAGAACATATATTATAAGTATCAATAACAACATCAAGATATGTAAGAAAAGTAAATAAAATATTCTTACTTGGTTGAATTTATGTAGTTAAGGATATGAAATCCATAATTCATTCCAATTTCCGAGTAAGGAAATGCACCAGAATCAAATGGAGAAATCATGGATTCGTGACTAATCAAAATTAGACCCGTGGCTTTGGCATCTTCAACCACTAACTTCTTTATTTTCCTTGACACACTTGGATCATCATTCATACAAACAATTATTTTTCCAGCAACTTTACTAAAGTCTAAAGATCCAGGTCTACAATTCCTGCAGTTTAGGTTAACCACAAGAGAGAGAGAGAAAAAAAAGTTCCATAATATCAGAATAATACATGAAGTAGGAGTGTATTTGTTTTTACATATTTACCTTGATTCAAATGTTGGGGTAAATGGAGCCGCCACTTCTGCTCCATATGCAAGGGGGTAAGTTCTTGCACTTGTAAGGTTTGAGAAATTGATTGCAGTACCCTGGACAAAAATAATATAAATTAGAATGAAATTAATTTTAACTGACAAAATCTAAAATTATTATACAATGGTACCTTAAAAGATATTCCATTTCCTAGACGAATAATCGACTCAAAACTACGATCAATATTTGAAGCTCCAACAGTGAAGATCCATGGAGCTGAATTAACAATAGTGTACCCTTGCGGTCCATCATTTCCGCCCGAACAAACCACCATAACACCATTTTGTTCGGCATGAAAAGATCCAATAGCAATAGGATCATTCAAAAAATCAGCCTCTAGAATTGAATTAGTTGTTCCAATTGAGATTGATAATAAATCTACACCATCCATAATTGCATCATGAATTGCTTTTAATATTGTTGAACCATCACACCATCCTAGTGAACAAGCTTTGTAGCTCGCAATTCTAGCTGATGGTGAGCCACCTCTAGCTAGGCCTTTGGCTAAGCCATAGTAACTAGTGTTGGGAACTAGTGCACCACCTGCTATTGATGATGTGTGTGTCCCGTGCCCAACTGAGTCTCTAGGTGACCCACTATGTGAATTGGGTTCAGTTGAGGTGTGTTGCATGTTGTAGAATCGTGCGCCTATCAATTTCCTGTATATTGGATTAAGACTTAACATTATATCATTATAATTGGAAAGAAAAAAGAAAATAATAATTACCTATTACAGTTGGACTCTTTGAAGTCAAAACTTCCCATGCAAAGGCCTTTCCACCTCTTAGGAATTTCAGCAATACCTCTATCATCGAAACTTGGTGATTCGGGCCATATACCTGAAATTATTAATTTTTTAGATTATAAATTAAAATGGAATTTTATTTATGTTTTAGAAATGGTTCTTTTTCTAAGTTCTTATTAATTAATTAAATAAAAATCCTTGGAAACTTTATTTTTACATCTAAGCTAGCAATTAATATTAAGAACTAATATTAAGAACTCATGTGGGTTGTTATTCACTTGAAAAGCTTCTCAGATAGTAAAGTTAAGTGTGTTATATAATTAGGATAATGTCACATTGAAGTCCAACTTAAATATATCTTTTGTCCTTATATTTGATTTGTGAGGGTTTTACATTGTGTATTTGACTGATTTCTTATATATTTGTTGAGACTAAAAGAAATGAGTAGTAATTAACATAAACTGATCAATATTAGAATGGATGTCAAGAGAGTTTGGGAATCAATCTTATCAACAACATGTCGTTATAGATGGGTTAGGACAGGCATGCGATTTTTGTGGTGTACTCCAGTACCCTTCATAGCTTGGATAAGAAGACAAGGGGATGAGTAAAAGATCTTGTTCCAAGCGTGGGTATAAATTTGATCACTGGCAAATTTCTACTTAGATTTCAGCGAGGACTGCCAAATTAATTTTGTTAGGGAGGGTTTTGAAAATTAAGTATTGCAATGAAGAAATCAAGTAATACGTCAATGGTCGAGGAAGTTAATGAATTCTCTTAGAAATTGTACATGGAGGTGATGACTGGTAACATTGTTTCATTAAATTATATTTTTAATAATATTGACCAGATGAGCATGGAAGAAACATGGCACTCGATGATGTGAAGCGCATTGGACGATCCTTAGGCTATGACTAACGATATTACACATAAGATAAAACTTACCACAACTTGTACAAAAGGCGGAGAAAAAGATCCAAGGGTGTGAAGTATGTAATCAATCTCTTATTATCCGTCTCCTTGGTTTTAATATTTGTTGAGTAAGTTGAATCAAATTTGGGTACAATTTTTAGACAATGATGATTGTGAAAAGGCTCTAAATGGGGGGTCGTGGATGATTCCAGACCGATACCTCATAGTAAGGGAACGATATATGTTGTTTATGCCATAAAATTCACAATTTTTTAAAATGACAGTGTGGGTGTGTCTACCTTGGTTTCCATTAATTAATTATACATATGAGCTTCTTTCGTCAATCAGTGAACTCATTGGGAAAATGATCTACATAGATCCTCACTAGATCTCGAGCAAGAGACAACTTTGAGAGGCTAGTCGTGGATGTGGAGCTAGATAAGCCCCTTATGGCAATCGTTTTGATCGAAGCACACCTTAAAAAGTGGAGTATGAGGGCCTATATCTCATTTGTTTCAGTTGTAGAAAGTTTGGTCATTTGAAGGGGGTTTTTATCATAGAAATGCGAATGTCATAAATCGAGAGGGAAAAGGGAGGTTTGAGACAGTTACTAAAAGGTACAACATAGCTCCAACCAAAGTCGAGACAATGTATGGTGAGTTGATGATAGTTAAGAGGAATCAGGGTCGTCCAAGAGTTAATTAAACAAAAAATAATACAGAACCGTTGGCGAAAGGAGCGTAAACGTGAGATAAGAAAGGAACGGGTACACCGAGTAAAAAAAAATTATTCATGAAGGTACAATTAACACGAGGAATAGATCAAGATATGCAATTAGTTTTGCAGTTAAGGATAGAGATGTGTCGTCAATGGGATACCACGTCATCAAAAGAAGGGTGTAGAGGAGACACTTTTGTCGAATAAATAAAAAATCTTAGAGTTTGTAAAAATAAGGTTAAGGATGGTAGTGTTTCCTCCTCACATGTGGTGATTTCTACGATCGAGAGTGGTTTGAAAGGTAGATTTTTTAGCATCGTTAACAAACACTTTTTTAGATGGGGAATGTGTAAGGCTAGCGTCACCACGTAAAGAAAAATATGAGAATAAGAAAGTGATAAAGTCACACATGGAAGATGGGGTTCTTAAAAAGAACATCAACAAACTGACAAAGGTGGCCAACAAGGACCAATAGTGAGCTTGTTACCATTGAAAAGTTGACAAGCACATCATGAGTTTCTCATGAGTAGGTCGATCCATCAGGCATGCTTAACTTGAAGCCCATAGTTCCTAACATCAAGGATACGAAGAATAGGGAATTATAAGCATCATCTAACAATGGTGTTAATCAATAGAAAATTAGGGTCAAGTTAGTTCAGAAAGGGGATAACAGTATGGGGCATAATATAGGGGCAAGGTGAGGGTAGTATTATATAGGTAGTATTGTAGAGGTGGTAAGGATAAAGAGGTGACTCAAGATGATAAATGTGTAGGTAGAGAGTGTAGTTTTATTAGAGGGAGTAAGATGATAATTCGACAACGAATGATTTGGTTCAAAAAAATTCTTAGAAGCTAAGGGTCACGACGATGAGGTTTTTTGGGGGGAAATGTGGGGGCAAACTTGGGAAGGCGTGGTAGAGATGAATATTTAAAGAATATAACAAGTTAAAGGTATTCAACCTTACAAGATAATTATTGGAAAAGTTGTGAACATGCGCTCAAATATGTCTTTGGAGGAAATACAAATGTATCTAATTATGTTTATTTTAATCTCGATAATTCTCCACGTCACTCTTTTCTTCCGGTTCCTTCAAGGTTAATGAGAAATGGAGTTTTGTAAACGGTACAAGAGGATAAGGATATGGATATTGATTGTGTGTTAGACTGTTAGTTGGTGGCGGCAAGGAGATAGACCTAGAAGGGTCGTGACTTTTTTCTAGATCGCTCCTATGGGTAATTATGTCTTTTGCGATTTTTAGAGTCTTTCATATTTATATTTAACATTTTATATGTCTTACAAAACTAATGGTAATTCAGACCGAAGGGAAAATATTATTTAAAAAAATTATTTTAGAATTGTATAGGAATTAACAGTGCATTTTATTTTAAATATCCCTGTGGTTGAGGAAAAAATGGCAGGTTCAGAAGCGATAAAAATCATCAAGTCATTGCGTATGATTAAGTCCATTAAGGTCGATGTGAAATGGATATCCGGGTGGATTTGGATCTTATGGAATAGAGAGGATATCTCAGTCCGTATTTTATCGGTTGGTAAGCAAGTTATTATTCTTCATATTTCCAGTAACTAATGTGTGTCATGGAACTATATATGCTAGCACCAAGGACTGGGTTTGACAGTATATTTGTGATGTAATCGAGGTGGTAGAAAGGTCCATCACGAGCCTTGGATAGTTGTTGGTGGTTTCAATCAGACGGGGGTTCCAGAGGACAAGATAGGAGGGGTCGAGGGCACAACGATACTTATGGAAAAATTCGAAAGATGGAATAGTAACTATGGTCTGGTGGATTTAGTCTTCGAATGGCCAAGATTTATGTGGAGTGATTCCTGTAATTTGTGTTTGCGAATTATGAAACGTCTAGATAGAAACTATGGAAATGATCTTTGGTGTGAGTGTTTCGAATCCATGAAATTTCATTCGAATCATGTACCATCCAGAGTGTTAGGGAGTGTCGGTTCCATTTTAAGGTCGCTTGGTGTCTTCATGAGAGATTTAGAGACTTGGTTGACGATAAATAGGATAGAGATGGTTGTAGCCTTGAAGAGAATTTGGAGATATTACGCCAGGAGCTTGAGGAATGGAAGTCTAACACGTTTGGGGATATATTCCACAATAATAAGGGACTTATGGAAACAATATTTGGGATTCAGAAGGCGCTACAAAGATCATATAACATGCCGCTTGTGAAGTTAGAAAAGAGACTCAACATGGAATATGAAGGTATTCTTGAGCATTAAGCATGCACTGGTTCCAGCGCTCTAGAACAGCTTAGATATATTTGGGAGAGCGAAACACCAAATTCTATTATCTTTCGGTGTTGGGAATGGGGGAGCAAGAAGTACATCCATATTAAAGACAATAATAATGGATGGTTCAAGGATGAGGTTATGGAAGGGACATGGGTCAGGGGATTTTTCGAAGATATGTTCTCGCTTGAAGACACCACACCAGTTCAAGTCTCCTTGCCTCGTCTTCAGGACCTTGTCATGGAATGTATTTTTAGAGCCTTGATAGGGATATTGTGGACGACGAGGAATGAATTGATCTTTAAAGTCAGCAATATCACGAATGGTGTCGCGATAATCAAGAAATCCATTAATTAAGCCACTGAGTTCATACAGACACGGGAAAGGTAACCAGGAAGAGTCTCTTTTTGTAAAGAGTATGTTGAGCTTATTGGATGGTGTAAGACTAACCAAGTGCACAATCTAAACGTGGATGGCAGATGTTGTAATAGGTGCCTTTTAGAACGGTCAGTGGTGTGATTAGAGATATGAAGGGGAATTGGGTATGGGTTTCATCGTGAGAATTAATTATTTTTCGTTAGTGATTGCGGAACTGATTACATTGTATGAGAATTTGAAAATGGATGAGAAAATTGCAGGTAGGGATTTTAGTGTCAAGTTGGATTCTCGAGAGTCTATATGTGCAGTTGCTTAGGCGGCAAGTGGGTGAGGTCCTAGTGCGCGATGGGTTGAGGATATTTGATTCATTATGGAAAGAAATGAGTTTCATGTGATCTCGAATATATATAGAAATTAATACGCGCGTTCATTGATTGATAGACACGAATTCTGCCAGGTCCATGTATATTTTACATATATAAGCCTTCAGACGGAATATGGAGATTGTCATGCGAGATAGATTTGAATAGAAAATATCAACAGATTTAATAATCTAAATTTGACAAATAATATTTGTATTTAATTTAGTGTTCTCCTCCAGTGTCTTGGTACCTTTTTTTTTAAAAGAAAAGAAAAGTAGAAGTGCTAAATAGATTGTAAAGTCGTATAAATCAGAACTATAGAAAATTTAAATCACATAGATTTTTATTTCTTATTAATGTTATTACCGCGTGACCTTAAATCACATTTTTATTGGCAAAGCCAAACATCAAAGATAGGAGTTATTGTAATTATTTTAATGGCGACATGTAGGGCCGATCCAAACATTTTCGGTACGTAAGGCAAAAAAAGATAGGGCCTTTTATAGTTTAAACAAAATCATGTACATCTATCAAAACAAATTGAAATACAAGAGTTTCAAACTCATGACTGACCATATGAATGCCATTTCACTTTTTCAGTAAACTAATTGTTGTATTGTGTTAGATTTTAAATAAAAAAGTTACATATACCCTAATATATATATATACATATTTTTTTTGGACCCTCAAAATATTGGGGCCTAAAGAGACTGTCTTGGTTGTTTTGTGCCCGGACTGGCTCTAATGACATACAAAAAGGTTTTAATATTAGACCAACGTTTAATAAGTGATATCTATGATACTTGAATTCATCAAAGTCTTGCTATAATTTGTACCTAAAAAATCTAGATCAGAGGTATTCGATTCCCTTCCTTTAACTTGAATAACTTAATTTTATTTATTTAAATATGAATAAAGAGACACATTATTCAAAAACAAGGCCGCCTAGCTGCCTAGACGCTCCACCTAGGTGTTTGAAAGTGCGATCCGCTTAGAATTTCTTTCGAAGGTGACTCGAATGTTCCTCTAAGCATAATCTAATTAATAAACCACTCAATCAGATTAACGGGTAGCCCAACCTGATTACTACCTAACATGCTAGTCTATAAATAACTAATTTAATTTAATCTAGCCCAACACATAAGCAATCTATAAATAAAAAACTACTTAGGTTAGAGTTTGAATGCGCGAGAAAAAGAAAAAATTAAGATTTTCCTAATTTCAAGTCCAGATTTTTTGAATTGGTCATTTTTAGGTTAATAAATTATTATTATTTTATAGTAAAATATATGTTATTTATATGAAATTGATCTACTTTAAGTAAATAGGATATAAATATTATTCAAACCAGTATATTAGTAATATATTTAATATAGAATAATATAAAAAAAACCAAAATAAAAACCTAAATAATAACCGCTTAAATTCTGATTAATTGGTCGCCTAGCTATCTAGGCGCTCGAAAATGGTCGACCTCCCTAGTAGTACCGCCTAATGCATTTTCGAACTATATGAGACATGCATAAGATTATTTAGGATGCGTGATGTTGATTTAAACTATCCATGTAACAAAATAAAACATACTAATGATAATTGGGTAATTTTATGTGGGGTTCTCAATTAGAGTAAATGCCACTTAAGGTCTTGAACACACCCCCCTCTTCGAGATAGGGACCCCGCCTAGAGCCTCTTCTTACTAAATACCTCAGAAAGTTTTTAACACATGAACCCCAAAACCCCTATTACGTTACTACCCTCGTTTTATTTTTTGTCTTCTATATATACTAATTTAGAAACCCTACCATTATAATTTCAGATCTAATTTCTCTCGCCACTCTCTCCTCCCCACTCCCCTATTCCGTGAGCTACCTCAACTCCCAAACCGCCGCCACCACCACCATAACACAACCACCACCATAACACCACCACCACCACTGAAATGGCTACACAACCGACACCATTCTTCGAACCACCGGAGCTCCCTTCTCGTCTCGCCGGAGAAGAAGAGGACCACCACCACCATAACACTTCCACCTAGCTCCGATCTGCTCCCCCTTCGCTGCAGACTCCGGCGAAAAAGGAGGTCAAGAAAGCAGCGGTCACGAACTGCTGGAGCACGCTGGATCTCGATCACGAACGGAGATGAAGACAGTTGGAGCACGATGGATCTCGATCTGCGAACAGTTGGAGTTGCAGCGCCAAGATGCGAATGGAGATGAAGAAAACAGCGGTCACGAACAGTTGGAGCGCCGAGATGGTCATGAATAGGTGTTCTCATGCTGGTGGTGGCTGCTCGCGAGGTCTGATTCGCCGGTGGGTTTCTCCGATGAACAGTGAGCTGTAATGGAGAACAAGCCCTGGAATGCAGTGCATGAGCAATAATGAAGCTGTAATGGAGAATGTCGCGCGAGGTAGAAGAAGACACCACGGAGAAGATTGTTGATGGTGTTTCGCCGGAGAAGATTGTTGATGTACGATTGAGTTTTTTTTTTCCAGATCTGGTTTGACCAGATCTGGTCAAGGTAGTTAGGTTATTTTTTTTTAATTGTATAATATTTTGTAATTTATTCAAAATTGTGTAATAAAGATAAATAGAGATTTTTTTTGACTATGTATGCTTTGTTTTTTAATAATACTCATCAAATTACTAAAATACTCACCAATTCTTAGAGTACTCCGAGATTTTCTTAGAGTACTCCGAGATTTTTCTTGGAGTACTCTGAGTTTTTCTTAGAGTACTCCGAGATTTTATTAGTGCACTCGAAAAAATTTAGAGAGTACTCCGCAAATTTATAGAGTACTCAGCAAATATATAGAATACTCTATGTTTTTCCGATACTCTATGTTTTTTCCGGTAACCGGTGACTGGTGGTCGGTGGTCGGTGGTCGGAGATCGGTGGTCGGAGGTAGGTGGTGGAAGGTAGGTGGGTAGTGGTAGGTAGTGGAGAGAGAAACAGTGACATCACACTTTTTGTCTTTTAGTGTTAGTAAGGGTAGGAAACACTATTGTAAAAAATGAAGTCCCTAATAAGAATAGCATTTTTTAAACTACTCTATAGGAAAGAAAGATGCTCTCCAAGACCCTATATAATTTACCCTCTCAATTAATTTAAGAGAATACTAAAGGTACAAAATAAACAAAATTATTGAAGCGTAATGATTGAATCATATGTTGAAAAAGGAGCTATATATATTTTACCTGTGTCTATAACTCCGATAATGACATCACTTGAAATACTTTCATACGGGAGGCTTGATCTAAAGTTAGTTCTCGCTTCCAAGAATTCCCAAGATCTTGTTGTATGAAGTTGAAGACGTCGATCAGGAAAGATTGATACCACTTCATCGTGACCTGCAATTCCAACGCATTAATTAGTACTGGAATGTATATATTTATCGTACCTTTACAACTAACGAAGAAACCTTGATATGTTTAATTAATATGGAGATCACTACTCATAGAAGCAAAAAGTATACCAGATAGCAAGGAAGCTTCGTCCTCAGTTAGCATGGCAGAGAATCCCCTAAAAGCATGATGATAAGAGTGTAGTAATCTTCTCTCCTTCTCTCCACTGTTATCATTAAATAAAAAATTAATCTCTTTAGTAAAAGTTCCGTATATAATAAAACTTGATGACTTTGCAAAATACAAACGATAAGCGAATATTTTGTACAAAAACGTGACAACATTTTCATATTAATGAAAAATCAATAACAAAATTAATGACCTTAAATCAATGGAAGACAATATTTGGAGATGATATAATTCTGCAGCATCAGCACTTGCTTCATTGCCGTTTGAAGAACTCCCCATGTAAATTATGTAAGGCTGTTAAAACCAAGAACATATCCCCAACAATCAACGAAAAATAAGTTAAAATGAAATCAATTTTTATTACACTGCGTGACATGATCTATAACAATCGTAATTGTTTCTCCAGAAAGGAGTGTGTATCATGTATATATATCATCATTAGTCATACATGTGGCACGTATACTTCTAGATTATAGGATTTAAGAGGGCGTTGTTGGACAAGCAACATGTATATCCTGTTTATTATAATCTAATTTGTACGTTTATTGAAAAAAAATACTTAAAGCTGATGCGTATTTACCGTAATTTTTTCATTTGGAGCCATACAAGAGATGAGATGAAACATAAGGCAGAGAATTGGGAAGAGAGGCAAGAATGATGCCATTAAGTGAACATTAGAAAATGTCAGTTTGACACTAGATAAAGCTTATATATTAATCTTCAGCTTTTAGCTTCAACTTGAAGAAGAATAATTTTTAAAATACTGTAAAGTATGGAAAATATTATTGTTACTCGTCACAGTCACAGAATCAAAGTAATAAAAGTTTTTTTTATTATAAACCATATTTGGTAGAGTAAATTATCATATTTAGTCCCTTTATGTTTATAAAAATTCTAGATATAAGATTTCCTATAATTTTTTGTACTTTTTATTTCTTATACATATAGCGCCGTTTAGAAGTGTTTATTTTTTTAATACGTTGAAGCACTTATTTTAAAATAAAATAAAATGTTTTTTAGATAAAATTTAAAATTTAAAATAATTATTAACAATAATACTGAAATTTAAAATTATTTTTATTATTTTTTTAAAAAATATATATTTAGTGTTTCTCATAAAAATATTTTTCAAAGTCTAAAATATTTTTATAGTTTTAGAAGCACTTTTATGTGCTTTAAAAAAATACTTTCAAAAAGGTACTTAGTTAAAAAAAAAAATAGGTAAGTTATTTTTTTTTTTAAATATCCAAATCATAATCAAATACTTTATTTTAGTAAAAATCATTAACGATTTTCATGATGGATTTTACGTTTTTTAACTATTAGATTTTGTTTTTAAAACGGTTTTACAGTTTTAAATCATATACAACTGAATAATAACTCTATACATATATTAAAATTTCCTAAAATAAGATCAAACATATAAGAAAATTTCTAAAATATGTACAAAATTTTATTGTTCTTTGATTAAATTAGATTATTATTAATTAGTTGTGTAAAAAATTCGTTCGGGCCGGACTCCCATGATGGATACCTGTAGCCCAATTAATAATTGGAGGGAGTAGTTATTTTTTTTTTTGTATTCATAAAATGGAACATGTTTTTGTATATAAGTTATTTTTTGGGTTTTGTAACATATTAGACAAAATAAAAAAATAATAAACTCCTTTTTAACCCTTTCTCCCTTTGATTTTTCTTAATCAAATAAACAAAGTTCGGGTATCATAACTTGTAAAAACTGGATTTCTTCGAGTAAGTAATCACGCTGACTTGATAAGATGACTCAGATCCGCTTTCGCTGTAGGAGGTAATATGTAAACCTCCTCTTTAAATTATTTGCAAGTTGGTTAAATCTAGTATTTAAATTTTTTCTTTATAATTTGAACATTTTTTTCCTAGATTATTATCAATTATGAATATATTGATGAAAATAAACGGTTTTCAGTTATTCAGTTTTATTTTTATCTAAAACCATAACCTAACGGTTTTAACCATAAGTTACACTTTTCAAAACCATAACCTAATAGTTTTAACCACGATTATATAATCGGTTTTAATTGGTTCGGTTACCATCGGTTTCGGTTATTAACCGTAATCATTGCCATCCCTAGTTTTTTCCCATTCAACTCAAGCTTGTTGCCTACCGTTTTGTGTTTCAGTGTATATATTTATTAATAATTCTTGTTCTTAGTTTTGACATGGTGTAAATGATTCCAAATCACTGGTGTTATTCATATGCGGAGACGAAAGTGCTCTACAACCTTTTAAGTGTTTTAATCATTTCTTTTCGCTTTACCAAGTTTGTCTATGATTGTTGTCCAGTACTCGATCTTTGTGGGTGAGAGTTATTCTTCTCAAATTGGAATCATTTGCGTTGCAAGATGGTCAGTGAGTCTAATTTTGCGACTAGTATATGGCATTTTTATTTTGATAGGGAATGCGACATTGAGATACTTGATAAGGAGATCATTGTGGTTCCACTTGAACCTTCACCTCCTATTGCTAATTCATATGATGATCCTTTCAATGGACTTGAAAATGTTCCCAACTACATGAACAATGTCACTTTTGAGAGTCAAACACCAGGCTACACAAGTTGAAAATGCTCAGAAGAAATGGGTAGAATAAATCTATTAAAGGGCATGTTTAGGTTTTTGAAGGTGGTGTGTAAGAGCTCTAGTGTACTCTTTCAGTGTACGCATGAAAAATTGGTTACGATTTTATCTTTTCGGACAATATATATTTAGAAAATTGGTGCATACTGCAAGAAACGCAAAGGATTTGGATGTCATTGGTACGTGTATGCTTTGATTGATAAATGTAATAACAAGTTGTGTGTGAAGAATTTACACAATGTTCATACATGTGGTTTAGAGAGGCAAATGAGCAATGACATATTATAATCAGAAGTCATAAATGAGATCATTCTTGATGAAGTATGTTCAAATCAAATTACTAAACCATTGAGATAAAAAAGGTTTTGAAACAAAGCTATGGGTATGAAATATCATATAAGGCAACCAGCACTGCCGTGAATAAGTCTAGAGATGTTGTTTTTAGTAGTGACAATTATTCATACGCTCGTATTCGAGTATAGTTTAAAAAATTAGAAGAGGTTGGTCTCCCTCACATGTTAAATTAAAATGTCATTCTGAGATGCATAATTTTTAACGTTGTCATGCAACATTTATGGCATGTCTTGATGGATTTTGTGCTTTCCATCCACTATTGTTTCTCAATGGTACATTTCTAAACAACAAGTTTAAAGTCCATCTATGGGTTGCAACAACAAAAGATGCCACCAAGGTAATTTTCATAGAGATCTTACCGTATATTGTTAACCCCAGAGATTTAGTTATTTGTTGTTGGGTTTTTACCCATTTGAGTGTGACAAGTAAAATCCATTACATTCAATGGGTTTTTAACCATTGATCTGTGACAGGTTTTCACCCATTACACAACTGATTTTACTCATATATTGTTTTGTGCTTTATTATAAGTATTTTTGCCTTACTATTGATTTAACTCGGTGTTTTATGCAGGTTTTTCCCAGTCGAGTTTTTCAATTATCCATGCTAAGGATGGTGAGAATTAGAAAATTTCTATGTTTTCTGGCTCCCCTCATATATGGGGGTGAGCTTACTTTTGTATTGGATCATCACGGTGGGACTAACACTGTATTGGAAAAGTTGTTTACCTCTTACCACCATATATTTTGTCTACGATATTTAAAGATAAATGTGAAACATAAATTTAGAGGTGGTGGAGAGATTTCGACCGAGGGTATGATGCATTTTCTCTCGAATTGCACTTTTTCATGTGACGAGGAACTTACGAGTTAGCTCGTGCAGCTTTCATAGAGAGATTCCGAGTCACAAGAGCAATCTATTTTTAGATAGTAAGATAGCAGTTGGAAACCTGGATAAATTGCCTAAGGAGAAATATGCAAATGCTTATTTCTCGGGTAGGCATTATGGCAAGATGACTTCCAAAGCGGCCTAGTTGTTTGATAATTAGATTAGATCCGAAGGCAAGCTTCTAGTTTTCAAAGTATTGATACTTTTCGTACCACATTGATGAAACATATGTATGACCATTCTGTGGATATAAACACGTCTATCAATATTTTGTCCTCTCATGAAAAAGATAGGCATGTCGTTCTTTTTTACTATGCTCGTACGTGTTGGTTCTACACTTCATCCACTATATTCTTGAAGTTCATTTGGATCCTATAATGATTGTTGATATCAAAAAGTACACGTGTTCATGTGACAGTTGACAAGCTAAAAGTTCCCCTTATTATCACGTTTTTATGGCATTGGATTTTGGTCGTCCTGACTGCAAGTTTGACTATTTTGTAAATTACTTTTTTCGTCTGAAAGTATAAAACAATCTAAGCTCACTGCATTCTTGCTCTGTCTACTTATCACATTGATCACCCCGTAGATGATGCATTGATCGTTCTGACTCCACTAAAAGAATGCCATCCCAGTATGCCGAGAAAATACAGGATCCCTTCTACCAAATAATTTGTTTCAGACAGAAGATTGTGTGGAAACTAGAACAAGATATGTTACCATAAAAAGAGTATGTGTGAAGTCGATATGTTTGAATCCCCTACATGCGCTGTCGCTACATGTGAGTCTTCTAACTGTATTGAGAAATGATTGTCAGTGTTAGGTTGGATACAGTATTTTTACTGTTTTTAAATATTTCGGTCGTGATTTTTATTAATTATTTCATGTGTTGTGAATAATGCTCTTCGAGTATGGTTTTTCTATTATATTCTTAGATTGACCATTTTAAATTTTAACTTAGATTATTTCTTGTGTTTACTATACAATCATCTGTTGGGTACGTAGTACTAGGTTTTTGTCTAGGGTTTTACCCATTTAGGGGGTAATGGGGTTTATCCATTTCCCATCAAAATTGTCTGACTACATATCTTGTTACTTTCAAGTGTTTTTTGACATTAAATTTTTTTGCATTGTTTTGTTATTATACCATGTGTGGTAACTATTACGTTTTTAATTTAATACTCTCCTAAAGGTTACTTACCTTTTTTCAGTGCATCCAACTTTGTTCATAGTAATGGGTTCTTACCTATAGGAGGTAATGATTTTTTACCCACTATATATTATGATGGGTAAAAACACATCACATCTCCCATTGTTATGAGAATTTTATCTCTACATTTTGAAGGGTGTTTTGTAATGTTTAGGGTACTTGTTGTTATTTGACATATGTGTATGGTATATAGTATTTACTCATTCTCCCACAAGTTTTTTGGTTTAGTATTTTGTCTTCATGCGGTCAGGTTTCACACATTAACGGGTTTTTACTAATTGGACATAATGGATTTACCCATTGAACATAATTAGTTCTCACAATAATTCATCATTACACAAATTGTTCAAAGGTTAAGATAACATATCAAAACAACAAACCAAAGTTATCCTACAAAATCGATTATGGTTTTGTACGCTCCAAATCTTGTCCTTGATTATTTAGATGATTGAGCTATACATAACCTCAATTTCAAGGTGTGTATACTCATAAGAAGTCGAGATTTTGTCTTAAATGTTGGTTTCTATTTGTATGGCGATCATACCTAGGACAGCTATCGCAAATTTTTTACTTTTACTTGGACTTTCTTGAGGTGAAATTGTGGTTAGGATTCTTGAGTGTAACCTTACACTTTTTTCGAACAACAACTTCCTTGACTGTACAATCATACCTTTTTTACGTATTTCGATTAGCTTTGGTACCTAACAATCCTTGTTTAGGCAACTGCATAGGGTTGTAGTGATGAACACGGGTTCTTCAGAATCCCAAACTACCATGGTCCAAGGCTGTGGTGTCTGGATGTCGTCTTGATCGATGTAAGTACTAAACTATACGTATCGTGTAGCATTATGATCGACTTACTCAAATTAAACTATCCAACTTAGCCTACGTCCCATAATTCATGTAAATCTGAAATAAACTTATTCAAGGTATCATTGTGCATAATTTTCTACATATTATATGATATTAATTGTAGTAATCGTGTAACATTACCATGACGTTCGGGTCCAAATGCGTGATTAAGTTTACTAGTCTCGAAATTTCCACCACGAACCAGTTCTACAAACCAGTTGTCTTCTAATAGGAATAACACGACATCGATTACCTGTGAAACCATATATAAGCATCAGCACATAACTACTTTGTCTAATAGGTAAAACCTCATCACTTAAAAGTTATTGACCCAACAATATTATAATGTAACTTAAGGTACTATGATTGTATGATCGGGTTCCTACCCATTATTATGAATGGGTTCCTACCCATTATTATGAACAGGATTCTGTCCATCACACTTATTGAGTTTTAAAAAGATATTACCTTGCTGCATATTCCACCTTAAGATGTAATTCGTAAAAATGTATGACTTTTTCACTTTCATTGCATTCTTTAACCACACAACCACCATATCTGGATCACAATTTTCGATGAATCTTAGAAACACGAGATCCTCATTGTCGATAAGATAATTTTTGTGCTTCTTGCTCGCGGTGGATACATCGGGAATTATCTACATCTCAGTAAGTTTTGGGTGTTTCAGTTGTATATGGCGTGTCACAAAACCAGGATTGAAATCCTTTGTTCGATTAGGATGTTCATCCCCTTGAACTCAGATGACCATGGAGCTTAGAGTTTTCCATTTCCTCCATATATTTTTTTCTTTGCATTAATTTGATAGTGTTTTTTACCTACCTAATCCAAACTACCCTCATCAAACTCCCACTTTCCTTTTTTTTCCTTTTGTTCCCTATCGAGTTTTTTCTCTTCTTGTGTCATCTCAATGCCAAGATCAAACTGGGGATCGTGGTTAAAAAATGTGTCACCAATAAAAGAGATCAATATAATCAATCGCATTTCCTCTCCAACACTCATCCCTTCAATCGACCCATCCTCTTATTCATTCTCTTCTGTTTCAACATTACTACCCATCTGCCTTTGTAATTTTCTTATCTAGTTGTCTAGGTCAACTTAACGTGCAATTGACTCGTCCGACTGTTAATCAAACTATCAAACTATCAACTTTTTGTTAATGATTTTTCATTACTACTATCCAATTTTTCTTTTTACGCTCTGCCTCGCTAATAAATCTTTTAAACAAGCATTCTTTGTCGCCAAGTCATCCATCTCTTTTTGTTTCTCTCTTTTCTCTAACGTAAGTTTTTAAAAAAAAGAAATCATCATTTTCTAGTTGGTCAGTATGTTTTTGGTATCTATATAAATCGCATGATTAGCCAGATTTAAATGTGTATATATAATATTCGCTATTACGTATCTTTTAGTAAAGAGTTTTACATGTTAGTTCCTCAATTATTTCATAATTTACATGCAAAAACTGAAAATAGATCCTACATCATTCCACCTTACTGCCACACCAGTACATAAACATTTCCTCCATGTCAATACCCTTGTCATGTTTCTCATACAACGACACTCAAGACACGTCATTAATAATCCAGATTTCAAACTCAAATTGTTCTATGTCCACTACTTGGGTTCGAGAGGGATATTAAATATATTACCTTAATAATATTAGTACTTTATTAGATTAGTTTATTTCTTATATCATACTTATCTTCTAGTTAGTATAATTTAAATCTTCTTATATACCAAGTTAGATATTCACCAAGTAATTGAACATGTATATATAGTCTCATTCTATTAGGGGTGAGCACGGTACGGTTCGGCTCGGTTTTTTTCCATAACCGAAACCGAAACCGAATGATTCGGTTTTTAAAGGTGTCGGTACCGAACCGAACGGTTTTTATCGGTTCGGTTTTTCGGTTTTCGGTTCGCTATATGTTCGGTTCGGTTTTTTTAGGTTTTGGTATGTGTTTAATTCGATAGTTGGATATATTTTAAGTGCGTGTACTTAAGACATTTTATTTTCTAACAAATCCATATATGAAGTGTTTGATTTTCATTTATTAACTCGTGTAGGAAATTTCATTTCTAGAACTCAAATATTATATATTAGTCGTAAACAAATAATTTCAAAGAAATATTTATAAAATTTAATGTGTATACTTTACCTTCAACAAATATTAATAAACGAAAGATTTTTTAAAATATATCGACTAATGACTTATGTAAGAATATGTTGCATATTATGACATTTTTAGGGGCGGTGCATGTCATATATGAACATTTTTGTTTTAAAAAATTATTCCATTTTCTATCCCATTTTCATAATCTCTTCAAGAATATATATTATATTCAAGAATGTCTTAATTTTTGTATTTTTTTCGGTTCGGTTTTTCGGTTCGGTTAAGCACAGAAAAACCGTACCGAACCGAACTTTTTCGGTTTTTTAAAAAGCTTATACCAAACCGAACGGTTTTGTCGGTTTTCGGTTTTTTCGGTTCGGTTTTCTCGGTTTTTTGGATCGGTTAGGTTTTTCGGTTTTATTTTGCTCACCCCTACATTCTATCATATTACGCTAGAACTAATATTCACGATGTAGTCTTTCTATTTTCTCGAACCTTTATAACTCATCTATTATTAATACATTATTTATTTTTTGGTATTTTTTCGTTTCCATTAATTTGAATATTTTTTATACGTTCATAAGATATTATCTTCCAAATTGAAAGAATCATATACTTCCACATTTGATCTTTATGAAAAACTACATATATATTAATTGGTAACAATATTATTTAAACCCAATTGGGTTAGTTTAATTGGCCAAAATATATGAGGAGTCGTACATATTTTTCGAGGTTTTAGTCATGGTACGCGTAAACTGGTTTGAACCATCCGCATATCCAAAATGCAATATTATTTATAAAATACACCTGCCAGTTTCGTGGTCTTTTTTTTTTATTAATACATGAGAGAGCCACTTTAGATTCGGAGTAAATGACTCCAATGAGATTCGATCTCGAAACCTCTTGGTCTCTGCGGAGTGACCTAACCATTGGGCCAACTATCGATCTCGTTTTGTGGTCTTTACATAGAAAGACACGTTCCATTTTTTATTTTATATTTACCAAAAAAGACACGTTCCATTGGTTTGTATATCTTTTGTTCTCTTTACGATTGATTTAGGCTTACCTTCGTCAGACTTTCTATTTCTTTTCTTTTGCTTGTTAATTCTCTCCAGTTGATCAACAGCTCATCCATATGTTTCCACTTTATTCCTTTCGTGTTTCTTTTAATACCTTTTTCTTATATTCTTTACCATGAATTATGTTATAATCGTGGTTGTGCGGCTGTAGGAGGATGATAGGAGATCCTTTGTATATTTCGTTTTGATGTATGCATTTTAATCTATGAAAACAAAATATTATAATTGTGGTCTGATCAGCTAGGATAAGAAGCGGTTTATAGTATTTATCTGAACAAAAAACTAGATAAATAAATGTGTTTCAATTAATTTTTAAAAGTACGTAATTGAACAAGATCGCTAGATTCCTTATAAATATTTATAACCCGATTTGAATATTCAATTTAATAATTTGTTGTTAAATTAATATTTTTTAAATATTATTAATATTATTGAAATATGAGAAAATGACACTTAAGGTCGTGCAGATACACCCCTCTTCAAGATACCACCCCCTACTAGAGTATCTTCTTACTAAATTACTAAAGATCTCAGAAACTTTTTAACACATGAAACCCAAAACTCCTGTTACCTTTCTACCCTCAAATGATTTTTAGTCTCATATATATACTATTTTGCACTCTCTCTCTCTCTCTCTCTCTCTCTCTCTCTCTCTCTCTCTCTCTCTCTCTCTCTCTCTCTTGTAAATTTCATGAGCTTCTTTTACTCCTCTCTCTCTCTCCATTTTCGTGAGCTCTATTTCTGAGCTTTCCATATTTATTTCAAATCTTTCCCTCCGATTTCAACCTTCCTCCTTGTGTTCATAGATTCATCACGTCATAATCTTCTGCATTTCTCATTAAATTTCAACTGTTACCTTCGTTCTAAGGTTTGTTTCGATTCTGTTTACTGTTTTTTTTTAACAAATTCATACGTTTGTGTGTGTTACGTGTGTTTTCTGTATGTAATAGCGTTGTTTAATCCCAATATCCACTATATATCGTCTTATATGTTTAGTTTTTCCATTCAACATATGATTACGTGACTATATCATGCTCGTTTTAGAGGTTTTTGTTACGTTTTGATGTGTTTCATGGTAGATTTGTTCATGATATGATTGTTATTGCATATATTCGTCTCAGTTTTCGTGTTTATTTCATTGTTTTGCTCTTTGAACGTTAATGTTTTCCGATCTGCCATTTTTAGGGTTTATCACAGCCGCTGCATGCATGATAGTACAGTACAGTACTATACTCACTGTTTTTAAATTTCTGAGAGTACTATATGTTTTTCAAATATTCGGAGCACTCAGACTTTTTCTAGGTTTAGCGATAACACTATGCGTTTATATTGGTGTAGTACTCACTGATTATATTATACTCAGAGTTTGGTAATGTACTCTGAGTTTTATAGAGTACTCTCAGTTTTTACAGAGTACTCTCAGTTTTATAGAGTGCTCTCAGTTTTTATTAAATACTCTTAGTTTTATAGATTACTCTCAGTTTTTACAGAGTACTCTGAGTTTTATAGAATACTCTCAGTTTTTATTAAATACTCTTAGTTTTAATTGCCTTGTTTTTACTCACTTTTTCCCATTACTGCTGCTGACAGTTATAATGATACAAGATGTGCTTGTTGTGTTCAAGATGGGAACTGATCAGATTTTCCTCCCCTTTCATCAGCTGAATGGCATTAACTCAGTAATGAATTTTGTTCAGTCTAGGTGGCCTCAGCTATCTAAATCTGCTGTTACATCTTATACAGTAGGGGAGTATAAAGACTCCCTTCTTGAAACTGAAACAGGTTTATGCACAATTAAGTGGATTCTTGGACGTGGTGTGTATGACAAGATTTATATTTATGTTACTGATTCCAGGACCCCTTCATTCAACAATATATCCTCACCAGAATCATCTGGCATTTCTAAACCAATCTCTGCTGAACCTATTCGTTTTGTTGTTGCTTCTACCCCTGATCCAGCCTTTTTTATTCATGAAAAGAAGGATATGTTGAGTGATTCTTGGAAATTGGGGTTAGAAGGTGTTGGACAGTGTTTTGTGGGTGGTGCTGAGCAGTTCCATTCCGTTCTTTGCAAGCAAGTTGTTGTTGATGGGTTTGATTTCGACTATATCCACAATAACAAGAACTCTCGCATCAGCGCGCAGTGCTTTTACAAGATCGAGCAGGGTTGCAAATGGTATATATACGCATCTGTTGAAAAGACAAACGGATTTTGGTATTTGCGTACTTATAGGAATATGCACACTTGTGGTCATGTTTACAAGAAAACCTCACACACCCGGTTAGATTCTTCAATTCTCAGTCGTGTTATTTTTGATGAACTTCGTTCTAAACCATCGTCCAGGCCTAGAGAAATTCAGTCTGTCTTAAAGGAGAGTTATGGTTTCGATATTTCCTACAAAACATCTTGGTCTACTATCAATAAGGCTAAGGACACTCTATATGGTGATATTGGCTCTTCATTCAATCGTTTGCAATCTTACTTTGAAAAGCTCCAGAAACTTGATCCAATTACGGCTTTCTCGGTTCATTGCGATCCTAAAACACGGGTATTCCACAGATGTTTTTTTGCATTTGGTGGTTCTATTACTGGTTTTAAGTCCTGTCGCCCCATGTTATTTCTGGATGCTACGTTCCTCAAGTCCAAGTACAAAGGCTCGTTATTGGTTGCTAATGCCAAGGATGGAGATCAAGGTATCATAACAATCTATTACTTGTTCTCTTTGTATACATTCATTTTTAGTACTTGTTTCTCACTTTTTTACTGTTTTTCCTAATCAGGTTTATTCCCTCTTGCATTTGGCGTTGTTCCCGGTGAGGACACCGACAATTGGACTGCATTTCTTCGGTTTTTAAAGCCCCTTGTCGAGGGTCTCCCTCTCACGTTTATATCAGACCGCCACAAGGGTCTAATAAATGGTGTTAGGGATGTTTTCCCTCAAGATAGTCACAGTTTTTGCATTAAAAATATAGAGAAAAACCTCAAAATTGCTATTTCCGGCTCTACATTTTTCCGTGATAGGATGGTGTATCTGCTCAAGAAAGTCGCGCATGCTCCTACTGTTGCACATTATGATCAACAGATGGCTAAATTCCTGCTTGAAGGAAAGAAGCCGGTCAAAGATTTCCTAAAGGGTTTGCCAAGGGAAAATTACGCAAATGCTTATTTCCCTGGTAGACGATATGTCGAGATGACTTCTAATGCAGTCGAGTCGTTTAACTACTGGATATTAGGACAAAGGGGACTTCCTGTTTGTGAGCTAGTTGACGCTCTTCGTGTTAAGTTAATGCAGTGGATTTATGAACGATCTCTAAAGTCATCCAAATGGACTTCACCACTGTGTCCTGCTATTATGTTGCTATATAACACTAATGTTGGTCTTAGCTGCACTTGGACCATTAAACAATCCACCGCTTCTTTGTTTCAAGTTGGCTCAAATCCAATTATGGTGGTAGATATAGCTGCCCGTACCTGTTCTTGTTGTGAATGGCAAGAGCTCGGCTTCCCGTGTCAGCATGCTTTATGTGCACTATCTAGTGCTTCTGTTCGTGATCCGTTCGAGTATGTAGAGTCCTACTTTCACACTTCATCATACATTAAGACCTATTCAAAGAGCATTCCTGCTATGTCTACCTTTCAAGTTGAAGTCCCTGTCCCCGAATCTCAGATTATTCTTGCTCCTGATGTTAGGGTTCCACCTAGTAGGCCTCAGACTAAGCGCTTTCGTTCATGCATCGAGAAGGTTGTCCGTTCAATTCGTTGTGGCAATTGCAAGAAGGTGGGACATAATAAATCTACTTGTAGAGCTCCACCCAAATCATAATTTAACTAGTGTTTTTAAATTGTAATCATGCTTATTAACTTCTTGTTAATTTTTAGATTCACTCATTGGTGCCATTGAACTATTTTTACATTTATATGTTTTTAAGTTGTAGAAGTTGAATTTGATTTAAGCATGTCATTCTTGTTAAACTCTTTGATCTGTTGTGAATTTGTTTTATATTGTCTGAGTACTCTTTACAACTTGATTAATACTCTGTTACATTTTCAATGAATACTCTATATATATGACTTAACAATCTTTTATACTTATATGAATACTCTATATAATTGTATGAGTACTCTATATAATTTTATGAGTACTCTATACAATTGTCCGAGTACTCTATTATTTTTCAGAGTACTCTATACAATTGTATGAGTACTCTATCATTTTTCAGAGTACTCTATACAATTGTATGAGTACTCCATCATTTTTCAGAATACTCTATCATTTTCAAAGTACTATATACAATTGTATGATTACTCTATCATTTAATTTAACACTCTTTATTTTTACAGAGTACTCTGTCTTTTCTGCTGAGTACTCTTTATTTTTCTCTAAGTACTCGCATATTTGTCTGTACACAACAATTTTCATGCTAAATTTATCTGTGTTCAACAATCAATTAATCAAACAATACCAAAAACCTGTTTCATTCATAATTCATTTTCCAAGTTTAAAAAACATCCAAAAACACCCAAAACCATACTAAAGTTCCAAAACAACCCAATAATCTAGTTACATACCAAAAACCATCATAAAGTACTTATCAAACTTAGAGAACAAACCATCAAAAAGTCTAAATCAAAGTCTACATCAAATCAAACTCCCCAACACTCATTACATAAAAATATATTTATGATTAATCATTTATGCACTTCTCCCCATGTTGATGCATTGGGAGTATTTGCTGCGCAACAACTTACGAATAATCATTGCTCTTCCTTCATTAATAACTTTCTGCACATAAGTTTTTTGACGTACCAACCCATTCCGATAATAGCCATAACACCATAGTATGACAAAAACAGCGCAGTCCACACTCCCTGGTTCTTGTTCAGCACAATCTACATTAGTCATTATATATTTGTCTTCTTTTCCTGGTTTTATCTTCCTCAATACATTTTGGACCAAGAACTTTCTATACTTTGTTGCGGTTTGTTCTGTCTCTGAACCTATTGACTCTGGATTTTTTGGTTTGATAGAGTTATAATGGAAAAATTCTTTATCATCCCTGTTGTACACCAACAAACTCCAATGTCCACAATCACCATCCTTAACAAACACTAGCAATAGTGTGAAATTATATTCTTGACTATTTTTGAAAATTGGATCTGCAACATACATCTCACATGCTTCAACGTTCTCGGCGTCAATTAAACTCTGCACCAAAATTGAATAATTTAAAAAAAAAACTCTTAATGATAGAGTACTCATTCAAAAACTCAGAGTACTCAAAGTTTTGTTTATTAGATTCATAGAGTACTCACAGTTTCACTTCATTGAAACACAGAGTACTCGTAGTTTCCAATAATCAAAGTTTTGTTTACTAGATTCATAGAGTACTCACAGTTTCACTTCATTGAAACACAGAGTACTCTTAGTTTCCAATACTCACTACTTTATATTACAATATGAAAACTCAGAGTATTCTTACCATGCACATTGCACTCTGGTGTGTCACACCATACTTTTCTCCTTTTACTCCATATTCTTCTTTTACCATTTTTAGCATAGCATCAATCACCTGCAATATTTATTAATCACATACTCAATTTCCAATATATATTTTTTGTTTATATATGATCATATTTAAATTTGTTTACCTGCACTTCAATCATTTCTTTACGCGCAATAGCAAAAGCATCTGATCCTGATACTAACAATTCATTTTCTTTATCCCACCATATTGCATCTCCCAAGTTTTCTTCTTTAATTTGCAGAAGGAAATTATAATCCTTCTCATCAACTGTGTCCTCTCCATTCCACTTTTGTTTTGTTTTCCCTTTATCTCCTTCTTCTGCTTCTTTTTTCTTTAAATCTGAAACCTTTTCCTTAACACCTTCATCAATCTTTTCCTTCATTTTTGTTTCAATCACTTTATTTTTGTTTGTTTTTTCACCCGCTCCTTCTTTTTGTTTAATTTTTAGTTTTACTCTTTTCGTTTTTTGTTCTTCCACAAAATCAGAATCTTTGTTTTTTGCTGCAGCTGCAGCACGGTTATTCTTCTTTACATTTCTCTCTATCGACCCTGGGGTCGCAAGCCTGTATGATCTCCTTCGTTTAACATTTGTTTTAACTTCACCAACTACCTCCACATCCTAACCCTCTTATGTTCCTTTTTTTTGCCTCTTCATTATTACTCTCTAAAAGTGACGCAGCTGCTCTCAAATTTTCGCACTCTGCCTTGGACTTTTCAAGTTCTTCGATGCATTCGTTGTACCACGTGCTTATATCCATGTGCTCCTTGTTCAACTTTACTTTTTCCTCCTTCATCTTCGCAACCTTCTCTTTTAGACTATTTATTTTACCTTGTTGATTTATTATCGCATCCTCCAACTCTGTGTTATTTATTTCTTCTCTGTTTACCTGGTTGCTAAGTGTATCTACCAGCTGCAAAAGCTCTTTCTTTTCCTTTTTTACTGTTTCCAGATCATCTAAAATCTCTTCAATTCTTGATATTGTTTTTTCTTGTTTAGCTTTCTCCTTGTTCAAAACTTCAATCTCATCTATTAAGTAATTTTTTCCTTGCCGGATTCAATCAACTTTTCTCTTAAAGACATAACAACTGGATCATTCGAATCTTTCCCCTTGTATACTTCTCCGTTAAACCTGCTCCGGTTTTTGTTAATTCCTTCAACAACCATCTCCACTACCTTTGTTAAACCATCTATTTCTGTTTTTTCAGTTCGCACCTCTTCGTCTTCTTCTAATTCTTCTTCTTTTTCAATATCAATCTTATCAACTTCGTCACCCCCTCTTGGGGGGCCATCATCGAGATTGTCGTCTATCAACATTTCTTCTTCCGCACTACCATCACCGTTATCCAAATCCATATCTAAATCCATCTCTCTTCCTCCTTCGTTGCTGTCTGAGTTTTTACCTTCTTCCTCTGCTTTTTCTTTTTCTTCAGAATCCTTCATTTCTTCACTTGCTTTATCTTTACTCTCATCTTTATCATCTTCACGTATTATTTCACTCATCACCCCATCTCCTCTATCATTCATCCAACTATCGACATTTACGTCTTCATCACCCGACACCCTTTTTGCAACATTTTCATTTTCATCATCATTCATTACACCATCTTTTGACACAAATTTATCTCCAATTAATTCATCTCCCTCTTTCTCAGCACCCCGACTGCACTCTCTTTCTTTTAACACGGCTGTTTCATTAACTTCCTGGTTGTGACCATTCTCGATTCTTATCCATCCCTCTTCCAAAGTAGTTGGTTTTAGCTCCTTACTCCTTACCTGCGTATGTCATAGACATTCCAAAGGAGTTGGTTTTAGCTCAGTTATAATGTAACAAAACATAGAGTACTCACAGTTCTCATGTTTAAAACATAGAGTACTCATAGTTCTCATATATTAAAACTTAGAGTACTCATACTTTCAGAGTATAAATATTAGAGTACTCACAGTTTTCATATTTTAAAACTAAGAGTACTCATAGTTTTATATAATAAAACTTAGAGTACTCACAGTTTTTAGTACATGAAAAAGTAATACGTGTATATTTATATTGTATAACACTATCCCTTAACCTTTTTACTCTTCACTGCATGCACATTGATTTTTTTAGCACCGAGCATGTACTCCCATTTCAGGCACCTCGGAACTGCATCTTCCTCCTTCAAATTACCAATTTCCTTCACGTGTTCCAAAAGCCATGGCTACAAGTTTTAAAAACAAAAATTCAGTGTTTATTGTATCATTTTAATATACATTTGTACTAAATAATCTTACCAGCAACATAAAAACACCTCCCTTTGCTTTTGTAGTATCCGAACATTTACGAATTGATTTAATCATGTAACTTTTCATTTCACCAGCCCAATTGTACTTCTTTATGCTATCCAAGTCCTCGCATACACTGATATGTATCTGTTTTGCATGGTTATTTCTTTTTGACAAACATAGTGATGTTACTGTATATATTGATAATAACTTCGCTATATCCTCCTTCGCCTCCAAAGTGAGTACTCTATCTTTAAAATTGTCAATAACACATTCTATTTGGTCACTAAGAAGTTTTAAAGTAACTACACCCGCATTCCCGAACATTCTCCTATACCACGACGATCTGTTGTTTGCATAGACTGTAACTTTCTTTGGTAGATGATCTTGACCACACTCGATACCTAATAGCATCTTTATTTCTAACTCAGTTATCTTTAAATCTTTTCCACCAATTACGAATCCACCCGATACAGATGAGAAACAATCTATAACTTGTTTGATCAGTACGTCAGACTTTTTCATAAACTTGTACTTTTCTCTCCTATCAAATATCCCTTTCCATAACCTATAAAAAGGCATCCTTCTGCATTCTGCCAGGTGATGTTCTGTCATACCTTTCAATTGCATTATCTGCAGAATTCTATTAATGTTTTATCTGTATTGTATTGCTTTTTTTCCCTTCTGAAAAGCAGTTAAGATCAACAAATACTCAGTAATCACAGTTTTTTATTATAGTTCTTGAAATGTCAGATTACTCATAGTTTTCGAATACAAACTCAGAGTACTCATAGTTTTCAAACAAAAACACAGAGTACTCACAGTTTTCGTATATAGAAAAGCTCAGAGTACTCAAGGTTTACGTATACAAACTAAGAGTACTCATAATTTTCAAACAAAAACTCAGAGTACTCTCATTTTTCGTATAAAAACTCAGAGTACTCAGAGTTTAATCATGCAAAACAACAAAACCCAGAAGAACGATTCATATTCAGAACAAAACAGAGAGTATTCCATTGAATCTACAGAGTAGTAAGCAAATAATATAGAGTATCGAGTCAAAAACAACAAAACTGAGAGTACATATGCGAAACAACAAACACCATAAAAGGACGGTTCACATTCACAACAAAACTGAGAGTATAACACCAAATCTGCATAGTATTAAGCAAATAACACAGAGTATCGGTTCAAAAAATCAGAGTACACATGCGAAACAACATAACCCAGGAACGTACTGTTCACATTCATATCAAAACAAAGAGTATAACACCAGATCTACAGAGTATTTAGCAAATAACACAGAGTATCGGTTCAAAAACTGAGAGTACACATGCGAAAACCTAAAATCCAGAAAAGGACGATTCATGTTCATATCAAAACAAAGAGTATAACACCAAATCTACAGAGTATTAAGCAAATAACACAGAGTATCGGTTCAAAAACTGAGAGTACACATGCGAAAACCTAAAATCCAGAAAATGACGATTCATGTTCATAGCAAAACAAAGAGTATTACACCAAATCTACAGAATGTTAAGCAAATAACACAGAGTATCGGTTCAACAACTGAGAGTACACATGCGAAAACCTAAAATCCAGAAAAGGACGAAAAACAAAAACCCAGAAAAACAAAAACCCAGAAAAACTCAGAGTACTCATAAATCGTTGCTAACCTTTGGTTTTTCATCTGAATCGATATCAGAATCACTATTGTTTGCCATTTCCGTTAGATTTATCGGAGTATTTCGATCGTCGCTTCAAAATAGGAGAGAGAAATGGAGAGCGTTTTCTGGATAGAGAGAGAAAGTGAGAGAGAGCGTGTGACGTAAATGGAAAGAGAAAGATAATTTTAAGAGTATTTATACCATAAGGGTAGTAAAGACAATTTTCAAAGTTGAGGTCCCTAAGGAGAACGAAAGTATAGAGTCTACTCTATAGAGAAAAAATAGTGTCTCTAAGACCCTATATATAATTCATCCAACTTGAAATATTTATAAACTTAAGTTTTTATATTAAATTAATTAAAATTATTCATTATATATAATTAAATCAATTTAATAATTTATTAAATACAACCCATTAAAAACTTAATTATTGATAACAATCTTTAATACAAAAATAAATTAAAAATCTTTTAAACAAAAATATTCTTATTTTACCTTTCTAATTACTCTATTATCTATTCATATATTCACACACACACACACACATATATATATATATAATTCATATATATAATTCATATAAATTTAATCCACCTTACAACAATCTTTGATTATCATCACCACCATCTTCGATTACCACCACCATCACCACCACCACTAAAAAAAATTAAAATTTTTATTTAAAAATTCGGTCACCGATATGGTTGTAGCCACCAACATTTTTGTGATCTTGTTTTTGAAATATTTCAGGAACAACCGGCTACTGCAGCAGCCACCACCACCAACACAATCACCACCTCCAGCCAATTTTTATTTAATATTAGCCAATATCACCCCTATCCACCCCTACCCTTCCAACAACTTGTCCAGTTTTTTTCTGATCACATATCCGACCAACTACTCACAAAACATGAAAAATCGTGTTTCGGCCATGAAATTCATTGTACGACACATAAAATTCCTTGTCTAACCATAAATATATTATTTTGAATAATGAATTTCTTATTCCAAACAATAAATTTCATGTTTGCTGAATAGTTTCACTGTTTTTAACAATAAATTTCATGTCTACGAAATAGTATGCAGTGAAAACGATTATCGGAATTGGTGATTTCGGCAGCGATGGCTGGATAAGGTGGTGACAAATATTTAAAAAAAAACTGGCTGGTGGTGGTCGTGGAGGAGACATCGGTGAAAAAAAATTATAAAAAATTGATCAGAGTCGGTGGTGACTACAGAGGTGTTTTGTGGTGGTGATCGATTTTAGAAAAAACAATTGGCCGGAGGTAAGGCTGCAATTAAACCGATACTCTCACCAAGAGCTCGAGTATGAGTTTACTAAGGGTTTGTTTGAGTTCGGCTCGTTAGTTAAACAAACCAAACTCAAACTTTAAATTTAGGCTCGTTTACTAAACGAGACAAACTCAAAGTTGTATATGCCCGACTCGTTAAACTCCTGAACAGTATGGTAAGGGTTCTGTATGAGCTCGTTAATAAGCTTGGTTATATAGTCAAAACTACGTAAAACGTTTGTATATGTAATTAATCATAACTAAAATATCCTATATCTCATATGTATTTTTTTTTTCAAGTCAAATTATGTGATGTATTACATATTAGTTTTACTTAAGTTCATTATAAATTACAGAAAATCCTTTATATATATATATATATATATATATATATCATAGAAATAAACGAGACTTAATTGATTCGTAAATAAACCAATCCTAGCTGGAGGTGGTGGTCGCTGCATTGATGTCCGGTGTTGGTCAAAATTTTAACAAATAAAATTGACCGGTGGTGATGGTAGTGATGGAGACCGGAGGTTGTATTTGCCGAGTGGTGGACTATTATTTGTTTAATATTAAAAACTAAATAAATATTATATTGAAATAATATAACATAGTTAAAATAACGAGACTTTGGATATTAAAAAATAGATAATTATTTTTAAAATTATTAGTTTAATAAATATTTTTAATAAAGTAATTAACAGAAGACTGTATTATATATTAGGTACTTTTATTTTATTAGTGTGTTATGGATAAAGGATTTTATAATAATGAAACTAAACTAATGCCTACTTTTATACAAGAAAAAAATAATACCCACTTAAAATAAAACTTGATCGAATTACTAAAATATCCATTATGATATTAATTATTGTTCTAATTAAATATTAAATTCATGAATATTCTCTCTCTCTCTCTCTCTCTCTCTCTCTCTCTCTCTCTCTCTCTCTCTCTCTCTCTCTCTCTCTCTCTCTCTCTCTCTCTCTCTCTCTTTCTCAAAACTTTGTTTACGAAGATGTTATGAAAATTATGGTGAAAAAAAATTTATGGATAAAATAAGTATATTAGGAGTATATAAAAAATATGGGATAATTTTCAAGAGATCTTAAAGGCACCTCCTCTCCTAGGGCGGATCCAGAAACAAAATTAGGGGGGTTGAAATATATAGAAATTCGGAGGTCAATGTTTTGTAATTTTTTTAAGTAAAAATCTGATACATAAACATATAACTAGCAATGTCAAAATGAAAATATGAGAATCTAACACCATAATGTTCATCGTCTCTTTAATTGACGAGGTTAACTGTTCCTAGTTACCCAAAAGATATGTAAACCAACACGATTATATACATAGTATCATTAGTATTAATATACCATATATGTTATTAATATTCTAATTTATAAATATGAGGAATAAATCACTTATAAAAATTAAATATTATAATTTTTTTGGAGTGATGTAAATAAAAAATTATTAAATAATACTATTATCAAAATCAAAACTTATTTTGGAAACAGTTTTCTATTATATGATATTTGTGAAAAATATAAAGTAATTACTAAATTCCGTACACCCAACCTTTATTCCAAAGGTCTATTATGTAGAGATCCTTAACCAATAAGCTAGATTCACTTGTTTGTTCTTTAGAGCATGAACTTTATACATAAATGATCATAAGTGGCTAATTATTTTTCGAAACAAAATTACATTGACGTATAATAAAATTTAGGGGTTCAGGGGGGGCTTTAGCCCCCCTTTGGGCCTTATAGGATCCGCCCCTGCCCCCCCTCCCCCCCCCCCCCCACTTTGACACACGTATACATCCCTAATCCCTTTTTCTCACTAAATGTCAAAAATAAAACTTAACACTATAGGCTAAAAATCTCAATTACGTTTTTACCCCTTTTTATTTTTTATTTCCTATACATACTGATTTTTATCATAATTTTTTAAAACCCTAATCTCTTGTATCTCTCTTTTCTCTTTCCTCTCTCTCTTTCCTCTCTCACGTGAAACACTTTCATGGCTGTAAAACCATATTTGCTTTCTTAGTGAACCATGGTTGTGACACCACCACTAATAGCCGAGGTTCGTTAATAGTGAAATATTTTCTCGAGCTTCTCCTGCACAAGACCGCCGCACAAGTCTCTGGCATCGCGACCTCCGCGAAGCCGCACAAGAATACCGCAAACTAGATCTCGAACCACCGTGACTTGCTCGCCCTTTCAAAACTTCGGCAAGATATTCTCCAAGATCCCGATGAAATTCAATAACTTCTTCCTCATTGGCCATAAGAACAAATGAAACAAATGAAATATCATCAACAAATTGTATATGGGTGAGAATAAGTCAAACACTTGTTATTTCATTCCCTTAATAGTATTATTTTCCATCTTATACTTTATAACATATGTAAGTGCTTGAGTTACTAGATAAAATGGTAAGGGGGAAGGGGGGAAGGGGGGTTCCTCTTACCTTAGTACTTTAGTAGATTTTAGCAATTTGTGTTGTTTCACCATTATAATTAAATCCATAGGACACGGTTTTAATACATATTTACCTATCGTATCCACTTTTCACTAAATCTTTTTTAACAAAGAATATCTTGAAGGAACCCCACTCCAAATGGCCATAACGTTTACATATATCAACTTTAACAAATGCATGGCAAGTTTTTACAATTTTCCTTTTTTCTTCTGAAAATGACATGCTTCATGAAAAATAAGTATTTTTTCCTCAATTGACCTGCCTGGTATCTAGGTTATTTGATTCTCCTCAATCATGTTATTAATAATATGATGTAGTCTTAATATTAAGATTTTTGCTATTATTTTATAAAGGAAATTTGAGCAACTTATAAACCTTTATTGTCCTATAGTTTTAGGTTCTTTAGGGATCAAAGTAATAAGGGTTTTGTGTATAGAGGTCAAGTAACTCATATGATTCATAAGATGGTGACAACCCTTGGTAGATCACTTTTTATCATATCCTAATTTTCTTTATAGAAGAACCCCACGTAATTATCAGGTCTATGGGTCTTTTCACTTCCAAGGGACCATATTGCATCTTTAATTTCTATAATTTAACATGTATAGTCAGGGGCGGATCCAGAATTTTAAATCAGGGAGGGCTATTATCTATTTTTAGTAAAATTAATGTATAAATTTTGAGATGGGGATGGCTATTTTTCCAATTAATGGGTTGTAATTTTCTTCTTTCATGTTTTTACCTATTTTTAAAATAAAAAATTGGGCCAAATTGTATTTCTATCTCATAGGCTGGGGTGGGATGCAGTCCGCCCCAGCCTACCTCTGGATCCGCCCCAGTATAGCTAACTCGTTAATTATAGGTGTGGTGCTACTTTTTATCTTTCACAGTATCTATTTACTTTTGTCTTGAAGACTTTTTCAAAGTAATTCTTGATTGTTATATTTATTTGTGGATCTTGTGCCCACTCTCCTTCCCCATTTTATATGATTAGTATCTTATTTCTCACTCTTTTACTTTTACTAATTGAGTGGTAATACTTAGTATATCTATTCCCCTAACTCGAGCCAAGAATGTCTAGATTTTGTAGCCTAGTATTGTTGTTCTTCTGACCGAATTTGCTCTATTCTTTTAACTTTCCGTTGAAAATATTTATAATATGTATTGTGGTAGAGTTAGTGATAACTCTAGTTCCTAGAGTATAAGTTTTGTCTTTTTAACCTATTAAAATCTTCTTTTATTATCCATTTGATAAGAAATATGTTAGGGTGACAAGTGTTTTGCCTAGTGATGACAACTGATCAAATTATTGCAAAAAATCCAAACCCATGTCCATAACCATTTAATTTATCAAAAACCAAATCCTAACGAATTAAACCATCGGATTTACTTTTTAAAACCATAACCGAATAATTCGGATTTGGTTTTTAAGCGGTTTTTTGGATTTTAACCATAACCTTACTTTAATTTTATAAATATATTGAAAATTCTTAAAATAAGATCACAAATACATAAAAGTCTTCAAAATATATACAATATTATGTTGATCCTTAATTAAATAACATTTTTGTTAAAATTAATATTTAGATTTTATTTTTAAGATATGAAAATACTTTTTTATTTATATTATTATAAAAATGTACAATAGTAGATAATAATAAACAGATTTTCGGTTATTCGGTTATATTTTTATCCAAAACCATAACCTAACGTATTTAACCATCGGTTACACTTTCTAAAACCATAACCTAACGGTTTTATCCATGGTTGCATAATCGGTTTTTAATCGGTTCGGATTTTCATCGGTTTTGGTTCTAAACCATAACCATTGTCATCCCTAGTTTTGCCACACCTTTATAACCCTTTACCAGTAAAGTTCTTGGTATTTATACAGGTGTTTTCCACTAATTTTGTACATTCTTTGTCTTCAAATCAATTTTTTTCATACATATATCTTTTTTGATTATTAATTTTTTTTTTTTAAAGTATAACTATGGGTGAGTTGTCAAACCCTACTGTGTACAGATGAGCCACCTAAGCATCCTGAAATTTCATGTGCCACATATCATCTGCCAAGCATCTGTGTATTTTTTTGTTTTATCATTTGTGTACCATTATTCTTACTACACCATGTGAAGTTGCATCATTTAGAACGCACTTCACTAAGCTTCAATTTGTTCACAAAATCATGTAGTCTACCCATTTCTATGTTGCTTGTGGGATTACTTCCCATATTTTCATGATTATATAGAGTTATATCAAAGTATCCTGATAATTTCTAGAGAAAATTATTATAAATCTTAGCACACTCAGCTATATTTATTGGTGTCGCCTAAGGTGTGATAAAATAATAGATAAATAAATGCAAATAAACACCCTAGACTGAGCACGGTTCTACAAGTATTACAGGACGTGTGCAAGTTTTAATGATATATAGAATTCGTTCCTCAGAGACTACGAAAGTTAGAGAGAACTTATCCAATTTATCTAGTGCAGATATGAGCGCTAGAACAGATAATACGCAAGAGTAAAGAAAAGAAAGATAGATTTTTATTTGGTTTGTAAATAAGAAAATTAAACTAATAAATTAAAAACAGAAAATTAAATAAGCAAAGAACAAATAGTATGATAGCCAGTAATCCCCACTAGTTTTGTCGTTCTAAACATGTAAGAGTGAATTATGTAGTATTTCAATAATCGGTTTCAATTGCGCTAGGTAGTTTTAAATAGGGTTCACCTGTGTCAATAAGGAGTCCTAAGCAAACTTTTCTTGCAATTGATTAAATAGCAATACACTAAACCATAGTGACTATCTAGTTAGGTTGATTTGTCAGGTCTAAACCTTATACTAGACATTATGTGCTAATCCGATAGTTAAATATACCGTTGTCAATGGTTATCAAACTACTACTAAAGTAATCCTATACGTTGTATACCGCAAAGAAAACTAATTATAATTCCAACACATAAACAGAGAAATAAAACATGAATTCAATTTAAAACATATAATTCCCAAATTAGATATATGTCAATCAAAACTATGGTTCATACATATATGCTAAAACTCAAACTAAATTTATTTAATATATACTAAGAAAAGAAAAGAAAACAATTACAGATTTGAATGTTGAAGGAGACATAATTGATGCACAACTCCTTCGAGACTTCTCTTCTTGTGTTGCAGCTTCTTCTTGGCCTAAGGACTGACCGAGGATAATTTCTTGTGTTAAGAGGTTGTATTTATAGGGTATAGGAAGACCTAATTCGTTTCCTTGGAGGAAAAGGTAAGTAATGGACTCCTAGCCCAACTCAAATTCGTAACCCTTAAATATGAAATCAGCCCCGTTTTTGTTTTGGTCCTAACAGCTTCAATACGTATCCGTTTGACACGTATCAGTAGTCGAAATTCATCGTCTCAGATAGATCTTTAACTTTGCTCTTGACCATTCTTCCAAATTTCTCACCGATTTTGAGATATAAGCCCATTTGTGGTCGTAGGTGCTGGAATTCAGATTTACTTGGTAACTTTATCTTTCCATATTTTGGCTTTTGTTTCCTTATTTTCCAATTTCTATGTTTATCTTCTTTCCTTTAGCTCTTAGAATTAATTTGGACTCTAATTAATTACCATATATCTTTAAAACTTCACACTAAATAAATAATTAAACTCAATATGCTCTAAAAATAATAAATAATTAATTCAAGACACAAAATAGGAAAGTGTACTAAATCATGAGAAAATCGACTTATACTCTAATAAATACACCTAAAATTATGTCTCCAACTAATATTAAATCATCACAAATGGGTCACAAAAAGATGACAATGTCGCGTGACCGGATTTTTTCTAATGAATAAAAAGGTAAGTATTAATAATTAAGATATTATCCAAAAAACTTTTGGGTCATAGATATTATCCAATTAAAATGACTTTATATAACATATTAAGGAAAACACATAAATAAATTGCATGGTATCGGGTTCTTTATCTTTTTTATCAATATCAATATCTAGAAGATCGATAGTTACTCTAGTGGTTAGAGTGTTCTACAATGTCCAAAAGGTCATAAGATCGAATTTTATTAGAGTCAATCTTCCAAGTCTAAAGTGGCTCTTTGATGTATTACAAAATAACAAGTTGGTTCCTAATCTATTTAAAATATATTAATATTTAAAAAAATTAAATAATAATAATAATAATAATAATAATAATAATAATAAGTATTCTCTTTCAAGTATATCATCAATTTGTTTTCTTTATACAATATCGTGCCATTTTAGATTTAAAATTATTTTAATTTTAAATAAAATGGATAATTCCCAATTAATTACAATTTCACACTTTTCATTCCAAAAAAAAGGAAGGAACAAATTACTTCCTACTTACTAACAAATTATCAACTTAATTCCTAATTAAACACATTGTCATATTTACCTTCCATTATTGCCCTTATATAATTTTTAATTTTTTTAAATCGAAATTCTGTTTTATGTGTTGCTATAACACACAAATATAGATTTATGTATTCCTGTAACACACAAAATCATAAAATCGATCTAAAGGATTTACTTCTTTAACAAATTTGTTTTTTTCTCTTTATTAATCGCATATACCCTATTTTTACTCGTTTTTAACTATCTTGATATTATCTTTTTGTCCAACACTCTTTTGTTATTTTTGTGTGTTTATAGTTTAGGGTTTATTCCAACTATGTGTATTCCAACTATTTGTTTATCACAAATCTCAGAATTGTGTATTATTCAAACACACAAATATCATATTTGTGTATTTATGGAACACGCAAAACTCAAATTTGTGTATTCATGGAACACATAAAACTCGAATTTATGTATTCCTGAAATACACAAAACTTGATTTTGTTTGTACCAATTTTGTGTATTCGTGGAACACACAAAACTCAGAATTGTGTATTATTAGAACGCATAAATCTCATATTTGTGTATTCATGGAACACATTAAACTCAGATTTGTATATTCATGGAACACATAAAACTTGAATTTATGTATTCCTGGACTACGCAAAACTTGATTTTGGCTGTTCCAATTCTGTATATTTCTGCAACACAAATCTCAGAATTGCGTATTCATGGAGCACATTTAAAAAAAAAAATCGGAAAAAAAACAATTCGAAAATTTTTTTGAAAAAAATTAAAAAGAAAATAAATAAATAAATATTATAATTAAAGTAATTAATTAATAGGCCTATGGGTATTTTCGTAATCTTCTATTTTTCTACTTAAAGTTGAAGTTGTAATTAATTGGGAATTTTTACGTTCTCCATGTAATTAACTGGGCGTTGTCCCTTAATGTAATCCGATATCAAAATTTCTTGACCACACTATTATATATTTATTAAAATTATTATGTATATTAATAAAACAAATAAATTATGATTAAAATTTAATCATAAGATTTCTTACTTAAACGGATAAATTATCAAAATAGTTTTTTTCAGTTTATTTAAAATACTTAAGATAAAATAGGTTAACATTTAAGAAAATTCTTTCATCTAATATTTAGATGATCCTACACTAATTATATTATCTTATGTTTTAAATTTACAAAAGTAACTAATGTATTAATTTAATGACATAATAATCAATGGATTAAAACATAAAACTAATCTCTTTAAAAAAAAATCGATGGCCTAGGATTTACTGTTCACCTTCTTCTTCAACCAAATGCTTATTTTGGCTGAGATGTTCTCTTGCATGGAATCATCTTCTCTTTAATTCTTATGAGTCTTGATTTACTTTTCCTATCATACCGTCTTTGTTTAATACTCTCTTTATATTGGAAGTCTCCCATTGTGGATCTTTTATCTGAATTACGGTCATCTTTTCTCTCTCCGGGCTTTTGTGTCACTTTACTGATACACAAAGCAAGTATAAAGATCTTTGTCTTTTCTGTGGGTTTATGTCTTATCGCCTTCTGACTTCATGCATGGCATCCTATTGGAGTTTCAATCATATTCAAATGGTTTTCTCGCACGCTTTCGTTAGTCGTGGAGTCTTACTGCAATTTGGTGTCTAACTGCAATTTGGTGTCTAACTCAACATTGCTTCACTAAAAGTCAACCTTTATTATTGCCTCTTTTTCTTCTTTACACTGTCAATATTATGATAAAGGTACTTCACTAGCCTTGTAAAGTCTTAGATCTTCCAATATTTTGCTTTTTATTCACATGTAAAAGAAAAAATAAAGAGATCGATGGCCTAGAAAAAGAAATTTTTTCAAATTTCTTCTCAAGCTTTAGTCTTAAAAGTTTGATGGCTTAAAAATAGAATCATGTTTTCCTCTGTTACAATGTTACACGGCGACGTCAGCTTTATGAAGTTTCAGTGAATTGATTGTATTCATCTTCTTTTGTTTAAGTATACTTCATCTTCGTCTTTAATTGTTGTTAATAATCGTTCTGTATTTGTTTTTTTGCATCTGATTTCATCAATTTGACTGCATGCTCTTCTTCCTCTGTCCTTTTTCGCCGCCACTTCCGAATTTCAATTATGAGGTTTTCTGGTTCGAGGATTTGATTAGGGGAGTTTAGTTATTTAGGTTTATATTCTACTTTTTAGTTTCTTCTTAAGATCAAGACTTATCAGGGTATTCAACCACCACTAATCAGTCTAAGAGCTCTTATAAGACTCTAAATCTCTTTGTTCTTTGGGTTATCAAGCACATGCAAATTGTAATCGGCAGGTTTAAATCAATTTTCTAGATTTATTTCATACTCTACAGCTTTGTCGGGTTAATTGAGCAGATCGGTGTCTATTAACTTGCAATTTTCTAATCTTGTTGATTTCCTTTTATTGGATGTAAACCTTTCTCCTTGGCCGGGAATGATAGATAATATGTTATTTTGGAACTGTCAAGGGGCTAGGGCACCCTTGACTAAAAAGTCTTTTAAAGCCCTCGTTAGTAAGAATAATTGCTCTTTTGTGTGTCTTTTCGAGACGAGGCTTCGTCGGAAAGATTTTAGTACTTGCTCGCATTTTAAGAATTCCAACAATTTTCATATAGTGGAACCTGGAGGAAGAGCTTATAGGTTTGGGGGTATCCTACTACTATGGAAAGATATGATGGGTATTTCTGTTAAATATGCTTGTTTTAATTATGTTTTAGTTGAAATTAAGGACTCTATCAGCTTTTCTTGGCATCTCATTTGTGTTTATGCGACTACTAATAATGAAGAGCGAGCTTTTTATGGCAAACCTTATCTAAGAAGATTAATCAACTTGATAAACCACGCATTATAATTGGAGACTTTAATGATATATCGAGATTTTCTGAGAAACAAGGACGTAAAATTGCTAATATGGATTGTATTCTTAAGTTTAATGATTTCATCAACAAAAATCATCTAGTTGATCTGCCTAGTAAAGGTTGTTTATTTACTTGGTCAAATAATCGGGGAGTTGAAGATAATGTCAAGGAAAGACTTGATAGAGCTTTAGCTTCAATTGATTGGTGCGCCAGTTTTCCTAATGCTTCACTTAGAATTCCACATGCGATTGGCTCGGATAATTCTCCATTAATCCTGTGTAGAGATACGAAAAAGGGTAAAATTAATAAATATTTTATGTTTGAATCAAGATGGTTGGAACATGAGCAATGTAAAGAAGTTATCCAGGAAAATTGGAAGTCGAAACAGATATGTGATAGTGTTGCTACTTTTTGTGATAAAAGAGATGCTACTTGTCTGGCACTTAATGGTTGGAGTAAAAAAGGTTTCTTTAATAATAGGAAAAGAATTCAGGAACTACAACAGGAGCTTACACTAATTATTAATGATAATATATCAGAAGAAAATAAATTGAAAGAAAAACATATTAAAGAAAATATTGAAGAATTATGGCGAATTGGAGAAATGTATTGGGAAGATAGGGCTAGAGATCTAGCTATTACAAAGGGGGATAAAAACACGAGATATTTTTTTGCAAAGACAATGAAGAGGAGGAAAGTGAACAGAATTTGTGCTATTAAAAATAAAGAGGATAACTGGATTGAAGAACCTTCTAATATTAATAAAACTATTCAAGATTATTATATAAATCTATTTAAAAATAAAGGTACGTCAGATCCTAATGATATTACTCAACATGTTCCATGTAAAATAACTTTTGAGATGAATGAAGCTTTGGTTAAGTCACCGAGTATTGAGGAAATTAAAAATGGTGCTTTTAGTATGTCGGGAAGGAAAGCTCCAGGGCCAGATGGTCTTCCTGAGAAGTTTTATCATGAGTTATGGGAGATAATTAGTGAAGATATTATTAAAACTATCAGGGATTTTTTCGACAATAATATGGATATTAGTAAAATAAATGACTCTGTGATTACATTAATACCTAAAGGGAACTCACAGGAATCGGTGGAAGATTATAGGCCTATTTCATGTGCTAACCTTTGCTACAAAATCATTAGTAAAATTATGGCTTCAAGATTACAAATTTTTATGGATTAAATTATCTCGCCAACACAATCGGTATTCGTTAAGGGCCGAAGCATCCAACATAACATTATTATAGCACACGAAATTTCTTACTTTTTAAACACCAAAAGGAGTTCAAAGAAATACTATGGTGCGGTTAAAATTGATATGGAGAAAGCATATGATCAGGTTAATTGGGATTTTCTTTGTAAAACTTTGAAGGCTCTGGGATTCTGTAAAAAATGGATTGATTGGGTAAGAGATTGTATATCATCTGTCTGTTTTCAAGTCAAAGTTAATGGTCAGAGATTTAGGAAATTTAAACCAGAGCAAGGTCTTAGACAAGGGGAACCACTATCACCGTTGCTCTTTTCTCTCCTTACTGAGAGTTTGATTAGTTTAATTGATTTCCACTGCAGAGAAGACTCACTTCAAGGTATACAAATTATGAGGAACTGTCCTAGATTGACTCATCTTCAATTTGCAGACGATGCCTTATTTTTTATCAATCTTAATCAAAGTGAAGTTGAAGTTTTTAAAAATTTGATTACGGAATATTGTAAGGCGTCGGGGCAAAGAGTTAATCTTAATAAATCTGCGATTCTTTTCTGCAAAAATACGCCCGAAATTATGAAGGAAGTGTTTTCAAGTTTACTTAATATTAGAAGTACTAATGATCTCGGAAAATATCTTGGATTACCGTTAACGCTCAAAAGGGCTAAAAGTGAAAATCTTAATTATATTAAAGATTGATTACTGTCTAAATCAGCTAGCTGGATCTCATCAATTTTATCTGAAGGAGGTAAGGAAGTTCTTATCAAAGCAGTTTTACAAGTCATTCCAAATTATGCTATGTCTATTTTAGATTTTCCTATGACACTATGCAAAAAATTATCGAGTATTGTCGCGAATTTTTGGTGGGACATTGGGTCAATTGGAAAAGAATGTCAAGATCTAAGAAGATTGGGGGTTTAGGGTTTAGAGAATTTTATAAAATGAACCACGCAATGTTAGCTAACCAAGCTTGGAGACTGCTTAATAATCCCGATTCATTTGCTTACAAAATTCTTAAAACTATCTATTTCCATAATTCTAATATGATTGATGCAAAATTGAGTAAACGAAGATCTTGGAGTTGGGCAAATATTTTTAAAGGGCTACAATTTTTAAAGAAGCACATGATATGGCAAGTGGGGAATGGGAAGAGTACGAATATATGGAATCATTGTTGGATTGGTAAAGGTATCTTTCTTCAAAAACCTAATAACTGCTCAATTAGTTTTGTGCATGAATTGTTTAATAAATCAGGGTTGGGGTGGAATAACGAGTTATTAAATCAATATTTTTCAAAAGAAGTGGGTGATTATATCAAAAAAATTCCGAGATGTATGATTGATGACAAAGATGCATTGAGATGGCCATATAGTAAGAATGGAGAATACTCCACTAAATCAGGTTATCATATTTTAGTTAATGAAGAAATGGCTCAAGAGACGCAATCATCTAATGCGGGAGATAGTATAGATAACGACATTTGGGATATAATCTGAAAAAATAATATACCATCAATCATTAAAAAATTATGTTGGAGAATTTGCAATAATGCTTTATCGATTAAAAACAATCTAAAGGAAAGAAAGTGTGTTAATAATGGGATATGTGAATGGTCTGAACTAAAGGAAGAAAATATCGTGCATTAATTCTTGAAATGTCCTTCTAGCATTGAGGTATGGGCTTTATCATCATTACAAGTTAAGATTGATCAAAATTTTATGGGTACGTTTGCTGAATGGTTTAAACAAATCATTGATGGTTATAGTAAAAATGGTTGGGAGAAAAATAAGGTGATTGCATACGTGATGATAATTTTATGGAACATATGGAAAGAAAGAATGAAATGCTTTCACGAAGGAACTAAATGGAATGGTAATAATATCCTAAATAAGTCGAGGGATTTAATGTCGAGACTCTTTAGACCATGCATGATTTTGGAAAAAACGGAAAATAAAAATAAAAAGAAGGATACGAGTGAAAGTAATGAAAAAGACAATCCTATGATAATGGATGAAGCTTAAATTATTTGGATGAGTGAAGGACTTATCTTTTATTGCTTTGAATGATTATCTAGTGAACTTGTGTAATACTTATAAATAACTTCTCTTTGTATATTTTCATTGAAAAAAAAAAATAAATGACCGAGATATAAATATTGAACTATTCAATATTCAATGAAATTTTATCCAAATATTTATCAGAAATTTAATAATCTTAAAGTACGCTGTCGTACAAAATTAGTATATTTTAAAAGACCATGTGTTTGGGGTGGTTATTTTTTTTGTTAGGTAACTGTTGTATAAATATGGAAAAAGAAAGTAGGTATATTGAACATTTATTAGAAATATAATAATGTATAGTAAGTTATCTCGTACAAGATTAGTATGGTCTTGAAAGACCATTTCTTTTGGGTGGTTATTTTAGAAGGGGATGAATAGGATGACGAGGCGATTACGTGGAGATCCATATTCTAAATTTTCATTTCCTGTGATATGACCAATTAATGATTTCATTACATACTCCATTTGCCACAAGCAAAGGAGTACAAAAGTAGGCAGAAAGCTGCACGTCTTTTCTTCATCTTCTCTCTCATCATCAGATAGTAATACTCTGCTTCTGTGACTCGTAACTCGTGACTCTAGAGTATCTCACCAAGAAACCATCACCTACCACAATTTCTTCGATCTTCAGGTTTATTTTCCATCATTTTTTCTTGTAATATAATTCTTCAATTACAGTAGTCTTTATTTTGTTATAAATCAGGTTAACTGTTGCACGTCACCCTTTTTTTTTGTTAGAAATTGCACGTTACTCATTCTCGATTCCTTTTTATGTTTTAGACCTTGTATCTAATGGTATATACTTTGTATTTCTTAATTCTTTACGTTTGTTTTTACATAAAGGGAAAATCTAATAATTTCTCATTCCTTGTTTGATAATTTTGAAAAGGAAAACCATATATTTATCATCTTCGAATCAAAATTTAAATGCTTGTGTGCATATAGAGATATGGATTCAAGTATTTCTCTACACCTTTATATACTTTTCCGCAAATTGCACTATATATCCTTATATTATGCAAAAATTGCAATATATGTCCCTATGTTAAGTTTTGGGTGATAGACCTAAAAGGTTTAGAAAATAATGTCATAAAAGGTCTGGATTCCTGATGGGTTTTATAGGTAAATCCAGACCTTTTTATAAGCAAATTCTGATGAGTTGGTCATTATTTAAATTTATGATTTTTCATTTGCAAATGTTTAAAAACAAATTTAATAAAAATCATTTTTGCAGAGTGGATAAGATGAAGAACATTGGGAAGATGGGCATCCGTTGTATGCAGACACTGAGTGGTGCAAAAGTTCCCAAGGACTTGCTGGAGAAGGGACAGAGCCGTGTCATAGAGGCATCTCTGACTCTTATTCGTGAAAGGGCAAAGCTCAAGGTATTGTATAAGTGATTATTTGCGTAACATAAGGACTAATTGTACAATAAATATGATTAATTTGGTGATGGTTTTATCAGGGGGAGCTAATCAGAGCTCTGGGTGGAGCTGAAGCGTCAGCATCTATGCTTGGAGTTCCTTTAGGACATAACTCTTCATTTCTCCAAGGTCCTGCATTTGCTCCTCCTCGTATAAGAGAAGCTATTTGGTGTGGTAGTACAAATTCCACTACTGAAGAAGGAAAAGAACTAAAAGATCCACGTGTCTTAACTGATGTTGGTGATGTACCAGTCCAGGAGATACGAGATTCTGGTGTAGATGATGACAGATTGATGGATATCATAAGTGAATCCGTCAAGTTTGTTATGAATGAGGTTAGTTAGTTAGTTAATTATATCTCAGTTTCTTCTTTAGTCCTCTAGTAAGTTATAATTTTATGTTTCTTTTCAGGCACCACTGCGTCCTTTAGTGTTGGGAGGTGATCATTCTATAACATATCCCGTAGTAAGAGCTGTATCTGAGAAGCTTGGAGGACCGATAGATATTCTTCATTTCGATGCACATCCTGATATCTACCATTCATTCGAGGGTAACAAATATTCACATGCATCATCATTTGCCCGAATCATGGAAGGTGGATATGCTCGACGCCTCTTGCAAGTGGGAATCAGATCAATAAACAAAGAAGGTCGTGAACAAGGAAAAAAATTTGGTGTTGAGCAATATGAGATGCGAACATTTTCCAAGTATCGTGATCATCTGGAGAATTTGGTACAGTCACATTCATATCTTGTATTTCTCATGTTAGTGTAAGTAATTAATTAATCATGGTGATTTTGTTTTTGGATAGAAACTTGGTGAAGGAGTAAAGGGAGTGTATGTTTCGATAGATGTGGATAGTCTTGATCCGGCATTTGCGCCAGGTGTATCTCACATTGAACCAGGAGGTTTATCATTCCGTGATGTTCTCAACATACTTCACAATCTTCAAGGGGATATTGTTGGTGCTGATGTGGTTGAACTCAATCCACAACGTGATACTGTTGATGGGATGACTGCTATGGTTGCTGCTAAGCTTGTAAGAGAACTCGCTGCAAAGATATCAAAATAAGCACCAACCAGGAATATCTTAGGAATTTTAAATAATTATCTACTGTTAAAGCTACTTTTTTTAATCTACCACACTCAGATTTTGGATAATTTTGAGTTTATTCTGAAAGGACTTTTTATGTTATTCTCTTGTTCATCTTTTTTTTTTTTTTTATCATAAACTTGAATTTACGAGATATGTGAATCTTTGAAAACGATGATAAGTTGAGAAAACCAACCTAACACAAGCAAAGTGGAGATTATCCACCCTTCCTTTTGATTTGGGCTATGAAATGGTGCCATCTAGTACTATGTTAACAAAATAACCTAAGACTAGTGCCATAACTGACTAAAAGGTATCTCAACTGTGCTTGTTGATTCCACTGCATATTCACTTAATATTCAGAATTTTGATTTTATTGAAAATATCTAGGTATCCCGATGAAGTACACAAGATCAAGAGCTTATGCATATGCTTAACCCTTGACAACTCCAAACATTACAATTCATATGGCTATCTCAAAATGCTTAGTATTTCCTATTTAAGATGGTATAGAGGGATTTTTCCCCACAATGGGTTTGCTTAAGGGATCTGTCAATATCAATGGACATATTTACCAAGTTTATATCAGTGATAGAATTTATGGTAGTTTGAGTTGATGATGTTGAGGCTACTATCATAGATGAGTTGGATGGATTACCCATAGAATGAGAATTCTAATCGAGAAGCAGAGGACTCTTTCTTAAGAGTTATTATAGCTTTGATTCCATTTTTCCAAAGCTCACTCTCAATGTAGAAAAATCTGGAGATTAGGGAAAGTTACTACCAGAGGATTTTAAGTTTTCAGAACTAAAGAAGGGTTGAGAGCTTTTATCAGAGAGTTATTCTTCTCTATCAAAATTTCTTTTGAATCCAATTGAAATAATAAATTCCAAAAACTGTATTGTTGTTTAGCAGTTCGCACCAAAAAAAAAAGATTACTGCATCTTGAGATCCAATATTTAGATTGAAATGTAGAAAACATTACAGAATTTGTATATTTTGATGGACATGTTTTTTGGACAAAAGATACATAACTAAAGTCAAATTCAAATTTTGCTCTAGATGAGTTAGTTTTACATTTCGGTTATACATGGTCTTAACTCCTCTTGAGAATTTTAGGTTGAGTAGTTTTAACTGATCTAGTTAGATGTATTTTAATCAATTTAATCTTAAAAACTATGTGATTACAAATAAAACACTCAGCTGGTTTGTATTGGACTATTGGACTTTAATCCACGATAAGGTATCTTAGATTCGTCTTTGACAAAAAAATTGCCTAAAAGACGGGAGTTGTATTCATATGAAACTTATAATATGGTTAAATCATGTAGCAGACCCTAAGGCGAATTAAATGTATGTAGTCAATAGGTGTGCATAGAGTGAGGTATTATGAGATAAAAGTGAATTTAAATGTAGAATTATCCAGAAAAATATATAACATTCACTGTATTCCATTTCAAGTATTACATTCTTGCCTTTACCTTCTAAAGTTGTATGTGGGAGAGATAACACAAAGTTCATGGTACAGCTCCGACCTGATCATTTCTTACGATTCGTTTCTCTCTTTGGACACGCTTGTACCACTTGGCACACATTAGAAACAACATAAGATCAAATGCGATTATAGCCGCGGATAAGAAGAAAAATCTATCCATATGACCTTCATTTAAATTTGCAGATATCCAACCTGGTTTTCCATCTTTTGATGTTATCTTCATCACCACCGTTAATAATATGCTGCATAAATACCCACCCAATGCTGAAGAAGACATGGACAAACCTATCCCAATGCTCTTCAACCCTTCCGGTATTTCCGATGAAAAAAACTCCCATTGAGCAACATACATGAACGCTTCTGCAATACCTACAAGCACGTATTGTGGTGTTTGCCAGAATATACTTAAAGAACTCGTTTCTTTTCCATCATGATAAGCATATCTTAATCTATGTTGCTCGACTAATCCAGCAGTTGTCATGCCTATGATAGAAATAACCAATCCGATTCCTATTCTGTGAAGCTCGTTTGGGAGATTCGGCTTTCTTTTAGTTAATTTCACGTATAACGGAAGGAGAAGATTATCGTAGCATATGATGAACGTTGATGTACTTATGATATCGAAAGCAGTCATACTTGCTGGAGGGATGTGGAAATTAGAGATTTTTGTGTTCATAGCAGCTCCTTGCTCCACGAAAAGTGAAAGGACTTGAACAAAAACTAGAGAGCCTATAATAGTGCATACCCATATTGGGAGAAGCCTTATTACACATTTAACTTCTTCCACTTGTGTAACCGTGCAGATACGCCACGGGTTTGAAGTTTGTGTTTTGTCGGGTAACATTATCATGTCCGATGGGGTCAAAACAGCTGCTCGATCAAGAAACCTGGAGTCAAGAATCAAGAATCAAGAGTGTATTTTGTTTAAACAAAAGTAAAATATTGGGAATTGCCTCGAACACACATACCTGAAGTCATCTGTATGTAATATTCTCCTTATATTGTCTTTCTCATGGACTTCATAGAGAATATCTCCATTTGATGGTACTCTTAATTTAACTTTTCTTATCGAAGCGACGATAACTTGACAAAACCTAGTGATGGGGTTTCCAGATGGCCTAAAATGGCGATATCTACACGTTCCTCTCAAAAGAAAAACCAGTGCAACAAAGCCACAAGAGGTAGATATCCAAAAGGCCAACACCCATTTTCCTAAGCTTTCAAGATAAACCAATATAGTTTCCGCCATTAACGATCCGAGATTCCATGCAACATAAAAGTAGCTGAAGAACTTAGTTTTTGAATGACTTTCGTTAGGGTCTTCTTCATCAAATTGGTCTGCACCTAGTGTAGCAAGTGCTGGTTCGATCGACCCACTTCCTATGGCTAGTAAGTAGATAGAGATGTAGAAAATCGCAACCCCCATTGGAGATTGAGGGTTGCATGTTTTTCCTATTGTCCCACAATCTTTTGGTTCTAGTAGGATTTCTTGAGTTGAAAGAGACAACATAATCATAGCCTGTGAAATTCATAATCAAAAAAATAAGTATATTTGTGAGCCACTCGGTCTTTAGATACAGAAAAAGTTAGTACTCACAACGACCAAAACAGCTTCAAAGACGGCACATGTCAAGAATCTTCCGAAATAGGAATCGCTGAGAATTGCACCGAGTAGAGTGCAAAGATTAAGGGTTCCCATCCATGTGCTGAAATTATTTGCAGCATTGGCATTTGATTGTCTGAGGACAGATTTTGAGAAGAGAACCATATTTACTTCCACACCAGTAAATGCTAGTGCAGCTAATCCTTCACTCACTGGTTCAACCAAATCAACAAAACGTATAATTAACCGATAAGGGGGTAATTAAGGAATCAAGAATGATTCTATGAATTGAGAGATGCTTATTCGGGGATATACCTAGCAACAAGTAGCCAGAATTCCATCCTCCAGTTTTCTTCTTGTGAGCAGGTTTTCCATAGTAATCCAGGGTTCCATCTTTGGTGAAAGCATGATCTCCATGTTTATCCATTTCCTGCAATACAGAAAATAACATAACTTGTTACATTCTATAGTGTACAATAGAATTCACAATATAAGTTCTTTTTTTCTTTTTTGGGTGGGAAATCATTACTTGAACCACGTTTTTATTTTAAATATCCATTAAATAAATCTGTAAGGTCCCTTATAGGAGGAGCTCGCCGCAATTAGTCAGTTAAATAAACAAATAGAGAAAGATTCAATAAATTAGAGGGACTAAAATTGTAAATTTTTCTTGAAAGTAAGTGCCAAGGAAAGTTCACCGTCTATTTCATCTCATTGACTACTTTTTGTTGGATTTCAGTCAGATTTCTTATCATTGATTGGTTTACTTAATTATCAGATTACAATTATTGTGCATTGTAAATAGAGTCAATCAATATTGGACAGTCTTCATTTAACACTATAATTTCATTTATTACGTCATTTGATTAAACAAATAATTTAAGAAAGACATCAACCTAATTAAATTTTCTTTTAGTCCTTACTATGTTTCCATGATAACCCCTTTCGTGAGATATAACTTGTTTCGGGGTATCAAGAAAATTCTGTTCAATTCAGTTCACAAAATGTTTCTAGTAAATTCTGAATTCCTGATCTAACAAGTAAACTTATTTATATCTAATTAAGCTACACGTTTTATTTACGAGGTTGGATTATTAAGAACGGTTGGCCACTTAAAGTTTTGGAGGCTTGATTATCCATACCACTAGGAGCGATGAATGAAGCATGAAATATAAAGTTATTTAAACATAATGAGAAGTCGTAGTAAATCTTTAGTTGTCTAGCATGAGCGTTGCAAATTAATTGGAGAAACATAATCTAGACCAAAAAACTAAAGCATGATAATTATGGAGTTGAAACACAAATATTATATGATCATTGATGTTTTATACTCATCATAATTAATTATAGACTACTTTCATAACACCAATATAAAAAAAGGAAAAGGAAACAAGGAAAAGATAAAAAGTACATTAAACAATTAGAGCATAATTATAAAAACTAAAGAAAGAAAATAGTAATGCGGACGCGTGATGTATCAATAGAAAATCCCTCTTTATTACTCACTTAGAAGATGGCTGATCCTGATAATACACTACTACAGTGCGTAGCGACGAGTTTTTTAGTGACGATATTTTAGTCATTAGCGACAAAATATTATCAGCAACAATAAAACTCGTCGTAAACACGCTTTTATTTTAGCGACGCCGCAATTTTAACGTTAATTGTTAAAAAGTAGTTGCTATTCTTTGTAATTATATTTTGTTATTTTAAGTTTGAAAATGTAGTCGCGAAAGACTTAATTTAGTAGCGACGACTTTTGTCGTCGCTATTAAGTGTAAATAACGACGACACTGTACTAAGTTGCGACGACCTTTATCGTCGCTAAAGAGGGTAGCGTATTAATGGCAGATTGCAGGATTTTCAGAACTAAAAATAACATCCAAAAAGAATTTCTCCCACTTACTCTGAAAACCCTAACTACCTTTTGCTCTAATCTTGATTACTTGTTTCTCCACTTCATCTTACACCATTCCCGGGTCAATATTCAACGTGGGGCATGCTCAATCATCAATTTCTCCATCCAATACTAGGTATTTTCCTAATATTTAAACTTTTTAAGATTTGATTTATTTGATTATAATTGTGCATTACTTGCTATATGATTTGATTAGGTTAATAAATACTTGTTTTACGATTGTCTTTTTGATTTGTATGGTGTAAAATATGCATGTCTTTTTTTGTAGTTGTTTGGTTATATCAAATTGTTATTAAAAGATGGCTTCAGGTATTGATAAGAGTTGGATTAAATCGAGTAATTATCTTACGGAGGAATATATTGATGGTTTAGAAGAATTTAGCGCTTTTCTTGAAAAATAAGATGGTTTTAATGGTTATATGTTTTGCTCGTATAATCAATGTTCGAATAATCGACGAGATGTCACACAAAAGGTTAGGGGTCGCCTTCTACAGTTCATTTTATGTCCACGTATGAGGTTTGGACAAAACAAAGTGAAAATTTAGAAAATCTTGAAGAATTCCCGAAGAAAATTTAGATAATGAAATGCTGAATGTGTATGACGGTTTAAGACTCACTTACGATGATGGTTGTCATTCGGGTGATACCGAAATGAGAGACGCGCATCAAACAAGACGTGTGAGTTTTAAAGCTTTGTTCGAGGAATTGGAGACCGAATCATACCCTGGATCTACAGTGATGAGTTCCTTGAATATCATTGTCAAGCTAATGCACATAAAGGTGAAGAACAAGTTGACTAACACATCTTTCACCGAGCTCTTGGAATTGGTGGATCGTGTTTTGTCCAAACCTCACAATTTGCCTGGCTCTTACGAGAAATGCAACAAAAAGTCGAAAAGTATGGGTATGTGGCACATTACGATTGATGTTTGCTTGAATGATTGTGCCCTTTATTACAAGGAGAATGAATTTCTCGACAAGTGTCCAGTATGTAGTGCATCTAGATGGGATCCGAAAAAGGGTAGGAAAGTACCGCATAAAAACTCTGTTTTTTTTTCGATTGCGCCGAAGTTGCAGCGACTATATGCTTCGAATCACACCGCCAAAGACATATCTGGCTCCATACTAGAAAGAGTAACAATATAGATGTGTTACGCCATCTTGTTGATGGTGATAGCTGGAAAAGATTTGTAGAGTTACATCTTGAGTTTGATAATGAACCTCGTAATGTATATTTGGGCCTGGGTATTGATGGTTTTTGGTTGTTCTCTATGCAGAAGAACTCATATAACATGTGGTCAATTATACTGACTGTCTACAACTTGTCACCGTGGGTATGCATGAGGGAAACCATATTTTAGCATTGTTTGTTGATTTCGGATCCGCGTTCACCCGGTAAGGACATGGATGTCTTTCTCTGCCCTGTTATAGATGAGTTGGACATGTTGTGGGAAACATGTATCCTTACGTATGATGCTCATACAAATCAAGAGTTTACAATGAAAGTTTGTTTGTTGTCTACGACTAATTGATTAACCCGCTAGGTCATACACGTCAGGGTGGCAAGGTCAAGGTTACTTAGCGTGCCTAGAATGCATGGATTCTACTCCGTCGAAGAAGGTAAAAAAAGGGGTAGTTTATTTTGATCACAGGCGATGGTTACCTATGAGACATCGGTTTAAAAAAGACAAAATTTTAAACTCGAGTACCGAGATGAGGGCCCCCCAAGAAAGCATAGTCCGGCCGATATTCAGACATAGTTAAATGGGTTGACGATTGTGTTTCCCGGTAAACACAAGGATTTTAGGGACAAGACGACGAATAAAACTGGTCCTCGTGTGTTCAATTGGAAGAAAAGGAGTATTTTTATCACTTACCTTATTGGTCAAAAAAATTATTAAAACATAACATCGATGTTATGCATTGCGAGAGGAATGTGTGCGATAGTTTGCTCGGTACAGTTGTAGGCCTTGATGGGAAAATAAAAAAAGATAACGTGAAAGCAAGAATGGATCTTAAAGATATAGGCATCAGGAAATATTTGTGGTTGTTCTCAAGAGGAGGTAACACGATACTAAAGTGAGCAAAGTATACATTGACAACGGATAAGCGAAAAGTATTTCTTGATTGGTTGGAAGCACAGAAGTTTACTTATGGTGTCACGTCTAGTTTGATAAATAATGTTCAAAATGATACGGAAAAGATCATTGGAATGAAATCTCATGACATTCACGTAATGACGCGGTACCTTTTCGAGGCTAGTGTCCCCGGGCTTATAGATGATAAGTCGATTAGCGATGCAATTATTGGGTTAGCTAACGTGTTCAGAGTTGTTTGTAACAAGAATCTCGGTAGGAAAGAGTTGGAATCCAGTAAGGCATGAGTGGTTGAAGTGATGTGCAAACTATAAATGATTTTTCCTCCCGTTTTTTTTGATATAATGATCCACCTGGTGATACACTTATACGACGAACCATTATTAGGTGGCCCGGTTCAAATGCGGTGGATGTACCCATTTGAAAGGTATTTGAAAAAGTCAAAAGAGTAAATTCGAAACCCGGCTAGGCCAGAGGGTTCAATCTCTGAGGGTTACGTGGTGGAAGAGAAGTTGACATTCATAACACGTTATCTTCAAGAAGAAAAAACGAAGTTCAACGATCCTGGTAGATGTAATGAGCCACTACCCAAACCAAAAGAGTTATCTGTTTTTAAGAGTTAGTGTAGTCCAGTTGGTAAAAATGAGTTTGGTCATTTACCACATAAAGAGATCAACTGGGATATTTTGCTTAATTGCACGAGATCCGACGATACATGGCGTAAGTAACAATAAATTATTTTTTTGAATGTAAATTACTTTTTAATTTTTTCTTAAAATGTAGTGAATACAAATCCATGCTATCGGACCCTGTTAATTGCTATAGATAAGATGTACCGACAAACGTTTAAAGGGTGATTTTGGATAAGGTATGTAATATACATTTTTTAAAATAATACACAATTCTGACAAAAAAAAAATAATACACAATTATTTTCAAAGTTATAATTCTTATTTTGTTTGGTAGATTTATGCAATGGACAAGGCTGGTGATGCATTACCTACCCCTGAGATAATGTCCTCGACGAGCATGTCTCATGGTCCAGTTCATAGATACGATTCATGTGTTGTGAACGGTGTCAAATGGGTTACTCGTGAAAAGGGAGAAAAAAGAGTGACTCAGGATTACGGAGTATATACCATATATGATGGGGTACCGTTTTACGATGAATTAGTCAACATCTTAGAGGTTACCTTCAATGGTGGTTGTTCAGTTGTGTTATTCGAGTGTAAGTGGTAAATGTGAGGAAGGAACATGGGTAACCTTTATCAACACATCTATTTCTTTTTAGGGATGAACCATACATTATAGCAACGCAAGCCAAAAAAGTGTTTTACATTGACGAGATTAATGAAAGGAAATCAATGAAAGGGTGTAAAGCCATTTGAGATATTAATAATCAGCATGGATAAAGTCTCGAGTTATGGGGTGCGGAATCACTATCTACTGACAACGATCGTATCAAGATTCCTTTGGTGAACACTGAGACAGATTACTCACAACTAAACTTGACATTTGGTGAGGAGGTCGAGTTTGACCCATCTCATTTGCCGATTGATATAGTTATTGATGAAGACGAGAAGATATTTGATGACACATGGGACGAGTATGCAGATGAATAATTAGAGGAACAAATACTCGTTGAAAGTGATGAGGAACCTTTAAACATTAGTGGATACGAAACTGATTAGTGACATACTTTATTTGTTTTATGTTGATGTCTCCTCATTTGTGATAGATTTATATTAAGATGAGACATCATTTTTAGTGTTTTAGAAGTCAATAATGTCGATTTTCTTGAGTTTTAGTGCACTTTCCTGTTTTGTGTCTTGATTTGTAGAAATAATGTTTTTAGAGCATATTGGGTTTAATTGTTTATTTAGTGTGTAGCTTTAAAGATAATTATGGAGTTTAATTAGAGTCCAAGTCAAAGACAACAACTTATGGAAGGAGATATGCATGGTAATTGGAGATAAGGAAAGAATTGCTAAAAAGATGGAAAAGGAAAAGCTGCCTAAATCTGGGATTCTGCAAAGATAGGCGTTTTTACCTAATAAAGAGGCCGAATTTGGTAGATTACTCCTAAAGGGCGTAGGAAATTCTGTTGCGATTCTTTTGGTATCTTGTGGAGCAAAATCGGACCAATAATAAAGAAGTTATGACCAAAACAACGCAGCAGTGTTTATCTTTATTTCCATACGAATTTGAGTTGGGCTAGAAGTCCATTACCTTAACTCTTCCTCAAGAAAACGAATTAGGTCTTCTAAACACCTATAAATACACCCTTATATCACTTGTAAATCATCCTTGCCTCATAGTAATTAGTTCTTAAGGTTTTATTCTTCCAGTTTATTGTAGAGAGCAAGATGATGTCTTTTATTATTTCTTTTAGTTTATTTCCTTCAGGTATGAACTAAACCTCCCATAGCTTGGGTTTTGCATATGTATAATCTATGAATTCTAATTCTTCTATCTAAGTTTCTTTGGGAATTATATGTTTTAATCTGATATTAGCTTCTTACTTTATATTTGCTTATGTGTTTTGATTTATTGTCTTTCCTAGAATTGATCACTTTAGGATTGTTTTAAGAGTAGTTAGATGTTCTCCTTGACAGGGTGTTTAACTATTGAACCACCACATAATGTCTAGTGTCGATAGCAGTTCTGACAAAACATACTTCTAACTAGATAGTCATTAAGGTTTGTTTTAACCACAGTATCACCAAGACTTGCAGTATTTGCTTAGGGCCTTAGTGGCGTTTGATAACCCTATTTTAAATCACTTCTTGGTTGTGACGTAGCCCCCTTAGTCGCTCTCAAGGTCTAAGGTAGTGGAATTTAGAATCCTGACTAAGTATTACCAAGAGCTAATATTCTCCCTTATGAACTAGATCTATAGATAGAATTAGAAGGATTAGTGCATACTAGCAAAACCTAAGCTATACTTCTCATCTCATATTCTTAATCTTTTACTTTATTGTCTTTATTTTCTTAGTTTTAATTTAGTTTTAATTCATAAATTCGAAAAACCAAATATTTAATTTTCTGTTTTCTAATTATTTACTTTTACTCGTTATCTGTTCCTACGCGTTTAACACACTTAAGTCCCTGAGAACGAACTCTACTTATCATTAAAACTTGCATACGTCCTGTAATACTTGCAGTACTGTGCCTGTCTAGGGTGAGAGTGCATAGTTTTCCATACTTAAATTGATCTTATTTTTATCACACCCTAGGCGACACCAAGTTTTTGGCGCCGCTGCCGGGGACTTGTGTCTCGTTAGCGTGTGGGTTATCTATTTCGAGTTTTAGTTTTTAATTAGTTTTTACTTTTCAGTTTTAGTTTAGTTTTAGTTTTTATTTTTCCAGATTTACGCTTTGGTTTGCTTTAGTCCTTTTCAGGTTTTCACAGTGTTTAATTCTTGGCCTCCCTTACCGGAGCCTGAGAGGAGCTTCAGAGCTTATAACAAAAGAATTCGTAAGGAAAGAGCCTTGAGAAGAACTATGGCAGACATTCAAGACAATGATCCGGAGTTAGTTTACTTTGCACCAGGAGGACCTCCTGCGTTTGTTCCACCTGGTGTACAACTGCCAGTAGGAGAAGGTAATGGGCAGAATAATCAACAAAACCGAGTTGAACAAGATCTACCTGGCCTTAACATACCATTCCATGTTCAACCCATCGGTTACCGCCCTCCTGAGATTCCGAATATCAAATTTAGACCCGATCCGGGTATGCTTAGTCAATTTCAAAGTTTCGGACTCTATACTGGTACTGCAATTCAAGATCCGGTAAAAGCGATTCAGAAGTTTATGCAGATTTGTGATGCCTACATTACTCCTGGCATTACACGCGAGCAACTGTATTGTCATATGTTTTCGTTTTTCTTGACCGGAAGAGCTAGCGATTGGCTAGAAAGACAACCACATGGAACCATTCACTCTTGGAGAGAGCTTCAAGCCGCATTCTTTAACCGATTTTATCCGAAGAGCATGAGACTTAAAGATCAAACCGAGCTTGCAAGATTTTCTCAAGAAGATGGAGAAACAGTGGGAGAAGCATGGACAAGGTTTCAACAAAAATTAGCTAGATGTCCGCTCCATGGTTATACACCTGCTCTACAACTTGCTATATTCTATGAAGGTCTTGATGACAAGGGTAGAGACAAGGTGGATAACATTGGAAAGGGTAATTTTGTGTCCATGAATCACAATGAAGCTTCCGAGGTGTTAGAAAATATTATGGAACAAGAAAGAAGTTGGCCTTCAACGCGAGCTTCTGCAGCAAAGACCCGAGGAACGCTTCGTTTAGATGCAGAAACCGCGAACTCAGCTCAAATATCCTCGTTAGAAAATCAAATCAAGGAGCTGAGAATCGCGATGGAGAAGAATTTAGCTGCTACAAAGGTAGTTCAAGAGGCACAAGGTTGTCAACAATGTGGAGTTAACGATCATTCATGGGAAGAGTGTGAATCAAATCCGCAATCTGTTTACTTCATATCTAACCGATGGGGCAACCGCAACCATCCGGGTATGCAGTATTCAAATCCACAAGGGGCCGCTAATCCTAGTCAATATCAATCGCGACCCCAGAACAACTCTTACCAACAGAGAGGTCAGTACCAAAACCAATATCAGAATCGACCTACTCCTCCACAACAACCTGCTCAAGACGCCTATACCGATACTTTAGACCAAAAAGCTTTACCTCAGTATCCGCAAGAAGGATCTATGGACAATACACAGATAGTACAAGCTCTAGAACGTTTGAACACCACTGTAAACGCTCAAGAAGAAAAGGTCAGAGGACACGATGCCATACTTCAGATGCTAAATACTCAATTAGCCCAAATAAACAAGCATCTAACAGAACAAAAGGAAGTAAAGGCAATCGAAGGAGGTGAAAACAATGTTGTGTTCGAAGCTTGCAAGGCTATATGCCTTGAAATCGAAAAAGAAAAGGAGGAAGCACCACATGCTGCCATTAGTGCCGTGGAAGTTCCCAGTATTGAAGAAGAGCCAACCGAGTCTAACCCTGAGGAGTCCGACTGTCTAGAAGTTTATCATCTGGAAAGCGATGAAGAGAGAGACGAGTTCATAGAGCTACTGAAAAAGGTGCAAGAGGAGATGCGATCGATGGTAGAGTATGCAGCGGAGTTAGCGAGAGAGAAAGAGGAAGAAGCCTCAAAAGAAGAATCGAAAGAAGAAGTGGCACCTGCTGTGCTAAAGGAGAAAGAAGAAGAGAAGGTGGAATCGCCACCTAGTGTTCAACCAGTGTCATCAACCATTCCTGATACAATTCCTAAAGATGACACTGTTCTCAAGACATTTGTAGAGGCGTACCAACCTGAAAATATCAACGCCCAAATGCTTGAGATTGCGAAGAGAGGACTTACACCGCAACAAGTTTTTACGCAAGTTATTCCTGAGAAAGAAGAGAGTGTAGAGATCCCGAGAGAGAACCTGAGGGTTTCGAGAAGAAGTGAGAAAGAGCTACCGACTAAGCTTAAAGATCCGGGAAGTTTTAACCTTCCTATTCAATTACATGGTAGGCTCAAAGTGAAAGCAATGTACGATGTGGGTTCTGGTGTGAATCTTATGCCTAAGTCCGTGTTCGAGAGACTTGGACTTCAAAAATCAGAGAAAACTCCAGTGAAGTTGCAGTTTGCTGACAACTCAGTGAAGAGGACGTGGGGAACAGTGGAGGACGTCTTAGTCCGTGCAGGTAATATCGCCATCCCTACTGACTTTGTTATTCTTGAGTTTGATGCAGATAAGCAGGTTCCGATCATACTTGGACGGCCTTTCATGGCCACAAGTCAAAGTGTGATCAACTTCCAAGATGGGACCATCACCCTTCATGCTAAAAATGTATCCGAGACCTTCTATGTCTTGGGTAAGAAACCGAGGAAGTTGGATCCCACCGTACCTATCATCCACAGCCTTTCACATCACAAAGTCCCTCCTGAGGAGATCCACTTAAAACCTGTGGATACTGAGCCAAACATTGAGTTTGGGGTTGGCCATGAAGTCCTATGGAAAGCCCACAAACGCGAGAACAGGCCACGAAGTTTCAAAGACTCGTGGATGGGACCATTCATTGTCACTAAAGTTGTTTCAGCCAAGGTGATAGAAATTCGCCCCAAAACTGGGGTCAAGCGCAGATTAGTTGACGTTCATAGCCTTACTCGTTGTTGGGGAGGCTATATTCGCAAATCTTGACAGAGGTAACACGTCTAACTTTGAAAGACGTTAAACAAAAGTGCTGTTCGGGAGACAACCCGAAGTTTTTTTATGTTTTCATGTCTTTTACATTCTTAGTTTAAGTTTATTTTAGTTGTTTTTAGTTGATAATGCATATTTGAGAAAGGTATTAGTGTTTTTGGTGTGTAGGAATCGGAGAAATCAAGTTAGGGAACGCGAGGAAAATTTTTGGAGCGCAAGAAAGCACCCCGCGGACTACCCTCACGGACTACCCCATGGTCCGCAGGGATGGTCCGCGAGGTCAAAACCCGTACCACGGGTAGCTACCGCGGGTTTAGGTCAGAAACACGAAAAAATTCCACGGACCACCCCGCGGTGCACCGTGCCATGGTCCGCGCCCCAGAAACCCGTACCACGGGTTGACTACCACGGGTATTTTGACGGAGCAGCTACAGAAGCCGCGGTGTACCCCGCGGTGCACCGTGCCATGGTCCGCGCCCCAGAAACCCGTACCACGGGGTCCTACCACGGGTTTAAGTCAGTAAGCAAAAATTTTCGAGCATCAGATGTCACGGACTACCCCGCGGTGCACCCCATGGTCCGCAGGGGTAGTCCGCAGCGCCGCCAGAGGAGAGAGAAAGTTACGGGATTGAGTTATACAGGAGGTATTAAGCCTATTATTCCGAATTTATTAAACCTCAACCCTCTCTTTCTTCTCCACAACTCTCCTAACTCCATTGAAGCTCATCAAAACCTTCACCAATCACCAAAACACTACCCAATCATCAAGGAAAACACATCAAACCTTCTCTCCACATCATTACAAGAGAGAATCAAGCTACCAATCATCACCAAATTCATTCAAATTGAAGAATCAAAGAGCCAAATTTCACAAATTCATCACACAATTTCTAAAATCCAAGCCTACCCATTACAAATCATCCTCACCCACATAGAGATTCATCACCAATTCACCCATCCTAGGACAAATCAAGCTTGTTCATCCATTAATTCAAGAGTTAAATTTCAAGGGTTGCTAAAGCTTTGAGTTGGGGGTTAATTGAAGATGACTAATAGAACAACAATCTTATCTAGCAAGAGGGAGGTGAAGAGTAACAAGGGATTGGATTTAAACAAGAAGAAATCAATTGACAAAGGAGCTAGTTCTGAATCAAAGGGTAAAGATAAATTGAAGAGTGGGAAACCTTCGTATGATAGTAATGGTAAAAAGCTTTATTTTTATGCAAAGGAAAGAACACTACCTCAACCAGATCCTATACCTATAGAGAAAGTGGATACTTCAAAGGCCTTGAAGATTTCTGCAGAGAAACAATTAAGAGAACTACCATTTGCCTATGAGAAAGTATTCAAGGAAGAAATTAGAGATGGAGAATACAAGAGATTCTTTGAGCTTGGTGAGAAGTTGGGTTGGTCTACGTTCATGGTAAGCCGTTCTGAATTATGTCCTGAATTAGTTTTGGAGTTCTATCTAGGCCTCTTTAGCCGAGATAGTGACTGTGTTCCGATTAGAGGAAAGTTAGTTCCTTTCACAGTTGAGGAGATTAGGAACCACTTCAAGTTTCAGAATCCGAAAGGTTGTTGCAAATTTGAGGAAGCAGTTGCTAAACGAAAAATCTTTGATAAGGAATTACTTTTTGAGCATGTGTTAGACAAGGAGAAAGTGCAATTACATAAGGGAGAATTGAAGGCACCTTGGCCTTACAAATATCTTCAAGCAGATGCTAGAATTTGGCATAATTTCCTTATCCCTAATGTCTTTGGAAACACACGAACTTTGGAGGTGACTATGAAGAACGCACTACTGTTGGACTGTATTTTGAGAGGAGAAGAAGTTGATGTGGCACAGTTGATCTATGAGGAGGTGATACGATTCTCGGTCTCTCCTAAATCGGTTTATAACGTTAAATTTCCAACTATGATCACGTGTCTTGTGCGAAAAGCGAATGTAGTATTGGGTGAAGAAGAGAAACTCGAGTTTAAGACGAGTTATATTGATAATGCTTGGATCAAAGAAAGCCTTCGAAGAGCGGGTTCTACTCAAGTCTCGAAGGAAGAAAAGGAGCAATCTTGGCAAGAGAAGATGGAGGAGCGTTTAACGAAATTTGAAGCAGCTCAAACTTCTTTAGTCAATGATGTGGCACAAATCAATGCTAATCAAGTGCACATCATGAAACTCCTTGAGCAATTAACGAAAGATCCAGCAATTCCAACCTTGGATGTCAATGATGCGAGGCAATAGCCTCGAGAGTATGTTCTCTTTCTTCCTTACCATTTCTGTAAATATGTCTATCTGCTAATTTTAATTTCTGTTTTCGAGTCTTTTTCGAGTCGTGGGGACACGGCTCATTTTTGAGTTGGGGGTGTGGGGATTCGTTGTCTCTCATCTCCATTTTTCTGTTTTTGGGTGAAATTAAAATTTTTGATGCATGGGAATTAGATGTAGAGTGTGTTTAATAGCTTGAAAGCATAAGCTCAGTAGGTTGATGATAGTAAGTGATATGTTTATGAGCTATGTATTTGTATGCTCTGAGTATTTGCAGGAAAACACACGTTGATAGTAAAGAAAGATTAGTGAGCAATGCGATAGAAAGTATGTTCGATCTCAGGGAACCTTGAGAAGTGTGTAGGCCGTGAGATCCAAGCTAGTTGAAAAACCATTTGATGAAAGTGCTAAAGGTAAGAAATTTTCTGAATTACATAGTGTAGAAAGTGATCAAGGCGGTTCTTTCATATTTTTAAGCCTTTGAAGCCTTTTTATACCTTCTCACCTTGTGATTTTTGAGTTTAAAAGTTATATCCTTCTTAGCCCCTTCTAGCCTTTCTAAAGCCTTTTTATTGAAACACATTATAAGCCATATCCTTTAGATTTTTAGGACTTTTACATATGACCCGCACTCGAATCGCGATGCTTAGACAGTTGTTTTAGAGCTTGAGTTTGGGGTGGTGGGTCCACCATTATGGGAGTTATTATGTTGGGATTTTTGAGCTTATTAATTGTGCTTTGTGCTTTATATTGAGGATGTTTCACAACATTGTATTGTAACCCTTTGCCGGGGTAATAGTGAATGAAAAAGAAGCTTCGAGCTAATTTTGCCAACAAGGGCATTAAAAGAGAAAATATATATATGAGAAAATTAGCATGATATCTCAACATTAAAAGAGAGTCATAGCTATAGAAAAGAGAATTGATTTGAAAAGAAAAGAAAATATATATATTCGGACCGGCAAAGTGGATTTTTATGTGAACATCTTAAGCTTTAATTGGGTTATTGGGGATGCTAAATTGCGCATCAAGGAATTCATTGGGTTGAGTGAGAAACGTATATGAGAGTAACTCAAGCTCTAGGGCAATTAGTTGATGGCTAGTGAGGAGAGAGCCAAAAGCTCACTCCAAATTATCCAAATATACTATCACACCGTCCCTAAGCCTACATTACAACCTTAAAGACCTTGTGATTCTTTGCTATGTAATTGAGAAGTGATTGAGCCATTAGAGATTAGTTAAGTGGATCATTGGATACTAGTAAGGTTTGATGAACAATCTATAGCTCTCAAGGGGAACTGAGTAAAGTCCCAATCCTTCTTACATTGCGAAACTAATCTGATCTTGAATTCAAGCCGTGTTGACTGTGGATATGAGAAGTGTACAGGTATGTAGTTTACAAATATTATTGCATGAAATTTTCTGAGTTATGTGCCTTAGGTTTATTCTATATATTCTGCTATGTTTTTCCCTTGTGTTGAGAATTTTATAAGTGTGTATTTCTAGACTTCCCTATGTTTTTATCTTTTATTGTATCGGGACGATACAACTTTGAGTTGGGGGTCTTGATGTCTCCTCATTTGTGATAGATTTATATTAAGATGAGACATCATTTTTAGTGTTTTAGAAGTCAATAATGTCGATTTTCTTGAGTTTTAGTGCACTTTCCTGTTTTGTGTCTTGATTTGTAGAAATAATGTTTTTAGAGCATATTGGGTTTAATTGTTTATTTAGTGTGTAGCTTTAAAGATAATTATGGAGTTTAATTAGAGTCCAAGTCAAAGACAACAACTTATGGAAGGAGATATGCATGGTAATTGGAGATAAGGAAAGAATTGCTAAAAAGATGGAAAAGGAAAAGCTGCCTAAATCTGGGATTCTGCAAAGATAGGCGTTTTTACCTAATAAAGAGGCCGAATTTGGTAGATTACTCCTAAAGGGCGTAGGAAATTCTGTTGCGATTCTTTTGGTATCTTGTGGAGCAAAATCGGACCAATAATAAAGAAGTTATGACCAAAACAACGCAGCAGTGTTTATCTTTATTTCCATACGAATTTGAGTTGGGCTAGAAGTCCATTACCTTAACTCTTCCTCAAGAAAACGAATTAGGTCTTCTAAACACCTATAAATACACCCTTATATCACTTGTAAATCATCCTTGCCTCATAGTAATTAGTTCTTAAGGTTTTATTCTTCCAGTTTATTGTAGAGAGCAAGATGATGTCTTTTATTATTTCTTTTAGTTTATTTCCTTCAGGTATGAACTAAACCTCCCATAGCTTGGGTTTTGCATATGTATAATCTATGAATTCTAATTCTTCTATCTAAGTTTCTTTGGGAATTATATGTTTTAATCTGATATTAGCTTCTTACTTTATATTTGCTTATGTGTTTTGATTTATTGTCTTTCCTAGAATTGATCACTTTAGGATTGTTTTAAGAGTAGTTAGATGTTCTCCTTGACAGGGTGTTTAACTATTGAACCACCACATAATGTCTAGTGTCGATAGCAGTTCTGACAAAACATACTTCTAACTAGATAGTCATTAAGGTTTGTTTTAACCACAGTATCACCAAGACTTGCAGTATTTGCTTAGGGCCTTAGTGGCGTTTGATAACCCTATTTTAAATCACTTCTTGGTTGTGACGTAGCCCCCTTAGTCGCTCTCAAGGTCTAAGGTAGTGGAATTTAGAATCCTGACTAAGTATTACCAAGAGCTAATATTCTCCCTTATGAACTAGATCTATAGATAGAATTAGAAGGATTAGTGCATACTAGCAAAACCTAAGCTATACTTCTCATCTCATATTCTTAATCTTTTACTTTATTGTCTTTATTTTCTTAGTTTTAATTTAGTTTTAATTCATAAATTCGAAAAACCAAATATTTAATTTTCTGTTTTCTAATTATTTACTTTTACTCGTTATCTGTTCCTACGCGTTTAACACACTTAAGTCCCTGAGAACGAACTCTACTTATCATTAAAACTTGCATACGTCCTGTAATACTTGCAGTACTGTGCCTGTCTAGGGTGAGAGTGCATAGTTTTCCATACTTAAATTGATCTTATTTTTATCACACCCTAGGCGACACCATATGTTTTTTTTTAAATTTTGAGTGATTTTTGTTTAGAGTGTTAAGATTGTTAAATTGTTGGGTTCTATTGTATTGTTTATGATGTTATAATGTGTTGTTTTTAATGTTAAGATGTATATTTTAATTGGTAAAAAAGGCCAATTATTATTTTTTTTAAATGAAAATTCAGATAAAAAGGTAATTAGCAACGACATTTAGGTAAGAACTCGTCGCTAATGATAATCATCATTCGCGACGAGTTTATGCATAAGAACTTGTCGCTCATGACAATTGGTCATTAGCGACGACTTATGTCGTCGCCAAGGTGCGCGAAAAGTTTTGGTTGGTTAGTTTGGGTGTCCATTTTTCTCGCCTATTCTCTTTAGGGACAACTTTTGTACACGCGACGACATGTGTCGTCGCTAACAATGAACACCCAAAAGACGTGAACTAAGATCAATCAACGTGCGCTCATTGGCGACGACTTCTAACTCATTAACGACGACTATATGTCGTCGCTAACTACAAATACTTATTAAACTTACTGGGCTCGTTTTCTTCTTCATTTACACCAAACAAACAACTCCAAATCGAGACAGGTCCCTGATTTTTTAATATTTTCAAGAACTCCTAATTTATAAACTTTTTTACATAAAGGAATCTCATTTTGTAAATTAGCTTGGGCTCAATGTCAAACTGGCTTTTGTCAGGACCGGCCCTGGCCCTGACAAGATTATTGTTTTTTTTTCTATAACGCGGGTGGTCCAGGCCAATTTATGTGTATCTTAATTAGTATAAACGTCTTTCTAATGTATACCTCATAGTAAATAAAACTATATTATTATGTTTAAAGAGAAATTCAAACCTTGTATTTATTATTATACTCAAAAAAAAATTTGTAACAAGATCGGATTTCCAAGATTATTGTTATTTCTATTATTTAGGATATTCCAAGCGTGAGTGGATATAAACGGAGATAGTGAGGGATAAGTACCATTTTTTTGGTATTAATTTAAATTGGCAAAAAGATATCATTGGTATATAAGGAATTCGTGAAAGGAAATTTGAGAACCCATACTTAAAGAAAAAAATCTGAGTACCTAACGTTTCGATTTGATCTAACCATTGGTATGCGTCGTAAGTTCACTTGTTAAGTGTTGACATGGAAAAAGTATCAGTATATATTTGTATTTTTCGAATTTCTTGGATACCATTTGTTTTTTTTCCTTTTGTTTTTTAAGCAGAATATATTTGTCACGTAGACACTTAATATAAAATAGACGACGAGTATCAACCGTTAAACCAAATCAAAACGTTGAGTATCCGGAATTATTTTTTAAGTATGGATATTCATGTCTTTTTACGAATTTTTTGATTATCGACAACGTTTTTTTTTATTTAAATATTTATTTTAGGAGATAGATTCAAAATTCCTAATATCCAAAATAGTTTAAGCTTAAAATCTATTAGTGGATTTTTCTTCGTCAAAATATCTCGTATAATATATAAATAAATTAAATTATACTATCAAACGATCACATATATGCCGATTCTTCTTAGTTTTTTTTTTCTTTTTCTTTTTTATGTATGGGTGTCCGGGCCAGCTTACGCGCACCACGGCTATTCCCATAGGAAATATACACGCCTCCTCATGCATACTCCCATTTAATTAGAACTAGGTTACCCATGTTTAAGGTGGGGACTCGAACCTTCTTATGAGATTCTTGACTCCGGACTCCGTGATGTCTGACCCCACTCCGTGAACAAAGAACTTGAGATTCACACAGATTTCTTTTACTTTTATGTGTAAGTTCTGTCTTAACAACTAACTAATCCCCATATAGGAATTTTACTCCCTAAAGTCATCCTATTTCAAGTTACTCTGTCATCTCAAAACTATCCAATGAATAGATTAGAATCCTTTTTAAGATAGAAGTTTAACTGCGGATAATGATCTATACTCTTTCAAGGATCTTGAAAAGGAAAAAAAATGCCGGGCGAATTCACACTTTCATTTACACATTATGTACACGTTAAATATAAATAGTTTTCCGAAAGAAGACAAATACCAGGATTAATTGCATCATTGATCCATGTGTTACCTGAAATTACCAAAAAAAACCATATATTAAATAAAATAGCAGATATATCCTTGTGTTATACTTACACTAACATTACAAATCTACAGCTGTATTGAGGTTAATTTTACATGACATTGGGGCTAATGGTGCAATTTACTCAGTTTAAAAGAAAAACAAAGAGCGGAGACTAGATCTTTCGTAGTTTTAATCTATAAAATTAAAAGTCTCCTGATATCCTTTAAATATGAATATAAGAAACGTATATCTCTTTTACTAGAGAATGCTAAAGGATTATCTAAGAATGAAAGATGAAAAGAAAGAATAGTTTATATTTGAAGTTTTTGTGCATGCAAATAAAGGAAAAGTGTCGTCCACTGGGAGTGCAGTTGTACTTGTGAAAAGTAGTAATAGTCTAATAGACCCCATAAGGAAGGAAGGAACGAAAATTTTGCGTGACTATATAATCTTTCTTTCGGTCTAGAAATGAACAAATTAAATGCTAACAATTTAAACAATTTAAATGTGTGAACAACGTTTGTTTGGTACGTGGATGATCCGGGTCAAGTTGCGTGTACCACGACTAATCCTACAAAAATATACACGCCTCTTCATATATTTTCTCAAGTAAATAGGTGTGTTTTTTAATACATAGGACTACTTTTGGACTTGGAGTTGGAGTCATGTGTCTCGGTTTAAATTATACTACTTAGAAAGAGAATCAAGACTCTAGTCAGTTGAGCTAATCACAACTAGTTAATAGGTGTGTTGTTCTTCTCTTCAATTACCCAATGCATCTATTTATAGTTGTGTCTTATTGATTATTGGCTTCATTTTTTTTAGAAGTCTATAAATTTTTGAATGGATGATATTTTGGTTTATTATGAACTACTAAGATGAAGATTTTAAAATTATGTTTTCATTGGATTTTTTCGATCGGATAATTTATAAAAAAAAAAGTTTATGAACTAATAAATCTAGTAATTTTTTTAAAAATGTATGTTTGTGCCTTTGTGGACTCTTTTAATTAATTAAAATTGTAAAAGAAAATAATAGATGCTAATAGACCAACGGATGGCTTTGACCTTTGACCTTTGTTCTCGTTCTCGTTTAGGAACATAAACACATTCTATATTTTACCTTCATTCATGTCTAATATATTTTAGTGATCCTTCAAAATTGTCATATTAGGAAAAATCATTAAGAAATAGATAAGGGCGGATTCAGAAGTAAAAACCTAACTGGGTTCAAGAGAGGTAAATTGCTTTGTCAGATCCTGGCCACCTCAAATTTTGAGTTTGATACACTTGATTATTCGTTACCGAGATTCCTTAGCCTGATCTTAGAGAGACTACTATCCTATACATGATGAGATTCCAGTGTTTATCCATCCTCGACATATTAGCTTATTCACGGAGTACCTAAGGATGTGGTATTTTTACTCTTTTCTTTCTCGTTGACTAGATACCTACCTTTCGTGGTTAGTCCCACAACTTAGGTAGATGAACGCTTTGTCAATCCTGACCAGGGAGGATACTGAGGTTTCCCTTCCCTAACCCTTCTTCTTAGTGTCGATTGTTGTTGGCTTTTATGGATGACGTGTGGTATCTCCATGGGCTGGTGATAAAGTACAAAAAGTCACACTATCAACACACTCGGCCTGTGGACATAGTTTGAGGACTCAAATACAACAACATATAAGAGAATGAATTAGCAGAAGAGAAAGAGAATCGACGTAAGTATATAGACGGTGAATAGTGTTAATAACCACATACCTTACTTTCAATCACTGTCGAAGAGTTTTATCTTCACTCGCTCGAGGTACTTTGTCGAGCCTTTCCTGAAAACCAGACACTATGTCAGTACCAAAGGGAAGTGCGCTCATGATGGCACTCTGACGCTAAACATTAGTATTCTTGCTATCGGGATTTACTTTACCGAAATGAGTTATGGAGACTTAAACTGACTGTAGAATAATCTCAACCATTTTGGAGAGAGGGGGATTTTATGGTGTATTCAGAGTGTACCGGATTATGTTATGGACACATTACCAGGGTGCATTGTATAGGGCAAGGATGAATGGGTACAATAAGTAGTTAGGGAAGTCTAAGCTAACGAATGAAGTCTTCATGCGCCACTGAGCGACTTCCCTTAGATGACTAGGTATATCCGTCCTCGGAAAAGTTTGACACTCATTTCCCTTAGGCAGACATACCATACCCTCTACACATGATTTTGTCTCCTCTGTCCGGACTTTCTAGGCCTCTCGTACATGAGCGTGTATCAATGTCATATTTTGACTTTTTCATACCCCTTTGAATTAGTGATATCAATATCCTTTACATGGGTATTGTCGTATTGATCAAAAGGAATTCATCACTTCTTGCAGTTTCATGTTGATACAAGGTTGAGTTCTCTGACTGGCTTGCCCTGCCCAATGTACTCTTCTACGCTTTATCACATAACATGCCAAGGACTGTGTTGATCTTCTTAGGTAAAGTCGATTGTTGAGACTACGTCGGTCTTTACACATAACTCCCTTTGAATGCTGAAACTATATATTTTTTAGGAGCACACCTCTAAGAGGGTGTCAACAATCAAGGGTTGATATGTGTGAATATTTTGTGTTGGTTATTTTTTGTTTGTCGAGATTACGTCGGACTTAATAATAATCTCTAGTTTGCCGAGGCTACATCGGTCTCGCAAACTCTCTTAGATTTACCGAGGCTATGTTAGTCTTTTAGATAGTATCTGATTTGTCGAGGCTACACCGGACTTGTGAACTCTATTTGATTCCCGAGGCTACCTTGGTTTTGTGATCTCTCTTTGATTGTAGGGGCTATGTTGGTCTTGTGAAATCTATTTGAATACCGAGGCTACATCGGTCTTGTGAATTCTCTGATATTATTGTCGAGGCTACGTCAAACTTATGATCTCTTTCTAATTTACGGAGGCTACATTGGACTTATAAATAGTATCTTATTTTCCAAGGCTACATTGGACTTGTGAACTCTATCTGATTTGCCGAGGCTGCGTCAAACTCACAAACAATATCTGTTTTTCCAAGGCTTTGTCGGATTTATGAACAATATCTGATTTTTCGAGGCCATGTCAAACTTACAAAAAATATCCGGTTTACTGAGGCTGCATCAGACTTTTGAACAAAATTTGATTTGCCGATACTACGCCGGACTTACAAAAAATCTCTTATTGACAGAGTCTAATTCGGAGTTACAAAAAAATCTATGATTTTCCAAGGCTACATCGGACTTATGTACAATCTCTAACTGACGAGGCTATGTCGTACTTATCTTTACTTGGAAAACAAAAATCCGTCCCCTATTAATAGCTTTGGAAAGATGAAAAGTCATCATTAATGCTATAATTATCATGGCAACTTCTTCCATGCTCATGGCCACATCTTCACGCTTCTCCTTAACAATCGCTTTTCTTTCCATGGCTGATAATTCTTGCTCCACAACTTTCACCCCGCGTGTATTGGAGAGCCCTTAGTTCCTCTACCAAAGAATAGGTCACCATCTTATCGTTATACCTTTATCCCTCAAAAGTCATTAACCACTTGGCAGAAGAGGATGGGAGATTGAAGTAAATAGATGGTAAATAGTGCTAACAACCACATACGTACTCTCGATCACCGCCGAAATCTTTATCTTCACTAGCCTAAGGTTTTGCCTGTTTTGCCGAGCCTTTCCTAAAACTAGACACTATGTCGGGACCAAAGAATGTAGGCTCACATGTCACTCCGACGCTCAACATTCGCAGTTTTGCTATCGTGGATTACTTTACCCGAAGGAGCTATGGAAACTTAAATTGACTGTAAAATAAATACAACCATTTCAGAGAGATAGAGAGAGATTATTGGGGATTCAGATTGGACCAAGTTATGTTGGGGATAGGGGTATTTATAGATGTTAAAAGAGCGTGCGCATCGCTACCGGGGTGCACTATATAGGGCGAGGACGAATGCGTACGATAAGGCGTTAAGGAAGTTTGAGTTTCCAAATGAAGTATTTATATGCCACTAAGCGTTTTGCCTAGGATGACTCGTGATATCCGTCTTGTGAAGAGTTTGACACTTCTCTCCCTCGGGGCAAGTGACCATACCCTCGACACACTGTTTTGGTTCTTCTGTCCAAACCTTCTAGGCCTCTTCAGGCTTGAGCATGTATAAATCATAATAACTTAAGTAAGAACAAGAATGCAATAGAATAGTTTAATCTATATTGCAAGTGTTTACGTCGTAAATGCCTAGAATACAACGTTATATCGATATACACTTTTGCTCCTATTAATAGAATTTTCGAAGGTAGTTACCGCCCCATTCTCTTTTCTTCTTATCTGGTTGCACCACCTGTCCTTGTAATGGTTGACTTAGGACCCACGATCTTTAGCGATAGTGCAAATTATTGTCGGTCGTTATGTTGAGATATGATTTGTGACATAGTCAATGGGATGAATCACATCACATTCTTGATAATAATAATATACATACGGGTAAAGTGGTGATGTGTAAATTGGAGATCAGCAAACGAATCCTGATAATGTGCAAATTTCTTCTTACAAGTATAGTAGGATTTGTAAAAAATACAAGGTTAATTCACCTCTACCTACCCATTCTCTGTTGGAAAAGAAAAAAATAATAATGCCCCCACCTCCTTGTTGGAAAAGATCTCCTCCCCCTTCCCCTTCCCACCCCCCCCCCCCCCCCCGCCCCACCCACTTAACCCCATGCTGCATAAGGATTAAAATGAATAGTTTATTGAATTTTGTTTTTTCTAATAGTTTTGGGTAATGGGGGTAAAAAATAATATTAACCTAAATTAATCTAGATGATTTAATTATCTAATGTCAATTCTTATATGTTTTAATTGATGATTTTTTTTTAATTTAAAATAATTCAACTTTAACTATTTTCTATCGTGGATAACCCGAAACTAAATTAAGGGAAACAATTGAGCGAATTCTTAGGCCAAACGTTCGAAAATTTATATTTTTAGGCCAACCGTATTCAAAACGCCTATTTTTAGGCCATTTAATTAATTTCATGAGATATTTCATTGATTCTAAGAACAATTTAGACATTTCAAATAAACTATATGTTTATTTGTCCGCATCACAAATTAGGAACTCTGTCTAAAGTGTTTAAATTGTCTTTAAAATGTATGAAATATCTAACGAAATTAATGAAATGACCTAAAAATGAACGTTTTGAATACATTTAGCTTAAAAATGTGACTTAAGAAGTGCCGTTTGAGATTGCTTTTCAAAATAATCACTTAAAGTAATTTTAGATCTATAACAATATTTTAAACTTTTAAAATCACTTGTAGGAAAAACACTAGATTAGTGATTATTAAAATAATCACTTAAAGTGATTTTCAATGTCAAAATATTTTTTAATATATTTTTTACAAATATTTTAATTTTAATCAAAAAAAACATTTTTAGTTCTAAAATAATCAAATTCCAAAAAGGCTTGAAATGTTTGGCCTAAAAATATAGGCAATAGATAAAATTGGATTTTCTCGAAACAATTTTTTACCTCACCCTAAAGTTAGTATTTCTAATTTAACAAGCCGAGACAATTTACCGAACCCGAGTCCACCCCTACTTACTACTTAGTCCTAGACTCCTAATCAACCCTTAATGACCCGGAAAAACTTAAATCAATACTTACACTATTTGGGTATAACACACGTGGCATGTGTAAATTAGCAATCACATAAAGGCTTTTGTGTCTGAGAAGAGCCTCTCTTTCCTTCGTCCCACAAAGAATGGCTTCATTAGTGCCATATCTACCCACCAAAATCTCCCGCCTAAATATTGTTCATCAACCAATCCAAGCTTTCAGAAGACGCTTTCAACTGTTACGGAAATACCCAACCCGCATACCCATATGGTCTCCTATTAAAGCACATTTATGTGCATTCACAGAAGCCCATAAGCAAAGCCCATCAAGTGTAGATGATTATGATGATGATTTAGTTATTCTGGGCATTGAAACTAGCTGCGATGACACTGCAGCTGCTGTTGTAAGTTAATATAAATATGTATGGGTGTGGTGTTACTGGGGGCATCAAATAACTTCCTTTTATCTTTTCTTTTTCTGTGTTTGTGGGTAGGATTAATATTATTCCTTCAAATTAATGATGGGTTTGTATTTGAAATTTGGTTTTTGGGTAATTAACAGGTTCGAAGCAATGGCGAAATTCTTAGCCAAGTTGTGTCTTCTCAGGTATAATACATTGTCTTATGCTGTTCAGTTTTGTTACTTTTTTTTTTTTTGTCAAATTAGGCCCTTTACTTTAAAATGCTTATTATGTAATTTGAATGTATTGGGTAGTTGATATATTCATATTCATTTAGTTACCTATAACATCCGTGTTATTGTGGCATGATAAGCATAATAAGAATCAGCATATTTGCATCATCCAAGTTGTATAAAAATGTTTTGATATAGAATCTTTTGTAAATGAGAGCTACGAAATGATGACAGAAGAATAGTTTACTTCATTTTGTCACAGTTATATATTTTGCCAGAAAAAGTCATGATATCATAACATATTTGGTTAATATTAAAATATTTGTCTTATCAAGGCAGAGTTGCTTGCACGATACGGAGGTGTTGCTCCAAAAATGGCTGAAGAAGCACACTCACAAGTGATCGATCAGGTATGGAAATTATTTTTACCAATGACTGATTATGTATTGTACCTTTAACCATGATTAATTCTTTCACTTACAGGTTGTTCAGGAGGCTCTTGATAAGGCTAAACTAGCCGAGAAGGATCTTTCTGCAGTAGCTGTTACTATTGGTCCTGGTTTAAGCCTTTGTTTACGTGGTAATTAAATCAGTCTTTCATCTACCTTAATCTTGTAAGAAATTCAAACACCTCTTTTTTTGTCTGATACTATTCATTTTCTATATAGTTGGTGTTCAAAAAGCTAGAAAAATTGCTAGTGCATATAATCTACCTATTGTTAATGTCCACCACATGGAAGCTCATGCTTTAGTAGCAAGGTAATTAATTATTCTAATCATTTTTATGGTTGAACAAAAGAAAAAAAAGTATTTAGTAATATAATGTATCAGTATTTGTTTAGGTTAGTAGAACGGGAGCTACAGTTTCCTTTTATGGCCTTGCTAATTTCAGGTATGGCTTTATACTTGAGAACTCTATTGAAGGTTCTTAAAATATTGTATTGTTTTGGTAAATTTTAGGAGGACACAATCTGTTAATACTTGCACGTGAGCTTGGGCATTACATACAACTTGGGACCTCAGTAGATGATGCAATTGGTGAGGCATATGATAAGATAGCTAGATGGCTTGGCCTTGATATGCGCATGAGTGGTGGGCCCGCTGTAGAGGAGCTTGCTCGAGAAGGAGACTCACAATCATTTAAATTTAAAGTAAGATGATACGATTATGCTTAAATTTTTGTTTGAATACAATCTTGTAATGAAATTGATATATTTTCTGATAGGTCCCTATGAAACAACATAAAGATTGCAACTTCTCGTATGCAGGACTAAAGACTCAAGTGAGACTAGCAATTGAATCCAAAAATATGTATGTGATTAGTTATTTATTCATATCTAATAAAAGTCTCTTCTTCATCTTTCCTTATTCATTGATATTACTATCAGTTGTATTGCAGTGATGCCAAAATTCCGATTTGTTCAGCTACTAGTGAAGAAAGGAAAGCACGTGCAGATATAGCTGCTTCTTTCCAGGTAATTAATTTTATATATATTTTTGAATACTTAAAATAATAAAAGATAATTTTATTGCAGAGAGTTGCAGTATTGCATTTAGAAGAAAAGTGTGGAAGGGCAATTGAATGGGGATTGAAAATTGAGCCTTCTATAAAGCATTTGGTAAGTTGAACTTAAAGATCTTTCTCAGTTGTGTGTATTGCTTTGTAATAAATATATTACATTTATTTCTTTCTTTGAATTTGTTATTTATGATATTATATATATCACTCTATGCAGGTAGTATCTGGAGGTGTTGCATCAAATCAGGTTGTGAGGGCTCGGCTTAAACAAGTTGTGGAAACTAATGGCTTGAGACTTATTTGCCCTCCACCAAGCCTTTGTGTAGATAATGGTATATGATTAAAGAATGGATAAATTGGCATATATTATGAAACTAAGAAAAGTTGGCATATCTGTCTTTATAATAGGTGTAATGATTGCTTGGAGTGGTATTGAGAATTTTCGTAAGGGAAGATTTGAGCCTCCACCACCTCCCAATGAACCTGAAGATGCTCTGGTTAGTCTTTTCATTATTTCTGCGTGGTTTCTTGAATATAGAGCATGCCATATAAGAGTTAGATTCAAATATATCAGATTTTGAGCTTTCTTAATGTAAACCGTTTTGCTGAATATCTTGCATCCTCCATGGCATTAATCAGCTTGATGTGCGGCCAAGGTGGCCATTGGGAGAGGAGTACGCACAAGGTAAAAGTGAAGCTCGTTCGATGAAAACAGCTCGTATTCACCCCTCTCTTACGTCTCTTGTTCAAGCTTCCCTGCTGAAATAGTTTAACATAACAACTTCTCTGGCTTCTTAAACTTGAGATCTCATGTGTAAACTCATTTTTTTCTCAAGAATCTGCCTAGGTCTTTTGATCATGCGGAGATTGATGGATACAGATAGACATCAAAAGTTGATTGTGTGCATCATCCTTAAAGCAACAGCAACGGCCAACGAGTTTTTGTACAAACACGTGGGCACGAGTTTTTAATCATGTGGTGACCCCTATTGCAGTTATTGATTGACATACAGAGAGATGTATTAATAAAAATATGAATAACTATGACCATTTTGTCTCAAATGTAGACTTATGAAGAGCCCCAGAAACTTAGCTACAAAACTATTGTAAGGTATTTATTTTAATAAATCTAGCTTAATGACGTGTAAACTCAGACAAAGCAGGACATGGAGTTGGGCAAGCATTATAGAAGGAAGAGACTTTATTAAAAAACACGGAATAAAAATGATAGGGGATGGTAAAGATACGGAAATCTGGAACGAAAAATGGATAGATACTGAATGGAAGCTAGAAAAACCAGAAGGAACCACCATCACAAAAGTCAATGAGTTAATGAAAAGCAATAAAGATGAATGGGACTACGAGAAATTGGATGATTTATTCCCGGAGCCTATTATACATCTCATTAAAAGAACAAAAATCAAAGATATAGATAATAAGGACAAGCTGATATGGCCTTTTTCCAAAGATGGCAATTTTGATACAAAGACGGGGTACAAGGTTATTACAGAAGAACAGATAACAAACAAAGCAACAACTGTAGAGACTAAAGCCATGCAGAACCTACCAATATGGAAGACGATCTGGAACTCCAATATACCAAAAAAGATTAAGCTTTTTATGTGGAGATTAGTAAACAACGTAGTACCAACTAGAGACAATCTATATAAAAAGAAATGTGTGGATGCAACAAACTGCCTATGGTGCAATAATAGTAAGGAGGATATCGAGCATCTACTTCTACACTGCAACATGTGTAAAGATATCTGGGCCGGATCAATCCTACAAATTAAAATAGTAAATGATGGAAGAGATAAAATCGAGGATTGGTTCTTAAAAGTAATCCAAGCTTTCTCAAAGGGGGGATGGGAAGAGAATATAGTACGAGATTTTATTATGATCAACCTTTGGAACATCTGGAAAGCGAAGATGAAGGTCATGCACGAAGGGACGTCAGTTTGTGGGACGGGAATTAATATTGCTTCAAAAAAACTAATGAATGAAATTCACGGAATAAACTGGACAACAGGAAAATACAAGGGTTTCAAAAGAGAGGAGGAAGTAAATGCAGGGCGAGAAGGGGAGGAACAAAGAAAAGATCTATCACTCTTCTGTGATGCCTCTTTTCATAACAAGTGGGAACCGACAGAAATGGCAATCGTAGGGAAAGACAACAATAATAACACAACTTTTGAATATAGCTACAACAAAGATTGCAACTCGGCCTTGGAAGGAGAAGCCAATGCGGTTCTCAAAGCTACCCAAATAGGAGCAACACATCCAAGGAAGAAGATAGCAATTTTTTCAGATAACCTTGAGGTCATTCAAGGTATAAAGCAGGTGTCAGCAGCTCGTTGGAATATCCAACCTATACTGCGCAGGATTATCCGCAACGCTGAAGAGTTTGGGCAGATCACGTTCTACCACATTTGTAGGAAGCTCAACGGTAGGGCGGACAAGCTTGCTAAGGAAGCTAGGCACGGGGCGACGGTTTTGGGTCGAAACACGCTTAGTGTTTTCGATCTCTCATCTAGATTTGGAAAATTAGGAATAGGATGATTTTGGTTCTTTTTCTTTGGTGCTTCGGCACCTTCCTATGTCAAAAAAAAAAAAAAAAGATAGTTTGTTTGACTTATGAGGTTTCAAAATCAACTTATTGTCCTTCCGAATGCCATTTCCTCCTTTGATAACCTTGAAAAGATCAAAAGTGTTCCAGGGCAACTTAATTTACGCTAGTCTAGAGAACAGAAATATTGGGCTAGAAGAGCTCGTCTCAAATGGTTGGACGTAGGGAATAGAAACACGACTTTCTTACATACTATTGAATGACAATGGCGATATATATACAAAATCTTGAAACTCAAGGATGCTAATGGTGAGTGGCAAGAAAATTTTGAATCTATCAAGGAAACGGCAGCACAACTGACACTCACCATTAGCATCCTGACCTCAGCAACAGAACATTTACCTTGCAAATTTACTAAAGAGATGAATGATAATTACCTGAATCGAGAACCACGATGAAAAAACCACGATGAAAGAAGGGAAGGCAACTGTCCTTAGTTTGAGTGGATCTAAGGTCTTGGGTCTGGATGGTATATCACACTTTTCTTTCGCAAGTATTGGGCCACGATTTAAGAGGTTGTTTTTCTCCTTGTTAAGTATTTCATGATTAAGGTTGTAGCTTTAGGCAACCTTAACAAAACTTTGATTTCCCTCAAATCTATGAATCCCAACAATTGTTTCGGGATTTTATACCCATTTCATGTACTAACTTTGGTTATAAAGTAATCTCATATCAATTTCATGTGCTAACTTTGGTTATAAGGTTATCTCTAAACTTCTTCCATTAAGCTCCAACCTTTTATCAACGATGTTATAGCCCAAACTCAATTGACTTTCAACAAAGCTTGGGCTATTTACTATGGGGTGAATCCTCCGTACGGTCCCTTGTTTTTATTGAAAATGCGTTGGAGTACCCTATCTAAAAAATGTCACTAAATAGATATGTACGTTAGAAATTGTGACATCGTTAGTCTTTTTTTTTCATTTTATGTCAGTTGACAGTTAGTCAACGCCGTGTGGCGCCACGTCAACAGTTCCACATCATTTCCACGTCAACATTATTACTCTGCGTCATCATCGTTTTAATTTATTATTTATCCTAATTAAAAAAAACCTTTAAACGCGTCAAACCGTTTAAAGCCATCAACAATGGGGGAACCCAAATAAATAAAAAATCTTGTCAAACTCACACCAAGCCGCTCTCTTGCACAAGAATCCCGCCGCCACTTGTGTCCATTCTCCAGTATTATCAACGGCTTGGCTACACCATTAACAATCGAAGAACCCATGTAAAAAAAAATCTCTTCAAACTCACCTTCCTAGAATCTAAATTTAATTTAAAAATTAATTTGTTTTTAACCTAATCTCATTACTTTTACGATTTTTCCGAATTATCTGATTTAAGTATAAGTGTTTATTATATTTTTATACAAAGACTACAATGGTACTGCTCAAACACTTTTACCATATGAGAAGCAATGCGTTGAGCGAATAGCCATAATCAATTTTTTCGAATTATCTGATTTAAGTATAATTGTTTATTATATTTTTATATAAATCCTACAATGATACCGCTGGAACACTTTTACCATATGAGAAGTGATATGCTGAGTGAATAGCCATAATCAATTTTTTTAATTTATCTGATTTAAGTATAATTGTTTATTATATTTTTATACAAATTCTACAATGGTACCGCTGGAACACTTTTACTATATGAGAAGTGATGCGCTGAGCGAATAACCATAATCGATTTTTTCGAATTATCTGATTTAAGTATAATTGTTTATTATACTTTTATACAAATCCTACAATGGTCAATAAGACCGTTGGACACCTTTCACCATATGAGAAGTGATGCGCTGAGAGAATAGCTTTTTTCTGTTGGACTGAGCAATTTGGTCTTACATTTCATTTTTGAATTGTTTTGCAGTAAATATCCATTTGACCGATAGTAAAGCCAAGAAGTCGTGTGAGTTTTTGTGGGTCCAATGATTTGCCATGACTGTTGGAGTAAACAATTTGGTGTTATACTGAATTTTTTGAATTGTTTTGTTGGAGTAAGCAATTTGGTGTTATACTGTATTTTTTGAATTGTACTATTGGAGTGAACAATTTGGTGTTATACTGCAAATAAGTTTATATAGTTAAGTCTGAAAATACGTTTCAATGGTATGACCACTGTAACCACGATGTGTACAAATGACCTTCTTCCTCTCTGCATAATAGTTGGGCTTCTTTTGTGTTCTTGGCATAGAAGGCTTGAATAGGTCGTGAAGGAATAGAATTTGTTAGTAGTCTTTGGGTTTCTTCTTAAATTAACATCGCAAAAATCAAGTTGATTTTGGGTAAGGGACCCATTAACAGTATTTGACTTCAAACATCTGAGTATGAATCATTCAAGCCAATCAAAAAACTTGATAACAAAATCATTTTGTTGTTGTTCTATAAGAGTATCGAATAGCTTGCATGTTCATTGAATAATATATCCACATGAACATGTAGGAAGAGGTCTAAAATGGACATATTCATCCCATAAAGTCTTGAATTTAGCAAAAAACTCAGATATAGAGCTTGAGTTTTGCGCAATTGAGCATAAAGATTTTTCTAATTGAAAGACTCTTATCCATTGCTTTAGGAAAATCGAGTTTTAAGTTCATTGTATAATTCATACGCATAATTAACATATAATAAGCTACCTCGTATTTATATAGAGATCGAGTTGAGGAGCCAAGATAATACTAGATTATTGACGTAATTCCAAGCTAAGAAGAGGGTTAGATCAGAGAGTGATGGTTGATTGATTTCGCCATTGATGAAGCCAAGTTTTTTTTAACAGAGAGTCAAATTTCAATAGCTCTCGCCCATGACAAGTAGTTTTCACCATTGAGAAGTTAAGAGACAAGAGAAGCACATGTGTTCTAGCTTGTATGAAGATAATAGGGATTCGAGAAATCTTCAATGAATGGAGCGTTGTATGCCATCGTTGATGTAGAAGAAGTAGTTTATATCATGTTTATAATAGTGCGGAAGAAGTTTTGCTCTGATACCATGTAAAATATCATGCTCAAACTTGTAGAGACGCCATTGTAGCAAGAAACAAAGAAGCTGAGAGAGAGAGAGAGAGAGAGAGAGAGAGAGAGAGAGAGAGAGAGAGAGAGAGAGAGAGAGAGAGAGAGAGAGAGAGAGAGAGAGAGAGAGAGAGAGAGAGAGAGAGAGAGAGAGAGGGAGGGAGGGAGGGAGGGAGGGAGGGAGGGAGGGAGGGAGGGAGGGAGGGAGAGAGAGAGAGAGAGGGGGAGGGAGGGAGGGAGAGAGAAGGGGGGAGGGAGAGGGAGAGAGAGAGGGAGAGAGAGAGAGAGAGAGAGAGAGAGAGAGAGAGAGAGAGAGAGAGAGAGAGAGAGAGAGAGAGAGAGAGAGAGAGAGAGAGAGAGAGAGAGAGAGAGAGAGAGAGATTGCATTACTTTTTATTGCGTTTTGTACAAAACTTATATATAGTTGTAAGATTATGACTATATTTTGGCTAGCAAAATGTCTAAGTACATTCATCTAAGCTAAAGTAAAATCGTAACAGATTTGTAACAAACTAATTAGCTGAAATAAGCTGATTTACAGTTTTAGTCCCTTAACTTAGCAGCTGTAATTGTTTCTTCTCTAGAGCTGCAGCTATATTCCAAGACTATCAGCATTGAACTAAAAGAAATGCATATTCAATTCTTGTTGAATAATCAATTTTTAAATTTCATTTTTTCTACAATAATATTTTTAAAAAATAATCACCTTTCACATTTCTTATATTTTCAATCTCATTTTCTTTTACATGTAGCATAAATTATTATCATTATTTATTATTTATCATGTAAAAATATTATAACTATTTTTTTGCCGTTATATAAATTATAACTATTATTACTTTTAACATTAGTTGATATATGTTGATAATAATGCTTTTTTTGTCCTAAATATAAATTATATTTATATTTTTAATTAATCCATGTGTATAGTAATTTTAAAAAATGATATATTATTAAAAAATACTTGAAAAAATCTATAATATTAGATTAGTTTAAAGAAAGTTATTATTAAATTGTGAATTTGAAAAAAATCAAATTTTTATTTTACATAAGGATGAGATGTTAAAAAAATGTCATGTTTAAGAGTATATAAAAATAATAATTCAAACACCTTATACATGCTAAAATATGAGGGGACATTCTTAATAGATATTTATGGTATTAAGCGCTTTAATTGAAATTTTCTGAACTACTATTGATTTACTTTCTTAATTTTTATTTTACACTCAAATCAAAATAAATCTCTTTCAAAATTCTTGTGATACTTTATAATTTTTGTTAGGGATTCAATTTAAAGTTTTGCCCATAACTTTCAAAGTCTACTCTTAAGGATTCGAAAACCGTTTCAGGCGCTCTTTAAGATTCACATTAACCACTAAACCCCTTTCGGGTGATTACGATCTACTCCAATGATTTGGAAGCTCTCGCGGATAGACCAAGATATCATTTAGAAGTGCTAAAAACTTATAGCCACATAACATTATGCATAATCTAGGATAACCTGATTCAATAGAATAATGCATTCTCAAATTACCTAGATACTTTTAACACCCCCTCCTTTGCGGGTGTAATTCAAAGATAAAAAATAATCAATCAACTGAGCCAAATTAATAAATCATAATTCAATATAAGGTAAAAAGAAATATATATGTTAATATCAATCTCAATTAAGCTAATTTGTCCCTAATTATAATAAAATGCTCAAATAGTAAAAATAAGGTTTCATCAGCCTCAAACTTAATTAAGTATTTAGCTCACAATACTATATTTTCTCCCTAGAATTATGAGTTAAATACTTAAACGGGTTTGGGAATTCTAGGAAATAAAAGCATAAGGAAATAATAATAGCATAAAAGGAATTAAATGAAATAAAGATATAAGGAAATAGGGTTGTAAACGAACCAAGTTGCTCGCGAGCCACTCGAGCTCGGCTCGAGAAAAAGCTCGTTCGAACTCGTTCGTTTATATAAACGAACAAAAAAGTTTGTTCGATCTCGTTCGCTAAAAAAACGTGTTCGTTCGAGCTCGTTCGTTAACTCGTCAAAAATTTAAAATATGTAAATTAATATTTTAGTTATCAATAAATATACTGATAAACCTATAAAAAACAAATTATTCATTAATAACTCGAGATCAGCTCGAAAAAAGCTCCTTCGATATGTTAACAAGTTTGAAAATTTGAGTTCGGCTCGACTCGTTAAAATTTGAGCTCGACTCGGCTCGACTCGTAAATATTATCAAACAAGCTTGCACATCTAGTATTCGGCTCGACTCGGTTCGTTTACAGCCCTATAAGGAAATTATAGTTTTCAGTGCAAATGATGATATTAAATGTTTAAATGTTTGAATGTTTGAAACTCTTCCCGGTCTCTTTTCTTCAAGCTTTTAACTCACTTTGATTCTATGTTATGAGGTGTGTAAAAAATGAAAGAGGAGTCCTTTTATAGATTTTAAATTTATGGCCCATTGTAAATGAGCTCGATCCATGGGGTAAATACTCTAGAGATGGGACCGAATTTGGTTTTGTGCATGTGAGTCACTTTTGGGTCACTAAAATAGTAATAACTTATCCTTCTGGACTCTAAATCGCACCCAATTTTATTGCACATGTTTGGTTTTATGAGATATTTTCAACGACTCACAAATCAGACCCAAATACTTTTCAAATCATTCTGGGCATCAATTCAAAGATTTTGGGCTACTCGTAAAACATTTCTTCCTTGAGCATTAAGTCAACTCTTGACTTCCTGTGTTACTTTTTGATATTTTTTTGCTTTCTTGGAGGCTTCTCTTCATTTTTCTGAGTTCTTAGCTAATAAGTTAGTTCTTGGACCCACGTGTTTCAATGAGTTTTACTTATAAAATCAAAAACACTCTCAAAATGCTCAAAAAATTCAAAGATCATTAACATTAGCTTAAGACTCCAAAATATATCTAATAAATGGAGAAAATACAAATTTAGACTAAAAAACCCCAAAGAAAATATGTCTTGAACTATCAAATAACATGCCAAAAGGCGAGACACGAAAAACGCCAACAAAGTGAAATTATATGTTGGACTGAAACTTATGGCGCAATTCTTGCACAATACAGGGATCTATAGTGCAATCAACCCTATTATGTTTCCTTTTTTGTGTAAATTAATTAGTGTTTGCACGATTGGGTTTTTGATTATTTTGTGTATACAAGGGGGAGGTGTGGGTGTGAGTGTAGGAAGGGGGGGGGGGGGGGTAGTATAAAAAAAATTAGGGGTTAATCTTGATTTTTTTAAACTTGTGGGTTCGGTAGGGAGGTGTTTAAAATAAAAAATAAAAATTTGGGAGCTAATTTTGATTATTTTAAAATTAATGGGTTATGGGGGGGTGTGTGTGTGTGTGTTTAGAAAAAAGAAGTTTTTGAGGCTAATTTTGATTTTTAAACTTATGGGTGATGTAAAGATGTTTGAAAAAAAATTGGAGGACTAATTTTAATTTTATAAATTTTATAGTTTAAAATAACAATTTATTTTTTTTGTAATTTCTTTTTTTCTTTTTTTTTGGAATTTAAAATATTTTTAAATTATTTTGGTTAATGGCAAAAATAGACTTTAGAGGCATACCATTACAAAATGAAAATTTGGAAATTATAAGATATAATTTTAAAACTATGCGGAAGTGGGTCAATTCGTATATAATTAGAGACAATGAGTGCCTTTTTTCAAATATATATAAAAAAAATTAAAAAAATCCACTGCTTCCTTAAATAATCTTAGAATTGTTTACAACGAAATCATTTTTTGAATAAAATTGAAATATTTATAAGAGATAATTCCACAATTAGGCCTAAAAAACTATACCCCTAGCACCGGATTTGCATAATTCTAAAAGTAGGCCAATAAAGATTTTTATTCTTATTTTAATTTTATGCATAATCTAATATATTATTTCTAAGTTCTAACTTTATTTACTAAATACCTTACTTAAAAGGGTGAATGCCCATTAACCACCTGCCACCTTAGTCACTTGCCCATAAAAGGCACTTAAGGTAAATATACCTTAATGCCCTTAGCCCAATAACCACCTGCCACCTTAGCCACTTGCCCATAAAAGGCACTTAAGCTAAATATACCTTAATGCTTACTGCTGTCGACTGTTGCTGCCAAGGGCGAGTAGTGGACTTGTGCAAGTACAATTTTTGTCAAGGGCGAGTAATGGGAGTGTTTCCCACAACTCGTGCAAATACACTTTTGTACTGTATGGGCTAATGTTGAGTAATGAGAGTGTTTCCCACAACTCGTGCAAGTACACTTTTGTACTGTATGGACTAATGTTGAGTAATGGGAGTGTTTCCCACAACTCGTGCAAGTACATTTTTGTACTTGTGGACTAAATGTTGAGTTCTGGGATAGATTCCCACAACTCGTGCAAGTACACTTTTGTACTTGTGGGCTAATGTTGAGTAGTGGGAATGTTTCCCAGCACTCGTGCAAGTACACTTTTGTACTTGTGGGCTAATGTTGAGTTATGGGAATGTTTCCCACAACTCGTGCAAGTACACTTTTGTACTTGTGGGCTAATGTTGAGTAGTGGGAATGTTTCCCAGCACTCGTGCAAGTACACTTTTGTACTTGTGGGCTAATGTTGAGTTATGGGAATGTTTCCCACAACTCGTGCAAGTACACTTTTGCCGCTTCATCATTTGCTTTTTTATTTTTTAATATGTTTTGTTTGCATAAATCAATCAATGTATGGCACTATGTGCTCTCTAGCATCCAACTCAGTAACATGCTTAATTACGCGCTTTTCTATTTTATAATTCAAAAAAAAAAGTGTATCTATATCTACAGTAATTAATAAAAACTTAAAGAGATTATAAATTCGCTAATTTACTTGGGTCGCAGCGAAAAGAATTTTTCAACATCTGCAAAAATAAATTAAGAAATAATTACCAAAAAATATGATTGTTAGTATTTGAACATTTAAAATCCAATTTCAAATAAATTACCAAAAACGTAAAATAATAATTAATTTTGAATTATATTAAATAATAATTATATGATATATATGTTGATTATTATAATATATAATTTTCACCAGTGGTTAACGCTTTAATCAAGCCAGCTCTTTGCCCCTTATAGTCTTTGAAGGAGGGAAAATTTGGAGACGGCTGCTGGGGTGGGTAAAATAGGAAAGAAAAAAAAAGGAGTGCCTTTTATGGGCAAGAAGAAAGCGGCAGGGGTGAGGAGGCATTAATTCTAATTTGAGGTGTTTCTTGGGCAATAATCCTACTTAAAATATCTTTACAATACTAAAATAACTAATTATATATTTAATTTACATAATTAACTTTTGAAAACACACAAATCGTTCAAATCTTTCCCTCAAGAACATATATACAATACACCTAATACACATATTTATAATTATTCATCAGTTTTACTAGTTTTTTGCATGGATGTCGAAACTAAATCGTCAGCATAAGCTAATAATCTAACAATTTCAAGGATATCAAACTAAAAAACGAGGTAATTTGGTTAAACAAGCAACTTTTTTACCACTGTTATTTTGTTTTTTTTAATTCTTTTTTGTAATTAACTCTATATAATCAAGCTTAATACATATGTTTAATTTAGCACTTCAATTCGTTTTTTTTTGCTTTATTTTGTGTTTCTTCTTATTTTCAACAAAAATTCATATAGTTTATGTGTCTTTTCACTTTCTATGTCTTGCACTGTCTTCATTATTGCTTGTTTAATCCGCGTGATTCATTTTTAATAGAATGCAATTGTGTTTATTGATTCAAAGTATATTTTTTGCATTGTTCATTGCATATTTGATTGCTAATTTTGCATTGAATCACGTATAAATGCTGAAATATGCCTAGATTATTACTTGTAGCCTTGTTTATGTTGTTTTGTGTTTAAATTCTCGCTAGTAATCAATATAGGAGTTGCAGTTGCATAAAAAACTGTACAACAGTGTTGCAAGTACATTGTTGTACTTGCAACACTGTTGTAACGTTTATTCGGTGTCCTCTTTTCTAACTTACCTGTTTGGTGTGACTTGTTTGTTAATATCCCTCTTTCTCTGTTATACACCTCTGATGGAGTCTACTCGTACGATTATGGTTTTATATTAATTTGGACTGTACAAGATATCTGTGTCTTGGACTTGCTCGTAAGCTATGTGGACAAAACCATGTACTAAACGATTTACGAGACATGACGAGGAAAGGAAGATTGTACGTGGACGATGTGGTCATCTCAGAAATCATAACACATTGACCTACGATAACCTTTGAATTAGTTTTTTCGTTAATTCTAGTTTTTTTGCACCGAGAGCTATTATTATACACGTTCTTATAATTTTTTCTTGTTTTGGGCATTCAAATGTAATTGTATTGATTTGTTGGTTAATTATATATTTTTATCGTTGTTAATACAATTAGATTGTAGTTTTGCAATTCGTACGTTTGGTGTAGGAATCATAACTTTTATGGTATTTTTATCTCTTTATATATGTTACACTTTTTTTAATTGTTGAGATACACTGAATATTGGTCAAAACAGTATTGGAATGCAAAAAGAACCATATCATGGTGCAACTACAGTGTCGTACTTACAACAATATTTGTTAAAACCTGTAAAAACTTGTCGTTTTCGAAGAGACAAAAACATAACAAACTATGAAAAATAAAGTTGCAATCTCATTGTATGAACATCGATAAAAATGTATTGCTAACCAAACAATCAATACAAGTGAACGATAAAAACATGTATAGTATAGTTCTCGAGACAAAAAATCACGGTGTAAGTAAGTCCTTGATGCAAAAAACCAGAACAAATGAAAAACTAATTCAAAGGTAAATCACTGGTTAATGCGTTATGATTTCTGAGATGGCCACACCGTCCACATCTCATCTTCCTTTTTCGTGCGTCCTCGTCCTTTATTTTTGAATCGTTAGTATGAGTAGACTCCAGGTAAGGTGTATAACATAACAACTGAGAAGTTAACAAACAAAGATACACAAAACGGGAAAACTAGAAAAGAAGAACACTAAAAAACATGTATAGTAGTGCTACAAGTACAATATTGTAATTGCAACACTACTTTACAGTTTTTTATTCACCTACAACTTTTATATTGATTAATAGCTGGAATTTAAGCACAAAACTGCATAAACAAGTCTACTTGTAATAATCTAATCAAAATGAAACAATTATGCGTGTTTCAGTGGACACATATCAATCGAAAATTAAAGGAGGAATGCACAAAATTAACATATAATCAATAAACACAACTCCATGCATGATAAAAACGAATCGCGGGTATTAATTAAGCACTAAGAGAAGCACTGTTTATAACGTGAAGAAACGCAGATTTCATATGAATTTCTGAACGAGAATTAAGATGCAAGATTACAAACATATATTAAGATTGATTTTATAGAGTGAATCATAAAAATAAATTTCGAAAAAATAAGTCAAGAAAAAATACTAGAATATAAATAAAAAAAGTTAAAAATTAAAAATCTTGAATCGTTGAGATCGATGATGATGGTAGACTAATGAGGGATATACGTTTTTAGGCCTCAAATTCTGAAATCATACTTTTAAAGGTCTGGATAGATGTTATGTTTTTTAAAGGTATGGTTATGGTTTTTCTGATTTCTAGTTACATTTTTTTGGGGGTATATACCCAATATTTTAATTTTTTGGGGGTATATACCCACTATTTTAATTTTTTTTAATTACATTATAAGTCCTTGTTGAAAATTTATGGTTCTAATTTTCTGGTTCAATGTCCTTTTTTGCTAAGGTTCGTGCTATAATTCAAGGTCCATGCCATTCCAACTCAATGATAAAGATCCATACCCACAAAAAATGCAAAAAATCGGGTATATACCCACAAAAACTACAAAACAGTGGGTATATACCCACTGAAAATGCAAAATAGTGGGTACGTTAACAGATCTAGATCTGAATAAACAGATCTGAGGACGATGAAGTGGGCGACGCTCATGGTGGTGGAGGTGGCATCGTGAGAACGGTTTTCTTAGGCGTGACCTTTTGTGACCCGTTAATGGTGGTCATCTTGTACAAAGGAGCGAAAGAAATAACTTGCTTGAGCGGAATACCCCCTGAAAATACAAAACAGTGGGTATATACCCCCTGAAAATGCAAAAAAGGGGGTACGTTACTGGAGGTCTGAATAAATAGATCTGAGATCGATGAAGGTTGTGGCGCTCATGGTGGTGGAAAAGAAGAAGGTGGGGCAGGATCCGACTGTGATTTGTGCTGAAGAAGGTGGACAATGGCCAGATCTGGTCCATGACGGCGGTTTTTTGATGCAGTAGGGCGGCAGCTTTGCTGGGAGCGGAGGGGAAGTGATTCCAGAATAAATGGAGGGAAGGTGAGATCTGTAGGAACAGAAGGAAAGTGAGACTGGAGGGGGGCTGGGTTTCTGATACATGAGGGTGGCGGTTTTCTGGTGCTTTGCTGGGAACGAACGGGAGTAGAGAGAAAGAGGGGGAATGGTAGGGTTCTAATTCAAGAGGGCGGTGGTTTTCTGGTGATTTGCTGGGAACGAACGGGAGCAGAGAAAAAGAGGGGGATGGATGGGTTTTCTGGTGAGATAGAGTGGGTTTTAATCTAAACCTAATGGAAAGGAGGCTAGTTTTATATCTGGTTGGCTTCTAATAAGAGGCCTTCAATTAAAAACACTAGTATAGGGAGGCCTCTATTCCTCTTTTACCCTAGATTAATGGCAGAGGAGATAAATGACTTGGGTAACTTCTTCTTTTTTATCCAACTGTGGTTTATCAAATGGGATCGATGGCAGAGTTGAGTTTTTTTCTATCAATTATGTATTTTAAAGGTATTATTGTCCATTCACCTAATATGCGATTAAAGTTATTGGAAAAAATACCTAATATGGGAAGAACCATATTTCTCTTGCCTATATTATGTCCAATTAATTAAATAAGTGTTACAAGCCATTTCAGTTTACACATGTCCTTGTTTGCCTATCCTGAAGCGTTTTGTAGGAAGATGGTCTCTGCCATTTCTAACTTCTGGTGGGGATCGGGAGAACTAGACATGATCCATTGGGTAGCATGGGAGAAGGTGGAAGTGGGGAAACTGTTAGGAGGTTTGGGTTTCAGGGATCTTAAAAGAATGAACACGTCATTATTAGGAGCACAAGCATGGCGTATCCACACAAACCCTAACTCTTTAGCGTCCCCGTGATTGAAAGGTATTTATTTTCCCAATACAGATGTTATGAAAATCAAGTTACGGCAAAGTCGCACATGGAGTTGGAGTAGCATCCTTGAAGGACGAGACTTTAGTAAGAAACATGGGATACACCAAATAGGTAACGGTAAAAAAACTAACATCTGGAATGACACATGGTTACCCATATCTTGGCCAATGACAAGACCGGAAGGATGCGAGCTGGAGACAGTTAATCAACTTTGGGAAGGCGCAAAGCTAAATGGGATGCGGAATTACTTGATGAAATCTTCCCACAACCTATTATTCCGGAGATTACCAAGGTACGCTTACTAAATTCAGATCAAGAGGATAATTTTATTTGGCCCTTTTCCAAAGATGGCATGTATACTACCAAGACTGGATAGATGAAGCGATATACCATGCGCCATAATCAGCAACAACATGGGCTAACATTAAAGAAGAATTATGGAAAGTGATATGGAGCATAAATATACCAAAGAAAATTAGAATTTTCATCTGGAGGATTTGTAATAACGCAATACCTACCAAGAAGAATTTAGCGAAATGACGATGCACAGATTCGGTAGCATGTGACTGGTGCCCAGAAGCAACATACACAGTGGAACATTTGCTATTAAACTGCAAAATTGCTCAAGCCGTTTGGGTAGCATCCACTATTCAAATAAAAATCCAACATGAACAGATACATGATATCACGGTTTGGTTACCAGAAATAATTAAAAGCTTCACACAAGGCGGATGGGAAGAACAAAAGGTCAAAGACTATATCTTCATAACACTTTGGAATACGTGGAAGACAAAAATGAAAGGGATTCACGACATTGATCAGATCTTAGCAGGGGCCCATAAAATGATGGGAGAACTACACGGAGTGGAATGGAGAAAACAGGCCAGTCAACTGATAGTAGAAATGAATAATGGAAGATACTTGGTAGAGAATGAAAGTCTCACGGGAAGCGATATTACTTCCTTTTGTGACACCTCCTTCTCCAACAGAACAAAGATAGCAGGGTTGGGAATTGTTCAACAAACCCAACAAACCACGACCTTCTCTATGGAAGGGAGAGACATTAGCGGTTCTTTCGGCTACCAAAAAATGCAAAGATTTTCTAGGGGAGACAAAGACAACATTCCCTGATAATCTTGAGTTAATCCAAGGTATTAGGCAGACATCAGCAGCGAGATGGACAATTCTGCCGATCATCCGCCAAATTTGGAGGAGAACGGAAGAATATGACCCTATTTCTTTTCAGCATTTACCAAGACGATTGAAAATTAATGGTATTGTTGTGGGGTTTTCAAAGATTGGAATAGGCTAGACCGGAGTTGCGCTCCTTACCCTCCGACCAAAAAAAAAATTATTATGTCCAATTTGGGAACTAACCCTATTTATATATCAGATTATTTTAAGAAGCATAAAACGCATTTCTCTTAGAAAAAAAGAAAAAGAAAAAAGAAAACGCATTTCTCAACGGCTAACTATTCTCTCTATGACTCTATCCACATAATCGAAACTAAGAACGTGAACATTTTAGGCGGGAAACTGTTAATCGAGCTTAATCTAATCAAGGTTTACACGCAGTAGAGAGATATGGAAGTATCGAGGTTACCTATATCAGCATCACAGAGAGGGAAGCTAATATCCTCCGGTTATACTTCCCTCTCTTCCCTCTCTTCCATCTCCGCCTCCCACCTAGCTCGAGGTATTTTATTCTAAAAATTATCTTACACTCGACTACCTTTTTCATTATCGCTTCATTAATTCGACTCGATTATTCTTTTTTATTAAATCCAGAGCTTGTAATTTGAATTCATCAAAAGAAATTATTTAAATTCTACCCCTCATTTTCCTTTGATCGATAGATTTACGAATTCCAGAAAGTGAAGCCCAGGAAATTCTGAATGTTGCGTCACGAAGAGTTGGTTCTGGACATACCAGTAGTGGAAGTTCCTCTGCTATTGTAAATGGTGAATCTCTATCTCTCTGTATGACTTTCTGAGTACCATTTTAGGCTTGTCAGCAGAAAATCAGTGTCAGATTTTGGATAGAAAACCAATTCTATTTGTATATGTGTTAAAAAGTTTAGTGTATATCAATTATAGGAGCACAAACTGCTTGGGATATGCTGCACGAGGAGGAATCATGTAAACATATCACCACATCTTGCTCAGATCTAGATAATATCCTTGGTGGTGGATTACCCTGTGGTGAAGTTACTGAAATTGGTTAGTCTTTTCTCTGCATTTCACATTTCTAATCACGCAAAAACTCATTAAATTAAATATAATTTTACCAGGTGGTGTACCAGGCATTGGAAAAACTCAATTAGGGTATGAAATCCTGTTTTCATGGATTATTCTTTTAATTTTTAATTTTGTGAACATAATTGATACGATTTACAGGATTCAACTAGCTGTAAATGTTCAAATTCCAGCAGACTATGGTGGGCTAGGAGGGAAAGCAATTTACATAGGTAAGATTTTTTTATTTCATTTTTGTATTTTATATTTTATATTTGCTCTTTTCACGTGTTTTTTGGGATTCTTAGATACTGAAGGGAGCTTCATGGTAGAGCGTGCTTTACAAATTGCAGAAGCATGTGTGGAGGACATGAAAGAATATGGTGGATTTCTTCACAAGAATTTTCAGGGGTGTGAAAGTAATTTGCAGGCCAAGGATTTCCTTGACAAAATATTCTACTTTCGTTTATGCAGTTACACAGAACAAATTGCTGTTATAAACTACTTAGAGAAGTTTGTTACAGAGCATAAAGATGTAAGTAAAGTGTTTTATTTATCATTTATTAAGTGTCTTTAAATTATGAGCAATCTTTTGTTACAGGTTAAGGTTGTGATTATTGATAGTATTACCTTCCACTTTCGTCAAGATTTTGATGATATGGCTCTTAGAACTAGAGTACTTGGTGGAATGGCTTTAAAATTGATGAAACTTGCTAAGAAGTTCAATTTAGCAGTAACAATTATTTTATTACCTGTTCTATATCTTTGTGCAGTATGTGATTATGCATTAATTTATGCAGGTTATACTTCTTAATCAAGTAACTACTAAGTATGTAGAAGGTTCATTTCAATTGACCCTTGCACTAGGTAAATAAATGTACATCTTTTCTCATTATTTTTATCTAGCGATAGTTATACTAATGAGGTGTGATCAGGTGATAGTTGGTCTCATGCTTGCACAAACAGAATAATTGTGTATTGGAATGGGAAGGAGAGATATGCACATATAGACAAGTCTCCATCTATAAAATCTGCTTCTGCCCCATATTCTGTTACACCAAGAGGGATTAGGGGATCCACTTCAAACTTGAAACGGGTCAAGATGATGTAAATTCCTTCAACACTGATATTTTCTCATGGTATTTTTTCACTTATAAAATAAAAATATCTTGGAAGAAACTATATCAAAATGAAAATGAAATGCGTTAAGTATATTTATTTTTTAGAAATATAGATGCTATTTGAAAGATCCGGATGCTTCACCCTTGAGAAATTTTAGGCATTCATTTTCTAGCCTCAATGGACGGCCACGATTTCTCCTTACCCTTCATCTGATGGTCCCTCACACTCTTGTACCACCACATAATCATGAAACAAGGGTTGCCCTTTCCTTCTACAGTCTTACTGCTCATCACACCAACATCTTTTATCTATACTTTTTCTTTGTTATCTTCCCAAAGTATCTCATCACATGATCTATCATCACTCATTAAAACAAGTAAACATGTGGAGTAAAACACAAGCATGAGAATGTTTATGCAAAATACAAGCTTGTGGTAATAAAGGATATCATTCTATCAAATTTATAGACGATCCAACACATTTCCCAAACGACATACATTAAATGGACTGGGAAATACATGTATCATGAAAATATTTACAAGTATTCTTATTGAGTTAAAATAAAATTAATATATAATTGTTTTTCTTTTCAGAAATAGCAATTTTATTCAACAATAACAAACATTACAATGATATATATATATTTAGTATGAACAGAGACCGAACAAAAAATTACAAACATCTAATAAAAACCAACAACTGAATAGAGGATTAATCATTTACCGCCAATCATTATCCAAATAAAATAACTAAACTTTTAAGTCTAACATCATTGAGTTTTGAATGGGAATTAAAAATTCTAACTCCAAGTTAGAGGGTCTTAATCACGATTAATAGACAACAATCATGACGTATAGTGAAAAATACAACTACTTCAGGATATGCATCCACGTGGGTTAAGACCTTGAAGGACACTGAAGAGTGAAAGATTATCCGAAAAATTTGAGGAAAAACAAACAATTCACTAAGTTTGGATTTATGATGTAAAAATGCAAGAATAAGCTAGTGAATTCTTTCTTGAAATGTAGGACAGTTATGGTTGAATTTGAGTTAAAAGATATGTATTTTGTTATGCGATGGAGCCTTCTATATATAGTAAGTTGAGTTCTAACGTCTCTTAGAGAATAATCACAAAGTCACCAAAAACGTTATACCGTTTTGGGAAAAAATGGGTAATCATTTTTGTTCACAACTGATCTTTTTCACGTGGCGCCCTTAGTTCAACTATTAGAAAGCAAGAAGCTCTTGAAACGACATCATACCGTTTTTTGCCTACATGCGGGTCTCCGTTTTGTTAGCGATGCCGACTAAAATTCTTACAAGGTTGTCGATTGTCTCTGACTATTTCTGATTCCAATAGAAAATGGGTGAATTACATTTGTCCCCCATGTGGTCTACCCTAATTACACGCGAAAAGCCCATGTATTCTACAAATTGCAGGAAACCCCCATATAGTCAACCTTAATAGCACAAAAATCCCATGGACTCTTAAAATTGCAGAAAACCTCCATGTGGTCTACAATAATTAGCACAAAACCCCATTCGATCAGTTCTATTATTAGAAATGTATTCCAAGCATATTAATGGCATTATATAAACACATTAATGTACTTGAAATACATTTTTTGATTGAAAATTCTTCGAAAAGAGTTTTTAGGCTTATTATTGTAGACCACACGGGGATTTTCTGCAATTTTTAGAATACGTGGGGTTTTCGTGATATTATGGTAGACCACAAGGGAGTAACCTACAATTTTCAGAGTACATGGGGTTTACGTTCTATTAGGGTACACCACATGGGGTTCAAGTGTAATTAACCCAATAGAAAATGTTATATCGATTTTAAGGCCAAAACAGTTGTCACAGTTAAATAAATTTTGTTTTTGGTTGCCGATTTTGAGCTGAGGACTGCAACTTATCTATTTTTCTCTTTGGTCCTTCATTAGAGTTGTGTGACAAGGAATGCTACAGATGGGATTATGCAACTCAAAAGAGCAAGTAAATACATACTAAGATATATCTATAAGGTGTGTAGAGATAATGAACAAGGATTTAAGCAAGTAAGATCATGATGGACCTTTAAGTGATAAATTTGGTTAACTAAGGTGTGGATACATCACCTCTATGCCCGTATTGTGGAGCTAGGTTAGAGTCCTAAACCATTTGTTTTGTGAGTTCGGAAAGACAAAACCAATATGAGTTTTTATTAATAAAGAGATTATCTTATCAAGGATTCTTGGAGGTGGCCACGTGCATGCTTATGGATATCATGGTAATGGGAACATAAGTAGTACAACAATTCATATGGGGTTCAAACCTAGAAAATACGGGCTGGACGACATGAGCAACACCGATTCTATGAATGAATATGAACCTGGAAATGTACTCGACCGAACTGAAGTAGAAGTGGAAGGTATGGAATTTCTCCTACGAACCATTGATCTCGACGAAGCTTCCATTAAAGTTGTGCTTGGGGCGATACAAATCCGAGTTCCATCGTCGCCAAAGGAGATTCACTACTCCATGGACGCCGAAGCTTCAATTCGAATACTGCCATGGTTGTGAAAAAACTTCAATGCCATAAAAAAAGAGCTCATTGTTTTACACTGCCATTGCTGCAATGCTCAATTGTCGTCGTGTTAATGCCATAAAGCACCACCACCAAGGATGATTTTCCAGTGGGAGGATTGGGGTAGGGGAAGGGAGGGAGAGTTTAAAGAGGATTTTAAGGTTTGTACACGAAAAATATGGTTCATGGGTATATATTGATATAGTAGGAGAACATAAATTATAGGTTTTTTAATTTTTATTTAATTTTAATAGTTTAGACTTGTTTGAGAGAAATTTAAATTTATAAGTATACTTGAATTTTGAAAAGCAATACTCAAAACTTATTAGGGAGAGTTTTGAGAATTGCTTTTCAAAATTCATGTATACTTATAAATTTAATTTTTTTTCAAACAAGTCTAAACTATTAATATATATTATTATAATATATATTACTCCCTAATGAGTTTTGATAATTTCTTTTCAAAATTCAAGTTTACTTATAAATTTAAATTTATCTCAAACAAGTCTAAGCTATTAAAATTAAAAAAATTAAAAATTCTATAATTTATGAGAGAGTAATATATATATATATATATATATATATATATATATATATATATATATATATATATATATATATATATATATATATATATATATATATATATATTTGTTTCATCCTTATATCATTTTCTACATGAAAGTTTTAAATATCAATTAAATAGTTTTTTTAAATATTCATTTTTTCTTTTAAGCATATTGCATATTACTCTCTCAAACAATTTCATGTGTGTTGATTACTCTCTAAGTTAAAAAATTGATTTTATCGGTCCTTAAATTATTTTAAACTAATAGATTATTTTTTCTTTTGTCTTCTAATATTAGTTTTGTTTGTATTTTAAGTTTATATAGTTAAGAATAACATAAAATAAAACAAAATAGGGTAATGTGTTAGTTTAAAATAGTGTAAAAGGTTATAAAATTAATTTTTAAATTAAAAAAATAATCATGTATATAAAATAGTTTGAAGAGATTATAAGTAGTATGTTTTTTTTTCTTTTTTTGTTTAATATTTGAAAAGGAATCAAAGAGATGATATATAATGTTTTCTTTTAACAACTTAGACAAAAACGTCATTCAAAAACTCTAACCAATTTTACAGCGAGAAAAATACAATCTGACTCCCAAAAGTAAGGGATTTTATAATTTAAGTTCTAGTTCCAAAAACTTTTTTTAAGTCCTATTTTCAATTATCTGAATTTTTACTTTTTTTACCCTTGTGCATCATGGGTACGGACCCGTAATCAAGAACAAAATCTAGTGCAAATCAAATTCGGGCTAGCCTCATAAAGAACAAATATAGTCTTGAACAAAAACCAAATTTCACTCACCAAAATCTAGGGATGTCAATTAATATATTGTTTTCTTTTATTAACTCATACATGGTTATATGGGCTGGCCCCATAATGAGCAAAAACAATAAGGGGCTGGCCCTAGAGTGAACAAAAACAATAAGGGGCTGGCCCCATAATGAACAAAATAATAAGGGGCTGGCCCCATATGGAACAAAAACACAGGCTGGCCTATTCATAAATTTAAATGGGCTGTCGCCATAATGTACAAAAAAATTCACCAAAACTGAAACCCATATTGGGCCAGCCCCATTACGACAAAAAACTAGACTGAACTGACCCATCATCAACAATTTCCAACCTGGGGCTGGCCCCATTAGGAATTACATTAAAAAGAAACATGGATCGACGAACGAAGACTCGAACCAGAAGATTAGAACCACGAACGAACCACACCTTCTTCGCAGCCACGAACGAAGACTCGAACCAGAAGGCTTCAGGCGAGCTCGAACCACACCAACTGGATTAACAGATCTCACAAACCAAAACCGTATTTGCCGGAGTTAGTCACGTCGTAGGGTTCAATAACATCGAGCAGTGCTTCCATGGTGATAATGGAGAAGGTCAGGGTGAGGATGAAGGTCGCGGGGGTGGTGCGAATGGTCTCGGCGGTGGAGTGTAAATGGGAGGGTTGTTCTGTAGAGTGGTGCTTAAGATGGAGGGAAGGGTGATGGCTGGGGGTCTGATTTGGTGTTGATAGAAGATAGAGGGACAGTGATGGTGGCGGATCTGGTGCAAGACGGCGACTCTGGAAGGTCGTCCTCGATGGCGGCGGTTATTCACGACGGCGGTCTTCATAGCTGGTGGTGACAGTGACGCAGGTGGGGGTGAAGAAGAAGGAGACCAGAAGTTTGGGTAGGATGGTGATGGTGACGCAGGTGGGGGTGTTTGTGATGAAGGTGGGGGTGGTTTAGAAGATGAAGATGGAGGAGAGGGGAGGGGGTGATGGGGTCGGGTTCTTCAGAGAGAAAGAGAGAGTGAATAGAGAGGTAGAGGGAGGTTCAGTGCTCAATGGGGTTGGGATGTGTTTTTTGTGTTTCACTGTGCGCTAAGGGGTTGAGGGGTATTTTGGTATTTGACCTCATTTAGTTGAACTACTTAGGGACTGGTTGGGTTTGAGATTTAAAAAAGAAAGTGAGGTGTGGGATGAGCCTTATAAAGTAAAATCGCCTTTTACTGCGGCGATATAAGTTATTGAGAAAATTAAAATTATCTAGCAATGATGTAAATTTAAGGAAGACAAATCAATGTTTTTCCTTAAGGGCCTGTTTATATTTAGAAGGGAAAAAAATAATAAAGGAAAAGAAAAAAAAATTACAAAAAAAAGAAAAATAAATGAATATTTTTGTTTGGATTAGAAATTTTTATAAAATAAGATTTCATGATTTTAGATATATATTGTTTATATTGAAAAAAGTACAAAAAGATAGAAAAAAAGAGTTAATTTTGGAGTTTAATTATTAATAAAATTATTTTCTTTTCATTTAAGTCTAATTTAGGATGATAATAAAAATAGATATAGAAGTAATTTTGAGAATAAATTTCTTTTTTTTCTTTTATAATTTTTTAATACAAATAAAATATAAAATAAAAAATCATTTCTATTTTTTTCATTTCTTTCCATTTCTCTTAATCCAATCATATCCTAAATATCTTATTGCAAAATTGTTGTAACTTCTTTTAATATGAGCCACTTTCTATTTTAAATTTTTTTCTATCCAACCTTATTTTTTTCAATAATTGGTTGGACCACTCAATTAATTCTCAATTAGATGAAATATAACAATGATTAGTAATTATTTATTTTCTTATGTGGAAGAAACCTTGCACATTACTTCAAGAGGAATCACCTGAACAACAATTATACAAACTGCGATAAGAAACACAAAGTCAAAAATGAATACACCTACCATAGCTTTTGATATTTTGTTTGAATAAAAAATGATAGCCAAAGACCCATAATCCACAAAATCTATCCACCCAATCCTTACAATATAGTTACATATATATCTCTGTCTATCCAAATTCATTTTGAAAGAAACACCAACCAACCAACTAACTATGGCCTCCTCTTCTTCCCTCACACTCTCTCAAGCTATCCTCTCCCGCTCTATCCCCCGCCATGCTTCTTCCTCCTCCTCCACTCCCTCTGCTTCTCTCCCCACCTTCACCGGCCTTAAATCCACTTCCCTCGTTTCCTCCTCTTCCTCCTCCCGTCGCCGATTATTACCCACTAATGTCCACCAAGTAATCAAGGCTTCAGCTGCCGTTGAAACACTTGAGAAGACTACAGATGCGAGCTTGGTTGAGAAATCAGTTAATACTATTAGATTCTTGGCTATTGATGCCGTCGAGAAAGCTAACTCGGGTCATCCCGGATTACCTATGGGTTGTGCTCCAATGGGACATATATTGTATGATGAGATCATGAGGTATAACCCCAAGAATCCTTATTGGTTTAACCGTGACCGTTTTGTTCTCTCCGCTGGTCATGGTTGTATGCTTCAGTACGCCCTTCTTCACCTCGCTGGCTATGACGCCGTCAAGGTCAACTCTCTCTTTCTCTCACTATCTCTCGCTTTCTCTTTACTATATTTTACAAGATATGACTAATTCTTATTTAGATTACTACCCTGGTAACGGGTGAATCGATTAAAAATGTTCTAGTTGAAAATGTGACTAAAAATCAGTTCAACCATGTTCTGTGTAGACTGTAGTTTCCATCTACCCTAAAGTCTCCTATCATGCGTGAAGGGTAAGGATTGGACCCATTTGGTTTGGTTTGGTTTGTTGCTCTGTAACTATTCTCCGTGGTTCCCCTTCACTTCAAATATCAGTTTTATTCCAAAATTAGAATATATACCCTTATGGAGGGGATATAACACATGGGTAGATTAGACTATTTTGCATTTACATAGGGACCAATAGTGCAATTAATCTGTTAGTTGTGGTATTGTAAATGGAGTAATGAGCTAAATGTCTTCAGGTGTTTTTACTTTCAGTATTTGGAATGTGTATAATATATACTGTATTGTACATTATCCATGTTACATAAAGGCATCTAGTTCATATCCTATGAAATCAATTATATGTCAATGTTGGAATTTAAGATTTTCTAATTTGAATGGATTTCTTTTGCACGTTCAGGAAGAAGATTTGAAGGAATTCCGTCAATGGGGAAGCAAAACCCCAGGTCACCCTGAAAACTTCGAGACCCCTGGTGTAGAAGTTACTACTGGTTAGTCTCGACCTCCAAAATGTTCACTACTTTTAATTGTTTTGTGTTAGTAAGACTAATTATAATTCCCTTTTATAGGTCCTCTTGGTCAAGGTATTGCCAATGCTGTTGGTTTAGCCTTAGCAGAGAAACACTTAGCTGCACGCTTCAACAAGCCAGATGCTGAAATTGTTGACCATTACACGTAATACACTTTCCTATTTATCTTTATCTTTTTATATTTATTATTATTTAATAAATGAACGTAATTTTGTTTGTAGATATTGTATCCTTGGTGATGGATGTCAAATGGAGGGTATTTCAAACGAAGCTTGTTCAATCGCTGGTCATTGGGGACTTGGAAAGCTTATTGCTTTTTACGATGATAATCATATCTCCATTGATGGTGACACTGAAATTGCATTTACCGAGAGTGTTGATCAGCGTTTTGAAGGGCTAGGATGGCACGTTATTTGGGTTAAGAACGGTAACACAGGGTATGATGAAATTCGTGCTGCCATTAAAGAGGCCAAATCTGTCACAGATAAGCCTACTTTAATCAAGGTTAGACACAGAATTTCATAGTATTTTGATTTTCTTAGCTCCAATTTAATCAAACGTGTTCTTTTTCTCTTTTACAGGTTACAACCACAATTGGTTTTGGATCACCTAACAAGGCAAACTCGTACAGTGTACACGGAGCTGCGTTGGGTACTAAGGAAGTAGAGGCCACAAGAAACAACCTTGGCTGGCCTTACGAGCCTTTCCATGTCCCTGACGAAGTCAAACAGTAAGAATTTGACTTTTTTTTTTTTTTTTTTTACTTATTTACGCTCGTATATCTTTTTTAGACACTGGAGCCGCCACACATCTGAGGGTGCAGCTCTTGAAGCTGAATGGAACGCAAAGTTTGCTGAATACGAAAAGAAATACGCAGAAGAAGCTTCCGAATTTAAGTCCATTAGTACTGGTGTATTTCCCGATGGTTGGGAAAAAGCTCTTCCTGTAAGAGTTATCAATTATCATTCCCTATTATTAGTGATTTCTCTTTCTCGTATCTTACATTTGTTTTTGTTAATAGACATACACCCCAGAGATCCCAGCTGATGCGACAAGAAATCTGTCTCAGACATGCCTTAACGCACTTGCTAAGGTTATCCCAGGTTTCATTGGTGGTAGTGCCGATTTAGCATCATCCAACATGACACTCCTAAAAATGTTCGGTGATTTCCAAAAGAACACACCTGAAGAACGTAATCTAAGATTCGGTGTACGTGAACACGCTATGGGAGCTATTTGTAACGGAATAGCTCTCCACAGCCCTGGTTTTGTTCCCTACTGTGCAACTTTCTTTGTTTTCACTGACTACATGAGAGCCGCTATGAGAATCTCAGCCTTGAGTGAAGCTGGAGTGATCTATGTCATGACTCACGATTCTATCGGACTCGGTGAAGATGGGCCCACTCATCAACCTATCGAGCATTTAGCAAGTTTCCGTGCTATGCCCAATATTTTGATGTTCCGTCCAGCTGATGGTAACGAGACAGCTGGCGCGTACAAGGTTGCTGTTGTTAACCGAAAGAGACCATCGGTTCTTGCGCTTTCGAGACAAAAGTTACCGAATCTTCCAGGAACTTCGATTGAAGGTGTTGAGAAAGGTGGGTACGCTGTATCGGATAATTCTACTGGGAACAAACCTGATGTGATTTTAATGGGAACTGGTTCGGAATTGGAGATTGCGGAAAAAGCTGCTGAAGAATTGAGGAAGGAAGGTAAAGCGGTTAGAGTTGTATCGCTTGTTTCATGGGAGCTTTTTGATGATCAATCAGCGGAATATAAGGAGAGTGTATTCCCAGCAGCTGTGAAAGCTAGGGTTAGTATTGAAGCAGCGTCAACTTTTGGATGGGCGAAATTTGTTGGATCAGAAGGGAAAGCTATTGGTATTGAAGGATTTGGAGCAAGTGCACCTGCTGGTAAAATATACAAAGAGTTTGGTCTTACAGCAGAAGCTGTTGTGGCTGCAGCTAAATCACTCTGCTAAGATGTAATTTGAGAATGTGTTTTTAACAAGCACTCGGTTCAGACAACTACCACTTGTGATTTGTCGTAATAAAATTACTTTTGTTGTGTTGAGGGTATTTCACTGGTGGAGTAGTTGTGGTTGCAAGATGAACTGCAATATTGTTTGAAGGAGATTAGGGTTATTGTGTTATTGAATATGTATAATTAAACATGACTTTATGAATTTTGTAATATTATATGGTATTGGTTGATCTTTTTAAGGTCCCATAATCCTCTTTACAATTTTACATTACATGGTTAATAATGGCGAGACTTTATTTTTTCCAATGGTTCTGTAGCGTTATTAATGGTTTCATAAATGAAGGATGGAACAATTTACAGCTTTAATCTTCGTTGGCAAAAGAATAAGATGCATTCTGAAATCCGAAACTAATCAAGACTCATCAATCATGTTGTTTGTCTCTCTATGGTGGAACGTTTTGGTTAACCAAATGGAAAGCCGTATTTCTTCATGTTTCGTCTTTTGTGACAAAATAATAGTATTACAAAACATCTTTTAAGGATTTTTTAGAACTTAATTTGAAGGATTATTTCTTAAGAATAATGTCTATTTAAATCATGATTCACATTGTCCATACCTAAATGTTGACATGTAAATATTTCTTTCCAAATAAATTAGGCTATTTCCCATTTAAATCAAATTCACATTGTACAATTACTTTTTTACCCTCTCATCAAAGTCAGCGATCAAAGTCAGCTTTATTTATTTATTTATTTATTTCGCAGCCGACTAACACCAAAACCTTCCAAAATGATCATTCAATTTTCTAAACTGTAATCTCTTAAAAAATCAATTCATTGTATTCGATTCAAAATTAGAGAATTATGGAAGCTACGGTGGTCGTGCCTGGGCAAGCCGCTGTAGTTGACGGTGTCTCCCGTCACCGTCACTCTCCGCCGCAGTTACAACAGCAAGTTGAGATCGGCGCCGTCCCTCATCTTCTCGCCGGTGGTATCTCTGGTGCTTTTGGCAAAACCTGCACCGCTCGTCTCGCTCGTCTCACTATTCTCTTTCAGGTTCATATAAAATTCTCCAGATTTGGGGAGATTTGGGGATCAATAGGTCCTTATATTATGCAAAAATTGCAATATAGGTCCTTATTAATTACTTATCAACGTTTTATTAGGTACAAGGTATGCATACAGATGTAGCAGTATTAAGTAAACCATGTATATGGAAAATTATGCACTACTAAAAAAAATCAGTAACATGGATTGAGATTAAATTGGAATGATATTCAAACAGGTGTTATGCAAATCACAACCATCAGAATTTATCTCATATTTTCACTATTGCCGATCATTAAGATTTGAAGACAAACCAGATTATTCTTATTTAAAGAGATTTTTCCGAGACTTGTTTATCCGTGAAGGTAAATGAAATACTATTTAAAGCAAATGAGATAAATCCCATCTTAGTTTGTTCACATGCAGGTGTAATTAGATGAAGTAAAGTCATTGTGAAAAATTAAGAGTTAGAGCCGTAGATAAGCAATATAAAGAATCGAGTGTGATTTGGCCAAAGGTCTCCAATGAATTATTGAACTTAAGTACCTTTCATTATAAATATATAATTTCAAAAAAGATAGAAGAATTAGAGTCAAGTAGCACCTAGATTATGAATCTTGTTTGATTTAACACATAAGGTACTTTAAATTGTATATATGCATGTGTGTTTTTGTTCAAATTAATCACATTCATATGATTTATATGCAGACAGTGTTGGATTCAATTGGAGTCTCACTATGGCAAATAGCTGCTGAAAATGGAGGCTCGGATAAAGATGGAGATGATAGATAATTGTTAAGAGTTATAAGGATTGATAATTGAGAAATCATTGGAGTAGGTAAAGTTGTAATAATTTATTGAGTTGAAGAAATATTGTTAACTGGGATTTTCGTTTGTTTAACTTTAGAGATGGGACAACCAGATACTGGACAAATCCCATCTTAAATTTTTGCCTCGCGAAACAGCATATCACCATCTCCAACATATTATACCTTTAATTAGTTTTACGATAGAGATGGGACAAATCACATCTTAGTTATACAATAGAGATGAGACAAATCGCATCTCATTTATTAGAATGAAGATGAGACAAATTCATCCTAATCTTAAAATTATAGATGGGACAAAATCTCATTTAAAAAAAATCGAAAAAAAAAATTCAAAATTCAAAAATTCAAAAATTAAAAAAAAAAACAAAAAAAATTCAAAAAAATCATGGACGTAGATATTATTTTGTCTCATCTAAAAATGTATTTTTTTTATTATTTTATTATTTTAGAATTAGTTATGATAATTTTAAAAAAAAATCCTAGACGCATGCGTCCGATGAAATTAGTAGTAGGTGGATTTTCACTTCTATGATTATGTTTGATTTAAATGAGAATATATATTTGGTTAAAGACAACAACTAGAATAAGAGTATTATTGTAATATTTTTATCTAAATTAAGGTGTAATCTAAATAGGAAGTTGGTTTGTTGTTTTGATTTAAGAGGGAATTAACCCATTTTAATATTTGATGTTTTATGAATTTTTATCTAGTTTCGTTATTTTTCTAGCATATAATTATAAATAATGTATGTAATTATTTAAGCATATGCTATATAATTAACATGTACTATAAATTATTGTAATATTGTATTAACTTATACATAAGTTTTAAATAAGTAGCAAGTTTAGAATATTTTTAACTTTTACTTTACTAAATGAGATGTCATAAGAAACAATTTTATCTTTGAAAATCAAAATATTATAAAAATATCAAAAATATTTTTAACAAATCTTTATCATTTCTCTTTAACTTAAACTTTTTAGGTATGTCATTCCTTTGTTTTCTTAGTTTTTATTCAACTACTCAATTAAATAATATCATTTTTGTCACATTTTTTCAATATTTGGTTTTATTTTTATTAAGTGTCCAATTTAAAATTTTGTACAGATCCTTCAAATTTGTAGGATTTAGACAAAACTAAAGTTTTTTCTCACTAAGTATTTCTTGACACAGTTTTATTAACAAGTCAGTTTTCAAAATATTTTAGTTTCATCTATGTGTACTATTTTTTTTTACCAAATTTTTATTTCACAAGATTTTTCTTAACAAAATTTTAATAAAACATATTTCTAAAAAAAATATTATGAATAAAGTATATTATTGAATAATATATATCCAAAAATTTATTGTTTTTATGGTCATTTTTTATTTTTAGAATAATCTAATTACTAGTCTAACTATCGATTTTTTTTCTGTTAAATTATAAATATAACCTATCTTTTTCTTTCTTGTTATTTCACCTTCACGTAACACAATGAGTAATGACTCAATTAACCAACAACCAACTAAAACATATGCCAAGATCCTCTCCCTTACAACAGCCTACCAATAAAAAGAAGAAAAAAAATGGAAATTGATGCATGCCTAATAGGTAGTTGGTTTCCATTTTGGTCAAGATTGGTGGTTGGTGAGACAAAGAGTAGTCAATTAAAATACACTCGACTGCAATTTAATTATAATTTACTATCTTACCCCTACCCACAATGAAACCACCCACACATCATCACACCAACCCCAGCACTCCAGTTCCACCTACCCACCTCCATATCACCACAAAACAGAGCCAAAACTCACTCAATTTTCAATACAACTCAAATTACAAAAATCCCAGAAACAGTAAAAGAACAGGATGGCGCACGTTAGCAGCATGGCACAGCGTGTGCAGACACCTCAATTCAATTCAAGCCTATCAAAGCTTCAATCCCAGAAATCTATTCAGAGTTTGATCTTTGAATCAACAAAGCTGAAACAATCATCAAATTCTTTGCGGGTTTTGAATAAAGATTCAATTTTTACAGTTAAAAAGGGTCCTTTAAAGGTTTCTGCATCAGTGGCCACCACCGAGAAGCCGTCGACAGCACCAGAGATCGTGCTGCAACCCATTACAGATATCTCCGGGACCGTCAAGTTGCCGGGGTCTAAGTCTCTATCCAATCGCATTCTTCTTCTTGCTGCTCTTTCTGAGGTATAACTATTGGAGAATTATTTGTGTGTTACTGCTAATTTATTATTTAACTAAAATTAAAATGTGAGCATATTTTATCGCTCAATTATTCATTATCGAAAGTTGATGATCCATGAATCACGCGTTTCAGATAACGCTTAGGTGTGAGGAACCAGTATATCTTAGGATCGATGTTAGGATCCAAGGTCGAGACTGATCGATGTGCAGATAATCCTTAAGATTGCTAACAAAAGTATTTATAAAAAGTAACCTATTAGAGGATTAAATATACTTAAACAAAATAAAAAATATATAACACAAAATTATTTGATGATTTCTCATATCATGACATCAACTTGCAAAGTATAGGCATCATAAAAGATTAAGCTAACCTCTTTTCCCAGTGATATTTGGGGTGTAGACTATACCTTGTACATTCAATTGTTATAATATCTTGTCCATGTATGTAGTATGCGTAAATTCCTTTCCATGGTTTTTATTCTTGTAAAGTATAATAATTATGAGTTGGGATTATGTTACAGGGAACAACAATAGTGGACAACTTATTAAACAGTGACGATGTCCATTACATGCTTGGTGCATTAAGAACTCTTGGACTAAATGTAGAAGAAGATAGTGCAATTGAACGTGCAATAGTTGAAGGTAGTGGTGGACTTTTTCCTGTTGGTAAAGAACCAACTGAAGAAGTTCAACTTTTCCTCGGTAATGCCGGAACTGCCATGCGCCCACTCACTGCTGCAGTAACTGCTGCTGGTGGTAATGCAAGGTCAGTTTCTTCAGTTACAGTTACAGTTACTTATTCTTATATTATAACTAATACATATTTGAAACAATCAAAACTATTTACAGTTATGTACTTGATGGAGTTCCGAGAATGAGAGAGCGACCAATCGGTGATTTAGTTACTGGTCTTAAGCAATTAGGCGCTGAGGTGGACTGTTTTCTTGGCACTGATTGTCCTCCAGTTCGTGTACTTGGTAAAGGAGGTCTTCCAGGTGGAAAGGTAAAGACTAATCTTAGTTTTTTCATAATTTTGATGGTTAATATATTTAAGATTTGTTGTAATGTTTTGATAGGTGAAACTTTCTGGGTCAATTAGTAGTCAATACTTAACTGCTTTGCTTATGGCTGCTCCACTTGCTTTAGGAGATGTGGAGATTGAAATTATTGATAAATTAATTTCTGTTCCTTACGTTGATATGACTATTAAATTAATGGAACGGTTCGGTGTCACCGTAGAACATGATGATAACTGGGATAAGTTCCTGATTCATGGTGGTCAGAAATACAAGTAAGATCATATCAAATCAAATCAAGAATTGTTTTATTTTTTATTTTACTTGAGGAAACTGAAAAGATAAGTGTTACAATAGGTCACCAGGAAATGCTTATGTTGAAGGTGATGCCTCAAGTGCTAGTTACTTCCTTGCTGGTGCAGCTATTACTGGTGGGACCATAACTGTTCAAGGTTGTGGAACCAGTAGTTTACAGGTACGTATGTACCTATATGGCTATATTTTATGCTATTCTCAAACACTGATATGTTTTTATATATATATGAAAGGGGGATGTGAAATTTGCTGAGGTACTTGAGAAAATGGGTGCTCAAGTTACATGGACAGAAACTAGTGTTACAGTGAAGGGACCAGTAACAGGTTCTTCTGGACTTAAACGCTTACGTGCAGTTGATGTTAACATGAATAAAATGCCAGATGTCGCCATGACATTAGCTGTGGTTGCACTTTATGCTGATGGGCCCACCACTATTAGAGATGGTATGTTATATGACTTAATCTACTTTGTGTCAGAGTTCTGATGTTTCTTTATATGGAATGTATAATTCAGTGGCTAGCTGGAGAGTGAAGGAAACTGAGCGTATGATAGCAATTTGTACGGAGCTTAGAAAGGTTTGTTTTTACTGGCTTTTATTTAAATTGTTCGATCTAATTTTTTTTTTTAATTGTTATTTTTAGTTGGGAGCAACAGTTGAAGAAGGGTCAGATTATTGTATAATTACTCCACCTGAAAAATTAAACGTAACATCAATAGATACGTATGATGATCATAGAATGGCTATGGCTTTCTCTCTTGCTGCTTGTTCAGATGTTCCAGTTACTATTAATGACCCGGGTTGTACTCGCAAAACATTTCCGAATTACTTCGAAGTCCTTCAAAGGTATTCAAAGCATTGATGAATGTAGTATAAAGATTGTTATAAAGATGCTTTTTACTGGACATGTGACATTATACTTCACCAAACTGTGGCACGCTTTGGTTTATCTGAGTGTAGTATTACGCCTTCATTGGGTTTTATTTTGTTGTATTGATTGTTAAGTTTTTACGGATCTGCAATTATTATAGATTCTTATTGTTTTCATGTTGATGGTGTATTTTGGAAAATGTTCATACATTTTGTAATATGTTGAGTTATATTATATGCAACTATTTAGGCTATGTTGTGGTGATTGGGGGATTGTAATCTCAATTTTAGCAAGATCAAAACCTTACTATGGAGTATTAACGATTTAAGTGACCCTGGAGAACATGGAGAAAGCTATGCAGTGGTTGACCAATGCATGTCAATCATGAGTGGTTTCAGAATTTGAATAATTACTCGATCATGTGGTGCAAAACATTGATGTATGCGTAAGGAGGGCGAGGTTACCCTTAATGAAGGTGTTTGGGGTGGTTTAATCCAAAGGGGTGGAGGAAGTAGAGTGGGGATTGAGCAACCCAACTATGACGCAAGCAAGGGTTGATACATCAAAGATGAATGAATCGCCCTTTTGTTTTGAAATAGAAAAAGGGATCTTTATGCAATTATGTGACATGGAGCTATGAGTCTGAACTGGTCTCTTTTCGGTGATTAGGACCCTATGATTGCGTTCACATAGATGATCAAAGACATGTTTTACCTACATGCAAGGACAAGCCAACTAATTCTTACAAATCTTATGGATTGGGTTAGCTTAACATGCATATGATTTGCTACATTAAGGAAGGATTGGGGACTCTAATATCTAATCTAGGTCATTCTTGTATACATTAAGATACAACAATATTATACCTTGACTTCTCACAACTGAACTTCCACATTGTAGAATCAAGCTAGAAGTATCAAACCTAATCTGGAAATGTTGAATCAATTTACGAATTATGGAAATTATAGTGGAACCGCACATCAATATTACGTAAAATGTGTACAAAAGCTTATGAAAATTTGTGGTGATTATGTGTCTCATGGCGTTCAAAATGGGGATGTTAATCGTAATTTAGAACCGTGTAATGTTGTCGAGCTTTGGAACGGGAAAATAGTAGCCACGCCACCAATTATGACAAGTAAAGAGTCCCTTTCAAACCTAAAGGACTTTATCACCAATGAGAATGAGACTTGCAACCATATTTGGATGAGGTTATAATATAGGATTGGGTTGAGACGAGAAAGAGAAGTGGTTGAGAAACTAGTTGAAGCCTCAAGGGTGCAAGAGGGGAAGAAAGTTAAAACTCCGGCTCAAGAAGTTAGACCACAACCACCCTTTCCGTCGAGGGTAACATCGAATAATGATCTTCCGAATATAAAAATTCATTCAGATTTTAAGTCATTTGGAGATTAACCTTCCTTTACTTGAAGCGATCAAGAAAGTGCCAAAATATTTGAGATTATGTAAGGAGACGCTCTCCAAGAAGGATAAGTTTGAGCAATACGAGACTATGGCACTAACAGAGGATGTCAATTCTAAGGGGAAAAATAAGTTACCGCCTAAGATCAAGGATCTGTGAAGTTTTAATCTTCCGATTATGATTGGTGATACATTTGTAAAGAAGCTCTATGTGATTTGGGGGCAAACATCAAATTTATTTGCAAGAGTGTGCTTGATTAGTTAAGAACCAGAGAAGAAAATCCAGCTTTGGTCATACTATAAATGTCGGATGGTAGGAGAGTATGCTCGTGGGAAATGGTTGAGGACGTGTTCGTAAAAGTAGGTAACTTGTTATACTCGCGGCTCTTATTATCATTAATTGTGATGCAAATGAAAACGCCTCTATTACATAAGGGTATCCGTCTTTATCCATGGGTTGAACAATGATAGACGTACTCGGAAGTGTGGTAAAGTTAAGAACTAAGGATGAATCCCCAACTTTATATGTTGTAGGAGAAGATGATAAGAGAAAAATAAAAAACATTTCAATGATACAAAGTGTTGAAAAGTGCATGGGTTTGAAGAACCTGAAGGTAAATGGATGAAACATAGAAACATATAAGTTGGGAGTGGGAGTCGCGATTGTGTGGAATCCTCCCAACCCCAAGAAAAAACTTCAAAATTGGCAAGCTACATGGATCAGACCATTTATAGTCACAAAGTCATCTCAAAAGGGTTGGTTAAAGTGTAAGGTGTCGTTTGTTTTTTTAAGTAATAAGTGCTGAATGCTGAATGAACATCTGAATAGAACTTATTCTGTTAAGAGGCAGTGTCTGAATGATTCAGACTTAGAACTTATTCTGTTAAGAGGCAGTGTCTGAATGATTCAGACTTAGTTTGAAATCTTAATGAAACAGACCTATTAAGAGGCATTCAGATCTGAACTTGACAGAAAAAACAAACAGTCTTATTGATCAAGTGTCTTAATGAACCAGATTAAGACCTCATTAAGTGCAAACAAACACCCCCTTAGTTTGAAATCTTAATGAAACAGACCTATTAAGAGGCATTCAGATCTGAACTGGACAGAAAAAACAAACAGTCTTATTGATCAAGTGTCTTAATGAACCAGATTAAGACCTCATTAAGTGCAAACAAACACCCCCTAAGATAAGAAAACATGGAAGTGTCATTTGGTCACTCCAGAAAGCCTCTCACATCATTGGGGAGGTTACATCAAAGAAGAAACAAGTGAGGTACAAATAACGAACTTACCGACATAAACCAAAAAAATGCTCGAGGGAGACAACCCACGATTTATTGATTTTTAGTTAGTTTATGATTTATACTGTAGTTTTGTTTTTTTTTTTATAAAAATTATATCGTATATACTTAACTTGACGAGATAAATTCCGAATTCCCTAAAATATGTAGGTGAAAACTGAGGAGTTTTGAGGCAAAAAGGTTTAAAGAATAACATAATGTAAAATCGAGGCACGTGGAGCGTTTCGGTGCATTAGAATCGTTTTTTCCATTAATTTTTTTTTATAAAATATGATTTTTTTCACATTAAAAGTATTTCCTCACCACCAAAACATAGTGGCCTCACCATCAGCTACGACGCACCCCACGAGTCCATTTACTCTCGGATTTTGCCATAAAAAAATACAACAAACCCTCACCTGCTCTACGACGCTCCATGGGTTGATACTTAAAAAATATATGACATTCAAAATTCCTTGCGCCAGAGTTTTTGTTGTGTCATTTTTTGGTGAAATTTCAAATGTCCATCAGTTTTTGCTCGGGTATCGTAATCCCTTTTTTCTTGAACCTAAATCAAGCATTTCTTCTAGATATATCCAATGCCGCAAACCACACCTTAATAGAACTTTTCAGCATAATGTTATCTCTAATTCCATGAGATTCTGCACATACTGCATGATTTTTTAAATAATATGTAACCAATTGGGTTCACATTTGGAGTTAGGGGTGAGCATGGTTCGGTTCGTTCTGGTTTTTGGCTAAAACCGAAACCGAACCGAATATTTCGTTTTTTTATAATTTAATAACCAAACCGGGTGGTTCGCATTTGGTTCCACATTCGGTTTTTGGTTCTGAATTGGTTCGTTTCGGTTCGGTTTTGGTTCTCTTCGAATTCGGATGCTTGGTCAATAATATTTTCACCCCATTTCTTGATATACATTGTCCAATAGAGACTAAGATTCCAATACAATTATACTACTATTACTTGTCCATATGGTCTATTACTATATCAATTAAATATAAATTTATAATCTAAAAATACTTATCTTAATTTACAATACTACAATTAATTTAAATCTACTACTTCCTATTTCATACAATCATGATTTATAAAATAAATCAAGTAATGAATACTTATAATCTTAAGTGATATAAATAAAATTCTCACTAATAGCACCATCGAATAGTATAACCAGATTTCACGTAGATGATAAATTCTTAACAAAAGTTTTTTCACATAATTCTTATAAAAGAAGTTCACACAATCCCTAATTTTCCCTTCGTTAGTTCTGTTTTTGTTCGGTTTTTTTGGTTCGGTTTTTAGATAGTAAATCGAACCAAACCAAAAAATTCGGTTTTTGAAAAATTAAAAACCGAACCATTTGGTTATTCGGTTTTTGATTATTTTGGTTCGGTTTTTTTCGGTTTTTTGGTTCGGTTTGGTTATTTGGTTCTCATTTGCTCACCCCTATTTGGAGTGATCTTTAATCGTTGTAAAGATCGAGAAGTCTAGTTTCTATTTCCACAAACCACATCCATTTGGAAGTCGTATTAAAAATTTATGATCAAAATGGTGATGCGTGACAGAAAAAATGAATATTTTTTCTCAAATTCGCACGCCCCTTAGCTCCATATTGACCCACAAGGCCATAGAACTTCACACACAATGTCAATCAAGAAACATGAATTGAGAACACTGACCCTTAACTTGGGAATTCTCTCTCTCTCTCTCTCTCTCTCTCTCTCTCTCTCTCTCTCTCTCTCTCTCTCTCTCTCTCTCTCTCTCTCTCTCTCTCTCTTGAGGTATATATTTGTTAGATTTACTATTTTTTCTTCATTTTTGCTAGTTTTTTCATGTGAGTGAGTCTTTAAGTGTAATTATGATTAGGTGCTGAGCAAGGACAAGCAAGGACATGTTTCTAATTAAATAACCATATACATAGGTGTAGGGACAAAATCTAGGTCATGAGTTTGGTTTTAGAGTCCTAATCCAACTCAAATACGCTTTCCTTAGAAAATGAGTTGGTTGGCCCATAGAGCTGGTAAAAATCATAACTTATTCGTTACAAATCCAAATCACTTAAAACCAGTGTCCACGCGACCAAAATTCAAAGAAATTTCTTGATATAAAATGGATTCTTCAAATTCTCTGTCAATATTATGCATCATCGAAAATACTACACGTTCTAAATCTGGCCAACAACTTTTGACAGTTTTTGCACTTTCCAAAAACAGCTTCTTTGGGCTTTTAACTCTTGATTTCGTCTTAGATCTCCTTTCTCAACTCCTTAACAGTGCTTTGGAATCTAATATCATCACTGAACCTAAGAACTTCACATTTAACACACAAATTACACTAAAAATGCTTTAAAAGTAACAAACCTCCATAACAAGGTAAGAATTGAGAAACTAACAATAAATAGGGAAAACCCCTCAACTAAGCACACATTACCCCTACATGATGTCTCAAGAATAGATTAGTTTATCACAAATAGGGAGACATTAGTGACCAGATATTGATTAGCCCTAATCCATGAATTATGCCCAAAGGAGGGTGGGTGTATATGGGTAGAAGTATGTAATTAAGAGTGTCGTTGACATATAGAATTGAAAGATCATAGATAAATGCATATCCACAATATGGGTATATGATTTAATTGGATTTTAGGGCATTTAGGTTCATCCTAAAGGATCTTCTTTGCATTGAGAGTAGTCTCTAATCACATAGGAGGGATTTATGGTGAATTTTGAATCCCGGATTGTGTTGAATTATTAAACCTTTCCCTTATTAAATATAAATTTCCCAGCTAGAGTCCTTAGGTGGAATTAATCATCCTGAGCTCACTTTTATCCTCTATATATTTTGTTATTGCATTTGAGTTCTTGTAAACTCGTTACTTTTTTGCATTCTAGTCTTCTATTTTCGTAGGTTCTTAATTGATTCCTAACTCCTTTCCCTTTTAAATAACGATTCATGAAACCTAGCTAAAGCACAAACTAATTTTGTTAATCCCTTGGGAGACGATCTTCTTGCTCACTCTATTACTTACGTAAATCTGTACACTTGCTTAGAAACAACAAGTTTTTGGCGTCGTTGCCTAGGATCGGACCCGGGTTACCCGCATAACATGCATGATCACATTCCTAAGGACAACCTCTACATACTTGATTAATCATTTCCTTATACGTGTTACCACGAGTCCACGACACACATACATCAAGGATTTATTTAATAAAGATTTCATCTTGTCCTCTTGAAGGGGTTTATTTACTCTATCCAAGTGTCTAACTTGAGAGTTGAAGAGTCAACGAGGGCATCCTACCCATTGGTGCACTGACTTGATCTTTGTTTCAGGTTTTACACACTCGAAGGCATACTGATTCAAATACATAAATAAAAATTCATTCAAATTAATTGTCAAATATATAATCAAGCTCAAGTATATTCTCTTTTTAATCAATTTCTAGGTTATTGTTGCGAGTTATATTCTACTCATAAAACATGCGGTGTTGGTATAATTTTGAGAAATATAAGAACTTTTTTCTCAATTCAAAAACTTGAATGAATTGGGTATTATTTGTATGGGGTCCATTTGAAAATCAACAAAATGTATGAAAGATAATCGGATTATCCAAATGTGAAATTGTGTAAATAGGTCAAAAATCAAATCAGATACTTATGGTTGTGTGTGAATATATTCTTATTTTTTCAAACAAGTGGTCATAGTCATGTTGAAGAGATTTAGACATGCCATAAGTTTAACATATTAATGTGTTTAGTTGGTATACAATGATGGTTGTGTGGGATAAAACAAGGGCAAAGATACCTTATTATTTGAAACGTTATTACGTGGTAGTCTGCTTGTTATCATTTGAGATACACTGAATGTGTGATAGACATGTTGTTCTAACATACAATATCAACTTGTTAGTGTAATATTTTATATATTTGTCGATCCTCAAATGCATGACTTCGTGTGACACGCATAAGGTCGAACAAACGAGGCGTTCCTTTGTTTAACCTTCGTATTGATAAGTATATATGTAAATTAAAAGAGTATATCTAGCGTGGATCTAATGATTAAATGACCCATATGTGAATCGAACTAAAGATCCCACTCTAAGTGGTCTGATTTATTTATCTCGTTCCATATATTTAAATGATATTTCTGTGAATTTATTGATGTAATGATTTCTTAGATTGCAACATCATGTGTAGGATTGTATATTAATTAGTATAACTAAAACAGGCGATGATGCCAATAGACACCTCGAGTGTGTTTAAGTGACCCTTGTGCATGTTCTTCATAATATTATGATGTGGATAAAGTTTCACCACATGGTCTTGTGTGATTAAAGACATGGTTGGTCATCCCAACGTCAAGTAGTGAGACGCAAAAAGGTTCAAGTTACATTACTATCAACCCTCAACCTTCCCGCTATAGTTGCACACAACCATATTGTGGGACACAATTATTTCACAAGCGCACTATTGACGTGCATTATGTACACAATATACATTACTCAAAATGTCATATATCTACTTATATTACTCTACAGTACTTTACACAATCTTCTTTTTAACTTTCTCTCCCAGCCAATTCCTAAAGGACTCTTCAGGTAAACACTTTATAGACTTGAGTTTCGTAGTACCATTTGACACCTTATTTTCAGAGATGCTGACACTCTTGTGGTTTTAAAGAGTAGACAATTATACAAAATCATTTTGAGATAAAATTACCCTCGAGATAATTTGAAAGCATATTTTACGCATTATTAAGTGGATATATAATTTTTGTGATAAAACTATTGTTAATATTTTATGATACTCGTTATCTGGTGTTATGATTTTTGATATTTTTTATAATTAGATTTTTATTGTATAGATAAAAAGATATCACTATAAGCTAAGGAAAAGATGCTTTTCTTTAAAACTTTTTCTTTTTTCTTAAATCTTTTAATGTTCAAAAACCTTTTGCCATTTACCATGTGCTTGGAGATTGTTTTTGTTTTGGTCAAAATGTGCTTGGAGAGAGACCAATGAAATGAAAGGAAACCTCCATTCAAAGATATCTCATCCAACCATCGTAATCCGTAACGTAAAATGTTAGGTGAGGGAGTTTGGAATTTATCAAAATTCTCAAAAATCTTTTCACACCCCACACGAAGTAAAAGGATTGGGAGTATACAATGAGAGTATGTAGTAAAAAGCCTAAAATATCTGATCCACACCATATCCCACAAACCTCCACGCGCATACTTCAAATCCCCAAATGGGTTTAATTTATCTTCTTCCATAGAGACTAGAGAGACACTACTCAAACCAAAATCTTTTTACCCCTATAGGTTTAACCTATTGCAAAAACTACCTACAATTTGTAAAAGAATAACAAAGTTTTAATAAATTAACAGTCCCAGTTTGACTCTCAAATTCAGAATCTCACATCATTGAGTCTACTCTAAATCTTCCATTAATATCCATTCCTCCTCTTAGACTCCACTCTTCAAACCTGATTCTTCTCTTCCCCTTTCATTTGAGTCCACCTCAAATTTCTCTCTCTATCTCTACAATCACTCATTTATTAAATCCAATCATCAAGATCTCAATCCCCCCCATTTTTTCACTTTCCTCTCTAGTATACAAACTCAAGAAAGAAAGAAATTTCAACAAAAAGGTTAAAAATTAAACCAAAAAAGGAAGATTTCCACTCTTCCAACACCACTGTCGCCACCATTACCAATTACCATTTTCGTATTTTTCCTCATTTCAATCAATTATTCACCCAAAATACCAAGAAAAGCTGAAAAAAGATTGCATCTTTGAAACCCTAGAGCCGTCAATTTTTTTTCAAGATTGCCTCCCAAAAGGCAATTATAATTGAAAAAAAGAAGACAAAAACACATCTGGGTATTGATTTGTTGAAAATTAATGTCCCAAATGAAGCACATTGACTGTATGTCATCGACAACAGGGAAGTTCAAGATGGAGAAGTCCCCATTTTATGCTAGAACGAGGCTTGTTCATTCTCCATTAGCAAAACTAACATTGTGGTCATTTGTGTTCATGGGTTTGATCTTTATCTTCTTCTTTAGATCAACATCTACGTCTTCACCCGGGCCTTCAGATCTATCTCGAAGGTCGCTAAGAACCTTTTACGAAGGTCCAATTTGGGAGAATAGGGTTCGAGCCTCTGCGAAAGTAAGGTCAAGTAACGGCATATCCGTGTTAGTTACTGGTGCTGCTGGTTTTGTAGGTACGCATGTTTCTGGTGCCCTTAAACGTCGTGGTGATGGTGTTTTAGGGATTGATAGTTTCAATGATTATTATGATACTTCACTTAAAAGAGCCCGTCAAGGTCTTTTAGAACGTTCTGGTGTATACATTATAGAAGGTGATATTAACGATGATAAATTGTTGAAGAAACTATTCGATTTAGTTGCATTTACTCATGTTATGCATTTAGCTGCTCAAGCAGGTGTGCGTTATGCTATGCAAAATCCTGGTTCATATGTTCATAGTAATATAGCTGGTCTTGTTTCTTTGCTTGAAGTTTGTAAAAATGCTAATCCTCAACCAGCTATTGTATGGGCTTCAAGTAGTTCTGTTTATGGATTAAATACTAAAGTACCCTTTTCTGAAAAAGATAGAACTGATCAACCTGCAAGTCTTTACGCAGCTACTAAAAAAGCCGGTGAAGAAATTGCGCATACATATAACCATATTTACGGTCTTTCATTAACCGGGTTAAGGTTTTTCACTGTTTACGGACCTTGGGGTAGACCAGACATGGCGTATTTCTTCTTCACTAGAGATATCTTAAAGGGTAAATCTATACCAATCTTCGAAGGTCAAAATCACGGAACAGTCGCAAGGGATTTTACCTACATAGATGATATAGTAAAGGGTTGTTTAGGGGCATTAGATACAGCTGAGAAAAGTACAGGTAGTGGTGGAAAGAAAAAAGGAGCAGCTCAGTTGAGAGTTTTTAACTTGGGTAATACTTCACCTGTACCAGTTTCAGATCTAGTGAGTATTTTGGAAAGGTTATTGAAAAAGAAAGCAAAGAGATTAATAATGAAGTTACCTAGAAATGGTGATGTGCAATTTACTCATGCGAATATAAGTTTAGCACAAAGAGAGCTTGGTTATAAACCTACTACAGATTTACAGAGTGGATTGAAGAAATTTGTTCGATGGTATCTCAACTACTATGGAAAGAAAAATGACCAGTGATGATGTATGATACATACATACATACACATTCTTTTCGATTTATCTCCGGTAGAATCATATTTGATTTTTTTTTCATTTTTGATTCTTATGATTGTTTTTTAATTAGTTCGCGATTCTCTTGTTTTATTAAAAATGAATGTCAGAAAAAGGAGAAATGAAGTGAAGAACATTGTTAAAGCATGGCATGGCATGGTATGGTATGGTATGGTATGCATTGTATCAAAGATATATCCAAGACTTGTTACTCTTGGGTAATATGTAATTTGTTGTAGTTTATCATATCTCCTCCTTGTGTAGAATTCATGACTTATCATTAGTTTGGACATGTATTTTCTTTATCAAATTTAAATAAACAATGCATTTGGCATTTAGCCTATTATTACCTTATCATTTGTAGATTCATTTAATGGTACATTTCTATTATGTACAACTGATTCGTTTTTTTTTTTAAAATTGTTTGTGACCTTTTTCGACTACTCACTTCATTTATGTTTTATTTCCTGTGTTTAACATTATAATACCTTGTATGAGTCTTTCTTTTTTAGCCTGCAATTTGTTGAATTAGATTTTGAGTTAATGTTGTACCTCTTTTCTTGGTCTTTATGATATCTTTTCCATTTCCCATAAAAAGTTGTTTCACAGGGGGGTAAATTTTTTACTTGCTATATTTTTTGTTGTATGTATGTCTGTCTGAAACATATTTCAGAACCTTGTTCTCTTATGTAATTTGTACATGTTAGGACTTCATGAAATTTTCCATTGAGAGCTGTTTATATAGGTTTTTACAAGGTGATCTTGTAGCAAGGTTTAGGTTAGTTACAGATAGTATATCACTAGAGAAGTCAGTCAAGTCATTCTTTTGTGTATATAATTAGATCAACTCCTTGCTATGTGTGACATTTTGGGCTTTAGATGTTATTATATGTTTTTAATTAGACAAAGCTTTATATGTTTTTTTGAGGATGAAGGTTAAAGAGAAATATACAGAAAGTATTGTATAGTTTTCAAATACGTGTTTGTGAACAATGTTGGTACTGTGGTTGTTACTATTATTCGGGCATTAGGGTATATTGTCACGCCTTTAGACCTACCAGAAAATCCATAGGTTTATGTAACTAACAGTTCAACTCGATATTGATGAATAAACAAGTTGCATTCCTTTTGTGCGTGTCAACCCTAACCCTTAGGGTTTCTGCAATAGATGAATTTTTTAAGAGACGAATTTGAATGCAATCATTCGAAATAAGTGCGTCGTACCATTAATCATTCAGTTAATGAAGTCTCAGAAAAGTAAAACGTAAAATCGATCAAACTAGTTAATGAGTAGCTTACGTCAAAGGTGTAAGATCTTTGGACAAATCAATACAATTAAATTGTCAACCCCTAAGTGTAGAGCGTTAATATTTCTACCCAAATAAATTGGAAAATTGCATACTGATCATACAAATTCAGCATATTCCATTTTGTATCTACATATTTCATCAATCTTGTGTAGATAAGTTCTTCTCCTTGTTAAAGAGAATATAGATTCCATTGACATAAAAAAAATGGGCCCCGCTGTGGTCGAACTTTACGACACAAGCGCCAAGCAACAAAATCGTACAAAGTAGAATCTAGAAATCATAATTTGTCTTCCCACTCTTTAGTATTAACACAAAATATCTGAAAATTAGAGGATGATGGAAAGAAACTTAAATAATCCCAAGATTCAAGCATAAGTCATGATTGCTTCAGGCCACCTTGAGTTAGAGGATGCTCTTTGTTCTTCAGGTAAGTGAGGGTGATCTCAAAATTCAGGGGAAAAGCTAGCTCATAATGCACAAAGCAGACTCTACACACTTCCATGGTGAATAATTGTTTGAGTCATTACCTGAATTTGTAGAAGCTTATGAAAAATAATCAATTTTTTTTCCCTTTCTGATGATGATACTCAAAACTGAGTTGTAAGTAAGTCGCAGTGAAATTGCAATGCTTATTCCTTCCATTTTCATGGACTGTTGGTGGAACTACCAGATAAGGAACTCTTGTTGAGAGATTTTATAACCTTCTAGAATTATTATTTTTTGGAATAAAATAAAAATTATAAATTTAATTCTATAGCGTCAACTTCTGTTAGGCATTCACTTATTAGCTGAGAGATCAAAAGGCTATTTAGGCATCCTTATGACTTATTTTGAGATGATTCTTCACTTAAGTCTTAAGTGAAAATTATTTGGAATTTGCGTCACTCCAAAAGATCTAATTATAGTTTAAATGACATTTCAAAATTAATTTTTCATCAAGGATTGGCTCGGAGTTATGGCGTTGGATTCGTTTTGTACACTTTGTGGAGGGTACCTTGAGACATCTCGACATCTATTTTAAAGTGTGACTTCTCAAAGGATATTGGTGAGACGTGAGAGTTTGTCTTAGGGAAGAGATGAGCACTAATGACTTGAAGAAAGAAAGTATGGCATATTGCTTTTTATTTTCATCTATTATTCTAGGGTAAAGCCCTCGTATGGCCCTTTATCTATACTCAAAGTGCACGGGCCGTCCCTGATGTTCAAAATTACCCTTTTGCACCCCATATCTTCACATTTTGTGACACCGTTAGCCCTTTTTACAATTTTCTGTCAGTTGACCGTTAGTCAACGCCACTTGGCGCCACGTCAGTGCCACATCGTCACCAACTCAGCGCCAACTCAGCTTGACGTCATCTGTAGCTGTGATGTGTAATCCTATGTGGCCGGGGTTATATTTGTCTTTTTATCCTAATTCTACCCATTTAGTAACCCTAACATCAATTACCCAAATCAAGTTACCCTTTCCCTCCCCGCGTTCTTCCTCCTTCTTCCTCCCTTCTTCTCCATTCAATCTCTTTTCCGATGGTTGGATCTAGAAACACGAATGGTTCGTCTCCTCATATGGCTCGCTCTAGAAATACGAATGGGTCTTCTCCTCCGATGGCCGGTTCCAGAGTAACCAACGCGTCTTCTCCTCCGATGTGGGGTTCGAGAAACACCGGCGGCCCAACTCCTCCGATGATTGACCCAGGTAAGGAAGACTGGGTATGTTATTGCGGGCTACGTGTGAAGATTTGCACTTCATGGACGGACACGAATCCGGGTAGGCGTTTCCTTGGATGCTCGAAGTATCAATCGGTGGAGAGAAAATGCTCGTTCTTCAGCTGGTATGATCCTCCGATCTGTGATAGAAGTCGGGTGGTGATTTCTGGGTTGCTCCGGTCGTTGTCGAAGAAAGATGAAGAAGTTGAAGCTCTGAAATGTAATGAAGGTAAAACCCAGAAGATCTGGTATATGTTTCTCTACTTTTTTTTAGGGTTTTTTGTTTCTCGAATGTTTTAGGGGTGTTACGGGGTGGTTTGGTGTTATGGGTTTTAATGGTCTGATGTTTGATTGTATATTTCTTTTCTGGATATGAGTTGTTTGAATGTTGTTGAATAACCATGATTCCTTTTTTATCCGGGATGGTGAGTATGTGGCACCTGATTTATTTTTATTTATACCCTATGGCCCCATTAAGTTTTCAAGGTTGTATGTCGTGGCCCTTAATTTTTTTTTGTCAGCTGGGCCCCTGATCTTTAGATATTTATTCCATTTGTGGCCCACTTTACTTTACCGCGTACTAATGTTTTTTCATTTTTTTTCATATGGAATATGAAACGTCTTTGCATGGGAAACCGAAGGCTAGTCTGTGGAACCCCAAGGGATTACCTCGGGGACTATAAAACTTTAATTATCACACCAAGTAACCCCCTCTATATATACATATAACTGCAATCGGTTATCTTTAAACAAAACACTTAAACGAAAATTATAGAAATTACTTAGAACTAAGATGAAGGATCAAAAATCTGGAGAACCATCCTCAAAGGAGAAGGGAAAAATGCGTAAGTCCCGTTTATTGTTCTTTAATAAAAATTATTATATCAATCTACAATTATTCGTATAACTCTTTATGATTCTGAATTTTTTTTATTTACGTATAATCTTTCGTGTTTATTACTTATCTAGTTTTGTGGTTTTTTTTCATCGTAGCGATGGCTTCTGGTTCGCAATCTGCCCCACCAAAGACCCGACCCGCACCCAAGACTTACAGGAGCAAGTACGTGGGCCAGGATCCAGGCAATCGTTGGAGCGTTAGACTCTCACCAGTCTGTGTACGTGAGAAGGTAAAGACGAAGGTCGTTCCACTCCCCTATGGCAGGGAGTTGATTGTGGTTGAATCAAGTTCTGAAGGCGAGGATACTCCGTCGCCCAAGAGGAGGAGGGTGTCAAGACAGTCTCCCGTACGGATATGTTCGCCTAAGTATTTCAAGTTTGAGAATGAAGAAGAGATGTCGAGTGATTGATCGATATTGGTGACGGTTTATGTTTGGAAGTTTACTTTTAATCTGTTTATCGTTTTAAGGACTTTCTTATTCAAGTATTTTGTTTAGTTTTTTTGTGATGAATTGTTGGACTGTTATCTGGTTTTGGATCTTATTTTGGTTGTGCCTTGGTATATTTTTTGACGCTTTTTAGACCGTTTAAGTTGGACTGTAATATGAATTTGAAATGATTTATGGACTTCTTTTTAATCTACTATTTATATGGGTTATATTTTGCTAATCCAATAGTTAATTCTTTTCTTTCAATTATCCAAAGAAACCATGCATAATTTAAATGTCCAATATAGTTTAGTTATGCATAAAAAAGAAATTGTATTATGTAAAGCAATTAATAGTAGAAACCCTTTAAAAATAGTGGATTAAATCACATGGACTTATAAGCTACTAATTAGAAACGAATATTTAAAAAATATAAAACCAAAATAATAATCACTTAATAGAATAAATATTCTGAATAGCAAAAATATTTAAAAAGACCACACACAACCTTAAAAGTCTAGGACATTGATATAGGTTAAGCAATTACCACCAAAGTCTAGTGTAGTGTGAATCTTCTTCACTTACGCCTTTTCTTTGCGTGATCTTCTGAACATATGACATCTTTGCTTGTCGAAGGAAGTGGAAGCTCATCCGGTCCGGGAAGCCAAATGAAGAAATCACATTCCTTTTCTGGCAAATCTTGAAATCTGAAATCTTCAAAGTGACATCGTAGCGAACGAAAAGTTCTATTCTCACCTAATTGAATCGTAACTATTAAGGCGGGCATTCCGCATTTGCAAACCTCCGTATCCGAGTAGTTCTCCGGTGAGACCTCCATTAACGGTGACGACTTGATGTTCAAGTCACTTGGGGTGAAGTCAGGGAATAATGGGGACTTGGTTTCCCACTGGTCACTCCCACTAGAGTTGTAGTCCGACATTGTTGCCCAACTGTGTTTAATGAGGTGAGTGAGATATCTAATGAGTTATACTACATTTACATAGTACAAGAAGAGTTAAATACTACTTGAAAGCAAGCAAAATCGTAATTTACGTATTCTTACAAAAACCAAGGAAGTCACGTGATCTGAAGCTACTATTGTCTTACACCACAAACATAACCACGTGAATAATTTGAAAATAGTACAAAGTTCTGAAAAGCAAAAAAAAAAAGCACCCAACGGTATAAAAATTTAAACGGGCTTTCACATCTTTTCCTTCTTCACTTTAACCATTTTGACGGTCTTACCCTTCTTCTTGACTCCGAGTTGCTTCTTCACCATTTTTCCCTTCTTATCGTTTGCATTTGTGCATACATTCTCCTCCTCTTTAGAGTTATTGTTTTTACTCACTTCTGCCTTTTGTTTTTTTCCTCAACCAATGGATCAATCTTTTCTTTTTGTTTCGAATTTGAACCCCGATTGAAGAGGTTCTTCATGAAATCAACCATATTTTTATCGAAATCCTTGAATGCCTCGTTCACCCCAGCAACGTCAAAAGTAGGAGTTATAGCTTTAAACTTTCCCTTACCTTTAGCTTGAAGACTCTCCAAACTCACATTCCGCTTCCCCTTATACAAAAATGGATTAGCTTCAAGTTTCTTTGTTCCAATTGTGATTGATCCAGGTTTGTTTATGGGAGTGGGAGCCCTTGTATGTACACCAATTCCACCTGGCCTAAACGGTGGTCTTTTTGATTCATCCTATACAACAAAAGTCAATGTGATTACACTTGGCTAAAAATAAAGATATGACAAATAAATTAATCTTACACTAGGCTGTCCAAGATTTTTGACACCAGGGGGTAGAAAACCTTCTTTCTCACTAGGGACACTGAATTTGTTAACCTCCACGCAAGGTTTTTTATTCGGTGTAAACTACAAGACATAATCCATAAGTTTTAAAAAAAATAACAAATCAAAAATATCAGTCATTTTAAATTACTTACCGTTTCTTTTTTTGAAGGTCCAACTCCTCTATCCCGCTTCTTCTGTGGACCCATCCAACCAAGTGGATGGTTAGTGCTACCCTGAGTCAACACTACTACTTGCTCCTGATTTCCAGGGGTATCCTATTACAATAAGATTAAAAAAACAAGTTACATATGCATATAAGGAACTATAAAAATAAAAACTAATCTTACATTAGATGTTTGACTCATCTCAGTAAACACTTTAGTTTCGGCATTAGAATCGTCCCCTTTGAATGTATCCTCACCATCTTTTCTGGAGAGTGAAGGTCCCCTCTTGGCTCTTGCTTTGGTTCTCCTACCAGAAGGGCTACCAACTTGGGTAGTCACTACAATGTTACTATCATTGACGTCGAGGTGGACTTCACTCGCGTCAATGTCGACTTCAACTTTACTCTTACACCCTGTTAATTGAAGATCACTACTTAATGCATCCACATTAACATCACTATTGACCATATTTATGTTTACGTCACTGTTAGTCGCGTTGACATACACATTATTTTCAGTCACTTTCGGTGTTTTTTTAAGTCTACTCGATCTTCGCTTGTCAGCCTTGAACACAGAGCTGCTTTGACCTTGAGACTCCACATGATCCATCTTTGTTGTTTTAGTAGTTTGTTCATCCACGCTAGCACCTTCGACTGGATCATTCACAACACTCTCAGCTGCACTAGGACCTTGACTTTTTCTTGAACAACTCCTTATGTTGTGTCCAAGTTGCTTACAAGCACTACATTTACCCTTTAAACCTTGTCTACCAACCTTTTGCACATCCACTCTTACATCTTCTTTTCTTTTGTCTTTCGATCGTGTTTTCTTCATCCTCTCTTCTTCATCTTCACCAACGGCTCTATATCGCTTTTTTTTGGTCTCCCAGCTAGTTTGACACCCTTTGGAGCAATTACTTTAGGGCCATTAGTCTGAGGCCATAGTTCAGGTCCATTTATAGGTCCAATATAAGGCTCGTATGCCTTTTTAAATGTAGAAGTCTTAAAATAATCAGAAGTGTAGTCTTCTGCCTCAAGACCCGATGTCGCTAATGCGGAAATCACGTGCACACATGGGATTCCCGACAAGTCCCACCCTCGACAAGCACAATTAAAAGTATTTAAATCAACAGCAAATTGAGCCCCACTTGAGCCCTTTACTTGGAAAGTACTACCTCCACAATGTAATGTAATCCACTTGGAGGACCATTTTTTTTTAAATTAATAATTTTCCTAATCTTAGGACAAATCACTCCCTGCCATCTACCTATCCACTTTCTTCTTTTTTCTAATCTCTCTACCAAATAAACTCTTATACGTTCTAAACACACTAAAATAGTAGACTCCCTAGCGTCTAAAAGTTGTTTATTCCATGACTCACACATAACAAAACATCGCAATGAGTATTTGTTCTAAAATGGGATCGAGTCCAATACCTTGGCGGTTCTTTTGCTAACCAATCATATGCTGCCTCATCCATTGATTTAATCACCTCCATGACACTTGTAAAACGCTCCACGTACGTAGCCCGAGCAGCTTCCCACATCTTATCTTTCAATGCAAATGACCCATGTTTTTTCTTGAAGTTTTGATGGAGGTGCCTAACACAATGCCTGTGTTCAACATCGGGTAGTAATTCTTCCAAAGCAATTCCTAAACCCTACACAAAAATAACCACATTTTACTATTAGAAAGTAACAAGTTTCAAAATAAAAAACAAATATAGAATTTTAAATTAACTATACCTTTTGTTTATCAGTGACAAACACCCACATCTCAGGGTCATCTATTCCAAGATCATCTACTAACAACCCAACAAACCATCTCCAAGTGTCCAGATTTTCAGTTTCAACCACAGAATAACACACCGGATAGATGCAATTATTAGCATCCATACCAACAGCAGTTAATATAACACCTGGATGAGGTCCTTTAAGATGACATCCATCCAACCCAATCACTTTTCTACAACCAGCCTTAAACCCTCTTATCAGAGGTTCCAAACAACAATAAAATCTTAAAAACCTGTGTTCCCCAGTTACCTCATCCTCCTCAGTTTTTAGAAAAACTGTTGAACCCGGATTAGTCCTTAACAACTCAGCACAATAGTTGTTGAGCAAACTATATTGGTCCAAAAACTGAATTTCATCTAAGGCCTTACCCTTCTTGATTGTCCTATATGCTTGTCTCCTACTAATACTTACATGAAGATCATGTAATACTTGTTCTTGTAAGTCAATTGCTCGCAAAGAAGAGTTTAACTTCAACTGATGAGCATACCTCGTGGATAGAACGGTAGAATTTACGTGCTTACTATTTAATGCACAACCACATTTATGTATGAGATTTAGTGTCCTTATTTGAAAGCTACCATCCAAGCATTTAGTCGCATACACAAACCAATCACAATTCATCCCTCTGCACTTAGCTCTCACTCTTCCTGGTTCATTACAGGGGAACCAAACATTCCTCACTTCACAAATAGCATTAGCTTTCACTGCTTCCTTAAACTCAATTCCGTTCGCGAAAATCATACCAATCTTCAGTTTAGGCTCATCTTTGTCAACCAATACATTAAAACGTTCACTTCTCCTTCTTCGAACCCCATCACACTCCTCCTCATCCGTTGATCCTTCTAAACTTCTCAAATTCTCTGACTCCCCACACGAACCCTCGTTGAAGTCGTCATCGTCTATAACAGGTAGTTCTTTAGGACAAGGGAGCTCTAACCCGTTTAATTTAACCGACGGAGAAGACCCGACACCAACAAACTCAACCCCGATATCAACGTTGTTCTGGAACATAATATCATCTTCATCGTCGTCGAGGTTATTATCGCTATCATGAAACGAAAAATCAGAACCGCTATCATCAACACCGGAATTAACATTGTCGCCTTCACCTTTCTCCGAATCTGTGATTAACAATCAAAGCTACTGTTACAAACGAATCCCGATTGCAAAATGAAACCCTAAAATACCCAGAACTCCCAAATTAAAGAAATCTAGAAGAAGATTAGTACCTGAATCACTCACGATTTCACTTAAATACGCCATCGGATTTGATTGGAAAAGCCACGTATGAAGTAGCTACTCAAAAATTTTCTTCGATTCGAGAGGATACGGCGAGAATTTTATTCGAATGTTTAACGGCGAGATGAGAAATGGTTTTGTTACGGCGTGTTTGTACGTAGGTGGGTGGTAACGAGATTTGGAAGTTTCCTTCTTGAGTGGAATGGTTTTGTAAGATTTTCTGCCTAACTTGATGAAGAACACCAAGAACACGCACTACTATGTGCGATTTGATTCGGTTTTTGTTTTGTTAAAATGATATAGGGGTGTTACGGGGTACTAACTTGAGAAGGTGAAAGGGTAGAATTAGGATAAAAAGACAAATATAACCCCGGCCACATAGGATTACACATCACAGCTACAGATGACGTCAAGCTGAGTTGGCGCTGAGTTGGCGACGATGTGGCACTGACGTGGCGCCAAGTGGCGTTGACTAACGGTCAACTGACAGAAAATTGTAAAAAGGGCTAACGGTGTCACAAAATGTGAAGATATGGGGTGCAAAAGGGTAATTTTGAACATCAGGGGCGGCCGGTGCACTTTGGGTATAGATAAAGGGCCACGGGAGGGCTTTACCCATTATTCTATTTGACCGCTTTAGAACAAGTTAACTTTCAATACCGTGTTTCCTATTTATAAGGACATTCTTAACAAAATCCAAATGTGTACATTTCTCTCTTTATTGTCTTGTGAAGATAGTAGTCTTTGTCTCTGTCTTGTGAAGATAGTAGTCTTTGTCTCCTAAAGCGTGATAAACCAACGCTAAGTCGGAGGTGACTTTTCCACAAGTGTACGGGTCGTTGACAAGTAATAAAGATAAATATGAGTGCTTATCGATTTCACATGGACTATTAAAAGTGAGACAATTGTATTCTGGCTGTTAAATAATATAGAGTTGCTTGATAAATACAATAAAATAAAAAATAATTATTAGATTTTTGTTTAGGAAGTAATTTGCAATAAAATATAATATTAACTAAAAAACCAATTTAAATGCTAAAAAGATAAGAAGGGATGAGAAGCATGCTTGATTCTTGCAAATAATCCTCCTAATAAACTATATAATCGTTATTCAAAATAGGGGTGAACTGGGATTTTCACATTAGCCAGGACACAAAAGTCTCTCTAACTCTTTTTCGGGTAGCTTAGAGACAACCCCCTTTCACTGGAGACCCCTCCAGGGTGGCCCTAAAATGTTTTTGGTTGATTTAAGTTTTATCCCTATTAACTATCTAGCTAGGAAAGACCTCCTGGTTTAATATACGTCACACTAGACACTTATATACTAGTTCCAAAACCAGACCCCCCTCCTGGGTGTAAGCCAAAAGTCTATTACTACCCAACACGTGATCAAGGTTTGAATAGACAACACGTATAAATATATATTCAATGGAAAATAAACCTCAATTCATTTCAATATTAAAATATCCCAAATCCAATAACATAGAAAATAATTAATTAGGGTTAATACCCACTGCAAGCCTCAAGCAAAAGAGGTTTAGTTCCTACTAAATAAATAAAAGTAAAATAAAACTAAGGCCAAAATCATGATTAAGAGATAAAACGTAATAAAATAACATAAAATATAGAATATAATGGTTATGAAATGGTGGAGAATGATGAACTTGGGTGAAAACCCTCATTGTCTTCTTTACAGGCGTTTATCTCCCTTCTCTGCTGAAAAAATTGATAAAAAGTTAAAGTTTGTTGAAATGGGAGCTTCAAATTAGGGATGTCAATGCAGCAGGTTTGTGGCAGGTTTACCTATCCCCGCACCACGCCCCACAAAAAAAAGCCCCACTCCCATCTCTGCCCTGCGTTGTTCTTCCCCACGCCCGCCCCGCTCTTTAAATCCCTGTGGGGTGTGGGTCTACCTGTGGGTTTCAGTTTGATCGTTCAATTTTTTTATTACTACAAATTTATTATTTTTTAAATCCCAAATATTTCATTCTTCTGAATTTACATTTGTATTTTGATGTTTAGACAAATACTCGCATTGGAGTTGCACTTTGATTTGAACAATTAGAATTTTGTGTGTTATACACACACAAATTTTGATTTGAATAAATTGAGATTAAAAAATATATATTATAATTAAAATATATTAATTCTATATCATATACATGCGGGGCGGGTTTGCAGGGTGGGGAATACTTATCCCCACAACCCGCCCCACCCCGAGCGGGTTTTGGAAGACTATCCCCACAACCCACCCCAAGCCCCATTTAGTTACTTAAAACCCTCCCGTTTAAAGTGAGGTGGGGCAGGAACCCTCAAACACGCAACCCATTGACATCGCTACTTCTAATATGCTTATATACTTGTCCAAAAACGTTTGGGGCCTTATGGGTTTACTTAGGTGGGTTAAAAATAGCCCAATTCGTGTTTTACCAGTGTTGCCCAGGTTTGAGTCACGCTGGTGCACATAGCATAACTTTCTCGTCTCAACTCTAAATTGACTTCGGTCACCTTCCATGCGTCACTGACTTCAAGATCTATTTGAATTAAAAGAAATCTGACCAGTTAATCGTGGTAACTGAAATAATATGACATCAAGAGTTTTTAGGAAAACGCTCTAGCCTCCCCAAAGTGACTTTTAGCTCTCTTTATGCCTTGGATTGGGTGTGTACTTCATTTTTTGACTTCTTCTCATCTACTTAGACTCTAGTGTCAATGATGTATCAAAACTATACACACTAAACACACAACCAAAACACACAACCAAAACACAAAAACTCTATAAATAACATTTCGTCCAAAAGAATGTAGAAAAGTAAGATATGCAAAATATTAGGGGAAAATCCCTCACTTACGTCTCGTATACCCTAAAAAAGATGTCTCATGATGATGTATCCCTATTTATAATATAATAATCTAGGTTGGAGACATAATTTTAGGTGTTTATGGTTAATTAATTATAGATTTTTATTCATATTTTGATAAATTCTTATTTCTTGTCTTGATTTGATGAATTATTATTTTAGAGCATATTTGGTTTAATTTGTGTGTTAATGTGAAGCTTTAAAGATATATGAAAATTAATTAGAATCCAAATCAATTATGAAGAGATAAGTAAATAAGATATGGAAGGAATTAAGAGATAAAAGGAAGTAGAGATAAAATAGGTAAGGAAAAGCTGCCAAGTAAATCTGAAATTCTGCAGCTATGTCCACTAAAGTGAAGATAACTTCAAATCGGCTGGGAATTTGGATGAGAAATCAAAATGAAAGTGTAAATCTTTTTGCTGCGGTCGTTTCGATATAATGTAGGCGAAAATCGAACCATTAACAAAGGATTTACGACTAGAACAAGACAACACCAATTATCCTCTCTCCTATATTTAGGAAACGAATTTGAATTAGAAAAGGAGTGCCTTCTCCTCCAATATTTCGACCTAGGGTCTTCTTAACACCTATAAATACACTCTTAAATCATTGTAAACATGTCGTTTCCCGTCCTTGCCTCTCCTTATCTAGTATTTAATATTTTTCATCATAGAAGTCATTCAAGAGAAGCAAGTTGACAATATGTATCTTTATTTTAGTTTATTTCTTGTTAGCATGAACTAATTTTCCCATAGCTTGGGTTTTGCATATGTATAATCTTTTAGTTCTATTTTATTCTATCTAAGTTTGTTTGGGAAAACCTTTTAAATTGATTCTGGATTCTTAACCATATATTTGTTTTATGTGTTTTGATTTATTGCCTTTCTTAATCTTGATCACGTTAGGATTATCTTAATAGTAGTTAGATGGTCACCCGGAAGGGGTGTCTAATTATTGAAACATCACATAAGTGTCTAGTGTGCGGTAGTGATCCAGAAGGGCGTGCCTAACTAGATAGTTATTAGGGTTTGAGATTTAATCACCGATCATTGCGTTGGGTCCCCTTACCCAAGTTCCCTACTAATTGTTAGGTCGCCACCTAAGTCCACTCGGAAGGGGGTTAGGAGGAATATAAAATCCTGGCTACTTATCTAAGATCTCTAATCACCCTTATTAACTACTAGAAGAAATAAAAGGATTAGTGCATACTAGCAAAACCTGAGCTATACTCTTTCATCTTATTCTTACATCTTATATAGATTGTCTTGTTGGTGCTGCCTAGGGTGTGATAAAAATAAGATTAAAATAAGCCAAGAAACTACGCACTCTCACCCTAGACAGGCACAGTACTGCAAGTATTACAGGACGTATGCAAGTTTTAGTTAGTGAGTTGAGTTCGTTCTCATGGACTTAAGTGTGTTAACCGCGTGAGTAGGAATAACGAGTAAAAGTAAATAATTAGAAGACAGAAAATAAAACAAATAGAATTTCGAAAATAAGAATTAAAACTAATTAAAACTAGGAAAATAAAGACAGTAAAATAAAAGATTAAGAATATGAGATGAGAAGTATTGCTTAGGTTTTGCTAGTATGCACTAATCCTTCTAATTCTATCTATAAATCTAGTTCATAAGGGAGAATATTAGCTCTTGGTATACTTAGTCAGGATTCTAAATTCCCATACCTTAGACCTTGAGAGAGACTAAGGGGGCTACGGCACAACCAAGACGAGGACTCAAATAGGGTTATCAAACGCCACTAAGGCCCTATCCAGCACACTACAATCAATTGGTGATATGGTGATTAAAACAAACCCTAATGACTATCTAGTTAGAAGGATGTTTTGTCAGAACTACTATCGACACTAGACATTATGTGGTGGTTCAATACTTAAACACCCTGTCAAGGAGACCATCTAACTACTATTAAAACAATCCTAAAGTGATCAGTTCTAGGAAAGACATTAAATCAAAACACATAAACAAATATAAAGTAAGTAGCTAATATCAGATTAAAACATGTAATTCCCAAAGAAACTTAGATAGAAGAATTAGAATTCATAGATTATACATTATGCAAAACCCAAGCTATGGGAGGTTTAGTTCATACCTGAAGGAAATAAACTAAAAGAAATTACAAAAGACATCATCTTGCTCTCTACAATAAACTGGAAGAATAAAACCTTAAGAACTAATTACTATGAGGCAAGGATTAATAGGGTAGAATTACAAGTGATATAATGGTGTATTTATAGGTGTTTAGAAGACCTAATTCGTTTTCTTGAGGAAGAGGTAAGGTATTGGACTTCTAGCCCAACTCAAATTCGTATGGAAAATAAGATAAACACTGCTGCACCGTTTTGAGCATATCTTCTTCGTTATTGGTCGATTTGAGCTCCATAAGATACCAAAAGAATCGCAACAGAATTATCTTGACCCTTAAAGAAGGAAATCACCAAAATCGGCTTATTTCTTAGGTAAAAACCCACATCTTTGGACGTGTATGCAGAATCCCAGATTTAGGCAGCTTTTCCTTTTCCATCTTTTTAGCTTTTATTTCCTTATCTCCAATTACCATGCAAATCTCTTTCCATAAGTTGTTGTCTTTGACTTGGATTCGAATTAATCTCCATAATTATCTTTAAAGCTACACACTAAATAAACAATTAAACCCAATATGCTCTAAAAATAATAATTCTACAAATCAAGACTCAAAATAGGAAAGTGCACTAAAACTCAAGAAAATCGACATTATTGACTTCTAAAACACTAAAAATGATGTCTCATCCTAACATTAATCTATCACAAATGAGGAGACATCACTTGTATTTAGTTTAATTAATCATTCTTCCATCAATCAGTAATTCATATTTACTTTTATTATCTTTAATTCATTGAACTACTTATTATTACGCTTTTCTGTTAATCCATTCGTATAACACACTGAGTCCCTGAGAACGAATCTGTACTTATCATTAAAACTTGCTTACGACCTGTGATACTTGTAATGAGTACCGTGTTTAGGTTAGGGTGTTAGTTGAATCTTTTATTATCATATTTTTTTATCACACCCTTTTGCCACACCACATGATTAGATCAATCTATCACAAAAGAGGAGACATCATTAGGTTTTTCTTAGACGTACATTGAGATATGTATAGGGTCTCGGAGGTGTCAGACTACCGTTAACATTATACTGGAGTAATAATTCAGTCTGGTTATAGAGAAACAATCCTCCTCCTAACAAACTCATGAACCAAAGGATTGACACTAAGTAACCATAGAGGGAGAAGAAATGAGATGCTGAAAATCCTGAGGTGAGAGAAGGTGAACTCCCAAAGTTTAACTGTAACCAGTTGATGCAGAGTTTCCTTTTGTAGCCAATGACACATGAAACCAATCACTATGTCAGGACCACAAGGAGTTTTGCTCCCGATAGAACTACGATGCTCAAGTCAGTATTATGACCTAGGGTATTCTTACTACCCGAGACAGTTATGGAGATTTTAGATTGTATTTATGATTTTTTACCTTTTTCAGTAAGCATTAGAATGTACCCATTTTGGAAGATGAGCATGATGTAGTTATAGACGCCTTTGGGCGCGCAAATATGTCTATTCATAGGCCACAATCTCATTTTTTCCCAGAGAGAGTGCAGAGAGATGATTCCTCCGGCCCTGATTAAGCATATAATTGTTCCTCAGTTGGAGCATACCAACTCCTGCATGATGTCCAGTTATCCTCGTTTAAGATGATGTTCCCCCAACTTTAAACAATAACTATCGACCTTTTGGCTTTACCTACGACCTCAGCCTTAATTTGCCTCAAGTAGTATCAGTGCCTCATTCATGGTTATCAATACCCCTTTTGAATTTGTATGTGGGGGATATTGCCTCTTTAGATATGATCGAAGGAAATTTATTTCCCTTCTTTGCAGGACGCCAATACAAGAGTCGGTCTTTGGATGTCTGATAATGTCCCGACGTAAAGGTCAGGCTTTTCGAATATTCTTGAGACGTACCGAGGCAGAAGCCGGTCTTACGGACACACTGATAATGTGCCAATCGACTTCTTTATAATAATTTTGTGAATGTTTAATGTCCCCCTAGGTGTGATATAAAATCAACTCTCGAAAAAGGATAAACCACAGGTATACGAGTCATCAAGGTTAAGGTTAAGGTTAAGGTTAAGGTTAAGGTTAAGGTTAAGGTTGAGGTTAAGGTTAAGGTTAAGGCTAAGGTTAAGGCTAAGGCTAAGGTTAAGGTTAAGGTTAAGGTTAAGGTTAAGGCTAAGGTTTAGGTTAAGGTTAAGGTTAAGGTTAAGGTTAAGGTTAAGGCTAAGGTCAAGGTCAAGGTTAAGGTCAAGGTCAAGGTTAAGGTTAAGGTTAAGGTGAACGTTAAGGTGAAGGTGAAGGTGAAGGTGAAGGTTAAGGTTAAGGTTAAGGTTAAGGTTAAGGTTAAGGTTAAGGTTAAGGTTAAGGTTAAGGTTAAGGTTAAGGTTAAGGTTAAGGTTAAGGTTAAGGTTAAAGTTAAGGTTAAGGTTAAGGTTAAGGTTAAGGTTAAGGTTAAGGTTAAGGTTAAGGTTAAGGTTAAGGTTAAGGTTAAGGTTAAGGTTAAGGTTAAGGTTAAGGTTAAGGTTAAGGTTAAGGTTAAAGTTAAGGTTAAGGTTAAGGTTAAGGTTAAGGTTAAGGTTAAGGTTAAGGTTAAGGTTAAGGTTAAGGTTAAGGTTAAGGTTAAGATTAAATTTAAGGTTAAGGTTAAGGTTAAGGTTAAGGTTGAGGTTAAGGTTGAGGTTAAGGTTGCGGTTAAGGTTGAGGTTGAGGTTGAGGTTGAGATTGAGATTGAGGTTGAGGTTAAGGTTGAGGTTAAGGTTAAGGTTAAGGTTAAGGCTAAGGTTAAGGTTAAGGTTAAAGTTAAGGTTAAGGTTAAGGTTAAGGTTAAGGTTAAGGTTAAGGTTAAGGTTAAGGTTAAGGTTAAGGTTAAGGTTAAGGTTAAGGTTAAGGTTAAGGTTAAGGTTAAGGTTAAGGTTAAGGTTAAGGTTAAGGTTAAGGTTAAGTTTAAGGTCAAGGTCAAGGTTAAGGTTAAGGTTAAGGTTAAGGTTAAGGTTAAGGTTAAGGTTAAGGTTAAGGTTAAGGTTAAGGTTAAGGTTAAGGATAAGGTTAAGGTTAAGGCTAAGGTTAAGGTTAAGGTTAAAGTTAAGGTTAAGGTTAAGGTTAAGGTTAAGGTTAAGGTTAAGGTTAAGGTTAAGGTTAAGGTTAAGGTTAAGGTTAAGGTTAAGGTTAAGGTTAAGGTTAAGGTTAAGGTTAAGGTTAAGGTTAAGGTTAAGGTTAAGGTTAATGCTAAGGTTAAGGTTAAGGCAAAGGTTAAGGTTAAGGTTAAGGTTAAGGTTAAGGTTAAGGCTAAGGTTAAGGTTAAGGTTAAGGTTAAGGTTAAGGTTAAGGTTAAGGTTAAAGTTAAGGTTAAGGTTAATGTTAAGGTTAAGGTTAAGGTTAAGGTTAAGGTTAAGGTTAAGGTTAAGGTTAAGGTTAAGGTTAAGGTTAAGGTTAAGGTTAAGGTTAAGGTTAAGGTTAAGGTTAAGGTTAAGGTTAAGGTTAAGGTTAAGGTTAAGGTTAAGGTTAAGGTTAAGGTTAAGGTTAAGGTTAATGCTAAGGTTAAGTTTAAGGCAAAGGCAAAGGTTAAGGTTAAGGTTAAGGCTAAGTTTAAGGTTAAGGTTAAGGTTAAGGTTAAAGTTAAGGTTAAGGTTAAGGTTAAGGTTAAGGTTAAAGTTAAGGTTAAGGTTAAGGTTAAGGATAAGGTTAAGGTTAAGGTTAAGGTTAAGGTTAAGGTTAAGGTTAAGGTTAAGGTTAAGTTTAAGGTCAAGGTCAAGGTTAAGGTTAAGGTTAAGGTTAAGGTTAAGGTTAAGGTTAAGGTTAAGGTTAAGGTTAAGGTTAAGGTTAAGGTTAAGGATAAGGTTAAGGTTAAGGTTAAGGTTAAGGTTAAGGTTAAGGTTAAGGTTAAGGTTAAGGTTAAGGTTAAGGTTAAGGTTAAGGTTAAGGTTAAGGTTAAGGTTAAGGTTAAGGTTAAGGTTAAGGTTAAGGTTAAGGTTAAGGTTAAGGTTAAGGTTAAGGTTAAGGTTAAGGTTAAGGTTAAGGTTAAGGTTAAGGTTAAGGTTAGGGTTAAGATTAAATTTAAGGTTAAGGTTGAGGTTAAGGTTGGGGTTAAGGTTGCGGTTAAGGTTGAGGTTGAGGTTGAGGTTGAGGTTGAGGTTGAGGTTGAGGTTGAGGTTGAGGTTGAGGTTGAGGTTAAGGTTGAGGTTAAGGTTAAGGCTAAGGTTAAGGTTAAGGTTAAGGTTAAGGTTAAGGTTAAGGTTAAGGTTAAGGTTAAGGTTAAGGTTAAGGTTAAGGTTAAGGTTAAGGTTAAGGTTAAGGTTAAGGTTAAGGTTAAGGTTAAGGTTAATGCTAAGGTTAAGGTTAAGGCAAAGGCAAAGGTTAAGGTTAATGTTAAGGTTAAGGTTAAGGCTAAGGTTAAGGTTAAGGTTAAGGTTAAGGTTAAGGTTAAAGTTAAGGTTAAGGTTAATGTTAATGTTAAGGTTAAGGTTAAGGTTAGGGTTAAGGTTAAGGTTAGGGTTAAGGTTAAGGTTAAGGTTAAGGTTAAGGTTAAGGTTAAGGTTAAGGTTAAGGTTAATGCCAGTGGCGAATCTAGGAATAAAAATGAGACTAGGCTTCAAATACAAAGAAAGTTAAAGAATAATAACTTTAATTTTTTTATCATATAAAAAATTACATGAAACAAGAATACCATAAATTATAACTAAATAAAAAAGGTTATATAAAAAAATTCATTCGAATCTATCTCTATATTAATTTTTGTATGATTCAATAAATATTAAAAAATAATTATATAAAAATAAAAATAAAATTAACAAAAGAATAAAATTGTCTATCTGTATAATTTTATTCCATATATAAAAAAATCAATATATATTTATCAAACAAAAAAATTTAAATATAAAAAATATTATTTCTATGAATGAAAAAATTATTAAATTATCATTAATTTTAACATTTTTTGCTATAAATAATTATAAATATTAACAATTAGAATAAAAAATTAGGTAGGAATTTGAAATAATTAAAAAATTAGTAATTAATTGGTAAATTTTTATAACCACTTTAAATTAATAATTTTTTTTTTTTAAATTTGAGGGTGGGCTTGAGCCCACCCATTGCAAGCTTAGATCCGCCAATGGTTAATGCTAAGGTTAAGGTTAAGGCAAAGGCAAAGGTTAAGGTTAAGGTTAAGGTTAAGGCTAAGTTTAAGGTTAAGGTTAAGGTTAAGGTTAAAGTTAAGGTTAAGGTTAATGTTAAGGTTAAGGTTAAGGTTAAGGTTAAGGTTAAGGTTAAGGTTAAGGTTAAGGTTAAGGTTAAGGTTAAGGTTAAGGTTAAGGTTAAGGTTAAGGTTAAGGTTAAGGTTAAGGTTAAGGTTAAGGTTAAGGTTAAGGTTAAGGTTAAGGTTAAGGTTAAGGTTAAGGTTAAGGTTAAGGTTAAGGTTAAGGTTAAGGTTAAGGTTAAGGTTAAGATTAAATTTAAGGTTAAGGTTAAGGTTAAGGTTAAGGTTGAGGTTAAGGTTGAGGTTAAGGTTGCGGTTAAGGTTGAGGTTGAGGTTGAGGTTGAGGTTGAGGTTAAGTTTGAGTTTAAGGTTAAGGTTAAGGTTAAGGCTAAGGCTAAGGCTAAGGTTAAGGTTAAGGTTAAGGTTAAGGTTAAGGTTAAGGTTAAGGTTAAGGTTAAGGTTAAGGTTAAGGTTAAGGTTAAGGTTAATGCTAAGGTTAAGGTTAAGGCAAAGGCAAAGGCAAAGGTTAAGGTTAAGGTTAAGGTTAAGGTTAAGGTTAAGGTTAAGGTTAAGGTTAAGGTTAAGGTTAAGGTTAAGGTTAAGGTTAAGGTTAAGGTTAAGGTTAAGGTTAAGGTTAAGGTTAATGTTAAAGTTAAGGTTAAGGTTAAGGTTAAGGTTAAGGTTAAGGTTAAGGTTAAGGTTAAGGTTAAGGTTAAGGTTAAGGTTAAGGTTAAGGTTAAGGCTAAGTTTAGGTTTAAGGTTAAGGTTAAGGTTAAGGTTAAGGTTAAGGTTAAGGTTAAGGTTAAGGTTAAGGTTAAGGTTAAGGTTAAGGTTAAGGTTAAGGTTAAGGTTAAGGTTAAGGTTAAGGTTAAGGTTAAGGTTAAGGTTAAGGTTAAGGTTAAGGTTAAGGTTAAGGTTAAGGTTAAGGTTAAGGTTAAGGTTAAGGTTAAGGTTAAAATTAAGGTTAAGGTTAAGGTTAAGGTTAAGGTTAAGGTTAAGGTTAAGGTTAAGGTTAAGGTTAAGGTTAAGGTTAAGATTAAAGTTAAGGTTAAGGTTAAGGTTAAGGTTAAGGTTAAGGTTGAGGTTAAGGTTTAGGGTAAAGTTGCGGTTAAGGTTGAGGTTGAGGTTGAGGTTGAGGTTGAGGTTGAGGTTGAGGTTAAGGTTGAGGTTAAGGTTAAGGTTAAGGTTAAGATTAAGGTTAAGGTTAAGGTTAAGGTTAAGGTTAAGGTTAAGGTTAAGGTTAAGGTTAATGTTAATGTTAAGGTTAAGGTTAAGGTTAAGGTTAAGGTTAAGTTTAAGGTTAAGGTTAAGGTTAAGGTTAAGGTTAAGGTTAAGGTTAAGGTTAAGGTTAAGGTTAAGGTTAAGGTTAAGGTTAAGGTTAAGGTTAAAGTTAAGGTTAAGGTTAAGGTTAAGGTTAAGGTTAATGCTAAGGTTAAGGTTAAGGCAAAGGCAAAGGTTAAGGTTAAGGCTAAGTTTAAGGTTAAGGTTAAGGTTAAGGTTAAAGTTAAGGTTAAGGTTAAGGTTAAGGTTAAGGTTAAGGTTAAGGTTAAGGATAAGGTTAAGGTTAAGGTTAAGGTTAAGGTTAAGGTTAAGGTTAAGGTTAAGGTCAAGGTCAAGGTTAAGGTTAAGTGGTGGCTGGTAGGGCGTGATAAAATAATAGATATATATATATATATATATATATATATATAGAACTAATCACCCTAACCAAACACATTACTCATTACAAGTATCACAAACTGTATGCAAGTTTATTGATAAGTAGAATTCGTCCTCAGAGACTACAAAAGTTAGGGAGAACTTATGCAAATGTAAAGAGAAAATAATAGAAGGTAGTAGAATGATAAGCTGAGAAAGGAAAGACTCTGAAATATTTTTTTGATTTTTAAGACACTAAACAATTATCTAAATAAAGTAAAGACAAGAAAATAAATAAAAGAAAAGAAGTAGTATGAGAGTTTAGATCGGGATATAGAAAGTAATCCCAATTAGCCTTGTGTTATAACCTATTTATGTAAGGAAAAATTGTGTGATATGCAATAGCCAGGATTCTATATTCCTCCTAACCACTTTCCGAGTGGACTTAGGTGGCGACCTAACAATTACTAGGGGACTTGGGTAAGGGGACCCTGCGCAATGATCGGTGGTTAATCTGAAACCTAGTGACATTCTAGTTAGGCAAGCCCCGGATCACTACCGCACACTAGACATTTATGTGGTGTTCCAATAATTAGACACCCCTTCCATGTGACCATCTAACTACTATGGTAATCCTATACGTAGGCCTCCGCAAGAACTATAGACAATAAGTCAAAGCACATAAAAACAGAGATATCAACACTAATTTCAATTAAATGTAAAAGGTCATCCCAAATTAAAATAGATATAAAACAAGTTTAGGGTTCATACCCTTATGCTAATATCAAGCTAAATAGAATTAGTTTATACTAGAGAAAGAAATAATATAAATTACAAAGTTGAAGGGTTGGAATGACATGAATGGTATCCAACTCTTTCTGGTCTTCTCTTCTCTTGATGTAAGCTTCCTCTTGGTCTTTTGATGATTAAGGATTGACCAAGGATGATTTATCTAAGGTAGGAATGGATATATATATATAGGCTCTTGGTGAAAATATTGAGTAATCCCTAAGTTAAGGATAAACCTTAGCAAATATTGATTTGGTCATATTTCCTTCATTACTTATAGGAATTCAATGTTCTTTATATGGAAACGACCGCGTTTGAAAGATATACCTGATCATATAAAAATCTTCTCTTAATTCCAGACTGAATTTCTGTAGCAATATAATTAGTGGACGTATGTGCAGTTTTGGCAGCTTCTTTACTTTCCAAATATATCCAAACTTATCCTTTTGACTTTGACTAAGGGACTTCCTTTACTTTTCCACTTCAAATGAGTTTCCATGGCTGTAATAGCTTCCATATACCTACAATAACACACAAATTACACACAAGAGCTCACAAGATAGCAAAAGACCTAAAACTAGACAAGAAAGTGTAAAGTATGAATAAATGGGGAACAATTCCAAATAACCCTAAAATGATGTCTCAAGTATAGATTAATATATCACAAATAGAGAGACATCATTAAGGTTAAGGTTAAGGTTAACGTTAACGTTAAGGTTGAGTTTAACGTTAATGTTAAGGTTGACTAAGGTTAAGGTTAAGGTTAAAGTTTAAATTTAAGATTGAGGTTAGGTTAAGATTAAGTTAATTTAGGGTTAGGGTTAAGGTTAAGGTTAAACATAAGATTAAGGTTAGGTTAAGGTGAAGGTTAGGGTTAGGGTTAGGGATAAGGTTAATGTTAATGTTAAGGTTAATGTTAAGGTTAAGGTTAAGGGTAGTGTTAAGGTTAAGGTTAAGGTTAAGGTTAAGGTTAAGGTTAAGGTTAAGGTTAAGGTTAAGGTTAAGGTTAAGGTTAAGGTTAAGGTTAAGGTTAAGGTTAAGGTTAAGGTTAAGGTTAAGGTTAAGGTTAAGGTTAAGGTTAAGGTTAAGGTTAAGGTTAAGGTTAAGGTTAAGGTTAAGGTTAAGGTTAAGGTTAAGGTTAAGGTTAAGGTTAAGGTTCAAGGTTAAGGTTAAGGTTAAGGTTAAGGTTAAGGTTAAGGTTTAGGTTAAGGTTAAGGTTAAGGTTAAGGTTAAGTTTAAGGTGAAGGTGAAGGTGAAGGTGAAGGTGAAGGTGAAGGTGAAGGTGAAGGTGAAGGTGAAGGTGAAGGTGAAGGTGAAGGTGAAGGTGAAGGTGAAGGTGAAGGTGAAAGTGAAGGTGAAGGTGAAGGTGAAGGTGAAGGTGAAGGTGAAGGTGAAGGTGAAGGTTAAGATTAAGGTTAAGGTTAAGGTTAAGGTTAAGGCTAAGGTTAAAGCTAAGGTTAAGGCTAAGGTTAAGTTTAATACTAAGGTTAATGTTAAAGTTAAGGTTAAGGTAAGGTTAAGGTTAAGGTTAAGATTAAGGTTAAGGTTAAGGTTAAGACTAAGGCTAAGGTTATGGTTAAGGTTAAGGATAAGGTTAAGGTTAAGGTTACGGTTAAGGTTAAGGCTAGGCCTAGGGCTAAAGCTAAGGCTAGTGCTAAGGCCTATGGTTAGGGTTAGGGTTAGGGTTAGGGTTAGGGTTAGGGTTAGGGTTGGGTTTAGAATTAAGGTTAAGGTTAATGTTAAGGTTAAGGTTGAGGTTAAGGTGAAAGTTAACGTTAAGGCTAAGGTTAAGGTTAAGGTTAAAGGTTAAGGTTAAGAGTTAAGGGTTAAAGTTAAGGTTTAGGTCAATGTTAAGGTTAAGGTTAATTTTACGGCTAAGGTTAAGGTTTAAGTTAGGGTTTAAGATTTAGCATTTCAGGTTTAAGGTAAATGTTTAATAAGATATAAGGTTTAAGGTTGATTATTAGCTTGATGAATCTTTATTTGGTTAAGGTTAAGGTTAAGATGAAAGTTAATGTTAAGGTAATGTTTAAGGTTAAATGTTCAGGTTTAGGTTATGGTTAAATTTCAAGTTAAGGTTAAGTTTATGGTTAAGGTTAAAGTTAAGGTTATGGTTAAGGTTTTAGGTTTAAGGTTTAAGGTTCAAGGTTAAGGTTCAAGGTTAAGGTTTTAGCTATAAGGTTTAAGGTTCAAGGTCAAGGTTAAGTTTTAACTTTAAGGTTAAGTTATAACTTTTACGTTAAGGTAAAGTTTAAAAAATAAGACGAAGATGAAGATGAAGGTGAAGGTTAAGGTTAAGGTTAAGGTTAAGGTTTAAGGTTTGAGGTTTGTGGATTGAGGTTTAAGGTTTAAGCTCTTAGGTTTAAGATTTCAGGTTTAATGTTAAAGTTGAGGTTAAGGTTAAGGTAAAGGTGAAGATTAAGGTTTATGTTTTGAGGTTCAAGGTCTAAGGTTTAAGGTGTAAGGTTTAACGTTAAGGTTAAGTTAACAATTTAAGTTAAGGTTATGATTAAGTTTAAGTTTTAGGGGTGAGGTTAGGTTAAGTTTAAGTTTAAGGTTAAGGTTAAGTTTAAGTTTAAGGTTAAGGTTAAGGTTAAGGTTAAGGTTAAGGTTAAGGTTAAGGTTAAGGTTAAGGTTAAGGTTAAGGTTAAGGTTAAGGTTAAGGTTAAGGTTAAGGTTAAGGTTAAGGTTAAGGTTAAGGTTAAGGTTAAGGTTAAGGTTAAGGTTAAGGTTAAGGTTAAGGTTAAGGTTAAGGTTAAGGTTAAGGTTAAGGTTAAGGTTAAGGTTAAGGTTAAGGTTAAGGTTAAGGTTAAGGTTAAGGTTAAGGTTAAGGTTAAGGTTAAGGTTAAGGTTAAGGTTAAGGTTAAGGTTAAGGTTAAGGTTAAGGTTAAGGTTAAGGTTAAGGTTAAGGTTAAGGTTAAGGTTAAGGTTAAGGTTAAGGTTAAGGTTAAGGTTAAGGTTAAGGTTAAATTTAATGTTGAGGTTAAGGTTGAGGTTCAGACTAAGGCTAAGACTAAGTCTAAGTCTAGGGATAAGGCTAAGGCTAAGGCTAAGGCTAAGGCTAAGGCTAAGGCTAAGGCTAGTGATATTGTTAAGGTTAAGCTTAAGATTGAGGTTAAGGTTAAGGTTAAGGTTAAGATTAAGGTTAAGGTTAAGGTTAAGGTTAAGGTTAAGTTCAAGGTTGAGGTTGAGGTTGAGGTTGAGGTTGAGTTTAAGGTTGAGGTTAAGGTTAATATTAACTTTAAGGTTGATGTTAAGATTAATCGTTAAGGTTAGAATTTTAGGCTAAGGTTAAGTTTAAGTCTAAGGGGTAAGGTTAAGGGTTAGGGTAAAGGTTTAGGCGAAGGCTAAGGTTAAGGTTAAGGTTAAGGTTAATGTTAAGGTTAAAATTAAAAAATTTGGTTAATGTTAAGTTTAAGGGTTAAGGTGAAGTCTAAGGGTTAAGGTTAAGGGTTAAAGTAAAGGTTTAGGTTAAGGCTCAGGTTATTGTTATGGTTAAGGGTTTAAGGTTACAGTTTAAGATTTAATGTTAAAAGTTTAAGGTTACGGGTATAATAATATTTAAGTTTTGAGAATGAATATAAGCGTGATGAATTTCATCTTGTTATGGTTAGAATTATAGGTTTAAACTTTAAGTTTAAGGATATGTTTAGGGCTAGGATTAAGGTTAAGGTTATAAGATTTATGATTTGTAGTTGAATATCCGTGTGATGAATCTTCATTTGGTTAAGCTTAAAATTAAGGTTTAAACCTTAAGATTAGGGTTAAGGTTAAGGTTAAAGTTAAGATGAAAGTTAAGGTTCAGGTTTAAAGTTCAAGGTTTAAGGTTAAGTTTACGATTCAGTGTTAAGGTTAAGGTTTAAGGTTTATGATTCAAGGTTCAAGTTGAGGTTTAGTTTAAGTGTATGGTTAATGTTAAGTTTAATGTTAAACTTAAGGTCAAGGTTTAGGTTAAGGTTAAGGTTAAAGTTATTTTTTAATATATTAACACAAATCCAAATAATTTTTAATATAAGGTTCATGATTTTAATATCTTGTACACATTTTTTTTACTCTTATAATATATTTGTCGTATCTAGATTGCATTCACTTTTTAAAAAAATAGTCCATGGTATAAACTATAAGGTTCAAATTCATGGTTCGTGGTTCAAGATTCTTGATTCACGGTAAATACAAAATGGAAAAAGTTTGCTTCGTTAACGTGAATCGAACCCAAGTCTCCTGGATGAAAGCCCGATATCCAAAACTGTTGGGATGATAAAAATTTAAAGGATTGCGATCAGCGTGGATCGAACACGGAACCTTTAGATGTTTAATGGAGTGAGATAAGAGACCATTTAGTTTTCTATTAGTCAAGGGCAGTTAATGCAATTAATGCATTTAATGTAATTAATGCAATTAATGTAAGCGAGTGAATGAAGGGTTCACAGACGATCTGGCCGTTTTTATGTAGAGGATTTAGACCATTTAAAAAAATTTATTTTATTATATAGATTAAAATTAAAAAAAATGACAAGTTAAATCCATATTATTCTTGTCTTATTTTTTATGGTGACCTTTCAACACTTGACCAACTTCATTAGTTAATGAAAAGAACCACCATTTTTTAAAATATCTATTTTATATTAAAAGTAAAAATTATTAAATGTCAATGTCTTAGTTATTACACATAGATTGTTTCAATAAATTCTCGAGACACAAAAATTCTCTATATAATCTAATCTATATATTGTGAGATTGATTGATATATATTACAATTCACTTACCGTTTGATTTTCATTTCATAAAGGTATATACTTTTTATAAACTTTCTATGTTTATAAACAATCTAGAGTTTACTTTCAACTTTTCATTTGTGTTATATTTATATTTATATTTTTTAGATTAATCGTTGAAAAATGAACACCCGTCTAGCAAATTCATCATCCAATCAAGAAGGTATGAGTTTATGTTTCTTACTCTTTTTATGTGTGTATATATATAGTTAGTTAGTTATTTAGTGTTACATAATTTTTCTCATCGTTTAAATTTATTTGATTTGTTCTAATAATATTATTTTTTACTTTTCCTAAAATCGATTAAATTTATCAATATTTGTAGAATTAAAAAAATTGAAATCAACAACAAATATCGAGGTTTATATCAAGGTTAAATAGATCTGATGAGGTTCACTTTAAACTTTGAGTACACAAATGTATTTTAGAAAATATTTTACAATGATAATTAAAAATATTTTTCATGGATAATTAAAATAAAATCTATATTACCCTACCTTTAAAGGGGTAAGATCGGAATACAAAACATATCTACACATTTACAGTTAACATAAACACATTATAAAAATAAATTATAAATAAATACATTATGAAATATGTGGATAACTAATGTTTTCAAAATAAAAGTCTACGATGATGTTTTATATATTTATACACAAATTAATCATATCAAATTGTTATATATATATATATATTTGTGTTTTAAATAGAGATACAAGATTTTAATGTAAACGACATTATTATATCTATATTTTTATATTATAGATAATCCATATATGAATTTTACAAAATTCTTATCATAAATTATTCATATAATATCCATACAATAAAGGAGTCAATTTTTTTAAGTAAATTAAAAACTCAATCTGATATTTTTTTTAGACTTGACGAATAAACTAGTGTTACATATATAAACATAATGAAAAAGAATTATATAAAATGATATGCGTGATATTGATGAAATATGGTAATATATATATATATATATATATATATATATATATATATATATATATATATATATAGATATATATGTATGTATTATAGTTAGTATAAATATTGAGTTTATTTTCATTTATATTTATTAATTTATTATTTTGTTTTTAATGATTATTGCTCTCTATTTTTATAATTTTTATAATTACTTTGAATTTGCAAGTGTTTTTATGAAGTGTCAAAATTTATCGCACATTATATATATATGAAAGAATATATTGTATAAATTTATGGTTGACTTAGTATTTTAAATGTATGAACCAATTATTTATTAAAAAAATTCAAGTTTTATCCTTGTAAGAGAAAACAAGAAGTAAAATATATCCTTGTATATCAAGTTTCATCTTTTTGATTAATTATGTGTGACTATATTTCAAGTGATAAGTAAGATATTTTAGTAAATAATTTTTATATTAGTATGATTATTTTCCAGATTGTTTTATCACTCTTTGTTTTAAAAAAGTCCAATTTCATATATTTTTTTTTGTATCTGAAGTTGTTGATCATAAGGTAAACAATAACAAAGGCAAAGTTGATTCACCAGATTCAACAAAGGTCGAGACAGATATGAATGTGGTAAGAGAAGATATATTATTATTATTAATATATATTTAAAATTTTAAGGAATAATTTTATAGTAGGATTATGTTACTTTAGTTACATGTTTTTTCTAATACAGATGGATGAATTTGAAACATTATCCTCAGTGCGGAAAGAACAAGACGAGCCAAGTCTTCTTACTCGGTAAGCAAACATAATTGTTAATATACTTTATTTGTTGATCGTAAGAATTTTTTTTTTGTTAAAAGAATAACATTAAGTGTCGATATAGTATTCTTAATTTAGACTTATTTACAAATCTGGCACAATCATGAATTGAGATTAAATTAGCTTAGTATCCATCTTAGGTCGTTGAAAATTCTGTTGAAGGGCTTATAGTATTTACATTCCATGTTGTGTATTGATATATACTCATTCATGAATTTGTCTACTGAACTGAATTTTGTTTAAATTTTTTTTTCATTTGTATACATATAAGTGATTTAATGAATTGTTTTCTGATATACAAATTTCAGCAAAGTTAAGAAGAAGGGTGAGTCTTCTTTGGTTAATCCAACGCCTCGAAAAAGACAAAGGCCAAACATGATGAGAGCGTCCACCCATCATGAAGTGATGGCTGAGATGTTGAAAGATGAGAGAAAAGACCGAAGGGCAAGAAAAGCTAAAGCTAAAAAAGATTCAAAATAAAGAACCCCTACTATATCACCAACATATAGTATAACTAAATCAAAATGAGATGATATCATATTCAAAAAATTATTATGCTTTTGTTGAACAATGTTCGTATTTTGCTTTTTATAAATACTCTTTTCATTTGATATTCTTGTTTTGACAAATATTTTAATTTGGAAAATAATTATTGCTTACCCAAACTTTTCTTTGTTTGACATGTTCCTCTAATTTTGTTTTTTAATTTTACTTACTCCCGAACTTTTATTATGTACCATGTCACTCCTTATTTTGTTTCTCCATCAATTATGACCGATAATTTATTAGTTTAATCATTTTTAAATGATTTTTTTTTCATTTTTAAAAATCAAAAATAAATAAATATTAATTCACCCCAACTATTTAAAGAAATCTAGAAACAATTCCAAAATTTCAATTTTTTCACATGTTCCCGCCTATCTTTAACTCATCTTATTCACACACACATATATTTCATCACCATTTCCCTTCCCCAAGCATTTGTAACCACCATCACCATCACCATTGAGATCCTTAACTCCTACGCCATCAAAAAGAATAGACAAAAAAACTCAACTCATCTCACTCATGTGTTCTCTTACACATTAAAACTATCAACCAACAAGGAGATCATTCTCCACCATCATCAACACCAATATACCATCAATAAGAATAGACTATCGGAAAAAAAATTAATTAAATTCAAACATTGATAACCACCACCAACCAAGAGATCATTCTTCAAAATCATCAACAGTGTTATGTCTAAACAAAACTTGATTTTACACAACCCGCCTCTCCACCACATCAACATGGGTACGCCTAAATAATTTATTTAACACAACCCGCCACTCTACTCTACCATAACAACCACCTCAAGTTATGGTAACCCACTCTACCACCAAAATCATTTCAGTCTGCTTTCATGCACATTGATAACGATAGCCAACAAGGGGGTCAGTATCCACCATCAACACTAATATGCCTAAAAAACAAAACAAAAAACTTACCTTATGAACAATGCTCCGAATTGTATTCTTATATGTTGTCTTATTATTATTATTATTATTATTATTATTATTATTATTATTATTATTATTATTATTATTATTATTATTATTATTATTATTATTATTATTATTATTATTTAATACCCGTTTGTGTGAGTTAGATTTTTTGGGTGATTCCCAAACTTTGATTTCTTGTTTTATGTTTTCACAAAAAGTTTTTTGAAAGTGTAAGGAGTAATATTCACTTTAATCATCTATAAAGAGATAATGAATGAAAAAAATTGATCGTTTTTGTATAAGATTTGTTGAGGTGAATCTCAATGAAATATGTATTATTTATCTTATTTCACATAGACTTATTAACACATATGAATTGAAGAATAGATCCAACCAACTGTCCCATGGCAATATTTAGAGACCAGTTTAACTATTGCATCACTACTTCTCACAATACATCTTCTATACACTGCTTGAGGTAAACATATAAAATATAGGAAATTCTAAATATAGAAAATTACCATAAGGTCTCTAGGGAAAGCGGGGTATTTTAACGTGATAAGTATACCAAATTTCTCTAATAGAGGTGAATATGGGGACTAGTGAGATGGTGTACATGGATTTTTCAGGTTTATTTAAAGTAGAGATTAGGGTATTTGAGTAGAAGATTGAGTTAGTTGAGTGGACGTTTGGTTAGGGCTAGGGTTAGGAATGCGATGGGAGAGATGGATTAGCTTGGATGGGAAGGATTGTGAAAAAATAGTTTGGGGTTAAATTTGATTTAAAAAATTTATGGGGTTATATAGGTGGGTAGATTGAGTGGTGTAAATAAAATGATAAATTTTGGTGTTTATTTTGATTTTTGTAAAATTTGTAGGGTTAACGATGGATTGAGACTAATGTTGAGATGAATGTTTAGATATTTAGGGGATGGAGGGAGTGTGGTGGGGTGTGCAAAAAAATTAATTAATTTTAGGGTTTTTATCCTAATTTTAAAAAAAAATTATGGGGTAAAAAATACTAAAGAGGGAGGTTGTTGAAAAAAAAATCATGGGTTTCTAGAAACAAAATTAAAAATTTTGAGGTTAATTAATAACTTTTTAAGTTTTAATTATTTTTAAATAATGAAAATAATGACTAATGGTCAAAATACAGAGAAAAAGGCAAATATGGTAACATAGTACGTAATACAAGTTTAGGGTAAGTAGAATAAGAAAAAGTACTCAGTAGGTATTGAGTATATCTTTCTTTTCAATTTTAGGATCTTTTTTTTGGAAGAACGTAGTTTCAATTTTAGGATATTTAGTTCATACACTACTACAATTCGGTCGTTTACCGACGACAGATCACCGGCGAATCACGGGTCGTCGGTAAGTGGCCAAGATTACCGACGACGTAGTTGTCGCTAAATATTGCCGACAAAACGTCGTCGTGAATAGTATCGACTTCGTCGCTAATTTATTGGTGTGAATTTTTATTTTTTTTAAACGAAAAAGTGGCGTCGCGAAAAGATGACGACGACGTTTTGGAAGGTAATTACCGACGACGATTTAAAATTACCGGCGAATTTACGTGTCGTCGGTAATTGTCTGTGTGTATTTTTGTAGCCAGCAGTTTTTTTATCTCATAAAACACCCACACAAATTAAAACACCTCCGAATTTCTCCCAAAAAATCACAGAATTTTTTTTTTCCCCCCTAATTGATTCTCCAATTTGTCTTGCACCATTCCCGGGTCCATAATCAAGGTGGGGCATTATCAATATCCATTTTCATCACATAATTTAAGGTAAATTCATGAAAATTCATGTTTTTAAAATATAATTTTTTTTTTAATTGTGTTTAATTGTTGATATATGATGTGATTAGGTGAATTAGTACATTGTCTAGGTGGTTTGTGGTCATCAATCCTCTTCTTAACCATCCAATTCAAGGTATTTTCAAGAAATTTCATGCTTTTTCATTTTTTTGTAATTGATATATGTTAGTTGCTATAATTATACATGATTAGGTTGATGAATTACATATGATATGGTTTATTTTTTTATTATTATGTCTTGTAGTATGCATGTTTGGTTGTATTTAATTTTTTGTGTTCATATATTTTTATTTGTTTTATTAATTATATGAAATTTATTATCGATATATTGTGTTGTAATTTTATTTATTCAATGGTTTGTAATTTTATTCATTCAATGGTTTGTAATATTTATTATGTCATTTATTGTGTTGTAATTTTTATTATTCTTTTTAATTGGGTTGTAATAATTAAATATTTTATTTGTCTAGTTGTATAAAATTGTTGGCAAGAGATGAATCCGGATTTGGATAAGAGTTGGATCGATACAACTAATTATTATACGAAACAATATGTATCTGGGGTTTTTCGTTTTATGGAATATGCAGAGAAAAATCAAGATTGTACCACTGGTTACATGTATTGTCCGTGTACGAAGTGTAATAATTACTCTCGAAAACCCATCGACGAAGTTAGGGCCGACCTTCTGAATCACGGTTTCAACAAATCATATCTTGTTTGGACAAAACACGGCGAGAAAGAGGTGGTTATTCCCGAGACAATTCAAGAACCAAACATAGATAGCGAGATGCATCGTGTTTATGAGGATGTGAGACAAAGTTACTATGTTGGTGGTCATCCGGGAGATATTGAAATGAGAGACGCACATCTTCCTAGTCAAAACAGTTTTGATTCATTGTTCGAAGAATTGGAGACAGAATTATATCCTGGTTGTACAGCGATGAGTTCATTGAATTTCATTGCCAAGCTTATGCACATAAAAGTAAAGAACAAGTGGAGTAACACATCATTTACCGAGTTGTTAGAGTTGCTTGGTCGTGTTTTACCGAAACCTCACAACTTGCCCGATTCTTACGAAGCATGCAACAAGAAACTTAAAAGTTTGGGTATGGGGTATGTTACTATCGATGTTTGTTTGAATGATTGTGCCATTTTTTACAAGGAGAATGAAAAACTCGACAACTGTCCAGTATGTGGTGAATCAAGATATGACCCGAAGAAGGGTAACAAAGTACCGCATAAGAAGCTTCGTTACTTTCCGATTGCTCCGAGATTGCAGCGACTATACGCTTCGAAACAAACCGCTGAAGAAATGATATGGCACCATACTGGAAAAAGTGCCGATCCAGATGTGTTGCGTCATCCGGTTGATGGTGATAGTTGGAAGAGATTTGCAGCGCTACATCCTGAGTTTGCCAGTGAACCTCGGAATGTATATTTGGGCCTGGGGCTCGATGGGTTTTGTCCGTTCTCCATGCAGAACAACTCCTACAGTATGTGGCCTATTATATTGACCGTCTACAACTTGCCACCTTGGACATGCATGAAGGAGACCACATTTCAGCTTTGTTTGTTGATTCCGGGTCCCCGCTCACCCGGAAAGGACATGGATGTCTTTCTCCGCCCTGTTATAGACGAGTTGGACATGCTGTGGAAAACAGGTATCCATACGTATGACGCCCACACGAAGCTAATGTTTTTAATGAAGGTTTGTGTGTTGTCCACGACCAACGATTACCCCGCTCGGTCTTACGCTTCAGGATGGTCGGGTCAAGGTTACATGGCTTGCCCAGAATGCATGGATTCCACTCCTTCGTTGAAGGTGACGAGTAAGGTTGTTTACTTTGATCATAGACGTTGGTTACCTTTCGATCATAATCTCAGAGATGATACGGTTTCGTACAAGAAAGCGGATAAACGGGCCCCACCGAGGAAACATAGTCCTGCTAGTATTCAGACACAGCTTGATGGGCTTCCGATTGTGTTTCCCGGTAAACACAAGGATTTTGGTGGCAAGGTGACGAAAAAAACAGGTCCTCGTGAGTCCAACTGGAAAAAAAAGAGTATTTTTTATCGCTTACCGTATTGGTCAGAAAATGTGTTAAAACATAACATCGATGTAATGCATTGCGAGAAGAATGTGTGTGACAGTTTGCTTGGTACGGTTATAGGAATTGATGGTAAAATAAACAAAGATAACGTGAAGGCGAGAATGGATCTTAAGGATTTGGGAATTAGAAAGGAGTTGTGGCCCTCAACCGTAGGAGGTAAGACAACAATAAAGCGTGGAAAGTACACGTTATCAGCGGAGAAGAGGAAGATTTTTCTTGAGTGGTTACAGGCACAAAGGTTTCCAGATGGTTTTGCCTCTAGTTTGAGGAATAATGTTCACGTTGGTACGGGAAAGATTATTGGAATGAAATCGCATGATTGCCACGTTATGATGCAGTATCTCTTTGTTTGTTGTCTACCGGGTCTTTTAGAGGATAAGCCTATTAGCGAAGCGGTAATTGGGTTAGCGAACGTGTTTAGAGTTGTTTGTAGCAAGAATTTGAGTAGGAAAAAGTTGTTAACCGGTAAGGCAAAAGTGGCTGAAGTAATGTGTAAACTTGAAACGATCCTGCCTCCTGCATTTTTTGACATAATGATCCACTTGGTGATACACTTGTACGATGAAGCATTGCTAGGGGGCCCGGTTCAAATGCGGTGGATGTACCCATTTGAAAGGTATTTGAAAAAGTTGAAAGAGTATATTCGAAACCCAGCTAGACCAGAGGGTTCAATAGCCGAGGGTTACGTGGCGGAAGAGACGTTGAATTTCATATCCAGGTACCTTTAGTGAAGAAAAAACAAGTTCAACGTTGTTATTTGTATTTATATATTTATATATTTATATTTATATATTTTACATTTATATTTGTATCCAGGTACCTTAGTGAAGAAAAAACAAAGTTCAACGATCCAGGCAGATACAACGAACCACCGCCAGTGCATAGAGAGTTATCCGTTTTCAACTCCCAGTGTACTCCAGTTGGCAAGAAAGTATCTGGTTCTTTAGCGTATAAAGATAGGGAGCACGTTATTTTTTATATTTTGAATAACTGCGACGAAATCGAGACATTTAGGACGTAAGTAATATTTAATAATATATTTATATATTTAATGATATATTTATATATTTAATGATATATTTATATATTTAATGATATATTTATATATTTAATGATATATTTATATATTTAATAATATATTTATATATTTAATGATATATTTATATATTTAATAATATATTTATATATTTAATGATATATTTATATATTTAATGATATATTTATATATTTAATGATATATTTATATATTTAATGATATATTTATATATTTAATAATATATTTATATATTTAATGATATATTTATATATTTAATAATATATTTATATATTTAATGATATATTTATATATTTAATAATATATTTATATATTTAATGATATATTTATATTCCGTTTCAATTATAGTGAACACAGATCGACACTTTCGGGAACGATTGACGAAATAAATTATATGCACCGTCAAATGTTTAAGGATTGGTTTTTGGATAAGGTATGGGACCTTGCAGGTTTAATATATCTATTTATTTTCAATGTATCTCATGTTTTTTTATGACAGGTTCATGGAATGGAATCCCGTGGTGATGCATTAGCTACCCGTGAGGTGGTGTCATTGGCAAACATGCCTTTTGGTGCAGTGCACATGTACGATTCATGTATTGTGAACGGTGTAAAGTGGATAACAAAGAGCAAAGGAGAAAAAAGAGTGACGCAAGATTACGGTGTATGTGTCATTTACGATGGGTCACCATGTTACGGCGAATTATTGAAAATATTGGAGCTAACGTACAGTGGAGGGTGCTCGGTTGTTTTATTTGTTTGCAAGTGGTACAAGGAGAGTGAATCAAGGACAGAACACGGGGTAACCTTTATCAACACATCAAGCGTTGGTTGGCCAAACGAACCGTACATTCTAGCATCACAAGCGAAGAAAGTGTTTTATATTGACGAGATTCGTGCAAAGAAATCATCTAAAGAATGGAAGGCCGTTTGGGAAATAAACGATCGGCATGGATGGAGTCCCGAGTTATGGGGTTCGGAATCATTAGCTACGGATAGCGGGAGAATAACAATACCTTTGGTTACCCCTGATACCGATTCCGGTCCGATGAACTTGGCAAGTACGGAGGAGGTCGAGATTGACCCATCTCATTTTCGTATTCAAATGCCTTTTGAAATGATTACTGATGAGAACGAGGAATTGGAGGATGACACGTGGGAAGAATATAGAGACGAAGAACCTACTGAGTTTGATAGTGATGGTGAGCCTATAGTTCACAGTGGAGATGAATCTGACTAGTTGAAAAGTTTATCTGTTTTTTTAATTATTACACGTATCTGTGGTGTTTTGTTATTTGAATTTGAACTCGTATATTTGTGGGGCATTTGAAGAAATATTTTGCAATCCCTCTTTTGTTTTCAGTCAAACCAATCACTGACATTTGACTCGTATAGTTGACCAATCGAACCAATCACTGACATTTGACTCGTATAGTTGACCAATCGAACCAATCACTGACATTTGACTCGTATAGTTGACCAATCGAACCAATCACTGACATTTGACTCGTATAGTTGACCAATCGAACCAATCACTGACATTTGACTCGTATAGTTGACCAATCGAACCAATCACTGACATTTGACTCGTATAGTTGACCAATCGAACCAATCCCTGACATTTGACTCGTATAGTTGACCAATCGAACCAATCACTGACATTTGTATAAAAGTGAAAGAATCAAGAAAAAAATGGAAACAAATAAAATTGGAATCATAGATAAGTTATAAAAGAGAAAGAGTAAATTTAAAAAAAAAAAAAAAAAAAAAAAAATTAGCGACGACATCCTTCTGTTCACCGACAACATTCATCCTTTGAATGTCGTCGGTAATTAATTACCGACAATATTAATAGAACCCGTCGTCGCTAATTATTCCCAAAATTTTCATTGGTCAACATGGGCGGTCAAGTTTCCCGCCCATGAAAATTAGCGACAAATTTTTTGGATTAGCGACGACTCTGTCGTCGGTAAACATGGACACGATACCCTCGTGTGTACGGAGTGGGCCACGTGGCCCTAATTAGCGACGAATTACTTAGAATTACCGACGACACGCTCCGTCGTCGGTAATTTCTTTTTCTATATGACCTAACCGAGCTCATTTCTTCCTCACTCACCACAGAAAATCCTCTCAAAAAACGCCATTCCAACCCATTCCAAGCTATTCCGAGGCTGTACAACCACCAATCGAACATCAAGGTAAGCTTAATCCTTCCATAAACACCATTCAATTTCATTTTCTTAATTTTTAATTTCTATTTCTAATATCTTTTTTGTTTGTTTTGTTTTTTGTTTCCTTGTTTCTGGCATGGATTCATGGATGTAAACTACACATTATCCACGTAACAGGTAACAATTTTCGATTCTATTTTGCCTTTTTTTTTTTTTAATTGATTTTTTTTGTGATTGTTATGCTATGTTTAGTGTAATCCGAATTATAGTGATGTTATTTTAGCTTGTTTGGTATATTTTTGGGATTAAAAACACAACCAAATGATGAATTTATGATTTGTTTTAGAAAACTAGGGTTTTAGATATGATTTTTGGATTTTTTGATATGAATGTTATGTTTTAGATATGATTTTTGGATTTTTTGATATGAATGTTATGTTTTAGATATGATTTTTGGATTTTTTGATATGAATGTTATGTTTTAGATATGATTTTTGGATTTTTTGATATGAATGTTATGTTTTAGATATGATTTTTGGATTTTTTGATATGAGTGTTATGTTTTAGATATGATTTTTGGATTTTTTGATATGAATGTTATGTGATATAGGGGCCTTTTTGCAATATACAAAAGTATAGGGACTTGTAATGTGATATAGGGGCCTTTTTGCAAACCAAACCAAAATTTAAGGACTAAGTTGAAATATATAAAAAATATAAGGACCAAAATGTAAAATTATAGGGACCTTTTTTGCAATATTTGAAAATATAGGGACCTTTATGCAATATATGAAAATATAGGGACTAAAATGTAATTAATTAAAATATAGGGACTAAAATGTAATTAATTAAAATATAGGGACTAATAAGTAATTTCTAAAATTGTAGATGGCTGATGTGATGGCACGTTCCCATGGCGGTGATGGATCCGGTAACGATCCACCGAGGGGTCCGAATCGGGGACTCCAAGACTGCGACCAACCTTCAGGTAAAAATACTTAATAAATTTCAATTTCATAAGTTTGATTTTTTTTTTAATTAAATAACTAATAAATTCTATTCAATGTAACAGGAAATCCGAAGAGAAGACTTCGGAAACCCCGAAGCATCACCTCTATCCGGACCGCCCAAGAGACGCTGAAAAGAGTTGGGTGGCCAATACCGATCGAATTCTCCGTCATCGACAAGACGTGGAATATAGTGGGCCCACACTATAAACACGTGGGTCAGGTGATCGGTCACGCGGTTCGAGAGTTTGTACCCCCCATATACAAACAATGGTTAGAGGTGCCCGAAGGTCGGATAGGGGGTATTTACGGCCGTCTTCAAGAGTTTTTTGACGTGGAGGGGTGGAGGAGAAGAGGTGACTGGGAGGAGATTTGCGAAAAGTTGACGAGTATGCAATCTGCCTGCTATCGGAGATGGAAATCCGACTTGAAGTCGGATTACTACAACAACGATCTAGCTCCCCCGGATATTAAACCCGAGTATTGGGCTATTGCTAAGAAGAATTGGGATGATGAGAATTCTCAGGTAATAAAAAAAAAATTATTTATTACATCTATTTTTAATGATATATTAGATTTATAAATATTTTGTTTATTATTTGTAGGCCCAGGCGGAGATTAACCGGAAAAACCGGGAGCAGCAGACTAGTTCGAGCAGGTCTGGGTCTCGGAACCTATCCCAGACTAGGGAGGTTATTATGGAGGTATAATAACATTTATTAAAATTTTAATTTAATGTGTTTTTAATAATTTATTTATTTTTAGTTATTTAATATTCGGTATTGAAAATTGTATAGGGGACGCTTAAGACCGTGACGAAGGAGCCTTTGATTTTCACGGACGAAGAGACCGCAGAGGAGATGGAGCTTCCTCCATTGAGCGGCTACTTCGATCATCTTGCATACGATTCGGCTAGTGACAGCTATCGGGACGAGCGGTTGGAAAAAGCAAGTGTAAGTTTTTTTTTCATTACTTAAATATTTTATTTTTTACTTTACTTTGATATTACTCTAATTTATTTTTATATTAAATCTAATTATAGGCTGTTTTACGGGGGAAGATGCAGACGAAGGTAGTGGAGGCTGCAGCCAATGGCACCGAGGTTTCTACGCAGGAGCAGATGGATGCTATTTTAGAGACTATTATGGAGGTCATGGCCCCACCGAAGTCGAGACATTGGGTGCCTACCATTGGAGGGGTGCGGAAGAGATCACGGAAACAGGCAAAAGCCGATGCTGCGTCCGAGGATCTACTGAAGGCGATGTTCGCAGGCATGAACGAGCTTCGAGTCAAACAAGGTCTTGAGCCTATACCAGATCCTACCTCCACATCGACCGGGAGTTCTTCGAGCCAGTCGAGTCAGCCGAGCTTAATGGACACGCTATTCGATACCTTAAATGGTATGAGGATAGCTCAAGGAATGGGCCCGATCGGCCACCCCCAGCCCCCCCAGCCCCCCCCGAGAAGGAGTCCCGAGGAACGAGGAGATGAAAGGAGTGATGATGATGCATAGTTGGAGTTGGTTTTTATTTGAGTTGGATTTGGTTTGTAATAGTTTGACTTTTTAATTGGTTTTCAAGACTTATGTTGATTCTGATTCGGTTTTTTTAGACTTCTTTTTGGTGTGTTTGACTTATGTTGAATTGTTTTGACATTTTGTAAGACTTTTTTTATGATTTTAATTATGATTCGGTTTTTTCTATTAAGTTTTGAAATTTTTTGTCATATGTATCAATTTTATTCGTATTACATTTATAATAAAAAAAAAATCAAATCAAAAAAAAAAAAAAAAATGAAATTTAAAATCTTAAAAAAAAAAAAAAAAAAAACAATTGCCGACGACATTCATACAGTCTTGACGACGACATTCATCCTTTGAATGTCGTCGCTAATTGCATTAAAAAGAATTATTTAATCAGGATTTATATTTAAAAAAAAAAAACATAAAACTTCAATTACCGACAACAGGTCGTCGGTAAATCTTGTCGGCAATTAGAAAAATAAAAAAAAGAATAAATAAAATCAATTATCGGCCACGAAAAAAAAATCAAAACAAATTATATTTTACCGGCGAAGGTACTCGTCGCTAATCTTACCAATCAACGACGACGTCGTATCGTCGTCAAAATTAGCGACGAATTGTGCATTATTCGCCGGTAAGTCTTGATTTACCGACCAATTTCTGGTAACGACGTCTTAACGACGAGACGTCGTCGGTAATCCATGTTAGCGACGAATTGACGGTGTTTACCGACGACACGTGTCGTCGGTAAACATTCGAATTCCAGTAGTGATATTATTTTCTTTCCCACTTCTTAATTTAAGTATCTCCTTTTTCTTTCGGTGGTTAACCCAATATTTCACTATTAGTGCACTATAAGCATTTGATCACCAATACTACCACTCCCCATTTTTTCAAGTTAAAGCTTCCACACTCTCACTAGTTTTCATCTTTAATTCATATTCATATGAAGGATTTTTTTCGGTACGGTAATGGGTATATTTTCATAAATGGGATATGAAAAAATACCTTGCAATAATTATTATTTATGAAAAGTTACCTTATAATAACGTTGTCATCTATTAATAAATGATATGTGACCCACATTAATAGATAATTTTTCATAAAAATATGCAACTTTTCATATATATATATATATATATATATATATATATATATATATATATATATAGGTAAGGGAAAAAAAAGAATTACCACATGAAAAAATGATTCTTCTTCAATTTCACAAAAATATTAGTTCATCTAGTTCATTGTTTTAAATATATGTTTAGTGTCTTTATTATATTTTGATTTGTTAATTTTTTTTCTAGTGCAAGGGTTTTAGTTTTTATTATTTCCCCCAAATAAGTATGTATTTTACTCATGTTCAATGTCATAGTATACAAAATATGTTTAATCTGAACTAAACTAGACCATTATATCCTTGGGTCTTAATATTGCACATAACATATTGTTCATAAAGGTAAGATTTTAAATGTTCAGGTTGAGGTTATGGTTAAAGTTCAGGTTAAGGTTAAGGTTATGGTTATGGTTAAAGTTAAGGTTATGGTTATGGTTAAAGTTAAGGTTATGGTTAAGGTTTTAGGTTTAAGGTTTAAGGTTCAAGGTTCAAGGTTAAGGTTTTAGCTATAAGGTTTAAGGTTCAAGGTTAAGGTTAAGCTTTAACTTTAAGGTTTTTAAGTTATAACTTTTACGTTAAGGTTAAGTTTAAAAAATAAGACGGAGATGAATATGAAGGTGAAGGTTAAGGTTAAGGTTTAAGGTTTAAGGTTTTAGCTTTTAGGTTTAAGATTTCAAGTTTAAGGTTAAAGTTGAGGTTAAGGTTAAGGTAGAGGTGAAGATTAAGGTTTATGTTTTGAGGTTTAAAGTGTAAGGTTTAATGTTAAGTTTAAGTTTACGATTTAAGTTAAGTTTATGATTAAGGTTAAGTTTAAGGGGTAAGGTTAGGTTAAGTTTAAGTTTAAGCTTAAGTTTAAGGTTAAGGTTAAGGTTAAGGTTATGGTTAAAGTTAAGGTTAAGGTTAAGGTTAAGGTTAAGGTTAAGTTTAAGTTTAAGTTTAAGGTTAAGGTTAAGGTTAAGGTTAAGATTAAGGTTAAGGTTAAGGTTATGGTTAAATATAATGTTGAGGTTAAGGTTGAGGTTGATATTCAGTATACGTCCTAGAAGGGGGGTTGAATAGGACTATGGAAATTAATCGGCTAATTTTATTTCAAGTAAATAAAATTAAAAGCTAATTTAAATCACATAGATTTAGTAAACTAGATGGTCACAAACTAGATATTACTAAGAGACAATATAAGTAATTTATTCATGTAAGCATTTTATCAAGCATGTAGAGTGCGGAAAATAAATAGTGTAGTGATAGAAAGATACACAAAGATATAGTGGTTTGGTTTCCACTACATCCACTACCCAAGGTGTCCACCTTAGGATTTGCAAGATTCACAATATAATCTTCGTATCTCTTCAAACCGGGTGAGATTACAAACCCTTTACAACCACTTCACAAACTTGAAGCAAACCACTTGTGTTATCACAAACACAAGGAACCAAGTATACTACCTATACTCACAATACTCTCTTAATCTATTACAAGGATAAGAAGTAAGAGGAAGGAAAGTGTTTAAAGGGTGATACAATATTTGTGGCTAAAACTTCCTAATGAGTAGATATAACAATATAGCTTGAATGTGTAGATATGACTTGAATGCTCTTAAAAACCTTGTTGAATGATAAAAATAATAGCTCTTGAGATTGGTAGATGGAAGGTGTAAGTAGTGCCTTCAATGGGCTCTAATTTATAGATGAAATAAGCCCCCAACGGTCAAAAGACAAGTATCTAACAAATAGATTTTAGATCCAACAGTTATATGCCTTTGTCTTGTAGTTTGACCGAAGAAAACCTAACATGCAGTGCACTGCAGAGTCTGCGCGGTGTACCGCACAAAATCTCTGTCCGCGCTATGTTTTTTGTTGCGGGCTAGCCAGGGTCCGTGGTGTAGTCCGCACTACTGCGGTGTACCGCACGTCTAGTCCGGTGTACCGCACCCATGGAGTAAAAACACTCAAGATGAAGGTTTTAATGAATACTAAAAGGTTTTCTTAAAAAACTTTTTAATAAGGATGTTTTAGAATACATTTTTAAGTGCCAAAACAAGACTATTAATAACCCGTATGATACTTTTAGTTTAAGATAGATTTGTCGAATATTAAAACGGGATTAAAAACAAGGTTAGGCCAACAGAGGTTCAGGCTAAGGCTAAGACTAAGTCTAAGTCTAGGGATAAGGCTAGGGATATTGTTAAGGTTAAACTTAAGTTTAAGGTTAAGTTTAAGGTTAAGGTTAAGTTCAAGGTTGAGGTTTATGTTAAGGTTAAGATTAAGGTTAAGGTTGATGTTAAGATTAATCGTTAAGTTTAATCGTTAGGTTAAGGTTAGAATTTTAGGCTAAGGTTAAGGTTAAGTCTAAGGGTTAAGGTTAAGGGTTAGGGTAAAGGTTTAGGCGAAGGCTAAGGCTAAGGTTAAGGTTAAGGTTAATTTTAAGGTTAAGATTAAAATTTTAGGTTAATGTTGAGTTTAAGGGTTAACGTGAAGTATAAGGGTTAAGGTTAAGGGTTAAGGTAAAGGTTTAGGTCAAGGCTAATGTTATTGTTATGGTTAAGGGTTTAAGGTTAAATTTTAAGATTTAACGTTAAAGGTTTAAGGTTAAGGTTTAATAATATTTAAGGTTTGAGATTGAATATCAGCGTGATGAATTTCATCTTGTTATGGTTAGAATTATAGGTTTAAACTTTAAGTTTAAGGATATGTTTAGGGCTAGTATTAAGGTTAAGGTAATAAGATTTATGATTTGAGGTTGAATATCCGTGTGATGAATCTTTATCTGGTTAAGCTTAAAATTTAGGTTTAAACCATAAGATTAGGGTTAAGGTTAAGGTTAAAATTAAGGTTAAGGTTAAAGTTAAGATGAAAGTTAAGGTTCGGGTTTAAATTTCAAGGTTTAAGTTTAAGTTTACGATTCATTGTTAAGGTTAAGGTTTATGGTTCAAGGTTCAAGTTGAGGTAAAGTTTAAGTGTATGGTTAATGCTAAGGTTAATGTTAAACTTATGGTCAAGGTTTATGTTAAGGTTAAGGTTAAGGTTAAGGTTAAGGTTATTTTTTAATATATTAACACATATCCAAATAATTTTTAATATAAGGTTCATGATTTTAATATCTTGTACACATTTTTTTACTCTTATAATATATTTGTTGTATCTAGATTGCATTCACTTTAAAAAAAATGTCCATGGTATAAACTATAAGGTTAAAAAGTCATGGTTAGTGGTTCAATATTCTTGACTCACGGTACATAAGAAATGAAAAAAGTTTGGTCCATAAACGCGAATCGAACCCAGGTCTCCTGGATGAAAGCCCGATATTCAAAACTGTTGGGATGATAAAAATTTAAAGGATTGCAATCAGCGTGGATCGAACACGGAACCTTTAGATGTTTAATGGAGTGAGATAAGAGACCACTTAGTTTTCTATTAGTCAAGGGCAGTTAATGCAATTAATGCATTTCATGTAATTAATGCAATTAATGCAATCGAGTGTATGAAGGGTTCACAGACGATCTGGTCGTTTTTATGTAGAGGATTTAGACCGTTTAAAAAATTTATTTTATTATATAAATTAAAATTAAAAAAATGACAAGTTAAATCCATATTATTCTTGTCTTATTTTTTATGGTGACCTTTCAACACTTGACCAACTTCATTAGTTAATGAAAAGAACCACCATTTTTTAAAATATCTATTTTATATTAAAAGTAAAAATTATTAAATGTCAACGTCTTTATTATTACACATAGATTGTTGCAATAAATTCTCGAGACACAAAAATTCTCTATATAATCTAATCTATATATTGTGAGATTGACTGATATATATTACAATTCACTTACCGTTTGATTTTCATTTCATAAAGGTATATACTTTTTATAAACTTTCTATGTTTATAAACAATCTAGAGTTTACTTTCATCTTTTCATTTGTGTTATATTTATATTTATATTTTTTAGATTAATCGTTGAAAAATGAACACCAGTCTGGCAAATTCATCATCCAATCAAGAAGGTATGAGTTTATGTTTCTTACTCTTTTCATGTATGTATATATATATATATATATATATATATATATATATATAGTTAGTTAGTTAGTTAGTTAGTGTTACATAATTTTTCTCATCGTTTAAATTTGTTTGATTTGTTCTAACAATATTATTTTTTACTTTTCCTAAAATCGATTAAGTTTATCAATATTTGTAGAATTAAAAAAAATTGAAATCAACAACAAATATCGAGGTTTATATTAAAGTTAAATAGATCTGATGAGGTTCACTTTAAACTTTGAGTACACAAATGTATTTTAGAAATTTTTTTACAATGATAATTAAAAAATATTTTTCATGGATAATTAAAATAAAATATATATTACCCTACCTTTAAAGGGGTAAGATCGGAATACAAAACATATCTACACATTTATAGTTAACATAAACACATTATAAAAATAAATTATAAAAAAAATACATTATGAAATATGTAGATAACTGATGTTGCCAAAATAAAAGTCTACGATGATGTTTTATATATTTATATACAGATTAATCTTATCAAATTGTTATATATATATATATATATATATATATATATATATATATATATATATATATATATATATTTGTGTTTTAAACAGAGATACAAGATTTTAATGTAAACGCCATTATTATATCTATATTTTTATATTATAGATAATCCATATATGAATTTTACGAAATTCTTATCATAAATTATTCATATAATATCCATACAATAAAGGATTCAATTTTTTTAAGTAAATTAAAAAACTCAATCTGATGTTTTTCTAGGCTTGACAAATAAACTAGTGTTACATATATAAACATAATGAAAAAGAAAACTATATAAAATGATATGAGTGTTATTGATGAAACATGGTTATATATATATATATATATATATATATATATATATATATAATAGTTAGTATTTTAAGATATTGAGTTTATTTTCATTTATATTTATTAATTTATTATTTTGTTTTTAATAATTATTGCTCTCTATCTTTATAATTATTATAATTACTTTAAACTTGCAAGTGTTTTTATGAAGTGTCAAAGTTTATCGCACATTATATATATATGAAAGAATATATTGTATAAATTTATGGTTGACTTAGTATTTTAAATGTATGAACCAATTATTTATTAAGTTTTATCCTTGTAAGAGGAAAAAAGAAGTACGATATATCCTTGTATATCAAGTTTCATCTTTTTGATTAATTATGTGTGACTATATTTCAAGTGATAAGTAAGATATTTTAGTAAATAATTTTTATATTAGTATGATTATTTTCCAGATTGTTTTATCACTCTTTGATTTAAAAAAGTCCAATTTCATATATATTTTTTTTGTATCTGAAGTTGTTGATCATAAGGTCAACAATAACAAAGGCAAAGTTGATTCACCAGATTCAACAAAGGTCGAGACAGATATGAATGTGGTAAGAGAAGATATATTATTATTATTATTATTATTAATATATATTTAAAATTTTGAGGAATAATTTTATAGTAGGATTATGTTACTTTAGTTACATTTTTTTTCTAATACAGATGGATGAATTTGGAACATTATCCTCAGTGCGGAAAGAACAAGACGAGCCAAGTCTTCTTACTCGGTAAGCAAACATAATTGTTAATATACTTTATTTATTGATCGTAAGAATTTTTTTTTTATTAAAAAATAACATGAAGTGTCGATATAGTATTCTTAATTTAGACTTATTTACAAATCTGGCACAATCATGAATTGAGATTAAATTAGCTTAGTATCCATCTTAGGTCGTTGAAAATTCTGTTGAAGGGCTTATAGTATTTACATTCCATGTTGTGTATTGATATATACTCATTCATGAATTTGTCTACTGAATTGAATTTTGTTTAAATATTTTTTCATTTGTATACATATAAATGATTTAATGAATTGTTTTCTGATATACAAATTTCAGCAAAGTTAAGAAGAAGGGTGAGTCTTCTTTGATTAATCCAACGCCTCGAAAAAGACAAAGGCCAAACATGATGAGAGCGTCCACCCATCATGAAGTGATGGCTGAGATGTTGAAAGATGAGAGAAAAGAGCGAAGGGTAAGAAAAGCTAAAGCTAAAAAAGATTCAAAATAAAGAATTCCTACTATATCACCAACATATAGTATAACTAAATCAAATTGAGATGATATCATATTCAAAAAGTTATTATGGTTTTGTTGAACAATGTTCGTATTTTGCTTTTCATAGATACTCCTTTGATTTGATATTCTTGTTTTGACAAAATATTTTAATTTGGAAAATACTTATTGCTTCCCCAAACTTTTCTTTGTTTGACATGTTCCTCTAATTTTGTTTTTTAAGTTTACTTACTCCCGAACTTTTAGTATGTACCATGTCATTCCTTATTTTGTTTCTCCATCAATTGTGACCGATAATTTATTAGTTTTTAATCATTTTAAATGATTTTTTTCATTTTTAAAAATTAAAAATAAATAAATATTAATTCACCCCAACCATTTAAAGAAATCTAAAAACAATCCCAAAATTTCAATTTTTTCACATGTTCCCACCTATCTTCAACTCATCTTATTCACACACACACACATATATTCCATCACCATTTCCCTTCCCCAAGCATTTGTAACCACCATCACCATCACTATTGAGCTCCTCAACTCCTACGCCATCAACACGAATAAAGAAAAAAACTCAAACTCATCTCACCCATGCGTTCTCTTACACATTAAAACTCGCACCCAACAAGGAGATCATTCTCCACCATCATCAACACCAATATACCATCAATAAGAATAGACTATCGGAAAATAATAATTAAATTCAAACATTGATAACCCCCACCACCAAAGAGACCATTCTACAAAATCATCAACACTACTACGCCTACAAAAAAACTTGATTTTACACAACCCGCCTCTCCACCACATCAACATTGATACGCCTAAATAATTTATTTAACACAACCTGCCACTCTTCTTTACCATAACAACCACCTGAATTTATGGTAACCCACTCTGCCACCAAAATTATTTCAGTCTGCTTTCAAACACATTGATAACGATAACCAACAAGGGGGTCGGTATCCACCATCATCAACACTAATATGCCTAAAAAAACAAGAAAAACTTACCGTATGAACAATGCTCTTAATTGTATTCTTATATGTTGTCTTATTATTATTATTATTATTTACTACCCGTTTGTATGAGTTAGATATTTTTGGGTGATTCCCAAACTTTGATTTCTTGTTTTATGTTCTCATAAAAGTTTTTTGAAAGTGTAAGGAGTAATATTCACTTCAATCATTTATAAAGAGATAATGAATGACAAAAAATTGATCGTTTTTGTATATGATTTGTTGCGGTGAGTCTCAATGAAATATGGATTATTAATCTTATTTCACATAGACTTATTAACACATATGAATTGAAGAATAGATCCAACCAACTGTCCCATGGAACTATTTGGAGATCAGTTTAACTATTGCATCACTACTTCTCACAATACATTTTTCTCTATACTGCTTGAGGTAAACATATATAATATAGGAAATTCTAAATATAGAAAATTACCATAAGGGCTCTAGGGAAAGCAGTGGATTTTAACCTGATAAGTATACCAAATTGCTCTAATAGAGGTGAATATGGGGACTAATGAGATGGTGTACATGGATTTTTCAGGTTTATTTAAAGTAGAGATTAGGGTATTTGAGTAGAAGATTGAGTTAGTTGAGTGGACGTTTGGGTAAGGGTTAGGAATGGGATGGGAGAGATGGATTAGCTTGGATGGGAAGGATTGTGAAAAAAGAGTTGGGGTTTAATTTGATTAAAAAAAATTATGGGGTTATATAGGTGGGTAGACTGAGTGGTGTAAATAAAATGATAATTTTTTGTGTTTATTTTGATTTTTGTAAAATTTGTAGGGTTAAAGATGGATTGAGACTAATGTTGAGATGAATGTTTAGATATTTAGGGGATGGAGGGAGTGTGGTGTGAAAGTCCAAGAGGATTTGTCACATTAAAACAACCTATTAAGGGAGGCTATATGCCAACATGGTGTGGTGTGCAAAAAAAATTAATTAATTTTAGGATTTTATATTAATTTTTAAAAAATTTGTGGGGTAAAAAATACTAAAGAGGGAGGTGGTTGAAAAAAAAAATCGTGGGTTTCTAGAAATAAAATTAAAAAATTTGAGGTTAATTAATAACTTTTAAAATTTTAATTCTTTTTAAATAATGAAAATAATGACTTAATGGTCAAAATACATAGGAAAGGGCAAATAGGGTAACATAATACGTAATACAAGTTTAGGGTAAGTAGACTAAGAAAAAGAAATCAGGTGGTAATGAGTATATCTTCCTTTTCAACTTTAGGATCTTTTTTTTTGGACGACCGTAGCTTCAATTTTAGGATATTTAGTTTATACTATTTTCTTTCCCACTTCTGAATTTAAGTATCTCCTTATTCTTTCGGTGGTTAACCCAATATTTCACTATTAGTGCTCTATAAACATTTGATCACCAATACTACCACCTCATAATTATCAATTATTTATAACTTTCAGAGTACCCACTCCCTATTTTTTCAAGTTAAAGCTTCCACACTCTCACTAGTTGTCATATTTAATTTATCTAGATACTTCCCGATCTTGGTTCATATTCATATGAAGGATTTTTTTTTTCTGGTACGGTAATGGGTATATTTTCATTAATGGGATTTACAATAATGATTATTTATGAAAAGTTACCTTATAATAACGTTGTCAGCTATTAATAAATGATATGTGACCCACATTAATAGGTAATTTTTCATAATAATATGTAACTTTTCATAAATATAGGTAAGAAAAAATTTTAAAAAAAAAAGAATTACCGTATGGAAGAATGATTCTTCTTCAATTTCACAAAAATATCAGTTTATCTAGTTCATTGTTTCAAATATATGTTTAGTTTCTTTATTATATTTAAATTTGTTAATTTTTTCTAGTTCAAGGGTTTTAGTTTTTATTATTTTCCCCAAATAAGTATGTATTTCACTCATGTTCAACGTTATAGTATACAAAATATGTTTAATCTAAACTAAAGTAGACCATTATATCCTTGGGTCTTCATATTGCACATAACATATTGTTCATAAAGGTAAGATTATTAACTGTCTAGGTTGAGATTACGGTCAGAGTTAAGGTTAAGGTTATGGTTATGGTTAAAGTTAAGGTTATGATTAAGGTCTTAGGTTTAAGGTTTAAGGTTTAAGGTTCAAGTTTAAGGTTTTAGCTATAAGGTTAAAGGTTCAAGGTTAAGGTTAAGGTTTAAGGTTTAAGGTTTGAGGTTTGTGGATTGAGGTTTAAGGTTTAAGAGGTTTAATATTTCAGGTTTAAGGTTAAATTTGAGGTTAAGGTAAAGGTGAAGATTAAGGTTTATGTTTTGAGGTTCAAGGTGTAAGGTTTAACGTTAAGGTTAAGTTTATGATTTAAGTTAAGGTTATGATTAAGGTTAAGTTTAAGGGGTAAGGTTATGTTAAGTTTAAGTTTAAGATTAAGGTTACTGTAAAGTTAAGTTTAAGGTTAAAGTTAAGGTTAAGGTTATGGTTAAGGTTATGGTTAAGGTTAAGGTTAAGGTTAAGGTTAAGGTTAAGGTTAAGGTTAAGGTTAAGGTTAAGGTTAAGGTTAAGGTTAAGGTTAAGGTTAAGGTTAAGGTTAAGGTTAAGGTTAAGGTTAAGGTTAAGGTTAAGGTTGAGGTTAATATTAAGGTTAAATTTAATGTTGAGGGTAAGGTTGAGGTTCAGGCTAAGGCTAAGACTAAGTCTAAGTCTAGGGATAAGGCTAAGGTTATGGCTAGGGATATTGTTAAGGTTAAGGTTAAGTTCAAGCTTGAGGTTGAGGTTGAGGTTGAGGTTTAGGTTAAGGTTGAGGTTGAGGTTAAGGTTAAGGTTAAGGTTAAGGTTAAGGTTAAGGTTTATGTTAAGGTTAAGATTAAGGTTAAGGTTGATGTTAAGATTAATCGTTAAGGTTAATCATTAGGTTAAGGTTAGAATTTTAGGCTAAAGGTTAAGGTTAAGTCTAAGGGTTAAGATTAAGGGTTAGGTTAAAGGTTTAGGCGAAGGCTAAGGTTAAGGTTAAGGTTAATTTTAAAGTTAAGATTAAAATTTTGGGTTAATGTTAAGTTTAAGGGTTAAGGTGAAGTCTAAGGTTTAAGGTTAAGGGTTAAGGTAAAGGTTTAGGTCAAGGCTAAGGTTATTGTTATGGTTAAGGGTTTAAGGTTAAAGTTTAAGATTTAAGGTTAAGGTTTAACAATATTTAAGGTTTGAGATTGAATATCAGCGTGATGAATTTTATCTTGTTATGGTTAGAATTATAGGTTTAAACTTTAAGTTTAAGGATATATTTAGGGCTAGGATTAAGGTTAAGGTTATAAGATTTATGATTTGAGGTTGAATATCCGTGTGATGAATATTCATCTGGTTAAGCTTAAAATTTAGGTTTAAACCTTAAGATTAGGGTTAAGGTTAAGGTTAAAATTAAAGTTAAGGTTAAAGTTAAGATGAAAGTTAAGGTTCAGGTTTAAAGTTCAAGGTTAAAGGTTAAGTTTATGATTCAGTGTTATGGTTAAGGTTTAAGGTTTATGGTTCAAGGTTCAAGTTGAGGTTAAGTTTAAGTTTAAGTGTATGGTTAATGTTAAACTTAAGGTCAAAGTTTAGGTTAAGGTTAAGGTTAAGGTTAAAGTCATTTTTTAATATATTAACACATATCCAAGTAATATTTAATATAAGGTTCATGATTTTAATATTTTGTACACATTTTTTTTACTCTTATAATATATTCGTTGTATCTAGATTGCATTCACTTTTAAAAAAAATAGTCCATGGTTTAAACTATAAGGTTCAATATTTATGGTTCGTGGTTCAAGATTCTTGATTCACGATACATAAAAATGGAAAAATATTGGTTTATTAACGCAAATCGAACCCAGGTCTCCTGGATGAAAGCCATATATCTAAAACCGCTGGGACGATAAAATTTTAGAGGATTGCGATCAGCGTGGATATTTGTGGATGATTAGGAGGATCGTTAGTGCATACCTGAGAGGGTGTAACGCAATGAGGCTTCATCGGGGGAGCGTCAGAACTAGGATACATAATTGTGGGCCTATTGTCATGTAAATCTAATTGAATGTTGCTGGAAATCGGTGTTGTATTGGATCTGGGGGTTGTGGTAGCAGGTGGCTAGTTTGTACACACATTTTGGATGGCGAGTTAAGGTGTGATGTTGGTTGCAATATAACAAGTCTTTGGTTTAGTGATGTAGGTGACAATAAATGGTAGTAGGGTATCGGGGATGAGTATTTGTGTCATATATATTGTTTGGAGGTGTGATGTAGCGTGGAGAAGTCATGAAAAAAATTGTGGTAGCTGGATCATACCAATTGATCACGAGAAATAGAATATACTTTTTTTTAGATTTTCAAATAGAAAGTCTTTTTCAAAAAAAATTTACATGACGTGAGATCAATAATTTTTGTGATTGAATATCAAAGCATTTATAAGTGTTGTGTGTCGTTTAATAACCAACTAATAAAAGGGAAGTGATTTTGTTTCCAATTTATTTACAATGTTTTTAACCATGGAAAGCCTAAACAACGAAAAATACAAAGCTTATTATAATTTGGATAATTTTTAAAAAGTAATTCATAGTATGATGTGTTGTGAAGTGATGCAAGAGTTATTCAATTAATGATATAAACCGTAGCTTGACTGGTAAATGACCAAAATTGTGAGGGTAAATTAGCCTTTACCAAAATGGTAAGGGTAGTTTTATTATATGCTGATGCCTCCTCTCTATGATCCCCATTATTTAATTGAGGAGTGTAAGGTGTGCAATCATGTGCTAAATACCGTACTTCACAAGTGTAGGTTGCAAGCCAATGTGTTCGCCGCCCTATCGGTGTAAAGGGTGCGGACTTTGCAATTAAAAAAATAGACGAAACTTTTAAATTAACAAAGGTGATAATAACTTCAGATTTTGTTTTCAAAGGATATGGCCATACGTATCGAGTAAAGTGATTTACAAATAATACATAATAACAATAGTAATCAATTGATGTAGTAGGCGTTGGGCCCCATACATCAAAATAAATTATGTCTAAAGGATATGAAGTTATCACTTATAATCTACAAAGGGGAGTCGATGAGTTTTATTTTTTAATCAAGAAACACAATTTGAAATAGTAGAGGTTATTAGCTAGTAAAGAAAACTTAGACAATAGAGTTTTGAGTGTGTATTCATTTGGATGTCCTAGCCAGTCATGTCATGTTTGTAAGGTTGTGGAGTATATGTGTGGTTAGGATGTAGGCCATTCGTATATAGATCCACTATTCCGCCCTTTGACCAATGCAGCTCCCATCTTCAAATCCTTCACATCAAAACAATTGAAGAAAAATTCAATGGGGCGTTGTTGTGTAGACAAAGTTGAGACACTGAAAGTATATTTTGCGTAATTTTAGGAGAGCATAAAACATTATTTAGGGAAATTTTGGAAGAAGTAGATGGTAATATTTTGAACCAGTATATGTGGTAGGCATATATGTATCGTCGCCTATGAGTAGACCATATCCTTCTGTGCATGGTGTAGAATTCATGAGAGAAGTTGGATCTGATGTCACATGAGGGGAGGCACCGGAATCAAGGACATGTCGAGTGGATAGCGGAATTGTATTCTGAATGATGTAGAGAGCCCGTTCTTGAGTATGAGAGTGGGAGAGTGCTTGAGTGATAATTCATGAGTGTGTTGGTATCAGTACAATTTGTATTAGGTTTATTGTTGGTGTATTTCGGGGTGAAAGATGTCTTTCCCTATTGATATGTGGTGGAAGAAGTGTGAGTTCTATGACCACAATTTGCATAGTTGGTAGTAAGGGTTGACATTTTTTTTTCTTCACGACGAAGGAAGGATTCGTGATCTAGAAGTTTATCACTAAGCTTAGGAAAGGCAATAGAATTATCTCTTGCATGGAGCGCAGCAGTATACTCATTGTACTCGGATTCGAGACCGTTAATGGTGTGAAAAGTTAGATCATTTTCATTAACGGGAGATCCGGCAAGAGAGATTTCATCAACAACTTTTTTTAGGGTGTGTGTGTATTCTATTATTGAAAGATCGCTTAAGATTTATTATAGGGTACTTATGAGTTGTAAAATATTGACCAAAAATTACGAATGAATAATTAAGGGTTTATATGATCTAAGATTCATGATGAACGACTTGGAATGGGTATAATATTGACCTAGAGGTTCATTAAAAATACCTTAACAAATATCCAGGGGAAAAGGTTCATTATGAACAACTAGGTGTTGGTCAAATGGTAACCTAAAATTTCACTTCAAATTGCTCATTGCTTTTGGGGTGATCTAGAGTTTCCACCGTTGACCTACAAGATCATTACGAATGACTCATTAAGGGTCAACGTGACCAACAAGTTTATTACAAACGACTTATGGTTGGTCAAATGTTATGTTTGTTGCTAGGTGTAAGCTACATATATTCATAAGATAGTTTCATAGAAAGTTAAAGAAGAACGAATGACTACATCTATACACTAAAAGTATTGGTATCATCATGTTGTAGCTTGGTTAATAAACCTATTACAAGAAATCAAGTAAAGGTGAAAGATGCTAAAGATTTTGCCACTTTAGAATGTTTGAAGGTCATTAAATATTACAAATGCATGTCCTTTAATATTACGGAATGTGTTTGTCCTGGAAAATGTGTCGCATTTGGTGCTTCTAGACTTCCACTTGTCCTTTAAATTCTTTCTCTGTTTTGTTCATCTTAATAAAAATATTATTTTTTCTGTCCAGATTTATTTGTTCAACTTTCTAAAAAAATATATCTAATATTATTTTATTATTTTTTCAACAAAGACACATTTTTTCTACTTTTTATAATATCACCATACTTAAATAGTAGAAAGAGTTAAAATTAATAACCTACTAATATAAACATTAATTAAGGACAATCCTATAAAGAGGGGAAATGTTAATTTTTTTTTTAATTTTTGTGTACCAAAAGAATGGACAAATAAAATTAAACGAAAGGAATTATCATCCAATTTCTTGAAAAGATTAGTTCATATGGTTTTCGTGTCAAGGGTGTATTTAATATTAATTAATGTGTTTATGTTTAGTATAGATATGTAAAGAACAAATCGGTACACCAAGTAGTTATTTTTCTATAACAGTTGATTGAGTTACTAGATATTCAAAGAACAAGATGTTACAACTAACTGGTTTTTTAGTGCAAGTCTTTGTATTATTTACATGTTTGGTAAATATCTACTAAGTTTTGCATTTATGTTAAGTATGCTTCAGAATAAGAAGTGTAATAAAAATCTTATATTTATTCTCTTCTCCGCTAGTAAATGTTGGTTGCATACTAAAAATATTATCATTCTCTTTGTCTACTTATCTATTTATAAATATCATATCTTAATCTACATTCTAATTAAAAGTAAATTGTTCTTATGAATTTAAAGCATATTGTAATTATAAAATAGGGTTAATTCCCTCTTAAATCAAAACAACAAACCAACTTCCCATTTAGATTACACCTTAATTTAAATGAAAAGATTACAATAATACCCTTACTCTAGTTGTTGTCTTTGACCAAATATATATTCCCATTTAAATCAAACATTATCATAGATGTGAAAATCCACCTACTACTAATTTCATCGTACGCACGCGTCCGGATTTTTTTTTTAAAATCATCATAACTAATTCTAAAAAAATTTTAAAAATTAAAAAAATACATTTTTAGATGAGACAAAATAATATCTACGTCCATGATTTTTTTGAATTTTTGAATTTTTTTTTGGATTTTTGAATTTTTTGATTTTTATTTTTCGATTTTTTTTAAATAGGATTTTGTCCCATCTCTAATTTTAAGATTATGATGAATTTGTCTCATCTTCGTTCTGATACTAAAATGGGATTTGTCCCATCTTTATTGTTTAACTAAGATGGGATTTGTCCCATCTCTATTATAAAACTAATTAAAGGTATAATGTGTTGGAGATGGTGATGTGCTATTTCGCGAGGTACAAAATTTAAGATGGGATTTTTTCCATATCTGGTTTGTCCCACCGGCCTATAACATAATCCTTGATCGACTGGAATGAACTGAAAAAGTCAAAGGGATACAGAGCAAGTTGATCACCATATTTAAATTCAACAATAGCATTTGATGCCATAATACAAAACCTGGAAACAATAACACACAAAAACATGAATAAAGCAATAATCTCATCTATGAATAAACTGAAACACAAATTCGTCCCATTTATAAACTGAAGAAAACATTAAAGGATTGAAGCTAAGTAACACTAAAACTAGAGAAGGAACTCACATATCAATCTAGAAACTGAGGTAAGAATCAATAAATTTAAAAAAAATTGCAGCGCAGATCATGAATAAACAATCATAGTAAAAAATTGCAGCGCAGGTAAGAATCAAACATGAATAAACAATCATGATCAAAAAATTGCAGAGCAGATAAGAATCAAACATGAATAAAGCAAAAAACACATAAAATGTCCAATCAAACATATAAATATATTAAAATATGCAAAAACTAACATCAACTAACACAGGACCCTAACAATTCGTAAAATTTATGAATTAAAAAAACATTGAAGAACAGAAAAACTAAAGATAGAGAAGAACGAACCTGGAGAATTGAAGATAGCGAATGAAATTACAAAATAAAAACGAAAAATTGAAGAAGAAATCTCCTCTGCGATGAAGACGACGAACAAGTATCTTAATGGAGTGAATCTCGATCGTATTAATGGAGTGAATCTTCTTCAATTGGAAATTAATGCAGTTATTAGTGATGAATTAATGAAGGAAGGTATATTAATGTGGAAGATCTTCATTGTAAGTAAATGGGTTTAGAATTAATGAAGGAAATGGGTATTTAAGGCTGGCGGCCGAGAGAAATTAAAAAAAAAATGCTGATTTTGACAACTAAATGAAAACTTTGACTAGAAGGGTACCAATGTAATTGTATAACAGAAATTTGATTTAAATGGGAAACAACCTAATTTATTTGAGAAGAATCAATCACCTGTCAACATTTGGGCATAGACAATGTGATCTATGATTTAATTAGGCATTTTCCCTATAAAATATTCAATTCCACTATGATATCCAACAAATATTTGAGATTTCAGTTGAAAAGGAATTAAATTTCTTTAGGTACTTTTTATTTGTCATAAATGGAAAAAATGGTTTATGTCGAGACTCGCCAAAAAAGATAAACATAGTTAAAAAAAAAAAAATTGAGTTCAAAGTAATTTATATAATTATGATATTAAAATGTTATGGAAGGATACAAGATTAGGAATGATAAAAATATCATGCGCCTTTGAACGGGCCCATAGAGGCACCTTTCGATTCGCTGATCCATTGAAAGGAAAGAGAGATGAAGATGGCTCTTGATCTCAAGAAAATAAAGGGAGGTTGAGTAAGTAAGTGATTATGGGGTTTGAGTTTAACTCCTTCCCAATTTCTAGTCCTTTTTATTTTTAGAAATATAAATTAAAAAAATTTGTGTGAGTAAAAGTAAATCTAATAACCGACACAATTTTTAAGCCTTAGATTCTTCAAGATTATGGTAGTTTCATCTTCTTTTCATTGAAATTATGGTTGATTGTGATTGCAGTGTTCTTTTTTAAATTCTTATTGTATCAATAAATTAGGGTTCATGCTTTTGGAACCCCAATTTAAATTGGGGTGGGTTTCTTAATCATAACTTTTTCTTTATGTTTAAGACAATATCTTTGATTACTTCATGGTTAAGAAAAATCTTATAACATAACCATGGAACTTTTGAAGTAAAGATAGGTCTATTATTTTTCATTTGATTCATAACCTTGGTCGTGGTGTTTTATTACACAAATTTCAATATGAATCTATCATTAATGTGATGGAATTCATAGGATTTCTCACCGTATGGATCAAAATCTTGTTTTTTTAAACAGCCTATATTAATAATATGCTTAGATAACATAGTTAGAAAAATATTTACAAGAATGGCTAATGGCTCGCATTATCATCGAGCCACTACAATAAAGTGGCCAGATTTTAGCTCAATTGTGCAAAAGGTGAATTACCTATAGGCCGGCCATCGCAACCGAGACGGAGGAATAGTAGCTAACTGGAATGGACTGGTCCTTAATTTATCGGTCTGATTCTGGAAAAAAAATTAAAGGTCTAGAACCGGTCCGGACCAGACCAATAATATAATATAATTTTTTTTTTTAAATTCGGCCTAAACTATTAAGATTTTTTTTTAAAAACAGTAGGAGAACCGGTGAACCGGTTAGAACCAGACCGAAACCGGTACAGAACTTGTACCACCGGTTCTACTAACCGGTTCGTCTCCCAACTTTTCCTCCAAAGAACCGGATCGGTAAGGAGGAGGGCCGGCGGACCAGAACGGACCAATAAGGGAGAGGTCCAGTAAGAACCAGTTCGAACGGAACCATTAGCCAGACTGACCTATAGGGTCTTGGAGACCATCTTAGTGTAACAAAAGTAACATCTTATTCCTCTCTCTTCCAAAACGGCCTCTAAGATAACCAATGTCATGACTACCCTTATAGTGTATATAAGACAAAAGAATATATCATTCTCTCTCCTCCATTACCATTTTTTTCTCCTTCCTTATCACTTTTTCTTTTTCCTTAATTGTTATTTTTTTCTATCCTCCTTCAAGTATCAATAATTTCCAGTTCCGACCATCGCCGATCACCGCCAACCACGACCAGTGTCGCCGGAAAAAGTATTGAGTATCGGAAAAAACGCTGAGTATCAGAAGAAGTGTTGAGTATCCGAAAAAGTTACCGAGTCGCCGAAAAATGTACTGGGTATCGGATAAAGTGATGAGTATCGAAACAAGTTACTGAATATTCGGGATATTTTATTTAGTATTATGCATTTTACTGAGTATCGGGTTAAAATATTGAGTGTGCTCAGTAACTTTGTTGAGTATCAAAAAAAATTCATTAATTCTTTAAAAAATTTTACTAAACATAGAGAAAAGTTGCTGCTTTTTATTTATATAGAAAAAAACACAAATTATTATAAAACAGCTAAAATTACATTGAAATAAATTACAAGTGAGCTAATTATTTAATTCAAACAACGTAACAAAAAAATAAAAAATAAAGCAAATAGGCACGACCAAAAAGAAAAGATAAAAAAAGGAAAAATGCATTCAGTTGCACGTACTCAACAAAATATGCATAATTTGCGAGTTTTTTTTTTCCTTTAGCTTTGGTTTTGAAAGTAATTGGCAATTTAGCACCGTTCCGAAAATATTTATGAGTTTAGCACATGGGCGGAGATCAAATTTCCGCCCCTATATGAGGGGCGGAGTCAAAGTATCAGCCCCTAGTTAAAAGTTGGATTAGCGATAAGGGCGGACTCCCGTTTTCCGCCCCTAGTATAAATTTTAAAAAAAATTAATTTTAATCATGGGCGGACAGTTGACGTCCGCCCTTAGTTCATTTAGTTGCCGCCAGGAGGGCGGTAAGTTACTCTCCGCCCTTAGCACAAATTATATTAAATATGGGGGCGGATATCGGGTTTCCGCCCCTTTTGTTTATATGTTTAAAACAGTTACTTATTAAACCCATTTCGAAAATTAACAAACCCTCTCCTCCTCCGCCCTCCTCCGCCCTCCTGCGCTGCTGCCGAGCCGTTGCTGCCGCCTCCATAAAGTGGAAGCATCTCCACCTTCTCTACATATCTATCCATCATTAAAAAATCCAATCTTCAAAGGTTAGGGTTTCTAATTTTCTATTTTGTGTTTTTTTATTTTGTGTTTCCAATTTTGCTGAATATAAGGACCTATAGTGCAATCTTTCCAATTTAATTTATAGTGCAATTCGGATTTTTGAAGGACCTATTGGAAAATTTAATTATCTAAAGTTAGGGGTTTTATTGCATTTTGTTTAAATTATAGGGACCATAGTGCAATTGACTAATATAGGGACATTTTCTGTAATTTTATTTGTGTAGGGGCATATAATGCAATTTGCTAAATTTAGGGACTTATAATGCAATTTGTGATTAATTAGGGACCTATAGTGCAAATTGCGTGCAAATTAGGGACAAATTGTACAATTTACTTTAAAAATAGGGACCTATAATGCAATTTGTGTAATATAGTACCTAAAGTTCAATTTGTTTAAAATAAGGGGCAAATGGTTCAATTTGCATAAAATAGGGACCCATAATGCAATTTTATTTATATAGGGACCTAAAGTGCAATTTTCATAATATAGGGGTTAATGGCTTCTTCTTCGAGTAACCAGTCCGAGCTTTTATGGAGACAGACGAGACATCGCCATAAAAGTCAAGCGGTGTGGGATGATCCAAGTGTAAGTTTAGTTTCGTAAACATATAATTTATTTTAACCTTTGTTGTTAATACTTATTTAACTTTATGATTGTAGGGGCGAAATTCAGGTGCCGCTATAAGACCCATGACCACTTTTCCGTGGAAATTGGACCCCCAGGTGGTTCCTTTTGTAGAAACAGCCGGGTTTGGGGAGATTAGGAAAATAGATCGGATTGTGTTGGACCACAATTTAATATCCGCGATGGTTGAAAGGTGGAGACGCGAGACGCATACCTTTCATATGCCCGTAGGTGAGATGACCATCACGTTACGAGATGTGGCTTTGATTTTGGGTCTTCCGATTCGAGGTTTTGCGGTTACGGATTCATCAAACTTTGACTTGGACACGACTTGTACGACTGTATTTGGGGTCGTTCCACCACCTGAAGCAATTGGGCGTCAAGTGATCAGTACCGTATGGTTAAGGGATACTTTTGGCAAAGATCTTCCAGCAAACCCAACTGACGATGATTTTCGACACTACGCGTGTGGTTATATTATGTACGTAATAGGGACTTTTCTTTTTCCATCTGGGAAACAAAATACCGTGTCGCGTATCTATCTCCCACTGATGACTGATTTGGAGTAGACTGGGAAATATAGTTGGGGTTCGGCCACACTTTCATATTTATACAGTGGCCTTTGTCATGCTTGTGAGGGAGATTTTGGAACACTAAAGGGGTGTGGTCTACTTTTACAGGTATTTATTTTAATTTTAATTCTCGTAATGTTTTATATTATTAATTGACTTTTTATTCATTAAATAGATATGGTGTTGGGATTACTTACATTGTAGACCTCGACTAAGACACTATCCTATACTTGACGGATATGGGCACACCACGAGACAGTAGGTTACCTGTTTATAGTTATTGGTAATGTTAATGTGTTACTAATTTTTTTTTGGTAGTTGGAACGGAGCTAAATCGTGGGTGAATAGTTGCGGTAGGACCTTGAGAATTTACCGAGACGAATTGGACGCTCAAGAACCAAATCAGGTTGGTATTTTGGTATTAATTGCATAGCTACATACGTATAATAATTATGTTTAATATGATTAGGTTGATTGGAGGCCCTACGAGGGTGTTCGTAAGGATTTTGTTACCGAAAGATGTCTAGAATGGTGCGAGGAGTACTTATGTGTTGTGCCTCTCATCCATTTTAACAACATTGAGTGGTACCGGCCCGATCGAGTCTTGAGGCAATTCGGGTATGTTCAAGGGATTCCCGAACCTATCGATCGAGATCAAGATAAGTATCATACGACAATGGATCGAACAGGGATATGGTGCGAGAATTCGTTGTGAATTCGTGAAGATCTCCTTCGGCCATTCCTCGTAATCATTCTCTTCTTACATGCCACAACCTCATATCCATTGTATGGTGGGAAGTCGAGGACATCCATAAGGGGATGGAACTTTCCTCCATACGAATCCATGTACTTCGAAAGCGATAAATACTCGTCGACGTACGCATAGTATGATTTATTTACATCGTGCTTTTGAGTAACACAAATAAAATGGCCACATGGACGGTGCAACATTTGCCACCTCCCACACGTACATCGTTGTTCGTTTACGTTTACGATGAAAGTTGTTCTATCGCTATCTGATCTCCTACGATCCTTTGCGGTAACTAACCAAAGATCGTCATCTGCGTCGTAAAGATCAGCATCATAACCAGTTGCATAATCCTCACTCGTAAGTAATGCAAGGGTGACCTTTGGTGGGAATACCAATCCGTCTAACATTGCATCTCTACCGAGTTGTTTCCTTTTCACAAAGTAATTGGCACTTTTTGAGAATGTCAACAATACAATAGCCGTTACAGGCAACCCCCTAACTCCCTTTAAGACATTGTTAAAAATCTCTGACAAGTTTGTTGTCATATTACCATATCGGTACCCCCCGTCGTGTGCAAGAGACCATCTTTCTTTAGGGATTTTTTCGACCCATTCCTTGTATTTCCCGTCATCTAACTCAATAAATTCTTTGTAGTACTTATCGAATTCATGAACATCCGCCATATAAGAAAGCTCCATGAAACTCTTTTTTGCCAAACGATTTTTAAATTGGTGGTTCAAATTGCTAGCTAAGTGACGTGCACAAAATCGATGGACTCCTTCGGGTTCTGGAAATACATCGCGTATGCTACGCAATATACCTTTATTTCGATCCGACAACAAACATATTTTTCTATTTTTTGTAACATACCTTTTTAAACACGTCAAAAAAAAATGACCACGACTCGATTCTCTCTTCATCCGCTAACGCGCTATGCTGTAGATCTCGGTTCCGCGGCCTAGGCGGTCGACTGGGGCCTAGCGCCTAGGAGGGACTACGCGGGGCCTAGGCGGGATTACGCGGTTTTGATTCCTGCTATGCAATTTTATATATTTAGTAATACGCGTGTATAGTTATGATAATTTTATTTATTTAAATCATAAAATTCATCTAACACCACTATATTGAATATGAAAAATACTAAAATTAGAGTTATAATATCAATTCAAGAATTTCCGAGAGTAAAATAAATTTAATAGAGGACCTAGGCGGCAAGTTTTTACCATTAATCGGTGCCTAGGCGGGCTAGGCGTCTCTTCCACGGCGACTAAGGCGTTGGGCAAAAATGCCTAGCATTTTTACTAGGCGTAAGCGGTTGAGGGGGGAGTTGACGCCTAGACGGCGCCTAGGCGCGCCTAGGCGGCGATATCTACAGCATAGCTAACGCGTAAGCTAACGGAAATAGTTGATTGTTCGCATCGTACCCAACCGCAATAAGTAGTTTACCATTGATGTCTCCTCATTTGTGATAGATTTATGTTAAGATGAGACATCATTTTTAGTGTTTTAGGAGTCAATAATGTCGATTTTCTTGAGTTTTAGTGCACTTTCCTATTTTGTGTCTTGATTTGTAGAAATAATATTTTTAGAGCATATTGGGTTTAATTGTTTATTTAGTGTGTAGCTTTAAAGATAATTATGGAGCTTAATTAAAGTCCAAGTCAAAGACAACAACTTATGGAAGGAGATATGTATGGTAATTGGAGATAAGGAAAGAATTGCTAAAAAGATGGAAAAGAAAAAGCTGCCTAAATCTGGGATTCTGCAAAGATAGGCGTTTTTACCTAATAAAGAGGCCGAATTTGGTAAATTACTCCTAATGGGTCTAGATAATTCTGTTGCGATTCTTTTGGTATCTTGTGGAGCAAAATCGGACCAATAACAAAGAAGTTATGACCAAAACAACGCAGCAGTGTTTATCTTTATTTCCATACGAATTTGAGTTGGGCTAGAAGTCCATTACCTTAACTCCTCCTCAAGAAAACGAATTAGGTCTTCTAAACACCTATAAATACACCCTTATATCACTTGTAAATCATCCTTGCCTCATAGTAATTAGTTCTTAAGGTTTTATTCTTCCAGTTTATTGTAGAGAGCAAGATGATGTCTTTTATTATTTCTTTTAGTTTATTTCCTTCAGGTATGAACTAAACCTCTCATAGCTTGGGTTTTGTATATGTATAATCTATGAATTCTAATTCTTCTATCTAAGTTTCTTTGGGAATTATATGTTTTAATCTGATATTAGCTACTTACTTTATATTTGCTTATGTGTTTTAATTTAATGTCTTTCCTAGAACTGATCACTTTAGGATTGTTTTAAGAGTAGTTAGATGGTCTCCTTGACAGGGTGTTTAACTATTGAACCACCACATAATGTCTAGTGTCGATAGCAGTTCTGACAAAACATACTTCTAACTAGATAGTCATTAAGGTTTGTTTTAACCACCGTATCACCAAGACTTGCAGTATTTGCTTAGGGCCTTAGTGGCGTTTGATAACCCTATTTTAAATCACTTCTTGGTTGCGACGTAGCCCCCTTAGTCGCTCTCAAGGTCTAAGGTAGTAGAATTTAGAATCCTGACTAAGTATTACCAAGAGCTAATATTCTCCCTTATGAACTAGATCTATAGATAGAATTAGAAGGATTAGTGCATACTAGCAAAACCTAAGCTATACTTCTCATCTCATATTCTTAATCTTTTACTTTATTGTCTTTATTTTCCTAGTTTTAATTAGCTTTAATTCATAAATTCGAAAATCCAAATCTTTTATTTTACTGTTTTCTAGTTATTTACTTTTACTCGTTATCTGTTCCTACGCGTTTAACACACTTAAGTCCCTGAGAACGAACTCTACTTATCATTAAAACTTGCATACGTCATGTAATACTTGCAGTACTGTGCCTGTCTAGGGTGAGAGTGCATAGTTTTCCATACTTAAATTGATCTTATTTTTATCACACCCTAGGCGACACCAAGTTTTTGGCGCCGCTGCCGGGGACTTGTGTCTCATTAGTGTGTGGGTTATCTATTTCGAGTTTTAGTTTTTAATTAGTTTTTACTTTTCAGTCTTTAGTTTAGTTTTAGTCTTTATTTTTCCAGATTTACGCTTGGGTTGCTTTATTCTTTTTCAGGTTTTCACAGTGTTTAATTCTTGGCCTCCCTTACCGGAGCCTGAGAGGAGCTTCAGAGCTTATAACAAACGAATTCGTGAGGAAAGAACCTTGAGGAGAGTTATGGCAGAACAAGTTAACGATCCGGAGTTAGTTTACTTTGCACCAGGAGGACCTCCAGCATACATTCCACCTGGTGTACAATTGCCAGTAGGAGGAGGTAATGGGCAGAATCATCTTAATAATCAGGATCGAGTTGAACAAGATCTACCTGGCCTTAATGTACCATTCCATGTTCAACCCATCGGTTACCGCCCTCCTGAGATTCCGAATATCAAATTTAGACCCGATCCGGGTATGCTTAGTCAATTTCAAAGTTTCGGACTCTATACTGGTACAGCTATTCAAGATCCGGTAAAAGCGATTCAGAAGTTTATGCAGATTTGTGATGCCTACATTACTCCTGGTATTACACGCGAGCAACTGTATTGTCATATGTTTTCGTTTTTCTTGACCGGAAGAGCTAGCGATTGGCTAGAAAGACAACCACATGGAACCATTCAATCTTGGAGAGAACTTCAAGCCGCATTCTTTAACCGATTTTATCCGAAGAGCATGAGACTTAAAGATCAAGCCGAACTTGCAAGATTCGCCCAAGAAGATGGAGAAACAGTGGGAGAAGCATGGACAAGGTTTCAACAAAAATTAGCTAGATGTCCACTCCATGGTTATACACCTGCTCTACAACTTGCTATATTCTATGAAAGACTTAATGATAAGGGTAGAGAAAAGGTGGATAACATTGAAAAGGGTAATTTTGTGTCCATGAATCACAATGAAGCTTCCGAGGTGTTAGAAAACATTATGGAACAAGAAAGAAGTTGGCCTTCAACGCGAGCTTCTATTACAAAAACCCGAGGAACGCTTCGTTTAGATGCAGAAACTGCGAATTCAGCTCAAATATCCTCTTTAGAAAATCAAATCAAGGAGCTGAGAATCGCGATGGAGAAGAATTTAGCTGCTACAAAGGTAGTTCAAGAGGCACAAGGTTGTCCACAATGTGGAGGTAACGATCATTCATGGGAAGAGTGCGAATCAAATCCGCAATCTGTTTACTTCATATCCAACCGATGGGGCAACCGCAACCATCCGGGTATGCAGTATTCAAATCCACAAGGGGCCGCTAATCCTGGTCAATATCAATCGCGACCCCAGAACAACTCTTACCAACAGAGAGGTCAGTACCAAACCCCATATCAGAATCGACCTGCTCCTCCACAACAACCTGCTCAAGACGCCTATACCGATACTTTAGATCAAAAAGCTTTACCTCAGTTTCCGCAAGAAGGGTCTATGGACAATACACAGATAGTACAAGCTCTAGACCGTTTGAACACGACTATAAACGCTCAAGAAGAAAAGGTCAGAGGACATGATGCCATACTTCAGATGCTAACTACTCAAGTGACACAGTTAAACAAAGTGTTAACAAGTGTTGCAGAACAAAAAGAAGTAAAGGCAATCGAAGGAGGTGAAGATAAGGATGAGTTCGAAGCTTGCAAGGCTATATGTCTTGAGATTACAGAAAAAAAGGAGGAAGCACCACATGCTGCCATTAGTGCCGTGGAAGTTCCCAGTATTGAAGAAGAACCAACCGAGTCTAACCCCGAGGAATCTGACTGTTTAGAAGTTTATCTGGAGAGCGATGAAGAGAGAGACGAGTTCATAGAGTTACTGAGAAAGGTGCAAGAAGAGATTCATTCAATGGTAGAGTATGCAGCGGAGTTAGCTAAGGAGAAAGAGGAAGAAGCCTCAAAGGAGGAAGCGAAAGATGAAGTGGCACCTGCTGTGCTAGAGGAGAAAGAAAAAGAGAAGGTGGAATCGCCACCTAGTGTTCAACCAGTGTCATCAAATATTCCTGATACAAATCCTAAAGATGACACTGTTCTCAAGACATTTGTAGAGGCGTACCAACCTGAAAATATCAACGCCCAAATGCTTGAGATTGCGAAGAAAGGACTTACACCGCAACAAGTTTTTACGCAAGTTATTCCTGAGAAAGAGGCGAGTGTAGAGATCCCAAGAGAGAACCTGAGGGTTTCGAGAAGAAGTGAGAAAGAGCTACCTACTAAGCTTAAAGATCCGGGAAGTTTCAACCTTCCTATTCAATTACATGGTAGGCTCAAGGTGAAAGCGATGTACGATGTGGGTTCTGGTGTGAATCTTATGCCTAAGTCCGTGTTCGAGAGGCTTGGACTTCAAAAATCAGAGAAGAATCCAGTGAAGTTGCAGTTTGCTGACAACTCAGTGAAAAGAACATGGGGAACAGTGGAGGACGTCTTAGTCTGTGCAGGTAATATCGCTATCCCTACTGACTTTGTTATTCTTGAGTTTGATGCAGATAAACAGGTTCCGATCATACTTGGACGGCCCTTCATGGCCACAAGTCAAAGTGTGATCAACTTCCACGATGGGACCATCACCCTTCATGCTAAAAATGTATCCGAGACCTTCTATGTCTTGGGTAAGAAACCAAGGAAGTTGGATCCCACCATGCCTATCATCCACAGCCTTTCACATCACAAAGTCCCTCCTGAGGAGATCCACTTAAAACCTGTGGATACTGAGCCAAACATTGAGTTTGGGGTTGGCCATGAAGTCCTATGGAAAGCCCACAAACGCGAGAACAGGCCACGAAGTTTTAAAGACTCGTGGATGGGACCATTCATTGTCACGAAGGTTGTTTCAGCCAAGGTGATAGAAATTCGCCCCAAAACTGGGGTCAAGCGCTGATTAGTTGACGTTCATAGCCTTACTCGTTGTTGGGGAGGCTGTATTCGCAAATCTTGACAGAGGTAACACGTCTAACTTTGAAAGACGTTAAACAAAAGTGCTGTTCGGGAGACAACCCGAAGTTTTTTATGATTTCATGTCTTTTACATTCTTAGTTTAAGTTTATTTTAGTTGTTTTTAGTTGATAATGCATATTTGAGAAAGGTATTAGTGTTTTTGGTGTGTAGGAATCGGAGAAATCAAGTTAGGGAACGCGAGGAAAATTTTTGGAGCGCAAGAAAGCACCCCGCGGACTACCCCCACGGCCTACCCCATGGTCCGCAGGGATGGTCCACGAGGTCAAAACCCGTACCACGGGTTGCTACCGCGGGTTTGATCCAGAAACAAGAAAAAATTCCACGGACTACCCCACGGTGCACCGCGCCATGGTCCGCGCCAAAAAAACCCGTACCACGGGGTGAGTACCACGGGTATTTTGACGGAGTTGACAACAGAAGCTGCGGTGTAGCCTCCGGTACACCGGACCCTAGTCCGCGAGCCAAAAACCCGTACCACGGGGTCCTACCACGGGTTTAGGTCAGAAAGCAAAAAATTTCGAGCATCAGATGTCGCGGACTACCCTGCGGTGCACCCCATGGTCCGCAGGGGTAGTCCGCAGCGCCGCCAGAGGAGAGAGAAAGTTACGGGATTGAGTTATAAAGGAGGTATTAAAGCTATTATTCCGAATTTATTAAACCTTAACCCTCTCTTTCTTCTCCACAACTCTCCTAACTCCATTGAAGCTCATCAAAACCTTCACCAATCACCAAAACACTACCCAATCATCAAGGAAAACACATCAAAATTTCTCTCCACATAATTACAAGAGAAAATCAAGCTACCAATCATCACCAAATTCATTCAAATTGAAGAATCAAAAAGCAAAATTCACAAATTCATCACACAATTTCTAAAATCCAAGCCTACCCATTACAAATCATCCTTACCCACATAGAGATTCATCACCAATTCACCCATCCTAGGCCAAATCAAGCTTGTTCAACCATTAATTCAAGAGTTTAATTTCAAGGGTTGCTAAAGCTTTGAGTTGGGGGTTAATTGAGGATGACTAATAGAACAACAATCTTATCTAGCAAGAGGGAGGTGAAGAGTAACAAGGGATTGGATTTAAACAAGAAGAAATCAATTGACAAAGGTGCTAGTTCTAAATCAAAGGGTAAGGAGAAAGTAAAGAAGAGTGGGAAACCTTCGTACGATAGTAATGGTAAAAAGCTTTATTATTATGCAAAGGAGAGAACACTACCTCAACAAAATCCTATACCTATAGAAAAAGTGGATACTTCAAAGGCCTTGAAGATTTCTGCGGAGAAACAATTAAAAGAACTACCTTTTGCTTATGAGAAAGTATTCAAGGAGGAAATTAGAGATGGAGAATACAAGAGATTCTTTGAGCTTGGTGAGAAGTTGGGTTGGTCTACGTTCAAGGTAAGCCGTTCTGAATTATGTCCTGAATTAGTTTTGGAGTTCTATCTAGGCCTCTTTAGCCGAGATAGTGATTGTGTTCCGATTAGAGGAAGGTTAGTTCCTTTCACAGTTGAGGAGATTAGGAACCACTTCAAGTTTCAGAAATTGAAAGGTTTTTGCAAATTTGAAGAAGCAGTTGCTAAACAAAAAATCTTTGATAAGGAAGTACTTTTTGAGCATGTTTTAGACAAGGAGAAAGTGCAATTTCATAAGGGAGAAGTGAAGGCACCTTGGCCTTACAAATATCTTCAAGCAGATGCTAGAATTTGGCACAATTTCCTTATCCCTAATGTCTTTAGAAACACACGAACTTTGGAGGTGACTATGAGGAACGCGCTACTGTTGGACTGTATTTTGAGAGGAGAAGAAGTTGATGTGGCACAGTTGATCTATGAGGAGGTGATACGATTCTCGGTCTCTCCTAAATCGGTTTATAATGTTAAATTTTCAACTATGATCACGTGTCTTGTGCGAAAAGCGAATGTAGTATTGGGTGAAGAAGAGAAACTCGAATTTAAAACAAGTTATATTGATAATGCATGGATCAAAGAAAGTCTTCGAAGAGCGGGTTCTACTCAAGTCTCGAAGGAAGAAGAGGAACAATCTTGGCAAGAGAAGATGGAGGAGCGTTTAACGAAATTTGAAGCAGCTCAAACTTCCTTAGTCAATGATGTGGCACAAATCAACGCTAATCAAGTGCACATAATGAAACTCTTTGAGCAATTAACGAAAGGTCCAGCAATGCCAACTTTGGATATCAATGATGCGAGGCAATAGCCTCGAGAGTATGTTCTCTTTCTTCCTTACCATTTCTGTAAATATGTCTATCTGCTAATTTTAATTTCTGTTTTCGAGTCTTTTTTTCGAGTCGTGGGGACACGGCTCATTTTTGAGTTGGGGGTGTGGGGATTCGTTGTCTCTCATCTCCATTTTTTTGTTTTTGAGTGAAATTAAAATTTTTGATACATGGGAATTAGATGTAGAGTGTGTTTAATAGCTTGAAAGCATGAGCTCAGTAGATTAATGATAGTAAGTGGTATGTTTATGAGCTATGTATGTGTATGCTTTGAGTATTTGCAGGAAAACACACATTGATAGTAAAGAAAAGATTAGTGAGCAATGCGATAGAAAGTATGTTCGATCTCAGGGAACCTTGAAAGTGTGTAGGCCGTGAGATCCAAGCTAGTTGAAAAACCATTTGATGAAAGTGCTAAAGGTAAGAAATTTTCTGAATTACATAGTGTAGAAAGTGATCAAGGCGGTTCTTTCATATTTTTAAGCCTTTGAAGCCTTTTTCTACCTTCTCACCTTGTGATTTTTGAGTTTAAAAGTTATATCCTTCTTAGCCCCTTCTAGCCTTTCTAAAGCCTTTTTATTGAAACACGTTATAAGCCATATCCTTTAGATTTTAGGACTTTTCCATATGACCCGCACTCGAATCGCGATGCTTAGACAGTTGTTTTAGAGCTTGAGTTTGGGGTGGTGGGTCCACCATTATGGGAATTGTTATTATGTTGGGATTTTCGAGCTTATTAATTGTGCTTTGTGCTTTATATTGATGATGTTTCACAGCATTGTATTGTAACCCTTTGCCGGGGTAATAGTGAATGAAAAAGAAGCTTCGAGCTAATATTGCCAACAAGGGCATTAAAAGAAAAAATATATATATGAGAAAATTAGCGTGATATCTCAACATTAAAAGAGAGTCATAGCTATAAAAAAGAGAATTGATTTGAAAAGAAAAGAAAATATATATATTCGGACCGGCAAAGTGGATTTTTATGTGAACATCTTAAGCTTTAATTAGGTTATTGGGGATGCTAAATTGTGCATCAAGGAATTCATTGGGTTGAGTGAGAAACGTTTTATGAGAGTAACTCAAGCTCTAGGGCGATTTGTTGATGGCTAGTGAGGAGAGAGCCAAAAGCTCACTCCAAATTATCCAAATATATGATCATACCGTCCCTAAGCCTACATTACAACCTTAAAGACCTTTTGATTCTTTGCTATGTAATTGAGAAGTGATTGAGCCATTAGAGATTAGTTAAGTGGATCATTGGAAACTAGCGAGGTTTGATGAACAATCTATAGCTCTCTTGGGGAACTGAGTAAAGTCCCAATCCTTCTTACATTGCGAAACTAATCTGATCTTGAAATCAAGCCGTGTTGACTGTGGATATGAGAAGTGTACAGGTATGTAGTTTATAAATATTATTGCATGAAATTTTCTGAGTTATGTGCTTTAGGTTTATTCTATATATTCTGCTATGTTTTTCCCTTGTGTTGAGAATTTTATAAGTGTGTATTTCTAGACTTCCCTATGTTTTTATCTTTTATTGTATCGGGACGATACAACTTTGAGTTGGGGGTCTTGATGTCTCCTCATTTGTGATAGATTTATGTTAAGATGAGACATCATTTTTAGTGTTTTAGGAGTCAATAATGTCGATTTTCTTGAGTTTTAGTGCACTTTCCTATTTTGTGTCTTGATTTGTAGAAATAATATTTTTAGAGCAACTTGGGTTTAATTGTTTATTTAGTGTGTAGCTTTAAAGATAATTATGGAGCTTAATTAAAGTCCAAGTCAAAGACAACAACTTATGGAAGGAGATATGCATGGTAATTGGAGATAAGGAAAGAATTGCTAAAAAGATGGAAAAGGAAAAGCTGCCTAAATCTGGGATTCTGCAAAGATAGGCGTTTTTACCTAATAAAGAGGCCGAATTTGGTAAATTACTCCTAACGGGTCTAGATAATTCTGTTGCGATTCTTTTGGTATCTTGTGGAGCAAAATCGGACCAATAACAAAGAAGTTATGACCAAAACAACGCAGCAGTGTTTATCTTTATTTCCATACGAATTTGAGTTGGGCTAGAAGTCCATTACCTTAACTCCTCCTCAAGAAAACGAATTAGGTCTTCTAAACACCTATAAATACACCCTTATATCACTTGTAAATCATCCTTGCCTCATAGTAATTAGTTCTTAAGGTTTTATTCTTCCAGTTTATTGTAGAGAGCAAGATGATGTCTTTTATTATTTCTTTTAGTTTATTTCCTTCAGGTATGAACTAAACCTCCCATAGCTTGGGTTTTGCATATGTATAATCTATGAATTCTAATTCTTCTATCTAAGTTTCTTTGGGAATTATATGTTTTAATCTGATATTAGCTACTTACTTTATATTTGCTTATGTGTTTTGATTTAATGTCTCTCCTAGAACTGATCACTTTAGGATTGTTTTAAGAGTAGTTAGATGGTCTCCTTGACAGGGTGTTTAACTATTGAACCACCACATAATGTCTAGTGTCGATAGCAGTTCTGACAAAACATACTTCTAACTAGATAGTCATTAAGGTTTGTTTTAACCACCGTATCACCAAGACTTGCAGTATTTGCTTAGGGCCTTAGTGGCGTTTGATAACCCTATTTTAAATCACTTCTTGGTTGTGACGTAGCCCCCTTAGTCGCTCTCAAGGTCTAAGGTAGTAGAATTTAGAATCCTGACTAAGTATTACCAAGAGCTAATATTCTCCCTTATGAACTAGATCTATAGATAGACTTAGAAGGATTGGTGCATACTAGCAAAACCTAAGCTATACTTCTCATCTCATATTCTTAATCTTTTACTTTATTGTCTTTATTTTCCTAGTTTTAATTAGCTTTAATTCATAAATTCGAAAATCCAAATCTTTTATTTTACTGTTTTCTAGTTATTTACTTTTACTCGTTATCTGTTCCTACGCGTTTAACACACTTAAGTCCCTGAGAACGAACTCTACTTATCATTAAAACTTGCATACGTCCTGTAATACTTGCAGTACTGTGCCTGTCTAGGGTGAGAGTGCATAGTTTTCCATACTTAAATTGATCTTATTTTTATCACACCCTAGGCGACACCAACCATTATACTTCCCATACAAATGGGTGGCATCAATGCTAACCACGGGCATCATATGTTTGAAACCTTCGATATTAGCTCCATATGCCCAAAAAACCATATTGAACGTAGCTCGATTACCGACCACACTTTTATAATCAAACTCGTATATTGTTCCTTGGTTAGTGGATCGTAAAGCATTCAAAAGTTTCGGCAAATCCGTGAACGCAAGTTCATGTGTTCCGAATAATTTTTCAAGTACTTTTTGTTTACCTCTCCATGCCTTACCATACGAAATGAAGTGACCATAGTCCTTATGAATTTGAGTTTGTATCAATCCAATCTTCATAGCTATGTCGGTATTCACCATTGCGAATATTTCATCTCTAACAAAATCCGAAGTTAATTGACGGTGATTTTTCACGAGTATTCCATGATGACACTTATGTTCTTCTAACCTAGTAATTGTCCATTCATTACTACTACGACTAAAAGTACCTCGAATATAAAATCCACACCCATCTTTAGCATGTACACAAACGCGTGTAACGTATTTATTATTCGTCCTTTCCGTTTTACACTCCTTGTGATTTTTTAGGTGCCACCTACAAACATCCAACAATAGAGCACGCCTAGAAATGTATCGCTCACCCAACGTAAGGTTAAGTCCTTTCACCATGGAAGATGGTTGACTCTTTTCCCAATCATGACATTCAACATTTTCGCTCATATCAAGAGGACCAAAATTGTATTTTGTTGGATTAGAACAATCTTCATCTTCATCGTCATCGTCGTCTTTACCACTTTGCTCATTCTCATCGCTAGAAATATGATAACCCTCTTCATCGGATGCCTCCGATTCGGTCTCACTATCGCTTCTATTTTCACCATCATATCCGCGAATTGTCTCGCGAATCGGCTCAAGAGGTGTGGATGTATTACCGCGCTCATAATTTTTCTTTTGAACCTTCTCACGAGAAGTGGACGCTTGAGTTTTACGAATTTCTTTAATGTCGACATAAATCTCGATAGCATGGTATTGCCCGTTTTTCGCCCCACCTATCATCGCATTTATCGTGTTCTCCCCTACTAATAAAGCATGAAACCGTGGAGGGTTTGACGAAATCGGACATCGCCATATCAAATCGAATATAACCTCGTTTTTGTTCCACTTGCATTTCGCACAAACGGCTTTTTTTAAACCAAGTAGACCAATATCACCTCCGGTCATAAAAGCATTACAATCTCCCCCGTTATACTCAACAACGCCACTTCCACTTCGAACAATATCTCCACCATTAAAACATAACCACATGAAATTCATTTTTACCTAAAAACCCAATAAACATCACCAAATCAATACAAAATCATAAACAATAAATAAGAGCAACTCTAAATTACTCAATTTAAGTAGCAAAATCCTATAATTAATTACTCTTATATGAATCAAAAACCTAATTTTTTTAACTAATAAAACATTTAAATAATAATGAAAAAAGGATAGAATCATTACCTCTATTATGAGATGTTCAACTCTTTGATGAAATATTTTTTGAATTTGTGATGGTTGTGATTGTAGAAGAGCAAGGAAGGGGGTGGGTGGGTTGAAAATTTCAGAAATGGGTATTTGGTTAGGGTTGAGGAAGATAAAAGGGGGATAAAATAGGGTAAAAAAATTTCTGTTTTTTTTTTGTACTAGGGGCGGAGTATTAGTTGCCGCCCTCTTGGCGGCAGGTAAATGAACTAGGGGCGGCAGTCAACATGCCGCCCCTACTTAAAATTAATTTTTTTTTTTAATTTGTACTAGGGGCGGATAACGGGAGTCCGCCCCTTTCTTAATCCGCATTTTAACTAAGGGCGGATTTGTTGACTCCGCCATCTTATAGGGGCGGAAATTTGACTTCCGCCCGGGTGCTACACTCGTAATTAATTTTCAAAGTGTGCTAAATTTCCAATTACTTTGAAAGTTAAAGCCAAAGGCAAAAAAAACTCATAATTTGCCAGCTACTAACTTCTGTATTTTTACTCCTTGATCTATACTTAAAGAAGGAATTACAAGATTATTTCGATGATGATGAACTGTCACAATTATATTCAGCTTCGAATCTAAATCCAATCATTGAACGTAATTTATAAACTGATCAGTTGAACTAGATCTCACTAATGGCCCACTAGATTTATTCCATGTATTAACATCAATACTCTCTATTTCACTATCACGGTGTGCCCACCAGGTCTTCTTCGACGGATCTGAGCTTCTGGGACCGTGAAGACAACTTTGTGCAGCAGCTCCGATCTAGAGCCTCGCCGAAGATTCACGAACCCCGGTGGTCTTCTTCGACGGAGCTAAGCTTCTGAGACCGAAGATCTTCGACGGATTTTGGCGAATATGTGTTCTTCGCCGCGGTCTTCTCAGCCTCAGCGCCGGTTTCTTGTGCAGGCGAGCTGTTGGTGGTCTTCAGATGAATTCTTCTGTTGTCGGCTAGTTCACGACCGAAATCGATGAAGGCTTGTCTATTTTTTCATGGAGTGAGTTTTGAGTTTCACGTGAGGAAAGAAAAGAGAAAAAGTAGGAAAGAGAGAAGATAGGAGAGAGAGGAGACAATAATTAGGGTTTAGAAAATTATGACCAAAATTAGTGTATATAGGAAAATAAAATATGAAAAGGAGTAAAAAAGTAATTAGGAATTTAGGCTTATAATGTTAAATCTTGTTTGTGGCATTTAGTAAGAAGAAAAGGAGAGTGGTGTCTCGTTGGGTTTTAGGGGGAGTCTTCAAGACCCTTTGGGTAATTTTCTCTTGTGCAAAACGTTGTTATTTCTTCTACACTTAAAGGGTACGAACTGAGAGTTACATGGTTCGAATTCTCTCCCTGAACATTGATAATCTAATTCTGATTTACTTGAGAATATGCATGTCGGGCATGTATATTCTCATTGGATTAACCGTGGTGCGTGTAAACTGGTTCAGACCACCCACGTATAAAACGTAGTCAGATTCCTTACATGCGTCATAATTTTTTATAACAATAAATCATATTGTTTTTTTATTCCTTTTATTACCTTTGACTGAAAAAAGCCTCAAATTTTGTGAAAAATAATTATTTTACTCCCAGAATTTTCTATTTAAACCCCGTTACAACCCCATTTCTTTAAACCTATTATTTTACTCAACTTTTCTATGAAAATTGTTCCTCCTAATTCTTCCGTATCAATTTTTACTTCGTATGTGTATCTAATACATACATACTATTATTTTACAATGATAATATAATAGTTTTGTTAATATATTTACTTAATTATAATTTTTTAAGGATTAATATCCAAAAAACACCTCAAATTTGAATTAATTTTCCTTCACCCCAACTATCATTTTTTCATCCATAAAAGACCACATACATTTTGTTTTTTTGTTTTCTTTCCCATAAAAGGAGTCGTTTGGGTTATGAAAAGCTTTCCGAAACTTAGATTTTGAGTTTTGAAAAGTTTTCCATAACTCACTGTTTTTTTAAAAAGACAGTGTCTTTTATAGGATAGAGTGTAAGGTGGTAGGTACCTATTCGGCATTAACCCTTTTTTAATGTATAAGATTTAAAAACTTATATTAAATTGTAGCAAAATATTGCTCCATAATATCCATAGTTTATATTTTTCATTTTTATTTAATATATCCATAATATTTATATAAATTTTTATGTTTTAATTATATTATTGTTAAAAAATAAGTTACTTGTTATATCAAATGGGTAAAGCCCCCGAGATACCTTTTATTTTTGGCCAAAATGCAGTAGCCGCCTTATATCTATGAATTTTTTTTGTCACTGTTAGCCCTTCTTCGATTTTCTATCAGCTGACCGTTAGTCAACGCCATCTGCGCTATATCAGTGTCACCTCACCGCCACGTCTGTTCCACCTAGGCATGAGGTCAACAGCAATTATACGTCTTTTTTTTTAAAATCTTCCTTCTTCCTTCTTCTTCTTCTTGCCACCTCCACCATCATCAATCAAACCCAAATTAAGGTTCAAAATAGCACAATTAAATGAATCTAATTAGGGAGCTTCCCATTGATACAGGGAAGGTGAGCATAAGGTCGGCTACTTTATTCATTCTAGTGGCAGATGCAACAGATAATCCACCAAACTTCGTGACACATGTGAATTCGTCAGGTGAAACTTCTGAGATTTGATTTGAGATTTTGCTGCTTGTTTCGAGCACATCAATAGAAGATCAATTGCAGATAACTTCGAGTATTTGATGACGACAATGGAGTGGTGAAGGGGTTATTTTTTTAAATTGGAGACGGTGGTGATAAGGAAGGAAAGGGGAAACAGATTTTGACTTGACATCGAATATGGTCTAATAACGATTTCTATTGATTTTCGAATGAAACAAAGGTGATAAACTCTTCCTTCGTGATAAAACCATCCCCGAATCAGTCCTTATAATCTCATGCTTAGCTTCATTCAGACTCCCCTTCATGAGGATCCTTAACATCGATGGTGAATCCATTGATTTTTGAGGTTTTACAACACAGTTTGGGCTGAAATTCTCTTTCCATGTTGATCGTTTTGATTTCCTTGAAGAAAACCCAACTTGACTCAAGAATTTTAATGGCGTTTTAACATCTAAATCCCCAAACCCACGAAGAAGATTTCAAGATTTGGGGTTTTTCTTTACCAGTGTTTCCTTTTCTTCAAGACCTTTCATTAGTTCCCAAGCATTGATAACCTCCAGCTCTTCTGCAAACATACCTCAAGTGGGACAAATCTTAAATTCATAAACTTTAAGGATATATCTTCAACTTCAATTGTACTTTTTGCCTCTCTTTCCAATATTCTTCCGATATTACTATCAGACTCCAATGAAATCTGTTAATAAAATAAATGCAGGTTACTTCGTTAATATATTAAACATGAGAAAAATATCAAATTAACTACAATTTTTAATTCCTTACTTGTAATTTACAGGGAATATTAAGTCATTATCAAATAAGTTAACTTTTCTTGTCCATTTATTAACATTTAAAAACACGACTCTGCCTTCAATAGCACTAGAAGGATCTTTATCCATATCAGCTAATTTTCTAAAGAAAAAATAGTTAATCGTACTTGAAGTAAGAGAAACAACGTGATGTGAGTAATCATCTTCAATTTCTTGTAAAATATCTTGCTTGATTTCTTCTGCAGAGAGTTTTGATGATACACATCCATTTGTTACAGAAAACGGGAGGGGGAATGGGAAGAAGAAGAAGATGGGTTTTAAAAAAAAGGTGTAAATGTCGATTACATGGAGCAGACGTGACGGTGAGGTGGCACTGATGTGGTGCCAGATGGCGTTGACTAACGGTCAACTGACAAAAAATTAAAAAAAAAGGTTAACGGTGACAAAAAAATTCATTAAAGGGAGTTTTATGACAATCTTAAAGATATAGAACGGCTACTGCACTTTGGCCGAAGGTAAAGAATATCACGCGAATTTTCACCCGTATAAAATATATTATGAAACATATTAAATAGGTATATAGTTATATAATTCATATTTTCTTTTTTTAATAGGTAGAAATGATATTTTAAAAAAATATTTGTATAGATTTTTTTATGGTGTTAATAGGTAGGATTCCTAGTCTATTAGGTAATTAATACTACTTCTAACAACCATTTGAAAAAAACTCCCAGTGACACTAATGTCTCCCTATTTGTCATGAAATAATCCTACTTGGAGACATCATTTAGTTGTATTTATTAAAATAGGTCGATTTTCACATGATTTAGTACACTTTCCTATTTTGTGTCTTGAATTGATTATTTATTATTTTTAGAGCATATTGGGTTTAATTATTTATTTAGTGTGAAGCTTTAGAGATATATGGTAATTAATTAGAATCCAAGTTGGTTCCAAGAGCTAAAAGAAAAAAAGATAAACATGGAAATTGAAGATAAGGAAGTAAAAGCTAAAAATATGGAAAAGGAAAAACTGCCATAAATCTGAATTTTATCACCCACGACCACAAATCAGCTTATATCTCAAAATAGGTGAGGAATCTGGATAAACGGTCAAGAGAAAAGTTAAAGATCTTTCCGAGACGATGAATTTCGACTACTCATATGCGTCAAACGGATAAGTATTGAAGATGTTAGGACCAAAACAAAAACGGGGCTGATTCCATATTTTTGGGCTACGAATTTGAGTTGGGCTTGGAGTCCAACACTTACCTGTTCCTTCAAGAAAACGATTAGATCTTCCTATACACTATAAATACAACCTATTATCATTAGAAAAATCATCATTGGCCAAACCTTAAGGTCAGGAAGAAGCTTACAACAAGAAAATAAGTTTGGAAGGAGTTGTGCATCAATTATGTTTCCTTCTACCTTAAATTCTTTAATTCTTTTCTTTTCTTAGTATGAACTAAATTCTATTTAACTTGAGTTTTAGCATATATGTATGAACCCTAGGTTTGATTGACATCTATCTAATTTGGGAATTCTATTTTTTAAATTGAATTATTGTTTTTATTCTCTGTTTATGTGTTGGATTTATATTCTGTGTTCTTTATGGTGTACAATGTAGAGGATTACCATCATAGTAGTTAAGTAATCATTGACAACGGTATATTTAACTATAGGATTAGCACATAACGTCTAGAATAATGTTTGATCTGACAATTCAGCCTAACTAGATAGTCATTATGGTTTAGTGTATTGCTATTTAATCAATTGTAGGAAAAGATTGTTAGGTTCTTATTGACACAGGTAAACCCTAAAATTATCTACCTAGCACAACTGAAACTTACTATTGAAATACTACATGATTCACCCTTACATGTTTAGAACGGCAAAACTAGTGGGGATTACTTGCTAAATACTCAGGCTAAACTCTCATACTATCTTCTTTTCTTTTATTTATTTTATGTCTTTTAATTTAGTAGTTTAGTTTCCTTTATTGAAAATCAAATAAAAATCTATCTTTCTCTTCTTTACCCTTGCGTATTATTATTCTAACTCTATATCTGCACTTGAATATTTGCATAAGTTCTTCTTAACCTTCGTAGTCCCTGAGGAACGAATTCTACTTATTCATTAAAACTTGCATACGATCTGTATACTTGCAGAACCGTGCTCAGCTTAGGGTGTTTATTTGCACTTATTTTATACATCTTTTTATCACACCTTGGGCGACACCAAGTTTTTGGCGCTGCTGCCGGGGACTACATCGTTAGTCCTTGTGCAATGATCTTGTGCTTATATTTTAGTTAGTTCTATTTTACGCTTTTATTTTTAGTTGTTGTTTTATAGATTTTACAGATGGCGAGCCCAAGGAGACTTGATCTTCCCATCACATATAGAGTGCAACCACGCAGAATCCGCACTCCAGAAATCCAAGCTGCTAATTTTAGACCAGATCTAGGGATGTTAGCGTAGTTTGTAAGTCATGGACGGAGGTCTTACCCAGATCAGTGAAAGTAAATAAAATTAAAAAAAATTCCTTTAATGCTGAGAGAGAGAGAACAAGAGAGTCTGTTGTTAAAATATCCTAACTTCTTTTTAATTCTTTATCAATTTTGACTTACTTTGATAAAATATTTTTTTAGTTTTATACAAAAATTGAAAATACTCGATTTTTAACCAAATTGAATATTGATCCGCCATGCACCAATCATATCATGTAGATTTTGATTTTTCTCCGCAATACATGATTCTATGAACAATGACAAATGTTTTTCCAAGTAATTGAATTAGCTGATGGCTCCTAACTATAAGAGCAACTATCTACCTTTATGAAATAAATAATCTGTCCACTAAAAATTAAAAAATCATCGAAAATTATCATATTTATTTCAGAAAACAACGAAGGTGTGACAAAGTAATTAAAATGTGAGATCAGCCAAGTCAAAGGATCTCTCCATAGCCTTGCACCAAGAATCCACTTTCTTTTTCCTCAGTTCTTTGGCATAATAGGCTTAAAAGTTGTGTCTTTCTTCATGTTTGTCTCATGACACAAAAATATTAGGTTTTGCTAATCCAACAGCAAAGGTCGGATTAACATAAAATTGCAAAAGAAAAAGAAAAAAAATTATCTGTCGTCGTTGTTTTTTGATTGTTAATTTTGTTTTTCTTTGGATTTTATGAAATCTTTACTTTTACAGAGGAATTTATAAATGATTTGTTTAGTTATACTTAAATCCTAAACTCATATAAAATCTAATGACTTGAATAGTCCAACAACTTTTTAATACTTCAAAATTTTAAAGAATTTAAAAAAATCTTGATTGAATACACCGAGATTTTAAATTCTCAATTGAATACACCCCTACATCTTAAGTGCCTTCAATTGAGTGTACATTCACAGTTTCTCTGATAAATAATCTTTCGAGAGTCTCTCAGGTGTATTTCATCTAAGTTCTTGTTCCTTGCTTGATGGGGGTTGTAAAAATTATAACATTGTTCAATCTCAATAGTGGAAATTAAACTCTAGTTATTGTGTCATTTCAAGACTTGTTTCAAAAGCTCATCAAGCTATTCAATTGTGACCTTTCGCTTTGTAAAGCCCCATTTTTCCGCTTAAACAAGAAGTTGATTCAATCAGTACACCACATATACAAGAAAGCAATGTTGTTAGCAAAACTTGTGAATGAATCGGAAGCACTTCCATAAATGACTAGTTGGAGGCCATTTAGTAGTTTGAATATATTTACACGATTTGCTTGGGGTGTTACTCGATGGTATGGCCTTTTTGTAACATGATAAGATTCGGGAGGTCTATAAAACTCGGCAAGATTCTTCATGATGTTGACAAGAAGGTTGAAAAATTTATATCCTCTTTTGTAAAGCAATCCAGGCTTCCGAGAACGGGAATTGAATCGATTAATATGATAGTGTCTGGTGTCGTTCAAATTCTTATAATTAAGATGGCTATGTTAACCCACAAACCGAATTCAAATCAAAATCAAACTTTGGGACTGAATACGAACTGCACGTGGAACCCGAAACCCGTATCGGAACCGTTTTAACCAAACCAAAAACCAAGCAACCGAATAGACAATAAACTGCTTGTACACCGTTCTTTACATTCCTAAAAATTGAACCATCTCGTGAGCAGAACCTAACCATGCTCAGTCAATAACATTCTTGAATGTAACGATAAAAGATTCTTTACTTCCCAAGTTGGTTCCTCTACTTCAGCATTTCAAGTAGAGTAAATACCATTTTTGCCCCATGGGTTTATACGCGATTGACAGGTTGCCCCAAAAGTTTTAAAATGCGACTCGTTGCTCCCTAAGAGTCACTTTTGTGCCCTGTTACCCCCTGGCCCTTATTTCCGTCCATTTTTGCTGTTAAATCCGACGTGGCAATTCCATGTAATATTTTTACTTTTTTTTAACCCTAATCTTAATTAATTATTTAATTAACTTAAAACAAGGGCAAAAAAGAAATTTTTATAAATAGTTTTTATACTATTAAATATAAATAATATAATAACCCCCCACCCCAACGGCACCCCCTACCCCCCTCCCTCCTCTCTTCCCCTTCTTCTTCTTCCCCATTCTTCTTCGTCTTCCCCGATCTCTGGTTCTTTTAAAAAAAAATCAAACCAAACCTCATCTATGGTTAGTCAGAATTAGATTCTGGTATTAAATCTTCCAAATATGAATGAATCGTCACTTGAACAACCATGTAATTTACAACTAATTCAGCTAATATCTTCGTTAATTTCTTTATCAAGTTCAGTAAAAGTTTTTTCTTTGAAATGGCAATTGATAAATACCAAGCTTGAAGAATTTCGATTCAAGCGAAAGCCCTTTAAACTCTAGCGCAATCCAGGCTATAGCGGTCAAGATCAAGAATTGTCAGGAACTTGCGTGGAGATGCGTTGAGTTATCCTTCAGTGGGAAGCTTCTAATGCAAAGTGATTTAGATATTGTTTATATAACACTGGAAAAACATATCAAGAGTCTTTCCAATATATATAATCGTAATTTGCTAACTCATACTAACGCCATTGTTGTCTCGAGGCCCAGTATTTCAGCTTCTCAAGATGATATGTATATGTATTTTGCTCCTTCATCTCGTATGAGACATCTCTAGATTATCAATGGCCAACAAATAAATATGAAGATTAATCCATTTCTATTTCTCTATTTACCATTCTTCTTCTTCTCAAAACTTCTCATCAAACTTCTGAAAACACTTATCTTGATAGTCCATTACTTCCAAATCTCAGGCTTTTAAATGCATACATAGCTCTTCAAGCATGGAAACTAACAATCACAGAAGACCCTAATGGAGTCACTTCAAATTGGAATGGTCCAAATGTTTGTGACTACACAGGAATTCGACCCTTTTCGAGTTAGAACTTGATGTTGTATACCACTTGGAATCGCGAAAATGGCAAAAACACTGAATCAGATTATTCTCATGAACATTGGTTTAAGAACATTGGTTTAAGAACATTGGTTTAAGATCATGGTTTAAGATCAATAAACTTATGGGAAATTTGCCTAAATCTATGGGAGGAGGTGAATCAATGAACTAATCAACATATCGTTTTTCCTTATGTTTAATGGGTTCATGAAATTATAACTTCAATGGATCTTACCATCAAACAGATTTATCAGTGGAATTTTCGAATAGACTAAAGTTTGGGAATATAGACTCTGCAGATTTTTTAGGACCCATTAGCTCTAAAAAATAATGATAGAATTTGGTTGAGAATGAGAGAAGCCCCAATTAAAGATTCAAAGTTTTTTTTTAAGAGAACCAGGTCGGGAAGAGAAGATGAACGGGAAAGAAGAAGATGGGGAAGAGAGGGGGGAGGGGGTGTCTCGGTGGGGGGATTGGGGGGTGGGGGGTTGGGTTTTTTTATTATTATTTTTATTAATAATATTAAAAGTATTATCAAATTTCTTTTTTGCCCTTGTTTTAAGTTAATTAAATAATTAATTAAGATTAGGATTAAAAGAAAAAGAAAAAATATGACATGGAATTGCCACGTCGGATTTAACGGCAAAAATGGACGGAAATAGGGGCCAGGGGGGTAACGGGGCACAAAAGTGACTCTTAGGGGGCAACGAGTCGCATTTTAAAATTTTTGGGACAACCTGTCAATCGGGTATAAACACAGAGGGCAAAAATGGTATTTACTCTTTCAAGTAATGAGAGTAATGTTTCCTAAAGTAATATGCATCAACAGTTCTTTTGATTTTCGTTTTGGAATTAGGGGAATTGTAGGTAGTCATTTTGTTAAAAACTACAAATTAATTGTAGAAAAATTATTCCGTGGAAGTGATAGTACATACAAATTATTCATCGATAGCTTGCTTAGATATTGAAAGGGGAGAAGAAACAATATAGAAGGAAAAAAAATTGCAAAGCTACCATCGAGACATCATAGAGACGAATCACTCACAAAATTGTCCTAGAGACCACATTATGAACTTTTATGTTTGTTTTGTGTTACAATAGGTGATACAATAGGACACAAGACTTGCAAAAACAAGAATATCAAAGTAGTTAAAAAACAAATTTTCCAAGATTACTGATCCTAGTCGTTAGGTAATTAATACTAATTCTAACAACCATTTGAAAGAAACTCCCGGTGACACTTCAACCCCTCAAAGTTAGAGGTGAATTTGTTATATAGAGAGCGAGTCATACTAATACCGTCTGAGTTTTCTCCTCAACTAACCTCTCTCTAGCCTTTTTTGCCTGCAACAAAACATATTTACAATAGTTGAGATTAACATACATTTTAAATTCTTAAATATAATATTACACGCATGTAAAAAGGAAGCAATACAGTTTTATATTATTGATGAAAAGTAAAACCTGTTTTTCCCAATTTGTGCAGCACGTGATGATTGATAAAAGGATTGTTTGTAATGTAGCACCGGATATGATCCCGATCCAGAGACCTCTCCCTCTCAATTTCAGGAAAAAGCCCAATGTAGCAGCTATAGGAATTCCCCAAAGATAATATGCTGCAAGATTAACATAAGCTCCAATGTGTTGCCACCCACATCCCCTTGCAACACCTATAGCACAATAAATAAGTTTCATTATCTTCATAAACATTAATAATGTTAAAACAAATAGATGTATATAATACCAGATAGAGTCCCTTGTAGACTATCCATTACAACAGTTAAACAAAGCAGAGGAGTCATAGCAGTGACATAATTAACAACTTCAATTTCATTGCTATATACATATCCAAAAACATGCCGACTAGAAAAGAGAGCAATGTTTACTATTATCGTCTCTGTAACTGCAAGAAGCATCCCTGCTATCACTGATATGCGAGCCTCTTGCGAGTTTCCAGCTCCTAACTCGTTTGAAACTCTAGTGCTATATGACAAAAAAAAATTGATATATCAAATTTAATAAGCACAAATACCAAATGATGATTCTTCTTTAAGCACTATGTGCACCTTACAGCTGCAGAAATTCCATATGGTATCGCATAAAGTGTAGAGGCAGTGTTCATGCTATTAATACGAAACACAAAGAAATTAGTAAATAATAATACTATTTGCTGTATTTATCAATATTTTCTTTGATGCCTCAAAACATACCATACAGTAAGAACTGAAGTTTCCAGTTGTGGATTTGGTAGAAGTCCAGATAGCAAGATAATGAGCTCAAATGACCACCACTCAAGACTGCAATATTGAAAATTTGAAATATTGTGACTATTTATTGTTATATATGAGAAAGAGAAGAGATATTGAAATTGAAAGTACCATATCATGACAGAAGAAGGAATAGCAAAGCGGAAAAACTCATTAATTTCGTGGAAAATCTCCATTGAAATTGGAACTCGGGTTTTATCGCAGCTCGAGGAGTATTTCATATACAAGCCAAGAATGATAACATTTAACCACGTTGATAAACCTATAGCTATTGCAGCTCCGATATTATTCAACCCAAATTTGAACACAAGAGCCCAACAAACAGGTATGTGGAAACAAATAGTGCAAAACGAGCTAATGAGCATAGGAAAAAACATTGTTTGCATCTGAAAGTATCGAACAAGTGGTTGAAGAGTTGCGTAAGCAAAAAGAGTAGGGATAAGGTACGTTATGAACTTCCCAGCTTCACATGAAATTAGAGGATCTTGACCAATAAAAATTAGTATTCTTCCCATGAACATCCACAAGATTGACAAAGGCATTCAAACTATTATGAGTGATAAAATAGCAGTGTATGTTTGTGTTCCGAGTCTTTGATATTGCTGAGCACCATAAGCCTGTCCACACAGAGTTTCCAATGCAGAAGCCATCCCTAACTGTTTCAACGTTCAGAATGTAGAATTAGATATTATATATATCATCTCTACATATACAAAACCTCACGTGTATTTTATTTAAACACTTGTCTCAAGCTGCGGGTACAAAATGCAGAAAACAGAAAGAATCTAAGAAAATAGTGAAAGATTTATTCGGACAAGTATAGAGTACACTGTATATGTACTATGTATGACACCAAATTTAGCAGATAAATATTACTTACAAAGAAAAATTAGTTGATGGATATTTGGTATTCCGTTTAATGTTTTTCCTCCGTGTTTCACTTAAATTAAAAAATGAAGGTGTAACAACCGAACAGGTCTGCTCTCTCAGTCTCCAAATCAAGAGAAGTGAATATTCTTTATCCATCCTATGGTTTATTTTAACTTTTAAATATTTCTTTTTTGTCAAATAACCAATCTATAGAAGAAACATACTTCACCGTTTACTTTTTCATATCAATTTTTATGTCATCAGTATCTTTGCAAATGGTTTTTCATGTTCTATATTTTCTATAATAATTTTTTATTGAACGGCACAAAGCAGAATATTCATATAGAGAGCATTGAATTTCTGAATTTTCCTATTGAAATTTTATTTCATATTGAACTTGTAGTTTCTGAAAGTTGCTTTTGTAGCCACTCATAGTATGATATCTTTAATTACCCTTTTATTTATCTTATAAAGAAGTTGAAGCCATCAAAACAACATACAAAGAGAGATAGAACAGCTAAAGAAATATTAAATCGCCCATATACTTTGGTTCCAAAATCACAAAGTGTGAATTTGTCTAAATAATGTCTTCGCCCCATTTCTTTGGTGCCTTTAGCCCAAAAGAAAAAATTTATATATAGCACAATGTAATCACATAACATGATTTTTTTTATGTCATTAAACACAAGAGTCTCCTAATTATTACCAAGGAACTGAAAAACTCTGATAGCACATTGTAATGATATAACAAGTTTTTCCAACACATCATAGAAATTAACAAGCCACATCATACTGTAATGATATAACAAGTTTTTCCATGTAATATTGTAATGATATTACACCTCTGATACCACATCATAGAAATTAATTTTTTTATATTACAAGTTTGGAACGAGCATAACAAGCCAAGAAGTAGCTATAAAAGAAGGTAGGAGGAAATACAACACTCAAGCGATATGCATTAATATTTTAGTTATTTAGACTTATAATTCTTTAAACAGTGATCGATCAACGTTTTTAGTAGAAGTTTGATTACATTTCATCTCAATTGCTATTAATTTCTTCATGTAACACTCATAAATCTCAATATCATATCTAATTCATTACATACAATCTACAATCATCAAAGTAAAGAGAACTTACAAGAAAGCTGAAACCAGTGACACCGGCAATAGAAACAGCAATGGCGGTGCTAGAGAGTGCAAGCTCACCTAAGTGACCAACCATCATTATCGATATAACTTGTACTAAAAACTGTGATAAAGTTACAGCCATCATAGGTCCTGCTAAATAACCGAGCTTCTTTATCTCTGTAATTACAACACACCATCTTAATTTCTTTTCTTCTTTCAATAACAAACCTTCCTCTATAATTGCACTTTCCATTGTTAAGGAAAGGTGAACGATTTATGCTGCGTAAACTTGAAAAAATGTTTAGTTTGGATAAAAAATAATTGTAGAAAAACTTAGTAAGAACTGAAAAATAAAGCGAAAGGTGTTTCACCCGAATGATTCAGAAGAGGTTGTTTGATACCCGTTAAGCTTATCGGAAGCTGGAAAGGTTTTTTACTCACATTGGGACATGTAAAAGACACAATGTAATTTATATAGTTTTTATGATTAATCGTATGAAAAAATACACTCTTATCTATTATATTATCAGATAATATAATTTAATTAGAAATAAATTAATAGTTTTTTCAGATTTTTAATATAATTTAATTTATTTTCAATCAAATTATATTAAATAAAATAAAGCTGATAATATATAAAAAAAGATAATATACTCGATTAAAAGCATCATGTTAATTATTGATGTAAATGATTACAGTCAAAAATTAAATTGATAATAATCGAATAGATTATATAATATAATGATTTAGGTTATGAATTTGAAAAATATAAGCGATAATTAAAATTATTAGATTATAATTTTAAATAAATATAAAATCGAATAAACAAAAATCATTTATTATATCATCTATATCTTGAGAATTTATAATAATAATCTACCTAAAAAAAATTTTCAAATCATAAAATCAAAATTTAAATTTTAGACTTAACCAAACTAAATAACGTTTATCCAATTTAATTAAAGATTAATATAATTTTGTATATATTTTTGAAATTTTTCTTAAATGTGTGGTCTTATTTTATGAATTTTTAATATTTTTATGGATGAATTACCTATGGAGTGTTGAAAACTATCTTTGTATTTAAAAGAGAATGTATGGATATATTTTTCTCCAAAAAATCCTTCAAAATCTTATAGGTCAAAATTATATGTTAAGGTATAGAGTAAAGATATATATCACCCTTTTTTGTTTCACCCATGTATCACCTCCTATGTAGAGGTTTTAAACACCAATAAAAATGTTTCTCTCTCATAAATGATTATTTTCTCTTTCCTTTATTTAATGCCACATTAGATGATACATAGGAGGTGATAAATGGGTGAAGAAAAAAAGAATGATATATAGCAATGCTCTAAGGTATATAGGAGTCAAAAACCATATTTTTATTACACATTACATGTCTTCTCCCCTCCATTTCTTCTCTCATCCCTTCTTTCTGTTGATTCAAGCACAAACAATGACTTTTTAAAGAAACAACAACCATTGACAAAAAAAATTGAAACTTTCTGTGTTCAAACTTTCGTAGCTTTGATCTAATGAAGTTTTGCAGCCATGAAAACCCGTAATCATAAAGTTCTGCAACCATGAAGGTTTCGAGCAGCAGCCATGAAGATCTGTATCTTCGAGTTTATGAATTTTCACAGCTCTGTTCGTGAAGTTTCGAGTAGCTTCAGGGTTATAAAGTTTCGTTCACTCAATGATTTTCTTAAAGAACACTCAATGATTATATGTAATACTTAGTGATTTTTCATTATTACTCGGTGATTTTGCATTACTACTTAGTAATTTTGTGTTAATACCTTAATTCTAACCTTAACCTTAACCTTAAACTTAACCTTAAACTTAACCTTAACCTTAACCTTTCATAGATTTTCAAACATATGCCCATTTAAAAGTGTTTTTTTGTTAGATTTACTTATATTTCTAAAACTTTAAAACTGTTTTCGACCTTAGACTAGTATTTTAAGGAAAAATACCAATTATATGGTTCTTAAAAGAAATACTCAAAATAATTTTAGATTTTAAAATTATTTTTAATAATTTTATTAAATATTCCAATTTAATTATTTTACTTAGAAATAAACCCTTTCCAAATGTACTATACTTTGAAATAAACCCAGTTGAATTAGGATACGTATGGTGTGCCCTACTTTTATATCATCCGATATTGGATGGAAGAATTTTCCTTATATATATTTACATCAAAACATGAATGAATTCTTATATCCCATTTCGCGTCTCTCCTTTTCTCTTCTAGAGTCTGCGATCTAATTGATTAAGGCACACATACTACTTAATTGAGCAACTCAAGGACAAGGACAAGGACAAATAGGAGGCTAGATAAAGAGGTCAGCATCTTTTCTCTCTTTCTTATGATAATTTAAATCAAGAGTCTATTGAAATCCTATTATTGATTTGTTCGACTCCCTATCAACCTAAAGGCTAAATAGTTTAGTAATTCACTTATTTGTACAACATAATTTATTAATTAGAAATTGATTAATTAAGTGGAAAATTAATATTGAAGAGGTCGCGAGATATATACATCTAATTTTATTTTTTATTTTTATTTTGGGCTAGAGAATTTATATACCGAATCTAAATCGTATGTCTTTAACTGTGCTACAAGTGAACGAATATACTTTATATTGCTTTACGATCGAATATTTTAGTTTCTAGGTTAACCAGGCCTTTTTTTTTCTAGCTTGTTATTTCTATCTCAAGTTCCAATATCCGTTTGACTCTTCAGGTATAACCATTCACGATGTATGATATGTGGTTTGAAGTAATCCTGAGGTTACCACCTAAATCTGTATCTAGATTTACAGTCGTGTCTCAGACATGGTTTCAGTTGATAAATACTCGTCTTTTCCGACAAAATTATGCAAAACGATGGCTTGATCTTGTGTGATATTGGGAATTCTCCCTCTCCACTTGTTATTCCCATAATCATAGCCACATCTTCACTTCTCAGTTTAACAATTCGTTCTCCTAAAGCAAATCCTTCATTCTCTTTCGAGTAGCACTTGATTATCTCTTGACTAATCAAGTATCCTTTCCTTATTTTTATATTATTTTTCCGACTCTTAAGTTGAAACACACCTTTTACTAATTTGTAGAATGGTGATTTCTTATACCATTCTAACTGCTCTTCGTTAAACTTCCTGTTACTTACTATATTTACTATTTTACTCATTCCTGATATATAAGTTTCCTTAGATTTCCTCGAACTTCCTTGTGCTTCCTCTATATCTTCATCAATCAATCTTCTTCTTGGAGGCATTTTTTACCTGTATTTACACAAACTCCAACCACAAGAAACGGTTTAGTAGTCTGAATTGACATTCACATAATAAACATGAAATTCGCTGAATTAAACATGAAATTCACTAAATTAAACATGAAATTCACTTAATTAAACTGCGAATTTCATGTTTAATTCAGTGGATTATGCAGAGCATACAATTAACTGTTTTGAGTCTATATATTATCATTATTTACACTTTAAGGTCCCTAAATTCCATTGTTTCTCTATAATATGTCCTGTATTTACCAAAAATTCGCTGTAAAAACCCTTGTTTATCTTTACTCTTCATTAATAGTTCAAATGTTTTAAAATAATTGCATTATAGGTCCCTGTTTTACATGTCAAACATGCTTAATCACTACAATCCATTTTTTTTATATTAATCACATTATTCTATCACATTCATCCTAAAATCCTATTATAAACCCTATAAACTAATAAAATCGCTATTTATAAACACCGTTAACCTTAATCAAGCATTAATCAGGCAAAAATCGTTCGAAATCAACATACACTGCATATTTGTTTTATTTTTGTTCATGAATCACACAAGAATAGAGTCGGAATCATAAATCACTCTCAAAAATTTCAGTATAACATAAATTTTTTGGTTTAGTACTTACGTATTTGTTTTTTTATTCTTTTTTTGTACGGTGTTTGTCTTTGTTGTTGATCACCTTACTCACGTGTTGTTTTCCGCCGTTTCAGTCGTGTTGATTCACTCGCCGTATCAGTCGCCTTCTTCGTCGGTTTTTCGTCTCTCGCTCGGTGTGTGTGGTTTATGTGTGTGTACTGTGTGTTATGTGATACAGACTCTTCGTCTTTTTTTTATATTACTTTTTATTTTCTTTCAAACTAAAAACACGTGGGTGGGGGTGGGGAAGGTTATTCTTTTTTTTTTCTTTTTTTTAATTACTAATTATAGGGGTAGTTTGGGGTGGGGCTGTTTTCTATAAAGTATCTTATTCTAGGTACCTTTTTTAAATAAGTTCTCTATTAGGCATTAATCTATAATTGACTCTTATAATAATATAGATAAAAAAATATTTTTCATGTCTCAAAACTAAGATTTAAATATTAAATTTAACAAAAAAATAACAATATGTTACTTAATTAAGGATAAACATAATATTTTAAGATGTTTCTTGTATTTGTGATCATGATTTAAGAATTTTTATCATAATTATAGAGTTATAGTTTAGTTATAGTTATAACCTAAAATATCGTTTAAAAAACCGAATCCAAATTATTCGTTATTGTTTTGAAAACTAAATTTGATAATTAAATCCGTTATGATTTGGTTTTTGATTAATTAAATAGTTATAAACATAATTTTATATTTTTTTTTTCAATAATCCAATCCCATCCCCTAATCGTAATTCACCCGTTTATTGAAAAACAAATTAAATATGCTGGACTTTTGCTCCAACTAGAGACCGACCTCCAAACATACAAGGATTCTAAGATACTTTGAAGAAAATTGTAACCTAGTTAAAATAGGATACGTATGGTGTGTATCTCATGTCTCTCGACCTCTACTCTTATATATATTGCATCAAAACATGAGTGATGTCTTATATCCCACTTCGTGTCTCTTTTTTTTTTTTTTTTTTCTAGAGTTTGTGATCTAATCGGTTAAGTCACACATACTACTTAATTGAGCAACCTCAAAGGACAAAGAGGAGGCTAGAGACAGAGGTTAGCATCTTTTCTCTCTTTCTTATGATGATTTAAATCTGGAGTCTGTTAAAATCCAACTATATTGATTTGCTCGACTCCCTATCAACTTAAAGGCTAAACTGCTTAGTTATTCACTTATTTGTACAACATAATTTATTAATTAGAGATTGATTTTATTTAAGTTTGGAAAATTAATATCGAAGAGGTCGAGAGATATATAGACCTAATTTTAATTTTAATTTTGGGCTAGAGAATTTATATACCTAACTGAAATCGTCTGCCTTTAAGGGTGCTACGAATGAACAAATATACTTTGTATTGCTTTACAATCAAATATTTTAGTTTCTAAGTTTACTAGTTATAACTAGGTCTTTTTCTAGCTTATTATTTCTATCTAAAGTTCCAGTATCCGTTTGTGACTCTTCATCAGGTATTACCATTCATGATGTATGATATGTGGTTTGAAGTACTCCTGAGGTTACCACCTAAATCTCTTTCCAGATTTAGAGTCGTGTCGCGGACATGGTTTGAGTTGATAAATACTAGTCTTTTCCGACAACATTATGCAAAACGATGGCGAGGCAAATTAAACCTCCTTGGTTTTTTCTTTGCCGATATGTTATGCTTTGAACGTGAATCACGTGAACATATAAAACCACTTTCAAGTTATTGGTCTCCTAGTACTAGTACTAAAGAAGTGAAAGATTTCCTTAATGGTTGGGAAAAGGGATACTTCATCTCCACTTGCAATGGTCTTGTTCTATCTGGTGTTTTTCCCAAGTATTACGTGTGTAATCCTGTGAGCAAGCAATCCTATCAAATTCCTCAATGCAAGTACCACTCTCCATTTGATTCTGTGGCATTTTGGTGCGAGGATAGTGATGATAAGCGTAGCATCAACTACAAGATTATACGTGCTGGACTTAAGCATGCAGTATGCCATAAAGTGTATAGTGTTCCCATCGAGACTTTCTGTTCAAAAACCCTAAAGTGGACCCGATCAACGCTTAAATGTTCGTCGCCTTTTCAGTTATGTTGGCGTGATGTTGCTGTTATGGTCACAAGGAGTGGTGTCATTTATTGGAAGGCAACAAATAGTAGATTGGGAATACATGATTTAAATCAAGAAGAAGAAGAAGAAGAAGAAGAAGAAGAAGAAGAGGGTACAACACAATTGACATTGATTCAAGGTCCAGAGTACTCCAAAGAGACCCTCCATGAATCATACGGGGAGTCCTATGATGGGCGCCTTCAATATGGTAGGAGTGACTCATTTGGTATCGAGATCATGGTTCTTGACAAGCTACATGAACATGATAAAGACGGTGGTAGTTACACATGGAACTTGATATATAAGTTGTCTTTCAACATGCTTCCAGACAATCTTACTAGATATAAGTCGAAAAAATTCTACTTTTTATCATTTATTCCACAAAATTCAGAATCCATATATATCAGACATGGATGGGACAAGTTTTTTATATATCACTTGGCCACTGGAAAACTACAACGTGTTCACTTCGAGCGTGGCCATACTCCCAAGCGTCATTTTCCAGGATTGCACAACCCCGTTGTACCTTACTACCGACCACTTTGGACTGATTTGTCTTTTTGACAAGAGGACCATCTAAATTTTGTCTTTTGTCAATTGTCTCGGTATTAATTTATGAGTTATTAGATACTTTCAATTCCATGTATTATTTTTTTTCATGTTTTTTAATAAAATCTCTAAATTATGATTAATTATAGAGTAATGATGGGTATCATCAACCAACATCAATCTTTTGTAGGTGTGTTACTTTTGCAAATTACACTATTTTAGCTAGTTATTTGTTTGCTTTTTCTGCTCCATTTGGTTTGTTCTATTGCTTGTAATGTTTTAATTGTTGAAGCTAATAAAAGAAAAGTGGTTTGATAAGTAAACACACAAAAATGAAGAGGTTACAAACAAAATCTCGGAGTTGGACAACACAAGAAGAAAGATTTTGTTGGCTCAAACAAAGAGGATGAAGATTCCAAAGATTAAAACGATAAGGGTTTTCTATCTGGCCAAGATTCAATCTTTTGAAAATATTTGACAGGTACGACACCATCAAAGCCTTCCGTCAAGATCACCTTATTCTCAGAAATGTAAAGCTTCATTCCTTCTGAAATTACAATAACAAAAGAAAAGAAAAAAGTATTAATAAACAATATCAAGTGCATTATATAATTTATATCTAAACATATAAAGATATACCTTCCAAAGCTTTTCTCACATCCAAAAAGATAACTACATTCACATCACGTCTCATACCACTAATTACTTGACCATCTGTTGGGAGACCATATGAGAAGTGAACGTGTAGTCTATTCATGCGATTCAAACCACCCTTTAATATAGATTCCAAATTTTTCTTGTACGTCCCGTGAACACATGCTAAACCAAGATAAACATTTACAGTCATATTTCAATAAATTTAATGATTGCATATTAGAAAACCATATTTACCTTCAATTTCTTCAGCAGAAAGGATAGGTTTTAACAAGCTTTCAGTCTCGATTGTCTGGCACAGCCAATTCGTAAAGGTAAATATACTCAAGGTGCTTCAATTGAATAAATTACCAGGACCAAAGATTATTTTTTTTTATAAGGAATACCTTCATTGTGTGACCTTGGTTTGCACGTATCAAAAGCTCTCCACCTTCTTCTAACAGAGCAAATCGTTGTTTATTGTCCCTCCTTACTGCCTTAAACACGTAAGGAAAAACCACTTTTAATATTTACTAATCAATATAAACACGAATTTTGAAAGTGAGAGAAAAATTTGCACAACTAACCTCACGAATATCCTCAATTGTATGAGATTTTAATGGAATATCAGCGAATGTTTTGAGATTTAGCTTTAACAGATCTTGGACCTTTACATATCCATCCGCTCTGATATTTAAGTGTAGCTCAGATGCCATATGCCGTAAAACACGTGTTCTGAAATTATACCAAACATATGAAACCACAATATTACTTCACCTTATGAAAATATAGGTAACAGATTTTTACGAAATCAGCAAAAAAATTGTAGAATTTTAGTGTGCCCTGCTGGTTTCCCTAATGTATAACCATCTCCGTAACTGGATTCTAGGAACAAGAAAATGTTAGCTTTGAATTTGTAATTTCAAGTAAACTGGCAATAAGAAAACTCACATTAACTAGGACTAATCTATAGTAGGTTTATTTTTAGTTTCTTAAGAATCAAGCTCTAGAAAACCTAAGAGCTGAGCCTTGTCAATTAAATAATCGGGTAACATATTGAATAGTTAGTTCTTAAATCTGTAAATCACAAAACTAATAACAGCTCATATTAGAATATTTATCCTTTATCATTTTTTATCTTAATTCTTCTCAATGAAAACAAAAGTGTAAGGGAAGACACTAAATAAAGTTTAGAAAACACGATACAATTGAAGAAAAGTAAAATTATATATATATATAGAGAGAGAGAGAAAAAATTGCATACAGTAATCTGCCAAGAGCGTCAATTTTATCATTGCCGGAACCTCCAGCTCCACGACCACGGTGACCAGATGTTTGGCGATTATCTTTCATCTCTGATCCCCTGAAACCAAAAGGAATATAATGAATATTCATTAACAAAAAAAAAAAACAGTATAAGGGGAATTGATAAAGTTACCTGTGGTTGGAATGAGAGGAGGCAGAGAAGGAAGATGCGGATGAAGATGAAGACGAAGCGTTACGTTTTTCCATTATTTGAGATGGAGGAAGATGAGGAAAGACGAAAATGGAGGAAAATAGTTTTTGGACAGGTGGCAGTGTTGCAAGGCTGTAGCGCAAATTCTTTATGCTGCTCCTGCTGCTGCTACCAGTTAATGAAACCAACATTTGAGAGAGAGGTGAAGTTGATTTGATGCTGTCATTTAATTTGTTTTTATTCCAATTACTAATAATCATACCATATTTTGAGTTTAAAAAATTCTGGCTCAGCCCCTGCCTATAACTAGTTTTAACTTCTTTTAGCCATGCCCGTACAAGGTACACAATCTATTTATATGTACGTTATGAAATTCAAGACAACAATGGAGAAAGAGATATGGTCAGAGAATCAAATGATCTATGAAATATTCCGAAAATTCACTACAACATATATTTGATGAGGTGATACAAAGAACATCATAAAATCTGACAAGCTATGTCCAGTTCTCCATTTGTGTAAGGCTTCTGAAATTATAATGCCATGTACAAGAAAGGGCGCATTTATATTTGAGCAAGGGCTTCAATTTCTATTCTTTTAGGTTACTAGAAAAGATTCAAATTTATCACTATACCTTTAAATTATACGGAACACCACATAAGCTAAATCCATGGTTTCTAGTACATCGTATGATCAAATCAAAATAATAAAAATAAGAAATACCCATCATTAAGTTGAACCTCAATTTACGAAACCTTTCATCAAAATTCTTTAAAATCCACTAAATAAATTGAAGCTGTAATATTGTACCTCTTTTACTTGGTATCAGCGGTGCAAAAGGGTTTAGGTCGAAGGTTTTGGTGATGCCAGTGGTGTTGGTGGTCACCGTAGGAAAAAAGGAGTGAGGATTAGAGCTTTGTGCTTCTCTTGACCGGTTGAAGTTGTAACTTATTTATTTTTGTTGGACGAAAGAGTTGCGACTTCGTTACTGGGTTGGGTTTTTGTACTTTCAAACCTGGGTTGGGTTGACATATTGTTTTTTATTTGTCTTTTTGGACAATGGTTGACATATTGTCCGATGGGCTTCAAGATTTTTTTACGATTCAAGTTCAAAATTCTTGTTATTTTTTTTTTTTTTCAAAAGCATTAAACTAAATACTCAATAGATGTTCATTATATGAATAAATCAACCAGTTCCACTAGAAATTGGAAAAACATTTAAACGTTGAGCTAATAGGTAAGGTGTGTCACAATCCAAGTCACAATCCAATGAGACAACATACATGGTAGTTTGTGCTTAGTGACCCAATCATTTATACTATTTTGCCAATAAGATTCTCTACTCAGTTATGCTCTCCTTTCTCTCTAGAAGTTTCTCTCTCTAGGTTTTGAGCTGCAACAATGGAGCACTCGCACTCCATCCAAGACTATCAGCCTCCTCCTCCTCACTAAGCATTAATCCCTTCACAAGTTATCCCTAGTTCCCATAGTAATCATTACTATCACCTTGGGTAGCTCATTTCGTGTTTTACTTTCTTTAATATCCCTTTGCTTTTTGCCGTATTTAGCTTTTCAAGTTTGGCATTTTATCTTCTCCCCAATAGCTATTATTACGTACATAGGGAACACGCTTCTCTTCTATTCATCCTTTATATACTTTAGCTTAGCTTTTCGTCTTCTCCACTCCCATCTTCTCACCTTCTCCTTCTGCAAAATTCTCTCTGCAACAATGGCTAATTTCACAGTAAAAACCATGAAACTCACTCCAGCTTACCAAGACCATGAGGTATACAACACCGCAACACTCTCTTAGCCCGAATACTTACTCCTCAAGAGATTAATCCCTACACGGTGGAAATGGCTGCTAACAAATCTTGGGGGTTCCGTGCTCCTATGCATGTGCTTCCTGCAGATTTCAACACCTTCTTTCTGGCATTTGAGTCCAAAGAAGATATGCTTAACACATGGCATTTCAGACCTTGGTCCGTGAATGGTCATATGCTAATCTTACATGCATGGCATCCTGAGATGTCCATAGGTGAAGTTGATTTCTCAATGGCCACTATGTGGATTCAACTTCTTGATCTCCCTTCAGTGTTTGTCACTCCAGATAATGCTGTAAGCATTAGTAAGAATCTGGATTGTACCCTCCTTGCATACGATATTGAAGATTCTAACAAAGCTAAGAAACAACTCAGAATCTGTGTGTTATGGAAAGTCAAAAACCCCCTTTTAACCATCTTCACTGTCGAAAGACCAGCCCTCCCGGAAGCCATTGTTCGTATGCGTTATGAGAAACTAAGCAAGTTTTGCCACTTTTGTGGTATGCTAGACCATGCCACTAATGATTGCGGCTTATTCAAGGAAGAAACGAAACGTACCCGAGGTTTGGTAAGACTCCGATCCGGAGATTGGTTATCGGTAGATCCAGTTAAAGGAAGAGGTTCTAAGATTCAGATTGTTGATGATCTTGATGATCCATCTAAATTGTTCACTAACAGTGGTGAGTCAAAACAGAGTCAATCGAACGAGATCACGAGTCATCCTCATACTAGGGACAGTCCTCGAAGTGGAAAAGACAAAATCCCTGCTATGTGCTTTGGTACGGTTACAGATAAGGCCAAATTGCTCCCCTAGAAAGGACATACTAACGTCCAAGAAAGAGGTATCGTAATGGTACCAAACCCTCTCTCCTCTGGCAATGTCGGTGATAATCCTTTGGCAAAAAGTGAAGATAAGATTGGGCCAGCTAGATCCAATCCTCCCCGTGCTATTAAACCTTTTGGGCCCAAGTCCACAAAAAACTTTACTGGACCCAAAGGTAATTATAAGGCCTCAAGTTCTAAAAGGAAAATTTTTAATAATGATGAAGACTGGACCCCATGGCCCAACAAGGTTCAATACAACAGCAACAAAGGCCCAAATTCTAGCTTTGGTAAACGGTGGTCCATTAGAACATGGTCTCAAGACAACCCCACTAAAGGGAAGACTAGTAATCAGTGGGTAAATCCTAATCTGTCTAAATCAACACACAGCGAAGAGGAGAAAGCTCGTAGTCCAACGGTGTTCCATACCCCTAACCCTACTCCTAATCCTAAGTTCGATCAGAAATCCCCATCTATTTCCCCAACTCTTCCAACTATCATCCCACCTCCCATCGATGCAAACTCAATTAGTTCTCCCATGGAAGAATCTCCAAACAAAGAGGTCAAAAAGCCGGATTCGAATGAAGAGGTGGTTACCCCTGCTCAAGCCCCAAAAGTCTCGGCATATCAGAATGAAGTGGAACCTAAGTTAGTTGACATAGCTATTGGTATGGCAGCTTCTTCAAGCTCTAAGATGAGTCAGAGTGCTAAGAAAAGGAAGCTTACCCACGAAGAAATGGTTGGTTTTAATGAGGTGAAGGACAATTTGGTTGAAGTCCCTCTTTTAGATATAGCTGTTAATGTTCCTCCCTTGCAAATGATAGCTCCTGTAGATGTGGGTGGTTTCAAACCGCAAACCCCACAAGACGAATGATAGGCGTTTTTTGGAACTGTCAGGGGACGGGGTCCCCCCTGACGGTCCAAAACCTTAGGGATATACTCTCTAAGGAAAAACCCCAGGTTCTTGGCCTTTCGGAGACCAAGACTAAAAGAAAGAAGCTTCTTTTGCTGGCAAAAAAATTAAAAATGGAGTGTTGATCCAATTGGAATTTCTGGAGGATTAGCCCTGTTCAGCGTCGACAATGTGGAATGTGAGGTAATTTCTTCTAGTTTTAATCATATATCCCTTTCTCTTATTACTCCCGATAATGTTAATTGGTATTTGCATTTCATTTATACTTTACCTGAGAAAACTAGTAAAGAACAGTTGTGGGACCTTATTAATAGTTATAATTCTAATTTCCCTGATATCCCTCACATCTTTATTGGTGATTTTAACGAAATCAGATACGGCCATGAAAAAATTGGGGGTAATCCTAAAATCTTAACTGATATGAGGGTTTTTAATAACAATATCTCCCTTAATAAACTTTCTGAATTACCAGTTAAGGGTTGCACATTTACTTGGAGGAATAATAGGGATAGTAGTGACCTTATTTTACAAAAATTGGATAGAGGTCTGTGTTCTCCCTCATGGACTACACTTTTCCCCGACGCCTGGATCCATAATGCCCCCCTATAGGATCAGATCATGCTCCTTTGATTCTTCATCTATCTGACCCTCCCTTGGCTAATATTAACAAAGCTTTCAAATTGGATCCTAGTTGGTTGAAAATCCCTTCGTGTAAATTGGCTATTAATAACTGTCTGAGTGGTTCCCAAACTTTTAGTGGTCCTCCTCATGTTAAATTTATTAAGAGATTAAAAAGGTGCAAGAAAACTGGTTTGAGATGGAAAAAGTCTAATTTAAGGAATAATGCTAATATGATTAATCTCCTCACCAATAGACTGACAAAGCTTATGTCCTTATCCCCCCTTGGCCTTAATGATTCTACTAAGGCTCAATACGCCTCGATTTCATCTGAAATTGAGAAATATTGGTCGTTGGAGGAGTCATATTGGGCTACGAGATCAAGAATTATTTGGCTCAAATTAGGAGATAGGAATACTAAGTTTTTTCATCTGTCCACCAGAATCAGGAGAGCTACTAACAGAATAGGTAGCCTTTTGAATCAGGATAATACCTGGACTTCTGGTTTTCCTGAGTTGAAATCTCATGTTACTAGTTTCTTTAGTGACTTATATCTGGATAATGGGGAAAGGGCAATTGATCCTATTTTAAATAATATTTCTCCATTAATTACTGATGAGGAAAATTCTATGCTTATGCATCCTATTACCCTTAAAGAACTTAAATTTGCTACTTGGCAACTTAACCCTTCAAAATCCCCTGGTCCTGATGGTTCACCTGGTGCCTTTTTCCATAAGTTTTGGAATCTGATTAAGGTAGATATTTTGAATATTTGCAATGGGGTCCTATCTGGATCTATCCCTTTAGAAAGTATAAATGACACAAATATTATTTTAATCCCCAAGTGTAAAAATCCTCAAAAGATAGAACAATTTAGGCCCATCTCTTGCACAAATTTTCTTTATAAGATTCTTTCCAAAGTCATGGTGCTTAGGTTGTCCTCAATTATCCCACGTGTTATTTCTCCTTGCCAATCTGCCTTTATCAAAGGTAGATCAATCCAAGATAATATTATCATTGTTCATGAAGTGATACACAAATTCAAACACCTTCGATCCAATTCCCGAGATAGCTACTCTATCATCAAGGCAGATATTCACAAAGCATATGACAGAGTCAGTTGGTCTTGTCTCCTTAAAATCCTATCCAAAATGGGGTTTGCTGATTCCTGTGTGTCTTTTATTAAATCGTGCATTACCTCTGTTAAGTTCAATGTTATAATCAATGGTCAAGCTTCAGGGTCTTTCTATCCAACATGTGGTCTTAGACAGGGTGACCCTCTATCCCCCTACCTTTTCTCCATAGTGTCTAATCTCCTATTCTCCCTAATAGAAAAAGATTTCAATGAAGGAGCTATTAAAGGACTGAAGTTGAGTAGACATGGTCCTTCTATACATCATTTGCTGTTCGCAGATGATTCTATCTTCTTCTTACGAAACTCAGTTGCAGAAATACACGCTTTTAAAGAAATCCTATATAAATTCTGTTTCGCCTCAGGCCTTAAACTTAACCTTAATAAATCTTCCATCCTCTTGAGTCCTAATACAACCCCTAATATGCGTAATTTATTGGAGGATTCTTTTCGCATGCCAATTACGAGTGATCTTGGGCTTTATCTTGGTATCCCTACTGAATGGGGGAATACTAAGACCAATGCTATGGATACTCTAGTGACTAAAATAGCTGAGAAATTGAAGGGCTGGAAACAATCCCTTCTTTCAATGGCTGGGAAAGCTACTCTAATATCTTCTATAATACATGCTTACCCCACTTATTTTATGTCACTTTTGGCTATTCCCAAAGGAGTTATAAATAAGATAAATTCTTTAACAAGTCACTTTCTTTGGGGAAAAGATGAGGGATCCGGTATTCACTGGGTCAGTTGGAACAAAATTACCTCTCCAAAGGTAAATGGAGGTTTGGGGATTAAAAATCTCGAGGCCTTCAATATTTCCTTACTTGCAAAACAAGCATGGTCTATCCTTTCAAATCCAAAATCCCTCGTTTTTAAAATTCTAAAAGGAGTGTATTTTAAAGACATAGATTTCATTCATGCTCCTAAACCTAGGGGTGCTTCTTAGGTCTGGAATAGCCTTGTTAAGGGAAAAGAATTTTTTAAAACCCATCGGGGATGGACATTATACTTTAATATGGGAAGATAACTGGAGTGGTACTATCATCCCTAAACCTGTCTCATATAGTAGTGATCCCTCGTTTCCAAAGTATGTAGCAGACCTGATTTCAAATAATACAAAAACTTGGAAGGTGGACTTTATTAAAACTTTGTTTCCCCCTAATTTAGTATCCAAAATTTTGACTTTAAATATACCATGGACTGAAGGGTCAGTTGACCTTTTGGCCCCACACAAGCCATGGTAAATACACAAGCAAGTCTGGATACTCTTTTGTAGTGGAGAATTTCTTAGATCCCCGCTTCATCCTCTCCTTCTTACTTCCCTAACCAGGACCTTTTAAAACTTAGTTGGAAATCCAAAGCTCCTCCTAAATTTAAAGTGTTCTTTTGGAGAGTAATGTCAAACGCTCTAGCAACGGAGAGTAATAGGTTTTTGCGTAAATGTTCTAGTTCTGATTTGTGCAATATATGTCTTAAAGAAACAGAGGATGTGAATCATCTTTTTCTTTACTGTGAATGGGCTAGAAGAATGTGGTACTTATCCCCTTTACATTGTAGTGTCAATCCTCAATCTACAGCAGGTCTCAACAGCTGGATTGGAGATTTAGTTGATAATGTCCTTAATATCAAAGATAAAACTGAGATATTACTTAAGATTATAGCTTGTCTGTGGTCTATTTGGGTCATTCGTAACAAAAAAGTTATAGAGGATATCCCCATTAATTTTGATACAGGTCTGACACTTATGAATTTACATTGCAGGGAAATTTTTTGTAATGATGTTGAGAATCAAACCAGTTATCCCCACATCCCTACTGTAGAGACGCCAATATGAAAATCTTTATCTCCCTCGTGGATCAAACCTCCCCAGAATTCAATCAAAATCAATGTTGATGCTTCCCTTACTCCTGGAAAAGCCTTTACTGCAGCCGTGGTTCGTAATAGTGTAGGTGAGGTTATTACGGGGTTTACTTCGGAAATCACAGCATGCACTAGTTTTGAAGCTGAAGCTAAGGCAATTCGTAGTGCTCTATATTTTGCATTAGAACAAGCACCTACTGGCATCAGTATAGAATCTGATGTTGAAGCAGTTCTTCATGCCATTTATTCTCCTAGCGTGTCTTGCTCTTGGAAGAACAAGCCAATCCTGGAAGATATCAGAAATTTGGCTAAAGCCCACCATTCATTGCATATTTGTGGGATTCGAAGAACAGCCAACAAAGCTGCGGACTGGATAGTAAAAGCTTTTGCTAGGAAGACTTTATCTTGTAATTGGTTTTGTAATTTGCCTTTAGACCTTTATTCTATTTTGTGTAATGACTCTAATTTTGTAACAGCTGGAGTTGGTTAACTCTAGTTGTATCCCTTCTGTTTTAATATAAGTAGTTTGCCTAAAAAAAATATATTACAATATAAATCTTTAATATCCTTATAAAATAACTTAAAGCAAGATTGAGAGAGAGTTTTGGCTGACTTCAAGACATCCACCGCCACTTTATTGTCGCTTAGGACTCTAATATCTTCAAATGGAAGTTAATTGTTGAAAGTAAGCCATTGTGCACTTTAATTAGCTCAGTTTTTTCGGCACTGTTACGATAGAAAGAGCAAGTATAACCATGAGTTAGTTTGTTATTTTGGTCTCTTAATATTGTTGGCATATTGCCCCCATCGATTAGGTGTTTTAATGTGACAAATCCTCTATTGTTTAGTGTGCTAATTTCACTTTATTATCTTGCACTCTAATTCATCAAAAAGCACAATTGACATCATTTTGATCATAGCTTTATTATCATATCCTTAGTAGCTAATTTTCATACCATTACTTTTAACCTTATCTTATGTGTGCATTGAGAATTAGCTTTCATGATCAACAACAAAGTTTCTTAAAATGATGTTTACAACAACTCTCGTGAAGAAAACTTTTCCATCCGAGCAACGAATCAAAATATCATAATCTCCAAGTTAGTAAGAACCGGGTACCCGCATTTGGGAAAACCGGGAACCCGGTTTGGTGAAGCTCAAGTCAACATCAAGTCTTTATAGCCGTTTTATAGCCGTTGCAATTGAAACCGGGTACCCGCATTTGGGAAACCGGGAACCCGGTTTGGAACAAAGCTTACCACCAACTTTATATCCGTTGGGGACTTTCTTGTGCTATAAATATGACCTCTTTGAAAGAGAAACTCACGTCTAACACTTCAACTATTATACATATCATTATCATACAAAGTTAGAGGTCTCAAGCTATCAAAGTTAATTATCCAAGCTTGATCAAGAGCTTAAACCAATAAGCTTCAAAGTTATTATCTACTCAAGAGGAGTTTACATGCTTATAGTCATATCTACTCTTTAGGAGATTATCTAGCAAAGTTGTTTGCACCCCTTTAAACACTTTGTATCTATCCTCTTAAGTCTAGGTCTTGTAATAGATAGATTAAGAGAGAATTCAAGTATAGGGAGTATACTTGGTATCCTTGTGTTGTGATTACACAAGTGTTTGTCCTTCGTGGTTTCGAAGAGGTTGTCCTTGTGTTGCGATAGCACAAGTGTTTGTCCTTCGTGTTATCGAAGAGGTTGTAAGGGTTATTGTGTTCTCGACCCGGTTAAGAGAGACACGGGAGCTTAGTGAAAAGCTTGAAATCCTAAGGAGGCTTCCTTAGGTAGTGGATGTAGGGAAACCGAACCACTATAAATCATGTGTATCTTTCGATCCCTACTCTATTTACTTTCCGCACTTTATATGTTTGATTACTTGCTAGTATAAATATCGTAATAATGTTTATCTAGTTAATCAACCTATTGCCATCTAGAGTAGTAAGAAAATAGAAACTCGTTTTACTTGTTAAACTTATATATCGAACCTCTAGCTTATCCTTTGCATGATCCCATAAGTGTTTGATATATTAGTTGTCTTAGAAGTTTCTTTCATAAACTTATATTTATCCAAAAGATTTTTTAATTAGGCATTAATCTTATTAGTAATCCTATTCACCCCCCCCCCCCCCCTTCTCTAGGACTTTCAAATATACAAGCAGATAAACTTTTAAATATGTATTGAAGGAATCGTGTGTATCAACTAATGTATTTGTACTCATGTTTCTCGCCCATATTACCTGTTAACCAAGCTTGTATTTCTTTGTACATTACCTCTTGGTTCATACCTCTCAGTATTGGGACTCATTGAGTGGTGTGTAGATTCAATACCATTCATCAAATTATCATTATTATTATTATCTGGGACACTTATAATTTGTATCTCTTTAGCCTCAGAAGTTATTATTACTATTGTAGTATTCATCATAGGTTTTTAGGGACTGTAATAGAGTATGATAAGGGTCATGGGTTACCCCTTCATACAGGCAAGTATGTATAACTTTTCAAATTGTCCAGAGCATAAATGGCACTAAATCTCCAAGTCTTCTACAAGCTAAATCAGTACAACTTTTAAGTTGGTTCAATTCAAGTAATCATACTTCATATTACTTATACTAGGGTGTTTAGAATGTAGCTGCATTGAATATATTAGCCAAAAATCCCTTACCCAAGGACAAGTAAAGAATAAATGGTCTGCTTTTTCAGTTTCATCATTATAGACCTTGCACACATTATTCTATACATTTTCTTTCAAAATTATTCTCCTGATTAGGTAAAATTATTTTACAAACTTTCCATACAAATTTTTTTGTATTATGAGGGACATTTTTGCTCCAAAACTCTTTCCAAAGAAGTTTTGGGTGACATAGGAGTTAGATGGTGACATATACACTTTCATCTTATCATTTTCAGCCTCCACCTCTTTTAAATGCGAGTACATGGCTTCAAAGGTTACCTCACCATGTATAGAATTACTACATATAGTTATATCCTCACATTTTCTAAGAGAAGTAGTAATACTTATTATTTTATTACTTTTACTTTCAAAAAAGTATTCAACTATAACATCTCCATTCCATATTAGTGTTTTCAAAGAATAATTCAACGTCCATCTTTTAACCTTTTTACACTTTTACCATTGCCAACTGTCCATATAAGTTCATTTCTAAATATATCTCTTCATTCAAGGATACTTTTTTAACCCATAGAAAGGTGATATCCTAATTATGCATTAATAAAGTCATTTTTGATAAAATATATACCTTTTAAGTGTTCTTGCGAGTAAAGAATCAGGTTTATTCATTACTTCCAAACATTTATAGCTAAAAAAGTCTTATTTTTTGATTTCATATCTTTAAAACCCATACCACCTTCATATTTGTTCAAAATCGCTTCTTTCCGTGAAGCCCATTGTGTTTTATTTTTATTATTTCTATTCCACCAAAATTTGGCTATAAGAGAATTAATTTTATCACATCCATTATTAGATATAGCAAAGACAATCATTGTATACGCAGGGATATCATTTATCACTGCCTTAACTAATAAGTCTACAGGTAGACCAAGATATTTCCCTAATATTTCAAGTTTATTCATTCTTAAAATAGCAAACATTTCAGTCTGCAGGTCTAGCATGATCCTATACCACAAAAAGAGACAAAAAATGCTCAGTCCCTCCCCCTTTTCCCATAGCATCTATTTAAGTTCAACATTAATCAATCTATTAGTATTTGATTATTTGGGTGAATCTTAATCATATTGGCCAAAAACAAAATCAGTATATCCTGTTTTTTCAAAGTTCTTGCAAAACACAAATATTTCTGTTTTTTTTTTTGGAAAAGTGCAATATCAAGTTGAAAATTTGCATAATTGAGCAAATAAATTAGCAAACTTTCAACTAAACAAATGTTGAACTAATAAGCCCCAACGAGAATCCATACTCTTGAACTAAGATACAGGGTTATGTCTAGACACATTTTGAGTTACTTTTCCACAATTCAACTTCACCCACCTCTGTACCAAAAAACGATATGATTAATGCCCAAGAAACCCCTCAAGCTAGAATTAATTCCCCCTCACCACAGCCATCATTTTTATTCTCTTTTTTGAGCTACGGGAATATTCCCAGAACTCAGACAATGCCTTTACAGTATAGCGGAGTTAAAAACATATTCAGCAAAAGCAAAAACGGAAAACCATAACTCATATTACGATACAGGTTTGGAGTTATATATGGTGTCCTTCCAACCAACACAAAGAAAATAGCATGAGACAACATAAAAGTAAAACTTAAGCACTTGATTCAAAATCATTCAAACAAGATAGTTTAGTCTCATAAAAACTCCATATTCAAGACAAAAATCTGCTCTGGACTGAGAACTAAGAAAGAACATTCAAAATAAAAAGTGCAACATTAAGACACTTGCCCATCTCCTCCTCTATGCCACAAGAGTGCTGGCAGTGGTAGATTCACTGTAAACCAAAAAAAAACACACTAAGCATTGCTGCATCTACTTGAAGAAGATAAAAGATAAAAATTAAAGAGGGTTAAAAGTGTAAAAACTTACTATTTCCAAACAGGTGGAAGCTTCTTGGTTTTCTTATAGTAACGAGCAAGTCGGTGAATTCTGCTCTCAACAAGAATCAACCTAAATTTGGAATCCTTGTCCTTCCTATTCCTCTCAAGATGTTTGCGAATCGCAACAGCTTTCTTAATCAAGTGGTACAAATCTTCCGGGATCTCAGGTGCAAGTCCTGAAACATAACAAAACTATTGATAAGAAATTTTATAGCTAGCAAGAATGTCCAAGTGAAGTCATAATAATGAAAGCAATACCATGAGCCTTGAGTATCCTCAAAATCTTGTTTCCGGTGACACTCTTCACCTGAGCAATTCCGTGAGAATCACGAAGAATCACACCAATTTGAGATGGTGTCATACCCTTCTTTGCAAACTTGCAAATGTTGTCATCAACCTGAAACATAAATAATAAATATAAGCATACATTATCACGGTATTTAAATTAATCCATCACCTATAGTAAAAGAATGAGTATTTGGTTAAAGCTACACAAATTTTCATCAATTACAAATGATGCATCTATGGTGGTACCGAAATACAAGGGCACATTCAATTCATATAGTGTAAATTACAAGTAAAATGCAAATAACTCTACAAAATTAGATATTACAAATTACAATAAAACAACGTTTTCCATATGAATCTATAACCCATTAGAGTGTCGATATATAACAATCCATGGAAATAGTAATTGCCACTTGATTTATATCTAAATAAATTAATACGGAATTGAACGTGTAAATTATAATAGGAATATTGGATTCATAAACAAATGAGGAAAATTTACTTACATCTTGAGGAGAGATCTTCAACCAACTCGGTGGTGTCCTCTTGTATGGTAGTGCTGAAGCTGAAATACCCTTACTGTACACAAAAATCAATAAAAATAAGATTTGATAGATGCATCGAATATACATACACGTATATTGTTAGTATATGGATGTATAGAGATAGAGAAATTGAGAGAAGAGAGATAGAGACATACCCTCGACTGTGCATACGACCCATGGTGGCGGTTGTGTGTGTAAGTGAGCTGCTGATAGCACAAACCCTAGAATGGCAAAGGAAGGAGAAGATATGGGTTTATATATATTTTACTATTTGCAGCCAGGTCCTTGTTCTTACTTAAATTTCTAGGAGTGTCCCCAATGCTTTGGAATCAGTCGATGTCCCCTATGCAGTTTGAGGATATTAACTTGACCTGGGTTAATTTTGGGCCCGTTTGGAAGTGCTTATTTTAATTTGAAAAAATTATAAAAAATAATTTTAAAATCTAAAATTACGTTAAGTACTTTGTTTAAGAAGCACTAAGTTGATGTTTCTCATAAAAATGCCTTGGTGGGTGTCTAAAAAAGTTTGAAATTTTTAGAAACACTTTTTGAAAGTTTGAAAGTTTTTCAAAAAGCACTTCCAAACGAGCACTTCATCTTCGTCTTGCTTAGGAAATTTTACTAGTCTAATAACAATACTTATATTAAAAACAAAAGAAATTACCTAGTGCCTTTAGCATCATAGTTATTACAAAGTAGTTTAGCTAATTAGGGAGACTGTTTCCAAATAAGCCAAACAATTTGCAGTTAAGATTTTGTTTGGCTGCCTAATCAGCTACCAAATTTCCACCTTCAAACTAAGGAGAATTTAAATACATATGTATCCGTACATTTTCTAATATCTCTGGCAACGTGATAAATAGAGTTAGGTGGTTTTACATTTGAATACACAAGGGAGTTAATTACAATAGCACTATCACTCTCTATAATAATTGTTTCCGCTTAAAAATGAGATGCAATTCTACACGCTTGATAGATTCCTAAAGCTTCTGCTTCCAATGGTGTCAATGCTCCCCTTCTTTTAGTATTTCCTTCCAAAAAGCTTCCATTATGATCCCTAAAAATGCAAGAAACATCTGAATTAGAATTAATACTATCAAGAGTTGCATCAGTGATCACTTTAATTTCACCATTTGTGTGTAAGGACCACCCACTTTGGATGAAATTGGAGTTGAACAACATGCTACATGATTCATATTCGCCACAGGTTCATTCACTGAACCATCTACAATTAATCTTGTGTCTTGCACAATAAGTTTTTGTACATCCTTAGCCTTAGATTTGTTGCAATTTACTAACAAATACTCATCATTGGCTTTTAAAGCGTTTTCCATGGTTAACATAGGGTCAGGTATTTTGCTTCTAAACAGAAATGCATTCTTTTTCTTCCATATAAACCAAGTAATATTTGTAGCCAACTTAGCTACATACAGAGTCTCATCAGCTCTTTATTTCAAATATTCCATAATATAGGTTACCTACTGGAACATTGAGTTTGTTGAACAATTTTGAGATAAAATTCAATGGTGAAGTAAGACAAAATGCTCTGGCCCAACTACATTGAAAAATAGTGTGGTATATACTTTCAATTGATTTCTTACAGATTTCACAATAAGAGTTAATAGACATCTTTCTTGTATATTTGTTTTCATTAGTTGGATATCCATTCTTACAAGCCCTCCATAAAAAAATTCTTACTTTAGGGGCTACCTTAAGTTTCCATATAAAATTCCAAACTACTTTAGGTTTACCATTTGAAGATTGGCCTTTATCTTCTAGCTTTTTTTCTTCCACTTCTTGAGTTTCCCTCTTAAGCTTGGAGTACATATCTGTTACAGTTACATTACCAGAATTTGACTGAGTCCAAACTGGAATGTCCTCCTGTAAAGGGGAGATATGTATCCCCATGATGGTTGCAACCAAGTTATGGTCAAATAATGAGATTAATGGGTTACAATTCCAACATGTAACCTAATCAGCTAACAACTAACTAACCAAACTAACAGTTGCTCCTTCTAGTTTACGTAAAAGATAATGACCTGGGACCCAACAAGATTCCCAAATATTTACTTTGTCTCCCTTCCCTATATGACAAAAAATATCTTTCAAAAACATATCCCTACCTACTATAAGACTCCTAATGCCCCATGAACAATTATTTCCCAGTTTTGCATCCAAAAAAATCACAAGTTCAAAAATATTTAGCCTTTAAGGTTTTATAAACAACTGAATATGTTTGAATACAAGTATATGATTATTACAGGGTAGTGGATCTGCAACTCAATCTAAAATTTCCTCTTTATCTTGGAATCGCAAGGTGCAAAGTATATTAGCTTCCACTTCATATATTAGGACTTCAGGTCAATATAGAGATTATTCTACAATATTATTCTGTTTAAACCTCAATAAAGAATCTAAGATATTGAACTAATGTGTATTTTCTACTATTTTAGGCATTTGGGATCTGAAGAAACAAAAATCAGTGTTAACGTAATTAGCTATTGCTATAGACACGGATACATTTTAATTTTTCCTTTTCATTTTACGAAACTTCCAAAAACGTGTAGTTTTGCAGATTCCACGAGAAGGCGGTGTTATGTGTTACAGTGGAACCCATATGTGATAAATCAACTTATAGAACCAACATACGGAGATGACTAACCTACTTTTAGAGTAAAATATTTCATTTTTAATCTTTTCAAACTACTTTTACTATATGTAGTTTTACCTTTGTTAATTAGTTACCATAAGATACAACTTTGGTATATTGCGTAATATAATAGCTCCAGTTAAATAATTTGTTGTACACACCAAAGGTATATATTTTTTCTTAATCTTAACCTTAACTAAGATCTCATGGATGTTGTAAGTGAATATATCTTATACGCATTACGTAATTGATGGTGTATATTTTATTTTTAATATATCCTTGCATTCATTCGTAGTTACAATACAAATGTACAAAAAATATGGTCGTAACAGTAAGGGACGAGTAGGAATTATATCGCTTAAAATTTCCACAAGTGAGATTATACAAACTCTTATGTCATATTATGTTTTTCTAATACAAGTTCGTTGTCGTAGAATAATAGTTGATTTTGTTCATATTTGTAGAATTGGAAGATAATCATGGACGAGGTCCAGATAAAAGAAAACGGTTGGCTAGATGGGATTTAATCACATAGTAAAGATTCTCATAAATGAAACAGTAATGTTTATCGTATTTAAATTATTTACTAATTATCTATATTTTCAAATTGATAGGTTGTCCTCCAGATTTCTCAAATTGGAAGATATGTGTATGCTTACACATCGACATTTTCTAGAGTTATGAGATCTATGCACTGATATTAAAAACTCGGCGATATACGATTCACACATTTCTATTCTATTACATATTGTTTATTTTGCGTGTTTTAAATTATTGCTATTTAATAAATTATACATAGATTTTATGATGCATTTGAATTTGATAATCTTAGAATTTCATTAAATTTCGTGCAAACTTTATCTATTATTTGGATTATTTTCATATTTCAAAATGATGTATCATCTTAGTTTTTTTAATATTTCTTTTTAAAATAATTAAAAGCAATGGTTAACTGATTTATTTTTTTGGTTACATAAGAGAGTCATTTTGGATTCGGAATCATTGGTGCAAGTCGGTTCGAACTTGCACCACTAGATACGATGACCAAGGCCCTACCCAATGAGTCAATCCCAGCTGGTCAGCTGATTTAGAGTACTGATATATACCATCTAAAATGATACTACCCAATTTACCATACATGATGTGACGTGATTTGATTGGAAGTGTTAGTTTATTTATTATTTTGATCTGGTTAATAATTTATTGTCAACCAGTTTATAATCATGCTATAAGTAATAATTAGGTGTTATATATCATTACTTGCTGACTTATGTGTTTCAAAAATGCCCTACGTACGGGGCAATGCATAGTAATTTATTAAAATAAGAAGCATTGCCTCCAAACCTTTTTAGTTTTTATACATCAAATTCCCTCACTCAAATACTCCCAAATCAGTCACTGCATTGATGTTTTTAAAATAATCGGACCTAGTATTGAACAACAAAGAATTGATATTCCAATTTGCCATTTAATATAACCAACAAAAGAGTAATCTTGGCTTTAAATTTAAAATCCTTACGGGGTTTATTATCCATTTCTATATTGTGTATATTGTGTATTTTATTAACCAATTTCTCAGAATATGAATCAGCTAAAATCGGAAAAAATTCTGTTCTTTGCACTAAAGAATTTTCTCAACGTAATGGAAACCATAATTCACGAACTGAACATCATCTGAACAACATAATTTTGATACGATTGCACATTATGCAAGGGATTATATTCCGGTTCCTTATTGCAAGTATATATCTCCAGGTTAATGACTAAAAAGAGTTAACTTAACGATGTAAACTAAAATCATATGTATTATTGCAGAATAGCAATTTAATAGCTACTTTACATGTCAATTGTAAAACAAGACTTAACAACTTTTTACAATCTCATATTCTGATCTGTACAATGTGGAAATAATCTCTTTAACTTGTTGATGAGATGTATCTCCCACATAGAATTCATGAACAGTTCCCTCGAGTTCAATCCAACTACACCCTGGAACTTTGTTAAGGTCTTTTTCTTTCATCATTGACCTAACCCTCCTCACATACTCCCACATACCAGATTGTGCATACATATTCGACAAAAGTACGTAAGAACTTGAATCCTCAGAATTCAATCCTATGAAATGCTCACCTAGTGGCTCTCTAATATTCAGATTGTTGCACGCACTTAACAATGTTCTCCAGACCACATCATTTGGCTCAATCGGCATATCCTTAACAAACTTTGTAGCAGCTTTTACATGACCTGCTCGGCTAAGAATGTCAACTATGCATCCATAGTGATGAAGTTTCGGTTCCACTTCATGAACTCTTCTCATGATTTCGAAACACATCATACCTTCCTTTACAAGTCCACTATGTGCACAAGCATTTAATACGGAAATGAATGTGATATCATCTGGCTTTAAAGATCGTCTCTCCATTTCCATAAAGAAATCGAAAGCTAAATCCCCTAAACCATGAATAGCTAAACCACCAATCATAGCATTCCAATGATCAACGTTTTTAGCTTCTATATCATCAAATACATTCATAGCACTCTCTATGCTACCACACTTTGCATACATATCTATCAACGCAACACCAAGCTTTCCACTCATAACAAATTTATTCTCCTTTATGTACCAATGTATAGCAACCCCTTCATCTATGCATCCTAATTGTGTAACGGCACAAAGAGAAACCACTAAAGTAGCATCATCAGGGGCTAAATTTAGACTACTCTCACTTAACATATCATATAACATGTTTAGTGCTTCGATACAACGTCCATTCTTTACATACCCATCCATCATGGCATTGCAAGAAATCACATCCCTCTCAGGCATGTTATCGAAAAAAGCCTTAGCAACATCAATACTACCCATTTTTGAATACCCATTAATCATGATACCCCAACTCACTACATCCCTTTTTGGCATTTTATCAAACAAAGCGTGAGCTGATTCGATTTTCCCACATTTTACACAACAATCAAGCATCAAATTCCATGAAACCAAGTCCCTTTCGGGCATTTTTTCGAACAAATCTCTTGCTAACTCGAAACCATCTTCTAACTTCGCATAACCTCCAATCATAGCATTCCAAGATATCAAGTTCCTCATTTCCATTGGCATAAAATCAAATATATCCTTAGCAAGATCCACCATACCATATTTAACATACCCATCAATCATAGAATTATAGGAAACAGAATCTCTTTTGGTCATTTTATCAAATACTTGACGACCAAATGCAACACACCCACACTTTACATACATACAAATTAAACAATTTTGAAGAAACAAATCATACCAAAATGTTAATTTCATCATCAAACCATGAACTTGCATCCCTTGATCAATGAATCCAGTCCTTGAACACGCTTTTAAAATCAATGAAAACGAGTATTCATCCATACAAACTCCATTTTTTAGCATTAAAGCCAACACTTCAAAGGCTTTTTCTGGATCATTTCCATGTGAAAATGTCTTGATTATCACGTTCCAAAGAAAGGGTTCGGGTTGATTTAGCGGATAATCGAATAAAAGGTGTCGTGCAAATTGAACGAGGGGTTGGTGTGGCGAGGATGAGAAATTAAGGATAAGTTTTTTGGTAAAAATAGCGTTTTTAACAAGGCCAGTTGTGAGAAGTCTGGCATGGATATGGTTAATGTCTGTTTGGGTTGTACATTTTGTGGAGTAGAATAGGGTTGAGCTCCATAGATGGTTAGAATTTGAGAGTACAACCATTGCAGTAGCTAACTGACAAAGTGCAATAATTTTCCACCAAAATATCAAAAATTCTGTTATTTACTGTCATTTTATTCTTTATCTTTTTGTCTCTTTTGAGTAATTATCCAAATTTCTGCTCATAGTATTGCATTTGCGTTCCGTCAGTCAAATTTTAATGTTCATATGAGAAAACTGGCTAGTCTAAATTTATTATCTAAACAAATAACTGATATTATGATTCCTGATTACCATGATTCTATCCTTCTTTTTCTTAATATTGCAGGCATAAAGCGATTAGGCAATGGAAATCAGATTGTAGTCTTGCTGGTTTACTGGAGCATCTCTTGATTGTGGTTTGATTGTTGTAATTGTGGTTTATAACCTTTTTTTTTTCTATTGCAACTGGGATATTTTATAGTTAAGCTAGAAGTAATATATTAGGAAAAGGCACACCCCGTTATATTTTGGTTTGAAGAAGAAAATGATTGACAACATGGTTGTTTCATAAATTTGGCTTCTTAATTATCTGGAAGTTGACTTGTTATCCTCGTCTCCTCTGTATTTGTACTTCACGACTTCAGGTACGTGGTACGGCCATAGCTAAATACATGGAATACGGAGTTTCCAAATTGTTTGTACATCCATACCCTCTTGTACTCTCGTTGGCGCCTGCCATGCCACTTTATTAATGTTGACATTTTCCTACCACATAACAAAAATATAAACGATCTTTAGCTAACCGATCAAAACCTTACTATTTTTTAATACTCAAAGGATTTAAAGTAAAAAATATATTATTCAAATCCTTTTCTTAAACATGGATAATCTAATTCTAATTTATCTATAAATATGCACTAGAAAGCATGTATATTTTTTTAGGCTTATTCATAGTGTGCACAAGTTAACCCAGATCACCTGCATATAAACATAAAAAAAAAGAAAGTCAATTTCCAAGAGAAATATAGATCATCACTAACTTGATTGCTAGGGTCGGTCTTAGACCTTTTGGAGGCCACAGGCACACTTTTAAAAATAGACCTTTTAAAAAATCTTATGTGTTCATAGATGATTTTTTTTTACTTAAATTAATTAAATAGTTTTTTATTTAAAACAAAAAACTTGGACTAATATTTTTGCTTTGAATTGAACGAAAATTGAGCTTTTTTATATAAAAAAGTTATAAATATATATAAAAAAAATTGGGGCCCTAAAAGTTATAAAAATTGAAGGGCGCAAAGGCCATGGCCTCCCCTCAGGACCAGCCATGTTGATTGCTATACTAACTCTACTAACTCCCATCACAATTAAGTAATTGATTTTTAACATTATATTTATTTATAATTTATTTCTCTCTCTTCCTATTATATCTCATATAGTAATTCAATTATAAATAAAGATAATGCTAAAAATCAATTACTTGATTGTGATTGGACTTAGTAGAGTTAGTATAAGAATCAAGTTAGTAGAAGATCCAAATTCGTCTAAGGGCCAAGAACAATACGATGGGTTTTGAAAAATCTATCTGATATATAAATTCATTGGTGCCAGGTGTTATTTAATTTTTATCATATAGTTATCATTTTATCTAGTCATGTGCACTTCATTATTTTTATAAAATATACAATACCTTTTATTATTTTAGCTTTTTTTAATATAAATTCTTTAAGGTAATTTTTTATTAAAGTATCATATTAGAAGTTAAATTGTTTTGTGTTTTTATTTTAGTCGTGTTTTTTTACTTTAGTCGTGTTTCATATATTGAACGGGATTAGAAACTAGTTTATTAAACAATTATCCTTTTACTTTGTCATGTGTATTTCATTAATTCTATGAATACCATGTCTTTTATTATTTTAAAAAATTTAATATATATTTTTTTAAAACTAATTGTTTAAATTTAAATATTATATTAGAATATTTTTTTTATCTTTTTACTCAAATCGCGTTCGCGTGACACTAATCAACATGTAAAACTAGTTTATTAAACAATTAATTAGTAGGAATACAATAGGCTTTGTATGTGATGCGCTTTACGCCCTCCTTTAAAATTTAAATGAACTCAGTTTTTATAAAGAAACAAAAAATGAAAATGAGACATGTTTTGCAAATGAAAAATACTCAGAAGGAGAATTTTTTAAACATGCTATTATTGTTTTTTTTTCTTCCAATAGCTTAGCAAGACAAAAAGAACAAAGAAGTAATTATCATCATATATATTTTTTTTGACGGAAGATGAAACTATAATTTCGATTTCCTATCTGATTCCAATATTAGAAAAACTTGTCGTCATTTCCCTAGTTGCCATAGCGTGATTCTTGGCTCCGCATCTAGCATTTTTTGGGAGTATGTCTGCCTGGCTGTTCAACCGTCTCAGTATAAACCGAAAAAAAACCGGGCCATTCTCATCCGTTACCCTCCTAATCTTCTGGATGGTCGGTAGAATTGTCCATCTCGCTGCTGATGCCTGCCTTATACTTATTATTGTTTAAAGCTACTATTACAAGTAAAAAAAATCTAAGTCAAAGAGGCGGCTAATAAACGATTGTATGGGATTTCGACACATATCATCCTTGATGATTGAACAAATTTCTACAAGATAAATTTATATAGGGTTGTTGATTTCAAATATTTGTGCCGACATGCGCAAATGGTCTGAGTTGAATGATTTAAACTAGTTATCTGACTTGTTGCTCAAATTATCCTTAGAATTCTGGATGGGTAACTCGTACTAATTTTAATAAATCCTCAATTTGTTTTAGTCGAAGTACACCAGAAAATATTTGTGAAAATGTCACACAACGGCTTAAACCAAGAAACAGGTGATCTTGAAAAATATCTGGAGATCCCATTATATCACCAAAGATCTAAAGTTGAAACACTTATATGAATCGCTAAAACGATTTTTAATAAAACAAAATGTTGGAAAGCTCAACTTCTTTCGGGGGGAGGGAGGAAGGTGCTTATTAAAGCGGTGTCACAGGCGATTCCGGCATACATAATGTCAATTTTTCCGCTCCCTAATGCATTTTGTGATAAATTGATTTCAGCTATTTTGAACTTTCTCATTCAAGGAAAAGAAATCGTATTCATTAGATGGAATGGGAAAAATAATTGTCGAAAAAATATTGGGAAGAATGGGTTTCAGATATATCAAAAGAATGAATACAACAATTCTAGCGGCCCAAATATGAAAGATACTAAATAATCCATATACATTAGCGGCCAAGCTCTTAAAAGGTATTTACTTTCATAAATCTAAATTTATGGATGTAAAATTAAGATAGAGTCGTACATAGTCATTGACGAGTATATTGAAAGATCGAGAATTTCTAAAAAATAGTGGGATTTATCAAATTGACAATAGGGAAAATATTAACACTTGGAATCACCGATGACTAGAATCTCAGTGGAAATTAAAAAACCGTCTTGAACTATGTTGGAAACGGTATCCAAACTATGGTAGAAATGGTCGACATAATGGAACAAATACTTATTAGATCATCTTTTTGAAGCCCAATTATATAAAAAATTATTCAAATACAAACTTATAACATAGAGTTGAGGATAAATTTATTTGGCCGCACGCAAAAAATGGTAAATATATTTTAAAAACAGGATATAAAATCCTAATGGAATAGATGGTTATCGGTAAACCACATATGTCTGCAGTACAACAAAATGCAAGGTCTAACCATTGGAAATGTATGTGGAAATCAAATGTACCCACTGAAGTTAGAATACTTGCTTGAGAAGCTTGTAATAATGCTACACCAACAAATAGGAATCTTAAGAAGAAAAAATGCACACTGGCGGATGAATGTTGTTGGTGTCAAATAGAGCAGAAAACCGTGGAACATCTACCTATCAAATGCCTGGCTAGCCAAAATATTTGGGCATGATCGTCTTCACAAATTATGGTAGAAGCAGAGGGGGTGAATGATTTTGGGACATGGATTTTAAAGATTACAAAATCATATAGAGATGGTGGTTGGCCAAGTAGAATTATCACATCCTATATCATAATGGTGACATGGAATATCTAGAAAGTAAAAATAAAAGGTATACACAAAACTAATACATTGGACGTTGATAAGACCATTGATATGACAAATATAAGCATGCGAGAATTATTCGGGAATAATTGGGCCACTCGAGAAGTAAACACAACACATGACATAATGGAAAGTCTCGGTTTTTGGAGGACAGTTTAATGCTGCCTCAAGAAATATTATTTTTATTGGATACATCATTCACACAACCATATGAACCAACATAAGTTGAAATTGTACAAGAACATAGTCAACCTGGCATCAAAACTGATTACAACAAAACAAGGTTTTGTAATTCTGCTATCAAGGGGTAGCACAAGCAATTATGGAAGCGCTAGAAATGTATAAAGATCTTAAAAATAAAAAAAATATTATCAAATAATCTTGAGTTAATTCAAGGTAATCGATAAATGTCAGCATATGGTTGAAATATACAACCGATGTTGAAGAAGATTAAACGAATAGCGGACGAGTATAATCTGGTAGTGTTGAAGCACATCCCAAGACATATTAATAACCGTGCATACAAACTAGCAAAATAAGGTAAGCGTAGGGTCATGGGTACTTCTTACAAAACATCAACTGATATTATTATCATTGACAAAAAAAAGATATTGTTATTTGGTTTATCAAAAATGTGTATAAGTTAATAGGATAGTTAGAAGGATTTTTTTTTATTCGTCCAAGAAAAGAAATTGTGAAAAGATGAAATTTATTATAGTATCTTCAAAGATTCTGGGCCCGTTTGGAAGTGCTTATTTTAGAGTAAAAAAACGCTTTTAGAATAAAATTCAAAATTTAAAAAAATTATTAAAAATAATTTTGAAATCTAAAATTTTTTTAAGTGTTTTTTTTTAAGAAACACCTATTTGGTGCTTCTCATAAAAATACTTTTCAAAATAAAAAAAAACTTTTAAAATGCTAGAAACACTTTTAGGTGCTTCTTCTAAAAAGCACTTCTAAACGGGCACTCTATCTTGTTTGTAATTCATATAACATTTTCAATTTTTTTGGTTGACTAACTATAATGATTGAAAAGTAGATGATTCTAGACTGTGAAACATGTTTGGAAGTGGTTATTTTAAAAGAAAAATTATTTTTAAAACAAAATTAAAAAAATTGTACAAATTATTAAAAGTATTTTTAAAATTTAAAATTATTTTAAGTGTTTTTTTAAAAATCATATATTTTATACTTTTCTTAAAAGTGCTTTTTAGGATTTAAAAAAATTTAAAAAATTTAAAAATACTTTTAAATACTTTCAAATTAGCATTTGATTTACTAGATGTTGATTATATCCCATGCATTTTTCTATACGCCTAGGGATGTTAATGATTACGGTTAAAAACCAAAATCAAGGATAACCGAACCGATTAATGACAGTGGTTAAAATAATTAGGTTATAGTTTTAAAAAGGGTAACCGATAGTTAAAACTGTTAGAATATGGTTTTAGTTAAATAAAATTTATTTAACATTCCTCTCCTAATTTGTGAAATTTATTTAAATGAATCCTTTTCTACTACAATTTGAATAAACATTATTTGTAATAATTTTATGTTTGAATGAAAAGCTTTTAGAAAAAGAAAAAAAATGTACGCCAGTTATTCAAAAGATATTGATTTAATTTCTTGCACAACCTTCCACTTGTATCTAAGGACTTTTAGCCCTCACTTTCTGCTGCAACTTGAACAATTGTTAATTTTTTTGTCTACGTAACTTGAACAATTAACTGTATCTATTTATATTGAAAAACTCTTTTCATCCAAAAAATTAAATTATAATGAAAAACAATTCACAATACACAGCGGATACTGATAAAGTCTTTGTTTGTCACTGTCTAGCCGCACATTTTGTAATCGAATTTTATATTAGAGCATAAATTTGAAAGTCATAGTTTTTTTTTTTTTGGACGCAATTTGAAAGTCATAGTTGAACGGTGAAAGATGCGTTAGTGTAGAACATAATTTTCAGTTCAATTTATGTAATTTAAAACAAATATTGTTTATTAAAGCAATGCATTTTTTTGTTACATAAAAAAGCTACTTTAGATTTGAAATTATTGACTCGCTTCAAACTTACACTATTAGACTTGATGACCAAAGCCCCTGCATAGTGAGCTAATCTCAACTGGTTAATATAATTTTTCTTCATATACAAGAAATAAGCATAAAGTCAACATATTCCTACTTTCAAGAAAACACTAATACAATAATATTCTTTGCAATACGATCGACTTGCTTATTAAAACGTCTGACGAGATGGTGGAACAAATCCGATTCCAATAGTTCCATCAACCCACTATCTTTTTCACCAGTGGTTGAGCTAACCAATTTGCTATTAAAAGTAATTTGATACCCTGAATTACTTCAAGATTATGTTAAAAATGTCATTTCTAAACCTAATAGATCCTTGTGCAATACAACTACTTCCAAAACCGATGTACTTCTCGTTGCATAGCACATGAAACGAAACACGTCTGAGAATGTTCCATTCTTCTCCCCATTCTTTTGTCATATTTTACAATTCCAAAAATTGTTTGTTCCCATTTGTGTGTAAAAGTTGTATCACACGTTATATTAATATTAGTATTATGGTCCTCCCGTTCAATCGGAACAGTCCTATCATTTTCCTTCTGAAATAAAGCCATGACCTCTGGTCTCTTCCACTACTCTGTACCAAACAAATCATTCATGATCCTCCATATAGCCCAAACAATATTGTTTACCTCCACAATTCCGTTTTCATGGATGAACTTCATTTTTGTATTACATATGTTCCATAACATAATTAACACATCTGTAGTCACAACCTTGTATTCCAACCTCTTGTCCCATAAGCTTAAATAATGTCTAGTATTCAGGTACCCTGAAAACCTTCAAACCCAATTTCAATGCGAATATGTAGGGCCGATCCTGCCCAAATCAAAAACACACCGGATAGGTGAGAAGTAAGTGGATAATAAATTATGTTGTATTTTGACACCAAAAACATCAATGCATTCCTACAAGCTTTCCACACAAAGATCTGTATCTTTGTTGACATTTGTCTTCTAAATTGTTTACCAGATCTTCGGATTATACGGTCCAGCTTCTTGTGAAGTTTGCGGACACTCTGTAAGAACATTGTTAGTGAGAACCAGATCATGTTCTAGTTGTACATTTTTTGGACTATGAGTGGGGTCATATAAAGCCTTGCGGTTCATTTCGCTGAAGAAGCAAAATACAAGATAATTCGGATACAACAAGCTTTAGAGATTTGTTACCAAGAATCTTTGTGTCCCATCATCCATAGCTTCTTGTATGAGTTGCAATACCATTTTGATGTTCGTATTCTGCGACATTTTCAAAGTACACCCCTTCATCAACTATTTATGTTTCCATATATGTGTTGACTTTTAATTATATTTGCATTATTCCTTCTTGTTTAATTAAACCCTTGCCTACCCTGACACTAGACCATGACCACGACCTGCTCTGTCGCAGTTTAAAATAAAAAAAAAACACATTTTGAAAAATAAATATATTTTAACATTCGATCCGCCAAGAATTCTCCAAAGCTTGCGGTGCCAATAATGGTGTATTTATTTTCTGCAATCTTAAATTCCAACCCTCCAAACACTTTAGCTATTACCAATTTCTTTCAAGACACTAACTAAATCTTTAGTTTTTCAGCGAAATCACCAAAAATTTATAATTATTGATGCCAACTTTTTACAAATTATAGTCGGAAAAGATATTTTTTAATTTTTTTCACATAATATCGACTTTTTTTTAGAGTAATGATATATACAACCTAATGACGTGGTGTGAACTGATTGGCTATAAATCGTTAATCATTTATTTTCTTGATCTAATTAATAATTTATTACTAACCAATTTACACTACGTTATTAGATGGTATTTAAGTGATATAATTTTAATTAGTATACATCATTACTTTTTTTTATTATGGTACTTAAAAGGTTGTTGCGTAGTAGTGCTAAATGCACCATTTATGCATTAAAATTAATAATGCATAGGAAATATATAACTCGGTATTGTTTTATACCATTTTGGTTTCTCTGCAGTATGATTGACACCTTTAAATTCTCAGAAGAGATTTATATTTCGCTGTTGCATAAAATAAAATATGGGCTAATGATACAATTTATCTAGAAGATAAAATGATTTTATTTTTATTTTTTGAGATTATCATGATACACCCTATATATAGCTACCTTTTCCTTGATGAATTTCATACGATCAATGAGTAATTGTCAGTTTACTAAATCTGACAAGTTGGTGATTAGTGAGAAATAGATAAGATCGTTTGATGATTTCCACACATTTATCTCGAACCAATTTTAATACTAGTTCGTGCTTTCCAATAGTATAATTAGATTAGATTGAACGGAACAAAGATCCATCTTTCCATTTAGTCTGAGTCCAATAGGACTCCAATTGTAACAAAAAGCTACAATTAAGGGTTGAACAATGAAAAAACCAACTCTAACAGGTTCCTAATTCTGACTAAAATCAGAACAGGAATCCCAATTCTAAAGAAATGTTAGCCACATGTGGCTAATTCCAATTCAACTTTGCTACATTTTTTTTATTTTTTATTTTAGTTTAAATATGTTTTTTATATATATAATTAAGTTGTAAAAAATAAATTATTCAAATATCAATATTATGTATGTAAATATTTTTATTATAAGTTAAAAAAATTCAATACGAGATAGATAGTTGGCCTAGTGGTTAGGCTACTCCGCAGAGACCAAGAGGTTCTGGGATCGAATCTCATTAGAGTCGAAATGACTCCGAGCCCAAAGTGGCTCTCTCATGTACTCAAAAAAAAAAAAAAAATTGAATACAAAATTTATAATTATTTGAAAAATTATTAATTAAGAGATTTTAAAGAAGTTAATAATTAAATTAATTGAAAAAAAAATTATATCTTTATAATTTATTAAATAATACTAATATATTTTAATCTTATTGGATGATGAAAAAAACTCTTTTCAATTGAAAAAAATAAAAAGAAAAATCGTTTGATTATTCTTTTGAGGGTTATAATTTAAATATTAACATTATATTTTTTTGTTTAGAATATTTTACAAATATAAAAGTAAAATAATAAATAAATAATTGTTTGAAAATTTTAAAAATTAATTAATTAATTTATTTAAGAAAGTTTTTAAATAAAATTAAAGTAGAGTTTTTTGAAATTGGGGGTTAAAATTGAGAAACTGTTGAAGTATAGTTGTTTTATAAGATTAATATTTGATAAAAAATATATGTTTGATTTTCAATTTTAGCAAAATTATTAGATAGCTGGACTTAGCCTTAGATCTGTTTACTTCTAAATTGATATGACATCCACGTAATATTCTCTATGGAAAATATGACTAACATTAAATTATAAATTGCAGGACCCTTGATCCCTCCTACTGTATCCGGTCATGGCAGTTGTTTTGTTGGTTTTCTATTTATATATTCGAGCACATTTATGTTGCATGTAGCACTTTTTTATCCTAAATAAATATAATCGAAAAGATTTTTTTTCATACATATGAGGTATAAAAGCCTGAGTTACAAAGTAATTAAAATCTCGCTAAGAAACTAACGCACATCTTGGGATCGCGTACCTGCTCTTGTTCTTGGTAAAATTAAACATCAGTATAATAGACATTTGATTAATCAAATTATAGAATATTATTACAAACCAAAATATAGTTAAATAATAAATTAATAGGAAAAAAGCTAAGAGAAATGGTTAATTAACCTAAGAGATTAACAAATATCTTAGGAAAATGCATATTAATTATGTAAAGAAATTCATTAGCTATACATTGACTTCTAAATTTTTTTTTTATTACAACAGATATCCTAATAATAGTGTAAAAACTAAGCTAATATATCATTACATAAATTTAAACGGTAGATTATTTTAGGTGTCCTTCAACTCATTATAATCTATATAAGTAAACTTCAAATATCATCGGAAAAGTCAAGGAAAAAGAAAGAAAAAATATCACTAGCTTGAGACATCCTTCGCACACCAATCACTCCGTACACAAATTACTTTTTTTATATATGCCTTTTAATGCAAAATCTCTATTTTTCAAAATATCATTTATTCATGTATCACTCAAAATAAAATACTTAACTGTTCACATGAAAGGTAGTTAAAAAGATAACGACGGCTAACTTACTACCTCTTGAATGAACAATGTGATAGAAGAATAAAAAGGGAAATATATTTTGTATTTCTATTTTTGTTGTGTAAAAATACATGAGCAGTGTATTGTTTATATAGACATAATACACATAAGTTGTTACACAAACTTGCCATCTACTCTATCGATAATATTCTATTCTAACTACTTTTGTCTTGTTGTGAGAAAAGTAGTAATCTTATGTGTGTGAGCTATATTAATCTTCTTGTGCACCTTATATATTGTATAGCTTATCACCCCCCCCCCCCCCCCCGCAAGCTTAACGCTCGAAGCAGAGGAAGCTGGATAAGAATTGAAGAATACGTAGCAGTAGAAAATCCCTTAGTAAATATGTCAGCTAATTGAAGCTGAGAAGGAACATGAGAAACAATAAGCTTCTTTGATTTAACTTGCTCCCGAATAAAATGAAAATCAACATCAATGTGGCGAGTCCTTGTATGAAAGACAGGATTAGAAACCAATGCAATGGCAGAGGTATTATCACAGAGAAGATTAGGTGTTACAATTGATATAGACAAACTTTGAAGCAAGAAAGTCAGCCATTTTAGCTCAGCCAAGACATAGGCCATAGCTCTATACTCAGGTTCAGTAGATGAGCATGAACCCCACGAGATCAAATTAGAGCCTAAGAAATCGTAGTAGAGCGTCTATCATGAGAGTTACTGGCCCAATCAGAGTCAGATTAGGCTTTGAGAGATGGAGAAGAATGTGTAAAAGTCAAAGAATAATCCAAAGTAACTTTAATATATCTTAAAAGCTTCTTTAAACACTAATAGTCTGCATTAGATGGCTTTTGCATAGCTTGACATAACTGATTTACAACAAATGATATATCAGGACGAGTAATTTTCAAATATTGAAGACAACCAATAATGCTACGAAAAAGGAAAGGACCTTCAAACAATTCAAGACCATGAGAAGTTGGAACTGTATATTTGTTGTGAGTTAGGTAATGGAGAGCTTTTACATTCACTCATACCTGTTATTTTCAAAATAGAAGAAGCATAATTTGTTTGAGATACAATCAAATTAGGTGAGGATGATATAACCTCTAAGCCAAGAAAGTAGGATATAAAACCAAGATATTTCATAGAGAAGCAATTCTTTAAAGCTGCAATAATTGACTGAATACCAGAAAAATCTCCATCTGTAACCAAAATATCATCCACATAAACCAAAATAATGGTAAATTGATCATTATGTTTACGAATAAAGAGAGATAAACCAGCTAGGTAAACCACAAAGCCATGAGAATCAAGAAACATCGTAAGCAATTGATTCCAATCTCTAGGTGCTTGTTTGAGACCATGAAGAGCTCTCTTCAATTTACAAACATAAGTGGGAACCTGAGGATCAATAAACCCCATTGGTTGATCCATAAACACATCTTCATCCAAAATACCATGTAAGAAGGCATTAGAAACATCTAACGGATGAATTTTTCAAGTATTTGAAGTAGCAAGTGATAAAATTATTCTAATGGTTTGATGGTTAACCATAGGACTAAAGGTTTCATTATAATCAATTCCATATTCTTGAAGAAAACCACAAGCTACTAAGCGAGCTTTATAGCGTGATATAGATCCATCTGCTGTACGTTTAATTTTATAAACCCATTTACACGAGATAGGAGTTCTACCAAGAGATGGAGGAACTAAATCCCAAGTGTTTTGTTTACAAAGAGCTTCAAATTCAGTTGCCATAGCTTGTTGCCAATGTTGAGACTTATCAGCCTCTGTATAGGTATTAGGTTCAATAAAGGTAGAATGTAAAACAGTTGACTGGCACTTGTAAGAGGGCTTAAGAGATCCAGTTTGACGACGTGTGACCATATGATGAGTGGAAGAGGTTTGTATAGGAGGATTTGATTGAAACTCTGAATTTTGATGTATAGCAGTGTTGATCACATACTCAGAGGTAGGAGAGACAAGTACAAGATCAAAAGAATGACTCAAAGCATGGATTAATAGATGTGTTAAAAAGATCAACATAGTTTGAGTATAAAGACTCAATAGTAGAGACGCAACAAAAGGTACAATCTTGAAAGGGAAATATAGATTCATTAAACACAACATGACGAGAAATAAACATCTTTTTAGACTCCAAAGCATAACATTTATAACCCTTACTATGAGAATAATAACCAAGAAATACACAAGGTTCTGAAAGGGGAGCTAATTTATTTGGACTATAAGGGCGCAACCAAGGATAACACAAGCATCCAAAAACACGAAGATGCAAGAAAGAAGGTTGCTTTTTAAAAAGAACTTGATATGGAGATGAATTTGAAAGAACATGAGTAGGTAAGATATTTATAAGATATATAGCAGCAGCTAAGGCTTCAAGCCAAAATTTACGAGGTGTAAAGCTATGTGATAAGAGAGTTCGAGTGGTTTCAAACAAATGACGATGTTTGCGCTATGCAACACCATTTTGTTCTGGTGTGTGATGATAAGGGGTCTCATGAATTATACCATTATATTGAAGAAAAGTAGTACACAAATTGCTTATATACTCTCCACCATTATCAGAACGTAGCTTTTTTATTTTAATGTCAAATTGTGTATAAATCAAAGAATAAAAGTTTTAAAAAATCTGACAAACATGAGACTTATGAGTTAGAGGATAAACCCAAGTCTAACAACTATAGTCATCAATAAAAACAACATAATATTTATTAGGCAAAACAAGAGCTTATAGGTGATGGTCCCCATACATCACTATGCACTAAATCAAAGGGAGCAACAAATGTTGTGCTAGATAAAGTAAAAGGTAATTTATGACTTTTAGAAATAGCACACGAATTACACTCATTTTGAGAAAAAGAAATTCTAATTTGTAAAACAGAAGAAAGAGATTCTGCAACTATAGATGGTGGATAACCTAGTCTTAGATGCCACAAACTTGCTGCGGAGGAAACAAACTTTGAAGAAAGACACTTGAATGAAGAATATAACTGAGAAGGAGGTAATTTGACACTTGTATTGAAAGAAACTGAGTAGAGACCATCCTTATAAATGCCCTCAAACAACAAAGTGTGTGATGTAAAAGAATAAATTGACACGGGAGTTACAATTGAACACGATATAACAATTATTATCTTTTGTGAACTTAGAAATAGACAGTAGATTAGAAGATATAGAGGGCACATGTAAGACAGATTCTAAAATGAAAGAAGAAGAGGGTGTGTGAAGCTTACTAGTCCCAACATTAGCTATATCAAGACTTTGACCACTTCCAACTGCAACAACACCATTTCCATGATAAGGTGAGTGATGTTGTAGCAAACTTAAATCTGATGTTACATGGATATTAGCTCCTGAGTCCAAATACCACAATTCTGGATCATAACTATTTGAGGATTGTGAATTAGCCATTAAAACAGTTCTATTTTGAGCTCTAGGAGATAGAAAGTTCACAAAATCATTTCTCTTCCAACAATCAATAGCATAATGTCCATACCTTAAACAAAATTTGACACGTAGGAACATTGGAGTTGGAGTAATTCATACCAGACATAGGTGAAGGCTGAGCTGTGTTACTATTTGTAGATGAAGTATTATTATGAAATGATCCACGATATCTACCTCGAGAAGAATAACCTCTACCACGAGATGAATAACCACGACCTCGAGGAGAATAAGAGACTGGTTGTGAAGAATTGTGTAAGGACTGGGATGGAGAAAATAGGGCCGTATAAGAAGAAGATAAAGATTCATTCGATTCACTCATTTTCATATGCAATTCTTCTGAAACAAGGAGACTTCCAAGAGAGTGAAAACTGAGTGTTGAAGTCTAAGCATTAGATATACGAATACTCGACTTAAACTGATTGTAATCACTTGGTAACCCTCACAAAGTATACATAATAACATCCTCAAGTGCAAGAGATGAAGAGGTTTGTTCCAAACCATCACATATCTCTTGAATTTCAGCTAAACAAGCTGACATACTACGATCTCCTTTCTTAATATTGCATAATTTCATTTTAAGTTGATGTATATGAGTTTCACATTGTGAAACAAAGATTTCCTCAAGTTTATTCCACACATCAAACGCATGAGGAAGCTTAACAACTTGCGCTAAGATTGAAGGAATCTTAGATGAGTGCAGTGATACCTTTAGTTGTCGATCTTCAACCAACCAAGTAGCGAACAATGAATCGGAAACAGTTGGTTTACAACGAGAACCATTAACATGACTAAGATAGCCATGAGCTTCCAACACAACTTCAAGTTGTGACCTCCATAGTACATAATTTGCAGAGTCGAGCTTGATTTGAACAAGACTACTCCAATTTTGACGTAATAATAAGAGCCCAGGTAAAATTGAGGTGCTCGAAGTAATGGACGGCGAAATAGAAGACGATGACGACGCCATTTAAACAAAAAACAAAGCGGAAGACATGATCGACTAATATGTGAAGCTGTGGAAATGAAGAAATGAAGCCATTATTGGCGGAAATTCAAAACTTAAAGAAGAAAAGCCCCTTTGGCAAATCAGATACCATAATAGAAGAATAAAAAGAAAAATATATTTTGTATTTCTAATTCTGTTGTGTAAAAATGAGGAATATACCTTTTGAGGCCTAAAATTCAAAAAAGAGAATTTTAAGGGCCTAGATAGATCTTATGTTTTTTAAGGGCCTAACTAGATTTTTTGGCTGGTCAGGGTCACGTTTTAGGGGGTTCGCACCCGCTGTTTTTTGATTTTTTGGGGGATAGATCCCCCTATTTTATTTTTTAGGGGGTACACGCCCACCGTTTTTTAAGTTAATTCCATTTATTAGTTAAGTCCTTTAAGTCCATATTGTCCAAATATCACATTACCCCCTAAAATTACCACCTTAACCCCTCTAAACCACCACATTACCCCCTAAAATACTATGTGTGCCCCCCTAAATAACATCTTCACCCCTTAATCTCCTCTAATTACCCCCTAAAATATCAAAACAAGGGGTATATACCCCCTGATTATCTGATTCTGCCAAAAGCCACCCCTGAAAAAAAAAAAAGGAAAACACAGATCTGATGAGTGGGGCTTCGTGGGGATCTCGATCTGTAGTTGGTGGTGGGGCTCGGAGTGAAGAGAATGAGGGTGGTGGTGGTGGGGATCGGAGTGAAGTCCAACAGGTGGTGGTGGGGGTTGCTGGTGGGTGGGGTGTTGCTGGTGGGGGTGGTGTTGCTGGTGGGGGGTTTGCTGGTGGTGTAAAAACACAGGAAGGGGGCGGCGAGGGTGGTCCTCGAGGATGGTGGTGGTGGTGGACCTCGAACTGGCGGGTAAGGCTTGGTGGTGGTGTTGGTGGACCTCGAGGGGGCGGCGAAGGCTTGGTGTTGGTGGCTCGTCTTGGTGGTGCTCGAATTCACAGCAGCAGCACTGGATCTCGACGACAGCAGTGGTGGCTCGTCGTGGTGCAGCAGGTTGACGCAGATCTGGTGCAGCTGTTGGTTTTCCCGTCGAGAAAGGCGATGGTGGTGGTGGATCTCGAGATGGTGGTGGGGCGCGACCAACGCAGAGGCGATGCTGAAGAAGGAGCAGCAAGGTGGTGGGGCTGGAGAGGAGAAGAAGGGTGGTGGTGGCGCCGTCGTGGTTACAGAAGCTGGCTTCCATGGTGGTGGTGGTTCGAAGCAGCGGCGGGAATGGGTGAGGGGGAGAGGGCTTTGGTCGAGAATGAAAGGTGAGGGGGAGGGGGATTAGGTTTTCTGTCGAGAAAGAAGGGGGAGGGGGTGGGTTTTATGTATTTTTTTAGTTGGTTTTCAATTGGACTGGTTTAGATCCAATTGGGGTCCTAGTTTATAAAACACTAGTAGTGTTAGGCCCTAAAACATAGTTTACCCTGTAAAAATACATGAGTAGTGTATTGTTTATATCGACCCAATATATACACTTGCCTTCTACTCTATTGATAGTATTCTATTCTAATTATTTTTGTCTTGTTGTGGGAAAAACACTAATCTTATGTATGTGAGCTATATTAAGCTTTTTGTACGCCTTCTATATTGTAGTATAGCTTATCACAATGAAGGCAGTAGGCCATAAACTTAACGCTAGCTGCAAATGGATAAATATAGAATGTCTTTGGATCTCGACCCATTTAACATACATACACGTTGTAATTATATATTCAAATGTCAACGCTTTTGCCAAAAGACAAAAGACTATCTTCTAAGTACAATTCTACATGTACTACTACTAGGTTATTGTTATTATTATTTTAAGACAAAGTCAATATTACTATTTAGTATATAAGGACATACAGCAAATACTGTTTTGTACAAATCATTCATTCTAATTTCTTACCATTATATTCTTCGTTTAAACAAAAAAGAACAAGAGATGAAGCTTGTATGGTCTCCTGAAACAGCTTCAAAAGCTTATATTGATATATGCAAATCTGTAAGTATATTATTTCTCCTAGTGATGTTTTATCTATTAAACATATGCATGGTGCTTATATGTATGTCATGCAGGGTGGCCTAACTAGAAAATCAAGTGTAGCAGAAATGTTATCCGCCATGGCAGGGGGCTGGAACGCAAAACTAATCGTTGAGGCATGGTTTAATGGTGGTGAGATCGAAACAAGCATTGGCTTAGGCGTAGCTGCACGTCACTCCGGTGGAAGACATGTTTGCGTATTACCCAACGAGAGGTCAAGGCTAGCATACATAGACGCCATGCAAAATTGCGCTGTATCATTGCCTGAATTCATGGTAGGAGAACCTAAGGAGGTGATGGAGCAATTGGATGGTGTAGATTTTCTTGTAGTGGACAATAGATCCAAGGATTTTACAAAGGTTGTTAGGCTAGCTAAACTCAGCCACCTTGGTGCAGTTTTGGTGCGCAAAAATGCTAGCAAAAGCATTAATTCTGGGTTCAGATGGAGTGATCAACTAAGTGCAAGGCGTGTTGCAAGATCAGTAACCCTTCCTCTAGGGAATGGATTAGAAATTGCATATGTTAAAAGTAATGATGGTCCGGGAATAAATGTAATTTCCAGAAGACGATCCCACCGTTGGATCAGGCAATTTGATCATCGTTCCGGTGAAGAAAATGTATTCCGGGGATAAATTATAGAAGATTATATAATTGCACTATTGGTCTATGTGTTATGCGAAATAGCTAAATTCACGTCTTGTGTTTTAAAATTTTTAAATATACCTTGTGTTATATACATTCACGTTGCAAATTGCAGGGTTATATTTGCCGTTTTTTGGTAAAAATGCATGGGTATATTTATTGTTTTTGAAATAACACAAAGGTAAATTTATCTCATTTTTTAAATAAATGGATATATTTGGATATTCTAATAACATATGGACCGAAAATGCTTTTTGCTTCTAAATTGCAGAACCATTACTATTTACTATAACGAATGCTTCTCGTTGACTTAAAAACGTGTAATTAATTGTTTTTCTGCTTGGTATTTTGATAAAAAAAAATATAAGTATCTTGAAAATGTTGTTTTTTAAATTGATTGAATTTGATATAGTGCATCTATGTATCAATTTTATCAACGTATAATAATGTCGTACTCACGTAAGCTTTGCTGTTTTTTTCCCAATTTCAAGTGATATTTGGTGTCTACAGTAAATGAACAGTAAATAGAAAGATATGGTATGTTTCTCATATTCAATGAATGTTGGTTTGACATTAATTGTTGTATTTGACTACCCGTTTCAGTGGAAAAAGAAATTTATTGAAATAGGTTGATTGACGGGAAGAGTCCATAGAATATTGTCAATTGCTCATGAGGTCTATTTCACCGAAAATGTCTAGATTGCCCTTTTGTTCTATTCATATTTTTTAACTTACCAAAACTAATTTCCTAATTATATACAATCAATCAATTAATTGCAAAACAAATAAGGAAATATATTAAATTAAAGTACAAAACAAAACCAATAAAACGAATAAATGATTATATATTATTCTTTAATATTTGTGTAGTAATTACAAAATAAATTGCACCCGTAATAACAAACCACCGATATTAACTAGCACGCCACTGATATTAACTAGCACACCGCTTATATTCAACACGTAACCCATCAGAAATGTGCAGTGTGTCCACACGTAACCTATCAGTACAAACCACCGATATTAACTAGCACACCAGTGATATTCCACACGTAACCCATCAGAAATGTGCAGTGTGTCCACACGTAACCCATCTGTACAAACCAACGATACCAACTAACACACCACTGATATTCCACACGTAACCCATCGAAAAATGTGCAGTGTATTCAACTCCTATTTGTGCAGGATACTTGAAAGTTGAAACACATAAAATGGTCACCATCAATCGATACAGAAGCTACCACAAAGGCACTCCATCAATTGACAGTCTGGTCCACCTTTCAAGCCCTCCTACTGGCTGCACCAGAAAATATAGAATTAATATTATTAATAAATTGCATCCTAAGTCCCTGGCGTGGAGAAGACCCTCCTGGAACATGCTGCTATTCGCCGATGGGTCCACTTCCACTGTTGCTGCTCATATTTCTGCGCTGCTGCCCACCTGATCTGTTTGCTGCTCCTATGAACATCGCTGGATTGAAGGACGTCTTCATCTCCACAAATCTTCGACGAATCTTCGTAAGGCTTTTCATTCTTATTTTATGGAGCGACGGAGAGGGGCGGCGTGAAGGGAGTGGTGGTCAGCTTCATTGTTCTCTAGCGTTTACTTTTTCTTTTATGTTTTATATGAATTGATTTTTTTTTTAATTTTGGGATTAATTATATATTATTTAAAAGAGGAATCAGTTACAAAAGGTATTAATGAATTAAAATAATTATGGCAGAATCTTATAACATCAATTACTATAGGGGTAAGGATGGTATATCAATTAAAATGCTGGACCTTCTTGGGGTGAAATAATTGGGCGGACTCTTTGGGGGTGGGTTATTGAGTTTGTGGACCTTTTAAGCAAATAACTCTTGAAAGAAAAGTTTATAGCTAGGTGGACCAATTTTATCAAATAACTTTTCAGAAAAAATATGATTTAGATGGTAACGTATGTGTGTCTTATAACCAGTTGGGTCAACACATTTGGTTAGAGTTTTGTTATTTTATAAACATTTAAATGGTACAAAGTGAAAGATACAAGATTCAAACTCCATCATGGAACATGGATAACCTAGTTCTGATTTACCCGAGGTAATGCATAAGTAAGTTTACATATTTCCCGTGAGATCAGTTGTGGTGCACGCACGTTGGCGCGGACCACCCACGTATCAAAATAAAATATATATGTCGTATCGTTTAAATATATTGGATAAAATTAAAGAGTCTAGTATTGAGGCTCAAATCTTTGGTGGGGTAAAATATGATATAAAAAATTACAAAATATCGAGCCCCATATTTAGGAAGCACTACTTACTTAACAAACATCTAATTTTATAACATATCGTTTGTTGCCCCTCGAGTCAAGTAATCTCTTTCTTGAACTCCAAGTTTGACTTCAACATTAGAATTGTAAAGGGACAACCCAACAATTCCTCCACTGGCAAAAGTGCCAAATTTTTTCATAACAACTTGTACTTGTTTCAATTATACTCATGCTAGCTAGATCCATTACTTAATAGAAACCTTCTTAGTAATATATGAGAACCTCTTCTCAATCTGCAAAATGTCAGAGTCCTCTCTCAAAAGAAATCTTCATATTAGTAGTATTCCATCCTACACCGTTTAGACTTAGGCACTAGATCTTTAGCTTACGTGAAATCTTTGCACATGACTACACCCTCAATTCGAACATTTTTCATATATTGCTTCACTAGATGAGGAGCATCCTAGGTCAAAGCATGGTAAATATTGGGTCAATGTGGCAAATCTCTGGCCAACAACAAAGCCTATTAATCAAACCAGGTTCACAAAAATATCTACAATATCAGCAAAGAGTGGCATCTATACCTCGATCCAGATTTGATTATCCCCCAATACGCCATGCATCACATACACCGCAAAGCACACAATCACAACCTCAAAAAATCTTCATATAAGTAAAAGATTTCAAGAGCAACAAAATATTTCTCGTACCAGAAATATCGTGTCATGGTGCAATTGTTGGACTCATAGAATATAGATGCAACTCAACTTCATGGAACGGTCCAAGAAAGAGATTCAAGAAATAAATAGCGGTTGATGTCATTTCGGAGAATATGGAGATCGTTATCGTTCAAATAACAATAGATAATCTGTTTGTGAGACGATGAAGTATATTTCACCAATGGGTTCCTACAGTGAATTAAAGTATATGTTCAACAAATTCGTCCATGTAAGATCTACAAGATTAACTATTTGAATCTATAGTGTACATGTCTCTCAAATATTGGACTCGGAAATCTAAAATGCTTCTCAAAATAATTGTTGTCATAGTTCGTGTTACAATGAGGGGGAGTTGATATATGAGAGTTGTACTCTTTTTCCTCTGCTAAGGTTTTTTATCACATGGTTATTCCTAGTAATGTTTTAACGAGACAAGCCAGATATCTATTATCGTAAAAAGAACAATATACTCCTTTCTATGACAAGACAATGGTGTTTGTTGACATTAAGCTGATTTGACCAAGTAAAGTCTAACATATTTGCTTACTAAATATTTATCAAGAACAATATTCGAGCTACAAGCCTACAAGTAAATAAAGAGTTATCGAAATATTTAATGGCGTAATGAGAGGGAAAGATATTTGTGTCATGTACTCTTTAACCTTCATCGCGATTTTTTTCCCCTGATATTTTTTGGTAAGGTTTTAATGAGGAAGTCAATAGAGTGAGTAACTCCCACTTAAAATTTCTTTTTCAGCGTATATTCAACGGGAAGTGTTACGAAATATTTATTAATATGGACATTTCTCGATAAAGTCACAACGTGTAAAAACGACTTCCAGTAGGTTACGATAAAGTAGGCCGATAATACAAGTAGATGCGCAGCTACTTGAGTCCGCAACAACTTAACATAATAATTGCGTGGCTACTTATATTTTTATATATATTTCGATATTTATATTTTATTCTAATCAAACCAAATTTCATAAAGTAATAATACAAGATTATATTTTTATACGAGTCATTAATTAATAGTATTTCATTAAAAAAACTTATTTGTTAAAAACATCCATCAATAAAATTATTTATTAAAATTATCATTTGACAAAAATACCTTTATATAATCTTTTTAATTACTTAAATATTTATCATTTAAATATAACCACCCTATTACAACTTTCCACCACCACCAACGCCGCCGCCACCGCTACCACTACCCACCACCCCCCACCACCCCCACCCCCCCCACCACCACCACCACCACCCTATTACTGCTACCACCACCACCACCACAACCACTAGAACCTCAACCACCACCACCACAACAACAATAACAACCACAACCACCACCTACTACTAATTCCATCACATGCGCGCGTCTGAGATTTTTTTTTTCAAATCGTCATAACTAATTCTGAAAAAATTGCATTTTTTACGAGAAACATTACTATTTACGTTTATGATTTTTTTGAATTTTTTCGCATACATGAAATTCATTGTTTCGAACAGTGAATTTAATGTTTACGAAAAAAAATTCACTGTTTTAAACAGTGAATTTAATGTGTGCGAAAAAAATAAAAATGAACAAAAAAAATCAATAAAACCAAAAAATCATCAACGTAAATATTATTTGCTTTGTTCAAAAATAATTTTTTTTATTTTTCTTGAATTTTTTAAGAATAGTTACGACGGTTTTTAAACTATTTCCAAACACGTTCGTGTGTGATAGAATTAGTAATAGGTGGCGGTGGTTTTGGTTGTGGTGGTGGAAGTGGTGGAGGTGGTGGTGGTGGATGTAGCAATGTTTATATATTTTTACGTGGTGGTGGTTGTGGTGGAAGTGCCACATAATTTGTTTAAAATTTAAAAAATAAATATTGTATTAAAATAAAAATAATGTATTTAATAATAAGAATGGTAAAAGTATAAAAAAATAGAAGATGTGTATTTTATAAATAATTATTTCATTAGGTATTTTTTATAAAATAAATTATTATAAACTATTTTCAACATTTTACTACTTTTATTGGGTATTTTTTTAGTAATAACCCATTTTCATATATTTCTAAATTATTGTCATTAATTTTATTAAATATTTATTTACTATTCATCTCATTTGTTATATTTTGCTTATAAAATACTTTGTAGAATTTGTGAGTTTTTATTTTTCAAATATAGTTTTTTTTAAATTAGATAGTCTTTCTATTTTATTTTTTTCAAAATCAAATATAGTCTCCTTTTTGTTTTAAATCAAATATAGTCACGTATAGATTGTATCCTTATACTAATACTTCGATTTGCTATCTTAATAGTCGTTATAATTGTTTTTTAAACTTCCATATAAATGACACATAAAAAATAAGTATGGAAGAGTGATAAAAATCAATATATCATTACTCTTATTACAACTTGTTCTTTTTTTTAGTTAATAAGTTTTGTATTAAATCAATCAACCAGGAGGAAAAAATTTCACTCCAGTTGAAAAAGGAAATCCAAAGTGATTACAACTAAACAAGGAAAAATAAAAGACAAGGGATAAATAACAAACACAAATCAAAGACAGAAATAAACAAGAAAAAACTATTGTAAGCCAAACAGTCGATTTGTTAGTTGTCCTTCTAATCCCATGATAATTGAATTGTGTGTGGGATCTAGCCATACTTTTAAAATCTTCAAGGATAGACATACTCTTTAAAGAGCAGTACGTGCTCGGAGACTGTATAGGCTGAAGACCGGTTGCGGCATTAGTTTCAATCCTAACGCATTGTGAAGCAGATTCTGAGACGAAACATAGATCACCACGAATCACCTTAATTTCTGCTTCAAAATTGGAAAAGACGAGGCTATGCTGAACAAAACCAGAAATAACTTCACCCTTCCAAAATGTAACAACTGTGGCTGCAACTGCAATTGCTAAGTAAAAGATAACGAGAACAGTGATTGAAGTGTAAGTCTGAAGAGGAGACCAAGAAGGAATAGGGATGAAAAAAGAGGCAGCATCCTTAATAAGGAAAACACCAAGGCTAACCTCAAAAATACCAACCCATTTCCAAACATGTGAATCAGTCTTCACGCACTTCCATAACCAAACACAACCAAAGCCCAAGACACCAAGTTTCCAAGAACCAAAACACAATCCAAACTTGTTAACCATTTGGCCCAAAAAGACCCAAAAAAGAACATGAGTCAATTTGTCAAAGGATTTGGGTTTCTCATCTTTTCCAAACCCAGATTTCACTGTGCCAAGAAAATGGACAAAGTGGCTGCACAAAGTGAAACCAGCGTAAGTGATGACTCACATTCTCACAAAACTTCATCGCCACAAACAAAGGATAATTTTTGGAATACAGTGACAGGGAGGAAACTCTTCTGGATTGATTTTTCAGGAATCAGCAACAATGGAAAAAATTGGAAGACCACCAAGAGATGAACACAGATCTGAAGCCGATCTGAAGAAAATGGTTACCAAATTTTCAAACAGGGATATGTAAATTTGGGAGGATTGAGAGGTGATTAGGGCAGGAGATTTAGGATAACACAAAGGAAAAGTACAAGAAAAGGGAAAAAAGGATAAAGAAAGGAAAGGTGGGGTGGCCGCCATCACCGATCAAAAAATCAGTAATGGCGGCCGTGAAAATAAAATAAACTTAGGGTTTTAAAATTTTACAGAAGGGAGAGGGAGGCTTCGAGAGAGATATTAGAAAAAGAGTAATTAAGTAGCGGAAAAAACAACTTGTTCTTAACCTTATATATAAAAGGAAGTAATGCTATTTATCATCTTTTCACTTTTTATATATCATTTATTTTCACCTCTTATATATTATTTATATAGAAATTTTAAAAATCAATTATAATATTTTTCTTTTTTTATCAAATGCCACATAAAAAATAAAAAAGTGATATATATAACATTACGTTCCAAAAAAGTTGTCATATTTGTTTTTGCATACAAAATAAGAAATGTCATTTATTATTCATATAATTACTAAAATATTCTCTATAAAATGTCTTGAAATCTTAAATGTATAACATAAATTATAATATTTATTAGGAATAAAATTAGTATAAAAAATAGAAAAATTTCTTGATTTTTTAAAATAACATATTTTTAAGAATAGAGGGAGAAGTAATAATTATTCAAACCAGTTGGGATTAGCTCACTGGTCAGGGCCTTGGTCTACCAATCTAGTGGTGCAGGTTCGAACCGAGTCAATGACTCCGAGTCCAAAGTGGCTCTCTTATGTAACAAAAAAATAATTATTCTAAAGATTTCGATTTTATAAAAATAATTTGACTTTATTCAAAGCGGGTAAGTTCATGACCTGTGTAGTGTATGTAGGGACAAAGTCAGATATTTTATTATTGGACAACTAGTTCAATTTTAAATCAAAACTGCAAGAACTATAATTATTTCGGCCAATGAAACTAGAATCACAAGGAATTTATAAGCAGAAACTATGTGCTATAATTTAAAAAGTTTAAAAAGGACTAAGTATGAATTAGTTAACTCACTAAGTATACGGAAGGATGTACCTTCGACCCACCAAAGGTCATAGAAACAATTTTTACGTATTCTTTGAGACAAATAGCCAATAGAAATTGACATAGTATTAAATGTTTCAACGAGAACAATTATAAGTATTTATGTTAGGTTCAGATTAGATTGATAAGCTATGTTGCGTCTCCCTCCATTATCTTATCAAATTCTGAAAGCTAAAGCTAACCTACTTCGGAGTTGTTGTTTTTTTTTTTATGTGTCCGGGTCAAGCTTATGCGCACCACGACTATTCACATAGGAAATATACACGTCTTCTCATGCATACTCCCACTTAATCAGAACTAGGTTACCCATGTTCAGGGAGGGGACTCGAACCTTGCACCTCTTGCTTACCCCCATTAAGGGTTCAAGAAATAACAAGACAGAGGGGATTCGAACACTGTACCTCCTAAATGAGAAACAAGGTCCTGGCAATTGAGTTATAGTCCCAATGGTTTACTTCAGAGTTGTTTGTTACTACAAGTTGGTTATCATGTTTATATGAGTAATGATACATACAATCTAACATCACACCATCTAATTACCATTCATGACGTGGCATATATTAATTGGCTATAAATTATTAATTAGATCAAGAAAATAAATGGATTAACGATGTATAACCAACCAATTTACGCCACGTCATGGGTGATATATATATCATTACTCTTTGTATATATATATATATATATATATATATATATATATATATCCATATATATATCTCTAAAGGGGTATAAAGAGGGGCCATGATCTGTTTTAAACAAAAAATGTGTTACATCTGACGATTAAGATCATTATGTTACTTAAAAAAATAAAATATGTCAAAATTGCCCTTACTATATATATTACTTAATAAAAGAAAATTCTAAAACTCATACGCACTACTTTGCACTGCAGTCAATTCTATAACCTTTTTTTTTCTCTCTCTATATATATATATCTTGGTGGAGATGGCTGATCAATGTAGGAGATGGATTGGAGGCTGGGGTAGGAGATGGCTGCTCGGTGGGTTGAAGGAGATGAATCGCATACTGGGCCAGCTGTGGAGGAGGGGGAGCGGCGGTAATTATTTTTCATGATTTTTTTGGACGTAGTTATTTTTAATGATTAATCGATCATTTTTATGGATCAATTTGCATATTCATTTGAGTTTTATCAATAGATGCTTTTGATGCTCAATAGTGGATCATTTGGATTCATTTGCGAAGGACTAGTGAGCTTTGAGCATCCAAGTTTCGTTAGTTTTTATCTACCATTTAATAATGCTCTGCAAAAAAAAAAAGCATCTCAATAGATGCTCAATAGTCGTTGATGCTGTGCTCAATACATTTTCTTTTATTTCTTTACTAGGTATAGCCCGTGCCTGAAGGCACTCCAAAGAATAATATTCCAGTTACTTGTTCATTTACTGTTGATACATATGAAATGTTTAAAAATTAGAATGATTTTTTATATTGAATATGTAAAAACTGAAATTATAGACAGTGTGTTAGACAGAAATTATAAAAAAAAGTTATTATAAAATTCAAATGAACATAAATATGTGAATAATTTATCAAACAACTAATAAAGAAGTTGAAATACGAAAAAAATTAAAAAGAAACAGAATCGAAAATACATATATGATCATTCCTTTTGTGTGCTTACTTATAATAAACATTATATTAAAACTTCAGGATATACAATATTAGTTGTTGTTTGTTCACCATCATGAAGAAGTACACTTATGCGATCATAACTCGTACATCTTGATAATGCAACATACAATTGTCCATGACTAAATACTGGTGTTCGCAAATCGATCCCAACGAATTTCACAGATTGACCTTGTAACTTATTGATGGTCATGTCATATGCTAAACGCACAGGAAATTGTCTCCTTGTCATCACAAAGGGTATTTCCGAGTCAGAAGGCGTCAGTGATATTCTTGGAATGAATACCAAATTACCAGATTTATCTCCATTCAAAATGTGGGCTTTAATAACACGTGTTGAACATCTGACAACCATTAACCGCGTGCCATTACACAATCCATCCTTCCGGGAAATATTTCTTAACAACATGATAGGAGCACCCATTTTTAATTCCAATTTGAACGGAGGTAACCCACTTGGATTCAGTGAGTTTAAATACTCATTTAGATATCGAGATGTTATAGATTTATCTACTTGATCCTCTTTAACCATCTTATCAGCTGCTAGATACGTCTTTTGTATTCCAGGAAAAATCTTAAGTGCAAGATTGTTGATCTCACTAACTTCATCATTTCGCGGACAGTATAGTGCGTTCATTGAGATATGTGTTAGTTACAGTTTCAAGGTCAAGGAAGTAAGGATATGTGGTTGATATCTAATTGTTCAAATTTGTGCACTTGCACATTGCTGTTGGGATCTCTATTAATTCTTCTGAGTTAGAGCCAATCTAGAATGATTAACAAACACTTAAAGTTATGAGTATAAAAAAAATTTATAACAAAATTTAGATCCATTTAAATTACCTTTAGTAGGAAGTCGGCAAAATCAGAGTTCCCGCTAATTGAGTCGTTGAGATGCATATTAACATCTAATGTAAGCGGGTGAATTTTTCTCCAAAGTATAGAACGTCTTAATGAGGCTCCGACTATTTGTTCGCGTACACCTTTTGGTACAACTCATAAAATTTGTCGGAAATCACCTCCGAGAACAACAGTGATGCCCCCGAATGGCTTCTCAATTTTATGTATATCTTGTAACGTTCGATTAACAGCCTCAACACAATTTCGATGTTGCATCAGAATTCCATCCCAAATTATGAGACTTGTTTTTCGTATCAACTCATCCTGGAGGGATTGTTTAGAAATATGACAAATAGAATCTTCAACAATATTTAGATGTATCAAGAATGTGGAATGTGCAGTTCGACCTCCAATCAATAACAAAGATGTGATTCCTTACGAAGCTACATTAATCACAAAATAATCTAAACTCCGACATTTTGTTGATATCGTATTGTATAAAAGGTTTTTCCAGATCCAACACCACCATTCAAGAAGAAAGTTACACCTTTACTATTAAACACGGAATCAACAATCTTATCGTATGCGCGCCTTTGTGCACTGTTAAGTCGATCAACGTTTATATCTGCATCCCTATCTTTCGCTTCCCTTTGAAGTTGTAAATGTTCTCTTATCAATCGATTTTCCACAACCAAGTTCCAATTCATGAGCTGTGGATTTTGTTTCAAAATTGGAGCACGGTTTATTGCGCGAGTTGTGTAGATAGTCATTTTGATTCTTTTATTTTTCTGCGAAACCTGTATAATAATATCAATTATGTATTAGTTACAATATAATTACATTCGTGTTGTGTGTTTACTTATAAGATACATTATTTTAAAACTTCAGGGTATACAATATTAGGTTTTGTTTGTTCAACATCAAGAAGAAATACACGTATACGATCATAAAGTGAAATTATAGGCTTACTTGAGGTCTGCGAACTTTTGCATTCGATTGGACTCGGGATGCACTCATTTTTGAGACCTTGTTTTTGTTATTCGATACGCTCGTCATTTGATAGTACAATGATCTGAAAATATGAGGATATATTAACATTTGGTAAATAAAACGATAAATCTATATTACATATTATACAAATGAAACAATTAATCTAGTAATACATATACTGAAATACGACACACGTAAGTATAATTTTAATAAGTTCAACTAATTTATTTCAATACAAAAAAAAAGTAGTTCTCCAATACAATACAATTATTATCGAATCAAGAACAATTCATCACAAATGACTCCCTAAAAACGATTATTCATGAAAAGGTAGCAAATCAATACCATAAATTTATTTTCGAATCTAGACTAATTTATTAAAATCCACTCCCAACAACCTATTACATTGATAAATAACGACCATTCGAATATAAGGTACCCTGCTCCATGTTAGCAAGGGTTAAATCTGCTAGCATCGTAAACTCAATATCATCAAGTAAAACTTTCAAATCTTCTAGTTTATCCATATTTTTTAGTAAAGGTAGAATATTTTCTATTGGCCAATCTTGAGGAAGTGTGGCAACTATGACATATAGCAAGGGGGGCAGATCTAAAGGAACGTTTGTACTACTCCTAAAGGAATAATAACTTTCTTCCTTTCGTTTAATGTGATCAAGCACAGATTTAGTTGAATGCATTGGCTCGTCAGCGAATTCAGTCCATAAAAGGGTTATATTTTCGATTTTACCATATTTATCGTATGAATTTGTTATAGTCTTAGTTAGCATTTCGAGTGTGTCCATTGTATTTTTTATTATAGCCTGCAAAAAATAACTATGAATAGGAAAAATTATATGTAAATATTTGTATGCTATACTTTTTAAAAGTGAGTACTCGAAATGGAAAATATTATCTACAAACTACTCAATTAGTAATACGATTGCTAATTAAAATATTCAGATTCTTTTTTTAGTTTATTAACAAAAAATAAATAAGATTTTACGATTTTATAATAAAAATATAGATATACTAAATGCCACAAATAGCAATTATTCATTTTAGTAGTATTTTAATTATTTAATTATCAATTATTTTAATATTTTTATATCAAAATATAAATATAGAAAATATTTTATTGTTTAATAAATTATTTATATTTTCTTTTTTTACAACTTTTTTCTTAAACCCACGTAAATTCCATTTGTTTTATATTTTTTAAATTTTTTTTATTAAATCCAACAGAAATGTATAACGTATTCTTGTAGAAATGTAAAATTTTTAAATATATTTTTTAAAATGTAAAATTTAAGAATATATTTTTGTTCTATGATGCTACGTTTTTGGGGATTTGGGTAAAAGTTTTTTTTCAAACGATTATAGGATATGTAAAATGAAAATAAAGGAGAAGAATGAGGAAATTATGAGACAAATGGGGGAATTATGAGATGAATGAGAAAGTTTGAGAATAAATAGGGAGAGTTAGGTTTCATTATGCTTTATTATATAGATTTTTCTTTCCTTACTTGTAGATACGCTTAGGTAGTAGATTTTTTTTTAGTTTGAAAAAGTAGATTTTGTGCTCAGTAGGTTTGAAAAATCTTCCTACTTAGTTTTTTTATTTTTTATTTTTCTTGTAATTGTACAATATAAATTTTTGAGGTTGATTTGATTTTTTCTGGTTAGAATAAGATATCAGTATATATTGATTTTTTTAATTTATTCTTTCACTTTTATTCTTTAATTTTTTTGTTTAAATAATCAGAACTTTATTGATTATACAATAATGCTCAGTAATTTTATTGATTATATGAAAAACGCTCAACAAGTTACTGAGCATGTTCGAATACTCAGCAATTTTTTTCGACACTCAGAACTTTATGCTCAGTACTTTTTCCATGCTTAGTATTTTTTCCATACTCAGTACTTTTTCCATGCTCAGTACTTTATCCGGTGGTGGTCGATGGTCGGTGCTGGAAATTATTGATAGTTAATGAAGGAGGAGAGAGAAAAATTGATAAAAGATGAGAGAGAGATTAATGGTAATGGAGGAGAGAAAGTATTGGTAATGGAGGAGAGAGAATAATTTTTTTTTTGTCTTATATACACTATAAGGGTAGTAATGACATTTGCCAATTTTGAGACCTCTAAATAGAAGAGAGAAATCACTTTTTTTCTATATGGCACTATGATTCTCCTCAACACCTCTTGGGTAATTGACCCTTATTGCATCTATCTCTCAGCTTAATAACAATATTTTACGGAAATTCTTGATAAAGACAGAATAGGTCAATTCCTCTAATAAAATCTATAAGAGCAAAAATTATTTTTAGTCCATTATCTATAAACTAAACTATTTTCAAATCACATCTTTCAAAAATAAATTATTTTCATTAAATATTTTGTAGATTTGAAAAACAATTTAGGTATTTTCAAATTCAAATAAAATTTATAGTTTCTGATAAAAATATAATTTATTTTAAATGTCTAAATTGCTCCAAAAAATTATAACATGTCTAATAAAACTAGTAAAATAGTTTAAAACATAACATTTTTGAAAATATATAAAAATAAAATAATTTTAACATATAAATAATTGTCTAATTTTGGTATATGCTCAATCTATAATAGGAGTATTTTTTTTTTTTTATATATATATGAGATCTATTTTGGACTTTAATCATTTTGACTTCAATAAGAACGGTTTGTCTCTGCGGAGCCACTAGACCAACTATTGTTACAGCAGAAGTAATTTATTTTGTAAGGAATCTATTTTGTAAGGAATCGTACATTTCATATATTGCTTTAATATCACGGGGCATTCCAACAATAACAAAAAAAATCTCTAGAGCATACTAAAATGGTGAAGCTAATGTTAAAATTGCTTCCGCCTCGACAATCATTTACCATCTGAAAGCTAACCCTTGTAAGGTGAAGATATGGCAAGTTTGCTCTCTCATAATGGAATATACAGTTTAGCAAAATATTTCCCCAAACACATAAGAATTCATCACGATTCAATGCAGTTGCTGTACAACTTTTGAAGTTTGAATTTCCATAATAGAAAGAAGATGTGAACTAAAAATAATTTAAAAAAATAAAAAAAAGGAAAGTAACACAGAAATGTTACATGTGGGTGAGGTACCAAAGCTGAAGATCAACCTACATATATAGTTTACAAGAATCATAAATAGTTTACAAGATTTTTTACAGCAATCTAGAACATCAGTATTTCATATCTAACAAGGTCTTACCAAAGGGATCATTCCATGTTTCTGCTTTAAAAACAGATTTGCCTTGCCCCTAGTTCCAAAGTTTCTATAATTAATCAACTGTAGAACTAAATATTCATTCTCTTTTTAAAATGAGAATATATCAGTAATATTACAATTCTTGATCGCCTAAATCAGGTTTTGAAGGATACTCAATACCCTGAAGAGCCGGCATTCTTCGTATATCATCTTCCGAATACTTAGGAATAAACCAATACCACTTGTCTGTCCCAAACACCTAAATTTAATGGAATAAAAAAACAACTCACATTATTCAACTTAGTACGTAAATAGTAAATACACAAAAGAACAGAAACCCTTACCTGCTCGAAATTCTTCTTTCGACCAATATCATACCGCCATTTTGGAGTAGTCTTGTTCTCATAAGCCTAAACACATAATAATTAATTAAATTGCATATATTTGTGTCAAAAACATAGGCACAAAAGTAGAAGCTATTACCTCAATAGTAGTTGTATTACTCGAAACTAATGATATATGCATGATCAAAAATCCCAACACACTCAGAGCAAATGCTAGATTCAACACTACATATTTAAATAAAATTACATTAGCAAATGAAAAGAGTCAAAAAACCAAATTTACGGCTCGTACAACTTACCAAAAGCAAGAAAAGTAGTTGCAAGAGTGCCTGGAGAACCAGAAATTTCGCCATCACTGAAAAAAGAAATGAATTGTGGCAGTAACGATAGAGCCGCTAAACTAGTCTCGAGAAAAGTGTAGAACTGAAAGAGTTTCAAGTAAATAATTAGCTTCTTACATAATAATTAAATCAAATATATTTTCATACCAGGAAAAGAAGGAAATATTTGTAATTCATAGCCCCAACACAGTTTACAACCCAAACACAATGATGATCCATTTTTAAGATGCACCTTCCACCTAAAACAATTTGTCAATTTCTTGAAGAAAAGCAATTTAATTGAGAGAAACTTACAAACAGAACAATGGTGACAACGTGGTGGTTTTAACTGGTTGCATTTTCGACAAAATCGTATTCTTCGATTCTCTGCATCAGATGGTATTGTTGATGATGTTAATGGATCAGTATCACCTGCTTCTTCATCTACTTCTGGTCTCCAATTTTGTGGTACACCTCCAGGGTCAGTTAATACAACAGAAAAATAACTCCATAATAGCATCACTAGCTGCATCACAGTCAAGAACATTCATAATTACGACTTAATTATCGTTTGATAGCAGCTAGATATTTACTAATTCCCAAATCGCAATTCAAGAACTTAATAAACATATTGGGAAAAACAAGATTTTAAGTTGAAAAAATATAAAAATAAATAAATTATAAGACTCGCGCGAGCTGAATTTAAACTCATTCTTAGCTCAATAGCGATACATAGTTATAAACATTAGTTAATAGTGAGTAAAAGAGTAAAGAATTTACGAGAGAGTGGAAGAAGATCAAGACGATTAAGGCGATAAGAGAATCAAGGCCGCCGTGAAGGAGGGAGAGGCCGTAATTAGTGATGACGACGGCGTAGTAAGTGACGCCGACAACACCGAGAACCAATAAAATCATGATCGAACCTAAACCTCTTAAAGCAGTACAGAATTTGAACACATTCCAAGCCATTACAGTTCCAGATCTATACATAATAATTACCAAAATATTCTTGAATTAACTTATATTAACAAAAACAAAAAGTAATAATAAAATTACAAAATTGGCTGATATAAGTTGGTCTGATTAATTTTAGTATATGGTCATGAGTTTCAACGGATGAATCTCTCTAGAAGGTCTGGTCTTCTGCATAAATAAAGAAAGTTTCAACTATTTTGACTTTACCAACTTTAATGGGCTATACGCCTATACCTATACGCGCTTAGATTTCATTTTTCCTTTAACTAATTAGTAATTCCTAATTAATCATAACTTTTCTACCTAGTATGTATGTAAATTACCTGCTGTCACTGTGTACTGTTTTGACAAAACGAAAATAAAAGTTTGAAGGATCGGATAAGTATAATGGTGAATTTAGATTTATGGGTTTTATTTTTTTCAAAGAAAGAATTTAATCAAAAAATTACTTTTTATTATAGGTCAATGACCTAAAAAATTAATATAATAAATTAATTGACCAATTAAATAAAGTTACTTTATAAATATCTATTAAAACTTATTTATTAAAAACATTGTCTAATAAAATTGTTTATTAAAAAAAAATCTTAACAAAAATATCATTATATAATCTTTTTAATTATTATATTATTATTATTTAAATTTAGGGAAAATGACCCAAAAAATCAAACTAATAATTTTTTATGCCCCAAAGAATCAACACAAAAAAATCTGCCCAATAAAATCATGAACTTAATTATTTAATAGCCTATATGACTATACTACCCTTACTTAACTTTTATACTACAATTACTTAATATATATACCCTAATTATTATAAAATCTTATTTCATTTCCTTTTTTCTTTCTCTCTCTTCCTCTGTCTCTCTCTATCTACACGATAGAGCTTTCTCTCTCTTCCTCTGTTTCTTCTCTATTGATCACGCACTAAGATTGTTGTTCTCTCTCTATCAATCACGAACGACGACATATTCATGGCCGATTTGTTCTTTCTCTCTCCACGGTTCTTCTCTGCATTTTTGGATTAAATTGCAGTTTGATTTCTTCGTTCTACTCAAGTATTAGAGTTCTCTTCAACAAAATCGTGTTATTCTTTTTGTTTATCTACGATTAAGGTATTTTTTTAGTTTTACAGTGTTTTTGATTGTTTTCCAATTTTCGTTCTTCGATTCTTAATTATATTCGAACTGTAGTGATTTTTTGCTGTTTTTTCTTAATTTAAGGACTATATTGCAGATTTTGCATAAAATTTGGATTTTTAGAGTATTATTCTGTAGTATATAGTTGTTTTTGTTTGCTCGATAATAATGTTTAATGCATAATATAGGAATCTTCAATGCATTTTTTGATTTATATAGGAACTGTATTGAATTTTTTGCAGTTTTTTCATAATTTAGGTACTTGTAGTGCAGCTTTTGCATAATATTGGGACCTTTAGAGCAATTTACTATAAACAAATCTTGGACTATAATATATGTTTTTGATGTGATTTATATGTTCATTTGTTTAGATTTTTTGATGTCTTGTGTTGATCGGATGTTTTTATATCCATGATGGGATTTATATGTTTTTGAGGGGATTTTACATGTGTATTTGTTTGGATTTTGTTGTCTTGTGTGTTGATGGGATTTTTATATCCGCGATGGGATTTATATGTTGTTGATGGGAATTATATGTTTATTTGTTTGGATTTTTTGATGTCTTTGTGTTGATGGGATTTTTATACCCGCGATGGGATTTATATGTTTTTGATGGGATTTCTAGATGTTTTTATGGTAGTTATATCTGCGATGCCTACAAAAGATGAAGGCAAAGATGATGGAGATTGCTAGATGCTAAATTTATTCTCGTGTTCTTCAGGTAATTAATTGTTACCTCATGATCATTCTTATAATAAGTATTAGTAATTATTTTGTTTTACTTGCGTGAAATACGGTACACTAAAGGTATGGTATATGAAGAGTTTAAGCTGCACTTCAAGAAATTGTCTTTCGATAGATATGCAGTACATTTAGTCACTAAAATCTTGGATAATGGTGTATCATTTAGTTTTAAGCAATCTCAAGATAGTCTTTATCTGACCTCAATACCTCAATACCTCAAATAACAAATTATAATGGGTTTCTAAATAAGCCCAATTAAGCGTTTGTTCGAAAACGTTCACACATACCATACTGCTGTTTAATTACCCGCATCCATCACCACCGCCGCAGGAGTTTATTCTCCTCCTCCAACAACCTACAGCCGCCAACTCTTTAAGGTAAAAAATATAAATCTTTTTGTAAATAAAACCCTAGAATTACAAAACATTGATTTCGATTTCTTTCAAACTGTTATTTTCCTACATTTTTAAGGTTTTCGATAGTTGTTAAACATTTTTTTTTGCTTATTAAATATTAACGGTTCTAAACTTGGCCGTAGAGAATTTCGCATATGGGTTAGGATTTATGAGCGTAGAGTTTTTGGGCCATTAATTGCAGAAGCTGATTGTTGGAGTGAACAATTTGGTTACACGCTAAATTTTGATTTTTTCCCAGGAAATTAGGATTTTCAGCAACGGTTAGAAAACCCTAAACTCAATAAGCACGGACCATTGAAACATCGAAGAACCCCAATAGTTGGCGGCTGTAGGTTTGATTTCATTTATCTGCATTCCGAAAAATCTGAGATTTTTGTTTGTTTAAGTGGAATTAATGAATTACAAAAAGAAACATCCAATAGTTGTTTTAATTTTTCTGGATCTCCATTTTGGAATATGGAATTGTTCACATCACATCCTCAAATGGGTTTATTTCAATTTCTTAAAAAAAAAATTTAGTTACGTAGCTTCTCTTTTAAGTATATATGAAGTGATGTTTTGAAAGGTGATGAAATGGAGAGAAGATGTGTTTTGTAAATGATTGAACTGAGATAGTGTTTAATCCTTAAAACATGTTTTGGTTAGTATTTTGATCTCTTTTTAGTTTTGAGCTTTTAGTAACTTTTTGCTGATTGAAAATTTGATACTTATGATTGTACTGATTAGAATATTATGTGGTATAGATCATGATGATTTGAAGAGACTGGTCCGTGTTTCGAAAACAGTTATGGAAGCGGTAAGATTACATATGTTTTTTGCTGATTTTTGTCTTGTTTGTTAATTAAATATGTAAATCTGATTTGGGTGTTTGGTGAATATACAGACTTTAATTGCGAAGAAATTGCATTTCGAGTATAGTACACCTAAGAAGATACTGCATTTTAGAAAAGCTACTGATGTGGATGATTTGAATGAGATTGAAGCACCAAATGCTCCTAAGCAATCAAGGAGTTGAAGGTCTAAATTGAGCCAGAAAAAGGTTTTGGAGCTTTTGGTTAATTTGTTTGCTTCGGATTGTGAAGAGATTTGGCCTAAGAGATTTATTTATGGAGATGGAAGAAGAAACATGAATTATTGATCTTGTATATTAGTCAATATTCTTGTTGTAGTATATATTGGAACAATATTTAGCAGGTTAATTATTCTTCAATCCTTTCATTGAAGAGATGGGTTAACTTGTATGAAAATTTGTTTGTACATAAAAATTAGTTTGAAAACATAAGATTTTGTGGTGTATGGATTGTAAGGGTCTTGGATTCTCTGTTTTATTTAATTTATTCATACAGTTGAATGAGAATGTTCATCTTTAATATGAATAATGTTATATATGTGTCTATGTATGTGATTTGTTTGATCTTCGCGGTGACGGGATTCTTCGCGTGACGGGATTTTTCGCGTGATGGGATTCTTTGCGGTGACGGGATTCTTTGCGGTGACGAGATTATTCACGTGACGGGATTTTTCGCGTGACGGGATTTTTCGCGGTGACGGGATTATTTCTCGCGGTGACGGGATTATTCGCGGTTACGGGATTCTTCGCGTGACGGGATTTTTCGCGTGACGGGATTCTTCCACGTGATGGGATTATTCACGTGACGGGATTTTTCGCGGTGACGGGATTATTTCTCGCGGTGACGGGATTCCTCGCGGTGACGGGATTATTCGCGGTGACGGGATTCCTCGCAGTTACGGGATTCTTCGCGGCGACGGGATTTTTCGCGGCGACGGGATTATTCGCGGTGACGGGATTCCTCGCGGTGATGGGATTCTTCGCGTGACGGGATTCTTCGCGGTGACGGGATTCCTCGCGGTGACGGGATTTTTCGCGGTGACGGGATTTTTTTCGTTGACGGGATTTTTTTTAGTCAATCCTAAAAGTTATAAAACTAGGCCTAGGTCATCGTTGACGCCATCAAATTCCGGCGGCCTATCGTTGACAGGATCTGATTCCGTTGGTCGATCGTCAACATCATCCATCCGAGGCAAAAAAAATAACAGCGGCAATAGCTTCAATAAAAGTGACACGTGTCGGTCCTGGGAGGAGTCTGGTTCTTGCCGCTTTGGTGCTAAATGTTTGGTAATATACCTTCTTTCATCCTTGAGAAAAGTATTCCGATCAACGGTTCATATATGATTATCATAATTAAACGGCTCAGATTAAATGCTCAAGACTTTTTTAAAGCTTAAATAAATAATACTATATATGTACGTTTCTCAATAATGCTATATTCTGAATTGTTAATTGCAATATTGCACCATGTGTTACGATGAAATAGCATTATATACCATTATATTCATGAATTTATCACGTGTGTTATATTAGTCAGTAATTTCGGTAAGAAATAAACAATAATTCATTAATGATGCAAATTTAAGTCTTCAAATGGATATATTTGTCACTTGTTTAAATATATGGGTACATTAGTTAATTTTGTATACATACAGGGACCAATGGTGCAATTATCCTTATTAAAAACGTACATAACTGTTGCAACTTTATTTAATTGACAGTTTGTACACGGAAAGGAAGAGCTGCGTCAAAATTCAACTCGTATACCAAACAAAAACACAGCTGAGGTATATTCTTACTCTCTTTAACCAATAAATATAAAGATTCAATTTTTAATTTCAAGTGCTTGAGATGATTATTATTTACTGTTTAATCACAGATCTGCAAAACATACAACAGTTCAGGATCATGCACATATGGCACAAAGTGCCGACTCAAGTCAACTGTACCACCAACACAGCCAGAGGTAAACCCAGCTATAGCCATGACTTTGCCAGAGATTATGACACCTGTCAAATCGGATCAGAGCAGCACCTCAACAGTCTTTACTTGTGATTGGTCACCTATGGATGATAATATTGAAGTTACTTTACCTATTTCTGATCCATCTAAAGAAGAAAATGTTGATGGATATATACATTTTCACTGCAAACACAAATCATACAGCGTCAATAATGCATTTTTTGCATAATATAAGGACCTAATAGTGCAATAGTGCCATGGATCATCTCCAACAACCATCATATCTTTCTCACTATCAGTATATAAAACTCCCCATCCTTTGTCTGGATCTTGTAAAAGCCCTTCCACGCTAAAGAGCCTCTCTAACTCAATTAGAAGATCATCATAATTTTTCACTCTCAACACATCAATAGCTCGTCCCACTAAGCTGCCTTGTTTGTGAACCTTCACTTACACTAATCGAATAATAATCAATAGAAGTAAATATATATATAGAATATATAAATATAAATTTTGTGTGTATTTAAAGTCTAACCTTTGTACAGCTTGTTAAGGAAAAACCAAATAATTTGCAGACAGGTCCTTTTGGCGTTGGATTTTCCTCTTGAGTCCCTACTTTGAGGCCCTCGTTACGAAAAGAAGCTTGGTAGGTTCCTCTTATTAGCTGAAGAGAAAATTCCAGATGAGTATTCTGGACAGACTCAGGCTATACTATGCAATGATTGATAGCATCATATAGATAACTAAGAAATTAAATATTTCCATTTGAAATAGTATAAATCTGAATTGAATTGTGTTGAATAAAATTTTTTACTTGAACAATCAAAACTGTTGTCTCAAATTATACTGTAACTGCATATAATCTGCAGAACCTATGGAACTTTAAACTCGAATTGAGAGGTCCGTGAAGAACTCATTTTATATAACACCAAACACTTGTTCATTCAAGAGTAACTGAAAACAAAATTTAGATGGTAAAAAATAGGAAAACATACGCTAATTATGTAGAAAAACGAAGTTAATTCTCATCAATTGACGCTAGTGAGACTGAAGCATGTTGCAGCGCTCTTCAATTCGTTCTCAGCAGATTGAGTTGTATCTTTCAGCGAAGATTCAGAGCTGCAAACAATAGAAAACCATTGCAAAATACCAAAAACTGTGTTCCAAAAGATTTAAACTAATTATCATATACAATAATTACCTTGACTCGTAGGCTTCTTTAGAATAACAATGGGATTCATGGTGCAATTAACCGATCAGGACACTTCCATGGCAGACGAAACAACATAAACAACAAGAAAGCAACAAATTACATCAGCAATTGGGAGAAGGAGTCCTCAAGGTTGAACTCGAATCACTCCGGTGACTCACTCGCCGCCGGATTGGGAGAAGTTTCCAAGAGGTCCGCCATCGATTTCTTCCTCGTGATCAAGCGAGCGAGACTGTGAACAAGCTGTTCGAAGATTTCACATTTATCCCATTCAGGGGAAGGAGGAGCAGGATCATACCTTTCTCCACTACACTGGTCCGTCGTCACCGGCCCATCGCCACCAAGGAAGAACTAGACGAGCATTTTGGTTACTGTGACATCGTGATAGCAATGTTGTATGGTTTGGGTGTATTTTTTATTTTAATAGTATATTTGTTATTTTTAATTTGATTGTAAGGGTATATTTGTAATCTATGTTTTTGAAATTAATAGATGATTTTTTTAGACAAGTATAATATTATTTTGATTTTTTGGGTCATTGACCCTTAAATTTAACTACCCTATTACAACTTTCTACCACCACCCCCACAACCACCACCATCACCACCATCCAAAACACCATAACAACACCCACCACCTATTACTAATATTATGACACACGCGTGTCTGAGATTTTTTTTAAAATTGTCATAACTATTTCTAAAAGATCAAAAAAAAACAAAAAAAAACATTTTTGAACGAGACAAAATAATACGTTTATGATTTTCTTTTTTGATTTTGTTTTTGCAGACTTGAAATTCATTGTTTCAAACAGTTAATTTCATATTTACGGGAAAAAAAATCATTGTTTCGAACAATGAATTTCATGTTTACGAAAAAGTAATAAAAAAAATATAAAAGAAAAAACCATAGACGTAAATATTAATCTGTTCTACCAAAAAATGCAAATTTTTTTATTTGTCTAATTTTTAATTGTTATGACGATTTTAAAAAAAAAATCTCAAACACGCGTATGTGTGATGAAATTAGTAGTAGTAGGTGGTGGTGGTGGTGGTGTCTGTAGTGGTGGTTAATTTTTTTAACATGGTGGTGGTGGAAGTACCACATTATTGGTTTAATATTGAAAAATAAAAATTATATTAAAAATTAATATCGTATTAAAAATAAAATAATATATCTAATAGTAAGGGTAGTAAAGGTATAAAAAGATAGAAGGGGTATTTTCTATAAATAATTATTTCATTAAGTATTTTTCTATAAAATAAATTATTAGAGACTACTTTTAACAATTAACTACTTTTATTAGGCTTTTTTAACAATAACCTCAAATAAATTATACAATAATTTTACAATAAAAAATTATTTATTTTAATCTTTTTTTTTTTAAGCAAGCTCGTCTTTTTTTTTTTATTAGAATCCAACAAATCACGTTATATTCTGGGTATTATAAAACCTAGATAAAGTAAAATAGATAAACCATCTATCTAGCCCAACTCTAAGTCCAATACTAATGGGTAAACTATGTATAAGGGCCCTTATAACATCTGTTTTCTGAAAAAGGTCCCAATTTAGATACCAACTATCCAGTTGAAATCGAACTAAAAAAAACTAATAAAACCCCACCCACCCACCCCATTGTTTCTCGACAGAAAACCCCACCCCCTCCCCCAGATTCTTCTTTTCTCTCTCGACCAAAATGCTCTCCTCCCCGCCACCACCCATCGCCACCACCCATCACCACCCCTCCCTTCTCCGAGCGCGAGCCACCACCCATCACCAACCCTCCCTTCTCCGAGCGCGAGCCACCACCCATCACCACCCTTCCCTTCTCCGAGCGCGAGCCACCACCCATCACCACCCCTCCCTTCTCCGAGCGCGAGCCACCACCCATCACCACCCCTTCCTTCTCTGTCGAGATCCACCACCACGTTCGAGACCACCAACCAGATCGAGATCCACCACCACGTTCGAGATCTCCACTACCCTCGTCGCCCTACCCTCGTCGCCGCCAGCTCGAGGTCCACCACAACCGGCATCGTCGATGACCACCAACACCACCATCCACCATCAACAAGCTCACCACCACGCACCAACGAGCTTCCCATCACCACCACTCATCTAGCTAACCCAACACCACCTCCACCAGCGAATCAGTACCACCACCACCAGCTCACCACCACGCACCAGCGAGCTTCCCACCACCACCACCACTCATCTAGCTAACCCAACACCCACCAAACCCCTCAACACCACTCACCACCAGCGCACCACCGCGCGCCAGCACTGCCCTAACACTGCTGCATCTCAGCACTGTACTGAGATCTGTTCGTTTTTTAATTATGTATTTTATATAAAAAAAAATTAACAGGTGGGTGCTTTTTTCAGATCTGGAATTTTAGGGGGTAAATACCCCCTGTTTTGCTATTTTAGGGGTAATTAATGGAAAAACTTGTTATTTTAGGGGGTAGGGGGTAATTAGTGGAAAAGCTTGTTATGGGGTATTGTGGTATTTTATGGGGTATTTTAGGGGGTAATGTGATATTTTTAGGGGGTAATCCGATAATTTAGGGGGTATGTCCCCTGTTTTGGACTAAGCTGTTTATTTTGGACTACCTTGGACAATATGGACTCTAAATAATATGGACTTAACTTAAAAAACGTACCCCAAAAAATTAAAATAGGGGGAATCTACCCCTAAAAAATTAAAAAAAACGGGTGTATACCCCCTAAAATAGGGAGAATCTACCCTCAAAAAATTAAAAATAGCGTCTGTGTACCCCCTAAAAACGTGAACCTAACTAGAAAAATTTCTAGTTAGGCCCTTAAAAAACATAAAACAAAAATGGGCCCTTAAAATTCTCTTTTTTGAATTTTAGGCCTCAAAAGGTATATTCCTCAATACTAATACTTATCCCATAGACTATCAACTAAAGTTAATAAAACAACACGATCCTATAACAAAACTAATAAAACAAAAAGATATCGTTTAGGTTAATCAATTCAATTAAACTTAAAAAGACCATTTTTAACTTATTGCGCAACTTCTAGTCCCATTCTAATAAACAAGGATCCTCTCGACGAACAAAAAACATCTCACGTAAATTTTTGATTACTTCTCTCTCTAGGAAGCGGTCAACAAAGTCAGCTTTGACTTACCCTGGTTACGTCTTAACTTTCCTTTTCTAATTGATAATTTCCTTTTACGTCCTTCAACGGTCACAAATTAGATAGAGTGTCGAAGGGGATGCACAAGAACGTGTTCTCATCTGTCCCGAACACTCCGAGGACACCACTTGCCACAACAAAAGATAAATCCAATAGTTTAAAAATACTGTCATCAAAGCAAATTAAAAAAATTCCAAAGGGGGGGGACAAAGCGTCAATTATGAGTACGGATGAGACGCCTTCGACGGGAGGAGTAGCAGCGGAATCAATCAGACCTCTGGAATGTGCTTTGTTTCTTGTTGATAGAGATGATATTTCTCCCATTAAAGTGAAGAAGGGAGAAGAAAGGAGCATCGCAGCCATGAAGCAATTGGGCGGAGTAACAACATCGTTGCAACTTCAATTAAATTTGGCGGATCATGGCCAGTCCAACCAATCGGTAACCACGATGATCACGAACCCAGTGTTTGGAAGTCTGGTAACCACGGTCGGTGTAGGAAATCAGTGAAAATCAAACAAACCGATTGGTGGAGAGGATGGTGCGATTAGATTAGATGCTCTAGAAGTAATTTTAGCAACAAAATTACAAGTAATAGAAATACCAGGTATGCCAATTGTGAATTGTATTTTTTCTTCTAAATTGGGGAAGGATGGGGTTGTGTGCAGGGACAGGGAGGCTCTATTACTTGAGGAGACAATGGAATGATTGAACCAAGCCCAGGAGATAGCGTGAAGGGTGCCAACAAAACATTCAATAAAGCCATGGTTGGGGATGCAAGTTTCAGTGAGCCAGAACAATCAGCAAGAGGGATGGCTGCTTCTAATGCAATTTCCAAGGAGAGAGCGGTAAGGACAACGGCACTGGAATATACCAAACATACGGATGACACTCTAATAAATGATGATACATATCCGCAACTAATTAGAACATCGGAACATAAGAGGCGTGGGTGTCAGGTATGGAAAAGTTCACTTATTATTGGGTTATTGGGGGCATACAGTAGGATATAAATATTCACTTACCAAATTAAAACAAATATGGATGCCAAAATCTCACATTGACCTAGTAGATATAGGGTTTGGATATTTCATGGTGTGGTTCATTAGTAGGTGGACTATGAAAAAGCGCTAGGGGGTGTACCATGGTTAATTTTAGACATGTACTTGATCGTTAGGCAATTGGACCCTCATTTCATGCCGCAAGATGCTCTAGTGGTCAAGACAATGGTGTGGGTTAGATTAGCATGGCTCCCATTACTCAACTACACAGAAGAGATATTAACAAGTATCGACAATATCATTGGTAAAATGATATGTATAGACCCCTTTACCAAATCAAAACAGAGGGGAAACTTTGTAAGATTAGCTGTGGAGGTTGAATTAGAAAAACCTTTAGTGACGAAAATAAGGATTCATAATCATTTACAGAAAGTCGAATATGAAGGATTGCACCTTATCTGTTTTAGTTGTGGTAAGTTCAGTCACCTCAGAGACGATTCAACAAGGGGAAAATACAGCTGACCCACCAAGAACCACAAGTCAACCCAGGAGCTTCAAGAAAAAATATCCATTCCTCACGGAATAATCAAGAGGAAGTGTATGGGGAGTGGATGATGGTGGAAAGAAATCGGGAAAGGCCTAGAGGGGTAGTTCTAATCCCACGTCCAATCTACTAATAGAGGGATCGACACAAACATAAGGAGACAAGTCGGAACTCCGGTCAAGAGAAAAACCCAAAACGCCGACCAAAAACAGAACAATAGGGGAAGTATACAATTCTCATGAGAAGGATCAGGGAGAAGGGGGAGTGTATATCTGGGGGCGTCAAGAAATGGTGAAGAGATAGCGATCGAGAAAGAAATCCCACAAGGCAAAGTGTATCCGATAACAAGAACACACCAAATGCGTCACATATGGTAGTACAAACAAGGGACAATGGATTAAAATGGGGGTTCTTCAGTTCAATTCTCAGAACATCGCGAATGGAGATATGGTGGGGCCTGTAGTGAAAAAGAATGAAAAGGCTGCTAAGGGGGACAAAAAGGTTTCGCACGTAAGGGAAGTCCTTATGTAAGGTAGAAGGCTAGTTTTTATCCCCCTGGAGGGCGGTAGTAGTATTGATCAAATATGGCGTAAGGAGGGTCTGATTGAGGGTATTGAAGTGATGATGGGTGAAGGTAACAGTCGGGTCTTTTCTTAGGTCCTTCGCAAAGACCGATGCTACAATATGTGCAGCTAAGGGCGGATGTATGAGTATTAATGAGGAGCATATACACGTGTTTTCTGAGGTGACCAAGGGGGTGTCTGATGATGCAAACATTAAAGTAGTTAAGAACAAGGTTTAGACTATTACCATGGGGTAAAAACAGGCTTCTTCCCATTAAAAATATTTAGGTGCAACTGGTGTCGCCTAAGGTGTGATAAAATAATATATAAATAAACGCAAATAAACACCCTAGGATAGCACGGTTCTGCAAGTATTACAGGACGCATGCAAGTTTTAATGATAAGAAGATTCGTTCCTCAGAGACTACGAAAGTTAGGAAGAGTTTATGCAATTTATTTATTGCAGATATAAAAGCTAGATTAATAATACGCAAGAAAAGAAAAGATAGATATATTTTTATTTGGTTTTTAATAAAGGAAAATTAAACTAATAAACTAAAGACAAAAAACTAAATAAGCAAAGAACAGTTAGTATGATAGTTTAGCCTGAGTAATTAGCAAGTAATCCCCACTAGTTTTGCCGTTCTAAACATGAAAGGGTGAATCATGTAGTAGTAGTAATTCAATGTTCGGTTTCAATTGCGCTAGGTAGTTTAAAATAGGGTATACCTGTGTCAATAAGAACCTAAGCAAACTTTTCCTGCAATTGATTAAATGACAATACACCAAACCATAATGACTATCTAGTTAGGTTGATTTGTCAGGTCTAAACCTTACACTAGACGCTATGTGCTATTTCCAATAGTTAAATATGCCTTAGCTATTGACTATCTAACTACTATGAAGTTAATCCTATACGGTTGCAATCCACGAAGAAAACAGATTATAAACCAAACACATAGACAAAGAAATAAAACATGAATTCAATTTAAAACATATAATTCCCAAATTAGATAGATGTCAATCAAAACTAGGGTTCATACATATATGCTAAAACTCAAGCTAAATTTATTTAATTCATACTAAGAAAAGAAAAGAAAACAATTACATAATTGAAGGTTGAAGAAAACATAAGTGATGCACAGCTCCTTCCAGACTTCTCTTCTTGTGTTGCATCTTCTTCCTGGCATAAGGACTGGCCAAGGATGATTTTCTAATGATAAGATGTTGTATTTATAGGGTATAGGAAGACCTAATTTGTTTCTTGGAGTATAAGGTAGGTATTGGACTCCAAGCCCAACTCAAATTCGTAACCCTAGAATCTAGAAAAGGTAAGATTTTGATGTTGTTTTGTTTTGGCCGTAACTGATTCAATACTTATCCGTTTGACGCGTATGAGTAGTCGAAATTTATCGTTTCGGAAAGCCCTTTAACTTTAAGTAGACCATTCTTCCAAATTCATAGCCAATATTGAGATATAAGCCTTTTTATGGTCGTAGCTGCTGGAATTCAGATTTATTTGGCAACTTTATCTTTTTCTTTTTCATAATTCTTGCCTTTATCTCTAATTACCATGTTTATCCTCTTTCTTTTAGCTCTTAGAATTAAATTGAACTCTAATTAATTACCATATATCTTTAAAGCTCCACACTAAATAAATAATTAAACCCAATATGCTCTAAAAATAATGAATAATTAATTCAAGAGACAAAATAGGAAAGTGTACTAAATCGTGAGAAAATCGACCTATACTCTAATAAATACACCTAAAATGATGTCCAACTAATAATAAATCATCTCAAATGGGGAGACATCAGCAACACACCAGCAATTCCTGGCGGATGAAACAATACAACACAGTAATATCTATCTCCCGGTTTTGGTGAGTCAAGGGGGTGGGGATGCACCGGATCTGAAGTCAGGTATTTCTCATTTTGATAGTGTGTTGTTACATCCTATAATTTTGGATTCGCATGTCCCACAGAATAAAGAGGGAGGAAGGTTGGTCGGGAATGCGAGATGATATGTACAGATGAATCCTTAGAGGAGGGAGAAAGGCATCAAGCAGAGCCTGGTCTTTCCTTGGAAAGTTTGTGATCTGCTCCTGCTATATCCTTTTTATATCCTTTTTATCTTGTGTTTTTGTTGTTTAATTTATTAGATGAATACATTATAACTATTGTATTATGATTTATACACATTCAAAAAATTTAGGTGGTTGGACTTCAGCCAAACATCCTTTTAATATTTTCTTTTGGAACTGTCGAGGTGCAAATAACGAAGGTTTTCGAAGAACGTTAAATAATTATGTTGCATTACATAATCCAATAATCTCAGTCGTCGTTGAGTCCAAAGCGGCTAGAGCGGAGGCTAGAAAAATAATTAGATCACTCCACATGGGGAAATCAATCAGAGTAGACGCGGAGGGTTTCTCGGGTGGAATATGGGTTATGTGGAATAATGAGAATTTATCGATCCAACTTTTATCGGCAGGTAAACAAGTTATTAACATGAGAATATCTAATCTGAATTGATCTTGTTGGCTTTTGTCTGCAGTTTATGCTAGTCCCAGGTCCTGGATCCGGGATCACCTATGGGACGCCCTTGAATTAGCAGCTGGTAGTATTGTCGAACCTTGGTTAGTGGTGGGGGATTTCAACCAAACAGGACTCAAGGAAGACAAGATTGGGGGAGTGGACGGGAGTGTATCCCTTATGCTGTAATACGAAAGGTGGAGAATTTTATGTGGGATGGAAGATATGGGTTTCGAAGGACCAAGCTTTACTTGGAGTGATTCTTGGAACTCCGGTATACGAATTTTGAAAAGGTTGGATATAGCATATGGGAGTTACCAATGGCGTGATTGCTTTTAAAAAACGAGAGTTAGACTTCTTCCATGTATCCATTCAGAATACGCCCCGATATTGATTACTCTGGACTCTCAAGAATCTCAATAACGGAGTATCCGTAGATTTCGGTTGACAGTGCTTCAATGAGTCACACAAGATTCAGAGATTTTGTAAAAGAAACGTGGGTGAGTGGATCACAGAAGTTTGGAGGAAGCATTGATATCATATAGGAGGAGTTGGTAGAATGGAAAACCGAGACCTTTGGCAATATCTTTCGCAAAAAAAGAAGACTGTTGGCGCGTATTCAGGGTATTCAAAAATACGAATGAAGGTCATGTAACAACTCACTTGTATATCTTGAGAAGGGACTAAGGAAGGAGTATGAGTATGTTCCCGCGAAGGAAGAGTCGTACTGGTTTCAGAGGGCGCGTGCGGAATGGCTCTATTCGGGAAAGCGCAACACAAAACTCTATCACTTATTTGCCGTGATATAAAAAAGGAAGGGGAAGAAATTCAGTTAAGAGATAACAATAATGAATATTTTGCGAATGAGGTAGAGGAAGATACTTGAGTTAGAATCTTCTTTAGGAATCTGTAGGAGGAAGAGGGGGGAGAACATTTTCGTGACACATTACCGCTCTTACCTCCTATTCGTTCGGGGGACATAGAAATGCTAAAAGGGGAGATTACGGATGATGGAATTCGAGTCGCACTATTTCAGATGCAACCTCATAAAGCACATGACCATGATGGATTAACAACAAGATTTTATCAATCTTGCTGGGAGACAGTGGAACCATCACTTTGTAGCATGATCAGATCGGCTATCGCGAGATGATCTTTTCATAAAAAGATAATTGAGACACTCATTCACCTAATTCCAAAGATTGAAAATCCGAAATGTCTCACAAAGTTTAGACCAATTAGCCTTATTAATGTAAGTTGTAAGGTAGGCATGAAAGCATTCGTTAATCAGTTGCGTCCTATCCCAGCGGAGTACATTGGGCCTTACCAAAGTAGTTTTATCAACGATTGATAATGTGGTGTTAGCTAGCGAGAATGATTATGTGATAAGACATGCAAAGGGGAAGAAAAGTTACATGGCGATAAAGATTGATCTAATTAAAGCGTATGATAGTCTCGTTGGTCTTTCATTCGAGAATCTCTAGAGTCGCTAGGGATTCCTATGAATTGGGTCTCTATTATCATGAAGGGGATGAGTGAGACTGAGTTTAGTGTTCTTTGGCATGGGGCTCCTCTTACTCTATTTTCCCCGCAGAGAGGGATTAGACAGGGTGATCCATTATCACCTTATATTTTCGCTATTTGTATGGGGCGGCTTTCCCTCCTCATTCAACGTCACGTGGAAGAGGGCTCTTGGTTACCACTTAGGATATGCTCAGGGTGGATCCCTATCTCTCATATCTTCTTTGCGGATGATCTTGTTTATTTTCTAAAGTTTCTGATCAAAATTTTGATTTGGTGCAAGATTTGATTGGAGACTTTTTGTGCTAGAGCGGGTCAATCCATTAGCAAAGAGAAGTCACTTATATACTTTTTGCAAAATGTGTATCCAATTCTAGCGGAAATTATATCAACGCGTATCAGATACTCTAGAAACAAGGGCCTAGGAACTTATCTGGGGGGGGGGTGTAATTCTTTTGGGATGAAGACCATGTGGTTTCTATGGGTAAGTCAGGAATGACCTTCGTGGTAAACTATCAGGATAGAAAGGAAAGGTTTTATTTCTTGCGGAAAGGATCACTCTAGCAAAGGTTGTCCTCTGTACTATGCCAGTCTACATTATGCTAGTGGAGGTACTTTCTGGGTATGTATGTGAGTAAATAGGCTGCATCGTCAGAGATTTCGTTTGGGGTTTAGAGGATAAACAAATGAAAGTAAGTTGGGTAGCTTAGGAAAAAGTTTGCTCTATAAAAGAGAAGGGTGGTTTAGGATTCCAATCAGCTGGTGATATGAACAAGGCTCTACTTGTAAAATTGGGGTGGAAATTAATCCATGGTAATACTTCGTTATGGGTTTCAACTTTACGCCAAAAATACTTCAAGAAAATTATCTCCATTATAAATCAAAACCATATGACTCACAGATCTATCGTTCCATCGTGGAAGATATTATCCAGGTTAGACGGAGATCCCGTTGGAGGATTCGGAATGGAAGAAGTATAGCCTTTTGGTTGGATATATGGGTGGGTAAGGAGCCATTGATTGATTGGGTTAAAGGAGATATTGGAAGTAGTGCTTGGAATGATAAAGTTAGAGATTATATGTGAGAGGATGGATCATGGAATTGGAGTAAATTTCAAACTCTTTTATCTAGTAGTAAGCTCCTAGATATAATAGGGGTAGTGATCTCAGTAGCAGATGAAGATACAGATGTAATCTCATGGAAAACTGAAACAAATGGGATGTATTCCATAAGATTGACGTTATTAGACCCATAGGTAAATGACTCGTGGGAGGCCATGGAGTGGGACAAGTATGGAATCTCAAATTTACCTACGAGTCGAAATTTAGTTCGGAGAGGTATGGAGGTCTCGGGTGGATGTTTATGGTGTGGAAAGGGGAAGAAACATCGATACACCTATTTAGGGATTGTAGAAATTCCATGAATGTATGGAAAATGGTAAGACACAAAATTCAGTGGGCAAAAGTAGCAGGTCGGGGGAATGAAACCAACTGATGGAGCCCGAATATATGAAGCGGAGAAGGGGCAATGCGATTTCTGCAACAAGTTGAAGAAAGGAAAACTATTATTAGTTATTTTGGTAACAATAGCAGTAGGGTCGAATTTGAACAGTATAGTTTGTCTCTTGTGCAGAACAACCCTTCAAGTTCACGGAATGGACAGTTACAACCCTCGATCAACAGCAGCAGCAGGTATTTCGAGAGGGAACTAAATAATTGTTTTGATTTGCAGAATAGTCCCTCAACTTCCAAAGGCCATCACCATCAGGCCAGGAACAACTCAGACGACATGAGGATAATAATCTGGATGTCTCGCGAGAAAATGAAGAACTTTTGCACCAACAACGCATAGATCGTCAAGCGGCGAAGGAGGGGAGAGCTGATACGGAGGAAGAAAATGTGAAATTGTGGTCCATGAATCTTGGAGAAACGCTGCATTGATAGTTGTGATCTGGAATGAGAGAAACGGCATCATACTCAAGAATGGTAACTTTGCCAAGGCTGAAATATTAATTCGAAAAGCAAAGGCTGCAGCTAAAGAGTACATGGAGGCATGGTGCCATCATCCGGGGAAACTTAGGTGAGGAGATGATCCTTTTCCCATTCTAATACTCATGGAGTCAAACCCTAACTCTGCCACTGAAGTATTGCTCTGTTTATCTTCTCCGACCCGAAATTTTTAAGCTTTGACAAATTCTCTATCAGAAAAGTTTGTTACTTTCTAAAAATCCCCTCTTCACTTGAAAATTGGGTATTGAAAATACAGTTGTTGTTTTCACTCCAGGTCGTATGGAGCGATAGAGAGAATGATTCTGGTTATCTCTTCCTCAAAACTTTTTGATTTATTATTCATATACCACTCCATAATAGCATTCCAGTTTGTAGATTTAATATTTATTCTTGCTTTATCACGACATCTCTCCCATATTCGAATTGTGAAAGAACAAGCCCAGAAAAGACGATCTCTGTCTTTGTTTGAACTTATGCAGAATTCACATAATGGATTTGAGATAAGTCTCCAATTCATTAATCTTTCCTTTGTCGGCAATTTGTTGATATGTGTAAGCCAAAGTTTTTATTTATATTTGGGAAGACTTACATATTTACAAAGAATCCTATGCCATGATGCCTCATTTTCTTTGTTTCTCACGACTTCATATATTTTTGTTGTATTAAATTCGCCCTTTTTAGTAAAATCACATTTAATAGCATATTCATTGCATGTTATGCATATCTTCATAGTAATTTCATTCATGAAGTTGAGCATAAGCGGCTATCTCCATTTGCTCTCATGTACAAACTGGGAAAGTTTACTATCAGTGCAATACCCTTATGCTAGATTACTACACTTCATATCATTTTCACACTTTTGATTAGGCATCCAATAGTCCCAACAGAGGGAGAAATAGTTTCCATTTCCAACGTGATATGTGATTAATATTTTGTCAATATGTCTAATCTTCAAAAAAAAAAAAATTCTCCAACCCCAAGAGTAAACTCGAGGTATATGAACCTGCCAAAAAACTTCTCTTTTAGTAAATTGGTCTGAACCATTTGAGACCACAACGTCTCTCTTGGAAGGCAACAACCCCATAATATTTTGATTATGGACACTTGATTCTAAGTATAAAAATATTTTACTCCTAAACCTCCTTCTTTAATGGGTTTACGTAATGTATCCCATGATACTTTAGCTCAACCTTTATAGTTTCTTTGCCACTCCAAAGAAATGACACGATCTTGCTTTGAAGTAGCTTGATGAAATTTTTTTGTAAAGCAAAAACATTACACCAGTGATTACCAATACCACTTAGAACTTATTTAATCGATTATAATCTTCCATCATAAGAGAGGTGTTTTAAAAACTCAGGATCTATTATTTTTGACATATTTTCTACTAGTGGTTTGCAGTCACTTAAACTTAACATTCCAATGATTAAAGGTATCCCTAAATATTTCATAGAGAGAAAACTTTCTGGAATTTTGAGTACATTGTTGATTTCTTTTTTGATTTCTGTAGAGCATCCACTATAAAAGATATCACTCTTACTATCACTTATCTGAAGTCTAGGAAGATTTTTGAACAAGATAAGTCCCTTTTTTTTTCACTAAAATGGCTACATATTTGGAGACTTTAAAAAACACCACTAAGTCATAAACAAACACGAGGTTGTGTTCTTTAACTTTTCAGACTTGGGATGTCACTTGAATTCTTTTTTCCTGCCTATATGTTGTAAAATTTGTGTTAAATACCTCTATACAGATAACAAATAAGTATGGGGATAAGATGTCACCCTTTCTAATGCCCCTTTCACCTTTAAAGTAACCTTGTAGTTCCCTATTTATCATAATAGATATGAGGCACTTGTGAGGCACATGGTTATCCATTTAATGAATTATTTTTGGGTAACAACAAGCTTTTAGTGTCTTCAAAATAAATTCCCAACCCCATTAAGTCATAAGACTTTATTAGATCAAGTTTGAGAGTGCATCTTATAGATATTTTATTTATGGAATATCCCCTTACAGTCTCTTGTGCAATTAAATTTTCTTCGCAATAATTCTTCCACGCACTAAAGCAGATTGATTGTATGAAATACGCTTTTTCAAATTAATTTTGATTCTATTAGCAATAATTTTTGCTATACCTTTATATAATACATTACATCATGCAATGGATTTGTAATATTTAGTTAAAAGAAAAAGAAAAACAGTGAAACAAAACCATAAACTGAACGACCAGAACAATCTTTTCAGCTATTTCCAAAAATTTACACACACACACACACACACACAATTCCCTCCTCTTGCTAACATAAACCTAATGACCAAACTTTTCAAAGAGCACTAAATTTAGAAGCACAAAAAGTAGCAAACTTAGACAACAAATAAGCATACAGAAACGTCAAATAGGATAAGCCGAATGAAGCTTACCAAAGGGCTATTACTCTGAAACTATTTTAATTTTTTTTAACAAATAAAAGGTAAAAACGGTTGATCGTTGTGTGTTTTTTAATTTATTTCACAAAAAATCGTTAATAAAACCTAGATTAATGAGTTTCATAGTTGGAATTATAGTTAGCATTTGTTAATTTTTCTGATTTAGTTTACGTTTATGATTCTAGGATTTTTTTAGTACTGATTTGTTTTTCCAGTGTTTTTCACATGTTATACATCTATAAATGATAAAATGTATGTTAAATTTAGTTGTAAAATCACAGTTTGTTATGCTTAGGGTTTAATACTATCAAAGTTTTTTCCTATTTTTTGTCTAATAAGCATATAACTGGTCTTGTTCTATTTAAATTTTGTTAGGTATACTGATCGAATAAATCTCATTAGCATAAGTCATATCTAGACTAATTACATAAGGTTTTTGGAGTTTATTGCGTATACTGATGGAATTGTTCCCATTAATATATGAAAACTATACATGTGTTGTATCTTTTGACGATATGTAAAAAAAAAAAAAAAAAAAATCTTTTGACGAATGTGATTGGAGTACTTATATTATGTTTTGATCCATTAAGAGTGTGTTGTGTATGTTGATAGGATGGTCTCATCAACATATGTCGTTTATTTTGACAATGTGCAATTACTTTTTCATGATTTTCACTATAGGTTCCTGTTTTTTTACTGATGGGACTGGAGTAACTACATAAGATTTTGATCCATTTGGATTATGTTGTTTATGCTGATGGGATTGGTCTTACTATCATGTGGCTTTGCTTTTGACACTGTGCAATAATTTTCCATGATTTCGCTATATGTCCTTGGTTTTAGACCGATAGAATTAATTTTATTAAGTTGTGTAGCTTTAATTTTCAGATTGTGCAATGATTCTTCCATGATTTCACTATAGGTCCCTGTTTTTAGACTGATGGGATCAATCCCATTATGTTGAATTTACTTGATGTGATTGAATATTTATAAAATATGTTAGATTAGTTACTTAATTGTCTAAATGAACTTATGGTATTAAAAGTTATCTTATATTGCATTCTTGTTCAATATAGTCCAGGTATGGATTCAGAATTAAGATCTTCAATAGATGGCCTTTACTAAATTTTAAAGAACTAATAAATTACCGTGCAACATTTAAGGGTGTGTAGACAGCTTCTATTGTACCAAATCATAAAGGCATTATTCTGAATGAAAGATGATCAAAAACATATAAGGAAGGATAGTATCGCAACTATAAAGTTGATATCATATTATTGCTAGAAGATATGGACTCAAGGTGGCCCAAAAAAGTATTCCACTGAAAAAACCAGACATTAAGCTAATTCTCGAAGTAGAGAATGGTGAGACATCCATTAACAACCCACAATAGTTCCGAATATATTTAGTTAATCACAATTAATAAACTATAATTAGCCTTCATCAAATGAACCTAATTAAAATTATATTAAAATCCCAATTAATTTGTAATCAACAGTATATTAGCCCAAACCAATAAAACCTAAACTATATGTTAGTTTCTAGGCCTATTTGGTTCATCTTAATTATAACGATAATTGGTCCCACTAATGTAACCGAAATTCAAAATTCAACTTTATAAATCCTAACTAGTGTATAATCATGTAAATTTATTATAATTATCACTATTTTACTAATCTTAATTAAACAAAATATAATTTTTCATAATTTAATAGCCCTACTATTATAATATTATAACAAATATATAATTAAATATGAACTATATTATGTATTAAAGCAGTTGTTTAACATATAAGTGAAAACCCTAAATAAGAAATATGTTATCTTAAATTTTCAATTAGTTTTAATTATAATACTAATTTTCTTTATAAATAACACTAATTAATCTGTTTTTTAAAAATATAATATATATTAATCGGGTCCACTAGTAGTAGAAAGTAATGCCCTAGATAATAAACAAAGGTCCTACATAAACCTTATTCCTAAACCTTTAATTAGCGACATCAGGATCATATATCACAATGATTAAAAAAAACTAGTCAGTAATACCGACGATATCAAATGACACAATATATAAAAAGAAGAAAATCTAACATATCATCAGAAGTTTGTTAGTAAACCCTAACTCCGAAACAAGAAATAATATATCCTAATCCCAAAATGAGAAACAACAAAAATTAACCCTGAATAACATGAATACTGTATTTTCTTTTACTCGAGATATCTTTTTAAACCTTTTTTTGGTATAAATCTCTTGAAACTACAATCGTGATTTGATATCGCATGCTTTTATTGACATCACATGCTCCTTTTGGTCAAGAGTAAAGAGAGTCAAGCAAGAGAAAGTGAAAGTTATAAAAAAAAAAAACTAGTGGATAAAGTTTTTTTTTGTTCATAATGTTGGCAGTTCATTAATATAAAAACAAATTATTACAAACACGGGATAAATCAACTCTCATCAATGCTGGTTTTGAGAAATCTTACCCAAAAATAAACATGCCCGGAAAACTTCACCACTTATAAGAGTAACAGATGTCATGACATTCCGTAAGTCCTTACTAATGGTAATCCCTCCTATTAGTAAGACAAACTAAGGATATCAATTAAAAGAAGCATTGTGTATTTCAACCTACAAAGGTGTTTCTCTTTATGGGAGGCCACCAAAAGATTTTTAAACAAACTCTAATGAATTTTTAGACAAAAAAAGGACTTCATATTTGAATAAAAAGTAAATATGTATTACCTTCCCTATCACATGTAGATCGGAAAGGAAAATACATTTTCCCAAGAAGAAAGACCCAAGTGACAAATAGAGGATCGGAGTCTCAACAAATAGATATTTAAAATTGCAAACACGTTCATCGATGATCATGATCCTTGTTGTTGCATAACACCAATACCCTCTAAGATGCCAACCACAAACAGGGGGATTGTTCGAAATAAAATAGTAAATTTTTTTCCAGCGACACCAATGTTTATAAATACAACCATCTGAATCCATTGAACTTCAGCAACTCTTATTAACATAATAATAATATGAAAATAAGACCATGCATTCTTGTTTATCTTATAGTTTACTTTGGACAAAGTTAATGGTGTGAACTGATCATATGGCAGTGAGTCCATCATTTAAGGAAAATAAATATTATAGGGCCATGCTGACCAAAAAAATTTAATATCCATATATTAATAGAGTATGCTTCATAGAGAAATTGCCCGCAAGTTTAAGGATTAGATGGGATCCCTCCCCATTCTTTTCTACCTATTCTAGGAGAGAGAGAGAGAGAGAGAGAGAGAGAGAGAGAGAGAGAGAGAGAGAGAGAGAGAGAGAGAGAGAGAGGGGGAGAGAGAGAGAGAGAGAGAGAGCCATATGTAGGTTATTCATATAGAAAACCTACCTTCCAATCCGGAAGGCGAGAGAGAGAGAGGCATATGTAGGTTATTCATATAGAAAACCTACCTTCCAATCCGGAAGGCGCCTAGAATAACCAAGATGTTTATGAGGTAAATTTCAGTTTGTAATTGTCACGAGGCAAATACATGGATGATTGATTACCTCCAAAGCACTTCGTAGGATATGTAGCGACTTACCAGAGTTGTCTTGTAATGTAGGATGGTTAATCTGAGGAACCTTATCATCATATCTATTATCAACTCCTACATAACGGTTGGGTGGCTCAACTCTTGCCTCGTAAACCCTACACAAACTTAATAAACAATCAATAACCTTTATGTCCTTTTTTCAACACTTAGTTTTAGAAGGGAATGAGGTATTAATGCTAATAACCATAACACCAATCATGATCTCCAAACTACTATAATGACTCATTACCTACTAGTTATGATCTCCAACTGAAGTATCCAACCAATGAGAGTAGTACCAATAACTGAAACACCGATATTTCCACTCTTCTGGGTTTCATGAGCAAAATCATTCAATGGAAAAGCTCTTCCTTTTCTTTGAAAGAGAGCATGTTGTTTGACCATTTCTTTCTCCGATTGCAAGATCCCTATGCATACACTCTTCACGTGAGTCTGTAAATTCTCTATCTTTAATATGTAAATGATATTTTACCCTTTTGTGTAAACCGAGCTAACATTGTTGGACACTAGACCTAAAGATTAACTAACCCAAAAAACATTGAACCTCAAGCACAATCTCGATAAAAAGTGAAAATCTTGTGAGGATTTTTTAGACTTATTAGTTCAAAAAAGAAAAAAAGAAATATTTTAATTTTTTTTTTTTAAGGGGTGAGGTGGGGTAGTGAGAATCGGAATTTTTCATATTTGACCCAAAAAAAAAAGAAGAGGAATTTTCCATATATAAAACAGACTCAATTTTCAGTCCTTGTATATCAAACACTTGAGCTCAGCTGAATTGAGAATCACAAAGCTCATACATAAATTAGAAAATTAGAAGGCAGCTGATAAACGATAGTTAAAATGGAAGCAATTGTTTCAATCACGTTACTGTTATCGGTAATCTTAGGTGCTCTGATCGCCTTCATCTCTTTCAGTAGCTATTTTCTCAAGAGAAAATCAGAAATCGAATCGATCCCTAATCCTACTAATAATAGCAATAAAGTCGAAACCCAGAAACAGAATCAGCACTCCCAACGATCCAAAAAATCTCATTCCAAACCCTCCCACTCTCACGCCGCCGATAAGGTACTTCTTTTTTAATGCAAAAAATTATTTTAACACTTTGATTTTCATGTCATGTTTTGAAAATGTGAGTTTATCAAGGGTTTCAAAGCAATTTTATGATTTTCGTCTAATTTGGTAGAAAGATAATTGAAGCTACGAACTTGATTTTAAAGTACTGCTAATGCAAATTTTGCAACATTGTGGACTAACTTGAAACTTCAAATACAAATAGGTCAAAACTAATTGAAAATTGGGCAGTTTTTCCTTCATCTATATAATAATACGATAAAATCTAAATAGGTGTATTTATGATTTTGTAGTTCATTATCAATGTTAGCTATATAGGCTTATCATAATAATTATTATATATTCTGTTAGCAAGAACTGTGGTATAAGCATTCTGCTGAAAAGTTTAATTGAGGTATTATTGGGTGGCACAAAGAGTCGGGCTTGTAAAGGTTGTAAATTGAGCATTTGATCTACCAGATGTATACTTTATTTACCAAAATGCAATAGTTTAACATGTTTTTAGCAGTGGGATTTTTCCCAAAGTAAGAAGATCTGATCTACTTTTAAATATGTATCGAATTATATCTGTGATGCAGGATTTGAACAAGAGGCACCACCCTTTGGATCTAAATACTCTGAAAGGTCATGGAGATTCTGTCACAGGTCTATGTTTTTCATCTGATGCTCGTAATCTTGCAACAGGTAATCTTCTTGTCTATTCATTAAGGATCTGCTTGTGTTACCTGTTTAATCTTTTTGTATTAAATGTTACATAAGTTACTAACTAATCTAAATGTTTAAGTTGTTTGACAAAATCCATGTTTTTCTATTTTCGGTCCGTACAATTATTAAGTTTTAACTAATCACACTATTTTTGTGCATACAGCTTGTGAAGATGGTGTTCTAAGGGTGTTCAAAATGGAAGATGCTTCGAGTAAAAGCTTTAAGTAAGAATTTTCTGAGTTGTATTACCACTTACATTTATATTCCTTTATGTCAAAATATTAAGATTGTAGAATGTGTTTAGGTTTCATAGAATAAACTTGCCAGCTGGAGGGCAACCCACAGCTATAGCATATGCTGATGAGTCATCATCTGTAGTAGTGGCTACACATGCTCTTTCCTATTCATCTCTTTACATGTACGGAGAAGACAAACCAAAAACAGAAGACTCTAAGTTGACTAAACTTCCTGTTCCTGAAATTAAATGGACCCACCAAAAAGCCCATGATAAGCTTGCCATATTAACCCTAGTTGGAACTAAAGCCACTTATGGTACTGCTGATGGAAGTACTCTCGTTGTTTCATGTTCCGAAGGTACTTTCAAAATTCATTAAAATTTTCCCGACTTCTTTTAAGTTTTGCTTGTTTATTGCTTTTTCCCATTTTGCCCTTTATACAGGTACTGACATTAAGCTTTGGCATGGAAAGAGTGGGAAACTTTTGGGCAGTGTTGACACAAATCAGCTGAAAAACACCATGGCTACAATTTCACCAAATGGGCGTTTTATTACAGCAGCAGCTTTTACTGCTGATGTTAAGGTTATGCTCGTTAACTTTAAACACCTAATATGTGTGGATTTGTTTATATTCAACTCTACTTAATTATGTGTGGTCATATTTATTTACGTAGGTTTGGGAAATTGTATACTCAAAAGATGGTTCAGTTAAGGAGGTTTCAAAAGCAATGCAACTCAAAGGACATAAGGTTATTTCTTTTGTCTAAATTTGAATATCCACCTTTTGTTATCTCTTTCCTTTTTATGCTATGCTCTTCTTTATTAACTCATACCGGTTAAAACTCATCTTGATTTGTGAGAAAATCTAGATACTAAAAGTTATATATAATATCGATTTATTAACTTTCTTAATAGAAGCAGGACACTCCATGTGCTTCACTAGTTAATTGATTTTGATTTTGATTTCCATTTCCAGAGTGCTGTGACGTGGCTTTGTTTCACACCAAATTCAGAACAAATAATCACAGCTTCAAAGGATGGTTCCATTAGAATATGGAATATCAATGGTATGACCGACTATAAAAAGCTGAGTTTTTACTTTAAGTTTTCGTATATATATATATATGACTATAACCATAATGTGAATTTTATGTGTTATTTGAAGTTCGATTTCATATGGATGAGGATCCAAAAACTATAAAGACATTTCCTATTCCTTTACATGATTCAAAAGGCACGACCTTACATTATGATCGACTCAGTCTTTCTCCTGATGGGAAAGTATTGGTTGCATGTCATGGCTCCACATTACAATGGTTATCTGTAGAAACTGGTCAGGTTTTGGACACAGCTGAAAAAGCTCACGATGGTATGTTATGCTAGACTCACTTTTTATATATAAGTAATAATAACCAAGGCCTAAAGAAACTATGTTGAAAAATGTTACAGGTGATATAACAGGCATGGAATGGTCACCTCGTGGTATTCCAATGGGTGAGTTTTTTGTTTTTTTTTTTAAATTTCACATTTGTGTTGAGGTTACAAAATAAAGAAAGTGTTTTTGATGAGTTTGTATGATTGACAGGAAAGGAGAGGGTTATGGTTTTAGCGACAGCTAGTGTTGACAAGAAAGTGAAATTATGGGCAGCTCCACCACTCCATGCATGATGTTGAGTTGTAAAACCATATTTGAAAATGCACTAAGTTAAGAAAAAAACATCTAAGCTAGGCATACATAGCTGGTTTATCAGATTTTGGTTTTGCTTGCTTTATTACTTTATGGAAGAGTTGTTGTCACACTTTCCTTCTAAGTTAAAGCTATATTTTGAGGGACCCGTATCATCTTTTTTTTTTTTTTTGACGCAAGTAACATAAATTTAGATTAAAAACATGAATAAACATACAATAAGTTTAGATAGTTTTTTCCCAAATACCAGATGCTACAATATCAACTAAGAAAAGATTAGGAAATGGGAGGGGGTGCAAGGGAGAGTATGAGATACCAATATATTTGCTACCTAATCTGCAGCTTTGATTTAATTTCTGTGGGATGAACTGGAAATTAATTTTAATTGAATGCGACAATGTTTGGATATCTTTAAAGATATGGAATAAGTGACGATTTCCAAACTTGGTGCGATTCTTAAGTGACTTTGTTAAGTTAAACAATCTTTCTTCGAAATATATTTTCGAGTTGGTTGAGTAGTAACTTCTTTAATAGTGTTTCTTGTACCAATAGCTTTTGCTTCTTCAGAGGATTTGCATTAAATTTTCATTTTTTTCCTTTTAAAAATAGGCCCTTTTGATCACTGAAAAGTACACAACACAACTATTTTCATTTTTTTCCTTTTAAAAATAGGCCCTTTTGATCACTGAAAACACAACACAGAACTGCTTTTTAGAAGAGGTATTTGCTAAAAGATACCAAATAAAAATACCTAATTATTAAATTAAGTATTTAATTATTTATTTAATAAAAAAATGTCTAATAAAACAATTATTTATAAAAAAACATCCATTTTACAATTTTTATAACTTTACTATCTTTATTATTAAATATATATTATTTTAATACAATATTTATTTTTGAATATTAAACAAATAATAGGGTACTACCACCATGTATTTAACCACCATTACAACCACCACAACAACCACCACCACCACCTACTACTAATTCTATCACACACGCGCGTCCGTGATTTTTTTTTTAAAATCGTCATAACTAATTCTAAAAAAATCAGAAAAATAAAAAAATTGTTTTTTTGGATAAAACAAATTAATATTTACGTCTACAATTTTTTTTTAATTTTTTTTTGTTTTGTTTTGTTTTGTTTTTTGTTTCGCACAATATGAAAATCCATGTTCAAAACATGAAATTCACTGTTTGAAATAGTGATTTTTATTTTCGCAAACATGAAATTCCGTGTCTGCGAAAAAAAATTAAAAAAAATCATAGTCGTAAATATTAATTTGATTTATTAAAATATATAAATTTTTGATTTTTTTAGAATTAGTTATGACGATTTTAAAAAAATTTCACGGACGTGCGCGTATGTTTATTAGTTTTTGTTTTATGTTTTTCTATTTTTTTTTCTTTTTTTAATTACTATTTGTAAGGATTATTTTAGGTTGATGCATTTTTTAATAAAGAGACTTATTTAAAGTATTTTTTTATTAATAGTTTTTTAATAGACATTTTTTTTATAATTGGTTCTTATTAAAATGATTAAGTTGTTGAAAAAATAAATTATTAAGTTAAACTACATCTATATTAATGTAAATTAAATTTACATTGTCAGACTCCTTGTTTTTTTTTTTAGTCGAAAGAAGCATATATTAAGAAACTTCAAGTTACAAATTAGCCAACCCCTATTGGATCGAAATCTCTAGCCAAGATTCTAGCTAATTGAGAAGGTGGAAAGAAATTCCAAAGGCTAAACAAGGCACCTATAAGCACTTGTTTAGTCACCCAATTAGCTGCATAGTTTTTTGATCTCCTCTCAAAGGAGAGTTTAATCTTGTACTTAATTTTACAACTTAGAATGTATCTAACTAAGTTCAAAATATTACAATACACTTTACTACCAAAATACAATTGATTAACTAAAAGAAGGCTATCATTTTCTATTTCAACCGAGCCAGGAGGTAGTTTTGAAGCCATCTCACAAGCTTGAGCCACCCCTCTAGCCTCTGCTTCAATAATTGAGTTAGCCTTAATCTCCCTCGCGAAACCATCCACCATTCTACCTGCAGAATTACGAGTTATACAGGCATAAGAGGCTTTATTTGAATTTTTTTCAAAGGAAGCATCACAATTTATTTTAAGTAAACCAGCTAAAGGTGGTTTCCATTTCTCTACTCTGTCCTCTCTAAGGTGCAAACCTTGAGTTACAGAGTTTAACTTGTTGTTACCAGAAATTGGGACAACATTTAGATCAAATGTTCTTTTGATTTTAGCCTCAGAAATGAATCTTTTGACTAGATTATTATCATCATAGGCTTTTATAGCCTCTTGTAAAACAAAAATAGGGTCTGGATTAACTCCTCGAAAAATACTCTGATTTCTTCCTTTCCAAATAAACCAAACCAAGTAAAGCAAGTTCACCAGAGTAAACTTCATCATGTTTACTTTCAACACTGCACTGTCTAATAAAATCAACCCATTTCTTGAAGTTAAATGAAGGTTCAGTCATAGAGTTAAATCTCAGAGGACTAGCAATCCATAATGCTCTTGCCCATGAGCAATGAAAAATTAAATGCTCAACATTCCCAGTTTCAATCCCACATAAAGAACACAAACCATTTTCACAAGATTTCCTTTTCTTTCTGTTTTCATTGGTTGCCAAGCCATTTTCACAACATTTCCAAATAAAGTTTTTGATCTTAGGGTGTATATTTATGCTCCATATGAATTTCCATTCCTCAGAAGCAAGTTTAAAAGAAATTGTCCCTATATTTTGTCCTTTAATCTCTCACCTTCTTGTTGTGCCATCCAAAGTCTCCTATACATATCTTTGACTGAAACACTCCCATCCTTAGAGAAGGGCCAGAATGGGGTGTCAAAACAGTCAAAGGGAGGAATGTATATGGAAGATATGGTTGCAGCAATTTCTGGTGAGAAATAAAGGTTAAGTAAATCTATGTTCCACTCAAAAGTATCTGGATGAAGAAGTTCATATACTAGTTTAAGTTCACAAGTTTGGGGTTTCAACATTAGACCTTGAGATGGAATCCAAAAGTCCTCCCAAATTCTAATAGAACACCCATTACCCACATTCCATCTAATTGTATTAACAAAGCATTTTTTACCTTCAACAAGACTTTTCCAACCCCAAGAGCAGTTACTACAAAGATCAGCATTGTAAAAGTCACCATGGGGAAAATATTTGCCTTTAAAAAGGTTATACACTAGTGATTCTATGTTAGAAAGAAACTTCCAAGCATTAGAAGATAAAAGTGCTAAGTTTTGTGTATAAAAATCTTTAAAACCGAGGCCACCTTCATCTTTTGAGTTCATTAAAGTTTGCCACTTAATCCAATGGCATCTATCTTGTCCTTGATTGTTCCAATAAAAAATGGATATCAGGGAGGTTAAATGAGAGGTTACCTTTTTAGGTATTAAGAAAACTGACATGATAAAGTTAGGTATGGCTCCAATCATTGGTTTTACCAAGACCTCTTTCCCACTTTTAGATAGCATCTTAGTATCCCATCTGTCCATTCTTTTAATGATTAATTCAACCAGCCACTCAAGTGATTTGACTTTGGATTTACCCCAAGCGTTAGTATCCCATCTGTCCTTGTTGCTTTTATGATATCATCATTTAAAAGTTGATTGGCTTCGGTTTCATAATTGAAGTTCTTATATTTTACAAACTAATCATAAACTTGATAGACACTTCAACATTTAATAAGGGACAAATAGCATGATTTAAAAAGAATTTTCTATTATGCTTTTTAGATAAACCAAATTATTGTATCTAAATTGCTATCTCAACAATAGGTCTTCCATTTTCATTATTTAGATAATTTGCTTCCATAAGATTTTGAAGCCGTTTATCTGTTCTAAAAGTACAATCATTAGAGGATAAGAGTCTCAGAAGAGTTGCCAACCAAGTAGCTCTTGAGCTAGAATAGTGAAAGAGAAGATGTTCAAGTGTTTTCATATTATTATCATAGAGTTTACAAGTATTATTCAAGAGACACTTTCTTTGAAATTTAGTCTGTTCAGTAGGAATCGAGTTAAAGAAAACTCTCCATGTATAGTTTGTTAACTTAGGAGGTATATTAAGTATCCAAATATCATCCCAGAAGCTATTTTTAAGAATAAAAGAATTGAGGGACTATTTTGTGTGGAGTTATTTTTCCTGCAATTTTTACATTTGATATATTTTAGACCTCTTTTGCAATAAGTTTTTCACTTTTTGAGTGTTTCCAAATAAGTGTATCAGAAGCATTAGTGATGCTTATGTTTATAATATTGATTTTTTTTATTTTTTCATTACCAAGTGTAGTAGTAAGTAGTACTTTATTTCAGCTATGATGGTTATTTGAAAACACAGATACCTTAGAGGTTGGGCAATTAGGAATATTATTCAGTTATCCAGATTCAAGGATCCAATCATCCTTCCAAACATGAATATTTTTTCCATTACCAACAACCCACTTTGTATCTTTAATATAATTATATTTATCCGACATTAACCTTTTCTAACCCAGGAGGGATTATAACCTATTTTACCTGATTCAAAGTTATCAATAGGGAAGTAAATACCCTTAACGATTTTATAAACTATTGAATTATGAATCAAGTTAAACTTCCAAGCAGAAGAGGTAAGTAGTGCAATATTCATTTGTGAGAAATTTTTAAAGTTTAAACCATCTTCTCTTTTAGGCATTTCCATATATTTTATTTTTTCCAATGAATTCTACCTTTTCCTTTATTTCCCTACCAGTTGGTTGCAATAAGTGAAGAGATTTTATTACAAATAGATTCGGGTATTTTAAATATAGTCATAATATAGACATGAATAGATTGTATTACAACTTTCATCAAGGTTTCTTTACTAGCCTCCCAATAGTAATTTATAATTTCAACTATCTAGCCTAGTATCTACTCTTTCAATTAAGTATTCAGAGCTTTTGTTTTGGATCTTCCCCAATCAGAGGGAAAGCCAAGATAATTACCAAGTGTAAAGAGGTGATTCATGTTCAAAATTTCTGTCAGGTCATCATCCACATTTGAAGGAGTATCTTTACTGTAAGCAACCCACTTTTATTATGATTGATATTTTGACCTGAGGCAATGCTATACATGTTCATAACTTCTTTAAAGGTAAGAAATTCATCTTCATTAGCTTTGAGAAAAATAAACTATCATATGCTAATAGAATATGACTTAAATTGGGGAAATTTCTACTCAATTTAATTCCAGAAAGGAGATTTGTATTGTCTTTGTCATTAATGAGAGCATATAGAGCTTGAGTGACAATACAAAAAAGATTGGGAGACAAGAGATCACCTTATCTTAACCCTTTAGTTGGTATAGATATGTTTACATGGAAACCATTAATAAGTATAGAGTAAGAGACTGTAGTAGCACATTGTTTGATCCAATAGAAAATCCCATGGAATTCATAGTGTCAAACAAAAAGTCTCATTCTATACTTTCAAAGGTCTTTGAAATATCAACTATTATAGCAACATAAGATTTTGATGTTCTTTTATTTTTCAGATAATGAACCACTTCATGATCAATAAGAAGACTATCAGTTATATTGTGAGTGTTAATGTCTGCTGACTCCTCAGGAGAAATTAAAGAGTTCATGAAGGGTTTCATTATTTTAGCAAAAATAGATGCAATGATCTTATAAATAAGTTGAGACAACTGATTGGCCTATAATGAGTAACAGTGGATGGAGATTAAATTTTAGGAATTAAGGTGATATAGGTATTATTGATGGAAGTAAGGTCTCATTTATTCCACAAGAAGACAGTGATGCACTTCATAAGATCATATTTGATTATGTTCTAGTGTTTTTTGTAGAAGTTATCTGAAAATCCATCTGGGTTAGGGGATCTATCACTCCTAAGGCTCCATGCAACTTCTTTTACTTCCTTAATAGAGACAGGTAGCTCAAGAGCAATATTCATTTCTTTTGTAACCATATGAGTGATTTTGTTAAGAATAGGTTGATAATTTCTAGATCCTGAAGTAGTATAAGAGTTACTGTAGTGTATAAGAGATTCAATATCTTTTTGATCATCACACCAAGTACCATCATTTTTTAAGATTCTCAAGATTTTGTTGTGTTTATTTCTATATTTTGTAGAGTTGTGAAAGAATGCAATATTTTTATCACCAAGATTAACCAATTGAATTCTAGATTTCTCTTTCCAATAAAGTTCTTCTATATTCCAGAAGTTTTCTAATTGGCTAGAAATAAAATTATGTTCTTCCCAATTAGTATAGGATTCAGAGTTAAGCTTCTCAATCTTTTTCACAAAGTGTTTTATAATATTTCTATTGATGTTCCTTCTCTTCTTATTCCAGATAGTAATTAAGTGAGATATATGGTGGATTTTATTACCAAATTTCACAATACCTATGTAAATATTAAGAGAATAAGAATTCCAATATGTTTTGGTTATATTTTCAACTTCTCTTTTAATATTCCAATTTTTTTGATAGATAATTCTATTAAATCTATTGTGCTTAGGTATATCAGTATGAAGGATAAGAAAACTGTGGTCAAAGCCAATGGATGGAAGAGTGGCAATATAAGTGGTATCCAATTCAAGGTTGGAAATGCCCTTATCAACTTTTTGCTTTATCAACTGACCACCACTTCTTCTATTACTCCAGGTGAAGTATCAAGTATGTTATTTAGTTCATGAATGAATCAAGTTTATTCTTAGTAGTATTTTGATTTTTAATACCTCCAATCTTGTCATAGTTATATCTTATAAGATTAAAGTCACCTATAAGGAATCAGGACATATTTTTTTCCATAAGATTCGTAATATTAGTAATATTTTTTTGTTTCTCATTGTCATATGAAGATATATAAACATAGGTAGCCAATGATTCAACCCCATATCATCTATAATTTGACAATGAATGTAATTTTTTGAGTAGCTTAAGACACAAATATTAAGATCAAGTTTAGATAGAAAGAGCAATACACCAGATTTACCCACAGGTTTAACGGTGTGAATGCCTTTCATATTAAGAGAATGAGCTAAATCATCAGTTTTAGTATAAGAATTTAGAGTTTCACTAAGAAATAATACCTCAGATGATGGGTTTTGACCGCATATTTGAGTGTTAGAATTGTTAAGGGGCTACCATTCCCTTGACAATTCCAAATGAAGCATATCATTGGTGGCTGGTAGGGTGTGATAAAATAATGATAAATAAAGATAAGAACTATCACCCTAAGCAATCACGTTACTCACAACAAGTATTACAGCTCGTATGCAAGTTTTAATAATAAGTAAGATTTGTTCTCAGGGACTTAGCGTGTTATACGTCTGAATTAGAAGAAAGAGTAGTAAGAATTAGCTCGTGGAATTAAAAGACAACAAAAGTAAATATGAATAATCGGAGAGATAATGATTAAACTAAAGACTAATGCAAATAAATAAAAGATGTAAGAATAAGATGATAGATATAGCTTAGGTTTACATGTATGTGTGCACTTATCATTCTATTTCTTCTAATAATGATAAGGATGATTAAAGCTCTTAAAAGTAAGTAGACATAATTCTATATTCCTCCTAACCCCCTTCTGGGTGGACTTAGGTTGCGACCTAACACTTACCAGGGGACTTGAGTAAGGGGACCCTGCGCAATGATCAATGTTTAATCTCAAACCCTAATGACTATTTAGTTAGGCAAGCCCGACAGGATCACTACCACACACTAGACGTTTATGTGGTGTTTCAACAATTAGATACCCCTTCTGGGTGACTGCTATTAATAGGGTAGTCTATACTTGTGCATTAGCAAGAACTATGGTCAATACATCAAAGTACATAAAACACATATAAAGGTTAAAAATTTCAATCGATTTAGAAAGGTTTAGCCCAAACAAACTTAGATAAAAGAAAATAGAATTCAAAGGTTATACATATGCAAAACCCAAGCTATGGGAAAATTAGTTCATGCTGGAAAGAAATAAATTAAAATAAAGATACATACTGTCAACTTGCTACTCTTGATGACTTCTAATAGTAATATTAATTAAGGACTAGGGAAAGACTAAACTATGGCTTTGAACAGAGAAAGGACATGTTTACAATGATTAGAGGGTGTATTTATAGTTTTTTTTCTAACCTAGGTCGAAATATTGGATTGGAAGGCAAGTAATTGAAGTCCATGTCCAATTCAAATTCGAATCCTAAAATATAGGACATGATAACCACTGTTCACTGTTTTGGTCATATATCATTCGTTATTGGGCCAAATTTTGCCCACTTTAAATCAAAACAAGCGAAGCAGAAATATCTATCTAACCCATTAATGGCTCATCCAAAATCGCAACCGAATTGAAGTTATATTCACTTTAATGGACATAGCTGCAGAATTTGCAGATTTATATGGCAGCTTTTCCTTTCCTATTTCAACTTTGCTTCCTTTTATCTCGTGATTTCTCTTGTATCTTCTTTCCTTAACTCCTTATAATTGATTTGGAATCCAATTATATTCCATAAACCTTACGAGCTTCACATTAACACATAAATTAAACCAAATATGCTCAAAAAGTAATAAATTATCAAATCAAGACATGAATTAAGAAATTACCTAATAACGAGGAAAAATCCCTTAAAAATTAATCAAATACACCTAAAATGATGTCTCCAATCTACATTAATATATCACAAATAGGGAGACATCAGTCATGTACCTCTGTGGATTTAATCAAGGACTAACCCGCAAACCTCTTTTTTCAGTCTTAGTGATTTCCAGAATTATATGAGTATTTGTTGATACTATATTCTTTTTTATCATCCTTGATTGATGTTTCTGACTTGTTCTTGTTGATCTTTACATATGTGATTACTTCTGTCCTGCGATTCGCCCAAAGTTTACCAAAGTTCCTATCTTAAATTGATCATTTGTTAGTGTTTCGTTTCTCTAGCTAAGATTTATATTCATGAACACGGTGGTGGATCAGAGCTTCAGCATCATTATAAAGAGAAAACAAAATGGAGTTAATGGCTTTAGATTTGTTTGGATTGTTTATGTTGTGATTTTGTTAATTCTCAGAGTTGGGGATTAGGTTTTGAGTGGTTTGATTTGGTGATATAGAGTATAATCGATAGGGATGAAGTGTTTATCTGATAGGTGTCTCATTTGATCCAAATAGAAGAGTGGGAGATGTAGTGGGGATTTGTGTGGGTGCAGATTGTTGACCTGGCGTGCTAAAGATATTAGTTTTTAACTCACATCTTATATCCGACCAAGACATTATTTGACTGCCTATTTCTCCATTTTCTTCTTTGCTTTATTTGAGACTATCACGAAAAGAGGCTAAGTTAGAGCCTTTCTATCTCTTCATTTTCTTTGGATATACGATTTGCCAAATTACTTCTCTAGCCAGTTTTGTTTTATTCAATGTTCATTGATGTATTAGAAGCATTTAATGAAAGCTACAGGGTCTTATCAACATTTGAATTTTGTTCTTTATGCTTAGGATTATATGGTTGATGAATAGTGGGTTTATTTTGGGGGGTTTTGAGTCTAACTTGGTGATGGGTTGTATCTCGGTTGTGGGTTTTGAAATTGTTTTCGAATCTAAATGTTTTTCTCAGTAGATTTTGGTCCAAAGCCATGAATGAGTTTTGAGAGCTTGAATCTAAGTTTTTTTTGTATTGACAATCTGCTTCTTCGTGGTCTAACATACCACATCAAAAGAATAAATCACAGTGTTTCTAATATTTTAGCGTACCTCTTATACGATGATCATCTCCAAGATTAATGTTATATGATCTTTGTATAGGTTTGAATATGTCCTAGTCAACACAGATGCCAACGACACTGAATTCCTTTAAGTTTTCAATGGGATGGAAGTGAAATTTTTCCACGTTGCCCATCTTGCTTCCAATTTTAAAGGCATTATCTTCATTGATGAGCAGAGGCGATATGTCATGTATTTGTATGATGAAGGAGGTCGTTGTGAGTTGGGTGTCAGTGAGGAATTCAGATGTATCCCATCTTTGAAGTAAAATGTGTTTGCCCACCAAGTTCTAGAGTCTATTGCTCCAGAGCTTCTCTAGTTCATGTTTTTTATTCCAAGGTAATGATGTAGGTGTTAAACCCTTTTTTCTGTATGAACTTTGCCTTTAACTTCCCAGGAGTTGTTGATGTTTTTCTATAAGTAGTTAAAACTGATTCCTTTATCTTCAAAAAATTTCGCATACAGTTTGGGACCTTCAAATTGAGCATAGATTGAATTTGGATCAGAGGTTAGGATGAGGGGTTCAACTTCAGCGTTTGCATTTTTCTTGGAGAAGAATTACATGGTAGAATTATATAAGTACGGTTTGGTGATAGTGTAATAAATGTGAGAAGCAAATGCAGTGCAATAAAGTTCGGTTGGTGGAAATGAAGAGTAGAAAAGTGTTACCTAGAATATAAGTGTAACTGTAATCAATAATGTAAGAAAGATTAATATGTATGTAGTGTAGTTTAGCTATTTTGAGGAAGATGAATGTGAGGGACATTGTGAGGCTTAGATTTTGGTGGTGGGGTAGTGGTAGAGTTGTCTAAAAAATTAAACCCAGGTTTCCTAAGAGGAAGTGCCTGAGAGAGTTTTTTTTTATCAGGGGCGGATTTTGACATGTATCATATTTCCTTCACTTTTCCTTTTTGATTTTAATTGTTTGTGATCCTAATCTGTTTTTTTTAATCATCCTTTCAAATCGTTTAAGGGTTGGTTAACGGCGTATAGGTCCACGTGGTCTTCGTAATTAAGTCTAGAAACTTTTTTGGTTAAAAAACTAGCCACTAGAAGCCCTTATCCTCAAATTTATAGTCACCAATCTCTCTCAAGTTTTCCATCCAAAGTGTCGGGTACGCATGAGGGGTGCAATTTTTTTTGGATTTTACATTTTTTCCTCTAATTCTTAACACTCTTTAAAGACTTAATATCTTAACTCTACAAGTCTCCATTTTTTTCTTAGTCTCCATTGCTAACAGAGCTACAAATATTCATTTGTTTCTACATATCTATTTCTACCCAAATTATGCAATATTTACACTAAAACCGTTCAATTATTTCTTGGGTGAATGCCCAGTAAACCACCGCAACCCTATGTACTATCTTTTAAAAGACATGGTCTTTTTTACCCTTAAAAGATCTTGGGTTCTAATACAGTTTGCGTCAACAAATTAATTCAAATGGGTATATCAAGAAATTGTACAAGGACATCATAAACAGTGAATCATTAATCATGTAAAGTACAAGACAATGAAAAATATGCATTCAAAAATAAGTTTTTTTTTAAAACAAAACAGTTTGAGTTATAGAAAAATATTTAGAACTCAAAAAGTTGAGTCACAGAAAAACTTGTAAATCTCATAAAGGAGAAAGTAGTAAGTTGAATTATTGGAAAATTTAATAAATTGAGTTATGGGGAAATTTCCAAAACTGGAGAAATTATTGAATGAACACTTTTTTGTATAATAATGGGTTAGCTAGAACTAGGTGGAATGCTTAAACCTGTTAGAGAACGAGTTGAGAAGAAGAATACCATATACATGAGCAGAGAAAACCGAATGTCCGGTACACTTTATCATCAAATTTGTCAATTTGATATATAGTGCCATCCATAACATACGAGATAGGATATCCAAAGAAGGAAACCACAACGCCTATAAAGTACATAATAAATTTGTTGGGGTACTTGTTGACAAAGAGTCGTTAAAGACGAGAAATCATAGATCTGACAAGAGTACACTGACGTCCAGATAATTCATGAAGTAAGTATCATAAATATGTTATCTATTATATAGTTTTTGTTTTATAATGTTCTTGTAACACAATTTAGAGGTTTGGACTATGCTTCTTCTTCTCAACTTAAATATCCAATGGGTTTAGACATTCTATCTGGTATGCTTCTTGGAGGTTCGGTCTTCAATTCTTCATAACTCCAAAATCTAGTGGGTTTAGGCATTCTTCCTAGTCTTCGGTTCAGAGGTTATGGTCTTCAACTCCATCTCAACTTTTTACTCTAACAAGTTTAGGAATCTCACATAGTTTCTTATCCGGAGGTTTGTTGCCTTAGTTTTGAGACATCTTTTCATCTTCAAACTCTAATACATCTTCCTTGAATCCTATTATACATAACTCTTCAATATTCTTTATCTAAGCACCTATATTTATCTTCCTATCCCATCTTTAATCTTCTACTCTATCATCTCCAAGCATCCATAACTTCTTCAAGCAAATCCTTAAGTTTAGGACTCATCTCCTCAATATTCATCTAGCTCTTCATAACTCCAATTGTCTCGATCATCATCTTCTTCTCAGTTTAATTACTCAACCTATATACCTTATATTTTCATCCTCTTCTTTGCTCTCTAGTTCAATCTTCATCAACATTGTCTTCATGCTTCTTTGAACATGAAAATAGTGCACTACCAATCTTGGATTCATCATAAGATCATGCATGTTCAAGTTATATTGTTTTGTCACCAATTCTCAATCAAAATAAACCTCTGGACTAATATGATGCTAGTACTCCACAAAATGTTTGATTCATTATCATAGGATGAAGGTATAAATCCAAATCTTTACCGGGGCAATGTTGGAATTAATACCGTTAACATGAACGTAGATTCTTTCATGTAAAACCGCAATGGTAAGTTTTATATGAACATTATAACTAACCACAAGCTATATGAATTAATTTCCCTGACAAACCATCAGTGGACTAACCCAAACAAAGATTATGCAACTCTCTTGCGAACCCCGGGTGTCGTTCGTTAAAAATCTTGCAACTAATTCCATCAAATGGATGACGAAACACATCATCGTCTGTACATTGGCCAGTCTTGTGCCAAATAAAAAAAGGATTGATCAAATTATATCATTTTCAATGTGCCTCAAAGCGTACAATCGTTGTAACCTCTAGCAAAGGGAAAATATCATAATTTTGTATGTGGCACTTTCTTCCCCTTATCCGGTTCCCACATAGATTATTTACATATCGTAAGAGTATCAAGTTCTAAGCACTCCTCCAGTACAAAATATAGTCGTTCAAACGCATCAATCGTTACATACCATAAACCCAATCTTTTTAACTTCTTGTTGGATTCTTCATATGATACAGGTAAAGTATGCCCATCGGGAATAACATAACTCAACAACCGTAGGAGTGTCGTGAAAGAGGAATTTACCCACTAACGTTTTACCTTGATATGTATAACTTTGCAATGAAATCCAGCGAATCCATTTTCGTGAAATCGAGATACAACTTAGTTCACATTACTTCAAAAAATGCATCAAAACAACATCAGTTTCTTCGTGAAACAAGCTTGTCTACCATATATGTATCTATGTCACTAGCAATACCTCTCAAATCATCTAAAACATTCACAATATCTTCATATACAACATTGTTTGACCTAACATTCACGAAAACATGTTCAATTTCACCATATTTTGTACTCACCAAATATGATGATAAAAATCAATTTCTCAAAACTATGAGTACATGTTCAATATATGTTTCTCTATTATTCAACGGAGCCTTACACTGATATTGAATGACATTTGTACCATCCATGTATTTCAATACAAATTTTATGAACTTCTTCCCACCTCACATAAAACTTAAACTATCCATATCCTTTGTCTTAATCCACTCTATATTGTTAGGCGAATTCATTTTGACTATATTTCACCATACAAGATATAATTATGATAAATATACCCATATCCACCACAATAACATATATTTGATCAAGAAGCATAATATATGTAGAGAATTCATAAATTTCGGAATTTTTAAGATTTTTATTGTAAAAATGTTGAAAAAATGCCTCAAATGAAATAGAAAAATCAATGGTGGAATAGGTCATCTTAAGTTGGGTTGTGCAATAGAGCAACCAGCGACGACATCCAATTCGACAACTTTGGGGGATTAAATTTTAGGTTGATCTTTTTTGTTTTGAGTAAAAAAAAATTGTTTTGTTTAGTCATAAATGAAGTTAAACTACCGTCCATCGGTATTTAAACTCTATCGTTGGGTAAGTAAATTTAGTAACGAGTACCTTGTGGTCAGTAATGCAAAAACTACCTATCACAACCACCACCAACATTTATCGGCCACCCTCGTGGTCGGTAGTTGATAGTTGGTTTATTTAATTTTTTTCGTGCACAATACCAATCAAGTTAGTATATTATATTCCGATAACCACTCGGTTGGTAATATTACTCTACCACTGCCGACGAGTGTCGAATCTGTAGCGACCACTAGAATGGTACTACCATTAGAATGGTTACCAACTAATATCGGTTAATTCTTTTTTAAATATTATAACAACCACATGTAATTTTAGTAAAAGATAATTAGATTTTTATGTCCCCAACCGACAGCTGATAATCGCTATATCCCTATTTAATAACGACCACATGCATGTGTCAGTCGTTGAAAGTGTTGGGAAAAGGAAGAGAAATCACCGATTTGAAAAACAACATAAATGGCAATCTAGAAAAACAATATTTCGATTAAAGTAAATTCTAGTCTATTACAATAGTGAAATGTTCAAACGAAACACTTACACGGAAATCGAAAAAAAATACACGAAATTTTGCGTTAAAAAAATATTTCGGCGTACCGGTTATCTCAAACAGAGATTCTACGTAATTAGAGAGTAGAGAGTAATTCTTTTCGGATGTGTTTCATAACTAAGCCAAGACAAATGGGGAGCTGTATTATTCATAGGGGAGTAGGTGAGGAGAAGGCCTTGTCAGAAACATCCCACTTAATGTCCTCGATTGCCTCCATAATTGTCCCTTGATCCTTGATTGACTGACGTTTCGATTGACACATATGTTACACGTTTTCAATTTCCAACAATGAACCTGGACACTATGTTGACTTGATTCATTCTCGTGTTGACCAAGTTCTGTAACAGTTGACTGGTGCGTAATTGGTAAACGTTTGTCTTTTGGCTGAAGGGATTTGAATTGCCACCGACCACTATAAGAACCAGTCATCTTCCACTAGAGTTTCTTCCGAAAACTAGTTCCATTTTTCATTTTTTGACCCTCCCTACCCCCCTACGAGCCCACGCCGTCGCCGGGCCGGGCGGATGGTAGTGGTGCGCGTGTGAGGTTTGCCTTGTTCCTTTTGACTTCATAGCCTTTAGAGCTTTTGGTAGTAATAGATAGGTAAGCTATTTTAAGCTAATGTATTTTCTATCTCTGCTCCTACGTGAGACATTTTTTTTCACAAAAAAATGTTTTTTTCCCATAAGAACATGAAAAAAAATTAGAATTAATGTTTTGTTTTAAATGATTTAAACACACTTGGATTAATTATAAATTCCAACAAAAAGGAATATCCCTAAAGACTAGCATGATTTGTATCTTAGAGGTCTCTCCATGAGTCATTTTCATTAATGACTTGACTCATCCATGTTAAAATAACAACTAAGTTTGAGAGTATTATATTTTTGGCACATGAAATGCAACAAACAAAGCTAGCTTAAACAGTTTAAAAGAGGAATTCGAGGGTTATAAAATTCTTAATCAAGTCCTTCTTCTAGCCTACTGTTAGTTTTGCAAAAGAGATGATGAATGATATTTATTGGAAGTGTTGAATTACAAGTTAAAACAGCAAATCACACAACAACTAGACAACAACAGCGAGAAATACTGAAGATTAGAGTTAGTTAGTAAGTAGCCTACTCGTATTTGAGAACTTCTTTGACGGGTGATTCCTTCTTCTTGGTTTCTTCATTTTCCCATCTCAAATTCTTTCTCGCCTATCATAACATATATTCAAGACACACTAAACAATTAATCAAATCGCTTTCTAAACATATTTATAGTTGAAAAAAATACAATTCGTATATTCATGTCAAACTCTAACAATTTAAACAAGATTGAAGAATATACAAATATGTACCTTTTCAAAAACTTCCTTCTGATATCTATATCCCTGTAAAACAAGATACAAAATTAACGACTTAATAAAGATAATATTAGAACTTTCTACAGTATACTGGACAAAAGAAAATGAATGACTATATTGTCAATGCATCTCTCATCATGCTTTATATTTGATGATATAGATTATAGAGGAAGAAATTGAAATTCAAGTATTTATCTTCGTTTTATTAGTCGAATAAAGTGTTTATGAAAATATGATGGTTACGGCTTATAACCGAACGAAAGATAATGGAATTGATCAAAAACCGAATACATAATTACGATTGAAACCATTAGCTTATGGTTTCGAAAGTAAAAAAAAATAGTTAAAATAGATGAGTTCTAGTTTTGATAAAATTAAACAAAATAACCCAAATATATTTATATTTTATAATATATATATATATATATATATATATATATATATATATATATATATATATATATATATATATATATATATATATATATAGGTAATAAATTCTTATAGCATTAATGCCTAAAAAACTCCTTAAATTAGAATTGATTCTCACTCACCACAGCCATAATTTTTCGCACATAAAAGGCCCCATACATTTTATTCTTTTTTCCCATAAAAAAGCTGTTTGAGTTATGGGAGCGAACTCAATATATCTTAGGAGGGTAAAAAAGACAGTGCCTTTTACGGGATAGTGAATAAGGCTGCAGGAGTTTATTGAGCATTAACCCTAAATTACATTCAAATCCCAAAGCAAAAAACAAATAATAGGTATAATAAACTAACAGATACCCAACTCAAATCAAGGTCAACAATGTCTTTTCAAATTAAAGTCAACAGTGAAAGATTTAAAAAAATTGTCCGAAGCAAGGAATTAGGCAAGGAGATCTTCTTTCTCCTTTGTTATTATCCTTGTTGACAGAGGGTTTCATCGGTTTAATCAACTCGCAGTGCAATGAAGGGAACATAAAGGGTATTTCGATTACTAGGAAGTGTCCTTAACTTACGCACCTTCTATTTGCAGACGACATACTTTCTTCGTTGACATAAATAAAATTGAGATTGGGGCTTTTAAGCAAACTATATCAAGATACGGTCGGGCTTCGGGTAAAATATTAACTTTACAAAAGCGACAATCTTGTTCAGTAATGGTACACCGAATTCTTAAATATTGGGGGGTCACAAAATCGTTGGGTAAGTATATGGGAATCCCACTCACTTTTAAAATATCAAAAATGGATAATCTAGGATATATCAAAGATAAACTCCTACAAAAATTGGCAAGTTGGGTTTCGAATTTATTATGGCAGAAAAGAAGTCTTGATCAAAGCGGTGTTACATGCGATTCCGAATTATGCTATGTCAAACGTGAAATTCTCAAAAACATTATGCAAAAAGATGGCGAGCTTAATAGCTAAGTTTTGGTGGGACGCTAACCACAAGATGAAAATTCACTAGGTGACATGGGAAAAATTGCAAAATCTGAAACTATTGGAGGTATTGGGTTCAGAGACTTCCAAAAAAACAAATATTGCTTTACTAGCTAGTCAAGCATGAAAACTAATCGATGACTCTAACTCTCTGGTGGCCAGAGTACTCAAAGGCATTCATTTTTGGAATTCTTCCTTGTGGGAGGGGAAATTGGCAAAAAATAGATTGTGAAGCTGGGTTAGTGTCTTTAAAGGTCTTCAACTTCTTAAAAAATATTGTGTTTGGCGTATTGAAAACGGTTTGATGACTAACATTTGGGAGGACTCTTGGGTTAGGAACAACGTCAAGATGGGAAAACGAAGGTTGTAGCTAATTTGTGGTATCACATCTTTGTAACAAAGAGTTTAAAAGTTGTAATAGGAATAAGATTAACCAATTTGTCCCTCCAAATCTAGATACTAGAATCTGATTATGCAATTGGATAAAAAAGACAAGACCATATGGACCTTTACAAAGAGAGAATATACTCAACAAAATTGGGGTATCACAGATTAGTCAAATAGAAACTTAATTTGGATAGACAATCCTCTAAGATGGGTGAAAAAAAGTGAGATTCGGAAATTTGTGTGGAATTTTAATCTGCCAACTAAAGTTAGAATTTTTTTCTGGAAAGTTAATAATGGGGTCTTACCAACAAAAGTCAATCTTCATAAGAAAAAATGCATTAGTAATGTGACGTGTGAATGGTGTGAATTGGAGGATGAAATGATTGAGCACCTTTTTCTCAAATGTCTGTTTAGTAGTGGGGTGTGGGCATTGTCAACACTACAAACTAAAATTGATAAAGAGTACAACTGAAAATTAAGGACTAGATTATCAACATTATGAATGATTCTCAAAAAAATGGAGGCGACATACAAAAAATCGGTGCAACAATTTTTATAAACGATGTGGTTCATTTGGAAGGCCAGAATGATCAGTTTTTTTGAGAATAAAAAATGGGTGGTTACTGAATTTGTTAGGATTACAAATAAATTGATCTATGATTTTTTTGTTAAACCAGGAGTCTATCAATGAACGAGCCAACCAACAGTATAAAGCTTGATGAAGAAGAGTGTATGAAAAATCTGATTCTTACAGATAAATCAGATCCTATTTGTCTTAGGATGTGCCGTTTACTAAGGATTGGGAAATGGCTGCAAATGCTTCAGTAGTGGTGAATAGGAGCGGCGGCGTCACTCATAGAATCATTAGAAGATGTAGATTTAAATCAAATGTGAAGGGGGGAGCATGGGCAGTCCTTTTGTCCACGAGACCAGTTGTTCTCAATCTTAGGAGCTACTCCTTCTACTCTGATAAGTTAATGTAGTTCACCGTATTCACAAAGAGACAGGTTCGAATTGGATGATCTAGCCAATTGTGGAAGAAATCCTTCCGAAATAGAAAATTCAACACATTAAAAAGACTCAATGGGGTCACAGACTCTTTGGCTAAATGTGTGAGAATGAATATCGACTTGTCTGAGTGGGAATGCACAACACTATTCAATACTTTTTCTTTTTTAAATAATCTTTGTGGTAAAAGTGGTGTAGGATAAATGGTTTGTTCCTCTATAAACTATCAAAACCTAACACCAACGCCGCAGAAGGTCAGAGATTTTGTTATTAGTGGTGGAGGATTGGATTGGGGACAACTTCAGCAAATTCTTCTGCCCCTTAAATTAGATGAGATCAAGGGTGTTGAAATTGTGGATAGTAATGCACCTAGTGATTGCATGTCTTGGCAAAAAGAGATCAATGGGGTGTAGTCGGTTAGGTCGGTTTTGATAGAAAACGCAGTTCCTGAAGTCGTTGCGGGTATTCATTGGAATATCATATGGAAGTTGAGGTATCCAAAAAGGACTAGGGTGGTGTTATGGTGGGCAGTTAGAGAGAGGCTGGCTACGAAATAAAATTTGGCTAGACGAGGTTTAGAGGTATCAAATATATGTTCTTGGTATGGGGTGTGGACCGAGACTACTATACACTTACTCCGAGAATGTGTCGAGGTTAGAACTGTGTGAAATTGATTAAACAAGTGGCACGGAGTGTGGATCGTGGTGCAAATGTAGCAACGGGTTTGTCCAGCATATCGGCAGTGGATTTGGAGGACTATGTTCTTACTAATATATGAAGTTTGCATGAAGGTTGGGGAGCTGATCTGCACCAAACACCAGGGACTTACATCACAATTAATCTTCTTCGAATGCTCAGCAAGTAGGTACTATAAGTTCCTCACGACAACAACATTATGGGGACTTGTGACAAGAAGACCCAACATGGGGGAGGTACAGCAGTGCATGGAACTTAACAACACAAAGAATCACATATATTACTTGTTTGAGCAGCGATCGAGCTGGAAGGCATAGTAATGCCTTAGATCCACACCAGCAAGCCCTAGAGGTTTCAGCGGTAAGTGAGGTGGATTGGTGGAATAAGAATCTTTCTAATAACCTTCTATTTTACCGGATACCATGGAGTATATTCTTTGAGTCCTTGATTGAAACTTGGTGGCGAGAAAAGAATGATTCCGTGTTTAATAAGAATCCGCCTCTTTTGGAAAAGCGATTAACTGTTAAGCGCAACATCAAGCCGCAAATATTATTAGAGTATAGGGTCACACTCTTGGGAAAGCTCTCTCTAAAAATCTGTGGAACCCATTGGTTGGAGTAAGCCTAATCAGGGGGTTTAAACTCAATATGGATTAGAGCTTTAGTGATTGAAGAAAAATAGGTGGGGCTGGAGGGATTATAAAAGATGTTGAGGGAACGTGGGTTCAAGGATTTTCTAAATAAATTCAGTTCCAATCTCTGATGGAGGTGGAATTAGTTGTAATCTATGAAGGCTTAAAAATGGCGAGCAAATGGAGATGAAGGCGTTGTGCGTGGGAGTGGACACGAAAGAGACGGTTGAGGCAATTAGTAAGGTAGCACATGGACGAGACCCGGTGACAGTTTGGATCCAGAGAATTCGAGTGATATTGGCAAGAAACAGGTCTTGTTTGCTTAGACACATCCACAGAGAAGCTAATATGTGCGCGGATTAGATGGCGTATCTCGGTTTGTCACAAGATTGGACACAAAGTATTTTTGAGGATCCTACATAAGAGATTTCGAGAAAGCTTACGCGTGATAAGATTGAGTGAAAGTCATCTACAATGATACTTAATCCAGATTTAACAAATAAGGTGTTAGAATCGAATTTTCACAATCTTTTTAGCCTCCTTTGTAAGGTGTTAAAAACTAGCTGCACTCATGGTGGGTACTTCAATGCTTATCAAGCTTCACCGACTCTTGACTTTATAAAAAACCTATCATCGTAATTAATCTACAGAGTAAAACTATTATTTACTTATTTTCTTTGAAGATATAATTATTATATATGAAATAGTGCAAGGACCTAACCGTTGATCATAAACCCATTAGAAACTTGAGGCTCACTCAATCTCATTAATCGTTGCCCAATAAAATTCTTTTTCTAGTAAAGGAGCGTCTCCTCCAAAATTGTTTGCAATTATTTTATCTCAAAAAAATTAATTGCAATTATTTTTTTCAAAAATATTAAAAAATAAAAAACACTCTCTTTTTAGCAATTAACTCGAATCTCCCCATACTTTTAATGGTACTCTTCCCATGTCACAATTAGATTTAAGTATATGAAAGTACATCCTAATTTTATCTTATTCGCTAAAGGTACATAGATAATATACTTATTTTATTTTAGTGTTTATGATGGTGAAGGTTTTTTTTTTTTTTTGGGGACGGTTATGATGGTAAATGTTTGAATGAAGAAAATACGTTTTCCTACATATAAAAATGGCGATATAATTTATCTGTATAAGCTGAGGAAACAAACAGACCTTATTCGTTCCATAGAGGTAATCGCAGTAAGTAAAGACTGATGCGAAGTTGCTCTGACTTTTTTCACCAACAAAGTGGTGATAATCATGAAAAATGGCACCTCCATAAAATGGGATAAATTTTGAAGGGCTCCATGGGAATTCATACCTGCATATTAAAAGAATTATGTATTAAATTTTGTTCATCATTTGCATTTATTCATTATGGTATATGATATGGAGTAATGAAAGGGGTGCACCTAACCAGGAGCTATTTATGTAGGGCCAGCCACCTAAAATTTATAAAATGTAATACTAATAGTCAGTCAGTAGTAGTTAGTCCTATTTATTCGCCCCTTTCCAGCTTCCCCTCCTCCCCGGACCTTTACCCGACCGCATTAACTTTTCTAAGATTATGTTCTCTTTTAAACAATCCTGAATTTGACTAATGAGATAAATAAGAAAAAGATATACCAACCATAGAGCAAAATCATTTCTAGATCATTACTTATTTTTAAGCATTTCATTAATTTTATGAGATATTTCATTATTTCTAAAGACAATTTAAACATTTTAAATACGTTTAGCCTAAAAATATAACGTTTGAAATAATTGGCCTAAAAATATTTTTAGGCCATAAATAATGTCTTATAAAAATAGAATTTTCTCTTTTTTCATAAATTGAGGCTTATAAAACATAATTACATACCGGCTCACTTTCTTATAAATTACAAAATTCAAAATATTCTAACAATTAATTTTAAATATCTATAAATATTTTAAGTATTTATAAATATCTATAAATATATTTTAAAGAGTAAAGATATATATCACCTTTTTTTGCTTTATCTCTATATCACTTTCGATTTGGAGGTTTTAAAAACCAATCAAATTATTTCTCTCTCCTAATTAATTAATTTCTCTCTCTTTTGTTTAATGACACATAATTTACCACATAAGAGGTGAAACAAGAGTGAAACAAATAGGAGTGATATGTAGCAATACTCTATTTTAAATACATTTTAAAAAATTAACTAAATTATTTATATTAAAAAAAACCATTCTCTTACTCGGTGGACCGACCGTTTTAGACTTTTTAGAAATTGATTTTTCTTTTGTCTAACTTTTTTTTTTTGTCAACTGTAGTTGATTGTCACAATTATCAATCTTATGCAAATCATAAAATGTTTGGTCCAATACCACTGAACAATCACACCCTCTAGGACCACACTCTACTTATGCTATTCACATCGATATCTACAGTTTGAAATGGACCAGTCGTCGCTACATGAGTTAAAGATAGTAAATGCCTTAATGGGGAGGGTGTATGTATCTCCTGTTCACATAGACTAATGATAGGTATTACTTAAAAATTAACCACCGAAAAATACTTTATGGTTTGAATCTTAAATAATCAAATCATATTGTTCTTTTTCTTGATCTTCTTCTTTTTTAATGATTGGACCATCTAGAATCTATATGATAGGTAATTTTTAGGTGATTGATTTTTGAGTTATATCTCACATTAGTCATTCACATATGTAGTATTTGAACGGGGAGGATGTATGTATCCCCTATTCACATATGTAGTATTTGAATGGGGAGAGTGTATGTATCTCCTATTCACATATGTAGTACTTGAAGGTATATGTTCTTACCCACTATGAGTTTCGACGGCTTCAAGTTGCCTAATAATAAACCAAAGCCAGAAGGTGACCATATGACCAGGAACAAGGAGAGGTCCAAGAAAAGAGGCTAGACCAAGTATTATAATCTCTGCCCAATGCGCGTATGGTGCTGCAAAACCAATTGGAGCCGTATATTCATGGTGGACACAGTGGATATTCTCATACCCCCATTTACTATGTAACATTCTGTGTAGCCAATAATTTGCATAGTCCTCTACTACAAAATACACCAATATTTGTACCATTATTTCTGACCATGACGGCAATGCCAAACTTGTTCTTATCCCCATCCACTGCATCACCTCCATATATGTAAATCCTTTAACTGAATAAAAACAATAACTGGAAAAAACATAAGCAATAAAGACGTACCTTGATAACTGGGTATGAGAAGAGTTGTAGAGGGCCAACGGCAATAACAAAAGTGAACATAACTTTTTTGTAGCATTGTAACATGTCTGATAAAGAATTCTTTATTTTTGGTTGAATCTTATGCTCATCAATCTTCTTCGACCTCAAGAGCTCTATAATAACCCATGGTAGTGGAAGTAAAGTGTAAAATATAAACAGGAAGATTGTGTTGTGACAGTATAGGAAGTAATCTGATTTTCGCGCAGAGTAAGTAAACCACAGTGTTTCTGCGTAACTTAAATTTCTTCCAAGAGATATTTCTGCTTCTTCAAGTGTTGCGTATGACAACATCCTTGTCTTTGAAATCGAGTTTTTATGGATATATATCTCTCTCTATATAAACATAATTGAAATATAGAGAGAGAGGAGAGGAAAAGAAGATTATAAAGGAAATAAGATAATGTGATAATTTAGGGTTTTAGTTTTGATGAGCTAAGAAAAAAGAAAAGATGAAGGAAGAAGAAGGAAGAAGAAGAAGGTAGAAGGATGAAGAAAACGATGATAAGAAATATTGTAAATATGTGATATAAAGAATAGCTATGAAAAAGTGAGGGCCTCCTCTCGTTTGCCATTTCATTAATTCTTCTACACCTATGTGAACAAATATACAATGTTTCACCATTTTGTTTCTTTCTGGTAAATCTAGTCCCAAATGACTTTTTTTTTTTTTTTGGTCGAATCCCAAATGACTTTGAGTTCTTAAGTTGTGGAGGGAAATATTGTTAATTTAAGGAAACAACAAAAGATTATAATATTGGAACAAGCCTATATAAGAAAAAAAATCATTAAAATATTATTCAAGAAGAGAAGTAATAAATTGTAGAGTAATGATATATAGCACCCAAAATTATATCACCCGCTATACTATCGATTCCTTGGCGTGAATTTTGTTGATCAGATTAAGAAAATAAATAGATTAAATAATTTATTGTCAACCAATTTACGTCATGTCATAAATGGTATAACAGATGGTATGATATTAAGGAGTATTATCATTACTCATAATTTTATCACCTATAATATAGGTAATAAATAATATTTATAGATAATATTTAGATAATCTTCTTTTAGGTGATACCTATCTTTTTTTTTTTTGGGAAAATGTCCCAAAAAATCAAATTAATATTATTTTCAGCCCAATAACATCAAACACAATATTTCTGCCCAATAAAATCATCAACTGAATTATTTTATACATTGTTGGACAAAAATATCCCTACTTATTTTCTATATTACAAATTTTTTAATGGGTCAATGACCCAAAAAATCAAAATAATATTATACTTGCCCCAAAGAATCATCCATTAACTTACTATTATAAGATTACATGTTTACCCGTCAAGGACGATTCCCGTCAAGGACGATTCCCGTCAAGGACGATTCCCGTCAAGGACGATTCCCGTCAAGGACGATTCCCATCAAGGACAAAATTTAGTTAATGATGTTATTGGGAAGAAATTTTGTCATTGATGTTATTGGACTGAAAATAATATTATTTTGATTTTTTGGGTCATTTTCCCTTTTTTTTTTATAGACGTAGATTTTTTTTGGATTAATTACTAAATTAGACTTAAGAAATCATGATTATTCTAAAATTATACAATTGTTTTTATTATAGATCTTTGAATAAAATATTCTTAAATAATAATAATAATAATAATAATAAGATAAAATAAGTATTTATTTTATTATCGCCATAGTTATTAGGCAGTCAATTTTGGCAGTAAAAAATGGATAACTCCAACAAGATTTTTTAAAAGTTTCGGAACAGCCACCAGTCTACTCCGACAAGTTTTTTTTTTGTTTTTAAACATTTCGGACAAAAAAATATCACTGTGATTTTTTCTAAATTTTATAATTTGTTTCAGACCCTACGAATTCCAACGAATAAATGTATCAAAACTCCAAGTACTATATTATACTTGCAGGTGCAAGTACAACAATATTATACTTGTAGATTGACACAAATCTAGTATAATTATTCGTCGGAGTTGGAAAAATTAAAATAATCAAAAAAATTTACAGTGATATATTTTATCTGAAAAATTGTAAAAAACAAAAGAACTCGTCGAAGTCGACCAACGGTGACTGAGGATCACCGACGAAGTAGACCGACAGCCAACCCGATTTTTAAAAAAAAAAAGAGCTCGTCGGAGTTCACTTGCAACCGCCCTAAAAGTTTACAAACAAAAAAAAAATACTCGTCGGAGTTGACCATTGACTATTGGAGTTGATCGCAGTTGACTGCCAGAGTTGATCGTCCATCAACGGCGATGGTGATAAAATAAAAGGTGAATGCCCAATAACCACTGCAGCCTTATGTACTATCTTTTAAATCTGCATGGTGTGCTTTACCCTCTTTAAAAGATCTTAGGTTCAAATCCAGTTGTTGTCAACAAATTAATCCAAATGGATATTCAAAAAAATGTACAAAAATATCATAAATAATGAATCATTAATTATGTATAGTACAAAATAATAAGATGATAGGCATAAAAAAAAGAATTATTCTAAAATATAAATAGTTTGAATTATGAAAAAATTTCAAAACTCAAAAAGTTGGGTTATGGGAACATTTCTAAAACTTAAAAATTGAATTACATGTCGATTCCTATAACTCGAAAGAAAAAAGTAATAAGTTGAGTTATTGAAAATATAATAAGGTGAATTATGATAATTTTTCCATAACTGAAAGTATTTAAAAAAAACAATCTAAATAATGGATCATTAACTATGTTAGGTACATAGCAATGAAATGATATGCATAAAAAAAAAATTAAAAAACATATAAAATAATTAATATATCATATATAAAGCATAAAAATCTAAAAAACAACAAACATATTGAGTTATAGGAAATTTCCCATAACTCAATTAGTTATTGAAAAGGAAAAAAGAAATACACATATACTCCAACACTCTCAACATAAAGATTAAAAATAAATTTGAAACCAAAAAATAAAACAAAATATGCATTAAAAAAGATATAGCTAAAAACTAGTGAAATCAAAGTATGCATTAAATAAAAAAAAGTAATCAGATATTCAATCCAAATAAAAATAGAGAACTATATATGGTTAAGGAATTGAAATCAATAATAAGTAAGGATTTTGATATTAAAATTTGTTTATAATTCGTTAATAATGATGAAATATAAAGCACAAATAATTTATTTATAAATATTTGTGAAATAGAAAAATATAGAAAGGTTACTGTGAGCATGAGATAATAACTAACAACGTGAAAGAATAAGCGCAAAAAAGAAAAGAAGTAATTGATGGTGCCCTTTTACAGAAGAGTAAATGGCGGTTGTGGCCAGGAGGATTAAAAAATAAAATGGGGGGGGGGGGTTATTGGACATTTTATTTTTTGTTAACAAGAATTTTACACCATCGAGAAAAAACATGTACACAAGAAAACCCCAGTTTGACTTAATTACTCAAAAAGCCAAACACGACAAATAAAGTAAACATATTCAACCATTGCTAAACCCACCTATACAACCATTGCCACAAACCAACACAACAAACCAACTAAAACAAAGAACCTCAAAACTTTCCAAAAAATAGGAAGTTTTTAAATTTGAAACTTTCCAAAATTAGAAAGTTTCCAAAAATAGAAATTTTCTAAATATAGATACCTCCAAAACACAAACAGACACAACAAAACAAACCAACAAATGAAAAAAGAGCATCAACACTTCAAATTGATCCTTCCAAGCATTCCTCCAAGCAAAAGCTCCTGAAAAAACACCTCAATCACTAAGCTACAAAACCAAACAACCAAACAACCAAGCACCTCAGCCCATAAATCACGCCATACATCAAGCTTATTCTTCAGTGTCAGAAACCATCATATTATGCAGATTCTAAACACTCTTAATGACTTTATTAACCTCAGACTCACAAAACTGTTTCTTATTCCTCAAGCTGAACCTCACATCTTCTTGAATTTTACTGAGTGTATCATGTTGAGAATAAGTAATTCCCTTAAACTCCTTCTTGTTCCTAATATCCCAAATGTATAGACAAAATAAATAAATAAAGTATTTTTGTATTGGAAAATTAGTAATTACCTAAATTTAAAAGAAAGGTTACAAATGAGAGCTATAGTAAGAACTAAAATGATGCATGTACAAGTTTTAGAAAGAATGTTAGCTTCTAGGCCTAACTTTGGAATTATCCTTTTTTCTTTGTTCGGCAAAAAATGATTCCATCCATAAAAACAACATTACACTTAAAAGATAAATATCATAGTTGACGATAATCAAATAAAGAAATACAATAATAACAACATTACATAAAAACCAACAAAACAGATGATTAAAATCTTCCCATTAGTAATTATCTGAGTAATATAACCATATATTTGAGTCTATCATCGTTGAATCACCAACATAGATAAAAAATCTCAGAACCAGGCAGAGGATTCTAATCACGACTAACGAACAACAACCATGACATACAGTATTGAAAAATACTGCAATTTCTCTAAGATGGTCATCATCCAGGTGAGTTAAGATCATGGAGGAATGAAGGAGTGAAAATATACCTAAATAACACTATTTTAAAAAAAAAACACTTCCAGTAATTTGCGACCACCCAAAAATCAACATAATTGAATAAAGGGACAATAGATTCGAATCCATACCAAACTGATGAAGAATTATCACGCGCAACAAGATAAAGAACGCCAATAAAGAAAGTAACACTCAATTTTTATTTATAATAATTAAGGTCTCTTTTTTAAAGTTACAAAGCTAGCTAAAAATATTGTAAAAATAATCTCTAAAGACTATGTTTTCCTAAATTACTTTAATACCTTAAATAATGAAACTACTTAACTAAAAATAAAATTAATTTAGTACTATATATTTCTGAATTACCTTAATACCTTAAACCTTAGAAGAGATTCTCTTTGGGATATTTCTTCTTCATGTTTAGATATATCCAATTATTTATGCCTATAAAGAAGAGCATATGTTTCATCATCGTACTCATCATAAATGGGACAATTAAATAGATTTTTTAAGGTACCCAACATCATCTCGGGATTCAGTTTTCTAAAATTGTTGATAAATTTGTCGCTTCATCGTAGCCTTGTGAAGTGTTAAGGTTTCCACCCATCTACGTAAGGTAGCGTTTTTGTCCTAGAGCATGCTGTCTTCCATAGCAGGAGTTTCAACAGCGCATCTAAAACTCATTGTTCCGAAAAAACGTGGCCTAAATACCAGTAATGTTGATGGAGTAAAACAAAAATATGATTTCTTAAAATTGGAAGTCTGAAATTAAAAGTTGTTGAAGGAATACTATTTTATAGATTTATTATTTGAGAAAGAATGTGTGTTTAACTTTCAAATCTAATTAATTCAACAATTGTTCAATTTAGCCTAAGAATTTCAACATTTTCTTCTATCTTATTAGAATTTTCTTAATCATTGGTGAAACTCAATATGTTATGTGTTTTTTTATCAGATAAAATAAATGTCATTAAGTTTAACATATGTAAGTTCACTGAATAAACCCAAGACAGAATTAATACTCAAAGTAAAAACATGAAACAGTCGATCCTTACCCTAAATTATAAGAAAATATCAATAAATATCTAAGATAAATTCATTATTCTCCATAAAGAAAATATGAAGGTACAATAAAAAAAAAGACGAAAAGTATCAATATTAATTTTTTTGAGAATAGACTCGAGTCAAGGAGCTACTCCCTCATAAGGCAGCTTGTTTCTCGCTCTGGAGATCAAATAGACTGTACCCGCAATGTTATATGCCTCGTGTTCTTCTTGCATGTCAAATTTGACTTCACCTTCTTAAGTCATTTCAAGAAGTACAAATCATACTCATCTCAAACGCCTATTCATCGCCACGCATTCTATCAAATATATCTTGAGACCTCACACTCAAAATATAGTTATTTATTCGTCTTAAATACTCTTCCAAAAGATCCACATAAGGGATAAAGTTCTATAAATATAACTAGTTTGTTAGCTCAACTGCGGAGAGTCTTTTACAATTTTTAAAAAAAGATACATGGTCCGAATCCTTTCTTTAGAGATTGTGAAATAAGAGATATAAGATTTAAACCTTTCTCTGAACATGGGTAAACTAACCTAGTTCTAATTTATTTGTAATTATATATATAGAAATACATGTATATCCTTATAAGATTAGTCCTGGTACGTAATTGGCCTACTTCTCCACTGGCTAAACAAAAAAAATATAAAGTTCCATAAATATCAACCTATTCTTTTGTAAGCGGTCTCATGCCTCGTGGCACCGTGGTCAGACTTGGTTAACCAGAACTTGCATTGGTAATAAGAAGATACAGCTGGCGCGACAGTCTTGTCTACCTCACATGTTTTTATTTTTTAGTCGAAATCTCACACGTTGATTTCTAATACTTGGACCAGAAGCGGCCTCAGTGTGTTATGTTGTACTGCGTAAGTTAATAATTTTATGACCATATTATATCTTGAACTGATTATTTCAATAATTCCTTGGATGTATTGTAGATTCCTTTAGCAACTCCCCATACATATCGACCAAAAAAAAAAAAAAAACACTCCCCATACATAAGTTAAAAATTTATTTTTTAAATTATATCTTGATCGATACTTCCGATACACTCCGCACACAAAGTTAAAATATGCTAGAGTCATATTTTAACTTGGCCTTGGCTCTTGGACCAAAAAAAAAAAAAAAAAACTTGGCCTTGGCCTAATTATCTCAATAAATCCTTGTTTGGATTAGAAAGTAGGTAAAAATATATACCTATCCTATTTTATTTTTCAATTTTATATTAATTTTTTTAATTTAAATATTAATTATCTAGTTCTTTTCATTGGAATAGTTATTGTAGCCTTTTTATTTTAGATCACATGAAATTTAAAAACATGATACAAAAGTGACAAGAAAATATTGATATATAACATTAATCAAAAGAAAATTAGATTGCTATACCAACTCTTGTAAAAACTTAAGAAGGTGAAGTTTTCGATTCCATGTCTTATTTTTAGTACTTTTATAGTATCTCCTTTATAGGGCAAAAAGAAAACGCGAAATAGAATATTGATTTGGACAATAAAAGAAAAAAGAGCAACAGACAACCTCTTCCAATATTTAGTGCGGTTTGGTTAGTATCAAATGGTGTACTAAGGACATTGACAAAAAAGAGTTCTCCGTATCATTTTTTTTTTCAATTTTAGTTGTCGAATTTATTAAAATAGAGTGTCTAATGTTATTAAATCTTTTATAATATTAACAAAACTTATCTAATAATTTTTGTTTTGATGACTTAGTTGAACTCCGGAATAAAGCAAGAACTTTTGAAAAAGTTGAGATTAATTTTCTTAAACAAAAGGCTAAGGTTGGTTATTCTCTCAAGAGTGATAGATGTACTAAATTATTTCATGCGTTTATGAAAAGTAAACAAAGGAAATCCTTTATACTTAATATCTTGGGTGCAAATGGGGAATTATCACATTCTAAAGCCAAGTCTACTATAACACAAGTAAATTCCAATGTGTTTGATTATGAAAATATTCTTTCCATTGAGCAGAGTGAAGAATGTGTCGAGAAATAACCGATATAGAGATTAAAGAGACTATTTTTAAAATTAGTTAATGATAAAGCGTCTGAATCTGATGGATTTTCATCTTTTTTTTTCAAGCGTTTGTGGGATATTTTTGGGAAAGATGTCAATTTAGCGGTACGTGAATTTTTTAATTCGGGTTTTTTGCTTCGTCAATTAAATACCACGATAATTGCTTTGATTCCGAAGATTGACGACCCAAAGTGTGTTGAGCATTTTCGCCCCATAATTAGCTAATTGGATTATGGCTTGTGTCTCATCTCCTTATTATTCGGTGGCTATAAATGGTTAAACGTATGGTTTCTTTAAATGTGAAAAAGGTTTAAGACAAGGTGACCCTATTTCTCCTTATCTTTTTATTCTTTGTCTTGAATATTTCTCTAGGCTCCTTAAGAAAAATACAAGCGTTAATTTTGATTACCATCCGAAATGTGACAAGAAAAAGATTACACATTTAGCTTTTGTGGATGATTTAATGCTTCATGGTGAGGACTTTAGTCGAGAGGAGACGATCCTTCTCGAAGAACACGCTTAACACGAGGTAACACGTCTATCTCAAAGACGTTAAACAAAACTGCTCTTGGGAGACACCCCTTGTTTTAATCAGGTTGGTGGAATCAGGTTGTTCGTCGAGAGCAGGTCTAACAAAACACAGGAGACCGGTATACCGCCCAGGTGACCGGTATTGCCGGCCAAAGGAAAAACGCGTGTCCACGGGTTTCGTGACTCGGGTTTTTTGCCGAAGCAAGGTTTTTCGGAAAAGAGCGCACTGGTATGCCGCTCACATCACCGGGATGCCGGCGCCCAAAAACACGTGCCCACGGGTTTCGAGACGGGGTTTATGCCGAGAGCAACAAAAGCAAAATCACCAGCACCGGTATGCCGCCGAATCCACCGGTATGTCGGTCCGAAGGCGGTTTGTGAAGAAGTTATTACCAAATAAAATTCTTACCTTACCAAGAATTAAACCTAGCCTCTCCAACACGAATTTTTCAGACCCAAACCTTATAAATAGACCTTGAAGCTTGATTAAACCTCCACAACAAACACAACAACATCAAAAATCCTCTCCTCTTTCCTCCATAAACACATATTCTTCATCAAATTCATCACACTACACCATAAAACACCACCAAGATCATCAAGCTATCAAACATTCTTCCAAGAATAATCAAGAAACCTTCCTCTATCATCAAATCCAAGCAAGAAACTCAAGCCACACCAATCTTTCTTAACTTTATTCCATCCTTGGTGTAACTTGAGTTGAGGGTCAATCATATATGACAAACAAAATAGATGCTATGGATTATAAGAGGAAGTTTTCAATCCTAGGGAAGAACAAAAATTTGCTTGGAGCCACAATTGGAAAGGCCATCAACCTTGATGAGCCTATTGAAAAGAAACCAAAGATAGAGGCACCAGCACAACAAATACGTAAGAGATCAACAGCTAGGATGAGTGATGTCTCCCCATTTGTCATGATTTAATATTAGATGGAGACATCATTTTTAGTGTTTTAGAAGTCTAAATACTCGATTTTCACATGAGATTGTGCACTTTCCTATTTCTAGTCTTGATTTAATGAATTATTATTTTTAGAGCATATTGAGTTTAATTATTTATTTAGTGTGAAACTTTAAAGATATATATGGAGATAAATTAGATGTCAAGTCAATTCTAAAAGATAAAGGAAAGAAGATATACATGGAAATTGGAGAAAAGAATGGAAAAGCTAGGATATGGAAAGATAAAGTTGCCAAATAAATCTGAATTCCACCACCCACTACCACAAATGGGCTTATATCTCAAGATTGTCTAGGAATTTGGAAGAATGGTCTGAATCAAAGTTAAAGAGCTTTCCGAGACGATCAGTTTCGACTATTGGAACGCGTCAAACGGATAAGTATCTAAGCAGTTATGACCAAAACAAAAATGTGGCTGATTATTATCTTTTCTATATTTTAGGGTTACGAATTTGAGGTGGGCTTGGAGTCCATTACTCATCTTCTACTCCAAGAAAACGAATTAGGTCTTCTAAACACCTATAAATACACCCTTATATCACTTGTAAATCATCCTTGCCTCCCATTTATTAGTCCTTAGGTTTATTATCATTAGAATTATTGAAGAAAGCAAGATGAAGTCTTTTATTCAATCTTTTAGTTTATTTCCTTCAGGTATGAACTAATATTCTCATAGCTTGGGTTTTGCATTATGTATAATCTATAAATTCTATTTTCTTTCTATCTAATTTTCTTCGGGAATCATATGTTTTAAATTGATATTAGCTGCTTACCCATATATTTGTTTATGTGTTTTGAATTATTTGCTGTCATAAACTTGATCACTTTAGGCTTTCTTAATAGTAGTTAGATGGTCGCTGATGTCTTCCTAAATGTTCTAATTTTATGCCCTTGGGAGACATCATTTTTTGTGTTTATTCGACCATTTTGATAGACTTTTGGACTAAATATGCAATAATCCGATTTTCCTCTTTAATTTCTAGTATTTTTAATTTATTAAATTTTTGCGCGTAATATTGTGTATTTTAGTGAAAAGTGTGTAGGTTTTGAATACTAGCTAGGAGAGGAATCCGAGAATAAAGTCAAAGATCGTGATATGGAGTCAAAGCATGAAGACAAATCCCGAAAGAATTGATATTTTAAAGCTGCAAATCTGGAAAACCGATAAAGATTGCTGATTTCGAGCCACCTAAGAGTATATTTAGCCGTTGACCTTCCCATGATTTACAGAACTTTAGCAACTGAAATTAGGTCAATACGAGTTGAAACGAACCGGTTAGAGCTGTTTTAGTGGAGGTGATGCAGCAGTTACAGGATTTTGGGCTTAGATAATGGACTTGGACCTTTATTATTTCATTTAAACATTAACCTAAGGTCCAAGTCCGATTTTGAGAGTATAAATAAGGGTTTTGACTTCTATTCTTCATACAATTCACTTTTTACAAGTCAGAGCATCAGAGAGAAGTCAAGGCAAGGAAGCGGAGAAAGCTACATAGCTGGAGACTGTCTATATCTCCAAATCGCAACCAATCTAATTCCGAAATTAGGTTTCTCTTTTATTTCTTTCTGTAAAACAATATGAGTACTTTTATTTCTTTTAATTTAGTTTTTCGCATTAGTATGAGCTAATTCCATCAAGTGCTTGAGAACGCATAATGGGTTAATCCCAATTTGATTTTATTTCATGTGTTTGGATTTGGGATTTTAATAATTGAAATCAAATTGGGTAAATTGTATTTTTCTTAAATTTGATTTTATATACTTTCATTGAATTCGCGACTCAATATTAGGACTTAGTATCTAGGCTATTCCAATTAGTGGCGATTGGATCACCTTGACGGGGGGTCTGGGTACATAACTAGTTAATGAATGTAGGTTAGAAATTAGAGACTCTGACGCGCTTAATTAAACATATGGCCTATTGGTAAATTAGACTTAATCACTTGAGAGTTGACTATAATCTCCCTGACGGGGTTTGTAGCACTTGATAGTAGCTCCTTAGTCCACCCTGACGGGGGTAAAGAGAGTTCTGAATCCCGACCAATACAAGTTTACCATTTTGTCCCTTAAACATGACATGAAATGAATGATAATTAGGTGAAACCCTTGCGTCTCTCAAGTACTGCCTTTCCCATCTTGCGTAAACACTTTATTTTCATGCGTCTAGTTAATTACTTGCATTAATTTAGTATTTTAATTCATTGTCTTAGCATTATAAAACCAAACAAACAATCAATCTTAAAATCATTTACTTGTTTTCACGTGCAATTAACTACTATTTGATAAGCATTAGAGTCAATCATTCCGTCCCTGAGAACGAATCTGTATTATCACTTATATTACTTGGGACAACCGTACACTTGCGGTTGTGGTTCTCTTATCCTTATTTGCATTTTTTTTAGAACACACAAAGGACCACCAAGTTTTTGGCGCCGCTGCCGGGGACGGTAGCGTGTGACCCCGGTGTTTATCCTTTAGTGTTAGTTGCATTTTTATTTTTCAGTTTTACGCTTTGTTTGTTCATATTTTTCAGGTTTTTAGGTTTGGTGTATGCGAAGGAGACTCTTTAAGGATCTTGAGACATTACCTCCGATCCTTGATAATCCTGAATCATTAGTCAGACTTGCTAACAAGAGAAGGAAAGAACAAGAAGCACAAGAATTAAGAAAGACTAGCTAACGAAATGGAAAATCTTAATCTCCACAACAATAATGAACCAAGAGTTCAGCTAGACGCGAATGGTCAGCCAATAGTGCCACCAATTATTCCTAATCCTCCGGTTCAAATCCAAGTAGCGGATCCATGGTTCCTTACCGGTCCAGCACAAGAACCATTCCTTGCTCCTTCTCTTGGGATTGGCCCAGCTAATATTGATGTTCCGAGATTTCGTCCAAATTCGGGTATGTTAGCTCAATTTCAGAATTTTGGAAATTTTCATGGCAAACCCGGAGAAGATCCTATTCGTGCAGTACAAAAATTTATGCAAATCTGCAATTCGTACATCACTCAAGGAGTAACAAAAGAGCAAATGTATTTTGCTACATTCAGATTTTTCGTGATAGATGGAGCGAGTGATTGGCATGATTCACAAGAGCCGGGAAAGATTACGAATTAGGAACAGTTACAAGCTGCATTTTTCGACAGATACTATCCATCCAACATGAGATTAGATGCTCAACTCGAATTAACACATTTCCGACAAGAATATGATGAAGCGTTGGGTAGGAGTTGGTCGAGATTCCAGAATTGCTTACGAAGAGTACTCAATCATGACCTTTCAGAACAACAACAATTGAAATTTTTTATAACAGTCTTGATGGGCAATCGAGGAAAGATTTAGATTTACTATGTGGTGGTGCATTTTTACAGGTTTTACCTGTTTACGCGAGGTTTATTTTGGATAGAACGGTAACTAATGAGGTTGGGTGGAATACTGTAAGAACACCAGTTAAAGGGGGTGTTAATAACGTCAACATTGAAGAGAAGTTCACCTCCTTAGAGAACAAAAATAAACCACCTTAGAACAACTATTGAAGCAACTTACGTTAGCCGTGAGAGAAGGTTTTTCGAATAAAAGGGTTGAAGTGAACGCTGCACAAGAAGTGTATGGATGTGAGTATTGTGGTGTGAATGATCATGTATGGGAGAACTGTTAGAATAATCAAGAGTCCGTGATGTTTGTTTCCAACAGAGGAAATTTCAATTCGAATGGTAATGGATATCAACCAAACAGAAACCATCCTGGGTTTCAGTATTCAAATCCTGATGGGGCAGCAAATCCGACTTACGCATATCAGCCGCGTCCCCAAGGTAACAACTATAATCCAAGACCTCAGAATAATTTTCAAGGGAGACAGAATCAAGGAAATTATGTTCAGAGACAACCTCCTCAAGACAATTACAATGAAACCATGCACCAGAAAGCCTTACATGCTCAACCACAAGAAGGAGCGAACAACCTTCAGAAAACCGTAGAAAGTTTAATTGCACTTCACGCACAATCAGCCAAAGACAACAAGCTTCTGAAGCACACATTAAGATGTTAGAGGATCAAATTGCACAAATGACAAAACGCTTGAATCAGCGTCCACAAGGGCAACTCCCTAGTGACACAGAAAATCCTATACAGAAAGAAGATTGTAATGCTGTGACTCTCAGAAGTGGTAAGAATCTTCCTCAACCTCCTTTTCCCGTTATGAAAGAGAAAGAAGTTACTAGAAAAGAAAGGAAGTGGTGGATAACATAAAGATGATGAAGTAGAAGAAGTGGAGAGGCCGATTGAAATTCTGAAAAAGAAAGATGATGTTGTAAATCGTCCGCCTCCACCGTTTCCGTCTAGAGTTCAAAAGAAAGGTGATATAGCCAAGTATCAAAAGTTCTTTAATAGAGTGAGAGGCCTTGAGTATTAATATTCCGCTACTAGAAGCTATTAGAGATATACCAAAATATACGAAGTTTTTTGAAAAGAGCTCTCACTAATAAAAGGCCGTATTGCGATAATGAGATGATTGGTCGTAACAAAAGTGTTGATGTATTCCAACAACCTGGGTATACCGGTAAACTGTCGATGTTTTGTTTTGTTCGTAACTTCTTCAATATTGATTCGATTGACGCGTTCTTTATATCAAAACTGATCGTCTCAAAAATCTATACAGTTTTGCTTCAGACCATTCTTCCAAATTCCCAGCCAATCTTGAGTTATAATCACTTTAATGGACGTAGCTGCTGAAATTCAGATTTACTTGGCAACTTTTCTTTTCCTATTTTATCTTTTCCTAAAGCTTCACAATGATCAAACAATTAAACCAAATATGCTCTAAAATAATAAATCTTCAAATCAAGACAAGAAATAAGAAAATACTAATATATCAATAAAAAATTCAAGTAAAGACTATCCTAAAATACCTTAAATGATGTCTCCAACTAATATTAAATCATCACAAATAGGGAGACATCAGAGTTTCTCGTGGTAGTCAAGGGTGTGTACTTTATTATTATCTTTATTTATCTGTTTATTTATCACACCTTTTTCCTCACCAGGAATCATTAGGGTTCTTGCCAGGGAAGAAAGGTGAGTAGGGTGAAGGGGCTTTCAGAGAGAAAACCATGGCTTTTCATAAAATATTAGAAGAGCAAGATAATTTGATCAGTATATTATAAATTGAGTTTCGTGGGCAAAAACTTATTCAATCTCTTTCATTTTTCTAGATCTAATTGCTAGTTTGTTTTTCATTTTTTTGTCCTTATGGTGAGTTCCTATGGCGGGGATTAACAATATGGATTACGAATATGAATTTAATTCTCTCGTTATATATTGGCAAAAAAATCACAGGAATCAAGTTATATGGAAAGACTTGGTAAGTTTTGTTGAATTCAAACTTTTTGGTCAGCCAATTTTTATTACTACATTTGTATTATTTTTTTAATAGGACATGTACGGGATTATGCCTATTCAATCCAAAATGTGGGATTTGGATGTGCGTGTATTGCCTTTTGTTGTCGGTACCGGTTTTAGGTATATTTGAAAAGTGCCCAAATTAACCATCGACCGAAAATTACGCACAACTTTGGTAGAACGGTGGAGGTGGAAGACCCACACATTCCATTTACTGGTGGGTGAGATAAAAGTGACATGACATGATGTCGCGATGATCTTAGGCTTACCCATCAATGGTGAAGCTATTGTATGTATGGATAGTGTAATATTTATAAGTGGTACGTGCTTACAACTTTTTGCTTGGGATCCTAGACTCGAGGATGGGGGCGAGTTACCTGGGAAAGGGAAGAACATCATACAATTGAAGTGGCTTATTGAATATTTTAAAAGTAAGTTTAAATTTTTTTATAATTTTTGGCATGGAATTGATTTTAAACTAATAACAACATATAACGTATCTTTTTTAGGGGGCCCACCTGCGAATAACGATGATGAGATTATGCAGAGATATGCAAGAGCATATATTCTATATGTAATTGGTGGGATACTATTCCCTAATGGGAAGAAGTCATAGATGTCATGCATGTAAATTTACTTGATAGAGGATCTCGTTATGACCAAAACTTATAGTTGGGGTTCAAAGGTGTTGGGATATTTGTGCAATAGATTATGTGCCTCTCGTGAGACGTTAGGCACTCAGACATTAGCTAGATGTGTTGTCCTTTTACTGGTATTACAATAAGACATATTTTTTTATCAAGTTGGTTAAATTTATTTGCGAATTTGCACATCTAGTATTAAAGAATTTGCATTTGTGACCAACCTTGAGAAATTCTCTTGAATTAATTACAGACTCACCCTTGTATGCGTAAAATGTATATGATTTTATATTGTTTTTATGGACTATTTTTATTATGATATTACTAATATCTGATTTGGGATATCGTTGGTCGGGGCCTAAGATGTGGAAATGTATTGGAGGAAACTGTCTTCCATTTTATCGGAATGAGTTGAATCAATTACAACCAAGCCACGCAAAACTACATAATCACTTTTAATAACTATTTTTTGAAACTTTTATTTTAATAATGTATTATTAATAGAATATATTTGGCATTATTGTCTTAGGTTAATTGGGCTTCATATGACGGTGATCGGCAAGTTGATGTCACTCATTTGCACGGAAAGAAGGGATAACTATGTGAGTGTTGTCCTTTTGATCTTTTTTGTAAAAGTTAAGTGTTATCGCCTGAATAGAGTGTTAAGACAATTTGACTATGTTCAACCTATTCCGACCACTTTATCAGATTGAGGACATGACCCATGACACAAGGAACAAGAGAGGCACAACATTCGAGATTCGGAGTGTTCGCCAAAGGAAGCATATCAAATTGTGGGATAATCATTTACAAATTATTTTGGAGTTTGATTACCTTGAACCGGCTCGATCCATGATAACCCCCGATTACTTCAATTGGTATAGTAGTATCACGTGGAGGTTACTTGGACGCCCTCGATTGAAAAACGAGTCAACCAAAATTGAGTAAGGATATAATCTCCGGGGTACCCAACATAATAAATAGTAATATTTTTCTAATGACTCATTTTATATATTGTTAATAATACATTTACTGACGTGTTGATTATTCATATTAATAGATTGTACCATCAAAGAGTGTGAGTTAGGGTTTGCCAAAGACATGATTGTTCAAGGTTTGAAGGAATACATGTTGGAAATGATGATCATGCCGAAGAAAATGAGTTGGGCGTGCAAATGATTTCTTCCAAATTTAAATGAATCGTCGAAAACGGATAGTCCAATGGTGGGATCGTCCAGGCGACCGAGACGAGGATTAAGAAGACCGTGCGATAATTAATAGTTTAAGAGTGTAGTATTTGACTTAAGAAGTATTTAAATGTGATGATTGGAGATTCAATGGTATTTGTTAACGTTGCGGTGTTTAGTTGACTTAAATGTAATATTTATTTGATTTATTTTGATATTAGTGTGTTATAATGTGATAACTTTGAATAGTTAAGTATTTATTTGATTATACACAATAAATTATTTGGATAGTACTATAATAGTAACAATGTGTCACGTTTTTATCCAAAAAATTTAACTTTTAAAGTTAATTTAGAAGACACTTTTCAAAAGCACGTATTTCAGTCCTTATTTTTTATTAACGAAAAAAGTCGCGTCCAAAAAAAAGAAAAACTTCTTTCTAATTAAAATAATTAAACTAAAGACGTTATTTTACCAAACGTCTTTCATCCTATTATTTTAATTATTTGAAAAGAGGGCCTATGCGCTAGTTTTGCATTTTTCTTTAGTCAAATTCTTTTGGTGTTTTCCTTTTTCAGTTAATGGTAAAAAAAAAAAAAAAACCATTTGTTACTCTACCGACATTTTATGATATGATTTGTAAAACAATGACCTTGCTACATTTCCCAAGTCACTGAAATAATTGAGTGGCAATTCATCATGACGTGCACCACCTGATATGTCGGTCGCATATTTTTGAGCAATGTCCACAAAAAATCAAGAATTGATTCTCCCACTAGCACCATCTAAAATGTGGGTTCTTAATTTAATAGACCAAGGACAGAGTTTTATTGTTTTTAGCTTTTTTTTTTTTCATTTTTAAGAAAAGGTTAATACCTAATAAGCATCTGTCACCTTGCACTTTTGTCCATAAAAAATACTGTATTTTGACAAAGAATAATGAGTAATGGGAAAATTTTCATTACTCAAAGTTTGAGTAATGGGAAAATTCCTATTACTCAAAGTTTGAGTTATGGGAAGTTTTTCATAACTCAAACAACTCTTTTATTGGAAAGAAAAGAAAAAATTAAAATATATATGGTCTTTTATAGGAGAAAAATAATGGTAAAGATGAAAGAGAATTAATTATAACTTAAGGTGTTTCTTGGATAATAATCTTTTTAAAAATTGACAATGACATATACTAAGAAATTTTTTTGGCACTTAATCAGTTGGGATTACCTCATGGCTAGGACCTTAGTCATCCAATCTATTGGTGCAGGTTTGAACCGAGTCAATGACTCCGAGTCCAACGTAGCTCTCCTATGTAATGAAATTAAAAATTGACACTTTAGCATTCGGGCCACAACCACTACCTTTGTAAAAAAAACGATCATTCAATGACCGTATTTCATTAATTAATAGACTAATATGTATTACGGTAAAAATGTATTTAAGAAAAGGCGAGGGTTGAACACCGCCTTTCCTTAAAACAATGTTTTAATTTTTTTTATTTTAATTAATTAATAAACAATTTTTATTGCCAATTATTTAAAAAAAAACTCAAGAATGTTTTGGTTTTATTTGGTTTCCTATTTTCTTTTATTTCTTTTTGATAAGAGATTATATATATATATATATATATATATATATATATATATATACACACTAGGGATACCCCGTACCCGAGGGTACTATATAAAAATTGGTTGATTATTTAATTAACAAAGAAACATCATGATATTTGTAAATTTACATTCTTATTATTTAGTAAAATGACACGCAACAAATATTTATTTTTAATCATCCACACTATTGTAGTTTGATCAGTGTTCTAAAAGGTGATAGGCGCTAGGCGGGCGGTCGACCACCTTCGAGTGCCTTGGGGACTAGAAGGGCGCCTAGGCGGAGCCTAGACGATTGTTTGCTAGGCGGTTTTGATATTTATGTAAATATTTTTTTAGTTTTATATAACTTTTAAAATAAATTTATATAATTTTTTGTGTTAAAAAAAAATTTCTAAATTTTTTTATACCAAAAATAGATTTATTTTTGTTTTAGCTTCAGACTGCCTAGGCCCCGCCTAAACCCGCCTAGGACCTTCTGGGACCGCCTGGAGGCCGCTTGGGCCATTTTTAGAAGTTACGTTACCTTCTACCTCCTAGGCCGATTTTTAGAACACTGGGTTTTATACTTATAATAAAGTCCAATAGCCTAAATTATCTCTCCGCCATAAACCAAAAAGAAAATTAATAACCTTAGAGAACATTAATCATAATGATAACCAATAACATGCTCTATCGAAATATCCACTATAAAGATAAACAAATACAATTCAAGAAAAACTACACCATAAAATAATACAAAAACTTAATTCAAGAAAATCTTCACCATAAAGACAATAAAACAAACACAATTTAAGTAAATCTACACTATAAATACAATAAAAAACATAATCTAAGAAATTATTTGAACAACCTCATTCAGACATCGACAAGGATATATTGCATTCTTATCGAGTTAATCGACGTCAAAAATTCGGTGAAGGTAACTCTGGCTCTTTACTTGTCACTTGAGAAGTATGAGCTAACCATTCTCGCTCTTGACGTATATGTTGGGCTAATACAACTCTAGATAACTCAATATTTTCAAGATTCTATTTTTTGTAATGAATTTAAAGTTAATTTTGTACAAGAAGGTGGTCGAAATTCAAATATGAAAAGAAATTATAGTGTGCCATTTGCGAACTCTTTATCTTGGATTTTGAATAAATAGGGGGATTGATATTTTCCTTACTCTTTCTATTTGTTCTATCACATTCCTGATGATTGATTTAATTTAGATATACTAAACAAAATTAACAGATATTTTATTAATAATATTTTTAACCTACTTGGTGAATTGTTCCATGAATGTTCTTATTTTGTTGAACATTTATCCAACCTCGATCATTCTCATCAAGTATAACAATACCCTTATTTTTTTGAAAGACAGTTCTACCTATAAATTTAACATAACATTACTAATTTAAAACAATTAAAATAAATAAACACTCTAGAAATAAAATAAATAATATTTTGTTAACTAACTCGTTGAGCATTTGGTTGAAAAAGTGACTTGTTATGAATTTCACTAGTCTCTCATTCATAAAAGTTATGCATGGTCTTCATTAGTGTAACCTAAGCATTAAATACATAATATATCTCAACAAACTAATACATAAAAGCAAAATATATGGCGTATAGTGCAACGTTTTTCAAATATAATAAATGCAATTGCAGATTTAAAGGTTGCATAATACATAGATTAATATGAAATGTAGGACATGTAGTAAAATCTTAGCATAATAAGTTAAAAAAGTACATTTACGGGTATATAATGCAATTTTTTTCATAACATACAGTAAATTGCAGTCATTTAAAGTTTGCATAATACAAATACTTGTATTGCAATTAAGTAATTAAAAATTAATATAGGGGTGTATAGTACAATTATTTTTCATAATATAATAAATGATAGTGCATTCTTTTAAAAGTTGCATAACACGGGACTGTTAGTGCAATCAAGTAAAAATAATCAACATAGGGCCGTATAATGCAATTTTTAAATTAAAAATTAATGCAGGACTTGTGGTGCAATTTTTTTCATGTATAGAAAATATATTGCAATAATTGCTATCGAAGGCTTTTAAATCTTGCATAATACATGTATTTATATTGCAATTAAGTAAATTAAAATTTAATATAGAAACATGTAGTGCAAGCTTAGCATAATGCAAGGACTTTTAGTGCAATTAAGTACATAAACTACACTAATGATTTTGGCAAATATTTGGGAATTCTGCTTATGTTAAAAAGATCGAAGAACGAGAATCTAGCTTACATTAGAGATAAACTTTTAAGTAAATCAGCTAGTTGGATAGCTAAATTATTATCAGATGGGGGGAAAGAAGTTTTGATCAAAGCGGTTCTGCAATCAATCCCTAATTATGCCATGCCAATTTTTGAATTTTCGATTACTACATGCAAAGCTATGAGCAGTCTCGTTGCTAATTTTGGTGGAATTCTGGATGCAAAAAAATAATCCATTAGCTAGCTTGGAAAAAAGTAGCTAAATAAAAATGGCGGGCGGAATTGGATTTAGAGATTTTCAGAAAATGAATTTAGCCTTACTTGCTAATCAGGCATGGAGAATATTACATAATTCGGACTCTTTAGTATATAAAGTTTTAAAAGGAATTTATTTCCCCACAACGGACATGTGGAATGCAAAATTGAAGATTAAAAGATCGTGGAGCTGGGCGAGCATCTTTAAAGGATTAAAATTTATTAAAGAAGAAAGTTTATGGCAGATAGGAAATGTGATGAAAATTAATATATGGGAAGATGTCTGGATAAGAAAGGGTACAAACTCACAAAACCAAACGGAGCAAAAATTTCTAGGGTGGCAGATTGTTTCAATAACTAAATGACAAATTGAAACTTCAAAACACTTAGCAAATTCTGTACAAGCAGAGATTTAATGGAAATACAGAAGATTCCGATTATGCAAATAAATAAAGATGACTACAGTGTATGGACGATAACCAAAGATGGTAAATACTCAACGAAATCTGGATATTATCGACTGGTTCGAATTGATGAAGAGAAAATGGGGCAAGCGTCTAAAGATGGCGAATCGAATAATATAAAACTTTACAAATTGATATGGAACTCAAATGTTCCTCTTAAGGTTAGGAATTTTGCATGGAAAATTCATAACAATGCTATTCCAACTAAGAAGAACCTAAAAAAGAGGAGATGTGTCGAAGAAGATAATTGCGAATAGTATGAAACAAGTGCGGAATCTGTTGAACATATCTTTTTGAAATGTCCTTTCAGTAAAGGAGTATGGACAAATTTTCAACTGCAAATTAAAATAGACGATAATAATAACGAGAAAATAGAGGATTGGATAACAAATATCATTGAAAATTATTCAAAGAATAGGTGGGACCAAAGATTGGTAACGACAATCGTGTTACTTACATTATGGAACATATGGAAGGCTAGGATGAAAAGTTTCTATGAAAAAGAAAGATTGATGGTAAAGGACATTATAAAGAAAACTAAATTTAGTATTAAATATCTCTTCGGGGGGAATGAAATAACGAGCAAAAGGAAGGAAAATACGATCGAAAAGGGACCCGATATGGAGGAGGACAGTAACCCAACTGTGAGAGATGATTCAGATAACATCTGGCTTTGTGACTCTTCACACATTAACGGCTGGGATCCAACCAGTATGGCTTCCCTCGCAGTTAATAGGCGTAGTTACAAAGGTTATTACTAAAAGAGCGAGAATTAACAACATTGTCGAAGGAGAGATGTGGGCCATTCTACTAGGCATGAGATATGCAGCGGATCTCGGAGCTAAGAGTAGTTCTTTCTACTCAGATAACCTTGAGGTAGTTCAAGGTATTAATCGACGAATGGGAATTGACTGGAGGATTCGCCCCATGATTTCCGAAGCATGGAGGTGGATAGGACGATTCCCGGATTGGAAATTGACTCATGTTAAAAGGGAATACAATGGAGTTGCGGACACTCTAGCTAAGTGTATTAGGAATAACTTGGATGTCTCATCTTGCCCAAGTAATTCACTTTGTAGATTTTTATAGTAGTATTAGCAAACTCTATTCGGGTTGTATTAGGTAACAATTATGTTTCTTCTTTGACAAAAAAAATATAAATTAAATATACGAGCGTATAGGGTAATTTTTTTTATAATATACAAAAAATTACATGCTTTTATTGCATAATAAAGGGACTTATATTACAATTAAGTAAAATAAAGTTTAATATAGGGATATGTAGTGCAAAATTAGGGCTATTCAAGGACTTCTAGTGCAATAAAGTAAAAAAATATTAATATACAAGCGTAATATATTGCAATAAATGCTATTGCAGTCTTTTAAAGTTTGCATAATACATGAACTTTTATTGCAATTAAGTAAGGGCCTTTAGTGCAAGTTTAATGCAAGGTAATATATATATATATATATATATATATATATATATATATATATATATATATATATATATATATATATATATATACGGGGTATAGTGCAATTTAAAATATATTGCAATAATATTGCATTACTTTAAAAGTTTGCATAATACATGGCCTTATATTGCAATGAACTAGATTAAAAGTTAATATAGCAACTTTTAATGCAAGGACTTGTAGTGTAATTAATTAAAAAAAGTAAACATACAAGGGCCTTTCACTACAAGCATAATGCAAAGATTTGTAATGCAACTAATATTTTTATCCTAAAAAACATTATATAATTCATAAGATCAGAATGAAATGATAGAAAGAATAACGAAATTAAAAGTAAGAACCAACACATGACCAACCTTGATACTTTTCAAAACACTGTCAAAGTTTAAAGAGTTCAAAGAAATTGAAAATATCTGTAAAATACAATGTCATACTTTCATGAAAGTTTTAGTAAAGATTACATACAAATGAATGATTTTTCATAAAATATTAAGGATTTGCAATAACTTAATAAAATTTAAAAAACAATCCAATGATTTTATAGTAATCATTAATAAAAGAAAGCTAATTTATTTGCACAACCAACACATAAAGAAAAGTTTTAGTGAAGATTACGAAAAATATTATGGATTTGCAGTAACTAAAAAAATTAAAAAACAGATGAATGATTTTAGAGTACTCATTAATAAAAGAAAGCTAATTTACTATTTCAAAAAAAACACATACATAAAGTTTAGTGAAGATTACAAAAAATATTAAGGATTGCAATAACTAAAAAGAAATTAAAAAACAGATCAATAATTTTAGAGTAATTATTAATAAAAAATGATAAATTTATCTAAAGTAATCATTGAAATAAGAAATATAATTTATCAGCATAAACCTTTGTCAATCTTAAATAATGAGATATTTGGTAGTTAGGAAAGAAGTATTTGAATAATGTGTTTCTTCCTTAATTATTCTTCATAGTGTAACATATGAGATATTTGGTAGTTAGGAAGTAAATAGTGGTGACAGTAGTAGGGTATATTATGGTTAGAATACATGTAGCAAGATCCTGATTGTTTTGCATGCCATATGTTTTGGCTCTACATAAATCATGACCACTCTTTGACTATCGAGTTGCCCCATATAATGTAGGTATATCAAATAAAAATGTTTTACAAGGATACTAATTCCTATTACTTTTTTTTTCAAGTACAAGAACGAAAATTATTTACTAGTACAACTAGAATAGATCCTACTAATACTATTAAAAAACTCCACCAACGAAATACGCGGACAGCTAGATATGTCCATGTTATTTCTAACACATTTGGCAAGGATGTCAGCTACTCCGTTAAACTTCCTTTTAATATGAATGACCTTCCAATCTGGAAATCGTTCTATCCACCTACATGCTTCGAAAACCGTGAGGCGAATCCTCCAGTCGATCTCTAAACGCCGATTAACACCTTGAACTACCTTAAGGTTGTCAGAGTAGAAAGAACTACTCTTAAAACCGAGATCTGATGCGGATCTCATGGCTAGGAGAACGGCCCACGCTTCTCCTTCCACAATGCAATTTTGGGTCCCAGCGGTTGACGTGAGAAGAATCGCATAACCAAATACTTTCAGTTTCGTCTCTCAAAATCGGATTATCATCATCCTCAATTTCGATTCCCTTTTCTGACTTATTATTCTTTCTTTGGTTCACCAAACCTGTCTCTCCAAATAGGTGTTTAATTGTAAACTTTGTTTTATCTATAGTATCTTTAATAACTAATTTTTTCTTTTCGAAAAAACCTTTCATCCTAGCTTTCCAAATGTTCCATAAAGTAATTAATACAATTGCGGTTACCAATCTTTGATCTCATCCATTTACCGAGTAGCTCTCAATGATATTTATCATCCAATCGCCTATCTTTCCATTGGTGTTTTCATCGATCCTACATTGTAGCTGACAGTTCGCCCAAACACTTTTACTAAAAGGGAATTTGAGGAAGATGTGTTCAATAGATTCCACTCCAGATTCACACCATTCACATATATTACACATTTCATTTTTTTAAGTTATTCTTTGTTGGAAAAGCGTTATTATGAATCTTCCATGCAAAATTTCTGACCTTTAAAGGAACATTTGATTTCCATATTAATTTGTATATTTTCTTGTTCTTTGATTCTCCATCGTTATACGATTGTCCCAATTTATCTTCTTCTATCTGTACAAGCCGGTGATACCCCGATTTAGTCGAATAATTACCATCTTTAGTTGCCATCTATATAATCGAATCCTCCTTATCTAACTGCATGATCGGGATTTTTCGAATCTCCATCACATCTCTACTAGTGCATATTTTGTTTAAAGTTTCAAAATTCCAGTTTGTCATCTCTTTATTAAAACATTCAGCCACTCTTGATATTTTGCAATCTACTGGCTTTCCAAGCTTGTATCCCTTTCTAATCCAAATATCTTCCCATATATTAATTTTCATATCATTACCTATCTTCCATAAACCTTCCTCTTTAATAAATTTTAAACCTTTGAAAATGCTCGCCCAGCTCCACGACCTTTTGTTTTTCAATTTTGCATTCCACATGTCTGTTGTGGGCAAGTAAATTCCTTTTAATACTTTGGACACCAGAGAATCAGGATTATGTAGTAGTCTCCAGCTTGATTAGCCAAAAGAGCTAAATTCATTTTCTGGAAGTCTCTGAAACCTATGCCACCCACATTTTTCGATCTAGCTATTTTTTTTCCAAGCTATCCAGTGGATCCTTTTTTTGCTACCCGAATTCCACCAAAAATTAGCAACAAGACTACTCATAGCTTTACATATAGTTACCGGAAATTCAAAAATTGACATGGCATAATTCGGAACTGCTTGTAGAACCGCCTTGATCAGGATTTCTTTACCCCCGTCGGATAAAAGCTTAGCTACCCAACTTGCCGATTTATTCAACAATTTGTCTCTAATGTACGATAGATTCTCACTTTTCGATCTTTTTAAATTCAACGGGATAACCAAGTATTTACCAAATTCACCAGTGCACTTAATATTAAGACTATTTGCAATTTCTTGTGCCTTCTCATCCGATAATCCTTTGCTAAACATGATAGATGATTTATCAAAGTTAATTTTTTGACCGGAAGCACTACAATATACACCTAAAACCCTTGAAAAATCCTCTATTTCCGTATTGTTAATCTCCAGCAAGAAAAGAGCATCATCAGCGAACAATAAATGAGTAAGTCTCGGTGCAGCTCTAGCAACCGATATACCTCTAATATTACCTTCCTGGCATTCAAAGTTAATGAGCCCAATAAGCCTTTCCGTTAAAAAAGAAAAAAGAAGAGGAGACAACGGATCCCCTTGTCGGATACCTCTTTCTGGTTTAAACTTTTTAAGTTTTTCCCCGTTCACCTTAACTTAATATGACACCAAAGAGATACAATTATATATTAATTTAATACATTTCTCTAATAAACCCAATTTACTTAAAATCACCATATAAAAGTCCCAATTTACTTGATCGTATGCCTTGGCCATATCAATTTTGACTGCTCCGTAGTGTTTTTTTTGAATTTCTCTTAATCTTCATAAAGTACGCTATTTCTTGATCAGTTAAAATATTATCATGTATACTTCTTCCTTTAATAAAAGCCGATTGTGTCGGCGAAATAATATCATTCATCATTGGTTGTAATCTAAGTGTCATGATTTTTGCGATGATTTTATAAATGAAATTTATACATGAAATTGGTCTGAAGTCCATAATATACTCTTGTGACTTACCTTTCGGGATAAGCGTGACAATAGTATCATTGATTTATCAAGAGGAGTATTATTTTCAAAAAAATCAACGACCATTCTGTGAATATCCATCTTAATAATAACCCAAAACTCCTGGTAGAAACTTCCATGGAGACCATCGGTCCCGGGTGCTTTAGAACCTGACATAGAGAAAACTGCCGCCTTAATTTCTTCCAAATCTGGAGTTTTTCACCAATTTATTATTTCTTTTTTCATCAATTTTACACGGCGTATGATTTGCAACACTTTCAATATTATTGACACTAACTCCCTTAAAGATATTACAGAAATAACCTTGAATTAGATCTTTCACCTCTTTTGGATCATCTATCCAATTACCATTATTATCTTTAAGTTCGTTGATCCGATTAATATTACGTCGCATTGTTGTCTTGACAAAAAAATATTTCGTGTTCTTGTCGCCTATTTTTATCCACACATCACATGCCCGATCAACCCAATATGCTTCCTCTTGTTTCCATATCTCCTCCATTTCTACTTTGATTCTTTTCTCCAATTCTTGATTTTCATTTGTTGGTTCCCCATCTTGTAACTTTTCCAAAATACCTTGGTATTTATTGAGTAAATTCCTAGCGTTACAAAATTTCTCCCTACTCCATCCCGAGAGAGCTAAGCAAGTCGTATCTCTTTTAATAATAAAATTCTTAATGTTGTCCAGGTTTCTGTAGTTATTCCATGTTTGACTCACCACCTCTTTACATTATGTGTTCTCCAGCCATCTTGACTCAAACATAAAATATTTAGAATTATTCTTTATTTTATTTGATCTTTGTACGATCAGTGGAGAGTGGTCTAATCCAATTGCCGGAAGTACCTTAATAATCGTGTCGGGGAAAAGATTATACCATTTTGTGGAAGCCAATCCTCTATCCAATCTTTCTTTGATATTTTCCAATCCTTTCCATTTATTTGTCCAAGTAAAGAAACACCCTTTTGTTGGGATATCAATTAACTTGTTTGAATTAATAAACTCATTAAAGCTTAGCATTCTTTCAAGACTGGGTTGTAATTTACCTTGATTTTCCGAAGCTCTGACTATCTCATTGAAATCACCAAAGATAAGTGTCGGTTTTTATTGTTACTTACCCAATTTGAAATATCATTGAATATCTTTCCGCGTTTGTTAATATCATTAGGAGAATAAATGACAATATTATACCAAGAAATAGAATTTGATTCCATAACATGAGAAATAACATAATTCGAACAAGAAGCAACAATTTTAATATTAAAGTGGTCCTTCCAAGCGAGTGTAATGCCCCCAAACCTATGAGCTCTTCCTCCAGGGTTCACTACAAGTTTATTGTTGAAAGGACTTAAGAAACTACACAATCTCACATCATACTTTTAATTCTAGATTACAAAAGGCATATAAAAGAAATATCAAACTTTGAATTCAGAGACTTTACTAATTTTCTTGTCACGGGTGCCCTCGCTCCCTGACAATTCCAGACAATAATATTATCCATCATTTCCGACTACTTTCACCCCAGGCTGGCCGTCACCCTTGAATTTGTTATGAATGAAGGTTTCCTTCACATGCGAGGCTTGGGTACTTCCGTCATCCTCTGAATCATCACTCGAAATATCGTCACCCCTAAGATGTCCATCACAGTTATTAGCACTACAATAGTAGTATGGTTTATTCTCCATACCATTCTCTATAACCTCATTTGGCCCACATAGAGGCGTATGAGAGGCATCCAAAATGTAACTTTTTATATCAATTGAGATATAAATCCACTTATGATAAAATGACCATATAAAATCAACTCCACCTATCACGAGTTTATATATAGGATTCCCATTGCAGTAATTATATGAACGAAGGGACTCATCTTTCATCTTTGATTTGATGATAAGAGAGAATGCAAGGATAAAAAAAGAGAGCCAAGCAAGGCGCCTCAAAAACCCATTGCAATAAATGCCCCACCTTTCATACCCACTATAAATCTTAGTTGCAGAACAAACCAAATGATTATAATACCGATATAAATGTATATGCATGTGTTTCCAATATCGATTATACAGTCTAAGTGCCAATAAAAACTTCAATTTGACAAAATATTCCTTAGGACTAATATTAGCAATCGTATAAAGATGACCCAGGGTGATGTATCTGCAACACTGAACAAGAAGAAAGCAAATTTCACAGATTCAACAAAATTAATGTTGTACCTTCCAATCAACATTAACACAACAACCGTGTCATAGTCCAAATAGCTAGACCCCATCATGAGCATCCGAATAAAAGTCTCGATCACCTTCGAGGAAACATTTTCAAAAGTACAAGACCACCCAGAATGATTAAACAAGATCCATAAAGGCCCAATCAAACCATCAAACAACCATGCAAGCCACCAGATAAAAACTGTAGACATAAAAACTGAAAGCCAATGGAAACAAAAGAGAAATTGGAAACGCAAGGAAAACAGAGAAACCAAGTAGACCAAAAGAAAACCCAGAAAAACGACGAATAAAATTCAAGAAATGGCGAAGGAATTACAACTAACTGGCCTCAGAGAAATACTATAGTTTTGATTACTTGATAATAAAGAACGCCGTTTAATATATGCAGGATGGTATCATTAGAGAAGATGAAATGCAGAAAGTTTATGTTTTTCTAGGGCATCGATTTGTTAAGAAACTGTTAGGAAGGTACTAAAACAACTATATAAAACACTAAAAACAATTAGAAATTAGAGAATTAGTGTAAAGAAAGGTATACAAATCAAAAGGAGAAAGAGAAATCAAGAAATTAGATGGAAAAGACAAGGTTGACCGAGCTGCTATGCATGTTGACTTTTTCTCATTGATGGAAAAGGGTGATAAGCTAGTCTTATAGGGTAATTGATCATCTATATACTAACTTTTTTCATGTTAAGAAGTTAGAGGAACATCGGTTAATTAGAAAAGAAATTAAAAAGATTGGTTAGTTAGAAAAGAAATTAAAAAGAAAATAAAAGAGAACCTATATTATTTCTATTCTATCGTCCTATATATAGTTGTTTGCAAAAAAAAAAATCTCATATATAGTTCTTAATAAAAACGGTCATTCCAAACTTATAGAAAAAAGCTATCAATATTATGAGTTATCTTTTAAATCTATTTTTTAATACATAATTATATTTTTATATATTTTAAAAAGTACTAAATTAATTATCGCAAAGAGAAAATTATTCAAAATAAATATTTACTATTTTAGAAAAAAAATATATCTAAAATTTAATTTATTTTGGACTTATATTTTTATTATTACAAACTCAAAAGTCTCCATCACAAAAAAAAGTTACTAGATTTTGAGTTTGTAATAGTAAAATATAAGTTAATTTTAATTTTTGTAATTTTTTTAACCAAATAATAGTATTGATTTCATTTTTTTTGTCGGTTACATCTAGAAACTAGTGTTTATTACACATTAAAGTAAAAAAACTAGTAGCTCCAAAGATGGTATAATCCTTCCATTGTGCAAGATTTATATCACTTCTAGTACACTTAGCAAGTGCATCTGCAGCAGCGTTAAAAGACCGATTTATATGAATGACCTTCAAATTCGGGAAGTAGGCCAACCAGTTCTTCATTTCGGCAACAATTGGAGCAATCTGCCAGCGAAGACCTGAATCTTTACTGATACCTTGAACAACTTCAAGATTGTCGGAGTAAAAAGAAAAACTCCGAAGATTAAGGCTGCCCGCAAGCCTCATGGCCATAAGGACAGCCCAACATTCACCCTCCAAAGCGCTTTTGACCATACTTTTCCTAGCTATCTTATGTTGAATAAGACCTTCTTTATTGATTCCAAGACTAACAATACCTGATGGTTCCCATTTCTTATTGAAAGACGCATCACAAAGCCATGTAAAATCCGAGCAATCATAAAGGAGGGGGTTATCCAATTGATCCCTTGGAACTTTCCTATCCTGAGAGATGGTATTAATTTCTTCACTTTTCTTGTCAAAGAGGCTTTTGATTGTGTTTTTAACACTGAGATTTATTTCATATATATTCCATTCTTTATTCTCATAGAAACCCTTCATTTGTGCTTTCCAAATGTTCCATAAAGTAAGGAGAACATAAGCAGTAATCTCTCTTTTATCTCATCCGTTCTTCGTAAAATCATCAATTGTAGATAAAAACCATCTTCTGATATTATCGTTGTTGTTAAGGTCGCTTTTGATTTGCATAACCGAATTAGCCCAGCCTGAAATGCTAGAGGGTTAACGCAGGAAGAAATGTTCAATATCCTCATTTTGATGATCACACCATTCACAGCACGAATTTGAGGCACATTTCCTAATAAAAAGATTTTTCTTTGTCGGTATGGCTCCATTACAAATCTTCCATCCGAAATTTCTGACCTTGGAAGGAACATTAGATTTCCATGTGGTGTCCCAAAGCTTTGGATCACGAAGTTCACCTGTAGATGAAGGTTCAGCTTCCTTTGTAGTCTCCATATTGATGAGTGTATGATAGCCTGACTTAGTGATATAAATTCCATCCTTAGTAGCCGGCCAAATTAGTTTATCTTCTTGGTTAATATTCATTATGGGAATTTTAAGAATGTCACTGACAATATTCGGGTGAAATAACTCTCTCAATTTATGGATATTCCAACCATTGAATGAGTCGTTAAATAAATGTGCTACTTTATCAACATTACATCCTGATGGTCTTTCAAGACTGATGTTGTTGTCTATCCATTTATAATCCCAGATATTAGTACTTAAACCGTTGCCAATCTGCCATATGGAATGTTGCTTAATAATTTGGATGCCTTTATAAATACTAGCCCAACTCCAAGATCTTTTCTTAGCTAGTTTACATTCAAATAGCCTCGAATTAGGAGAATAAATTCCTTTAAGCACCTTAGCCACCAAAGAATTAGGATTATTGATAATCCTCATGCTTGTTTAGCCAAGAGGGCGATATTCATCTTTTGAAAATCTCTGAAGCCAATGCCTCCCATCTTTTGAAGATCCCACCAAAACCTAGAAATAATGCTTGAGAGTTTATTACATAGCATTTTAGGGAATTCAAAAACCGACATCGCATAGTTAGGAATGGACTGAAGGACAACTTTGATTAGGACTTCTTTTCCACCATCTAATAGCAGATTTGAAACCCAACTAGCCGATTTAGCCAGAAGACGATCTTTGATATAGTTTAAGTTGTTAGATTTAGCTCTCTTCAAAGAAAAGGGAATTCCAAGATATTTACCAAAGGAGCTAGTCTTAGAAATGTTAAGAAAACTGGCAGTGGAGTCACACAGCGGCTCTGGTGTTCCTTTGCTAAAAAGAATTGAAGATTTATGATAATTTATCCGTTGACCCAAAACTTGGCAGTATTCAGAGAGAATATCCTTGAAAGTGCTGATTTCTGGATCATGAAGATTAATGAAGAATAGGGCATCATCAGCGAAGAGGAGGTGAGTTAATTTCGGACAATTCCTTGCGATAGTAATTCCCTTAAGATTATCTTCTCTACAATGAAAATTAATTAAACTGATAAGGCTTTCAGTAAGGAGAGAAAATAAAAGTGGAGAGAGTGGGTCCCCTTGTCTTATCCCTTGAGAAGGCATAAATTTATCCAGCCTTTGACCATTGACTGTAATTTGGAAGGAAACTGAAGATATGCAATTATAGATCCAATCCATCCATTTCTCGCAAAAACCCATACTTTTAAGAGTGCTGATCAAGAAGGACCAATTCACTTGATCATACGTCTTCGCCATATCAATTTTTATAGCATCATAGTTCTTACTAGATTTCCTTTTATTCTTCAAGAAAAAAGACACTTCTTTGGTTATCAAAATATTATCTTGTATGCTCCGTCCCTTAATAAAAGCAGATTGAGTAGGCGAGATAATATCGTCCATAAACGGTTGAAGTCTAAGAGCCAGGATTTTAGCTATAATTTTATAACTGAATTAATGCAAGCGATCGGTCTGAAATCCATTATCGTTTCCTGATAATCACCTTTTGGTATTAGTGAAATAAGAGTATCATTAATTCCATGTAGAGGTGAATTATTATTGAAAAAGTTCAACACCATAGTAAACAAGTCGTCCTTAAGAATATCCCAAACTTCCTGGTAAAAATTACCCGGCAGGCCATCCGGTCCTGGGGCTTTAGAACCCGACATACTAAAAACAACTCTTTTAACCTCTTCAATATCCGGAGTTTTTGTCAGAGTGTTATTCATTAAAGAAGTGATTTTGCAAGGAATGTTTCTCAGAACTTCATCCGGAGAACTGATATCCTTAGCTGAGAATAAGTTAATATAAAAACCTTTAATAATCTCATTAATCTTATCAGCATCATCAGTCCAAGAACCATCCATCTTCTTTAGGCAATATATTCTATTAATTTTCCTTATGTGTAAGGATTTAGCAAAAAAATAGCTGGTATTCTTATCACCTTTCTTTATATTGATATCCCGAGCCTTATTTACCCAAAACTCTTCTTCTTATTTCCAAGCTTCCTCAAGTTTACCATAAATCATTCTTTCTTTTAACCAGTTTTCATCCGATGCCACATCATTTTGTAATTCAGTCAATTCCTTTTGATATTCATTGATAAGTTTTCTTGAGTTACGAGAAGTTTCTTTGCTCCAACCCGCGAGAGCCGCGCACGTAGCATCTATTTTTTCGCAAAAATCTTTTATACTCTCAATATTACAAAAACTTCCCCAAGATTTACTAATTATGTCTTTACACTGCTCATTCTCCATCCATCTAGATTCAAACATGAAGTACTTATTATATTGTGACAAGGTAGAATCTTCCGTAATAATAAGTGGGGAATGATCGGACCCAATAGCCGGGGGGACTTGGAGAGAGAAATTCGGGAAAAGGTTACACCATGAAGGAGAAGCGAGACCCCTATCAAGTCTTTCCTTCACCATATCATCACCTTTACGTTTATTTGACCAAGTGTAAAAGCATCCTTTACTTGGTAAATCGATTAATCCGTTATTATTTATGAACTCGTTAAATTTAATAATTCTCTCGAAGTTAGCTTCTCTTTTACCTAATTTCTCGGATGTTCGCGAAATATCATTAAAATCACCGATGTATAAAGTAGGTAAGTCAATCTTAGAGTTCCATGAGGTTAGGTTCTCCCATAGTTTAGCTCTTTCATTATCATCATTGGGTGCATAAACACATACAAGGTACCATGAAAGTAGATTAGATTCATCAATTCTTGCAATAACAAAAGATGGCAAAGAGTTTATAACTCTTAGCTTGACCGACTCTTTCCACAACAAAAGGATTCCCCCAGACATAAACGTTCTTCCTCTGGGTTCCACCGCATGAAAATTATTAAACGCACTAAAGTGATTACAAGACTTGACACTTTGACCTCTAACCTTAGACTCGAGCAAACAAGCAATAGAAATACGGAATTTAGTAGTAAGGGACTTAAACATTTTCTTTGTCGTGGGTGCCCTCGCCCCCCGACAATTCCAAATAAGTAAATTATCCATTGAACCCAGCCCTTGGTAAGGGATAGGCCACCATCCACCAGCAAATTAAGAGGAAGAACTTCCTTCACGGGGAAACCCTGGGTACTTGTCACCTCGAAAGAACTAGAGACTTCACAAGATTCATTCTCTAAATGACCATCACACTCCGCGCCTTTGCAAAAATAGCACTTCCCCTCTTCATCATTAGGTAAAGACATACCACCTCCCCCTTTAGTATTGTCCCAATTACATTTACAAACTTGCTCCTTAACATAATAGAAACTCGCGTAAAGCTCGTCAATAAACAACTGCATATCCTGAATTCTTTTTTCCATCGCGTTAAAATCACTTTCAGCTAATTTCTGCATTTTATTTGGTCTCCCCATTTGAGGAGAAGCAGGTGCCTCCTTACGCTTAAGATCAGCAGTCCATGAGAATTTCTCTTTTGGGCTTTGAACTCACATTCTTGGAGTAAGTTTAAATCCAGTGTCAGTAGCTTCAGCAGGCCTCACATGTTGGCTAATATGAATCGATTGGGAGTTAAAAGATTCCTCAGAGGGCTCGAATTGTTCATCTTCAAAATTATCATCAACCAACACTGCTTTTCCTTTGATATTGCGTTATAAAGCATCATCCTCAATATGTTGTTTACCGTAGTTGTATTTAGTTAGGTTAGATGGATCAATGACCACCTGAGAATTAATAGCTCCTTTATAATTTCCTTCACTGTCTTGATTTTAGTAAACCGGATTAACAGCAACATTTGTATAAGGATCTTGATAGAATAAATCTCTCGCTTGTACTGTGTCATTGGTAAATCTCCTATACATATCATCAACATCCACTTGTCTATCATTGAGTACTTCATTAATAGTTTGATTGTTGACAATGATGCTCATACCCACATCGCCAAGTTCTTCACGAAATTTTTTAAAAATTGCAGGGTAATTCTTTTCAGAGAGCTCAACAGGACCTTCAAAGGAACCAATTTTGTTGTAAATATTCTCCATAATGTCAGAGTTTTCACGCTTGCGCTTAGTTGATTTGCTTTCGTTTTTCTTATCATCACTCTTCTTCTCTACCAATTTCCAAGCGTTGGGTACAGTGATTGCACCAAACTGAATGTTTGATAGTAGCGCGTTGTTGCCTGGGTTGTGACCACCATTACTATCGTCTTCATCTCCATCTTGCCTTCGAAAGGGAAAGAAACGTATAATCTCGTCAAAGTTACCCCATTCATCTCTTTTCCTTAACACATGGTACACTGTGTCTTCATTCCTAATCACCATCTCTTTAGTCCAGTTAAAAAATCGTGCTGCATCATCGTTCCATCGAGGACGCACCATAGCTGTGTAGCATGAGGTTTTATTGTGACCCAACCTTCCGCAGTTAAAACAGAAAACACCAATACTTTCATAGGTGAAGCTGACCCAAGCTAAACCATCGAGTTGTTGAATGTACACGTCGGTTTTGATTGGTTCCGAGGTATCGAAGTTAGCTCTGAACCTGATGAATGTGATTTCATCGTTATCTGCTACAAGATAATCCACCTCACAAGCTTCTCCAATAAAAGAACCAAAAGCTTCAATGGCCCCAAGATTGTTTTGGATTCCAGCGAGACCGTTAACTCTGACCCACACCGATGCAGTAGTTAAATCAAGATCAACAAGCTTATCATTGGAATTGCATTTGACAATAATAATATGCATAGCATTGACGAGGCATGGACGAATGAAATAGAGACGCTCAACTTCCTTCTCTTTGTCAAGAGTTACCTTGAAGATATTAGCTTGAACTTCTTCGAAGATTATTCTCCCTTTAATGCCCCAAGAATCAAGGACTACTTTTCTAAATACCCCTAAGTTAATGACCCTGTCAGATATGATTCTAGCAATAAAAAAAATTCAGTTTTGTTTGGTTTAATGGAGGCAGTTTTGGTGGTAAGTGAAAGAATTCCATTTTGAGGATATTGTCGTTTTTGGTACTAGCAAGAGGAAGGAAATGATTAGCTCTTGAAGCCATTAGGAGGTTGAGAGTGTTAGTTGATTTGCAGAGAATATAGTGTGGTATTAATGTTTTTGCAACAGAAGAGTAACAAATATATAATACAGAAGAGTTTCCCCTTAGCTGATAGAAAAACCCAGAAATGTGGTAGTAAAACAACACCACTGAATCCCTAATTGAAACTTGTCTCCATCTGAAATGAACAGAGCAGATGCACGAGCTAAAGTTCTAAGGGAGGCGAATAGGTATCGTAGCTTCCATCGCGTGCAAAAGTAACTTCTTGTAAATGAGATTTTTTGCTTTGTTCAAGACATTAGTACTACACGCTATTCCTTCGCAATGGGTAAAAGATTATCCAAAAACTGGAGCACCAATTGGGTTTACGTAATATCTCCATTTTTGACAAAATAATAGAATAAGCCGTCTTCTGTAGTATCTCGATAGAGATGAATGAAAAAATCTGAACTTTATAACAAACGAAGAGAAGCTTTTAGTGGAAAGAAATACTCAGAGAAAAGGTAAAGAATATTCCGTCAATCAAAAGAGGTCTGGAAAAGATATTTCTTTTCCCCAGAAGATTTTGCTTGATCATGCGCCTAAAATCTTGGTTGGGTATCTTAAGGGGGGGATCACGGGTATTATAATAAACAAAATAGATATAAAATAGGATAGCCATATAGATAGGTAAATAAAACGACACAAATGCAATGCAGAATGGATTAAAAGTAAGGTTTGAGGAAAACGTACTTGTCATTATCGCAATAATAGAGCAACAAAAAGAAGAGAGAAGATGATCCATACTTCCCCAAGCCCAATAAGCCTCTTTAATTAAGATTATAGTAGATAAAATAAAGTAAAACAGCCCATTACCATACCAGCGCTGATTAGCTATGGGCTTAAAATCATGCCCAGACTTCTTAATTAACCCATTCAACACGGTTCTAGTCCAATTGATCCAGCCATAATTACAATCTTGAAGAAATAAAGTCCAATATTGTTGGATAGCAAGCGTATATATTAAATTAGTCCAAAAGGAAATTGTCTCTGCTGAGCCATTCGAAAAACACCAATAGAACACCAGACCAGCATAATAAAACCATTGCATGTTAGAACAATAGCAATAAATAGTGTTTTTGAAGACATTAAAGGAGTCTTTGACCATTGAATTGATGAAATAAAGGTAATAAAGCTCCTGCATGTGTGGAGGATTAAGATTTAAAGTCCAATTTGTAATAAATAAACCGCAGAGGACTTTAATGTGAGCTAGAGGGCCTGGATCAAATTGGAGAAGCAGTATAAGAGTTTGAAAGAGTTTAAACATTGTTTGATTAACCATGGAGGGTAAAAAATTCAATTATTAGTTTCCATTGATGAATTAGAGCAATTTGGCGTAGGAATGGAAGAGAAAATTTTAGAGAGAGAGAATCAAGAGAGAGAATAAAATAAAGAAATGAGGAGTTGATTTCATCTTTATTAGTACGAATAAAAAGAGGTTATTGCTCAAAGCATTCTCATAGAGTTTAGTAATTTTTTTAAGCCTCTAATATTTTTATTGGTATATAAGTATCTTTCTAATTAATTATTTAAAAATGACAACCCTATTCTATTTTTTTGGGTTAATACTCAATAAACCCCTGCACCCTTATCCACTATCCCGTAAAAGGCACTGTATTTTTTAAAAAACAATGAGTCATGGGAAGTTTTCCAAAACTCAACATCTGGATTCTGGGAAGCTTCCCATAACTCAAAATTTGAGTCCTGGGAAGCTTTCCATAACTCAAACGACTCTTTTTATGAGGAAAAAAAAGGAAAATGTATGGTGCCTTTATGGACAAAAAAATGATGGTCGGGGTGAGGTGGAATTAATTCTAACTTGAGGTGTTTCTTGGGCATTAATACTTTTTTTACCATATATATACTATACTTATTTTACAAAATGCTAATTACTCCCCATTTAATTGGTCTCTCTCTCTCTCTCTCTCTCTCTCTCTCTCTCTCTCTCTCTCTCTCTCTCTCTCTCTCTCTCTCTCTCTCTCCGTGTGTGTGTATCAAGGGTATAGCTTCTCAATCTCTTGTACTCACTCGCTCGATTTCTTCTAATTTCCGCATTAACAATTCAAAAATATCTCGCATTAACAATTTACAAATATCTTGCATGAACAATTCACAAATATCGATTCTAATCTATTTCTCTGTTTTTTCCATTTTTTTCTATTTTTTATTTCATTTGTTGTGTTTTTTATTGACGGTTTGTTTTAAAACTACAATACATACACGCTTGTATGTATTGATGATTTGTAGAGCATTTGGATTATAGCTTCAACCTAATTTTGCAATTTCACACTCTTCAATGTTTTTCAAGGTATACTTTGTTTTAATTCTTTGTTTTGAATGAGTTTCGTTTGATTATATACTGAATTTCTTCATCTACAGAATATGTTTTGTTGTAATTGTGTTTTGCTTTCGTTTTTTGTTTGATTTTAACAGTTTATTCATGTTATTATGTTTCTTATTTTGTTTTTCTGTATTTTGTGTATGTATGTGTAGTATATTCTTCATTTTGTTGGTGTTTTGCTTGAATGTTGCTAAATTCCGTGTTTAAGTTGTTTTAATCTGAGTAGAGGTTGTTTTGCAGTTGTTTTACAGCTGTTATGCTCTGCATCGATCTGTTAAGACACGAAATTATGTTTCAAACATGGAATTTTATGTTTGCTACATGAATTTTCATGTTTATAACATAAAATTCTGTGACTACACAACTTTTTCCCTTTCCAACATGTTGTTTGTTTATGTGATCATATTATACTACTTATGTCATCACTTGTTTTTTGCAGATGGTTATGGTTGTAGTTAGGTTCGGTTCTTAACGTTCTATGTGTTCGTTTGATCTTTTCCCAACTCTCGATTTTGTTTTTTATTACATGGTGTCTAAATGGCATTGCTTTCTCTTAAGTTCCACACATTTAGATTATTCAGTTGGAGAGGACGTCAACTGTTTGCTAAAAAACGAAGAAGACTTTTCCAATATGCAGTTTTTGGTTAGCGAGTCAACTTTGGAGCGTATGGATATTTATGTTACGGATGATCGGGAAATAAAGGTTGTTCAGTCTACAGCTTGCTCGGCAATTACCATTGTTAATTCTTGCTCTTCTTCTAAAAAGGTCGCGTGTTTCCACGATCCCAAGGAGCATACATTCGGTGGTCATAAAGATTTGGTTCTGAAAAGTAACCATTGGAGGCAACTAATCAGTCACGTCAGTCAATGTCAAAACTTGTCAAGTTGCTCTATGAAATTTTTTTATGATCATTATATTCTTGTAACAGTTGTTTAATATTCACGGGTTTAACAATTTTTACAGTTTCTATTGTTATGATTTGGATCTTTTTTGTTTTATATTGGGTTGTGGTTCATTCTTTTATAATTATTGTTTTTCAATATAGGTATCGATTCGAGTAGCTTAAGTTGTTAGTATGCATGTTAGTAAATTTACATGTTTCAAACATGCAATTTCATGTTCTAAACCTTCAATTTACAAGTCATTTTAATGTGTCGCGGCTTTTTCCTGTTTTTTCAAGTATTTTGTTTGTATCGAAACCGTTCTAATCAAATCCTTCACAATATGAAATACAAATCAATTTCCATTTCTAATCAAATCCTTCATAATACTTAATAAAGTAACAAGTCATTTTAAACATTACAATTTAAAACCTTCCTAAATAAGTACAACTAAATACGAAATACTAATTTCAATACAATAATAAAAATGTCAACACATTCTTTAATATTCTTCTGGATAACTAATTCTTTGATCTTTTTTGTCGATGAACTGCATATACATTCTTACATGAACATGATCCACTGAAGGGTTGCTCACCACCTAGAAAAGCTAGTATTTCTTCCTTTTCAGTGCTTGTATCTTATCATCTTCTTGTTCATCAGTCAATCTTCTTCTTGGAGGCATTTTTACTAGTATTTACACAAACTCCAACCACAAGAAATAGATTAGTAGTCTGAATTGACATTACCATATAAAATTCACTTCTGCAAACATGAAACTCACTGTTTAATTCAGTGAATTTCATGTTTTCTTCAGTGAATTCTGCAGAACACACGGTTTTACCGTTATAATTCCTATATTCTGCATTAATTACATTGTAAGGTCCCTAAATTACACAGTTTGTCTATAATTGGCATTGTATTTACCGAAAAAATCATTGTAAGTCCTTCTTTATCTATATTTTACAGAATTACATCATTTTTTTTTGAAATAATTGCAATATAGGTCCTTGTTTTACATACTAGACATGTTTAATCACTCTAATCCTATTTTCATTCATATTAATCATCGTATTCAATCACATTCATCATAAAATCCTATTATAAACCCTAGGAACTACCAAAATTGTTATTTAGTATCATTATTTTTCTTAATCAAACAAAAATCAATACAAAATCACACAATAAACACTTCTGAATCAAAAATCAATCTAAAAAATCTTACAATAACAAAAAAAAACAGGGTAATAGTGACTTACGTTTGTGTTTTTTCTGATTTTGTAAGGTGAAACTTTGTTGTTATTGCTCTCCTACACTCAGTATCAATTGTAGGGCTTGATGTTCCCTGTTTTCCTACACTTTTTTCGTCCGCCATCGTTCATCTCCCGCTCAGCAGCGACTGTGTCGTGTGTTTTGTGTTTTTTTTTGTGATATGCGTGTGTTATGTGTGTGTTTTATTTTGATTTACTTTCCTTTTCAACCCAAAGAAGTGATTGTTTTTTTTTTTTTTTCTAAATTGTTATGTGTAAGGGTAGTTTGGGGTGAGACTGTTTTTTATAAAGAAAATTATTCTAGACAGTTCTTTTTAATAAGTTTTCTAATAGACATTATTGAATAAGTGGCTTGAACAAAAAAATACAATTAGATGTATTTTTTTTCTAAAATAGTAACTATTATCTTTATTTTGAATAATTTTTCTTTCAAATAATTAACTTAGTACTTCAAAAATATATAAAAATATAATTATGTATTAAAAACAGATTTAAAAGGTAACTCATAATGATTGAATAGGTTTTTTCTATAAGTTTTTTATTAATGTTAACACAAGAGATATATATGAGACTTTTTTTTTGGCAAATAACTATATATGGGACTATAGGGAACGAGGACACAAAGAATATAGGGTCCGATTGGTACACAGTAATAATATGAGGAATGGAATTTAATTCGTTATTAAATTATATTCCTATACTTGGCAGGTGTTTAAAAGAATAAGATTTTTTATTACCATAAACATTTCAATCCCATAAACACGATAACATCCATTCCATCCCTTCTCCATGGTATTAACCCATTCCATTTAGATTAGGAATCAAATAAATTTTAGAAGGACTAATTTATCTTTGTCAATCCTACAAATATACTTTCCTTTTCTTTTAATTTTGTAATTTTCTAAAAATTATTTTTTTATCTTTATGTTATAATATTTTTTCCAATTATAGGATTGGAACCATTTAATTTACTTCCACTTTTAATTATATTGTATATCAAACATGCTACAATAATTACTAGGGGTAATTGGAGAAAAATGCCTCCTTAATGAGGCTACTAATTTTTTTAAGCCTCTAACTTTTTTATTTAGAGATAAATGCCTTTTTAATTAAGTAATTAGAGGAAAACTCCCCTAAATTATTTCTTTTCCATTTTTACCCAATATAAATACTACTTATTATAAACTAGGTAATTAATTCCCCAATTATTATCACACACTCTCACATAGATTCTCTCTATCTATTTCTCTCTCTCACTTTCTCTCTCCTCTAACCGATTCTGCATCTCCATTGATAAGCTAAGAAGCTCACCAATCTCACGCATCTTAATCACGCTCACCAATCTAACTCACATAGATTAGTCGATTGTTTCTTCTTCTCTAAAGGTAATCTAACATCTCCTCTACCTCTCATGCTCTCTATCTCTCTCGGCTCTGTTTTATCTTCTTTTTTTTTTTGAATTTTTGATTTTATTTTGTTGTTTTGCTGATTTGCAGGTTTTAGTTTGTATATATACGTATAAATGTGTATGTATTCTCTGTTTTCAAAGCATTTTCATTCACATTTTCATGCTACTTTACAACTTGTAGCAATTCTGCAGTTTTCAAGCTTTTTCTCTTATAATTGCTTGTTTTGTGTTGATTTTGTGTTTATATTCTTAGTTTTGTTCATATTTTGCTTTGATATTAGCAAATTGTTGTGTTTAAGCTCTATTTGTTATGATAATGTTTTTACATTCTTCATTTCTTCATATTTTGCTTACTTTTCTGTAAATTATGTGTTAAATTCTTCACTTTGTTCACTTTTTGCTTCTCTACATCTAAATTCTGTGTTTAAACTGTTTTACTCGCAGTATATTGTGTGTTTCAGTTGTAATTCTGTGAATAGGTTTATGCAGTTGCAGAATTCCATGTTTTAAACATGGAATTCCATGTTTTGTACAGTATGAAACTGCATGAAACATGGAATTCCATGTTTAAAACATGGAATTTTGTGAAGAGAATTGTGCAGTGTAGAATTCCATGTTTTAAACATGGAATTCCATGTTTTATACAGTGTTAAACTGCATGAAACATGGAATTTCATGTTTAAAACATGGAATTCTGCAACTCCACAGAAATTTTTCCCCCCTTATTCTACTTCTTCCTTTGTTTGTGTTACTGTATTCTAGTATTTATGTCATGAATTGTTTTATGCAGATGGTTATGGCTGTAGTTCGATTCGGTTCTCAACGTTCTATGCGTTCGTTTGATCTTTTCCCGACTCTCGATTCTGTTTTAGATTACGTGTTTCCACGATTACGTGTTTCCACGATCCCAAGTAGCATACATTTGGTGGTCACAAAGATTTGGTTCTGAAAAGAAACCGTTGGAGTCAACTAATCAGTCACGTCGGTCAATGCCATAAATTGTCAAGTTGCTCTATGATTATTTTTTATGATCATTATATTCTTGTAACAGTTGTTCAATAATCACCGGTTTAACAATTTTTACAGTTTCCATTGTTATGTTTTGGATCCTTTTTGTTTTTATATTGTGTTGTGATTCATTCCTTTATAATTATTATCTTTCTGTATAGGTTTCGATTCGAGTAGCTTAAGTTGTTAGTGTGCAGGTTAGTAAATTTTCATGTTCAATCATGGAATTTCATGTTTTCAAACATGGGATTCCATGTTTCAAACATGGAATTTCATTTTTTCAAACATGGAATTCCATGTTTCAAACATGGAATTTACAAGTCATTTTTATGTGTTGCGGATTTTGCCTGCCTTTTTGAGTTTTTTGTTGGTATCAAAACTGTTCTAATCAAATCCTTCACAATATGAAATACTAATCAATTTTCATTTCTAATCAAATTCTTCATAATACTTAATAAACTAACAAGTCATTTTAAACATTACAATCTAAAACATTCCAAAATAAGTACAATTAAATAAAAAAAATACTCTTTTCAATACAATAATAAAAACGTCAACACATTCATTAATATTCTTTTAGATAACTGATTCTTTTATCTTTGTTTTCGCTGAACTGCATATACACTCTTCAATGAACATAATCCACTGAGGGGTTGCTCATCACTTAGAAAAGCTAATAGTTCTTCCTTTTCACTGCTTGTATCTTATCATCTTCTTGTTCATCAGTAAATCTTCTTCTTGGAGGCATTTTTACTTGTATTTACACAAACTCCAACCACAGGAAACAAATTAGCAGTCTTGACTTGATAACTTTTCTTCTTGGAGTCATTTTCACCTGTTTTTACACAAACTCTAAGCACAAGAAAACATATTAGTAGCCTGAATTGAGTTAATTCCATGTTTAATACAGTTATCAAAACATGGAATTTCATGTTTAATACAGTTATCAAAATATGGATTTTCATGTTTTGATAAATGTATTAAACATGGAATTCCATGTTTAATACAGTTACTAACAACATTCTGCAGAATTCTATATTATGCAGTAATTACACTATAAGGTCCCTAAACTACACATTCAATCTATAATACAGTTATCAACACATGGAATTTAATGATTTGATAACTGTATTAAACATGAAATTCCATGTTTAATACAGTTACTAAAAACATTATGCAGAATTCCATATTATGCAGTAATTACACTATAAGGTCCCTAAACTACACATGATGTCTATAATACAGTTTTCAAAACATGTAATTTCATGATTTGATAACTGTATTAAACATGGAATTCCATGTTTAATACAGTTACGAAAAACATTGTGCAGAATTCTGCATTATGCAGTAATTGCATTTTAGGTCCCTATTTAACACATTATTCATCTTTAATCACTGCAATTCATTTTCTGTTTATGTTAATCACATTATTCTAGTACATTCATCCTAAAATCGTATTATAAACCCTAGAAACTAATAAAATTGCTATATATAAACACTATATATCTTAATCAAACATTAATCAGGCAAAAATCATTCGAATTCAAATGCATTTTATATTTGTTTTGTTTTTGTTTGTGAATCACACAGTAACACATTCGGAATAAAAAATTTCACTTAAAAATTACACAATAACATCGATTTTAGGTTTTTAGAAATACTTACTAGTTTGTTTTCTGTTTTGGTGTTAATCGCGTTTGCTTTAGGTCTGTTGATTTCCTCGCCGTTGTCTAGTCGCCGGTGTTGAGTCGCCGTTGAGTCGCCGGTTAGTCTTCTCCTTCGTTCGCCTTTCGTCATCGTATCTCTCTCTCGTAGTTTGTGTGTGCAGTTTGTGTGTGTGTGTGTGTGTGCAATTTGTGTATATGACGCTTCAGTTTTTTTTTTTTTTTTTTTTTTACACAAAAGATAGATACACGCTTTTGTTTTTTTTTCATTGTTAGTTAAGGGTAGTTTTGGGAGAGGCTGTTTTCTCTAAAATGTTTTATTGGAGGCACCTTTTTTTTAATAATTTCTTTAATAGGCATTTACCTCTAATTGGCTCTAATTACTAAGGTCATTTGATTCTCGCAGTATTTCAATTACTTAACTTATTCAATTCCTGTCTAAATCAATTGTCGTGTACCAGTCGTACCCATAAATTTGTCTTTTATTTCCTTTTTGTAATAGGAATTAGTATCCTTATAAGACTATTCATTTAATATATATAATCCCTTATCTTATGAAAAGTATAAATAAGAAACCAAATAAAACTAGAATAAAACTTTTCACAAAGTTATTCTTGAGTTTTTTGTTTTTTGTTAATATGTAAAAAATAATTGACAATCAAAAAATCAGTTTATTAATTAATCAAAACAATTTTTTTTAAAGAAAGACGGTGGTTGAACTACCGTTTTTCTTTAAATACGTTTTCTTTTACCGTAATACGCTAATCTATTAACTAAAGAAAAACGATCATCGAATGACCGTCTTTCCATAATGGTGGTGGTTGAACCACGACCAAAGTGATGGAGTACCAGTTCTTTTCCTAAATATGCTTTATTGCCAGATTTTTTTTTTTTTTTTAAGAAAAAGCTAAAAAAAAATAACTCCTAAAGACAGTAATGAGTTTTCTAAGTTTTCCGACGCATAACCAAGATAAACATCACCATCACTTAACCACCACTAAGGCACTAACACTCTCAAATAATCACCACCACCGACCAAATATCAACCAAAATCACCACCTAAGACTAAATTGAGAGCCAAACATATTTTCTACAATAAATATTAGCTTCTAAAAATACATTAATAATTTTTTTATTTCAACTTTATTCAACAAATCTTTATTGGGATAATTCTTAATTAATAATAAATTTATATTTTTCTTTTTTAATAAATATGAAAGAGATTTAACTTAATTATAAATTAAAGAAATTACCTTTTATTTATAATATAAAGTTAATTTTATATCACAATTATTTTTTATTTTAATGATTTTTAATTTATTTTTATTAATGTACTATTTTATTTTATTTTATTTTTATTAATATAATATTTATTTTATTTCATTTTTTTTATTTTAAAATTCGGCTACCGCTGCCGACCACCACCACCACCACTTTATGCATTTACTACCGACTACCACCACCCCCCTCCGCATGCATTCTTCACTGACTACCACACTACCTCCATTAATTCTTCGTCGAACACCACACACACGCGTTAGTTAAATATTTAAAAAATGATCATAATTCATTCTAAAAAATCAACAAAATTATATTTTAGATGAGGCACATTAATATCTATGTCTATTAATTTTTTTTTTAGATTTTTCTAATTTTTTAATTTTGATATTCAGTTTTATGTAATAATATAATACACAAAAACTGTCAATTGAATCACATGTCTGTGTTCTTCAATTAATTTTGAAAATTCATAATTAACTTCGAAAAGTCTGAAAAAACATTGAATTTTTTGCGGGACAAGTTCTAGATATGTGAATTTTATAAAATTTCGATATTCAGTTTTATGTGTTTCTTGAATACACAAAAATACATTTATGTAATCCTATAATACACAAAATCATATAATCAATCTGGTATATTTCCTTCTCGTATATACACAAAAAGGGTGACAAATATCATTACTCTTATTATTATTTAGTGTTTTAATTTAGAATAAAAGTTTTAAACTAGTTTGAATTGGTGATATATTTATTTTGGTAAAAATTATTATTTGAAGTAATTCTAATTGAAGATTTTTTTTGGAAATTACTTTTTTTTAATATCATATATTTTCTAATATTAAAAAAAATGTATACTCTCATGGTACTACTAGAAAAATTCTAAGTATATTAAATCATCTAGATGGTTTGATATGTGTATATAAAAAATAGAGATAAATTATAAATTTTAAAATTATCAACTAGCAGGTGGGCTTAAGCCCCATTTCATTGAGCATAAATCCGCCATTGCATTCATGTCGTCTAGTTTGTTTAAGTTGAAATGTTGATAAACCTCTTTCACGTTTTTTGGGATGAATATATGTTGTTGTGTAAGAGACTCGACTGTATGCTTTTTTTTTTTTTGGACAAAGACTGTATGCTTTAGTAAGCAGAAAGCTGGATAAAAGTATGCAAATTACTCGCTATCGTTACAAAATATAGTAAAATCTGACGAGTTTCCGGCAAACAGTTGAAAATTACTCTTAATTACTCTTCGAATCCAACGACTAGAACTCTATCTATTTCATCCCAAACTAAAACGTGAAAGATGTGTTTAACATCAAATATAGTCTTTTTCAAAAAGTAGCAAGTAGCAAGTATGCCCTTTAAGTTATAATTCAAATTAGCAAACATATCGACGTGTTTATCACTTTATTGTCCACTATATTTTATGACCTTTGTACTATAAAGCTTGGTCCACTTTGGTAGTGGTAGTGTATGTGATAAGTCACTTATCCCACATCGGAGGATATAAAGGGAAAATAGCGCTTAAATTATTTGTGGTCTTTTCACCTTAAAAAGAACTAATCCCCCTATACGTGAGAAATAATTTAAGCACTATTCAATTCAATTATTTTAGATGATATTTTCAATTAAATTAAATTATTGACTCAAAAAATTAATTTAATTGAAAATATCATTTAAAATAATTTAAAATCATCTCAAAAAATTATATTAAAAATGATATAAACAAAAAAATAATATTATCCAAAAATCATAATAAAAAGGGTCAATTACCCTTAATAGAAAGGAGACAATCAACAAACTGGAAGCGAAATAGACGGTCGGAAGGGACGAAATAAACGTTCTACTGAGTCCTCCGAAAAATCATAGTTCAATAATGGCGCGTTCAAATGAAAAAAGGAGTTTCGACAACAAGAAAAAGGTAAAATTTAGAATTTGTTTGGTTTTTAGTAGTTTTTTCTGATTTTATTGAGTGTGTTAGGTTTTTTGTTCATGCTCAGAGTGCATGTTGGATTTTATGCTGTGCTCAGTAAGTTTTTATGCGAAATCATAGTAGTTAGGTATGCTCACTAAGTTATATGTTAGTTATTAGTTATGCTCAGCAAGTTAATTTTATGCTCAGTAAGTTGTTGCACAGAATCAAAGTAGTTTTTACGCTCAGTAAGTAAGATCAAAGTAGTTTTTATGCTCAATAAGTTGTGTACATGCTTAGTAGTTTTGTATGCTCAATAGTTTTGTTGTGCTCAACAAGTTTTTATGTGAAATCATAGTAGTTAGGTATGCTCAGTAAGTTATATGTTAGTTATTAGTTATGCTCAACAAGTTTTTTTTATGCTCAGTAAGATGTTGCACAAAATCAAAGTAGTTTTTATGCTTAGTAAGTGAGATCAAAGTAGTTTTTATGCTCAGTAAGTTGTGTACATGCTCAGTAGTTTTGTATGATCACTAGTTTTATGTTTAGGTTATTCATACTCAGTACATTATGTTTAGTTTGTTTATGCTTAGTAAGATATATCATAGTAATTAGTCATGCTCAGTAAGTTGTTTTATACTCAGTAAGTTAAAACATATTGCTTATGTATGCTAGTAGTTACATATGCTCAGAAGCTGCTTTTATACTCAGTAACATTTATGAGTTTGTGTTTTTTTGCAGAGCAAAGAAAATAAGGAACAACAATACCGACCGACCTTGGTCGGATTGTTCAAAATATTGAAGAAAGACAAATTTATGACTGAATATTTGGGGAGATGCAACAAAACCCCCTTCCAAAGACTGCAGATGGGGTTATATGCTAAAAGAGAGGATTACCCATACGTAAAGAAATCTGATCAAGTTATTGAACAATTGATCGAATGCTACAACAGAGAAATGAGAAGATTCATAATTGCTGGAAAAAAACTTAAAGTAACTCCAAAGGAGGTCAAGATTGTGATGGGGATTGAGTGTGGAACTGAGGAGTTGCCGACTTTTACAAGAGAACATGAAAATGCTCATAGCTAGTGGTACACACGAACCTTCAGAACTCTAGATAAATCCCAACTTAACCTGCCAAAAGTCGATAAACATATATTGCAGATACTGGATAGTCCGACAACAGTTGAAGCTTAGGAAGATATGGCAAAACTACTGAGCATGTACACGATAACCGCGCTTTTGTTTGCAAACAGGAATTTCACGATTAGGAAACCGTTCATCCTGATGTGTGAAGACCTTGACAAAATGAAGAGCTACGATTGGGCTTCGGCTATCGTGGAGGAGATGATGGATGTAATCTTGACATTCCAGGACATCCATTATGTGACAGGATGATTGTTTATAATAATGGTAAGTAATACAAAACTTTACTGATTTTTTATTACTTACTGATCATTGATTTAATATCTATAAAATTGCAGCCTTGGTATTTTGATCATGTAGATATTGGAAATTCAAGGGACCAGGATGCATCTCCCAGATTTTTAAAATGGGAGTATTTTACTGGTCACAAAAAGACAAACCCTCATCGGGTGAAAGCAAGAAAGGTAATGAAATTTTGACACTACCACAATTAGCATTTTCATCTAATTGTATTGAGTATAGATATTATTAATTAATTTTGTTTGGAAAATGGTTGTAGGTGTCTAGAAGGGAACTAGAACCTACTAAAGAAGAGGAAGAATTTCTGATTTTACCAGGAAATCAGCAAGATGGTGATGAAGATGAGTTACAACACGAAAACCATCTTCAACAAAATGATAATGAAGGTGATGATGGTGGGGATAGTGGTGAAGGTAATGATGATGATGAAGAGAATGATAAGAATGTTGATAAGTTAGATGGTAATGATGGTAAGGAGGGAAATGATGGTGAGGATGGTAGTGATGATGTCAGCGTAAATGATTGGGTTAATGACGATGTAGTTAGATTAGAGATTAATAGAGAGGATGAAGTTGTTGTAAGAGAGAATGAAGGTGATGATCAGATGAGGGTGGATGATGAACAAAACACCGAAGTGTCAAGTGAGGCCGAAGAGATGGTGGTGGAAGACTCTTTGGAAGACGGTCCGCCAAAAGAAGGCGAGGACTATGAAAGGATGGAAACTGACAAAACGAGAGAAGTCGAGAATGAAGAGACGTCCAAAATAAGGACAGAGGAGGCTGATGGGTGTAAAACGAAAGAAAATGTTGTTAACAAAGAGGCAGAATGTTTGAGGTACAGGTTTGACGGAGCAAACAAGGTAGGATTGGGTTCCACAGATCCTGTCGTGTTGAGCCTTCGTGAGAAAATCAATGATGAAGAGAATGAGAACAGCCGCATGGAATGCAAAATAGAGAGATTGATGGAGGAGATCATAAAACTCGAAGAAGAAAAGATGGAAGGAAACATCTTCGGGAGGAAAAATGTAGAATTGCAGATGAAATCGAAACAACTGAACAAGAGGCTACATGCAGTTGAAGATGAACTAAATATTTCTAATCTGGAATGTTTATCCCAAGAAAAACAGATAAAAGAACTGGTTGAAGCCAATAAAATGTTGGCAGCAAAACTTAGAGCGACTGAGGATGATAATCGGTCGATGATCGAAGGACATGATGTTATTCTTAGTGGAGCTGAGATGATAGAGGAGGAGAACAAAAAACTGAAGTAATAAATCGCATCGCTTAGAGAGATTGGCCGGATGGTGGTGGCTAGGGGAGAGGTTAAAGCAAGATAATCTGGTGAGATTAAAGATGGAGAAGAAACTCCAGTTCTGAATCAGGAGGAGTAGGGTAGGCTGGACAGGGTGGTTAAAATGGCATGTGGTGCTAAAAGAACGGTAAACCAGAAATTATAAAGAACCAGCAAACAACAACAAGAAATTAAAAATTGTCGAACGTATACTCCGGGGACCATTCCCCGGAATGTAAAGTTGAACAAAAGGGTTGTGAAGACATCATTGAAAGACTCAGATTTTGTAGAAGATCCGCCGGTCCGAGCAACGAAAAGGAAAAAAATTCCTGAGAAAGAGATTAAATCTGCAAAAGTTGCTAAACCTACCGTGGAGGGAGTCAAGATCAGTACATCGCAACCAAAATTCGATCAGCTGAATGCAACTCAAGATGATGAAGATGATCAAGATAGCAAGAAGGAGACGGTGAAAAATAAGGGAAACGAACCCGTTCAAGAAGAATCAACGGTCGAAATAAGAAAGAAATGGTTCCATAAAAATGTGGCAGATAATACAGAACATGATTGGTTGTACAACAAGACCGACGCACAACTGAAGGAGTACGTATGGATGAAAGACTGATTACTGTGTCGGGAATCGAAGCATTGGACGTCACACACAAGGGTGCCTTACCAGTAGAGGTATGAATTGTGGGTAATACAATACAATACTCAGTAAAGTTCTGAGTGTGTCGACTATACTCAGTAAGTTAACTGAGTTTTTCAAATATAAATTAGTAAACTTACTGAGTATGGTTGACATACTCAGAAAATTATTGAGTGTGTAATAAAATACTATGTGTAATACAATAATTCTCTAATCGTAGATAATTGATGTTATGCTTGTGATGATGGATGAGGATTATGGCGATGGAAAGACGGGATTCAAACACAAAGTTACATTTCAATGGGGCAGCTGCTACGTAAGTAAAACAGTCTAAAAAAATAGTTGTTTTCTTATAGTAATGTGCACTAATTGTAATATTTATTGTATTTTTTAACAACATTATATTTATAGTGGAATAGAAGATGCAAAGAATGTGTTGGTAAAGGAGCCTTACGCTAAAAATAGTATTGAGTATGATTATACGCTGCTCCCCGTATATGTAAAAGACAGAGAAAGTGGAAGTCACTGGAGCCTTATTTTGTACGACAGACTATATAAGACTTTCAACCACTACAACTCAATCTGCAAAAAAGGCGAAGGGTCGATTGGTTTTAAGACAGAAATTGCTGCAGAGAGGTATAGAGATTACCTCGTGAAAAACGTCCTGAAGGCAAATAATCAGAACTCTGGAGAAAAATATCACATATTCCACATGGAATCGCCTCAGCAAGCGTAGGGGGGGTGTAGACTTTAGGGTGTTCTTTCTGTTATAGGCAAAACATTTTTACAAATCGGGCAGGTTCGGGAACTATTCTTATAAATAGAATGTGATAAATGGGATGCGTGGGGAGATTGTGAGTAAGCTGTTAAGAAGTGAAAAGTATTCGCGTAGGATTGATTGTGACTGAGGGATATTGTTTTAAAGTATTTTGTAGACTTATATTTAAACTATTTTGTGGTATTTTGCATTATTTTGTGGTATATTGCACTATTTTGTCGTATTTTAAACTATTTTGATGAATCTATGTAGCTATTTTGATGAATCGATGTAAAAGTATTGATTTAACTACATATTCTATTTATTGAGTATTTTACATGCATGTATAAACAGGTATATATATTCAAAACAGAGAATCAGACAAGTATGATTCCGAAGCTTAGTAAAAGTACTGAGTATTGTCTCATGCTTAGTGAAAAGGACTTAGTGTTGTCTCATGCTCGGGTAAAGTACTGAGTATTATTCTCATGCTCACTAGTATCCAAAGATTCACTTAACTACTCTCTATTGGTTCAATTACTTCTAGATCACATAGCAAAGAATTATAAGGTCTTTAAGGTTGTAATGTTGGCTTAGGGACGGTATGATAAGTATATTTAGATAATTTAGAGTGAGCTTTTGGCTCTCTTCTCACTAGCCATCAACTAATCTCCCTAGAGCTTGAGTTACTCTCATAAAACGTTCTCACTCAACCCAATGATTTCCTCGATGCACAAAGTAGCATCACCAATCTACATAAAATGTTCACATAAAAATTCCACTCTGCCGGTCCAAATATATATATTCTTTTCATATCAATTTTTTTCTTTTGTATAGCTATGATTCTCTTTTTGATGTGAGATATCATGCTATTTCTTTTTCACATATATTCTCTTATTTTTTATAACTTTTTCATTTACTTTTACGCCAGCAAAGGGTTACAATATAATAAAGCTTGTGAACCATCATCAACATATAGAACATAACACAATTAATAAGCTCGGAAATTCTCAACTGATGTCTCCCTTTTTGTTCTACTTTTATGACCTTAGGAGACATCATTTTAGGTGAATAATTGACTATATGATAGACTTTTAATTTTATTTCGTTATATTATTTTCTTTCCTTGGAATTTATTATTTTTCATTTATTAAACTTTTGCACGTTAAATGGGTTGTTTTTAGTGCAAAGTTTGTAGGTCCATGGATGCTAGGGAGAATCAATACAAGGAGAGGAATCGGGAATTAAAGTCTTAGATCGTGTAGAAATGTCAAAGGCGAGAAAAGATTTCCCGAAGAATTGGCAAGGAAAGCTGCAAATCTGGAAGGCTGATACTGATTGCTGATTTTGAGCTACTTACACTTGGATTCAGCCTTTGGGTTGTGAAATAGAATTTATACCTTATTGAGTTAGGAAGATTTAGCAACTGTAATGGGTCAATTTGGAGTTAATTTGAGAAAGTTACAGACGTTTTACCAAGGGCTGCACACCAGTTACGGGATTTTAAATGAAAGATTGGACTTGGGCCATTTAATATTTCACTAATTTACTTAAGTCAAACCCAAGTCCGATTTTCTGACTTCTATTTTAGAGACAACTCAATTTGCAAAAGTCAGAAACGTTAGAGAGAAAGACAGAAGCAAGAGGAGAGTAGAAACTGAAGGTGGAGAAGCAATTCTTCCATCAACAGTCAATTCATCCCTTTAATTAGGTTCTATCTTTTATTTTTGTAATCGAATATGAATTCATTTAATTTTATTTCCTTAGTTTTTAATTCAGTTATGAACTAATTTCATTTGTGCTTGAGAAACGCTTTAATGGGTTGAGCCCCAATTTATTTAATTAGTGTTTTTGAATTTGGGATTGAAAGATTTAATTTTAATTGGGTAATTTAGTATTTTCTATTATCTTAGATTTATTTACTATTTGTGAGGTCATGAATCAAAAATAGGAACTAGTAATTAAGCTATTCATTATAGTGGCGTAATGATCACCTTGACGGAGGTTTAGTTACAAAACTAGATAATAGATGTAAGATATAAATTATTGATCCTGATGGACTTAGTTAATCTTATAGACAATTTGGTAAAGCACTTGAACATTCAAAGGTAGCTTATAATCACCCTGACGGGGTTTGTAATACCCTAGGATAGCTCCTAAGTCCACCCTGACGGGGGTTACGAGAAACTAGAATCCCGACTAATACCAAATCCTGATTCATCCCTTAAACGAAAATATTGATTAAATAGGTTTAGGCGAAACCCTTGTGAAACTCAAGTACTACTTCTCATTCTTACGTCTACTCATATTTTATTTACTTGCGTCTTATTTATTGCATTAGTTAATTTAATATTTTACATTATTTGCACTTTAGTTCTTAAACAAAAACCCAACAAATATTTATCCATTTAATTTCCGTATCATATAAACAACTATTTACTCTTATTGCATAACATTTAATGTCGTATCCAATCCTTCCCTGAGATCGAAATCCCGTTTACCGGATATTACTTGGATGACCCGTGCACTTGCGGTACGTGTCTTACCTTTTTAGGGGTGTTATTTTATAACACACCAGGAGACACCACCAGCCCAATAATAATTCCCATAATGGTGGACCCACCACCCCAAAATCAAGCTCTAAAACAACTGTTTATGCATCATGATTCGAGTACGGGTCATATGGGAAATCTAAAGGGATCTGGCTTATAATGTGGCTAATAAAAAGGCTTTAGAAAGGCTAGAAGGGGCTGAGAAGGATATAAGATATAATAAATGGACAGCAAGCTAAAAGGCAACAAGGGGATTATGAAAGAACCGCTTTAATCACTTTCTAATCTATGCAATTTCGTTACTCTCTTACCTTTAGCACGTTAATCGAATGGGTTTATCAACTAGCGTAGATATCACGGCCTACACACCACTCACGGCTCCCTGAGACCAAACATACTTTCTATCGCATTGCTAACTAATCTTTTCTTTACTATTAATGTGTGTTTCCTGCAAATACTCAAAGTATAAAAAATAGAACAGCTCATAAACATACTGCTTTCAATCATCAACTTACTGAGCTTATGCTTTCAAGCTATTAAACACACTCTACATCTAAATCTCATGTATCAAAAATTTTAATTTTTACCTAAAAACAGAAAAATCACATAAACATGGAGATGAGAGACAACGAATCCCCGCACCCCAACTAAAAAATGAGGCGCGTCCCCACAACTAAAAAAAGGCTCTAAAAAGAAATTAAAATAAGTATATAAAACATATACAGAAATGGTAAGGAAGAAAAAGAACATACTCTCGACGCTATTGCCTCGTATTATCAACATCCAAGATAGGATTTACCGGATCGCGCTTTAATTGCTCAAGGAGTGTCATGATGTGCACCTGATTAGCTTTGATTTGTGCCACATATTTGGATAAGAAAGTCTGCGCTGCTTCAACTTTATTTAATCGCTCCCCTACCTTTTCTCGCCAAATACGATCCTCTTCATCTTTTGTGAGATTCGTAACTCCCGCTCCTCTCAAAATTGTCTTGATCCAAGTACTGTCAATATTATTACTCATCTTATACAATAGTTTCTCTTCTTCACCCAGAATCACATTCGCTTTTCGTACAAGGCACATGATCATAGTAGGATATTTAAAATTAAATAACAAAGTAGGAGAGACTAGAAATCGTATCACCTCCTCAAAGATCAACTGTGCCACATCAACTTCTCCCCCCTTTAAAATACAATTCAAAAAGATTGCGTTCTTCTTAGTTACATCTGAAGTTCTTGTTTTTCCAAAGGCATTAGGTGTAAGGAAATTGTGCCAAACTCTTGTATCTGCTTGAAGATATTTGTAAGGCCAAGGTGCCTTCAACTCTTTTACACTTTCTCTGATCTAAAACCTGCTAAAAAAGTAGATTCCAATCAAAAGTTTTGATATTTTCCAACGCTTCTATAAACTTACATGGTCTGACCAATTTCTTGAACTGGAAGTGGTTTCGAATCTCTTCAACTGTAAAAGGAACTAACTTGCCTCTAACTGGAACACGAACATTACTATTTCGGCTAAAGAGAAATCAGAAACTAACTCGAAACATAAATTCGATCTTCGTAACATGAATGTAGACCAACCCAATATGTCTCCTATCTCTAAGAATCTCTTGTATTCGCCTTTTCCAACTTCTCTTTCAAATACTCTCTCATAAGCAAAAGGTAGTTCATGTACCTGTTTCTTTGCAGAAGCTAATAAGGCCTTTGCAGCTTCATTAATATTAGGCATAGGACTCTCGATTTGTAAAGATTGTGGTGTCTTCCTTATGAAAGTTGAAACCTTTTTTCTCTATGAGTTTACCACAGCTAGATTTCCTCTATTCTCATCACCTGTTTTACCCTTTAAACTGGAACTTGAACTTTTCTCAATTGATTTCTTCTCAATAGAAACCAATACCTTACTTTGATTCTTCTTCATCTCCCTAACATTAGATACTGTTTTTGTTCTTTTCGTCATCTCAATTGACCTCCAACTCAAAGCTTTGACACTCTTGAAATTCGTAACTCTTGATTATTGGTTGAACAAGCTTTATTTGGGTTAGGGAAGGTATAAGGATGATGAATCTCTATGTGGGTAGGATTCTTGCTTGATTGGTATGGATCTAAGAAATTGTTGGGTGAAATTTGGAATTTTTAGCTTTTGATTCGGATTCTAGGTGTTTTGATATGATATGGGTGGTTGAATCTTCTTTATAATGATGTAGGGTAAGTATTGGATGTAAATTTATGGTGATTCGGTAGTGTTTTGATGTATGGTGAAGTTTTGGTGAAGCTTTAATGGAGTTAGGAGAGGTTTGGGGAAGAAAGAGAGGCTTACGGATAAAGAAATTCGTGTAAACACTAACCTTCTCTTTGATTCCCTGCTTATAACCTTTTTTGTTTGGATCTGGCGGCGCCGTGCGGTGCACCGGAGCTGGGGCGCGGTGTATCGGACTCGAGGGTTTTCAAACCGTGGGTGCGACTTGTCGACACAGTTTTACCTATGTGCTCTCGGCAATCTACCTGAATTACAAACCGTTGTCACGGTTTTTGGACTTACGGTGCACCAAAAGTATGGTGCGGTGTACCGGACCTATCACGTGATCAGACCGTGGTCACAAATGGCGACACAGATTTTCTTCTCTTGTCTCGGCATTCGACGGCTGCCACGTTTTCCTTGTGCGGTGCACCAGACCTGTCCTGCGGTATACCGTAAGGATGGTATGGTTTTCGCCAAATTTTCCGTTTTTCTTTTCCTAACTCGATTTCTTAAGTACCTGAACATCAAAAACACTAATACCTTTCTCAATACTGCAATATCTACTAAAATTAACTAAACTGGACAAAAATTAAAGGCATAAAAAATTGCGGGGTGTCTCCTGTACAACACTTTTGTTTAACGTTTTTCAAAGTTAGACGCGTTACCTCTATCAAGATTTGAGAATATAGCCTCCCCAGCAATGAGCAAGGCTATGAACGTCTACTAACCTCCGTTTAATGCCCCTATTGGGCCTGATCTCTATCACCTTAGCTGAAACAACTTCAGTGACTATGAATGGTCCCATCAACGAATCTTTGTGACTTCGTGGCCTATTATAGGTTTGTGGGCTTTCCATACAACTTCATGGCCGACCTCAAACTCACTCTTTGGTATAGTATCCACAGGTTTTATGTGGATTTCTTCTGGGACACGGTGATGTAAAGGTTGTGGATGATAGGAACTGTGGGATCTAACTTCCTCGGTTTCTTACCCTAGACATGGAATGTCTCGGATACGTTTTTAGCATGAAAGGTAACTGTTCCCTCCTGGAAGTTGATGATGCTTGACTTGTGGCCAAGAACGGCCTTCCAAGTATAATCGGAACCTGCTTATTTGCATCATAATCAAGAATAACAAAGTCAGTAGGGATGGTGATATTACCTGTACGGACATGAACGTCCTCTACTATTCCCCATGTCTTTGAAACTGAGCTATCCTCAAATTGTAATTTCACTGGGTCTTTCTCTGTTTTTTGAAGTCCAAGCCTTTCGAACACGGGCTTCGGCATAAGATTCACACTCGAACCCACATCACACATGGCTTTTATCTTGAGCATACCACTGATTTGAATAGGAAGATTAAAACTTCCCGGATCTTTGAGATTTAATGGTAACTCTTTATTTTCTACTCTTCTCGAGACTCTCTCAGCATGAGCCACAGTCTCTTTTCTGGCTACTACACTCTCTTCTTTCTCAGAAATAACTTGCATAAAAAGTTGTTGTGGTCTAAGCCTTTTCTTCGCAATCTCAAGTATCTGGGCGTTGATATTTTCTGGACTATACTCCTCTAGAAATGTCTTGATTTCAATGTATACATTTGGATTTGTATGAGGAATAGGTGGTGACATTGTTTGAACAACATGTGGCGATTCCAACTTCTATTCTTCTTTCTCTTCTTGTACAGTAGGTGCAACTTCATCTTTAAGCTCTTTCGAGGCTTCTTCCCCTTTCTCTTTAGCTCTGGTAGCTTGTAACTCAATAACCAATCTAATTTATTCTTGCATGTCTCTCAGAAAGTCTATAAACTTGGATTTTTCTGATGAATCTGAATCTTCTGAAAAGTTAAAGTCTTTGGGGCTAGACTTGGTTGGTTCTTCTTCATTTTCTGGAACTTCCACAAAAATTTCTGCAGCATGCGTTACTTCCTTTTTCTCTTCTATTTCAAGGCAATTTGCCTTACAAGCTTCGAACCCAACATTGTCATCACCTCTTTCAATAGCTTTCAATTCTTTTGCTTCCAAATATTCGTTAAAATCTTACTCATTCGCTCTACTTGCGTACCTAAAATCTGAATTGAAGCTTCTTGTTCTCCCAACTTATCGTTCTGTGTATGAATATTACTTGTCATAAGATCGATGAAATTCTTTAATTGCTTATCTCGCACTACTCCCTCTTGAGGATGTTGTGGTAAAGCCTCCTGAGCTTATGTTTCGGTATAAGCGTCATTAACAGGTTGTTGTGTAGGATCCGGTCTATTAAAATTGTGATTTCCCTGATACGGGACTTGACATCTTGGTTGGTAAGATTTATTCTGGGGACGAGGTTGATAGTTACCTGAATTAGCGGGCCCCGGTGGATTTGTATACTGCATACCCGGATGATTTCTGTTACTGAACTGGTAATTTACTCTGTTGGATATGAAATAAATAGATGCTGGATTTCCTTCGCACTCTTCCCATGTATGATTTGGTACCTCACAATGTGGACAACTCTGTGCTTCTTGCACTAATTTGTTGCGGCTAAATTATGTTGTCTTTGCATCTCAAGTTTAATCTCTTTAACTTGCTTTGCTAAAGTTGTTAATTGAGCTAAATTAGCAGTCTCTGCGTCTAATCGAAGCGTACCTCTGGTATTAGTAATAGGAGCTCGCGAAAGTGGCCAACTCCTTTCTGTTTCTATATTACGTTCCATACCTTCAACGGCTTTTGTAGGATCCATGGACACAAATCCCTCTCTTCCAAGATTATCTACCCTCAGTATACTCTCGGCAATAATACCTTGATAAAACATCGCTAACTGTAAAGATGGGGTATGACCGTGAAGCGGACATCTAGCTAATTTCTGTTGAAACCTTGTCCATGTGTTTCCTACTTCTTCTCCATTCTCTTGGCAAAACTTAGCAAGCTCCATCTGATCTTTTAATCTCATACTCTTCAGATAAAAACGGTTAAAGAATGCGGCTTGAAGTTCTGTCCAAGTATTAAGTGTACCTGGTGGTTGTCTATCTAGCCAGTCACCAGCTTTTCCGGTCAGAAAGAACGAAAACATGTGACAATACAGTTGCTTGCATGTAATGCCCGGAGTAATGTAGGCATCACAAATCTGCATGAAATCTCTCTTACCGGATCTTGAATTGTTGCACCACTATAGAGTCCAAAGTTTTGAAACCGACTGAGCATACCCGGATCGGGCTTGAAATTTATGTTTTGGATATCTGGAGGAAGATAACCAAAAGGTTGAACTCGAAAAGGTGCTCCCAAGCCTGGGAGATCTTGTTCTTGTCTGTTAATGTTCGTTTCTAGGAGTTATGGAATGATTTGGATGTTTAATTTTGGTGTGGAATGATGTAATGATGATTTTAGACATGAATTTTTGGTAATTTGATGGTGTTTGAAGGTGTGGTGAAGGTTTGGGTTGATCTTCAATAGAGTTTGGATGGGTAGGGAAAAAGAGAGAGGCTAGGTTTAGGTTTAACGTGTCATTGAAGAACACTGGACCTCTTATTGCTTAAATTCCCGCGACACTCGTGCGATGTACCGTAGGATTAATATGGTGTACTGCACCTGCCTTACGTACAAATCTAAGTGTCTGACCTTCAAAGCGTGGACTATCGTGGACACTCTTTGGCACCTTGTGGTGCACCGCAGATGATGTGGTGTACCGCGCTCCTGCACCGCAGATGATGCGGTTACCTGGATTAGCGGGCCCCTGTGGATTTGAATACTGCATACCCGGATGATTTCTGTTACTGAACTAGTTATTTACTTGGTTGAATATGAAATAAACAGGTGCTGGATTTCCTTCGCACTCTTCCCATGTATGATTTGGTACCTCACAATGTGGACAACCCTGTGCTTCTTGCACTACAATTGTTGCGGATAAATTATGTTGTCTTTGCATCTCAAGTTTAATCTCTTTAAATTGCTTTGCTAAAGTTGTTAATTGAGCTAAATTAGCAGTCTCTGCGTCTAATCGAAGCGTACCTCTAGTATTAGTAATAGGAGCTCGCGAAAGTGGCCAACTCCTTTCTGTTTCTATATTTCGTTCCATACCTTCAACGGCTTCTGTAGGATCCATGGACACAAATCCCTCTCTTCCAAGATTATCTACCCTCAATCTACTCTCGGCAATAATACCTTGATAAAACATCGCTAACTGTAAAGATGGGGTATGACCGTGAAGCGGAAATCTAGCTAATTTCTATTGAAACCTTGTCCATGCGTTTCCTACTTCTTCTCCATTCTCTTGGAAAAACTTAGCAAGCTTCATCTGATCTTTTAATCTCACACTCTTCAGATAAAAACGGTTAAAGAATGCGGCTTGAAGTTCTGTCCAAGTATTAAGTGTACCTGGTGGTTGTCTATCTAGCCAGTCACCAGCTTTTCCGGTCAGAAAGAACGAAAACATGTGACAATACAGTTGCTTGCATGTAATGCCCAGAGTAATGTAGGCATCACAAATCTGCATGAAATCTCTCTTACCGGATCTTGAATTGTTGCACCACTATAGAGTCCAAAGTTTTGAAATCGACTGAGCATACCCGGATCGGGCTTGAAATTTATGTTTTGGATCTCTAGAGGAAGATAACCAAAAGGTTGAACTCGAAAAGGTGCTCCCAAGCCTGGGAGATCTTGTTCTTGTCTGTAATGTTCGTTTCTAGGAGTTATGGAATGATTTGGGTGTTTAATTTTGGTGTGGAATGATGTAATGATGATTTTAGACATGAATTTTTGGTAATTTGATGGTGTTTGAAGGTGTGGTGAAGGTTTGGGTTGATCTTCAATAGAGTTTGGATGGGTAGGGAAAAAGAGAGAGGCTAGGTTTAGGTTTAACGTGTCATTGAAGAACACTGAACCTCTTATTGCTTAAATTCCCGCGACACTCGTGCGATGTACCGTAGGATTAATATGGTGTACTGCACCTGCCTTACGTACAAATCTAAGTGTCTGACCTTCAAAGCGTGGACTACCGTGGACACTCTTTGGCACCTTGTGGTGCACCGCAGATGATGCGGTGTACCGCGCCCCTGCACTTGCTTTTTCTCATGATATGTACCGTGTCAATTTCTCATCATGTTTAATTTCTCGTCCTTGCTGGTTAAACCGCAAATATGTTGCGGTGTACCGCAGAATGCATGTTACAACTCCAACTTTTTTATCATTCGAGCTTAGGGATACCGCAGAACCTGTTGTTGAGCTCGAAACTTCCAAAATATTCACCCAAAACGCGATCGTTTGCTCACCTACACATAAAAAACACTCTATATCTTTCTCATTACAACAATATGCACTAAAAACACAAAAACTAACTAATAGACACTAAATAAATCTAAACTAATAAAGCGATTAAAACTTGGGGTGTCTCCTAAGAAAACTTTTATTTAACATTGTTTAAAGTTCATCGTGTTACCTCCATTAATCCTTGATTATGCAGCCTCCACAATAGTGGGTGAGGCTATGAACATCTACAATTCGAAGCTTTTGACCTCCCATGGGTCGTATCTCCAGCAATTTTACTGTCACCACTCGATTAATGACAAATGGTCTCATCCATGCATTCTTGAAACCTCCTACTATTGGTGTCGCCTAGGGTGTGATAAAAATAAGATAATAAAAGATGGATAAACGATGCACTAACACCCTAGACTAAACACATTACTCGCGACAAGTATCACAGATCGTATGCAAGTTTTACTAGTAAGTAAGATTCATTCCTCATAGACTTAATGTGTTATACGAATGGACTTAAATAAATAGCGTTGAAGATAATTGTTAAAGACGAGAAAAGTAAATAAAGATGATTGATGAGGATAATAATGATTAACTAAATAAAATTAAAGACAATAAATAAAATACGAGAGAATAAGATGAGAAAATATAGCTCACGTTTTGTGAGTATGCACTAATCCTTCTATTTCTTATACTAATTAATAAGGGTGATTATAGCTCTTAGATAAGTAGCCATGAACTAAATTCCTCCTAATCCCCTTCCGGGTGGACTTAAGAGGCTACCTAACAATTACCAGGGGACTTAACTAAGGTGCTCCTACGCCACTAGGTTCTTAGATAAGACTGGCCTGCGCAATGATCGGTGGTGAATAACAAACCCTAATGACTATCTAGCTAGGCAAGCCCTTCCGGATCACTACCGCACACTAGACGCTTATGTTGTGTTTCAATAATTAGACACCCCTTCTGGGTGACCATTTAACTACTATTAGCACAGCCCTAAATTGATCAAATTTAAGACAGACAAAAAATCAAAGCACATAAAACAAATATATGGTTAAGAAGCTATAATCAATTTTAAAATAGTTCTCCCAAACAAACTTAAATAGAACAAAATAGAATTCAAAGATTATACATATGAAAACCCAAGCTATGGGAAAATTAGTTCATACAAGAAAAAAATAAACTAAAATAAAGATACATACTATCAACTTGCTTCTCTTGAATGACTAAGGATTGGACTAAGGTTTAGAACTGAGCAAGGGCATGCTTACAATAGTTAAAAGATGTATTTATAGGTGTTTAGTAAGACCTAGCTCGGATTTCTTGGAGTAGAAGGCAAGCAATTGGACTTCTTTTCCAAATAAAATTCGTTTCCTAAAATATAGGAGAAGGAAAAAACTATTTTTGTCTTGTTTTGGTCGTAAATTCTTCAATATTGCTCTAATTTTTGCCTAATTTATATCGAAACGACCGCGTCGAAAAGATATACACTTATCCTTTAGACCTTTCCTCCAAATTCCTAGAAGATTTTGAGTTATAATCACTTTAGTGGATGTGGCTGCTGAAATTTAGATTTACTTGACAACTTTTCCTTTCCTATTTTATCTCTACTTCCTTTTATCTCCAATTTCCATCCATATCTTTCCTTATCTCTTTATAATTAATTTGGCATCTAATTAATTACCATATATCTTTAAAGATTCACATTAACAAATAAATTAAACCAAATATGCTCTAAAAAAACAATTCATCAAGACAAGAAATAGGAAAATACTAAAATATGAATAAAAATATATAATTAAATACTCAAATACACCTAAAATGATGTCTACAACCAAGATTAATTCATCCCAAATAGGGAGACATCAACTATTCTTTTGTTTAGAGGCATTCCAAGCAACCTTGGTTCCAACCCTAAACTCATATTTTGCTCTCTTCTTCATGGGTTCATGGTGATGGTCCTTCTCTATTGGAATAATGGGAGACTCAAGTGGCTCCTCCTCAAGCTTTTTGTACAAAACATGAAATATCTTGGATATCTCTTCAATCATGAGTGTCACAGTTTCTTCCTCAAACTTTACACCCGCACTCTCCCTCGTTTCCAATATATCTTCTGTAAAAACTTGTTGCGGTGTGAGTCCTTTGTCAATAATTTCAAGCACTTGGGCGTTGATTCTAGTTTCGTTGAACGCTTCCAAAAATGTTTCATATATTGTATCATCCTCTAAATGTCTATCTTTATCGGATTTGGAGGTGATAACAATGGAGTGTTAGGTGGAAAATACACCCTAATCTCTTCTTCTTCCGTATCTTTTTTAACCAAGGTCTCAACAATTGATTCCTCCATACTCGTCTTGGTTGGTTCTTCCATCGATGCATTATCCACTTCACTAAGTTCAACTTCACCTTCAACTCGGTTTACAACAATTACCTCATCTAGATTTGGCGTGATTGATTCTTCTATCGTTGGAATCTCCAGTTCACTAGGCGAAACTTGTGGCGATACCACTTCCCTCTCATCTTGAGGGTTAAACTCGTCAAACGCATCGAACTAAACATCGCTATCATTTTAAATGACCTCGTCATCAGAATTTGTACCTTGGCCAATTTTCATAGGTGGGTGTTGTTGTAATTTCTCAATTGTTTCAGTGAGTTGCGTTAGTCGTTGCTCCATAATTTGATTTTGTTGTTGCATGAATTACATTAATGATATAGTAGCATCGCTTTTCGCCTCACTCTTTATCATTTATCCATCGAAACCTTGACGAAACGATTATGGGAGTCTTCCAACTTGTTGCTCCTCTCTTCATGATCTCTCAAGCTCCCTTTTGTCGTTTTCATGAAAATATTGCATGGTCTGTCGTAGTTCATCAAGGGGTTTTTGTAAGTGAACATACGGGGACTGGGTGGAGCTTGAACTTGATAGCTCGGACCTTCTTGATAGATTTTTTGAGGTCTGGTCAAACTTCACACTCCTCCCAGCGATGCCCAACTAACCCACAACTCGAACAACCATACTCATAATTCATGTTGATTGGCGCAAGAGAATTCACCATACCTAAAGAACTTGAAAAGAGACTAAACAAAACAGCGTAAAATTAAAAATAAAATAAAACTACTAAACTAACTTAAACACAAAATAAAATAACTTTAAAATCCCCGGCAGCGGTGTCAAAAACTTGTTGGACCCGGGTGTGTGTAAATGTAAAAAGCGCACACACGTCAGAAACCAAGATTAACTCCCCGCAAGTGTACAGACTCACAAGTAATAAGTAAGTAAAATCGTGTTCCTTCTAAGGGATTTAAGTAGTTACTTTAATTCGTGTTCAATATAAGAATAGATGGTGTTGAATGTTTTGATTAACAAGATTAAGACAAGTGTTTTGTTTTCTAAATAGTTAAACTCATTATGCAAGTAAGATGATAGCTGAAGCTACAAGTATGAATCTATCCTATTGATTTAACGTTTCTGGGAATAAGGGTGAACGAGTAATTTCACAATAGTCGGAATTCAATTTTTTCCTAACCCATCACGGGTGATGAGGACGCTATCCTACGATACTAGAGACCCCTCTCAGGTAACCTGACAATATTTTCAGATGTGATTGGATCTAACCCTATTGAATACTTAATTGGGTAAGACCTCCTGGTTCAATACCTAGGCGCTATATGTTGATTCTGTAATTAAAAACCCCTGTCGATGCCGAATTTAGTTATTAGAGCTATCCACCACTTAGCTATTGTATGCATAGTATCTATAATGATTACATAATCAATGGAAATAAATTATAGACCAATTCAATTAAAACAGAAAATGCAATATTCAATTGTTTTTACAAATACACTCCTAAGCAAGATAAATTAGTAGTGCAACTAAGGATAAAAAGCTTAGAATATAAAAAAGAATAAAAAATCTAATGCTAATTACGGTAAGTGTAGAGATGGAGAAGTGCAGAATGACGCGGTGAAACTCTAGTTCTTGATTCTTCCTTCTCTAGATCCTCCTAATCGCTTCTATGGTTGATTTCTTATTGAAAGGTGAGCTTTGGCGGCTGAAAGGATGAGTTACTACTTAAAATGTGGTTAAGGCACTCTATCTTTTCTTCTTCGTTAAAGAAAGCAAGAATGAGTTCAAAGTTATTGTGTTTAAAATACTCAGATTTTTAGTTGAATTGACTTGAAAATTCGTCTCCGCTCGGAGCTTTATGACCGGTCATAATGGAGACTGCATTTTTAACTCCGTCCTTGGTGATTTCTTTTATGAGCTCCATGTTCATATGGTAATCGACTTTTCATGGAATACTTTTTCAGCCGCTCCACTATATACCATATTAAAGGGGAAGGTATATAACAAAGAATAAAAGTTATGATATAAAGATTATAAAATTGGGGTTAAAATAATCCGTTATCATCCGTTGAGGCTGACAATTTTGTTTCAACTGCACGGTTGGATAATCGATGTGTGAAAGAATGATGTCTTCTATCACTAGCTTGAATCCATTTGCAAAGGGAACAAGCGCCCTGATTATTACTTCTATGTTTCAAATATGTACCAAATAAGATGATTTAGATTTTTTTTCTTCACATGAAATTAATACTCTAGTTGCAGTTTTGAAGGAAAGCAAGCCGTTTTTGGAGCTACTTAATTTGACTTTGTTCATTGCTGAAAGTTCTTAAGCTCCAATTGACATGAGACTTGAGATAAAAACCCTGAACACCTTGAACCGTGGAAATATCACACCCCAAATTGCCTCAGTATTACCTTTACAAGTATTTTCATCCGTTCGAAACGACTCAAAATTAAATTTAACCAGTTTATAGAACACAATGGCGTATTAAGACTGTTCTTTTAACTAAACAGCTATTATCTCTTCACCAATATCTTATTTCAACTTCCGAAATCCTCAAATTCAATTCAAATACCTTGTACACATATATAATAATTGGTTTCAGTTCCAAGTCTAAAAATGCTACTCGTGCTCTGCATCAGGTTGTCTTTCTGGTGCGGAAGCTTGGAAAGCCGGCAAAGCCTTGCACGAATTGTATATCTTGCTTAATTTGGAGAACTTGGACTACACGAATAATAAAAAAATAAATTTAGCATTATGATAATCTTAGTTCGACAAGGAGAAACTTACCATGTCGACATTAAACCTAGTAGCAGATACAGCAATTTGTGGAGCCAAAAACACATCTGCCTAAAAATGTCCACAATTGATTTTTAAGTGCTTATTTCATATTCACTTTCAGGTTGCATAAGAAAATATACAAGTACCATATAGACTTCATTCCCAGTAGCATATGTTTCAACAGTATCACCAAGTAGCTTCTCAAGTGCTGTAGGGAGATCATATATTCTATATGTTAGGATCAACGCTAAGCTAACTTTGAGTATAAAATTCTACTGAAGCTTACCGAGGAACCCTTTTTCTATGTTCAATCGAGCCCATGATAATTGTTCTTCACGATCCAGTTTGGCCTCGATATATTTCTGCATTACGATGTGTACTTGAGAATTCAAGTGCACCATATTTTTCAGGAAGAACAAAATGCAAAAGCATACATATATACATACCAGGACAGACAACATGATAAGAGGCTGTATACTGGAGCTGACTATGCTTGCAGCCTGAAGATTTATAGATCTTAGTTGAGGATCAGTTGGTAATAGTGGCTTCTTTGGGTACTTCTCTTCCAAATACTAACCAATATAAGAAGCGAACAAGTACTAACGAGTATCAAAAAGTAGCAAAGAAGAGCATAAACTGTAAGCAGATCGAATCGTTAAAAAGACAGACCAAGAAGATGGCATACGAGTCCGAAACTACAGTATCTCCATCGATCAAAACCGGGACATACTTTAGCGGATTCACTTTTTCAAACTCTGTAAAATATTTACAGTTTTCCATAAACCATATGAGTACTTGGTTTGCGTAGATAGTTTAGTTATTGTCTTATTGATCTTAATCCAAATTTCAAGTAATTAATAATCATACAAAAATCAGTTCAAAAGATTATTTATGAAACATAAAATAATTAAAACCTGGATTAAACTGCTCGTTTTTGCCAAGATCCACTGCTCTGTACTCATAAGATAGACCTAGGCACCCACCAATAGAATAGATATAAAGTAGCTTATAGTAGAAGTCACAGCTGGACGAAAATGAAATAGATTAAAGAATTAAACCTTTTAGATTTAAAGCAAAGCGGATCCTCCAAGAACATGAGCTTTGCCAGTAAGAGTACAATATCAGCTTTGAACCAGCATCACTACTGTTGATAATGTCCATAGATAGTCGAAGGACTAAACGTTGTAGTCAACGGCAAGTAAATATTGTACAAGATGTTTAGATAGATAGCTACTAAACATAAGTTAAATAAGAAAAGTTCTTGCACAAATTTTGGAGTTTTTTTATTTCTAACATATTTGAAAAAAATAATTATAACAAAAACTTATTCGATAAAATAATTGCACAACTAACCTAAAGGCGTTACTCCGCCCATTAGCTTTATTAATTAATTTAATTCAAATGCGCTCCTTTGAAGAGCGTCTTTACTTTTAAAAAAAAGTAAACTTATTAATGATTAAGTCTGGATTACCACAAAACTTGTGGGGAGAGGCTTTTCTCAGTGCAAACCAGATACTTAACAAGGTACCACGTAAGAAGGTAGATAAAACTCGCTATGAATTGTGAAAAGTAAAACCACCTTCTTTCAAATACTTAAAAGTATGGGGATGTTTGGAAAAAGTAGCAATCTCTGCTCCTAAGATGGTCAAGATATGACCAAAGACAAGTGATTGCATCTTTATTGGATATGATCACAACAGTGGTGAATATAGGTTCTTGATACACAAATTGTGTCACGTTGACATTCACGTGAATATGGCGATTGAATGAATAAATGCACGTTTCTTTGAAACAAGCTTTCCGTGATGGACCGTATTAGAATATGGTTCCTTAAAAGTAACACACGATGCAATCTAAGAAGAGAAAGATCAAGAATCATTGCAAATCAACAAGCAAGATCAATAATCATTATTAAATGAAGAAGAACCAAGAAAACGTAAGAGGATGAAAACCTTGTTGTGTTTTATATGTATAAACCAGTAAAACAATATAAAAACTAATGCATAAATAAAATAAAACATAAATAAATAAGCAACTTTACTTGTCGAGACTCGGATTGGATCCGGTGTCTTTAAGGTATTTAGGCCACGTATCGGTGTCTTAAATTTGTTGGCTTCAACTTCCAGGATACAACGACAAAACTATTTGGAATAAACTGACACACGAATTTTTCAGAATTTCAACGAACTTAATAAAGCTGCTTCTTTTCTATCTCTCTCTCTCTTATGAATTTTTCTTTTAATGTTTAATCTTTTAAAAAACTGAATAAAGAAAATGTTTGAGTTGACCAACTATTTATAGAAAAGGATTAGGTGGCTAGGCATCCATTAGAAAGGGTTGTGACTTTAAAATTTAGAGTTATGTCTTTCAAATAAAAGATATGGTAGATTGTAAAAAACATAACTATTGGGCATGTCCCAATAGTAATGGATCGTTAGTACTTATTATAATTTTACTATTGGGTCAAACCCAATGTTAATACTAAGACTTCCACATGAAGAAAAACAACTATTGGGCCAAGCCGAATAGTAGATTTTTTTCTTTCACTTTTACTATATATATAAATAAAAACTATTTATTTATATATTCATTTTTCCTCCAAAAATTTCATGACTCAATTTCTCATTCAATTTTCAATAACTTTTAACCAAGTGAATATATTATGTTAGTCTTTACAATTAGATTAACGTATTAATCAAGTCATCGTCAACCCGGTCAACACTTGGGAAAAATCCCATTTGACCAACAAACCTCTACGTCTTTTGATCTGACTTTCTATCATACATGTTAGATGACAACCCTGAATACTCAATGAGGCTATGTCAAACCTTGACGCCCCTTACTAGAAAGAAGCGGTAAATAGCGAGATGGATTCCATTATACAAAACTATACATGGGAACTAGTAGAACTCTATCTTGGGAATAAAACACTTGGATGCAAATGGATATTCAAGAATAAACTAAATACCGATGGGTCTATTGAAAAGTACAAGACTCTCCTTAGACAAAAATGAATATTCCATGATACATTGCCTTGTATTCCATGAATCTCTCCAAGTTAACCTTAGATCATTATACCCATATTAATAATGCCACAAATATGTCTTCATTCCTTGAATATTTCCGTCCGACGATGGTACCTTGTACCCCACCCTTCTTGTACCCTTTTCTTTGAGTTAGTTGTAGTCGTCGATCGTTAACCATAACTTGTTTATGTTACAAAAAACTTCGATGAGTGCCGCCCATCACCCCCTCTCACTCTTTGGATATGATTGTGCGTGAATTGCTTAAAAAAACCATGATACACAATTATGGCAACTTATCTCAGTATGTATCACCTGGTGGCCTGCTAGTAGAATCTGAAGGTAAATGTCAAAAGTATTCCAAAGAAGCTAGATCTCCCTTGTAAGTCTCATAATATACCAAAAGTAATTATACTTGCGTGACGAGTCGATCACTATATTTGTTGTACTTCCATTAACCCTCGATTCAACAACATCTGTCAAATACATATGATGGGCTTGCATTAAGTCCCGTACTAATTTGCGAAAGTTTGAATTACATGTTCCATAACAATTCTAAACCATACTATTTAAGTGTGGCGATAAGATTCCCACGCAAACTGATTATCAAGTGATGTACGCATTAAATATAATTTTCAAAGACAGATTTACCCGAAATCTATCATGACCATTTTTTTATAAGTTTCCTTCAATAATATATAGTTTTTTAATCCTTCAATTTTGGGGTTAAATAGAAAAAAAGTTTTATTAAACGATTTTTTTTAAATATCCGGTAAGTAAGTAATTTTTGTAATAAAGACCATAAAAGAAAAATAATTTTGTATCTAACATAATGAATTACATTGTTTTCTTTCTTCATTCCAATAATTATTTATATTTTTTTCATAATTTTTAAAAATTCAAACAAAAGAACAACTTTTTCTTTTTTCTTGTATTTATTCCTTTTCTTTTTCTTTGGCAAATCAAACCGTCTATTAGTGATTCACAAAAAGAAAAAAAAAAAGAGGAAAAATCCTCTTAATACTTTAATATCATAAACGATCAAAATAAAATCATATTAAATAACTAACGGTCTTTTCAAAGAATCAAATATTGCTCAATGGTCAAAATCAAACTTCATATAGTAATAGTTTTATGACTTTCATAGAGTAATAATTTACCCGAAAAGAAAATATTTGATTTGGGGCAACAATGTTATTTCCCCATAGTACAGGTGTATCACGTAAATTTCCATTTAAGCGGTCAAAAAGATATCCCGCCGTTAGTACCTATATATAGACTTAGGGTTTAAGATCATGGAGAAAAAAATCCTCGGGAGCCTTGAAAGTCGAAAAGCTAAGAATCAAAACCATCCAAAGCTTTCCTTATTACAAAAATGGCTTTCTTTGGTCAGCCTTCTGTCTATATGCTTTTCATCATCTATCTTTTGATGTTCAAGAAGCAATATCATTAGCAATATAATTTTATTTCCAATTTTCACTTTTTTGTTTTAAATTTTGTAGGTGTTGAGGTGAAATCGGCAAAACCCTTTACGCATTCATCTGATAAAGTAAAAGGAAGGCTTCGAATCTCTCAGGTACTGTTTAGTTCTATTTGTTTTACTAAATTATGCAAATATTCATATCATTATATATCTAGAGTAAATCTTTGAGCTTGTGTATGTTATAGAGGGTAAACAACATTATTGGTACCTTTGTTAGGGTAAATATCGAATCACACCCGTGTTTCTAAAAGATTTAAACCTAATACCCTGTATGTACTACTTCCCAAACACAGTTATATGATTGCTACTTCATATAATAAGCTACCAATTGTGTAATTAGCCTTTTTTCCTGATTTTTAACATAATCTTTGTGTTTTATGGATGTATAGGCTACATTGGGAGTTGGATCTGCAACAAATAAGAGCTTGGTTCAGTGTAATGTAGGGAATAAGAGTCCAGTTATTCTATGTGTATTAATACCAGATAAAACAGAATCATGCCCTTTAGATTTGGAATTTGAAGAAGCAGAAGATGTTGTTTTCTCTGTAATTGGTCCTCGAACTGTTTATCTCACAGGTTACTATCTAAGTAACAGCCGAAAATACAATAACACAAGTGATACGTATCCTTATCTTTCTACAAAAGACTAATTATATATCAATCTTTTGAATTAATAATGTATTGGAAACTTTTATTTTTCCTTAACTGTGATATTTAAAAAGGGAATCATTTGGAGAAGATGTTGGAAATTCAGAGTCTGAGAAAATGAATCACTCTACTGATGAAGATGAATATGAAGGTAGTTTTATTAATGATGAACCAGAAGTTGTACTTTCTTCACCTGCTTCAAGTCATGGAGGTATTTTTTTAATGAAGTTGCTTTATTTTGGATTTAAATTCTACTTTATTGATGTGAAATTAATGTATCGATAGCTTGTAATTCACGTTGTTTAGTTTCGGTGACACGTTCTTTATTCTTTTAATGTATCCGTGATTTTTTTCTGAAAATAGAGGCTTAAATGTAATATACGAAGATCGAAAATGATTGAATTTCTAAAGCGGTTTGGGTATTTAAATTTAGCAGAGCCTAACTGCTTATTAAGTGAATTTTGCCGCGCAAATTATACAAAGTTTATTTTTAAGAGTTCTTTTTACTATTAGTTGTCCCATTGAATCGGCTTTTTTCATTAATAATGCACTTTTATTGATTGATCTTGATTTGATGAATATTAATGATCTTTTGTACAGTTGATTCGGAGGAGGAAAAAAATGCAAAAAACAAAAAAGGAAATTCAAAAAGGCTTAAGAAGAGATACCAAATATCTGAATCAGACGAAGATACAGGCTTAGAGGAAAGTGAAGATGAAGATGATAATAAAAATCTTTTATCTCTATTCAACAGTAAAAGAACTGCAAAGAATGAGTCATCAAAAACTGTAAAAAACAAAGATAATTTAGCTGTTGCAAGTACTGATGACACAGAAATTACTGCCAAAGATGATGGTGAATCAAATGAAAAAACCGAGGCTATGAATATAAGGTATATATATATATATGAATATAAGTGTTGGAATTTTTTATTTATTTTCTAATCATCGACACTTTTCCAACACGTGTCCGATAATTTATTTATTTTTTAAGTGTACTTTTTACCGTAAAGTTTTCATCATGGAAAGAATTTACTTTAAATTTTTTATTTACCTATATCTTGTTAATTATGTGTTATATATTATTATTTTTTATTAAAGTGACGCGTTGACCAGTTGGTGTTTACTGTGAGATTTTTTCCCTTTTGTTTACATTAACGCGTTATTTTTCATTCTATACTTGTAGTTTATGCTAATATGTATACTTGGCAAATAAACTTAATCTTTTTATTTGTTTATTTCAAGTGAGGTGAGCTGTGTCAACGGAGAAAAGCCAAAAAAGAAAAGGAAAGAACGATCCAAGGATATGAAGATTTCCGAAGCTCAAAGTGAAGACAACAAAGATCTTGTCATAAATCACGAGAAAAACAACTCATTGTGAGTCATTTTATTTAATTTTATCTTTTAAAATCGTTATTACTTGATATCATTGTTTATTTGTTCAATGTATGATTCACGATCTGACATGAAATGTGTATGAATTGACCGAAATGGAACCGATTCAATACGATTCGTGTCATATTGTATTTTTATGCGATTCACTTCCAAAACAATTTTTCTAATTTTTATACCATACCTTTATATTATGATATTTACGATTCGTAAACTTGGTGCATAAGAATACAAAAAGTGATGTTGTTTTGTACTTTTAACAGGGAAATTGATGAGTTGGGCTCTGAAAATGGTCCGAAGTTGAAAAAAAGAAAAAGGGAATTAAAAGAGAAATCTGTTGAAAATGAAGATATTGTAAAAGCTGTTCCTGCAATAACACAAGAAGAGAAAAAGTGAGTACTCTTTGGCCTTGAGAGTTACATACATGTAACAAATAGGATTTGCTTATCTAATATATGTATAACGTGCAGAAGTAGTGTAATAGTAGATAGATGTCTTACCGAGAAAAAAACTAAAACAAAGAAGAATAAGAAGAGTAATAATACTCAGGTGAATGAAGAACAATTGAACATAAGTACACCTGTTATTGTTAATGTTAATGATGATGAAACATCATCAGATGTAAGAACATTGTCAAATGGGTTAGTTATTGAAGAACTATCAAAGGGTGATCCTAATGGCAAAATTGCTGGACCTGGGAAAAAGGTAATTTCTTAAGCTTTCTTATAATAGTTTTATCTTCTAGTGTCTAAATAATTTTTTGTACAGGTGAAAGTATATTTTACTGCTAAGTTAAAAGAGAGTGGTCATGTTTTCGACTCAAATGTTGGCAAAACTCCGTATAAATTTCGTCTAGGTAAAAAAAATTTAATATTCAATATCAATGTTAAGACTTAAGATACGTTTTATTTACTTTCTTGTCTGGATTGTTTTGTGTTAAACCAGGTGATGAAGAAATTATCGAGGGGTGGAATTTGGGGCTTAATGGTAATTTAACTGAAATTAACTTTTTTATTTTGTAGCTGTAATGTATTAATTGTGTGTGGAATTGGTTACAGGTATGCGTGTTGGTGATAAGAGGAGACTTGTGGTCCCACCATCAATGGGGTATGTAAATTATTTATTTTTATGTTTGAAATTAATGATTTTATTAACTATTTGTTTTGCAGATATGGGAATCAGGGTACTGTAGAGAATGTTCCTCCGAATTCGTGGTTGGTTTATGATATTGAATTGCTTGGAGTCCGTAAATAGTCTCATCTTGTTTCATTCTCATTGTTTGAACACAAGTTTGTAATGTTATTTATTTTGGATTACAAGAGTTTGTATTTTTGGTGATTTGTTAATTTTACTGTTTTTTAATAGGGGAAATGGTAATTTTGTGATTCCGTGAAACCATTTCCCCTCAGTTTACTCTTTTTTGCTCAAGGATGATCATATTTTTGAATAGTATTTTTGAATAGTATTTATTACAGACTATATTTTAATGCATTTAAATATTACTGGAGGTGTGTTTTAATTTAAAATTGAGAATGATAAAGTGTAAAGTATAATCTCTTTTAAATATGTTAGGGATTTAAACTCGATGTTGTTAGTTATTTGTTGGATTTATTTGGACTTTCAAAGTCTAGAGGTATTCAATCACGACTTTAAAAAGTCTATTAAAATCTTGAGGTATTCAATTGGAATTTAAAAATTTCTTTTAAAATCTAGACGTATTCAATCAAGATTTTTTTTAATCTATTAAAATTTAGAGGTATTCAAAAAGTTATTGGACTTTTCAATTTATTGGATTTGATAGAAGTTTAAGGTTTGAATATTAATAAAAATGTCTTTTATAAATCGTTCTGCAGAACTAAAGATTTTATAAACTTCAACCAAAATAGATAAAAAAAAATTATAATACAATTTCTTTTCTTTTTGTGTTCTGAGTTTTATGGGTTTTAAATGTCCTTTTTAAATATTTTTTGTATCATGTTTTCATTGCTTTTTTGTATCGAACATAAAAAAAAGTTTCATTTTTATAGATTTTTTTTTCTTTTGTTGTTTTGAACTTTTTCAACGTTTTTCTAGCTTCCAATGCAAGTCTGAAGAAATGGGTTTTAAGTTATTGTGCTTCATTGTTTTTTATTCAAAAATAAAAAGATATTTCACTGTTTTTTATAGTTTACTTTTATTTTCTTTTTCTCTTCTGAATTTTTTCAAACACTTTCAATGCAAGTGGAAAAAGATAAGTTTTAGGTTACCATGTTTCATTGTTTTCTTTATCGAATATAAAAAAAAATGTTTCCTTGTTTACTTTTATGGAACATAAAAAAAATGTTTAATTATTTTTACTTTTGCTTTTCTTTTTTTCTCTGAATTTTTTTTAATATTTCTAGATATATATCATTAAGGTTATTATTTATTTAATATTTAGAAGATAAAATCGAAATTATAAATCCGAAACAAAAATCAGACCAGCCATCATAGTGGAGGCCACCATTCCTCGTTACCGTTAGCCACCATGGTGGAGGAACCGTTTAATTTTTGTTGAATTATTTAGATGTATATTTTATTATTTAGAAAAAAATCAAAATCTAGTAACATCCATTCAAATCTTAACGTAAGAATCCGTTAAATTCTATATAGAGTTAAAAAGAATCTTATAAACTCTATATGGAATTAGAACAATCCGTAGAGTTTGCAAAGTCCCCCCCCGCCCCCCCCCCCCCCCCCCCCCCCCCCCCCGCAAAATAATATACACATTATGGCTTTGCTGTATAGCCAATATGTGATGATTGTGAAGACAAGATTTTGTAGGTCGAGTATTGTCAATAATTACAGGTTTGATATTTGTGGGATAATTTGACTTTTATGGAATGAGAATTATGCAAAGATTCATGTGATTGAAATGAATATCCAAGCTATATATATATATATATATATATATATATATATATATATATATATATATATATATATATATATATATATATATATATATATATATATATATATATATATATGTATGTATTTTGAAATCACTGAGTAGCTATAATATAAAATATTTTGCTTGCTTCATATATGCAACTAATAGTGTAATAGACAGCTAAGAATTGTGGTTTATTTTAGAAGGTGGCATGTAGCTATTAATGGTAGTGGCTGGTGTTGTTTAGGATATTACAATGAAATTATGAGTATAGATGAAAGTATGCATTGTTCTGGTCTTACAAAAAGTAAGAAGAGGTATCAAGCTTTTTCGAGAGAGAAACCTAAAAAGTGGTTAGAGAGTTTTAGGGCCTATTTCACCGGTACCGGTTTCTTCTTTTCCATCATCTCCATGCTTCCTCGAACCTGAAACTTAAATGTTAATCTCAACTTTTCTTGTACAATCAGTCATGTTCAAAATGCATTGATATGTTACTAATTTGTCAATCAAAATATAGCCTTTAGGCTAACATTCTACCCCAATTTGATGATGACAAAATATTGCATGGATGATCCAAAATATAGATAAACAATTTACCATAAGAGTACAACTCCCCCGTAAACCTATGATAGTGCAATAATAAACTAATCAAGCATAGTGAACGTTTCTCCCAAATTTAATTACTCCCTAATAATGATTTCTTCCATATTTCAGCCCCTTTATCAATATAAAAATTATGCATAGAGAAATAGATACAAGGATCTTACTCCTCATGGCAACTTACTCGTCTCACACCCAAGGATCCTGTTCTCCAAGTTTTGCACCCTCTTATCTATGCAAGTAATCATATAATTTATTCTCCCGAGAAACTCCATATCATGGTTCTTCAATTGGTCACTATTTTCTTTTGGAGAGGAGGAGCATCTAGGGGTATTCAAAGAGAAAGGCTGACCTAAGTCCTCTGATTCTGCAAAGAGATATTCTCTTTTAAGAATTTCACCCCTGTTTACAACCCTTTTGATCTTTTGTTGAATGGATAACACGTATCTTTCAAAAGTCTTTGGGCCAATGTAGCTATTGTTGTAGATCCATATGCACATGGATTAAAAGTGGAAAGATTAATGAACCATTTCTAGTTAAAACAAGACATCTCAAAGAAGCATGGATCAATATATAGTTTGAGAAGGATATGGCTAAGATATAAATTAAAAGGTACATGTGAAGTGTGATTCTGTAAACTTGTATATGAGAGATAATGAAGAAAAGGCCAAATCAATTTATATTTAACTTTGACCAAATCAATTTGTTTCATAATCTATTATTTTCCTTCTATGACAATCAATTCATATTTAACAAAACACAATTAAACCAGTTGGGTTAGCTCAACTGGCCAGAGCCTTGCTATTTCTTCAGCACTTAAAGGGGAGGTCCATGGTTCGAATCCCCTCCCTAACGGGTGTAAAGTGAGAGGTACAAGACTCGAACCCTCCCTGAACATGGGTCACCTAGTTCTGATTTACCATGAGAATATATATGGGGAGGCATGTATATCTCCGTGGGATTAGTCGGGTGCGCGCAAGCAAGCCCGGAACCCATGTAACCCAAAAAAACAAAACACAATTAGTATTAGAGCGTGGATTTAATACTAATTGAAACCAAATAAGTAAGGGTGAATAAAACAATGCAAAATAAAAAATATAATACAAATCATATCCTTTGGTTTTATCTAAATATCCACTACTATAGGATTTTAGATAGAATGACAAGATGAGCATAAGAGTGATATACAAGAGCATAAACACTTAATCAAACTCTTAGTACACATATATATATATATATATATATATATATATATATATATATATATATATATATATATATATATATATATATATTCAATGACGAATACTGTCCATGGATCAAAGGAAGCAATTCAATAGATATTTAGCAGAAAAGTTTTTATGCCTAAAAGTATAAGTAATATAGAGTCAATAGATCAAACATATGTCATACACAAGTATAGATTTAAGAAGGGAAGACAAAAAATAATTTAGAGTGGTATGCCTCCCATAGTCATAGTCCACCACTGATCTATGCACGTTTAGAATTTCAAGCTCCTCCACTAGAACTTTTTGTATCTCTTGAATATGAGAGCACAAACCTTTACAAACTCTTATAAATCACCTTTGAAGGAAACTCCTAGTGTTATCACCAACACTAATAGATCAATTGTACCATATCCACTTACTATATACCACTTCACAAGCCCGTGAAACCTTCCCCTTGTGTATCACCACACAAGAACGAGTATACAATATCTACTCATGATCTACCACTTAACACCATTTGAAGACTTCAATATTTGTGTCTACACAAACACGAGTTCTAACCAACTCTTGGCTAGTATATGGAAGAACAACCTCTTCATTAGACCAAGAGAAAAATTCTAGGATATTTTATTATACCTAATCTAGCTAGCCTAGCCTCTAAACTCCTTAATCAGTTGGTAAATACAAGTGTTTGGGATAGAAATACAAATAAATATGTATAGATATACAATGATATATCTTTTGGACTCTCTTGAAGGATAACTATGAGAAGCCTTAAAGTTTTTGTAAAGATGAGCTATTTTTGGAACTCCTCAAGGCCTCTATTTATATGCAAATATCTTCCAACGTATTTGTCCACGTGTTGCCATATGGATGGCAAGTCATCTAATGACGTGGATCTGACAACTCTTAGACAAATAGTACATTGACGATTATATTTGGGTCCTTTCTAGCCAATGTCTCTTAATTCTTCGATACCCTCCATTTTTGTGAATGTTTATACACTCAGGGTCTGTTTGTTTTTAGGAGGGAGAAAAATAACAAAGGAAAAGAAAAGATAAATTATAAAAGAAAAGAAAAGAAAATAATTTTTTTGTTTGGATTAGAAATTTTTGTAAAAGAAGATTTCATAAATGATTTTGATATATTTTGTTTGAATTGAAAAAAAATACAAAAGGAAAGAGAGAAAAAAAGTTAATTTTGGCCTATATTCATTAATAAAATTTCTTTCTCTTCATTTGACTCCAATTTGGAGTGATAATAAAAATAGACATATAAGTGATTTTTGGAATGATTTCTTTTCTTTTATTTCATAAAATTTTCTAATACAAACAATGTGAAAAATAAAAAATCATTCCTATTCTTTTCTTTTCTTTATGTTTCTCTCAATCCAAACAGACCTTTAGAATCGAGTCTTCAAATCTGAAGATAAAGTGTATCAGGTATCCGGTATCTTCACTTTGGTTATCCAGTCTTCATCTTTAATCAATGGGTCCACAATATATTATAAAAATTTTCACACAAAATAAAATATATATATCATTTACTAACCATATATTACTAATTATCCTTCATAAAGTCTTTTAATATCTTTAATTTTAATAATTAAATAAAGATAAAAGTGATATAAATAATAAAAAAGTATCTTGGTTTTTAAACGTGTAACCTTTTTTAACCAACTATTTTTAAAAACGATGACAAATTTTGTAGGAGGGGTAATAGTCAAAACTATTAAAGAAGGTACATTTCAGTTTGTAAAGAAAAAAAGAAAGAGGTTTTTCTTATAAAAAATCACAAATGGTGATATGTACCACCAAAAGACATACCATAAAATAATTTTGCATAATTTGATTAGATGTAAATTAAAAAAGAAATAAACTTAGACTGATAAAATAATAAAATTAATATTTCATAGCCAATCAAATTATGCCAAATTATTTGATAATATTTTTAGTGACATGACTTTCGATAATATATATTATTACTCTGAAATAAATAACATAAATAGTCAAGATTTTTTCATTCTACTCTAGTTTCGAGCATAGCTATTGTCTATCCTTGTTCACTCTCCTCAACCCCGCATTGTCTGAAAACCCTAAACATACAAACAATATATATATAATCGTTGATTATTGACCACCTAAATTTCCTACCCATTGTTTTTCTTGCTTTGATTGAACTTTCGTGGACGCGATTATCGATAAGGGTGATACCGACATACGATAACAGCATACGGTTGGCCCATATGGTAAAAATCTCGTCAATCTCTTTATTTATTTGTTTATTTTAGACACTTAACATATAGTTACTATTAGCATACCGGTGAATGAAAATCTTATTTTGGATTTTTTTTTTTTATAATTAGCTCAATTTTTCATAGATTTTTTATGCTATAAAAATGTATAAATATGTATAGAGTAATGATATTTGTCACCTTTTTTATCACCCTTTTTTATCACCCTTTTATCACCTCCTACGTGTATGCATACATGTACCAATGAATTGATTTCTCTATCCTACTTATTTTTTCTCTATCTTCTGTTCAAGGAAATCAAAACATATATATAGAAGGGTGATAAAAGGATGACATGAAAATGGGTGACATATATCATTACTCATAGTCATATGTATATATGACTATTTGAGATTTATTAAGTAAACAACATATTTTATTTTTCATGAAACAATTTTTTTAAAATTATAGAATTTAATAAAGAATAGGAATCGATTTGTCGTCAGTCTGTAAATGGGAAAATAGAATAAATTTTTTGAGTATTAAATCTTTTTTTTGTCAACCGAGTATTAAATCTTTCAAGTAGAGTGAAGGAACATCTCCTCAATGATAACTAAAAAGGTGAAAAATATTATAAAAAACAAAATATTATTTTTTGGATGTATAGATCTGTAGATCTATGAAAATAGATTTTATGGGATTCAACTTTTTTTTTATATTAATTTAATGGGGATATGGGGACATAAGGTTAAAGGTGTAATATTGTTGATGATAGGGGTGGAGTCAATACTCACATCCCAAACTTAAGGGTGTGATTTCGTTGATGGTAGTGGACTAGTGGTAGAATCAAGATTCACATCCCAAACTAACATAATCACCTATATTTATTTATTTTTGGTCAAAACAAAACCGCCTTTAAGAAAAAAATTAAAGGTTTCATTCACTGAATTTTGGTGTAAGAGCTTTCACCGGGGGTGGTGGGTTAGGGATGCCAACGGTTCGGTTTTTTGTAAAATATTAAAAACTATAACCATTTATTTTGTTAAAAAACCATAATCTAATGGTTTTAACCATTGATTACATTTTTCAAAACCATAACCACACTATTTGGTTTTGGTTTTTTAAACGGTTTTGCGGTTTTTAACCATAACTAAATGATAATTTTATAAATTTATTATTTTTATAAAACTAGACCAGCCATATAAGAAAATTTCCAAGATATACAACTAATTGGGTTGGTCTATGATTTAATTGCATATTTATTATTTAGTTGGCTAAATCTAATATGTGGATTTAGGTACTATTTTACTTAGATTTATTACAAAATTTGAAAAAAAATATAAATGATAATTAACAGTTTTTGATTATTTGGTTTTATTTTTACCTAAAATCATAACCTAATGGTTTTAATCATTGGTTATACTTTTCAAAACCATAAACTAATGGTTTTAACCACAGTTATATAATTCGATTTTTAATCGGTTAGGTTATCATCGATTTTGGTTCTAGTCATAACCATTGTCATCCCTAGGTAGGGTAGGATTTATTTTAATAACTAAAATAAGCCTTATGACTTTAGGTATTATTTGGTTAAAAAGGTTGTATTTGAGTATTAATCAAATAAAAATCCTTTTATTTAATAATGTGTTTCAAAAATCTTGAGGATACTAAATTATCTTTTTAGTTGACCAAATTATATATTAATTTAGAAAATACCAAAATTGATTGTTATGTAAATAGATTAAGGACATTGATTTGAATGTATACAATTTAAAAATATTTTCCTTGGTTCAATTGTCTTTTAATAAGATACATATTTTTTACTAGGTGGTGTATTTATTAATAAGTTTTACCCCTATAATTTTTTCTAAATTCAATATAAATTTTATTAGATAATTATTTGTTATCTGAAAAAGGAAATTTTCTATTTTCTTTTTTTGTTTAGATATCCCAAATAAGTTTATCTAGATTTTAAACCTGCAAATTTTTAGCTATGAACTTTACTTATTTTATTAAAATAAAATAAAATTTGCAATTAGAAGATCCTAAATAGTTTTTTCACTATTTACAGAATATATATATTTTTTTAATTTTAATTATATCTAATTTTAACAAAGTCTTGTATAATTTTATTATTTTATTATTGAAATTGAAAAAAAATTGATATGTTATATTTGTAATGTTTATAATTTAGTCTATACTTTTTACTACTTGTTTTAAAAATAACATATTAAATAATTAAGTCATCCTTTTAATTTAATCAAAATTTAATTAAAATTAATTGTAATTGAAAAAGAGATAATTCCCAATTAATTACACTTCCTCACTTTTCATTCTCAAAAAAAAGGAAGGAGGAAATTACTTCCTACTTACTCACAAATTTTCAACTTAATTCTCAAATAAGCACATGGTCATATTTACCTTCCATTATTGCCCTTATATGTTTTTTTATTTCATTATATATTTATATATTTAATATCTGAATTTATTTTTTCATTTTTTTAAATATTTTTTTTTTCCGAAAAAAAAAAAAAATTTGAATTTTTTTTTTTCGAAAAATATTTTTTTTTCCACAAATTTTTTTTTTTTTTGGAATTTTTTTTTTCGAAAAATATTTTTTTTTTAAAATTTTTTTTTTTCGAAAATTATTTTTTTTTTTTCGATTTTTTTTTTTTCGAAAAATATTTTCGAAGATTTTTTCATTAACACACAAGTCCATACTGTTTTGTGTTACTGTAACTCATACATCAAGCGATTGTGTGTTACATTAACACACAATCAGATGTTCAGACTATCTGTACACTATTATATATTAATGTGTACAAATTTTCTGTATATCTTATTCTGTGTTCCTGCAACACACAATTGTTATTTGTGTGTGTTTAAGCAACGCAAAACTGTAAATGATAAACGCATTGTGTGTCTTACCAACACAAAACCCATACTGTTGTGTGTTACTGTAACACATACTTTCAGCAATTGCGTGTTGCATGAACACATAATCAGCCTATATATACATTATTCTATACCTTTGTGTACAAATATTCTGTCTGTCTGATTTTGTGTTCATGTATTACACAATTTGTTATTTATGTGTGTTTAAGCAACTCAATATTATACATATTGGGTGTTCATGCAACACACAACACATATGATTTTGTGTTACTTTAACACACAATTATTATGGAAAAAAAATTCTGGGGGAAAAAAATCGACAAAAAAAAAATTTCGAAAAAAAAATTTCCGAAAAAAAAAATTTTGAAAAAAAAATTTTCCGAAAAAAAAATTTTCCGAAAAAAAAAATATTTTTTGAAAAAAAAATATTTTTCGAAAAAAAAATCTGAAAAAAATAAATAAATATTAAACTATAATTAATAAAATATATAATTAAAGTAATTAATAATAGGTAGAAGGATATTTTGGTAATTGGGTAATATTTTGTGCTTAATTGGGAATTAAGTTGAAGTTGTAATTAATAGGGAATACTTACCTTCTCCGCGTAATTAATTGGGCGTTGCCCCATTGAAAAATACAATTGAAATTAACATAATTAAAAACATGATCAAAATTAGAAAAACGTATATAAGATTATCAGACAGCCATGAGACCATCCCAAACCCATAGGGGCTCAAGATCGTATATAAGATTATGGTATTTATTGTTCGGTACTCTATTTTTCTAAGTATTGACCAACTGAATGATATGATTAAGCTGCATATCGAATAATTTAATTTTTAATCTTTTATTGTATAAAGTATAAAATACACATTTATGGTTTATTAAAAGATCAAATAAGGGTAAAGCTAAGATTTTTTGTTTTCATGAGTTAATAAGTAACTATACTTTGCCAAAATTTATCTTTTCATTCATACTTTACAGCAATGACGGAGTCAGATGATGGCCAGGGAAGTCCATGACTCCTCCGAGTTTAATAAAAAGAAACACATAACTACTTAAAAAAATTATAAGTAAATTAATCTTAAAATTTTATATTTGGTCTTTCTTAGCTTTTTAAAATTTATTTTATTAGATTTTAAATTATTCTATTTATACAATTTTTCTTTTTTTAACAAATATATGTTATTTTGTCTATAAAATAAACTTATAGGATAATTAATTTAAAAAAATAAATATTAGAACTTATATTACAATCTTAGTATAATTTAAGAACCTGCAGTTTTAAGAACCCGCAGTTTTGCATAATATAAAGACTTATTTGGTAATTTTTGTATAATATATACACTTATTGCAAATACAGTGGAAAAACAATTTTTAGGAAAGTTGCCCCCAACCCATTTGTGCAACCCTACTAAAATTTTCTTGGATCTGCACATGCTATAAAGGATTTATATGACAATTAAATAATCCTTTTTAGTATCATAAATGTATAAATCAGTAAACAAGCTTATGAAACAAGTTAAATTTGAATTAAAATAACAAACTGACAAATAATAACTATTATCCCACCATTTTAAACAATTGTTAGCTTTCTTGATCATAGAACTAAAAAAGCAAACATATAACATCACCTCGCATCTCTTTCCTTCGATCTTGCGAACAAAACAAATCTTACAGTATATATTATATAATTTTATTTTTATGTGGATGTAACAAATTGATTATGTAATCGGATGATACACTTATAGTGTATGGCAAAAAGGGTATAGTGTTGTTTACACAAGAAAATAATACCATATGGATTCTTGTAATATTTTAAATATAATTTTTTGTGAAATTGATAGTATCATAGTAGAATATCAATTCACAATGATCATTGCAATACTCAAAAAAAAAAAAAAAAAATAGAAGGTTTACTTTGTTAGTGAAAGAATTGGTATCATTTTGCAGGATCGAGTTTGCAATACATGTGGTGGCATTGGTTTGGGTAAAATTTCAACTTGTCATGATTGTGGAATTCAAGAGCATCCGTAAGATTCTCCTTTCCCTCTCTCCCTCGTATGGTAGGAATTGTTGTTGAAAATAATCCCAAACAAAGGGGAATTAAATACATATATTATTGTTTTAACATATGCATATTTTGAACTATGTAATCTTTAATAGCTAGCTTTAATTGATGATGATGATGATATAATTAACATTCCACTTTTTGTCAGTTATTGCATGTCGGCTTGTTTGTGGAAGGCTCCTAAAAAGTGGAGCTGTGAAGAATGTGCTACGAGGAAGCTGTCTAAAGCCAAGCAGTGTGCAGACAGCTCTAAATCTGTTAGAGTGTTCAAAAGGAGAGTCCAGAAGAAGCCACATGCACTTTTGACTGAAAATGAAATTAATAGATCATACTATGACCCTGCTGTAGATGCTTCTTGGAGGTAATTGACATATTTGAGTTAAAAGAGTAATTATACTATAATAATGAACTTGATTTGTATTTGACATTATTATATAACCTGTATAAAATTGAATTATACTTATTTATTTCTTGATATATATCTAGGGGAAGCTTCAAGGTCATCAATAATCCGAAACATGAGGGACTATTTGATAATATCACAGCTTATACTCCGCTCAAAACTAAGAAGAAGGTGATTGATCTAGCAAAAAAGATGCATGATGTGCTAGAGTTTGAAGTGATTCCACGTGAGAATCACATCAACAACCCTGTAGATGTTGATCAGATAGGACTATACTTCTTTCCTAGTCAAACTAACAGGTATGTATCTCTCCATCTTAATCATATATTAGTCCATCCATGAAAATGTCTTTTTTAATTTATCTGTTATGTTTAACTGCAGTGAGAGCTACTCCTCTCTGTTAGAGGAATTAGCATCGAAGGACATGCTGATGAGAACGTGTGTGTTTGATGGTGATCAGCTCATATTATCTCCATCTACTATTTTATGCAAGGATCGTCAGAGTGAGCTCTCTCGTCTCTTATATATATAATATACTATAAACTTTAATCATAAGCTTCTAAAACTATTCTTGGCATATTAACAATGTGGATATTCTAACAGGATGTTGCAAGGATCTATACTTGTGGGGGAGTTTTCTTCCTTATGAGAAGATAGAAAAGAAACAATCAATTCCTCCGAAGAAGAGAAGATATATCAGAACCACCTGGTAGTAATCCCAACATATTATCGTGAGAATTTTTACGTTAATCTTCTACTTTCTCCTGTCATAAATAGAGTTTTGTTAGAATCTAGCTAACTCAGAGTTCTCTGGTATTATTTATTATAATCAGGTGATCCCCATGAGGTGAAAGCAGGAATTAGAGTTTGGGAAGATAGAGCGTGCTAATCACCGAAGATTAATAGAGCCCAACCAACTGCCCTGCATTTATTTTCATATTATTTCGTTATTTTGTTTTTTAATTCATAATGGATTTACATCTTTCTAATTTTCTTTTGAACTACATTTGAATTTCAAATTATCTCTTGGGTTTTCATTACTTAAGGTGAGTTGTGGCGGATTGTAATTTTTATCAAGGATTCCAAACATTATACAAGCTTTTTTCTTCTGTTCAAAATACTTAGTAAATGATAACCATTTGGTGATATTAGTGGATTAAATTGTTTTTTTATAGTGCTGTCTGCCAAGTAATTTGCCTAGTTGGCAGCTTGTAGAGTTTAAAAATTTGTATATATATTCTCGTAGAAGGAAACAAATACTTCCTTAACTTCTCTAGGGCCGTCAATGTCAGACATCATTATCATCCATGTGTGTGATTTTGTTAAAACTCCTTTACTAAACAACAACATGAAAAAGGTAGTATTTCGATTCCCTTTCGCCACCAAGTTATCTCTAGCTCTTGTATCCCAAAAATGTTATTTCTGGTTCCAAATCCCATTCAAAGTAGCACTAATTGATTAAATCTAGATGGTCGTTTGAGCATTGGTAATACTGAAGGGGTGAGATGGTTCTAAAGTTGTTTGTTTTTCACTAAATTGTTCTTCCATAATCTGTTTCTTCTTTTCATTTGGTGGCCCACTCCATCCAGGTAGTCGACAAAATCTCCCCAAGAGAATTTAACTAAACCTTCACAAGTTGGATCCTCAACCCAACAATGTTCTAAATGGAAATGTTTAAAGGTATAGAATAGAAAGTTTCATAGTTGTCAAATAAATGCATTGTTGGAGATGAAAATTTGAATGCTTGCATGTGGTTGTCATTTGCTTCTCGAATACCTTGCTTTTAAAAAGAGGTAGAGATATAGTTGAAATCCCTCGCAATAACCCAAAGGCTCATCATTGTTGCCTAAGTAAGTGAGGACCTTATACATCCACTAACATCTTTTTAACACTGACAATCAAGGGGGCTTTCTAAGTTTTATAGGTTACCTAAATTTCATATGTTTGATTGATTGTGGTTGATATTTAGTTGTTTGGGTATCTGTTTATATAGGTATATGTATCTTTCTTCCTTAACATAAATTAAGCTAGTGCCGCGTTTACATATTGCAAAACGCTAATTAAAGTGTCAACTGGATAATTCAGTCCAATTTTACACAAAGGGATTATCCATCATCTATCGCTTTACTTGGTCTTTTTCCGTTCAAAAAAACAAAAAGTGAAGGCAGCGCTTTAATAACCTGCTCCCAAATTGGTAAAAAATATTTCAGACGGCTCCTTCTCTGGACTATGGAGATACATGGCAGTGTAGATGAGAAACCCCCAGAATAAATGGTATATCCCTGATATTTACGTGACTTTGAACCAAAAAAAGGGACCCAATTTTAATTAGAACTCTTGCTCACACTTTACACTCGCTGGCTCTGATTTGACCATAAAGGGTCCGGCTTCATTTTCACTGTTACAGATGCAAATATATAATAAGTTAGAGCATCTTATGATAAGTAAATGAAGAAAGAAGAAAAAAGTTAGTAGACAAAACCTATCTACAGCCTCTTCCTTCACGTCCGTAATTGTCGCAGCTTTCAAGGCAGATGTGTTTTCTTCTCCACATATATACTCATTCGAACCAAATGGCTTTTCTCCAAGTAATCTGCTAGTTGACTTTTTAAGCTGTAGCAAAATCAAGCAAATCCAAAACCATCATCAATGATGAAAATATATCTTTTTCTGTTCACACGTGACTTGGTGAAAAACTGACCTTTGGACTCTCCTTCAGTTCAAAAGAGCGTCGAAATTCATGAAGGACAGACTTATTCCGAAGAAGAAGTCGAGGATCAGGCTCTGTTATTTTGCTCAAGGTTTTATCTACTGGGGGAACAGCTGCATCATCATCCCTTGACTTCAATTCAAGATAGCGATAGAACCGCTACACAGTTACCAAAAATCATTATCTTAATTAGAATAAAAATAGAACAATTAATCTCTATTTTTTTTTCTTTTCCATTGACAAAGTGATCCATTCAAACATCCTTTGAGAGGTAGTCTACTAAATTTTGTTAGAATAGGCAAAAATGATTTCATAATTACAGACCTCGAGAACAGGATTAGGAGTAAGATCAGGGTGCAAAGCTTCCTCCTTGCCTTGTGGAGCAAGATCAAGCATCATAACTAATTTATCAGCTGCTTCTTGTTGTTCAACATTAGGTTGCATTGTCGATGGAAAGTTACTAAAAGACGGAAACTGAAACTCTCTTACATCCTCAGCAAATGGAAGGACATTAAAGTAAAATGAATCAGCCTGCTCCATAGTTAAAATCAATATGATCAGTAAACAAAACAAATTTAATCTTAGAAAAAAGAAACTTACAATAAAGCCCTTTTCAGATACATTAGGAGTCAAAACACCAACAATAACACTACCCTGTCCTTGTCTCCAAACACAACGAACAATTGCTACTTTATTCATTTCCTTCATTGCTCTTGCTAAACCAGATATAGCAAGAATAGCCTTTTCGTTACCCGGTTCAGCTATAAAGAAGTTGACATCTTTCATATAATAATGTCTTTCATATAACAAAAAATAAAAGTAAATTAATATTTAGTAATCAGTACAGACAAAATCACATAAATCCAACCCAAAGTAGCTAGAGTATAACCTCATTATATTCTTAGCATCTGTAAATCCTAGGAGTTTTACACCTTTCTCAGGTTTAAACTTTACAGCTTCCAATTCAGCGTTAGATATAGGAATAACTTGTGGTCCGTAACGGAAACCTTTGATCCTCACAGTCTTATAAGGATCTTCAATACTCTTGTCCCGTTTATTATTTTTGGACGCCTTGTCAGAATGTGTTTTCAAAGTGGGAAATCTATCTTCACATGTCTTTTTATATACCCATACCTAACAGACAAACAAACTTAATATTATGAAATGAACATTAGTATATTATTTCACTCATTTATTGTCATACCTTGATTCGAAAATCAGAGCTTAGTTCTAAATCACCCCTAAATACTGTGACAGGAAGTACACTACGAGTTCTAAGAGCACCCAAGAATGAAATTGGACTCTCAACATAAACGGATTTCGAACAAGATTTATTCGAGAATGCTTTTAACAACATATCATTCTCTTCCATAATTTCATTTTTCATTCTAACAATCACACTTTCCATTTTTATATCATTTGCTTTCATCCTCGAAGCAATAATATTGACTTGATCTTCTTTTGTTCCTTCACGTGACTCTTTAATCGGACAAACAGCATTAGTGATTAGACAAAGGCGTTTCTTTCCTTTACTATTTTTTCGATTCTTTCTGATTAGCATATCCATACCAACAATAATTGCATCAAGAACTATACAAATTAAGGCTTTACAGAATCAACACAAAAGCATAAGATTAGCAAAAGTTTAACATTAGATTGAGGATACAATCACCATTGACACTTCCTCGAGGAAGCTTTTGTAGTACTTGAACAAGATCTCCATCAACAACTTTGATATCTCGCAAAACAGTTACATGTTCATATCCACCCACTTCCTTTGTCAATCTATTCTTAGTATCTGAAGAATTTAAACTTCAGTTTTAGATAACAAATATATAATATAGATATCTATGTATATATGAAGAGTAAGGAACAACTCTGAAAGACAAAGCTGAATTTACCTGCAGTTCCAAACAGGATAATTCCTACTTCACTATATTTGCTAAAGATTAGCTGCATATATGTATTAAGGAGATAATTAAAAGAAGTTTAAGAATAAATTATCAAGTTTATGAGTGAAATATTTACCATCTTCTCCACTAGCATAGAGCAAAGCTTCTCAACCTCGGGAAGAATAAAATGCATTGATGGACCAACATCAAGCACTAATATCAAAGCTTCCTATCAATATTATGGTAAATATTAATATGTATGGTGTATTATGTGACACTAAATATACAGATAACTCAATTAATTTGTAATCTCAAAATAATATCATTTGCTATTGACCAATAAAAAATCTCATTTCCAGAAAATAGCTTTCATTTTTCAATAGCCGAACGCACTTCCAATCCTGCTTTCACATTAATGTAGTCAATGAAAAAGGAAAACAAACTTCATTTTCAAGTAAACCAAACACTCTCGCTTGAACACTTCAAAGCATCGAACGAAAAACTCAAACACAATTACCAAAAAAGGCAGAAATTCTGTTCAACATGCAGCACCCTCACTCACCTTCAATCTACATACCCACAGCAAAACAGAGTCCTTAATCAACCCAAAACCACATTTCCAACATACCATTAACTTCACTGCTGTGCGAGTGCGACCTCTTTACAGAGAGCAAAATATATAAAACCCCACCAATAATAAACATACCTAGCACTACAAACACCCTTATACACATAACACCGAAATGAACCTAACCCAAAAAAAAAACACCGAAATGAAAGGACACAGCATACTTAGTAGTCACTAGTCAGCACACATGCACACAATATCAATAAAAATTACGAAATATGAATTTAATAAAGAAAAACATGTAGGGTTATTCAAAGGTTGTTTGTTACCTTATTTCGAGGCATTTGAGAGACAAAAGAGAGACTTTACTTGTTCTGGTTGGTAGTATTTAATAATTTATAGAGGGAGAGGAAGAGCTCCACTGATTTGCTTATATACTCGTTCTGAACATAGTACACGGAGTATACGGAGTAGTAATAATCGTTTTGTTCGGCCGAGTTTTTGTGTTTTTTCTTTTTTCTTTTTATAATTGAGTCATTAGATACTTTATTCTCATTATAGCCATTTTATAATCCCATTTAATAGTTTTTTAAATCTTGTTACACAAATGTCCATTTATAAACAAATACCCTAATATTTATGTATTTGAAATTTGGAAAATTCTTCCATCCAATATTGGATGATCCTACACCAATTACATTCATACACATACCCTATGTTTTAAACTTACAAAAGTAACTATCACATTAATCTAATGACATGTGTTTTGTTTTAATAATCCATGATCGTAATTTAAATATTGGACCATCCAATATTGGACCATCCAATATTGGATGGAAGTATTACCCTATTTGTTTATCTACAAACAATATTCACCTATCCTATTATTTCTTATATCTCTTTCAAAAAAACAACATTCGTCGAAAAAAATCTGTTGGACCATTTAAAGTGGAAATGGGATTTATCCCACATCGGTAGAAAGGAAGAGGCAAAAAGGATTTTTAACAAATGTGATGGCATTAGCTTCCAAAGAGCCCAACACCATGAACATGGAAAAGCAATGGAGAAGGCCACACGCGCGCACCACCACCCACCCGCCCGGCCCGGCCCGGCACCGGCCCCGGCGGCGGCGGCGGCGGCGTGGGCGTGGGTCGTGGTTCGTGGGGAGTTTGGGGAGTCAAAAAATGAAAAATGAATCAAACAAAGGTAAAACGTAAAATCAAAGATTCCACAAATCACGCGTGCGTTAAAGGTTAATCCATCAGCTGGCCAAGTCAACTAGCAGTTACACATGAATCCAAAACGTGTGGATTAGAAGAGTCAACTAAAACGTGGGATTAAGAGAATCAAATCAGAAAACGGTCAATCAATTAGTAGGAGGGAATCGTGGAATTAATTGGTCCGTTACTTTGGTCAAAGGTTTCCCCCTTCCCCTATAAATAGAGTTCACTCCTCAGCAGTATCAACTACGAAAATCACAAAGCTAAAGCAAAAACGCTCTCCCCTACCTACTCACTTCTCAGAGATAAACCGTAGTAGTTGTAGTCCTCTAGTCTTTTCCGTTTGAAGATACCGGCACGCCGGAATATCTTTTAAACGCTAGACTTATTTCCGTGTAACCGTTTTTCGCTTATTTACGTGTAATCGTTGCTTTGTATTCCGTGTAAGTTCTGATTTTCGTTTGTAATAGCTAGTTGACGCTTTAAATCAATTTTTCTATTTTCTGTTTTGAATTGCCTTTAATTTCTTTTCATTTCGAACGGTGAATATTTCACCTACAATGTTAAAAGATATCCCGGTTTTTGTTTTTCACCGTTCTCCTTTTTTCTGAAATGGCTTTTCAAAACACGGCAGTTGCTTCATCATTGAATGCAAAGGCTTTTCCCAACATGAATCAGGTGGAATCCCTTAATGGTTCCAACTACAAACGTTGGGCACAAAAGATCCTTATCTGTCTTGAACAGTACGAACTGGACTTCGTTTTATACGAGGATCCTCCACAATTAGTGGACAATGGGGTTCCCACTGAAGAAGAACAGACTAGGCATCTTGCTCTGGAAGCCAGGTTTAAACGAGCTAATACCATGGCTCGTGGGTGGATGTTGAACAATGTCTCAAACCTCATTTTTTATCTTCTTGCCAAAGAAAAATCGGCAAAGATCATATGGGAGACACTTGAGAAAAAATATGGGGCTGAGGATTCTGGTAAAAAGAAATATGTCACTGGGGCTTGGTACAACTTTCGTCTCACCGATCAAAAACCCATGACCGAACAACTCCACGTCTATGAGAACCTTTGCGCAGATGTGATTGCTGAAGGTATGAAAATGTGTGAAATTCTCCAAGCCAATATCTTGCTAGAAAAATTCCCACCTTCCTGGAGCGAATACCGTAATCAACTGAAGCACAAGAAGAAGGAAATGACACTACAAGAGCTGATTAGCCACATTCAAGTCGAAGAGGCTAATCGACTCAAAGACAGGTCTATCTCTTTTCCTACTCAATCCTCCAAAGCTAATCTTGTTGAAAGTTCTAGTGAAGGTAACAAAGGCAGGTTCAAAGGAAAGGGTAAACAACAAGGCCACAACAAATCCAAATCTGGGGGAAACAAGAATCGCGGCAACTCCAAAGGTGGTGGGTTCAAAACCTCTGGTAAGATTCAAAAACCCAAAGGAGCGTGTTACTGTTGTGGGAAGGAAGGACATAAGGCTTTCGAGTGCAAACTTAGAGCTGATCAAGGTCCCAAACCTGCCGCAAATCTGGTCGAGACCGAAGAAGTTATTGCTGCAGTGATAGTTGAGGTAAACTTAATTGAGAACAAAACCGAGTGGATTCTTGACACTGGAGCCTCTCGTCATTTCTGCTCAACAAGATCCATGTTCAAGAAATTCGAAGAAGCAACAAATGGTGAATTTGTTTACATGGGTGACTCCTCAACCGCCATGGTCTTCGGTAAAGGACAGGTTTCTCTCAAACTCACTTCTGGTAAAACCTTAGAGTTGAATGATGTTCTCTTCGTCCCCTGTCTCCGTAGGAACCTTGTTTCCGGAGCTCTTCTTAATAAAGTAGGCCTTAAACTTGTATTTGAAGGGGGGGAAATGGTTATTACCAAAAATGATGAATTTGTTGGGAAAGGGTACATGAATGGTGGTTTGTTTGTTTTAAATACTGTACCAATGATTGAGAATGCCTCTGATTTTGCTTATGTTGTTGAATCTCTTGACACTTGGCATGGTAGACTAGGTCACCTTAATATCTCTTCTATTAAAAGGCTTAAAGAACTTGGACTAATACCCCTCAATAAAATAGATGACTTTTCCAAATGTCAAATTTGTGTTGAGTCCAAACTTGCGAAGAAGCCCTTTAAGCCCGTGACCACTAGAAAGACTAGTCTCCTTGAATTAGTGCATTCTGACTTAGCTGATTTTAAAAACTCCGCTAGTAGAGGAGGAAAACTTTACTATATAACCTTTGTAGATGACTACTCTAGGTTCACTAAAGTGTATCTTCTTAAAACTAAAGACGAGGCGGAAAACGCGTTTTTAAAATACAAAGCTGAAGTAGAAAATCAACTAGACTGTAAAATCAAAAGACTTAGGTCAGATAGAGGAGGCGAATATAGTTCTAATTCACTTAAAGAGTTTTGTGAAATAAATGGGATAATCCACGAACTTAGTGCCCCCTATACACCCCAACAAAATGGCATAGCTGAGAGGAAAAATAGATCCCTTAAAGAGACTATGAATGCTATGTTAATAAGTTCAGGTTTACCAACCAACATGTGGGGGGAAGCTGTTCTATCAGCATGTTATGTCCTTAATAGGGTACCCCATAAATCCCTAGATAAGACCCCCTACGAGATGTGGAAAGGGTTTCCACCTAACCTGAAATTTTTAAAAATGTGGGGGTGTCTGGCTAAAGTCAAACTACCCGATTTTAAAACAGTCACTGTTGGACCCAAAACAATAGACTCCGTTTTCATAGGGTATGCTCAGAATAGTGCAGCCTATAGATTCCTATCATTAGATGATAACTCCGTTTTTTAATCTAGAGATGCTGAATTTTTTGAAAACATCTTCCCTTTGAAAACTTTGCATAGTGTTGATGCTCCTTTGTCTTCTAGTAACTTATCTGATGAGGTTAATGTTCCTTTATGTGATAGTGCCCCTGGCGCCTCTACCTCCTATGTGCCTAGTAGTATTCCTGAGGAAGAACTTAGGAGTAGTAAGAGGCATAGGACCGAGACCAGTTTCGGACCTGATTTTATCACAGCCTTCTTAACCGAAGGTTTTCACATTGACCTGATAAGTGAACAGGTTGTCACCTGTCTCCTCATGGAGGAAGACCCAAAAACTTATACCGATGCTTTGAGATCGGTAGATGCTAGTTTTTGGAAAGAAGCTATCAATAGCGAACTTGAGTCTATTAGAAGTAATCATATGTGGGAATTAACTGACTTACCCAAAGGCAGCAAACCCATAAACAGCAAATGGATTTTTAAGAAAAAGTTGAGACCTGATGGCTCAATAGAAAAATTCAAAGCTAGGCTTGTCATTAAGGGTTTCACCCAAAAGAAAGGCCTTGATTACTTCGACACTTATTCCCCTGTGACCAAAATCGCCACCATTAGGACCCTCATCGCTCTTGCGGTCATTCACAAACTTGTCATACATCAGATGGATGTTAAGACTGCGTTTCTGAATGGGGACCTAGATGAAGAGATCTATATGGCCCAGCCTGAAGGGTGTGTGGTTCCTGGTCAATGGGATAAGGTGTGCAAGTTAAAGAAGTCTTTGTATGGCTTAAAACAGGCACCCAAAAAATGGTATGAAAAACTCGATAGTACCCTTATCTCCAATGGGTTTGTGGTCAACACTTCTGACTCATGTGTTTACTCCAAAGTAAGAGGATCAGAGTGTACTATCATCTGCCTGTATGTAGATGACATGCTCATCTTCGGCACTTCTCTTCATACCATAAATGAGACCAAACGCTTCTTGTCTTCTAAGTTTGACATGAAAGACATGGGAGAAGCAGATGTAATTCTTGGGGTAAAAATCATTAGGAGCAGTAATGGTATTTCCCTGAGTCGGTCTCATTACGTAGAAAGGATGTTGAAGAAATTCGACTCCTTTGAGGTGACACCTGTAAATACTCCCTATGATTCTAGTATTCATTTATCTAAAAATTCTGGAGATGCTGTATCCCAAAATGAATATGCCAAAATCATAGGTAGTGTGATGTTCTTAATGAACTACACTCGACCCGATATTGCCTACGCCGTCAGTAGACTTAGTCGCTATACTCATAACCCGAGTAATGACCACTGGGTTGCACTTCGTCGTCTTCTAAAGTACCTGCGAGGTACTATGGACCTAGGACTGCATTACAGCTCTTTCCCTGCAGTTCTTGAGGGATTCTGTGATGCAAAATGGATCTCTGACAATGACGAAGTTAACTCCACCAGTGGTTATGTTTTCTCCTTAGGAGGAGGTGCTATATCGTGGAAGTCCTCTAAACAGACTTGTATAGCACGCTCCACCATGGAGTCTGAGTTTATAGCACTAGAGATGGCTGGACAAGAAGCTGAGTGGTTGAGAAGTCTCTTAGCAGATGTGCCCCTTTGGGAAGGTAAGGCCACACCTGTGTGTATCCATTGTGATTCACAAGCAGCCATTGCAGTTGCTCATCAAAGTGCTTACAATGGAAAGAAGAGACATATACGCATCAGACATGGCTCAGTAAAACAGTTACTGAAGAATGGTGTGATAGCCTTGGAGTATGTACGATCAGAAGAAAATCTCGCTGATCCTTTTACCAAAGGCCTACCCAGGAGAGTAGTTCTGGATACGTCGAGGGGGATGGGGTTGAGACCCATTAATGGGGAACATGTGACTCTTGAGTCAAGATGATCTCCATTCATCCCTATGGCATAAAACTAAAGCAATATGGATTCATAGCCACTTGTGGTGGTCCTTTCGAGAAGGACTTGATGAATCAGAATTCATAGCCTATATGGTGGTCCTTTTGAGAAGGACTTGATGAATTCAAGGGTAGTAGCAAAACCCCAAACCTTTATAAACAAAATGTCAAGGAGACGTCCTTGAACAAATGTAAATAAAGGTATCCACAAAGTTCATAGCCCACAAGGGTGGTTCTTAGAGAAGAACTTGATGAACTAAACTGAAAGGTGAGGTTCGAGGAGACCATAACTTTCAGCAGGGTAGAGTATGTGTTGTGAGGGCCTCTATCGGAAACCGTTAAAGTTCAAGACTAGGTTCACTTTAAACGGAATTCGGTGGTTGCCTCACTTCACTACGTGACAATTCAAATCGAAAGATATTGGCACTTAAGTACAATTCACCCAAACGCTGAAAGTCGTGGAAACCTGATCACTTTTTCTCCAAACCTCTGTTGACACTTCAAATGTGTGGGGGATTGTTGGACCATTTAAAGTGGAAATGGGATTTATCCCACATCGGTAGAAAGGAAGAGGCAAAAAGGATTTTTAACAAATGTGATGGCATTAGCTTCCAAAGAGCCCAACACCATGAACATGGAAAAGCAATGGAGAAGGCCACACGCGCGCACCACCACCACCACCACCCACCCGCCCGGCCCGGCCCGGCACCGGCACCGGCGGCGGCGGCGGCGTGGGCGTGGGTCGTGAGTCGTGGTTCGTGGTTCGTGGGGAGTTTGGGGAGTCAAAAAATGAAAAATGAAAAATGAATCAAGTTTTACCATCAGCTATTATAGGGTCGTTAGCAATCAAACAAAGGTAAAACGTAAAATCAAAGATTCCACAAATCACGCGTGCGTTAAAGGTTAATCCATCAGCTGGCCAAGTCAACTAGCAGTTACACATGAATCCAAAACGTGTGGATTAGAGGAGTCAACTAAAACGTGGGATTAAGAGAATCAAATCAGAAAACGGTCAATCAATTAGTAGGAGGGAATCGTGGAATTAATTGGTCCGTTACTTTGGTCAAAGGTTTCAAACTCCCCCTTCCCCTATAAATAGAGTTCACTCCTCAGCAGTATCAACTACGAAAATCACAAAGCTAAAGCAAAAACGCTCTCCCCTACCTACTCACTTCTCAGAGATAAACCGTAGTAGTTGTAGTCCTCTAGTCTTTTCCGTTTGAAGATACCGGCACGCCGGAATATCTTTTAAACGCTAGACTTATTTCCGTGTAACCGTTTTTCGCTTATTTACGTGTAATCGTTGCTTTGTATTCCGTGTAAGTTCTGATTTTCGTTTGTAATAGCTAGTTGACGCTTTAAATCAATTTTTCTATTTTCTGTTTTGAATTGCCTTTAATTTCTTTTCATTTCGAACGGTGAATATTTCACCTACAAAATCAACCATCATAAAATCCAACAACCACCACCATTGTCCTCGTTTTTTCCTAACACCCCAACTAGGCATCGCACCACCAATCACTGCCCTCCCATCTCGTCACCTTTCATTTCTTGTAATGAACTAGCCACCACTCTAGTAGTAGCTCCACCACGCGCGTACACCTGAAAAAAAAACTTTATCCAAAAATATATATGTATTTCAGATACTGCTTCTAGGAAATAACACCCTGATTTAGAATCTGCTTTATCGTTGGGACTTATAGGTTGTGGTTTAGTGCAGTAAAAACCTCATTGTAAAGGTTTTGTTCTTCACATTCAAAAAGTTTAAGAAATTCAGTGAAAAGTTTAAAAATCCTTAGATGTTACCTTAGGTTGTGGACTAGATATTCGAGACTTCGAACCACTTCAGAATCGCGTGTAATCTCTATCTCTTTACATATCATATTTGATTGGGTTGACTTATCTTATATATTAAACCATTAGTGACCTATTGCATTGCAGGATTCCCTAAGTGTTTAATATATTGGCTTAGAGAAATTTTCTTCCAATTAATAATTATTTAAATTTTTTTTAATTAGACATAATTAGTTAGTGTCAAATAGGATACATAGGGTATATGACCATTAAAGCTTTTCTTTATTATAAATACAAGATCATTTTTGAAAAAAAAGAAATCAACTCTTCCAATCATGATCTTTTCATTCATAAAGCAATCATAAAGGAAAGTTTCCAAAATAACATCGAATAGGTATTTGATCTACTGCTTGTATATATTATGTTTTATATTATTAAACAAAAAATCATATCTTAGCCCGTCATTAAGTTTTCCTACGACATAGGGTTGGCTAGCACACGATATTTGCCTATAAGAATATCCAAAAAGTGAATTAAGCTTTGAGAATTCACCAATCACCACCTTGTATACTTTTTTTCTCTTTCATGAGTTTTAAGCGTGGAGGATTACACAACGGTTCTTCTTCTCGTCTTCTCTAGTTATTTGTATAGAAATCTTGAAACAGCCTCTCGCTTTCATCTTCTTTCATTATATTGTTAAAATTTGAAACAGTCTCCCAGTTACACATGTGACCATACAAAAAAGGACCCAAATTTTATGTAATTAGTTATAGACCCCTATATTTTAATTAGATATTTATAAGAATTAATTCTATTTTTAGTCCATTCATTTTACTCGTCTTCTTTTTTTAGGCCACAATTTCACAATATGCCCTTTTCTCACCACACGTTTACTCGTGTTCCCTTTTTTTTATCATTTTCATAAACAATGTCAAAAAACTAATGGTGGAGGCACTTTCACTACATTAGTTTCTCACATGATTCACGTTTTTTGCTCTGTTGGTGAAAAAAACCAACAGAGAATCCCCAATTTGCAAAACCCTTCGCACGCCAAAGAGAGAGAGAGAAAAGATAGTTTTCAAACACTGGAAAATCAAGGAAAAAGAGTAATATACCAGAAACTACACATGTACATAGAGACAAAGTTAGAGGAAAACGAGTGTACAGACTAAGACTTGAGTTTGAACAAATATAAGGTGTAATACATCACATGGACACCTTAAATCTCTTGCTCAGGCTTTACACTCTCTGGCTCTGATTTGACAATAAACTCTCGGGCTTCATCTTCTGTAACCTCACTGTTGAAGAAGCAAATACATAATAAGTTAAAGCATCTTATTACAAGAAACCAAAAGATGAGAGAGTTTTTAGACAAACCTATCTACAGCCTCTTCCTTACTTATCAGTGTAATCTGATTAGATGCAAGAAGATCGAGAAAGCTTATCAGATCATTCGATCGGCAAAATTTACAAAAATGCCGCAGGAAATCATTGAACTCTTTAGGTTCCTATAATATTAACATGTCATGTCAGTAACACTTTTAAGGAAAAATACAATAAATGAACTAGATAATTAAATTACCTGTTCAAGAACGCAACCTTTACGAAGAGCTACCAAACATTGTAATGTCTTGTTAAATGTATCACCCTCACAAGAATTCTCTACTAAATCAAACACTTTATCTTTCATAGACTTAATTGCTTTTTTAACCCATGTTGGACTATCTCTACGAGACATCATAGCTTCAAATTCTTCAACAGGATTTTCATCCCCAATTTTCTCAGCTTTTAAACCAGATAAGTGTTCAATACATTCACGATTCTTTTCATCAATATACTCATTTGACCTTGTCCAAGACCCAGACCCAGATGCTTTATCTCCAAGTAATCTCCTACTTGATTTCTTAAGCTGTAACAAAATCAAGCAAAATTATATACATAGTTATACATACCATTTTGTGTATGCACGTGACTTTACCTTTGGATTCTCCTTGAGTTGGAAAGATTGACTAAATTCATTTAAAATAGATGTATTTTGAAGAAGAAGTTGAGGATCAGGTTCTGTTATTTTACTCAAGGTTTCATCTAATGGAGGTACAGCTGCATCATGATCCCTTGACTTCAATTCAAGATATCGATAAAACCGCTACAAAGTTACCAAAAATTATTATTTTTAAACAAATGGAACACATAAGTTGAGTAAAAGTGATGTCATAATTACATACCTCAAGAACAGGATTAGGAGTAAGATCAGGGCAAAGAGCTTCCTCTTTGCCTTGTGGAGCAAGATCAAGCATCATAACTAATTTATCAGTTGCTTCTTGTTGTTCAACATTAGGTTGCATTGTCGATGGAAAGTTGCTAAAAGACGGAAACTGAAACTCTCTTACATCCTCAGCAAATGGAAGGACATTAAAGTAAAATGAATCAGCCTGCTCCATAGTTAAAATCAATATGGTCAGTATTTAGTAAAAACAAAACAACTTTAACCCTAGCAAAAAACAAAACTTACAATAAAGTCCTTTTCAGATACATTAGGAGTCAAAACACCTACAACAACACTTCCTTGTCCTTGTCTCCATACACAACGAACAATCGCTACTTTATTCATTTCCTTCATTGCTCTTGCTAAACTTGAGATAGCACAAATCGCCTTTTCATTACCCGGTTCAGCAACAAAAATGTTTACATCTTTCATATAATAATGTCTATAAAACAAAATAAATAAATAAATATACAGACAATCATATAAATAATAAATCCAACTATTTACCTCATTATGTTTTTCGCATCAGTAAATCCTAACAATTTTACACCTTTCTCGGGTTTAAACTTTACAGCTTCTAATTCAGCAGTAGAAATAGGAACAACTTGTGGTCCGTAACGGAAACCTTTAATTCTTTGATCAGGTGGTACAGTTTTATTAGGATCTTCAACACTTTTATATTCAAAATCAACTTTTATTTCATGTGTAGCGAATTTATCTGTTTTTGGAGCTTTATCTGAATACTTTTTTAAAGTTGGGAACTTTTCTTCAGATGTCTTTTTGTATACCCATACCTAACACGCGAAAAATAAATTAACTTATACAAATAATCACGAAATGGAGTTTTTTTTTTTTTTTTTACCTTGATCCTGAAGTTTGAGCTTAGTTCTAAATCACCACGATATATTGTGACAGGAGATATGTTACGAGTTCTGAGTGCACCTAAAAATGAAGTTGGACTTTCCACATACATAGATTTTGAAGAAGATTTATCAGAGAATACTCTTAATAACATATCATTCTCTTCCATAATATCTGTATTCATATCACAATCTTGTTTCATTCTAACAATCACACTTTCCATTTTCATTCCATTTGATTTCATCTCTGAAGCAATAGTAATGATTTGATCTTTCTTTGTTCCTTCATATGGATCTTTAATTGGACAAGCTGCATTAGTAATTAGACAAAGGCGTTTTTTTCCTTTAGTAGTTACACCATACTTTTTGATTAACATATCCATGCCCACAATAATTGCATCAAGAACTAGAATATTAAGGCATTACAGAATTAAGATAACAATTGATGTTAATATTTTATATTTTAGTAAAAATTAAGGATACAATCACCAGCTACACTTCCTCGAGGAAGATTCTGTAATGCTTGAATAATATCACCATCAACAACTTTTATATCTCGCAAAACCTTTACATGTTCATATCCACCCACTTCCTTTGTTAAATCGTTCTCAGTATCTGAAAAATTCAAAAAATTCAAATGCTCACACATACACATTTATATATGTGTGTATATATGAAGAATCAAAACCAATTCTGCAAGAATATACCTGTAGTTCCAAACAAGATGATTCCTACTTCATCATATTTGCTAAAAATCAGCTGTATATATGTGTATAAGGAGAGAATTAAAAGAAGCTCAAGAAATAATAGAATTAAATTTGTATGTGAAATGTATACCTTCTTCTCCACTAGCATAGAGCAAACCTTCTCAACCTCGGGAAGTATAGAATGCATTGGTGGACCAACATCAAGTACCAAAATCAGAGCTTCCTATTAATATGAGAGATAATATTATTATTGAGAAAACTATATAGCTTTAGTTTGTTCTTCAAGTTCAAGAAATAATATATACTTGTACTTGTTCCTGTATATAGTTATTTTGTATGCAAGGATGAGTGATTTATATGTGTATAGCTTGGAGCTTCATTATTAGTTCTTTTAACTGTTTGTAATTCAAATTTCGATTTTCCTATGCATTCTTCTAAGTTTCAGTCTAAGTCAGATAGATTTCTACTTCCAGTAGACAAAAATATAAGAATAATCATCTTTCATTGACTTAAATGTACTCTCCATTGAATTACTATCTTCATATAAACAATATAGCTATATCAAGTGAACGTATACATATATAATTGATGACCCTACACAGGCTTATGTAACTGTACGTGGATTAAAAAACTGAAATGAATCAAATCCCTTATCACGGAAAAGAAAGCATAGATCAACATACCCAGCGCTACAAACAGACAATAACACAAACACATAGCACGGAAATGAAGGGACACGGCATACTAAGCAATTAGCACACATACAAACACTATAAATTGAATATTCATTATCAATAACTGAAAGAAAAATTACAATGGTATAATATTAATTAAAAAAAAGGAAAATATGAAGATTTGTTATGGTACCTTATTTCGAGCCATTTTAGATACAAAAGAGACAATGGAGCTTTATTTTTTTCTGGATTCTAATTTTGAAATTGGTATTCAGTTATAGACAAGGGTGTAGAGAGCTCCCGTCAAAAGTATCAGGTGAAAAAGTAGTATATAATTTGGTTCCCGCGTTGGGGTGAAATGTTCTAGTGCTTGGTCTTTTTTAATACTGTATTACTATCTTACCCTCCACCCACTTTATGAAACTTGCTATGGAATTTTCTACATCTCCTTTTTCTATTTTGTATCCAAGTTTAATGCTATTTTTATTAAAGTAGACTTTTAATGACTAGTGACTAATCACTAGTAGGGTTGCAGTAAGGATGAACCAAACCTCGCTTGCTAGCCGTTCGAACTCGTCTTATTTTTTTTATTTGAACTCGTTTGTTTATACAAATAAATAAATATATTTGTCTGATCTTATTCGTTAATTGTTCGTTTATATTTATGATTTGTATATAGATATATTTTATTTATCAATAAATATATCATTAAACATTTAAACCTAATATATTAATGTGATATTTGTTTATTATTTTAGATTTTAATTTTTTATTGATATCACGCTTCATACTTCAAACCACACACTCTATCTAATACTAATCATTTATAAAAAATCTGCTTTAACCATTAAAAAAACGGTTCATGATCACTCAAGTTCGGCTCGAAACTATCTCGTTCGGTTAGTTAAACGAACAACTTTTAAAACATCGGCTCGACTCGTTAAATTTTGAACTCGGTTTGATTCGACTCGAAAATCTTAACAAACACGCTCGCAAATCTAGTTTCGACTCGACTCGATTCGTTTAGAGCCTAGTTGCAAATGAGCCTATACTTTCATAAGGGTTCGGGTTTTAGTTTGATAAGAGCTTGTTTGAGTTTGGCTCTTTAGTTAAACAAGTCAAGCGCAAACTCTGAACTTAGACTTGTTTACTAAACAAGCTAAACTTGTGTAAACTCAGTTTGTTAAACTCGTAAATGGTTTGGTAAAGGTTTCATCAGAATTTGTTAATAGACTTAGTAGATTCAATTTAAAAAATTATATATGTGTGTGTCAAAAGTAAAACTGTAAAAATTACGTAAAACCTTTGCATATGTAATTAATCGTAACTAAAATTTTCTTTACAAAGTTGTTATTTTCTTTAAATCAAATTATGTAATGTGTTGTATATTGGTTTTACTTAACTTTATTTTAAAGCATTGAATTCTCGAGAAAAAAAAAATATATAAATATATCATAAAAAATAAACGAGTTTTGAATGAGTATCAAACAAGACTCAAAGAAATCTTAAACAAAACTTTAACAAAACTTACACGAACAAGGTAAACTGAGCTCAAGTTTGGAAAAAAATTAATGAGTCACGCTTAAATTTGCAAATTAAGACTTGTTTCAAATTCAACACGAACTCAAACTCACTAGAATATTAGCAAGTTGAACTCGAGATAACTCGAATTCGGCTCGACTCGATTCATTTGCAAGCCTACTCTCGAGCATATAGCCAATACATCCCCACACATACATCAAAACAAACTCAAAAACAAGGAGTATTACAATTAAAACACCCCCTCCCTTACCACGTATACCATTTAACAAAATTCTAACTATTTTGTAGGGAACAAATGTCTGTTACCTATTAATTGCAACACATTTAAGATAATAAAAAGATTCATCTTTTACCATTTTCAACAACCTTCAAATACGATTTATGATTAGCAGTGAACCTAAGTAAAAATCTAACAGTTAATTATAGGTAAAGTATGACACTGTAATGCAAGGGAAACAGCTCACATCCTTCGAGAAGATCAAATTCTGATGTTATGGGTGTTGTGATAGAAGTGGATTTGTTGGGTATTCGGTACAGGTTTGTACTTTTGTACACAGAAGAAGGCTGCAGAAATCTATCTCATAAAAGCTAGCATGAACTAAACTAAATTAATTAACCAAATTCATTTTAACCATGTCTTCTTCAAATAAAATTCAAGGAATAATTCACAACCACAAACAAAATATTCCCATACAAGAAAGGATCCAGTAATTTGTCCTAAAACAAATGCTCATAGAGCTACGAAAACAAATATGATTTAAGCATCAATAACATGAATCAATAATCAATCTTTCCTGAGCTCCATGTATTCATGACGTTTACCAGCAGCATTTAACACAAGTATCTCCAACCTGTCTCCCTGCATAACAATTAACATTCACGATAAAAAAAATGGAAGAATTACTGAGCATATAGATTAAAAAAGAGATAAAAAATTTTAAAAAAAAAACTTACTGTGTATATATCTCTTTCTGTTGCTGATGCAAAACAAGTTTTCACCAAGTCGATAGCTTCTGCTTCCGAAAGTGGAGTTACAGCATCCTGTATTTATTTTATATATTAAAAAAGACGGCCAAATAAATTTACTAAATTATATAGTTAAATAAGACAAACCTGAGCAGGTAACAAAAGAGGACTAGGTGACTTAAGTTGATTGTCCAAAAAGGGCATGATGAGTGTGGAACCAGATCCTTGGGAACTGTACCCAACTCTCTCATATGATCCAACAGCATCATAAGTAAACACACATCCCTTTCCTGAAAAATTCATTAGGGGAAAAAACTTAATTTTCTTTCAATTCATTCAATTACAAGATAGTCTTACCTTCACTATCAAGACCACCTAGGACATTGAAAGCATAATATGGGAAGAAACGTTTGTAGTACAAGGTATTGGAAAGCAACTGAGCCATTGCAGGACAACTCATCTGCTTGTTATGTTGGTGCTGATATGTCTATATTTTTCATAAACAACAAAATTAAGCATACATTCAAATATAGAGTTATATGTAACACAATATTATTTCTACAAAACTCACCAAGTGTTTTGCTGAAAGGTGCTTTTGCAAAGCTCTCACATCAGCTTGAAAACCTGAAGAGGCCATCACAGCTTTGTCTGCTCTATATAATGAAACAGAAATAACCAATTTAATATGCCTTTTTGTCTAACAAAGATGATCAGATAAACAGTTTGAGAAAAATGAAGTTAGTATCTCTTAGCGGAGAATATTTTCACATATACAAACCTAAAAGTGTGATTAGCTGGGTACTCTTTTACATCAATTAATGAGAAAAGATAACAAATCCCCAAACATATTTAGAACTTTAAAAATTTGTTAAAGGTTTCTTCTACACCTTTCGATCTCGAGGTAGGAGCAATTAACCGAACTTAATATAATTATTTTGATAAGTTAAAAAAAAATCCCAAAAATTTAATTAGATTCAAATCAATAAAACAGAGCAAAATAAATCATGGTAGAACAAATCAACTACAGAAAAAAAAAATTAAAAAGAAAGAAAAGGTAAAGGGTTACAGTTGGATGATTTTGGAGTAATCGCGAGTGAGAATACTGTAACCAGTAGACATCCTAGTATCAGCTGCAATGACACAGTAATCTGAACCTGCAATCGCCACGACAGTCCTGCACATATACACTTTCATAAATTACCAATAAAAAAATAAATATATATATCTATGTATTGTAGATATAGCGTACCCGCCATTGTTGTCGTAAGGAGACCAGTTTGCTTGTTGCTTCACCATATTGATTCCGAAGGAGGGAGAAAGAAGTACTGAAAGGTAAAAGATTAATGGGACTACTCAAATATAATGAACCAAATCGGTGTTTTTCTTCCTTCTCAAGACAAATAATGAACAAGTTCGTCCACGTAACGACACCGTATTGCTTTAGATCAACCTAGAAAATAAATTAGAATGAAATCCAAATGGACCCGCAACCTTTTACGAATTGACAAAATGATCCCTTATATAATAAATTGTCATTTTTATTCCATTAACTTTGTTATATGTATGAATTATTGAGTATGTAATACTCAAAATATAATATATAAGATAACTCCTCCTCCTAACAGATTAAACTTTTGGGAGAATTGGTTGTTTAACATGGTATAAGAGGTCGGTTGTTCGAGTCTTGTCGTCGTCATCCAATATAAAAATTCACGTAGGAAAAACTAGACAGTCAAAAAATGACATGAATGTAGCTTGCACGTGAGAGGGCGTATTGAGCATGTAATACTCAAAATATAATGTATAATATAACCCCTCCTAACAGTTTAAACTTTTGAGAGAATTGGTTTCTAACATGGGTAACCGTTTAAAAATCGAAAACCAAAACCATAAATATTTATTCTATATAAAAATCAAAATTAAACGGTTTTAATTATCAGTTACGCTTTTTTTAAATTACCGCGATGGTTCTTACTTTGACTTGACACCTTTTATCTTAAGGTCTTGAAAAGTCTTTCTAAATCCTAAAATAATCTGACTCTCGGTTTTATACTTACTAGGTGTCGTTTTACAAATAAATCTCAATTAAAATCTATTATTTCCTATCTTTAATATATAAACTCACACGCATAATTTATTGAAAATACAATTAACCCCCTATCTATCCCTACATTCCTTGTCGGTTATTAGCGGTGAGCAGCAATGGTAATAGTTGATGTTCGAACCTCAGGATGGTGGACTCTTTGGTCTACGATCTACGATCCTATACAACTATCTAATAAAGTAATAAATTGTGGGTTGTCTCCTACATATACTATTATATAACGTCGTTACCTAAATTATTCTCGCCTTTGATGTAAACTCCCCGATGATGTGAGAGGCGTCCCGGACTAACTAAATATAGCTTTCGCGTCTTCTTATATTGCACTTCGACCACCCCTTCCGAGATAACTTGTGTGCCCGTTAACGGTCCATTCCATGTAACTTGCCAAATTTAAGGTTTATTATTTGGGTTAGGTATTTCAACATAACCTCATTCTCACCCCAAACTTATCTTCTTCTTTCTATCTCACACTCTCTTTCGGGTTCCCCAGCCCATTTAACCCGCAATGCTTTGTATCACAAAGATGTCGTTATTTGTCTCATGTCAGCTTTTACTAAGACACGAAAGGTCTAGGACTCATTCTCGATACTCAATATTACCAAACCACCATATACATTTATCATTGTTCATCTTGTGTCAAAGAATGGACACCCAAATATGAGAGGGACTTTTTGATTTGCATCACATTCGAGGATAATAATATCTACATGTATAATAAGGCTACATACTTTCACCAACACGCCATGAACCACTCTCTACATGCATGCTAACAAACAAACAGCCATTTGTAGCATGATGGAAGTTGGCTTTGCTTCTTTGGTACTCAATTATCAAAGTCACTCTTGGGCATAAAGTTGATGTCTGCCTCCAAAACACATAGGTATTTTCCCTCATATGTAACAACAATCATAATTGGGAAATTAAAGCTTCCTAAATACTTGAGATGCGGAGTCAACTTATTTTTCCACTTAGAATTGACCTCCTCCGTTTGTGCCACAAACTCAAATTATGCAAACTTGAGTGTTTCTGTGAAGAATCTCAAGTACTTTGGAACTTTATTTATCACTTTGGGTAAAAAGAGATTAATATTTAGTTGGCACAACTTACCATTGAATTTATTGTACACCGAAGCATCATTTTTCTTTGTTATCCTCAATGGAAAAGATGGTGGTGTGCGAGCTTCTTGTGGTGAATATTCAACCATCTTTTTCTCTTGCACCCTTAGTGTTTAAACCGACTTCTCAGCTACTTCTTTGTACTTGACTTAAACCCAATCCTAAATTGTTCCTTTATCTAAATTTGGCTTGAGAGAATCTTTCTCTTTAGTTATATATGCCTTACCGGACACACCCAGTGGTGGTGCTACAACTTTTCCACTTTGAAAACTCGACGACATTAAATAATTCAAAGCTGCAATTCGACATTGACATTTGGACCCGGAGTAATCCTCGGGAGATGATCTTGTTGTTGAAACTGAAGATATTGAATGATTTGCGACATTTTTTTCTCCAATATCTTCAAACTTTCCAACTCATTTCATTCTTAATGATCCTATCCATAGTTAACAAAGCTTGATTTGAAGGTATCATCATAAAACTTTAATTTCAGATTTCATGTAGATTTTCCATATCGTATGGGTTGAGGCTTTTATGTAACAACTCAAGTTGCATCTAATGACCGTCATTTGAACACTTGCTGACTAAAGTATAAGATTGATTCACATAGTAGTTGGTTCGATATGACCAATTTAATTTGCACCTGAGATGTTCCTATATAGTTATCACATCTGTTGTTTAATGTCTAACCACTCAATAGCTCTTCTAATCAATAATAAAAAAACATCACCATGTACATTTGCTCTTTGATACTCTTTTAGTGACATATGCATCATAGATTTAATTGATTTTTTGCATTGCCCTCATCAGACCTTCATGTGATGCCCCACTGTAACTATCATAGCTTGTGAATTGACTGAGCATACTCGCATTAGGCTTGATTATTACATCATAAATATTTGGTGGGCAAATCCCAATGGTTGCAGCTGAAATTGAAATCCTTGTTGCATGCTAATAGGTTGTTGGTATTGTCCCTAACCTTGTTAAATTGGTGGGACAAAGTTGTTGTTAATTCCTTCCATAGGTAAATTCGCTTGAGCTCCAAAAGGTAGTTTAGAATTCTCACTAGTGGATTTTCATTCTCATCCAATAAACATGTCCAGTTATGTAATCCGTCCACTTCAATTTCATATACTTTTCTATTTATGTCTCTCCTACACTTTTGGTAGAAACAAATTTTGGGATCCGAGAGCATACATCGCTAAACACCTGAAAAAGACAAAACATCCAAGAAAATGTGAACAATGACTTATCCAAAATAAAATTAAAACACTATAAATAATGCATTTCCCAACAACTACGCCAAAAAATTGGTAGGCTTCTGGCATGATGTAATTTGTACACCCAAATATGTTACAATTTATAAGTGTGCGTGTCATTTCAAGTAGTATAAGAGTATGACTTATCGTCCTATGTAGGGAATGTAAATTAATTTTGTGAGTTTAATAAAGATTATATTTATCGTTATGCAAAACAAGAATAAAATTATATGGTGATTGTGAGTTGTGGTTTAAATTCTATTGCAATTTGATAATAAAAGTAAAAAAGATGATTAAGATAGTCTAGCAAGGGTTAAGAGTTAGATTGGAATGCTTGGGTTTGTCGAATTAATACACTTTAGGATTACGTTGATTAAAGGTGAATTTGGTATTAAAACATTAATATTGATTCAAAATTCCACCTAAATCTCTCCCGAAGAATTAAAGGCTACTTTCTAAAGTTAGAAAATTTTCCCAAATGATTCTACAAGTTATTGATTTATTAATGTATATAAAGTCATATTAAAGAATATATATATAGAAAAATGACTTATATAAACGAGAAGTTAAGGGTCCGTTTGGAAGTGCTTATTTTAGAGTAAAAAAGTGCTTTTAGAATAAAATTTAAAACTTAAAAAAATTATTAAAAATAATTTTGAAATCTCAAATTATTATAAGTGTTTTTTTTAAGAAGCACCTATTTGGTACTTCTCATAAAAGTGCTTTTAAAAATCAAAAAAACTCTTAAAATGCTAGAAGCACTTTTAAGTGCTTCTCCAAAAAAGCACTTCCAAACGGGCACTAAATCAATGTAACCAGAAGTCAAATCAAAGTATATTTCATTCAGATAAAAAGTACAAAAATCTTAATACTTCTTACAGTTAACCAAACTAAAACTCATAAAAATAAAAGGTACAAAATCCTACTACTTCTTGATACTTGCATAAAGAAATAGTTAAACAACTAGAAGTCAGAGATGTCCAAACAAAATTTTTAATTCTTTATTACTCCAACATTCATCCATATCCCCATTGACAACATAAAATTTAAATTTCTTTAGTACTTACTACTTCAAGGTTCATCCATATAACCTTTTCCATAACTTCTATAGTATCAATTCAAGCTAAAAGATTCATCAAATTATTGAGTAAATGCGTAATTTGAAAATATTATGTAACAATAATGTAATGATTGTAAATTTGTGATTTACCTGCGTACGAGTAGATTTACTTGTGCATTAAGTTCTCTAATCATAACATCATTTTTAACTTTGCTCTCCATTAATAACTCACTACTCTTTGTCAATATTTCATTACTCTTCATCAATACTTCAACTTGATCGGTTAAAGCCTGAAAATTCTCCAAAAATCTGGATGAAAGATATTTGTTATACCTTGACGGTGTAGGTCATATTCCTTTCCCTTTTATACGACCATTATGCTCGGGACCTTGCACTGATGTCTCCCTATTTGTGATATAATAATCTAGGTTGGAGACATCATTTTAGGTGTATTTAGTTATTTAATTATCGAGTTTTTTTTCTTCATATTTTGATATTTTCTTATTTCTTGTCTTTATTTGATGATTTATTATTTTTAGAACATATTGGGTTTAATTTGTTTGTTTAGTGTGAACCTTTAAAGATATATGAAAATTAATTAGATACCAAATCAATTCTAAGAGATAAAGGAAAGAATAAATGGATGGAAATTGGAGATAAAAGGAAGTAGAGATAAAATAGGAAAGGAAAAGTTGTCAAGTAAATAAAGTACATTTTTTACTTCATTAGATGCCACTAGGGCTGTAAATGAACCAAGCCGCTCGCGAGCTGCTCGAACTTGGCTCGGAGAAAAGTTCGTTCGAGATCGGCTCGAATGTAAACAAGCTCAAGCTCAAGCTCCATTTTAAGCTTAATACGTAAACGAGCCTGCGCGAGCTCGGCTCGTGAGCTCGTTTAAAATTATGAAATTATATATTAATATATTATCTACTTATAAATATATTATTAAACCTTATAATCAAATTAGATATTTTTAATTTCTTTAGACATTTATTTTTTCGTTAATGTTACGTCTCATTTTTTTCATACCACACACTCACAAAAGTCCAATTTCAACCATAAAAAAGAAATTGTTCATGAGTAACTCGAGCTCAACTCTAGAAAATATTATTCTATAAGTTAAACAAACAATTTCTAACATTTCTGATTTGGATCACTAGAAGCTCGGGCTCGGCTCGTTTAAATTTGAGCTCGGCTCGGCCCGGCTCGTTTAAATTTGAGCTCGGCTCGACTCGAGAAATTAAACAAACAAGCTTGTACATCTAGTATTCGGCTCGACTCGGCTCGTCTGCAGCCCTAGATGCCACAAACATATGAAAGACTACTTGATGTAATTTTTAATCGAAACCATAAAAATTAATTAAAACAAACTTATATATATATGACTATTGACGGAGGTTCAATTAGATTAGTCGTTTTTATTCTAACCAATTAACGGCTATTCGAGAAGTATGTCGTCTATATAAAAGTACTTTCGTATGATAGGCTATAGTTACTTAAAAATGCCCCCAATTAAATAGTCAATAGGTGTTTTTTAATAGTGAATACCATCCTATTTATAAGATTAATAATTTTAGAGAAAAAACAAATAAGACTAAATTAAATAATAAATAAATACCATATTTAGCATATAGTATTATTGGATGCATGTTTGAGACTGTTGTAGTATTATTGGATGCATTCTGGACCAAGAGTAAGCCGCCAAGGACTGTTGGGCATACATAGGAGATATACTTGCTACTGGCAAGATATATATCATAACAACAGTTTGATTCAGATTTCAGATTAGGAATTTGATCATGACTTTATCTCTTGACGTCTTAAACAAGATCATTAGACATATGGTATAAACACACATGATAACTTTTACAATATAATATTATTTATTTAGTAGAAAACTTTATGTGATTTAATTTGACTGACAATTCAAAGTTTAGGAAACAAATTTAAGTTGCCTTGGAATGCAAACAAACTCCAAAGGCATGCCGATTTCTGTTGAAACATTGCTAATTTTCATATGATGACCATTATTATCCTGATCCACTTTCCAGTCAAAACCTTGTATCATCCCACCCAAGGCTAATAAAATTGTTCGTAGGCCCATATTTTCTCCAGGGCAAGATCTCCTTCCCTTCCCAAATGGAACAAATTTAAAACCTTCTGTTTCAACTTCCATTCCTAGAAACCTCTCAGGCATAAACTCGTTTGGTTTCGTCCATACTTTATCATCTCTATGCATGGATTTCACATTCACCAAAAGAATTGTATCTTTTGGAATATCATATCCTCCTACTACACAATCTTCTGATGAATGGTGAGGCATAAGAATTGGCAGTGGAGGATACATTCTTAATGTTTCTTTAACAACACAATGCAGATAAGGAAGTTTAGCAAGATCAGATTCATTCATTAACCGTTCAAAACCTACAACATTCTCAATCTCTGTTTTCAGCTTATGCAGTTCCTTTGGGTGAGTTAACAGAAGCCTCATAGCCCACTTGATAGTCTTGGATGCTGGAGCGGTTCCTGCTACAAACATTATCTGAACAAGGAAAGTACAAATAGTGATCATAATAAGTATCATTTATGATGTATTTACTATACAAAAAAGACTAACATATGTAGATTTTTCACTGGAGGTAAAGACTTGCATGTAATTGCATATAAACAAGGGTGAATTATATAGGTTATAGAGAGAATCACTTACTAGTATAAGACTTTTGATGAGGTCATCTTTGTAGAAATCAGGGTCTGATTCTTGAAGAGACAAGAGAGTTTCAACCAGTGGTCTTTTATCAACCCCTTTCTTGAAAGCACTACAAGTAATAATTTGCTGTTTGAACTCATCAATTGTTTCCTGAATAAAATCATTTTTCTTCTTTTGCATTGAAATCATATTCTTTTCTAGTTCTTTATACCCCACAAACCTCAACACTGGAAAAAAATCACAAATGGTCATTGATATACTTGCTCCGAATATGCTCCTGAATTTTGCAACATTATTCTTAGCAGTCTCAGTTGCAGCATCATTCTCTTTCACGTAACATTTTCCTGCAACTAATCTCATTATAACATTATAGATATATACAGACACTAAATAGTCCAAATCAACTTTTCTGGATCCTTCTTTTGAAGCTTTGACAACTACTCTTAAGAGGGTTTGCATTTCTTCTTCACGAATCTTGGCAGATGTTTGGAGGCTGCTTGTACCTAAGAGTTCAACAACTATTAGGCGACGAAGGGTCTTCCAATGATGACCATAGGGTGCCCAAACGAAGAGTGAATAGTTGAAGGTGAAGTGATCCGAAGCTAAAAACTTGGGACGTTTTGCAAAACACATATCATTCTTGGTGAAACATTCTTTAACTAGAGATGGAGACGAGACAACAAGAAAAGATCGGCACCCAAAACGAAGAGCAAACAATGGACCATATCGAGATGATAACGAATCAATGGTTTCCGCAAGATTATTCTTAAAGAGATAAAAGTGACCTATGATTGGAAGTGCAACCGGAGATGGAGCTAATTTTTTCTTAATCTGATCATAAATAACTTTTCGGAAAAAAATATATAAGGAGATAACAAAATAAAGGTAGTGTATGATTTCCATGGTTGAACAACAAAAATTGAGCTAGTGCTTAATTAGTAGTGGTATGCATACGTTAACCCTTGTTAATTACTTCAGTATGGCCAGGAAAGAGGTCACATGCATTTATATCGATTCTAGAAGCATTACACAATTCTATTAATAGTATAGTTTATCTCTGTGATGGGCCAACTGAATCTTACGCCTACGTAATAAATCAGAAGGTGTGTGACTCACATAAAATAACAAATTTGGTCTTCATTATTGGTTTTGTTTAGTAAAGCTTGGTGCAGAACAGGCCACGGTGAGTGTCGGGGAGTGTTTCGTGAAAACTTATTTGTTTATTCGAATGAGTAATGATATATACCACTCAAATATCACTCAACGAACTAGAGTGAATTGGTTGGTTACAAATGTTTAACCAAATCAAAAAAATAAATACATTTAAAATTTGTAACCAACCAATTCATGCCACGTTTATTGAATGATATAAATTTGGGTGGTATATATCATTACTCTTTTTAAGAATGATGACTTCTTTCATCTCTATACAGTGATATATAGAGATTTATATCAAAATATATATTTTGACATAGAATATGCACAATTAATATGACTTTTTAAGTAGAGCTATTGTCAAGATTGATCTTAATTGAGATTTGATTTATTACATATCTGATATGTCGATTTCAACCTATACTGGTTAAAAGAAAAATAAAAATTGTGTTAAATTAAGCTAGTCCCAGTTAATTATTATTTGCTTAGTTTCTTTATCTTAATCTTTTCTATTATTGACATGTTGTACCTATATAGACTACAAGAAATGTTATATAGAAAATTTTACTATTAGAAGTCTTAATTTTACTAGTATTTGTTCGTCGCAATAAATTAGTCTCTAAAGACATATTTTATAGCAAATTATTTATTTTTTCCTCTATCGATTGTATCTTTAGCGGTAAATGTTGCCGCTAAAAATATAATTAGAGGCTATATGGTGTTTAAAAATATCATTAAAGACCATTAAAATATTGTCACAATATATACTCTCTAATCACTTCTAATTTATTACAGTAACATTGATTGTTTATTATTTATGATAATTTTATTTGATTTGATTTGCTTGTTTCTTTTATTTAAATCTTTTTATTATTAACATGTCTTATCAATATAAACATACCATGTGACATCCCTAGTTTATTGCAGTAACATTGACTTTTCATTATTGACAAAAAAAACATTGACTTTTCATTACTTATGATAATTTTTCTTTAATACAAGGGAGGTCCTAAGATCGGATACAAACGAACATATTAAACAAGAACAGCTAAGAACTTTCCAGAACGCCTGGATCAAGGGTGAACACACGTCTTGAGATCTTCCATGAACATCGATCCTTAACTAAAGCGCTCTAAATTCCATCCGGTGGTTCTTCAAGTATACTATGTGAATCTCTACTCTTTGTCCCTTGTCTTGCAAGTCAATCCGCACACATGTTCGCTTCACGAAATATAATCTGGATATTAAAGCCCTTATTAGCATCCATCATGCTCCTAATCTCCGCCACCCTACTGGTTGTTATTCCTCTTCTAGTTGCACCCTCCTGAATCAACTTTAGAGCTTATGTAGAATCAGTTTCAATCTCAAGCTCTTGGATACCCAATCTAATAGCCATTTTAACCCCCTCCTGTATCGCATACAATTCCGTATCCACTACCGAACAACACTTGACATCCATTATAAAGCCCTTTATCCTCTCTCCCTCCTTATCTCTTATTAATCCTCCCACACCCCCTATCTTTTGTCTCGCCAAAAAGCTACCATTTGTGTTAAGTTTCCATACCCCGAATCGGTTTACTCCACCCCACCCATTCCACCTTATGTCGAATCCTCCTTGTTCCTGGTTGTAATCGCCATGCTTTGTTATATTCTCTCGCCCTCTATTTTACCTTACTAATCAATACAATCGCACTTGGGAAAGCTACATTATTAAATATAGCATCATTCCTGGCATTCCAAATAACGCCTATCAATGCTCCGAAAAATACATTCCATTTTAACCCCTCAAAAAGCCCTTTGTCTGCAATATTTTTACACCACCACACCTCCCTATGTTGCTGATTTACTCGCATATCTGGCCCTCCTTGCTGTTGTGATAATGTTCGCCTCACCTGTTCTTCGCTTACCATAGTCTCGACCTGTCGCTGAGCTTGATCAGGTGTCACTGAAGCACCTTGTTCTTCTCGGAACTGCAGCTCTCGTAACCTGCTGCACAAATCCTCAACAGACCCTAAATTGCACATGTAAGTCCCTGACCCCCTTATCTCACTAACTCCAGCCCCACTCGTACCCCACTCCCCACGCCATTCTCTGTCCTCATTATATCCAAATCCACCCATCAGTGGATTTTAAAACATAAAGTATTTCTTTATCAATTATCTTAAAAATAGGAAAATTCATTTTTTGAGCTATAAATATGTAGCAACTTTCTTTCATTAGCACACCATCCTTCTTATTTCTTCTCAATAATGATTTTTCTTATCTAACAAATAGTTCCTACTCTCTAGCCTTTATTTCTCGGACCTCTTAGGTTCTTAGTCGAATTCGTTGTTATCTGATATTTTTTTCTTAAGAAAAGAAAATTACTATCTTTCTCTGTCGTCTTTTTGCCCGACAGAGCTAGGAATCCTCAAGCTCCCAAGGTCTGTTCTCCAGCCACCACGCATCTTCTTTTAAATAGTGACCTACCCCTATTTATGTTGAAACTAGTTATTTTCTTGTTTAAGTATTTCTAAACTTTTCTATTGCTTTGGGTCTACTGGTTTTGCTTTATTCAATCTTTCTTTCATTTTGTATGCAAATAACTATTATTTGAAAATCTTTGGCTTTCTCTTAGCAAAAATTGTTATCCGCGACCACTTTGGGAGAGTTGGCAGCTAGTACCAGTTTAACTCAATAATCCATAAGGAACTGCTAGATCTGAGCCTTTGGACTGCCGAGTAAATATGACTTACTACCGACCTTGGTAAAGACAGTTATGTTTGAGACTACTCAAACTTTCTTACAGGTGAAATTGAGGAGGCAAAGTGTCTACTACCCGATTTTGAAAGGTTTCGAGGTGGTACAACAACAACGTGTTGGTTATCTTTTTCGGCCGATCCTAGACGATGTCCCAACCAATATCAGGAGTTGGCGTTTTGACAAGGAGAGGCAGTTTCTTACTGCCCAACCTACGATGGTGAGGAGTGGGCTAGATATCTTGTTAGTTTATGGCACATTCAGGCTTATTGTCCTTCTTTTTCTAGATAAGGTAATTTTTCCAAGTCCCTTAACCGTTCAATTTCACGCTTCAGCTGCTTGCATCTATTATCACCGTGTTCATGGAAATCACAATACTTTGTGTTAACCCTCATGCTTGCATCAGCATACATTTTTGGAGGCCAACCACCTCGCCCTATTTTATCCCCTTTTTCAGTATCACCAAGAGACCATACAGAGCCTTGTCCCATGCTCTGGTATTATTACCTTCTCGGATTCTGTCTTCATCCATTGGCTCAACATTTCCAAACCATTTATACCCTATTTTTCACCAGGGGTTCTGTTGTCGATCGTTCCTTACTCGACTCGTAGCATTGATCATTATACTTTCCATTTCCTTAACCCTTGTGAGAACATTATTTTGCGTTTACTCTACCCAAATATATTTACTTGACTCGGCTATTATGTCACACAAGGTATATTTAGTCTTTTTTGACAATCCTATATGGAGGTCGTGGTTAAATAACCCTTGGAAGAATGCGTAGTGCACTATAGACTGGTCCAAATCCTCAATATTGTACGTAATTCCTGCAATCCAATCCACATATGTGTAAAGACTTTCATTTACCTTTTGGCATATATCTAACAACAAAACAATTTTCTGGCTATTGGCCATATTCGGGAACTTGCATCACAAATCATCGACTAATTACGAGAAACTATTTACTGGTTTTGATTCTAACCTGGACAAAACTTAAGCATTCCCAACCAAGCTAGTGGGAAATCTCAGCAATAATATGCATTGGTTTCAGCAATGAATTTCATGTGTCTTTGATATGTGTAGGCATGAGATTCAAAATTTGTAGCCTCGTTGAAGGCTACATCAATGGAGACTTAAAGTACCTTGGCCTCCATTGTGTGTTTGAATGAATTTTGGATTATCATTTGTTTAGGTTCATTTCATAGTCTGTTAAAAATTAATTGAACTTAATTTGTTTGGGTTCTTTTAATATGTTATTCAAAGTTATTTGTATGTTTTGATTGTAAGTCATTAGTTTTAATTTATTTAGTATTTTTCCTAAAACTAGATGTATGTTTTGATGATAAGTCGTTCAAAAATTAACTATGCGATCCTTTAGTAGTTTAAAAAACTTAACTTGCACGGTTTAATTTCTTATTTTAATGTTTGAATTGTCACTTCGACCCTCGATATTCTCCCACTTTTATAATGTTGTGACAGTGAGAAGATAGTCTTTATTTAAGAAGAGATTATGACGCTTCTATGAATGTTAATCAATAGTGCCTTTTGAGCACCAATAAAATGATCAAAGGTAATATTCATTTTCATTCACTTTTAAATTTTCTTATCTCTCTGATTTATTTAGCATTTTGTTGCTTGCATATTCAATCCATCATGGTAGAGACATATCACATAAGTTGTTTAAAAGGTGTATACTCACAACCTTGATGTCAAAGGCGATTTTTTTAGAGTACCTACATTGTATTTTGTATATGTTGTCAAAAGTTCATCAACCGTGTATTTCATTTGTAGTTTTTTGGTTAGATTACTTGCGAAATTTCCCTAAATTTAGGTATTATAGAGTCATAGTAAATATACGTGGTACCATCACTACGTACGTTATACTGGAAGACACAACTGACTTTATCGTGTTCTTGGAAGAGGGTGGTGTGAATTCCAAGTAGCCGTTGATATGAAAAGAGGATATGGTAAGCTTCAATTTTGACTTAAATTTTTAAACAAGTTGTCGGTTGTGTGCATCATAGTTAGGGGGTGTAGACCATGGCGAATGGGTTGGTTCGTTTGGTATTCCTTCAGTTAATGGTTCATCCGATCTTCCAAACGGCTGATGGTTCATATTACTTCCCTAGTGTTGGTGTTTAATCGGGTCTCCCTGTTGATGTTGGTGATTCAAGTGAATAAGAATCTCTTGGAGAAGATGGTGTGATACAAAAATTCAGTAAAAATCCAATTTAGAAACATACCCTCATATCTCGATAACTTATCTATTTTTATTTTGTAAGTTATAAGTTAATTTCAGTTACTAACATAACTTGATCATTTTTAGGTCTGTAGTGTTAGGATTTTGTGTCGTCGTTGCACGAATAATTATGAAAATTAAGGGAAGAGTCATACAAAAATCTAGTTGATTAAATTTTCAGTATGCACAAACATATAATATAGGAAACAAATATAAGCCATACTGCAAAAAATTTAATTTATATTTCTCGCAACAATTCTTAACTGTGAAAGTTCTTTGTCGTCTGGTAGTAGGATGAAATTGATGTATTAGATTTACGTGAAACCTCAAGGCTCTCTACTACCTCCTAATATTTTTCATCTTCTCATTAATACGTGATAATGTCTTTGTTTTCTAGACAAGAGTGGACTTGTAATCACCTAATATATTTTTCTGCAAAAAATCTTAAGAAAAAACCGAAGAAGGTTTCTTCATTTATTTTTATATATTTAGTCCAAGGGAGAGGGGGAAGGGGTGTTTCAACGTCGGATGAAAAGGCCATAAAAGAAAATGAGGCCTTTTTAGAATATAATAAAAAAATTATATTGTTTTAAACAAACAAATCATATATTGATAAATTAATAATAAAATTTACGAGTTAAGCATTTATTGAAAAAAATCGTGATATTATATTTAAACAATTATATAAAATAAAAGTAAAAAATTAAACCTATTTATTTGACGAACTCCCTTTTAATAATTTTTCGTTTCAATTTTTGTTTACAAACTCCACTAATTCTTAATGGATTCAATTGAATTTGTAAAAAAAAATATAAATAATATAATTTACTTAAAAATATATAAGAATTAAATACAATTAATTATATAAAATATTAATGCGCTAACAAAACACACAATCATCAGTTTCGAGCGCACAAACTGGGATTGAGTAACATTTACTTTACCACTAAACCAACTCTTATATCTAATTCATTATTATAAGTATTAATATATATATATATATATATATATATATATATATATATATATATATATATATATATATATATATATATATATATATATATATATATACTGTATAATTTTTTTTCGAGGCCCTTAAAAATTTGGGGCCCAAGACGACTGCCTTGGGCCCTGGCCGGCCCTAGTGGGTTTCTTGTGTGGGTCGAATTTCAACTACCAAAATTATGGTGAGAGATGTCTATTTTATTCCTACCAAATATCAGTGTAATAATGCAATTCAAACATTTTAATTAAATAGAGTAAATACACTAGCTGCCCGCTGTACTTTCCCTGAATTGTCAGTTTACCCCCTGTTTCTTATAAAGTGTAAATGTACCTCCTAATCAAAACATGACTCGTAACCCCCTGATGACGGATTTCGTCCATTTTCTACGTTTAGTGGTCATCTGCGTGGCATGTGCGTCATTTTTTTAATATTAAAAAATGTTTTTAATTAATTTTAAAAAATTACCTTTATAATCAGAAAGGTATATTGGGAATTTCTTAATCAAATAACCTATAAATACCCAAAATTAAAAGATAAATCGAATTCAAAACATGAAATCAATCTTCTTCACACCAAGCAACTCTGGTGGTTAAAATCAACTCTGGTGGTCAAATCAAAATTCATCTCTTCACCCTCAAATTCGAACAAAAAACATAAAAGAAATCTCTTCACACTCACCTTCCCACTCGCTTTGGAAAATAAAACAAAAAGAAATCTCTTCACACTCAGGTCTCACCTTCGTACCGAGCCACTCTCCTGCACAAGAGAACCTACGCCACTCGAGGACCATCTCTACACACTCACATTTGAACAAAAAACAAAAAAGAAATCTCTTCACGCTCATCTTCTCACCAAGTTGCTCTCCTGCACAAGAAATCCGCCGCCACCCAGGACCATTCTCCACCATCAACAATCGAAGAACCCAAATTAAGGTAAAAAGCTAATTTTTACCATTTAAACTCTAAAAAAATGATTTATTTTTAACTTAATCTCATAACTTTTACAATTTTTCAGATTATCTAATGTAAGTATACTTTATTATATTTTAGGATAAGTATGGAGTTTGCAAATGTCATATACCTAAGGGAATTTTTTGCAATTTTGAATAAAGTATGGACTAAAGTGTAACGGATTAGGGTTTAAGGACTAAAAAACAATTTTTTATGATGTAAAGGACTATAAAATAAATTTATAAATTTAAAGGACTAAAGTGTAATTTATTACATGTAAAGGACTAAAACACAATTTTTTATAGTAAAAATGACTAAATTGTTGTAGGATATGTTTGGAAAAATCTCTTACCTTTATCATCGGGTGGGTATGAACTCGACGCGCACTATTATTTATTCCACGACATTTCCGCTAATGAATCGACTTCCCGTATTCAAATGCAATATTTTAACAAAAAATACACCAAGTTGTATGGGGCAACGCCCAATTAATTACGCGGAGAAGGTAAGTATTCTCTATTAATTACAACTTCAACTTAATTCCCAATTAAGCACAAAATATTACCCAATTACCAAAATATCCTTCCACCTATTATTAATTACTTTAATTATATATTTTATTAATTATAGTTTAATGTTTATTTATTTTTTTCAGATTTTTTTTAAATATTTTTTTTTTCGAAATATTTATTTTCGAAATATTTTTTTTCGGAATTTTTTTTTTCGAATTTTTTTTTTTCGAATTTTTTTTCAAGATTTTTTTTCCCCGAAATTTTTTTTCCATGATAACATGATGTATGATTAGTACATATGATAATTGTGTGTTAAAGTAACACAAAATCATATGTGTTGTGTGTTGCATGAACACCCAATATGTATAATATTGAGTTGCTTAAACACACATAAATAACATATTGTGTGATACATGAACACAAAATCAGACAGACAAAATATTTGTACACAAAGGTATAGAATAATGTATATGTAGGCTGATTATGTGTTCATGCAACACGCAATTGCTGGAAGTATGTGTTACAATAACACACAACAGTATGGGTTTTGTGTTGGTAAGACACACAATGCGTTTATCATTTACAGTTTTGCGTTGCTTAAACACACACAAATAACAATTGTGTGTTGCAGGAACACAGTATAAGATATACAAAATATTTGTACACAGTAATAGATAATAGTGTACAGATAGTCTGAACATCTGATTGTGTGTTAATGTAACACACAATTGCTTGATGTGTGAGTTACAATAACACAAAACAGTATGGACTTGTGTGTCATTTACAGTTTTGCGTTGCTTAAACACACACAAATAACAATTGTGTGTTGCAGGAACACAGAATAAGATATACTAAATATTTGTACACAGTAATAGATAATAGTGTACAAATAGTCTGAACATCTGATTGTGTGTTAATGTAACACACAATTGCTTGATGTGTGAGTTACAGTAACACAAAACAGTATGGACTTGTGTGTTAACGAAAAAATCTTTGAAAAAAAAAATTAAAAAAAAAAAAATTCCGAAAAAAAAATTCGAAAAAAAAAAATTCGAAAAAGAAATTCGAAATAAAAATCGAAAAAAAAAATTATTTAAAAAATGAAAAAATAAATTTAGATATTAAATATAAATATAATATAAATATGTAATAAAATAAAAAACCATATAAGGGCAATAATGGAAGGTAAATATGACCATGTGCTTAATTGAGAATTAAGTTGAAAATTTGTGAGTAAGTAAGAAGTAATTTCCTCCTTCCTTTTTTTTTTAGAATGAAAAGTGAGGAAGTGTAATTAATTGGGAATTATCTCAAGTTGTATATCAATGTAGAATTTGTATGCAGGTTATAGGTCATGATCGTGAATATGTGGATTTTTGGGTGAGCGAACATTAAGAACATGTCATGTATGTAATTTTAAGTGAGTAGTTAAATTAGACGTTTAAATCATTGTAATTCAATAATTTTTTGTTTGCATTGTGTGATGTATTATATTTATTTAATATTTTGGATTACTATTAGATGGTTGATGTTATGACAAAAAATCACGACGTAGATGGTGATGGCAGGGATCCGTCAGGTTATCCCAACCCGCTAGTATTTAATTATGTTTAGAATATAAATTTTATCAATATCTTTATTCAATGTGTTTTAAAACAGAAAAAAAGAAAACCAAAGTCTAGGGGTCCCGCCTCCCTAAAAACGACACTTAAGTCCTTAGCTGACCATTGACTTTTGTGTTATGGATAACAGAAAGTATGGGCATCATGTGTTACAAGTAATGGGGATTACGGTGCGAGAGAAAGGGCCTTCGTGTTATAAAAAATGGAACGACATCCCCGATACGATGAAGCGGACTATTATTAGGAGATTATTGGTATCTTTTATTCCAAATTCATTATAAATTATAAATTTATGTATAATTAAGATGAGCTATTGATTGATTGCATTTATTGAATACATGAGTTTTTTGATATAGACTGGTGGAGGCAACGGGACGATTGGGAGAAAATAGCGGAGAACTTAAAGAAAAGCCATTCCCTGAGGTACAAGGATTACAAGCACAACATGAATAAATATTATTACAAAATGGGTAAGAAACCTGTTCATATATCCGATGTGAATTGGAAAAAGATTGCTGATATGTGGGATGAGATCGTTAGCCAGGTATGAAAGTTCTACTTTATTATACATGTTATTAATTATTTGTAATTAATTTTTTTTAAATATATTGATCCAGAACCAAGCAAAAGCGAATGCGGAAAACCTCAAGAAACAAAAGAGGCCAAGTGGAGCTGGATCAAGAAATTATTATTGAACCCTGGTTACAATTTATGAGGTACATATTTTTTCAAATAAAATATATTTGCTAGTTTTATGATTTTTTTTTAAAAATAATTATTGTATGATGGAATTGAACAAGGGAAGCTGATGAAACCAACTAAGGAACCGTTGGTGTTCATTGACGAGCAGACACATGGGCAACTCCCACTTCCAGCTTTGGGGGGCCTTTCCGAGCACATGGGGTACGATAATAAGAATGAGCAGTGGAGGAGCGAGAGTATAAAACGCTGATGTGAGTACTTCTATTTAAAAACTTGACTTTTAAAGTACTAAATGTTTTGAAATTTATTATTATTTGAATCTCATTTAATGTAATAGGCAATTCTTCGGGAGAAGCTGAAAGAGAAAGTCACCCAGTCACAGTCTGGGTCATCCGAAGGTAGTTGTCACTGGAAGAGCAACTAGATGTTGTGAGGGAAGTAGCCAAGGAAGGTATGGGCCTAGTGACACGGAGTTGGGCGCCCGGAGTGGGACCACCTCCGTAAAAAAACACAGGCTTCCAAAGTGGGTCCATCGATACGAAAAATGAGCAGCGGCTAAACGATATGATGTCATCGATAGATGATCTTCACACTGCACAAGAACTCCCTCATACATTCCTCCAACTAGTATATCCACTGCCTCGACAGCCAGCACCCAGACTCATGTTTACATGATGGCCGACCATCAATCAACTATGGAGTGACTGAACAGTATGAGGGAACAAGCTGGACTTGGACCATTCGTTAGACCGGAGCAGAATCCTCCAACCAGGCCACCATCAACTGGACCATCTAGTAGTCGGGAAACACCTTAAGATGAAACAGAAGAAGAAGTTGGTCGTTTATATAATCCTTAGTAGTATGATATTTGATCGTTATATGCATGTTGACTTTAGTATTTTGACTTTATTTAACCGTTTTGTTGACCTTCAGTCTATATTGACTTTTATTTATAGCGATGTTGAGTTTTGTTCAATATTAGTTGTTTTTAATTATTTATTCAATTATTTTTATTAAATTTATAAAATATAAAATACAAAGTCAATTTTTTTTTAGGAAAAGGATCATTAGTGACTAAAATTTTAGTCGCAAAACATTTAACATATGTAGTCGCTAATATAATTATATATAGCGATTACGCGAATGTTGTCGAAGAAGACAAATATTTAACGACTACATAATGTAATCGAAATTACGTTACCAACGCCTACAATGAAATAGTCGCTATGAATAGTATCAACTGGGACTACTAAAGTAGTCACAAATAGATCCTGGAGATTAGCGACTACATGTCAAAATTAGTCGCTAATAACATCTCTAACGACGAATTACATGCGACCAGATATCGGCGACTATTTGTAGTCGCTAAAGACCAGAACAGACTTTCTCAACTAATTTAAACTCATTAGCGACTATAAATGTAGTTGCTAATGGTAGCGCGCGGTAGTGGAGGGTAAGGTAAAATTTTACCTACCTTATCCTTACTCTTGACAAAACCTAGACCCGACTATATTACCCGTGGTCACCCTAATCCAGGAGGATGAGGACAATCTAGATCATCCTCAATAATATGTGCGATGCGCTTAGTATTAAACTTATCAAAATTCTATACGTAAGAATCACATTGTCAACCATCTCATTAGCATGGTCCTTAACGAAGAAAGGATCCAACCGAGCCCTGTACTCAGTATATTTCAGGTAGTCTACTTTTGCATGTGCACAAACCTCTTCTATAACTAATGAGCCGAATTATCCTGAATACAATGAACCCTAGCCTCCATCTCCTTCAAATCCATCTGAAACTAAAGAGTTGCTCGCTACGCCAGTTTATTTTCTTCCTTGTTCCTTCGCGGAGCCTCGTCAACTAATCGTATATATAGTTACGCTAATTGCATAGGCGTTCCTATCCTTCTCTTATAGATCAGCTTCTAGTTGAAAAATATATCATTGCAGCACCTCCTGGTCCTAGAACCACTAAAGAGTCTCGATATGCAACATTGAATACCCTAAGGAGTCAATAAAATGACAAAATGCCTCATGCTGCAACATAAGAAGATCAAATAATTAGTAGGCCGAAACTCAAAAAAAGAAAAGATGGTGAGAAAAGGACATTGATATATATGTGAGATATGATAAGATTTGAGAAGCCATGAATGGCGATTAAGCAAGAAGAAGCAGTAAGAGAGTAGAGCAATAAAAGGAGAAGAGAAGAAGAAGAAGAATAAAAGTATATAGAATAGCAACTTAACTTTGTTCTGTTTACACTTTGTATTATAGCTATTCTAAGTCTAACAACTTTGTAGCTAATAACAGTTGTACAGAATATTCTATTCAGCTAATTTCACTTTAGTCCCTGTACTATCCTTTTGTGCAATATTTTCTAACTCCTTTGCTGCATTCCAACATCTCCCCACAAGCGGAACATGAATATTATGAGTGTTGAGCTCGGAGAGAATGCTGTGAAAAGGAATTAATCCAAGAGGTTTTGTAAAAATATCTACAAGTTGTAATGAAGAAGGAATATAGAACAACTTGATTAATCCAGCTTGTAACTTCTCTCGAGTGATTTTGCAGTCAATGTCGACATGTTTAGTCTTCTCATGTTGAACTGGATTTGTCGATATTGCAATTGTTGATTTGCTATCCGAGAAGATAAGAGCTGGTGAAGTGTGTAAAATACCATAATTATTGAGGGCGAAGATAAGCCATTGCAATTCACAAGTTGTCGCAGCCAAAGCTCGATATTCTGCTTCAGCAGAAGATTTACTAATAGTAGTTTGTTTCTTGCTTTTCCATGAAATTAACGAGTCTCCTAGAAAAACACAAAAACCATTAACACTTCTTCATGTATCCACACATCCAGCCCAATCACTGTCACAAAAAGCTTTAAGCTTAATTTCTGAAGAGTTGGAGAAGAATAAACCTTGTCTAGGTGTTAGTTTGATGTAGCGGAGTACTCGTTGAGTTGCATTCCAATGATTGGTTGATGGTTTAGCCAAGAAATGACTAAGACACTTCACAGAGTAAGCAATGTCAGGACGGGTGATTGTTAAGTAGAGTAAACATCCAATTAATCTTCTGTATGATGAAGGGTTGTCTAATAACTCTGTATCATCATTTTTTAACTTCAAGGTTGATTCCATTGGAAAATTACAAGGTTTAGAACCTAATAAACCACATTCCATGAGAATATCGAGTGCAAATAACGTGCAACTTCAATTCCCAGAAAAAAACGCACTCCTAAGTCTTTAATGGTGAATTGCTGATGGAGAAAAGATTTTAGGCTCGAAATTTCGACAAGTGAATTACTAGCGAGAATAATGTCATCGACATACACAAGTATGGCAATGAAAGAACTAGAATCCTTTTTAATAAACAAACTGTAATCACTATTTGAGTGAACAAAGCCATAAGAAATGAGCGCAGAGTAAAGCTTTGCAAACCATTGGCGAGAAGCTTGTTTTAAACCATATAAACTTTTATTTAATCTACAAATTGAGTTGGGAGGAGCTTCAAGACCTTGAGGAATTGTCATGTAAACATCCTCATTCAAATATCCATGCAAAAACGCGTTATTAACATCCAATTGGTGAAGAAACCAGTTTTTAAGAGATGCTAAAGCAAGAATTAAGCGTATAAAAACGAGTTTTGCAACAGGTGAAAAAGTGTCAAAGAAATCTAACCCTTCCTGCTGATTATATCCTTTAGCAACTAACCTGCCTTTATATCTTTCTAATGAGCCATCTGCGATATATTTTATTTTGAACACCCACTTTGAGCCAATAGGTTGACTTATGGGAGAGTTTGGCACAATAGTCCAAGTATTATTGTCTTGAAAAGCTGAAAGTTCTTTTTGTATAGCAGACATCTAATCTATAGAGGTTGAAGCTTGTTTAAATGTTTTAGGTTTAGTGTTGGAAGAAATAGAGGCTATGAAGGTTGTGTATAATGATGAGAGTTTAGCTGTACCAATAAAGTCTTGTATAGGGTATAAAATTTCATCTTTTGGTTGAGAAGATGTACAACAAGAGGTAGAATGACAAATATAGTCATTTAGATAGGGTGGTGGATTTCTTGTTCTGAGTGTCTTGAGTTTTGAGGTAAGGAGGTGGATGTAGGGGAGGTGTTGGTGTAAGATGGTGTTGGTGTAAGATGGTGTTGGTGTATCAATGAATTGATGAGATGAAGGTGGAAATAATAGAGAGTGGATAGGTGTAGGTGGGGTATTTGTAACAAAGGGAAAGACAGTTTCATGGAAGACTACATTTCTTGAAATAAAAACCTTGTGAGTGTCTAAATCAAGGAGTTTATATCCTTTAGTGGCAATAGGATAACTCAAAAAAAATACATTTTGTAGCTCTAGAATCAAAATTTGTTCTTTGATTTTGAAGAGTAGATGCATAGCATAAAGAACCAAATACTCGCAAATGGTGTAAAGATGGAGGTTTGTTATATAATATTTGATAAGGAGATAAGTTGTTGAGCAAGGGAGCAGGAAGTCTATTTATCAAATGCGTTGCAGTAAGTATAGACTCACTCCAGAATTGAAGTGGTAGATTAGACTGAAACATTAAAGCACGAGCTGTAGTGAGTAAGTGTTGATGCTTCCTCTCTACTAAACCGTTTTGCTGTGGTGTTTCAACACAGCTGAGTTGGTGTATGATTCCATTTTGAGAGTAGAAATCAGGCAATAAGAACTCAGGTCCATTATCTGTTCTTATTATTTTTATGCAGATATTTGATATCTCCTCTTTTGTTCTATAATTATATGCTCAGGAGACATCAAACTAGGTGATTATCTGGCTATTTCGATAGACTTTTAGTAATAATATGCAATATTCCATTTTATCTCCTTCGATTTTAGTATTTTTGATTTATTAAGCTTTTGCGCGTAATATGGTGTATTTTAGTGAAAAGTTTGTAGGTTTCTAATACTAGCAAGGAGAGGAATCGAGAATAGAAGTCAAAGATCGTGTCAAGAAGTCAAAAGATACAAAGAATATCCCAAGAAGTTGACAAATTTAAGCTAAAATCTGGAAGACTGATGGAAATTGATGATTTTGAGCAACTTAAATATGGATTCAGCCTCTGAGTTATGAATAAGATTCTTACCTTATCGAGTTACGAAGAATTAGCAAGTTGAATGAGTCAATTCGAAGTTGTATTGAGAGAGTTACGGCCGTTTTCGTGAAGGGTGTACAACAGTTACGTGATTTTGGGCTTGAAGAGTGGACTTGGGCTTTTAATATTTGCTTATTCTTTTAATTAAAAGCCCTAGTCCGAATTTATGAGTATAAATGGGCTTTTGAACTTCTATTTTCACACACAATTCATTATTCACAAAGTCAGACAACGAGAGAAGAAGCAGATGCAAGGAAGAGAAGAAGCCAAGAGCTAGAGAAATTCAACTTCTCCAATTCGCAGCCGAATCAACTCCTTAATTAGGTTTTTATCTTTATTTCTGTAAAACAATTATGAATTCCTTTCAATTTATTTTCTTAGTTTTTACGATTATGAGCTAATTTCAATTGGTACTTGAGAACGCATAATAGGTTGAACCCCAATCTGTTTCATTCTATGTTTTTTTGGATTTGGGATTATTATAATTGAAATCGAATTGGGTATTTACTATTTTTATTTAATTTGCATTTATTGACTATTACTGGAGTAGCTAATCTGTAATAGAACTTAGTAACTAGGCTATTCCATATAGTGGCATATGGATCACCTTGACGGAGGGGGGTGGGGGTCTAGGTACGGAAATAATTAATGAATGTAGGATAGAAATTATTTGACCTTGACAGGCTTAGTTAATCCTTCGGCCAATTGGGTAGTTAGACTTTAATCATTCGAAGGTAGACTATATTCACCCTGACGGGGTTTGTAGCACCTAAGAAGAGCTCCTTAGTCCACCCTGACGGGGTTAAGGAGATAATCGAATCCCGACCAGTAGTATTTACCGAATTCGTCCCTTAAACAATACATGGAATGAATAGATTTAGGTGAAATCCCAGCGTTGCTCAAGTACTACCTCTCATACCTTGCGTCCAGGTATTTTATTTACTTGCGTCTAGTTTATTATTTGCATTAATTTAGTCTTTATTAGTTATAGAAAACAAAAACAAACATTCTCTAAATCATTTACCTGTTTTACGTGCAATTAACTACTATCTGATAAGCATTAGAGTCAACCAAACCGTCCCTGCGAATGAATCTGTATCATCACATATATTACTTGGGACAACTGTACACTTGCAGTTGTAGTTCTCTTTTCCTTATTGCATTTGTTTTAGAACACACAAAGGACCACCAATATTGAACTGAGTTTTGACCAAGTTAAAAAGAGAGAAGATGAGTATGCACTTCAGATTTATTAGACATCAAATAAATCCATGTGCACCTTGAGAAGTCATCAACAATAGTCAGAAAATACTTATGCCTTGAGTAAGATACTTGATTGAAAGGTCCCCATATGTCGCAATGTATTAACTCAAAATAAGAAGTAGTATTAGTTTGAGAAACAGGAAAAACAAGACTCTTTTGTTTAGCATAATGACATGAATTACATATGTTTAAAGAGAGAAAAGTAATAGAGGAATCCAATAGTTTTAAAGCAGCTAATTTTGCCTTTGAAGGATAGCCTAATCTTGAATGCCAAAGATCAAACACCTCAGTAGAAGTTGTAAAAGAAGCATGACTTGGTGGAGAAGGAGTTGAAGAGTGTATATAGTATAATCCTTGCAGCTCATAAGCAATACCAATCATCTTCTGAGAGTTGTGCTCCAGAATAATACAACGAGATGGAAAGAAAGCAACAGATATATTGGAATCTTTAGTGAGTTTTGAGACAGATAATAGGTTGTATTTGAACTTAGGAACACAAAGCATATTGTGTAAGGTAATTGAACTATTTAACCATACACTACCTTTATGTGTAGCACTTATAATAACCCCATTAGGAAGAGTAACAGGTGTGTTAACACATGAAACATTGCTAGTATATAATGAACAAGAGTATATGAGGTGATCAGTAGCACCAGTATCAAGAATCCAGGAATTTTTACTCATATTACCTTCCTGTGTAGATACTTGGTGAACAGCTGCTGGGGATGAAGATTGATCACTTGATGAGGAATTAGCCAGAGCTATAAGCTTGCTAATTTCTTCAGCTATAAAATCATAAGAAGTAATTGGTTTGAATTCTTGAATAGTAGATTCGTGAGCAGCTACACAATGAGCCTTCACACTTTATGGTTTAGAGGTAAGGTTTAGATGGAACCGTTTTCCTTTTGGTCCATCCCAACCAACTGGATAACCATGAATTTGGAAACAAGTGTCAATAGTATGACCTGTAAAACCATAGTGAGTGCAAACCATTTTCTTCCTTTCAAAGAAATTATTAGATTTTTGTACATTCTTGGTATAGAAAGCATGAGCTGATGAATCTAATGGAGAGTTAGTTAGAGTTTTTTTACTTTCTTCTTGATTGATCATAGCAGTGACCGAATTAACATTGGGTAATGGATCCATAAGAAGAATTTGACTACACACTACTGCATAAGATTCATTTAGTCCAATAAAGAACTTGATTACAAAATCATTTTGATGTCTCTCTATAAGAGTCTCAAACAATTTACAGTTGCAATTGTTCATATGTCCACAAGAATAGCTGGGCATAGGTTTATAGTGTATGTATTCATCCCATAGCGTTTTGAATTTAGCAAAATATTCAGAAACTAAACTAGAGTTTTGTGAAATCGAACTTAAAGCTTTTTCAAGATGAAAAAAGTGTGTACCATTACTTTTGTTAAAACGAGTCTTGATTTCATTAAAAAGATCATAAGAAGAGTTAACATAAAGAAGACTCGATCGAATTTCTTTCGAGATAGAGTTGAGTAACCAAGATAAAACGAGATTGTTTGCTCTATTCCAAGCAGTGAAAAGAACCAAATTAGAGATAGGAGGTTGAAGGATTTCACCGTTAATGAATCCTAATTTGTTCTTGACAGAAAGGGCAATCTCAATAGCTCGCTTCCAAGAGAGGTAGTTCTTGCCGGTGAGAACATCGGAGACAAGAGAGGCGCATGTGTTTTCGCTCGGATGTAGGTAATATGGACTTGAGAAGACTTCGGTAAAGGAGAGTGGTGTCGCCATTTGCAGAGAATCGAGTTAAAGAAGAAAGATAGGTGCGGAATTTGTTTGATTACATCTGATACCATGATAAGATTTGAGAAGCCATTAATGGAGATTAAGCAAGAAGAAGCAGTAAGAGAGTAGAGCAATAAAAGGAGAAGAGAAGAAGAATAAAAGTATATAGAATAGCAGCTTAACTTTGTTCTGTTTACACTTTGTATATATAGATATTCTAAGTCTAACAACTTTGTAACTAATAACAGTTGTACAGAATATTCTATTCAGCTAATTGCACTTTAGTCCCTGTATTATCCTTTTGTGCAATATTGTCTAACTCCTTTTTATCTAATTCATTTGCTGCATTCCAACAAGATAATATTCCAAAGAATGAGCAAAACTTAATTGCCTCCCGGAATTCATATACGATGGCTCACTATGGAGGAAAACATAAGATAAAAAGGACCTTATATCTTTTTGTTGAAACGTCATGTTAGTCAATACCAATCAGCACTTGGATCACCCACAACCACAAGAGAAGCTTGAGAAAAGATATGAGCTCCCCTAGTACGTAGTTGTTGATAATACTGTTGACCCTGTTAGGCCACACGAGGGATTATGTCTGAATCACATTTATAAGCCGCCATTGACGGAGCCACCAATGTTAAAATTTCCTTTTTTCACTGTGAGCCATCATTGTCCTAGCTTCCTGATAAGAAGTCTGATATGAAAGAAAAATGGCAAGTGTATTGGAAGACTACAAACCACAAAACAAGCAAAACATAAGTTACAACAAATATATAAGACAACTGACTGCAGCTTTCGACCCGATCCTTATCTTTTTTGAAAAGGTATAGGCATCGAGCAAGGGTCAGCAAGGATAAGTAACACCCCAGGAGATTGAAATGTTTATACAAATGTTGCTTGGGACTACCCAATCCACTAAGGATTGGGGAGGAGAATCTGTGACTTTATTCAACCTATGTCATCACGTAGTCTCTTATGATGGATTCAAATCAAAATCTCAAAGAACTTCATTCTAAAGGAATTTCGTCACTTCATACCTTTCATTCGAGTCCCGAATGTATTTGATCTTCCGCCGTTGCTCTTTTTCATCTTGGACAATTTAAGGTGCTCCACTTTAGGATAACAAAAAACGCACTCATTATGGAGCCCCCACTGAGAGATATATATCTTTGATAAAAACACAATTGTCTTTCCAAACTTTTTGGTTAGTGAGGAATGCCTCCAAAATCTGTTTGGATTCCTCTAATAGAGATGTAAGAGCGTACCAACCTAGCTCATCATTCCCTTATTGTAGTGTCAATTTATACAAGTTGAGAAACAGAGTAAGTGTAAAGTGGACTGAATTAACACATACGGTATAGAAGACTGCAATCTTGGCCCAATCGTTTGGACCCAATACACTGGGACATAACGAACCAGTTATAAATGGTGGGAAGGGAAAACTTAAGCCCATGCACATTGATTAAACATACACGGCTATTTCGCTAGTTGGGCTCAACAAAATATACTTGAACCGGAAATTAATCCTAAACCCGGTTGAGAACTGACCCGGAAAATTATTATTTTAAAATAGATTAATGGGACGGACCAAATAAGAAAAAAACCAACCCATTAAATCACGGTTAGGATTGATTATTTTTTTTGATATAAAAAAAATCAATCCTAACCGTGTTTTAGGATTGATTATTTATATCCAAGATTTGATATAGTTTACACAAAAAATTTCAATGTAGGAGAGTTGAGTTTCATAATTTGAGTTGTTTGCCCAAATTTCTCGCACGTCTTGCCCAGGTTTTCCGCACGTCTTTCTCGGGTTTCTCGCACATCACGCGTTATTTTGCCCCATTGCGTCGCACAAAATAGTATACTCATTACTTTACACTCTCTTTTTCTTTTCACATCAAAGTTTTACAACACATTTTGAGAAATTTGCCTAAAGATACAAAGTCTCCCTCTCTCTTGTTCTTTTTCTTAGACGAGTTACCCTTCCTATTTAGCCTCTATTTGTGGACAATAAGTGTGTGGTGATTTTGGAACAAAAAAGAAGGTGTGTGGTGATTTAGTTTTGTCTTTTAATCCTTGGGTTAATAATAACTTATTGCTTGACTCCTAAAGTTAATTGTTTTTTTTTTCATTTTTCACCAGGGGTAATGATAATGATTATTTGACCCTCTTAAGGTTTTTTTTTCCATTTCTTCATTTTTGACCAACATTGGTTGAATTTAGTATACATATATTGAGTTGAATTTTTGAGTTAAATGCTTTCTTAACCTATGTCTAACCCCATTTTAACCTGTGCTTGCCAACCTGGTTGAATTAACAAAATAAAAACATGGTTGGAATTCTAAAAAGTAAACCCAAAAATGTCTAACTTGGGTTGACAATAACTCTTACCCTTGTCTAACCCGGTGTTTGCTCTACCCTACTCGCTATAGTATCTCAACATGTCGCCTCACAACGACTCAGTAGCCGAAGATCATCCTCAAGATAAAAATCTCCCACATGAACTACATCAGAAACCTTTGTGAGACTTAGCCGAGGAGCACTAGGAAGAATCCTAAAGGAATCCATCTCCTTAAGATTTGGACGTCTCTTGCTTGTAACACAATATGGGTTAAATGCATCGAAAAAGAAAATCTTATCAATGACGACATTTTATGTAAGGGTGTGGAAGGTGAGTTGCGGAGTTGAGAACCTCCTCTTACGGGAAAACAAGACCGTCACTCAGCAAAACGATATCCTCATCCCCAACCTCCGTTGAACTACAGTTGGCTAATTGTTCTAGAGATATTACATAAACCCACCCACTAATTTAAATATGCGTGGATGAAGATCGACCCCGTTAAGTGATTAGATATTTCGAGAGAGGATAAAGAATAGAGACAATGTATGTGTATTAACCGTTAAACCATGAAGAGGTATTGGGCCCTATTCATTATCATATAAAAAAAATTGAAACTCATTGATTTTGATAAAATAAAATAAAAAAGAATGAATATCTTTATTTCAAATAAATGTGACGTAAAAAGTTATTTTGATTACTAAAGTTCTTTTTTAGTTCGTGTTCTCTCTATATATGCTAGGCATTCACGATTATGAATAGTTTTCTAATGGATAATTATTATCTTTCTTAGGTCGTTCATGTCTTAATTTGATGGGTCATGTTGGTAATACGGTTTCTATGAGAAGTTACTTAGAGCATTTTTAGCAGTGATACTTTGATTTTTCTCATCATCCTCTAATCGAAGTTAGGAGATTCGACGAATGTATTGTACTTATATTAATTTCACTTCTTTATACCCCTCTCTTGGAACATATGAATACCTCACCCACGAGATTAGAGTACATTTCTCCCTATCAAATACCGCTTTAAGTTATAATAATTTTTTTTCCTAGAGAAATATTGGATTTCTTTATTTGCTCAAGCCCTCGTGTTTGTTTCTCTGTTGAGACTTATCAAGATGGCTTTTGAATATTATCAACGATCGGTAAATACGACTTATTGTTTGGTTCATAATGAAACGCCTTTCGTACATTTCCCATATCTGGAGATTACCTACATATGATCATCAATGTTGGACATCTGCTATGTCAAGTAGTGCATTTGATAGTCAATATTGGCTTTTAAACTTTTCCCACATCGGTGGGTTAGAAGAAGTTATAGCTACTTTTATACTTTGTGATATCAACTAAGTCCAAATACCCAATAATCATGTACATGGCAAGGCAATAATTTAGCCCACACGCGCGCACCACCACCACCACCAACCCCCGCCCGGCCTGGCACCGGCACCGGCACCGGCGACGGTCGTGGGGAGTTCGTTGACTACTCCACTTAAAACGTAGAGACACATCTCCACTAATCTCGCACGTGTTACAAGGCAATCAAATCTGAAGGCTACTATATTCCTCTCCTCACCCCTATATATAGAGCTCTCTTCCACTCTCTAACCTCACCACCTTCTCTCTATATTTTACTACGTTGTAGTTCTGTTAGAGATACCGGTCACGCCGGAATATCTTTTTAACAACCATAGTTTGACGGTGACTTCGTTTTTCATTATCATGTAAGTGTATTTCCGTGTATTGTTATTTCAATTTCCGTGTAATTGTTATTTCGTTTTTCCGTGTAATAGTTTGTTTACACTCAAAATTCGTTTTTATTCTCATTATTTTTCTTTTCGGGAAACCATTTCTTTTGTACAACTGGTGGTTATTTTAATAACAATCAATGCATGTTTGTATCCCAAATATTTTGTTGGTTGACACATTTTACTTTAGATATATTTATGCTCTATCGTGAACATACATTACTAATTCTTTCTTTTCCACAATATCTCTTCTTTTGCTTTCTTGCTATCAATTACAGGAAGAAAAAACCCTTTGTTAAGTTGCCTTTCTCATGCCTTTGTGTACGTAAAGTTTCACATATATTTTCTGTTTACGTTTGAATCTTCAAAAGCATCTTCTTCTTCGGTCCATAGAGGTGCCCTACCGGATGCCTCATATTTATGGATAGACCCTATTCAGGGGTGAAGGAAATCCTTCCTACGGAATAAATTTTCTAGCTTCTCGCAAGTCCCCTTTAATTTCAAAGCTCGCTCTTTCCATATATGAAGATTTTGATGACAATCCTTTAAAATATTTTGGAGTGTATATGTCCATGTCTAATCTTAGCAGATTGTAACTGAGATGGGAGAGACTGGTTTGGACTTAAGGTATGGTTCTCGTTATGTCGCATTCTCTTTGCCTAGGAATACCATATGTTATTTATTGAACTCGAGAGACATAGGTAAATATATGAAGGTGAGACTACCTAGGAAGTCTGAGATAGCTTGTGAAAGTTACGATGGAAAAGTTACACGTTACCTTCGTTTCTATAATATATGAATGAGACACCCATTTGGTCCTTTTATTCACAATATGTTGAACTTAAGTCCAGTTCAGTTAGGGATGGCAACGGATCGGATTATTGTAAAAAATTCCAAAACCATGTCCATATCCATTTAATTTATCAAAAACCAAACCCTAACGAATTTAACTATCGGACTTACTTTTCAAAACCATATCCGAATAATTCGGATTTGGTTTTTTAAATGGTTTTTCGGATTTTAACCATAACCCGACTCGCGAGGCGTCCCTCTTGCAGTAGGATTCCTAACCTCGTCTCGCTCTTGTGACATGCCAAACTAAACTCTCTAAATATATTGAAAATATTGAAACAAGATCACAAATACATGAAAAATCTCTAATATATAAAATATTATGTTGATCTTTAATTAAATAACATTTTTGTTAATTCTAATATTTTAATTTTTAGTTTTGAGATATGAAAATATTTTTTTATCTATATTACTATAAAATATAAAAAAGTAGATGATAATAAACGGGTTTTCGGTTATTCGGTTTTATTTTTATCTAAAATTTTAACCTAAAGGATTTAACCATTGATTACATTTTTCGGAACCATAACCTAACGGTTTTATCCATGGTTGCATAATCGATTTTTAATCGGTTCAAATTTTCAATAATTTTGATTTAAACCATAACCATTTCCATCCTTATCTATAGTTGGGTTGAGACTTTTGGCCTTTTGGTAATTAAAAATAAAAAAAATAAAAGACAGATGGACTTCAAAATATAAATATACATGGATTTTAGCCTTTAATAGGTAAAATAAAATCATATATCTATATTATATTACACACTTTTTTTATAAGTGGTGGCCAGGATCGATTCTGGCCAAACATAAATGGTGGCTAGGATCAATTCTGGCCCCACTTATCATTCTTTAATAAAAAAAAAAGATAAAAAAAGGGAAAAAAAGAAAACAACCCTAACCTATTCATTTCTTCACATTCACCTTTCCACCAAGTAAGAAAACCGTAGCTGTTAAAAGGATCATTCTCCACCATTGCCGACGCACGAGGATCATTCTCCATCAACCCGGCTTGGCTACGCCATAAACAATCGAAGAACCCAACAATCAAGTATCGATTTAATTGAAAATGGGTCTGAATGTGTAAGTGTTGGAGAAGATGAGAGAGTTGTTCTAATCAGTTTAGGTATGTAGAATTTCTTAAATAGTAATGGTTTGATTTCATATACATCTGTAAAATGGACTTCTCATGTTGAATTTGTCACCGGATGTTTAGGTTTTGGTCTTCATTGGTGAACGACATTCTGGACCTGTTTCACTATTTAACGGACTCCGGTAATCATAACGTTTTGATTTCATGTAAAATGCAGTTTTGGTCCTTATTTTATGCTTAACTACTTAATTGCATAAAATCAGAAGATTGAATCAGGCATTGTACACTCAATTGTATCAGGCATTGTAGACGGTGAATTTTTCTATTCCTGAGGATGAAAAAGTGAACAATAATTTGATTATTGATGGGTTTAGAGGTAATGGGTTTATGAAACAATTATATTTTAGAGAATTATCTGAATAAAAGAGTTTGATTGATTTGAACATATTATTCAGTTGATGAAGCCATAGAACATGGAGCTGCTCTATTTCCACTGAATTTTGATAAAACAATCGATGTTCATCATCTTTTAGCATGTGAGGTATACTAATGAGAAATGTTTATTTACCTTTTTACCCTTCTACCATCTGGTATTTTTTTAGGCGACATGGCATATGCTTTGTGTAGCTAACTGTATACTTTGTGTATCACTTTTCGCACAAGCTATATCAGTTTTAACTGATACTAAAAGGTAAATATTATGTATTAATAAGTATTAATAAGTTTTGTTCAATTTTGTTAGCTATAATATTAGACCGACCTCTGGGAGCATCAATTGGGCTACAAATTCATGGATGGAAAGGATTAAGAGATGTAGCTGTCAAGTTTAAAAAGGTTATGTTTTTTTATTGTTTATCTCAGACATATTCATATAATATATGAAATACTTAAAATAGTGTTCCTAATTTTGTTCAGAATGACTGTTTTGTGCAATCCTGGCATGAAGTGACACCCTCCTCATGATGGAGTAAAAACTTCATGATGGAGTAAAAACTTCCATAGCTGGTGCTAGAATTATCGTACGCCTATGTGCTGGTGAGTAATTTAATCTTCCTGAGTATGGACTGTATAGTGTTTGTTTAAATGGCCTACTATTACCTCACACCACTACTGATCAAGGTAATGTTAATTTATATCTTCAAGTATAATTTATTATTAATTAGTTTAAATTATGAAACTGAGTTTATGTATTAGAGCTTCAACATTTGAGAAACGCACTACCAGATTCAGTAGTAGTTCAAAGAATCGATGAACGATTATTCGCTTTAGGAAATTGCATAGCGTGTAATGATCATGTTGCTTTAACACATACTGATCTTGATAGGGTATGTATAATAATATTAATATTAATATTATAATCATACTATTATACAATCTAATTTAATTTTAATCAGGAAACTTACTAAGTCAAACACAAAAGGAGTAAGTAATTGAATAATATTTTTTATATGACATGATTAAGTAATTAAATAATATGACACAGAGCAAAGTTCAACTAAAGGATGAAGATGAAGAGGAAGATGAAGTAGAGATAAATAGAGTGAAACAAAGAAGTGGAGTCCATATAAAGAAATGCAGGTATATTTTTACATAATATAGGGACCATAGTGCAATTCACTCAAAATGCTAATCTCCAGCTTATGAATACCCTCAAAAAGTTTATTAACACAGAACTGATGATTTGTGTCTAGCATTGAAAGAAGTTAAGATGATGGAGAGCATATGTGTGGATGAGTATCTTACAAGTACACCTATAGACCCAAAACTGAGATGTGGATATCTTCCCGTATTGTATGAAAAGGTACAATATTCTCTTATTTAATTAGTAGCTCATTTATTCTTATTTCACAATTTTATTGATTTATGAGTAAAACATTGAATTATACATATAGATTTCTGAGTTTGGAAATGCTAAGGCGGGATGACTTGGAAATCACTTCAAGAAAAGAGCTTAACCAAGGTATTTAATTTGAATTGTTGTAAAATGGTGAGAATCAAAACTTGATAGAATTGAAGCCTGTAGTGAGCAGATCGATCTACGGTTTGCAAATTGATGGAAATTAATGAATCGTCACAGTGTCTATCTGTATGGCTTACTGATAATTTAACAGCTACACGGGTATGTTTGATCAAATAATACTCTTTATGCTTTGCTTAATACAGGGACTTACTGTGCAAGTAACTCAAAAAATTAATATAAAGGACCTATGAAGCAATTTTTGTATAATATAGGGGAATATAGGGACCTATAGTGCATTTTTTGCAAAGTATATATGGTTCCTGCATAACATAGGGACCTGATACGTTTTTTGCATAATATAGGAACCTATAGTTCATTTTTTTGCATAAAATAGGGACCTATCATGCATTTTTGGATATTATAGGGACCTGGTATGGTTTTTTCATAAATTAGCGACCTATCATACCATTTTTGCATAGTATAGGTACCTGGTACACGTTTTTTATAATATAGGGAACTATGGTATAATTTTTGCATGAAATTGGGACCTATCGTGCATTTTTTAACATAAACAGACGGTTATGTATAAAATAGGGACCTATCATGCAATTTTTATATAGCATAGGAAACTGGTACTGATTTTTCATAAATAAACAGGGATATTTGGTATTTTACCCTTCTGTTAAGTGAAGTCTACCGAAAAATGTATGAAGAGGAGGAGTCAAGCCCCTCCACTTCATAGTATGCAGAAACTATCAACATGTTTTTGACGATAAAGTATATTTTGCAATAATAAAGTACAACATTCATTCTGTTAAGCTGTTAAGCAAAATAGCATTTCTTCAAATTCATTTTTTACCGGAAAGCACACTTTATCTACGATGTTTGACAAGAAAAAAAAACTTTCCGATCTCGATCAACGGCCTATCTATTGTCCACTTCAGAATGTGTGAGAGATTGGTGGCCAAATGAAGCTTATATTCAACCGTTGATTCACAACAGAAACTGATGCTCCAGGTATTAAATGATTAGTTTTTTTGTCAAAGTAGTGTATTTACTCTGTGTCCAATATATATTCTGTTAACTTTATGCTGTGAATTGTTGTTGCCTTTAAATTAAATAGATCAATAGTTGTTTTAGCTACTGAGAAGGAATAAATAGCTTTCCGGCTAAAGTAAGCATCTTTGGACATACAGGGAGTGTATTTTTTTGCTTAATATAGGGTCTGACAGTGCAATTTTTGCATAACATAGGGACATGTCGTGCAATTTTGCATAATATAGGAACTTCAGTGGACTTTTTGCATACTATAGGGACCTGCAGTGCAATTTTTTATAATATAGGGACATATTTGAATGAACACAGTAGTAGTAGTTAGTTTTTCACACTAGATAGTTAGTTTAAATCGTCTTAGAGAAGATAATATCACTATGAAAAATAATAAAAGATTTGTTATATTAACAAGTAAATATTACTGTTTTGAATATTTAATAGATTTAAATGAAAAATAATTAAATTAAATCCATTTAATGAATTGATTATTGCAGAGTTGTAGCTTAGTGCAGACGAACTATATGTCAAAGCAATCAGATCTAAATGAACTGATGAGATCTATTGTAATCGATTGGCTAATCGAGGTTCATTACAAATTCAAATTAATGGAAGAGACGTTATATTTAACAGTAAATATAATCAATAGATTCTTAGCTATAAGAACTATCACAAGAAAGAAACTCTAATTTGTTGGAGTAACAACTATGCTTCTCGCTTGCAAATATGAAGAAGTTTCTGTACCTGTAGTGGAAGATTTTATAAACATATCTGATAAAGCGTACACTAGACAAGAAGTACTTGATATGGAGAGATTAATCGTAATACGTTACAGTTCAATATATCAGTTCCTACTCCATATTTGTTCATGAGAAGGCTTCTTAAAGCTGCTCAATTTGATAAAAAATTGGAGCTTTTATCGTTTTTTGTTATCGTTATGCTTAGTTGAGTATCAAATGCTTCAATTTTCACCTTCTGGATTAAGCACATGAAAGCCAATGAAGTTGTTTAATTTAACATTGGTTATGTGGTTCATGTCCTTTTCCAATTTGCTTAATTTTTTTCTTTTTACATTTTTAAATTTGTGTATACGTTGGAATCTTTGAACTTAAGATATTTGAATTACATAGTTTCTCTCTTTATTCAATACCATCTTAGACACCTTGAAGAAATTAAACTGCTAGCTTTGTCATCAACCGTCTAAAGTTCATATTCTTTACGTCTATTTGATGTAAAAGCTACCAAACTTAATCAAGAAAGTCAAATGATATAGAATTTAACTGCTTTTGCTTTAATTTCTAAGTTGGTTTATTAAAGCATGTGCAGTGAATTCACACAAAAGCTAACTGCTTTTGCTTTAATTTCTAAGTTGGTTTATTAAAGTATGTGCAGTGAATTTCTAGAAAGCAGGGAAAATTTCAAAGGTGACTTAGCTGATATAATTCGTGGAAGTGGCGGCAGTGGTGGTGGTGGCAGCATCAGCAACACCACTCCTATTGGTGTTCCAGCATCCGTGCCTGGAGATAACTGGCAGTTCCAAAGCAACCCCATGACTTATTCTTCAGGAATTGAAGAAAGATTGGATTTTCACCCCTACTATAAATTTGCACAATCTACTCAAATTTTCTTCTATTTACACTTTTAAATTTGTGTATACGCTTGAATTACATAGCCTAATTTAGATAAGCAAAATCTTTGCTAAACTTTTCCCATTTCAATAATTGTCGTTTTTAGATATAGATTTATACATTTATAAGAAGGTGAGGTTATATGTACTAATATATTCTATTATTTCAGCTAATTTTTACAAGTAATAGAATGATTTGTAACTTCTTTCATTTATAAATCAATTACGAATTTTACATAATCTATTATAGTTTTTTAAATTCATTTTAGCACAAATAATTCTTAACAAAATATGACCCTTAATAAAATCATTAATTGCTATTTTTTGTGAAAGCTTAGCAAACTTATTTTAAAGACTTTTTACCCTCTTACAATAAATAATAGTTGTACTCTTGCAATCCTCTTTGTAATCACCTCATAATCTCAACTCAAATATAGGTTGTCAAAAAAATTAAAATGAACAACAAAAAAGGAACGAATCACATAAACTAAACACTAACTTCTCAACGTGCCAACTCAAAATAAGGAAAACTAACGATTGATTTATTTTTTTCCGAAGTGACTTCAGGCACGGGCAATACCTAGTCTATAATATATTACAAGGTTTTTTATAAGTGGTGGCCAGGATTGATTCTGGCCAAACATAAGTGGTGGCTAAGATCGTTTCTGGCTCCACCTATCATTAATACCATTAATTAATCCTTAATTACTTAATAAAAAATATTTAAAAAAAATCTTAAACCACTCTTTACATTTAATTTATAATAGTTATACAATAAAGTAGAATGTACCTAACTTCTCATATTACTACTCAAAAATCTCTAATTTCTCTCATAATTCTTTTATTCTTCTCATAAATATCTTAAAAAAATTTATTTTTTATTTTCTCAATTATTATATCTATATAAAAACCACATTGATCTTTTAAAAGAAAAAATTTCAAATTGGAAATATTGGTGCAATGTATTAACCTACACGATTTTTTGAAAAGTCAATGAAGAAAAATAATATTGAAATATATGGTGGAGTTAAGAATAACAATAATGATAATAATAATATCTTGAAACACTTAAAAACAATTGGGCAAATCCGATTTGGACTTTTATAATACCATTAATTAATTCTTATTTACCTAATAAAAAAAATTAAAAAAAAACCTTAGATCACTCTTTACATTTAATATAAATTTATAATATTTATATAATAAATCAAATGTGCCTAACTTCTAATATTACTAGTCAAAAATCTCTAATTTCTCTCATATCCATAACCTTAGACCCTTAACTATCAACCTTAACCTTAACCTTAACCTTACCTTACCTTAACCTTAACATTAACCTTAACCTTGACCTTGAACCTTAAACCTTAAAGCCTTATCATCATCTTCACTTAACCTTAACTTTAACCGTAACTTTTAACCCTTAAACCCTTAACCTTAACTCTTATATCTCAAGCCTTAACCTTTACCTTCACCTTCATATTAACTTTAATCTAAACCTTAACCATAATCTTAACCTTGAAGTTAAAACTTATTCTTAACCTTGAACCTTAAACCTTGAACTTTGAACCTTAAACCTTGAACTTTGAACCTTAAACTTTATACCTTAACCTTAACTTTAATTCTAACCCTAACCTTAACGTTTATCCTTTAAATTTACCTTAACCTTTAAACCTTTAACTTTAAACCTCAACCTTAACTTTCATCTTAACTGTAACCTTAACCTTAACCTTAAACAGATGAAGAATTATCGCGCTAATATTCGACCTTAACCCTGGAATTTAGTCATATCCATGACCTTAGACCCTTAATTATCACCTTAACCTTAAACTTAACCTTAACCTTAACCTTAGCCTTAACCTTACCTTACCTTAACCTTAACATTAGCCTTAACCTTAAACCTTGACCTTAAACCTTAAACCTTAAGGCCTTATCATCATCTTCACTTAACCTTAACTTTAACCGTAACTCTTAACCCTTAAACCCTTAACATTAACCCTTAAATCTCAAGTCTTAACCTTTACCTTCACCTTCATATTAACTTTAATCTAAACCTTAACCATAATCTTAACCTTGAAGTTAAAACTTAACCTTAACCTTGAACCTTAAACCTTGAACTTTGAACCTTAAACTTTATACCTTAACCTTAACTTTAATTCTAACCCTAACCTTAACATTTATCCTTTAAATTTACCTTAACCTTTACACCTTTAACTTTAAACCTTAACCTTAACTTTCATCTTAACTGTAACCTTAACCTTAACCTTAAACAGATGAAGAATCATCGCCCTAATATTCGACCTTAACTCTGGAATTTTGTTAAACCTTAAATGTTTAATCTTAAACCTTAACTCTAACTTAATCTTAATCTTAAAATTAAATTTAACCTTAACCTTGACTTAAACTTTTACCTTAACCCTTAACTTTAACCTTAAAATTAACCATATCCTTAACGTTGACCTAAACCTTAACCCTAACCTTAACCTTATCATTAACCTTAACTATAACCTAACCTTCTTCTTGATGAGCAAAAAAAGAATAACCTTAACCCTAGCTTTAACCTTGACCTTCACCCTTAGAATCCGTATTTGATTACCGTTAATGTAGGAGTGAGATTCTACAATATGGATCAAGGGTCGGGGTCCTCGATCCTTTCGACTGGGTACTTGCTACAGGTAGGATTTCAGCGATCTGAGTTGGGATTTCCTCACCTAGGATGGGTGAGGGATCGAGGCGATGTGAGTAAAGGACTAGAGGATCTAGTGAGAGTAGGAGGCTTAGGGGTTTGTGTATTCGAATACCCCATACCTTTGATGTCCAGGGATATATATAGGCGCGACTTACTTGACCCCCAAGTCATTATCTAGTAACCCTAATGGACTCATTCTAGAGGCCCAAACCATAAGGTCTTTGGACTAACTTTCCAGATCCTCCAGTGACGTACCACTAGCCCATATAGAAGGATGATATTCCATCTTTATCGGACCGGACTCCTTTATCGGCGTGCCTACTTATCATTGGAGTCGTAAACCTCTTTCACTAGGACCGCGACCATCTCTTATGGGACTTTTGGTCCAAGCCTTATTTTTCCCACTACAGTTTGTCCCCCACTCTTTAACTTAAAAAGTCTTTAAGTTTAGAGAGTAGTTAGAATATCTAATCGTATAAATAATGCGTATACGTGATTATTTATACGTCGAATTAGGTAGTGATACATAATACATAAAAATATTTAGATCCCTAAAAAGCCAATAATGGTATTTTTGTTTAAATAATATAATGACTTTTAGAAATATTTACCTTTATCAATATAATCAATGTCATAAAAATAGCTTGACGAAAATAAACACTTTACATATTAACTCTTTTTTTTTTTTAATACAAATATAGTCTTGTATTTTTTTTATTTGGCGCTGCAATAAAAATATTTAACTCGAAGATATGTTTGCTAATAATAAAAGAAAGTGGTTTGATTAAGCAGAATATTTCACCGTTGGTATTATCATATATTTTTTTTTTTTTATTCTTATTAAAAGGGAGAAACAATTAATTTCATTTCTAGTGAATATTTTTCTTACTTAATAACTGATACAAACATGGCCACCAATTTATAAATTGCAAAACGTGGCAACGTGTCATAAACTTTCGACCAAAAGAAGCAAAAACTGTTTGCTGATGATGCTACTACGTACGCCTTCTTCAACCCTCTGCTAGCGCAATTTTTTTTTTTTTTTTTTTTTTTTTAATTACACTTATTGGCTTTGTCATTTTCGCTAGGAAGGAGGGGTACTCGCCCACTTGGGGTACTCGCCCATTTAAAGTACCCTTCCTCAACTATTAATAATAACTGTCCATGGTGAGACATGGACACTAGCAATGAACACTACAGTATTCTATACTCATTACATAAACTGACACCATAAAAGTACAAGAATTTGTCCATCACAAAATTTAACTCATTAGTGTAGTCAAAGGTACCTTTGATGGGCGAATGTACCTCTGCCTATTTTTTCTAACATGTACCATTAAAGTAGAAGGAATTTGTACATCACAAAATTTAACTCATTAGTGTGGGCGAAGGTATCTTTGATGGGCGAATGTACCTCTGCCTATTTTTTCTCACATGGACCTTTACATCTGATGTTTAGCAAAGGTATTCGTCTACTTTTTACTTTAATACCTATTTGATCAAAAAGAGAAATAGCTAGCAAACAAAAGAGAAGCTCCTTAGTATCTCATCTACTCCCAGGTTAGCAAAGGTATTTTGCCCAAGATATGTATGTATTATAACAATACACCAGTGTATTCAAATCGATCTTATCATGTCATTTTTTGGATTAGCGACGAGGGAGCTTGAAGACTTCTTAGCAAAGGAGACGCGTCTGGAGGTCTCTCTGGAGAATTAACACCGTGGGTGCGTTGGGGAGTCTATAACATCGAGGATGCTTTGGAGAATTATATATTCAACAAGAGTGCTTTGGAGATCCCTTAGCATCGAGGATGCTTCAAAGATCTTTTTGGAGATTTGCACCAAGGGTGCTTCGGAGAGTTCAACGCATCGAGGATGCGTTGGATAAATTTTCGGATATTTGCACCAAGGGTGCTTAGGAGAGTCCTTAGCATCGAGGATGCTTTGAGGGACTCTCTGGAGATTAGCACCTAGGGTGCGTTGGGGAGTCACTAGCATCGATGATGCTTTGAGGGACTCTCTGGAGATTAGCACCGAGGGTGCGTTGGGGAGTCACTAGCATCGAGGATGCTTCGAGGGACTCTCTGGAGATTAGCACCAAGGGTGCGTTGGGGATTCCTTAGCATCAAGGATGCGTCGAATAAATTTCTGGAGACTTGCACCGAGGGTGCTTTGGTGATTCCTTAGCATCGAGGATGCGTCAGATAAATTTTTGGAGACTTGCACCAAGGGTGCTTTGGCGATTCCTTGACGTCCATGATTTAAAAACAATTAAGCGACTATGTTTATCAACGAACATATTGAGTCAAAGTACATTATTTCAAAACCAAATAATAAATATTGCCTATCGTGAAGATCACGTTTCTACCTAGGTTCGATTTATATTAGAACTAGAAAAGAAATAACGAAAATAAGCATAATACTGAACCTTAAAAATGGTACGCCTTGAGATGAACCGCGTTCCAACTATTGTTGATATCTTTGCCTTCCTTGCTACGAAGTTTGTAGGCTCCATGCCCGATTACTTTCCTAATCTCGTAGGGTCCTTCCCAGTTCGGGCCCAACTTACCTGCATTTACCTCTTTCGTGTTCTGGAACACCTTCCTTAATACCCAATCGCCTTCTTTGAATGTTCTGATCCTGATATTTTTGTTGTAATGTCGTCTTATCTTTTGTTGATACTCTGCAATGCGAACAAGCACTTTTTCCCTTACCTCATCAACCATATCCAGGTGGGCGCCTAAACCTTCGTTGTTTAGATCCTCCGTTTGGTACTTTACTCTGAGTGTCGGTAGTCTTACTTCCGCGGGGATTACTGCTTCAGCTCCGTAGACAAGGGAGAATGGAGTCTCCCCAGTCGATGTTCTCGGGGTGGTCCGGTAGGACCATAACACTGCTGGTAATTCTTCAGCCCATCTTCCCTTGGCGCTCTCCAACCTCTTCTTTAAGGTAGAGATGATGGTTTTGTTGGTAGATTCGGCTTGTCCGTTCGCTTGAGGGTAGCGCGGGGTTGAGAAGCTCAACTTGATTTTCCAATCGGCACAAAATGATTGGAAGTCTCGACTTATGAACTGCGATCCATTATCTGTAACAATCTCCTTGGGGATACCAAACCTGCATATGATGTTTTTCCATATAAAATTCTTGACTTGCTTGTCCTTTATCTGGGAGTATGCCTCTGCTTCCACCCATTTTGAAAAGTAATCGGTGACAGCAAGCATATATACCTTCTGCCCCTGAGCCGTCGGAAGTTTTCGACAATATCCATTCCCCACTTCATGAATGGCCACGGGGATGTAATAGTTGTCAAAGGTTCTGGTGGAATATGTGATGTATGCGCGAACCTTTGGCAGTTATCGCATCTCTTAACGTAACTTATCGCGTCCCCTCGCATGGTAGGCCAATAATACCCTGACGTGAGTGCTCGATGTGCCAAGCCGCGTGCTCCAGAATGGTTGCCACATTGCCCCTCGTGCAACTCGGCCAACACATAATCTGCCTCCTCAGAGTCGATACAACGAAGGTAGGGTCCTGAATAAGATCTTCGGTAGAGTGTGTCCCCAATAACGGTAAAACGTTGTGCTTTGATCCTGAGGCGTCGCGCCTCGCTTCTATTGATAGGAAGGAGGTCGTTCTGCAAGTAGTCGATGATTTGGGACATCCAACTTGGTTTTCTTTCAAGATCGTTGACTTCTCCTTCTTTTGCTTTCCACGTAACAGGCCATTGCAAGTATACCACCGGAATATTCTTTGCGACGGATGTCTGGGTCGCAGAACCCAGATTGGCCAGAGCATCAGCGTGTATGTTCTCTTCCCTATTCACCTGCTTGATCGAAAATTCCTCAAATGCGAGTTGTAACTCCTTCACTGCTGAGAGATACGTCAGCATAGATTGTTCCTTTGCTTTATAAGATCCGAGTACTTGGTTGACCACTAACAATGAGTCGCTACTGATAGAAATTTTCTTGATTCCCATTTCTTTGGCCAAGGTTAATCCAGCAATGAGCGCTTCGTATTCTGCTTCGTTGTTAGTTGCTTTGAAGCCACATCTAATGGATTGTTCTATGACATCTCCCTCTGGTGACTGGAGTACCAATCCCAATCCGCAACCTCTTATGTTGCTAGATCCGTCGACATGTAGTGCCCAGGTGCCCGGAACGGAGGTTTGTGTCATACATAAGAGTTCTTCTTCGATCTCCGCAGAAGTTTGGGGTGCAAAGTCGGCTACGAAATCTGCAAGTACTTGTGATTTGACAACAGTCCTTGATACAAACGAGATGTCAAATTGGTGGTCCTTTGTGTGTTCTAAATAAATGCAATAAATAATCGAACCACAACCGCAAGTGTACGGTTGTCCCAAGTAGTATAACTGATAAAACAGATTCGTTCCAAGGACGGAATGGTTGACTACAATGCTTATCAATTAATGAATAATTGCACTTATGAAAGCAAATAAATGTTTATAAGAGTTGTTTGTTTGGTTTTATAGTTCCTAAGATATTTAAAGACTAATATGAAAATGCAATCAAATAACTAAACGCAAGTAAATAAATGTAAAACGCAAATATGAGAAGATAGCACTTGAGAAAGCAAGGGATCCTCCGAATTCTATTTCATAACCTATTCTGTTTAAGGGTTAGATTGGTCAATTACAATGGTCGGGATTCTAAATTCCTTATACCCCCGTCAGGGTGGACTATAAGGCAATCCTAGAGTGTCACTAGTCCCGTCAGGGTAAATATGATCCACTTTTAGATGTTTAAGTTTATTACCGCATAGGCCCTAAAATTAGCTAAGTTCGTCAGAATCAATAGCTTCTATTTTAGATTGAATAAATGGTTCTGTACCTAAACCCTCCGTCAGGATGATCCACACGCCACATATGTGAAATAGCCTAGATACTAACACCTGTTCTTAGTTAGCTACTCTAAAAACAGTAAATATTCGCAATTTATCGAAAAGAGTAAAAGCCCCAATCTAATTTAATTTAACAGAAACCCAAATTCAGGACAAATCATTTAACAGAATTGGGATTCACCCATAAAGCATTCTCAAGCACTAAAAAATGTTTAGCTCATACTAATTAAAACAAAAACTAAATTAAAAATAATAAAATTCATATTGTTTACAGAAAGAAAATACAGAGAAACCTAATTTCGGAATTGGGTTGGCTGCGAATTGGAGATAAAGACCGTCTCCAGCTCTTGGCTTCTTCTTTTCCTTGTTTCTGCTTCTTCTCCGGACACTCTCTTCTAAGGATGATTTTGATTTGAAGAATAAGTTGAGAGGTGAGAAATAATGAGGTCAAAAGCTCCTTTTATAAGGTTACAAATCGGATTAGGGCTTTTACTTAAGGATTAAGTAAAAATTAGAAAAGCCCAAGTCCACTAATTAAGCCCAAATCCCGTAACTGCTGATACACCTTCACTAAAACGGCTTTTCCCGCTTCGTTATGACCCCGATCGACCTCATTCCAGTTGCTAAAGTTCCGTAACTCGATAAGGAACATAATCTCTTCAAGGATCAGCGGCTAAATCATCTCTTAAGCACCTCGAAATCAGCAATCTATGGCCTGGAAAATAGATTTTCAGCTCTAAAAATAATATCTTCGGGATTTATCTTTAAGTCTTGACTCCATATCATGATCTTTGACTTTCTCCTCGGATTCCTCTTCTAGCTAACATCTAAAACCTGTAAACTTTACACTAAAAATACCAATATTACGCGCAAAAGTTTAATAAATCAAAATTACTAGAAATAAAATGGAAATTCCGGATTATTGCATATTAGCACCAAAAGTCTATCTAAATATTCAAATAAACACCAAAAATGATGTCTCCAAAGGGCATAAAATTAGAACATTTAGGGAGACATCAAGACCCCCAACTCAAACCTTTGTCGTCCCGACAAAGCAAAACTAAAAACAAGGGGAGTGAAGTAGATGCAAGAGAAAATAGAAGCTAGCAAATAAACCCTAAAGCAATGCTAAAGATAAATCTCATATAGCAAACATTAAGAACTAACATACACATACACTAATCATGCAACATCAAACACAAATAACTTCAATCATAAAATTAACTTTGCAATGCTAGAAGGTTACACTTGTACTCATATCTGTATGATGGCTATAGGGTGGTCATTAATCCTAACTAGTTTTGAACGCTCCACCTAGCATATTCCCTATCAACAGAATTATAAATTCACTATGTACTTAAGAATCAAGAGGTCTTTACGGTTTTAATATTGGCTTAAGGACGGTATGGATGTATATTTGGTAAATTTGAAGTGAGCTTTTGGCTCTCTCCTCACTTACCATCAACAATGTCCTCGAGCTTGAGTTTACGCTCAAAATTGTTCTCACTCACCCATTTGACGCGCTAATGTTGCGTCCCCAATGTCAACCCAAATAAAAACTAAGATGATTTCCAAAAATATTCCACTTTGCCGGTTTATTTTATTCTTTCTTTCTTTTTATTTTCATTTTTTTTTTGTACAAGATACCCATGACCCTCGTTTTTATGTGAAAAGTCATGTCTCTTATAATTTTCTTTTTCTTTTTCTCTTTTTTTTTTCCTCTATTTTCTTTTCAAATCCTGGCAAAGGGTTACAAATAATAATATCATCTACCTTTTTGTGCCTCAATATAAACACATATAATCCCTTCCCAATGTAATTTCCCAAATGTGGACCCTCCACCCCAAACTCAAGCTCGAGACAAGTCTCAGGGTTGTGATTCAAGTGCGGGTCATTTGGTCATGCCTAATAATCTAAAGGATAATGGGCTTATATCGTGGCTACAAAAGAAAAGGCTTAAGGCTCAAAATTGGGCTAAGACGGATGAAATTATAATAAGGGATAGCAAGCTAAAAGGCTTCAAGTGGCTAACAAAGAACTGCCCCTATCATTTTCCTAAGTACATAGCTTGTCTTTAGTTCATATCTAGGTGGGTTCTATACTAATTAGGATTTCACGTTCTACACACCAAACATATTCCTTAAGTACAAGCTTACTTCATTTGCATTGTTCATTAATTTTTCCTATTAATTACCTATGTTCGCATGCAATTGTAAGTGCGTTTTATGTTATTCCCTAAAGTCCACTATCTACTATCATAGATTCATCAAAAGTATGCTTAAAAGGGACATTTAAAATCTTCTACAGTCAAACGCAACTCCTAATTATTTTATTGAAAGCAATTAAAACAAATAAACACATAAAAACTGGGATGAGGCAACGAACCCCACCCCAAACTCAAAAATGAGTCGTGTCCCCATGACTCGAAAAGACTCAATAAAGCAATTAAACTAATATACACTAAATGAGAAAGGATAGGAAAACATATCTGTATCGGCACTAGGCCGATTACGTGTAGTCTCATGTTGAAGTTTTGAATACTTCGAACTCTCATGTCATATTTTCCAAGTTTTCATCTTTTCCTAACCCTCTAAATCATCATCTCTTCTACGAAAATCTTTCCTCAACATCCAACTTTTTATCTTCATCATGTTTTTCGTACCTTTTCCAACCTTCATGGTCATCTTTGATGACCCCAAACTCAATTTTTCACCTACTTAAAGATTACTTGCAAAATATATAATATTAATATGCTCAAACAATTCACAATTCCTCCGCTAAATAACTAAAATAAATCTTAATTCTCAACTGGTAATAGAAATAAAAGAATAGTTCTAGCTATTTTACCGGATTGGCCATGGAATTTATGATGATTTGATACCTTGCACTTGCAATCTCCAACCTTCAAATTACCAAAGCTTTTGATGAAATTTGTGTCTCTTGATATTGTTGAAAGTGGCACAGTAGTGGAATTTGTGATTTAGTTGAGATGGGTATTTAATATCTATGGTGTTGGAAAGGTTTAAAGGATATAATTTAAGCTTTGGTGAAGAAATTTTTGGGTTAAAACTTGAATTTCTTGGTGTTTTTGGAAAGATTTGTGATTGATTATGTGTTGGGATGATGTTTAGAGGTAAGGATTGGTGATATATTGGTGTTTTGATGATGGAATTTAAGTGTTTTTGGAGCTTTGGTTCGTCATCAATGGTGCTAAGTGGAGACGCAACCACGAGACGCAACTAATGCCGGGCCTCAAAACGCTGGGTCAGAAACTTTTAGCTGTTCATACGAAATTTTCGACTTCACCATTGGATAGAGCTAGAAAAGTTATGCAGTTTAGGCTCAAGAAAAAGTTAATTCCGACCTCCGAGCGTCAAGTTATGATCTTCCGAAGTTTTGATACCTGGGGTACAGCACCGAAAACGGGTACCCGCATTCTACAAACCGGGTACCCGGTTTCTACTGTGTTGGAACCCAAAATTTTCATTCTTTTTCGTTCTAGCTACCCCAAACTCGTGACCTTCACTCCTGTAATCATCAAAAACACCAACCTTCCTCATTTCTTACAAATAAACACTAAATCAATAACCATTACACTAATTTATACTAAGAATTTAAAAGACATGAAAGCAATTTAAAGCATGGGTTGTCTCCCAAGAAGCACTTTTGTTTATTACGTCTTTAAGTTCGACGCGTTACCTTCCATGAAGATGGTATTGAGGCCCTTGCGGTGTTCCTCCGCTTAAACTCGCCTCTTCCTTGACGTAAAAGCTTAAGAACCTCCCCCCTTTGAATATTATTCAATCGATCTCTAAAAGGAGGTGGGTAAGTACTTCGTTTCGCCTTTTTATTTTCATGACGAAACTCATTTTCCACCACATTAGAGTAGATAACCGTTCTCAACGGTATAAGCTTATTTTTATTCCTTGTTTCAATCTCAGATTCATCTTTAAAATGTGGTGGGTAGGTGCTTCTCCTTGCCTTTTTGCTCTCGCGGTGTGGCACCTTGCTTGTATAACACATATTGATCATTTGTGGTAGTCGAGGTGATTCTGATTTTTCATCTTTAATAATGATTTGTGGTAGAGATGGTGATTGGTGAACTTTTTGTGGCGGATATTCAATTTCTATTTTATTTTTAACCTTCAATTCTTCAATTGATTCTCCAACCATTTCACATTCGTCTTCACTTTCAACCCAATCTTCCACTATTACCTCATAATATTCTTTCTGTGAAATTTCTCTAATCTCGATCACCTCTTCCTCCCTTTTTCGTTCTATACCTTGATCATGTACACACACCATAGGAATAGCAATCTCTGTGTTAACTTCTATGATTTGCGTTGCTACTCCTTCTTCCACTATGCTAACAAGATTCTCACCTTCTTTCAACACCTCCTCCTCAACAACTTCTTCCAATTGATCTGTTCCATCCCTCGAGGGAGTGGGACCTTCATAAGACTTACTACCACTTTCAGCTAAGTTAAGAGAGTTGTTTCGGGCATCCCATTCATCTAGGCTCTGTTGTATGAGTGCATGGGTGGCTTTGAATTCCTCGTCTCTTTTCTTACGTTCTGGCTCTCCTGCCTGAAATTCCTCGAGTAGGCGATTGGCTTTTTCTAGTAGTATATCATGCTGATTTTGATGAGGTGGATACTGTTGAATGTTTTCAACCCAATGGTGGTTCCATACTTGTTCTTGTTGATAGTGATATGGCGTGTGTTGTTGATTATTCCCGATCCATTGATTGTTCCATCCTTGCTCTTGCGGGTATTGATAAGGTTGTTGGTAGAAGTTACTACCCCATTGTTGTTGTCCCGAAGAGTCTTCCCAATAGTCATATGGATCGGGATCTGGGTAATGTCCTCTATACATCTTTAATTAAATTTCTTGATCATTACCTGAATAAAGCACCTGTAAAAACAAAACAAAACAAACACAAGCGTAAAACTGAAAAATAAAAATAAATGCAACTATCACTAAAGGATAAACACCGTGGTCACACGCTACCGTCCCCGGCAGCGGCGCCAAAAACTTGGTGGTCCTTTGTGTGTTCTAAAAATAAATGCAAATGGTAATCGAACCACAACCGCAAGTGTACGGTTGTCCCAAGTAGTATAACTGATAAAACAGATTCGTTCCAAGGACGGAATGGTTGACTACAATGCTTATCAATTAATGAATAATTGCACTTATGAAAGCAAATAAATGTTTATAAGAGTTGTTTGTTTGGTTTTATAGTTCCTAAGATATTTAAAGACTAATATGAAAATGCAATCAAATAACTAAACGCAAGTAAATAAATGTAAAACGCAAATATGAGAAGATAGCACTTGAGAAAGCAAGGGATCCTCCGAATTCTATTTCATAACCTATTCTGTTTAAGGGTTAGATTGGTCAATTACAATGGTCGGGATTCTAAATTCCTTATACCCCCGTCAGGGTGGACTATAAGGCAATCCTAGAGTGTCACTAGTCCCGTCAGGGTAAATATGATCCACTTTTAGATGTTTAAGTTTATTACCGCATAGGCCCTAAAATTAGCTAAGTTCGTCAGAATCAATAGCTTCTATTTTAGATTGAATAAATGGTTCTGTACCTAAACCCTCCGTCAGGATGATCCACACGCCACATATGTGAAATAGCCTAGATACTAACACCTGTTCTTAGTTAGCTACTCTAAAAACAGTAAATATTCGCAATTTATCGAAAAGAGTAAAAGCCCCAATCTAATTTAATTTAACAGAAACCCAAATTCAGGACAAATCATTTAACAGAATTGGGATTCACCCATAAAGCATTCTCAAGCACTAAAAAATGTTTAGCTCATACTAATTAAAACAAAAACTAAATTAAAAATAATAAAATTCATATTGTTTACAGAAAGAAAATACAGAGAAACCTAATTTCGGAATTGGGTTGGCTGCGAATTGGAGATAAAGACCGTCTCCAGCTCTTGGCTTCTTCTTTTCCTTGTTTCTGCTTCTTCTCCGGACACTCTCTTCTAAGGATGATTTTGATTTGAAGAATAAGTTGAGAGGTGAGAAATAATGAGGTCAAAAGCTCCTTTTATAAGGTTAAAAATCGGATTAGGGCTTTTACTTAAGGATTAAGTAAAAATTAGAAAAGCCCAAGTCCACTAATTAAGCCCAAATCCCGTAACTGCTGATACACCTTCACTAAAACGGCTTTTCCCGCTTCGTTATGACCCCGATCGACCTCATTCCAGTTGCTAAAGTTCCGTAACTCGATAAGGAACATAATCTCTTCAAGGATCAGCGGCTAAATCATCTCTTAAGCACCTCGAAATCAGCAATCTATGGCCTGGAAAATAGATTTTCAGCTCTAAAAATAATATCTTCGGGATTTATCTTTAAGTCTTGACTCCATATCATGATCTTTGACTTTCTCCTCGGATTCCTCTTCTAGCTAACATCTAAAACCTGTAAACTTTACACTAAAAATACCAATATTACGCGCAAAAGTTTAATAAATCAAAATTACTAGAAATAAAATGGAAATTCCGGATTATTGCATATTAGCACCAAAAGTCTATCTAAATATTCAAATAAACACCAAAAATGATGTCTCCAAAGGGCATAAAATTAGAACATTTAGGGAGACATCACAAATTCGCTCAACTCCACTGCCCACTTGGTTAACCTTCCTGAAAGTTCAGGCTTCTGTAATACCGATTTAAGGGGATGTTCGGATACTACAATGATTGGATGACACTGAAAGTAGGGCCTGAGCTTCCGCGCCGCTGTCAAGAGGGCTAATGCGAGTTTCTCTAAGTGGCTGTATCTTGTTTCGGCGTCTAGGAACGACTTGCTGGTGTAATAGACTGGCAATTGGCACTTTCCTTCTTCGCGAACTAATACGGCGCTAACAGCCGTCTCGGATATTGCCAAGTAAATAAATAGTGTTTCTCCTAGCGTGGGTTTGGAGAGGAGCGGTGGGTTTGTTAGGTGTTGTTTTAGTTGTCGTAGTGCTTCCTCGCATTCCTCTGTCCATTCAAATCTTATGTTCTTTCGTAAAATCTCAAAGAAGGGATGACATCTTTCGGATGATCGAGAGATGAATCTACTCAGCGCCGCAATTCTTCCTGTTAACTTTTGTACTCCTTTAGTGCTTGTTGGTGATGGTATGTCAAGTATGGATCTTATCTGTTCGGGGTGAGCTTCAATTCCTCTCTTTGTTACCAAGTATCCCAAGAACTTTCCAGACGTTACTCCGAATGAACACTTATTTGGATTGAGCTTCATGTTGTACTCCCTCAATATCGCGAACGCTTGCCCTAGATGTGACAGATGTTGCTCTGCAACAAGTGATTTTACTAGCATATCGTCGATATATACTTCCATTGTGTTACCAAGTAGCTTAGAGAACATCTTATTTACGAGACGTTGATATGTGGCTCCTGCATTTTTTAATCCAAATGGCATTACTTTGTAACAAAAGATTCCTCGCTCCGTGACAAACGCTGTATTCTCTTGGTCATCTGGGTGCATTAATATTTGATTGTACCCTGAGAAGGCATCCATGAAGCTGAGTAGTTCATGTCCCGCTGTCGAATCTACCATTGTATCGATGTGTGGTAATGGGAAAGAATCCTTTGGGCAAGCCTTGTTTAAATCCGAGAAGTCTATACATACCCTCCATTTTCCATTTTTCTTTTTCACGACAACGACATTAGCTAGCCAATCTGGATAATTTACCTCTCTGACAGACCCTATATCAATCAACTTTTGTATTTCTTCGTTGATTACTTGATTTCTCTCTGTCGCAAACTTCCTTCTTTTTTGTTTGACTGGTGGATAGGCTGGATCAATTTGTAGCCTATGCACCATTACGTTAGGATCGATGCCTGTCATATCTTCATGAGACCATGCGAAGCAATCGTGATGCTCCTTGAGGAAGACGATTAACTCACCACGTATCTCCTTACTTAGCATTGACCCGATTTGGACTCTATGGTCAGGGTTTTCCTCGTGTATTTGCACTTCGTCTAGCTTTTCCATGTTAGGGGTATCAGGGATACCTCGCGTTGTAACTCCCTCCATGTTGAATATACTTCCCTGTGGTTTTTGCCTGAGAGTAGTGTGGTAACAGTCACGTGATACCTTCTGTTCGCCTTTGACTTCCCTAACACCCCATCTAGTGGGGAATTTGATCGTCTGGTGGTAGGTCGAAGGAACTGCCTTCATTTCATGGATCCAGGGTCTTCCTAAAATAATGTTGTATGCGGAGCGACAATCTACTACCAAATATTTCGTTTGTAAATTTACCCCTTCTGCGTAGGTTGGGAGGGTAATTTCGCCGACTGTATACTTCTGCTCCCCGCTGAACCCTACAAGGAGACTTGGGCTTCGCGTGATGTTTGATACATTGATCCCCATCTCTTCAAGAGTGTGCATCATGAGTACGTTGGCAGAGCTACCGCCGTCGACCAATATGCGCTTTACTTGACAATTAGCAACTGAAAGAGAGATCACAAGCACATCGTGGTGTGGTGCGTCTAGTTGAGTTGACTCATACCCAGAAAATATGATAGAATGACCCTCGTCTTGCATGCTTGACCTTCTACTCTCTGGGTCGTGGTTGTTTGCTTGCCGGATGTGCCTTCTGGCTGCCGATAGTGTTATGCCGCTTACTTCAGAGCCTCCTGTGATAACGTTAACTGTGCGCTCTATCATCGGTGGGTTAGGTGGTGTTGGTTCTCGCTCTTTATTTTGGTCACGCTGATTTACTGTGCGTTGTCCTTTATTTGACAACAAGTGCCTCAAGTGCCCTTTTCGTAATAGCTCGGCTACCTCTACCTTAAGACCTATACAGTTTTCAACCGTATGCCCATAATCTCCATGGAATGTACACCACTTGGACTTGTCTTTCCTGTCTGAAGGTCCTGTTGGCTTGGCTGGCCATCTTACCATATTACCCATTTGCTTTAATGTGTGGATGAGTTCTGCCGGGGGAATGGCGAGACTGTACTCTGGTGCTTTGAAGTTGTTGTTGCGACGAGGTGCTGCACCCAGATCAAGTGGGCGTCTATTATCACGAGCGCGGTTGGAGTGACGATCTTCCCTGAAGTAGGGTTCCGGCCTTCTGTAATGTTCACGTCGCTCGGGGTGGCCAGCTCGTCTCTCATCCCTCGGAATATGTTGATGATTGGCTTGAGCATGTTGATTAGCCTCGTCTTCTTCCCACTTGATTTGGGCCCAGGTTTTAGCTAAGACCTCTTCCATGGACTTACACGGATACTTCGTCAATTCTTTGTAGAGATCAGATTGGGGTTGCAACCCCTTACGGAAGGCGGAGATTGCGGTGGCGACGTTACATTGAGGAACATCTATCTTTTCCCTATTGAACCTTCCCACATAGCTTCGCAGTCGTTCATTCTTTCCTTGAGTGATGAGGTATAAATCGTCTGACTGCTTTTCTAGCTTGCGGCTACTCGCGAATTGTTCCACAAACACGTCTGTTAGTTGCGCAAAAGATTCAATGGATCTGTTTTGAAGGTTGGTGTACCACTGGAGTGCTGGGCCAGTCAGACTTGAACCAAATCCCTTGCACATACACGCTTCTCTCAATTCTGGAGGGATAGACACCATGAACATACGTTGACGATATCGTGCTATGTGTTCCTCTGGGTCTGTCGTACCATCGAATGAACTTAACACAGGGAAGTTAAACCCGAGTGGCATCTCTGCAAGAGATATTTCATCCGAGAACGGGCAATCTGCATAACTATTAGTCGCGCTTCTCCTCATGGGGGGAGGAGCTCCTGGTATCCTTCGAATAAGCGATTCCATCTCTCTGAAACGTCTTATCAAGTCCGGTTCGGAACCTAACTCTTGGTACTCATCTGATTGTTTGGTGTTTTCTCGGTGCGGGAGTCCTTCGCGACGGGATATTTGGAAGGTACCTTGTTGCTGGTTTGTCGGAGGGGTCACCTGCTGCCGGATAGTTTGTCGAGGACGGGTACCCTGGAGGGCGAGTCCCTGGTAGGTTCCTTCCTTCTGGGTAGTGTGTCGGGGGCTGGTACCCTGGAGGGCGAGTCCCTGGTAGGTTCCTTCCTTCTGGGTAGTGTGTCGGGGGCTGGTACCCTCGAAGGTGAGTCCCTGGTCAGTTTCTTCTGGGTCGATCTCCACGACGTCACCTTCTTTCTCCTTCGTATTGTTCCTATCAGTTTGGAAAGACACTTCGTTTGCGAGGTTTCTAGGAGTTATTTCATCACAAAGGGTTCCCTTTCCTCGGATTTGTGGCATGGCTGAGGCTTCCATACTTTGTATTTTCTGGAGGAGTTGGTTGTTTTGCGCCATCAACTGATCACACATCGTCTTCATCTGTTTCATCGCGTCGGCGTTCGACACTTCTTGGGCTGTCGACTCGTTCTCTAGATTCTTCATCACCTCCGTATCGTTGAGGGTCTTGGTAGCGTCACTTCCTGTCGCCATTACGAAGGCGGCAAGATTCAAGTCAATCGCTGAGTTATATACTGTCGCTAGTGCCCCTCGGTGGGCGCCAAATTGTAGGAGTGAGATTCTACAATATGGATCAAGGGTCGGGGTCCTCGATCCTTTCGACTGGGTACTTGCTACAGGTAGGATTTCAGCGATCTGAGTTGGGATTTCCTCACCTAGGATGGGTGAGGGATCGAGGCGATGTGAGTAAAGGACTAGAGGATCTAGTGAGAGTAGGAGGCTTAGGGGTTTGTGTATTCGAATACCCCATACCTTTGATGTCCAGGGATATATATAGGCGCGACTTACTTGACCCCCAAGTCATTATCTAGTAACCCTAATGGACTCATTCTAGAGGCCCAAACCATAAGGTCTTTGGACTAACTTTCCAGATCCTCCAGTGACGTACCACTAGCCCATATAGAAGGATGATATTCCATCTTTATCGGACCGGACTCCTTTATCGGCGTGCCTACTTATCATTGGAGTCGTAAACCTCTTTCACTAGGACCGCGACCATCTCTTATGGGACTTTTGGTCCAAGCCTTATTTTTCCCACTACAGTTAACGCAACAAATTTTTTCTTCAGTGTCTTTAGACACGGGTTTTACCTAGTATATATATATATATATATAAAACGGATTTTCGGTTTTTCGGATTTTTTTAATCTAAAACCATAACCTAACGGCTTTAACCATCGGTTTCACTTTTTAAAACCAAACCCTAACGGATTTAATCACGGTTATATAATCGGTTTTTATTCGGTTCGGTAATCTGTCGGTTTCAGATTAAAATCGTAACCACTGCCATCCCTAAGTTCCGTTGTCACCCAATGCATTGGGTTAGTGTAAAGTCCTAGAGGGATGAATGAGACACTTAAGAATTATTGTCTAATTAAAAACTTAATTAAGACAATCTATTGGTTGAAATCAAATCAATTCCAAATAACAAACTTAAGATGATTAATACAATATGATTATGATTAAGACATGTTTTTTAAAAGAGGGATGCAAGCAATTAGAAGTTTAAAAAATAGTTTAGGCAGATTATCAAACATCTAAGAAATCATGTAAGGGGGTGATTGTGGTTTGATAAATAAGCTCAAAATGCATTTAAAATGTTAAGTAAAGAGTTAAAGGATACAAGGCACACAATCGTTTTCAAGTGGTTTGAAATCCCGACCTAATCCACCACCTACGGTAGCCACCTTAGGATTTTAAGTTTCCCCATTAAACTTCTTATATTTTTTAAAGGTGAAATATAAAACCTTTACAATGAGTTTTTTTGGCTTAACCACAAACTAATTGGGATTTTAATTACTCTTAGTCTTAACCCTCACACGTAATTTTTTATGGGCTCAACCATAAAATCTAAGCGTGATTTTTTACTGGCCCAATCACAAAATCTAAGCGTGATTTTTGATGGACTCAGTCACCAAATCTAATTGAGACTCTTACAGGCTTAATCTCAATCCTTATAACACTTCTATCACATAAAGCCTTCTCTTCTTCAAAGAGTTATAACCCTCTTATCTAACCTTGGATCCTCACTCCTATTCTACAACAAGAGTGCTCACTTGTGTTTGATTATTACAATAATGAAAGATAAACTCCTAGAGAGTAGATAGTACATTGAAGAATATGTAAATCTTAATGAGTGGATATAATCATGAAGTACATCAAGCTAATCTAGGGCTGTAAACGAGCCGAGCCGAGCCGAATACTAGATGTATAGGCTTGTTTGTTTAATTTCTCGAGTCGAGCCGAGCTCAAATTTAAACGAGTCGGGCCGAGCCAAGCTCAAATTTAAACGAGCCGAGCCGAGCTATAATGATACAAATCAGAAATATTAGAACTTGTTTGTTTAACTTATAAGACAGACTTTTTTTAGAGTCGAGCACGAGTTACTCATGAACAATTTTTTATGGTTGAAATGAGACATTCATGAGTGTGTGGTATAAAAATATGATACATAACATTAATGAAAAATAAATGACTAAAGAAATTAATAATATTCAATTTTTTTTGTTACATAGGAGAGCCACTTATAATATTCAATTTGATAGTGAAAGTTTAATAATATATTTATAAGTACATAGTATATTAATTTATAATTCATAATTTTAAACGAGCTCACGAGCCGAACTCGAGCAGTGTCGTTTATTTATCGAGCTTAAAATGAAGCTTGAGCTTGTTTATATTCGAACCGATCTCGAACGAGCTTTTCTCCGAGTCGAGCTCGAGCTGCTCGCAAGCGGCTTGGTTCATTTCTAACCCTAAGCTAATCTAATGGTATGAAAATGAGATTATAGCTTGAGATATCTTGTAGGATGAACCCTTTAAAAATTTAAAGTTATTACTTCAAAAGATGTGTTGAATTGATGAAATGGGATCCTATTTATAGGAAAATACTTGTCTATGTGGCACAAATCAAATTTGCATCAAGTAAAATCGTGTACCTTGTTTCACTCGAAGTGGGTTTCTAGTTTGGGACTTCAATGGACAATTTTTCTATGTGGCAACTCCAACAGCTAGAATAAGAAATTGGGATTTCTATTTATGAGGGAATTTGGGGTCCCGTTTTCAGTCGCTGATCCATCCCACTTTCCGATCATTTTTTTTTGCTAGTTCCCTAGTACTAAACACATTGATTAACCAGATTTTTATATAATATATTGGCTTGAACAATTTGAATCACCATATTTCTTATACCAATCCTAAATATTATGTATCCTTAATAAATCACCAGACACCCATTTGATCCATAACAACCACTTATCTATACATATTCTCCATAATATATTCTTGAGTAGGTCATCGTTCCATGCCACATGCCCCTCTTTTTTAGGCATACATATATCATCCCACACAACCTTGGCCTGTTTAGAGTTCTAAAAGATATTGCGACAAATATTAATTATATTAGTATATACCTCTTCTGGAATAATGATTATCGATTGCCAAAAACACTTGATTCTTTGCAAGACTACTCAAATAAGATCCAATATACCCACATTAGAAAACGACTTACTCTTCCAATTCATAACACAATACGTGAACTATGTATATAACAAGGCATAATACCCAACCTTTAACCCATTTTCCAACATTGGCACCCTTAAATATCAAAATGACATAATACCCTTGCTAATTTTTTACGACTCTTCAATAATTCAACTCGATTGGTTAGACACCCGCGTAATAGATATTTGATTTCAATAAATTGAGGCAAAGACCCAATCTTTTCTGAAAATCGTCCATACAACTTAGAAGTATTTTTATTTAGGCGGAATCAGATATACAAAGAAACACGAGGTCATCGGCAAATACAAGATGAGAGATGTTTAATTATTCATATTTATCTTCTCCATTAAGTTTCTCGATATCTCTTCCGGGTGAGATATAAACCATTACAACGAGTTTTTTCTATGCTAAACCACAATCTAAAAACTCCTGAGACGCTTACCGATTAAGTCACAACCCGATTACAAAGAGACTTTTCCTGGCTAAGTCATAATTCGATAGCAAACATGCTTGTGCAATTCTATACGCACGTAACCACTTACATAAAAGAGATTCTTCTCCCTTTTCTTCTAAACTATAGCTAACAAAATTATTTTCTAATCTCGAAGAAAAGTTAAACCCTTGATAGTTGAATATACTTACAATCAAATGGATAATGCTCCTTGTGATTTAATCTAACACGAATGATTGTGAACCGCTATAAGAGTTAGATGTGAAAGTTGTAACTTGAAGTTTGATCTCCTTTGTTGAGTGGACATGAACGAAAGCTTGAGATTAACTCCTCTTTGAGTTGATTTGGAGTTATTTCTTGTAGTTTGATCTTCCTCTTTGATTGATATGAAATGAGTAGCTTTGAGAAAGAACAAACAATTCACTAAGCTTGGATTTTGTATGTAAAAATGTAAGAACAAGCTAGTGAATTCTTTCTTGAAGTGTAGGATAGTGTACGGTTGAATTTGAGTTTTAAGAGAGAGTCTTGGTAATACAAGGAGACCATATATATATATATATATATATATATATATATATATATATATATATATAGTGAAGTGAGTTCCAATGACTCCAAAAACATAATCACAAAAGTACCAAAATTGTTATATCATTTTGATGAAAAATGGGTATCATTTTTTTCCCAACAACTCTAATTCATGTGGCGTCATTTTCTCAATGGTAAGAAAGTTAGAAGTACTTGAAACGTCGTCGTTGAGGTGAAAATGTCATCCCATTTTTTGCCTAAAAATAGGTGTCGATTTTAGTTAGGATGTCGGTCGTTATGTTACAAAGTTGTTGATTGTTACTAAGTTCATTTGGTTTAAAAGGAAAATGTTGTACCGATTTGAAGTTCAAAATGTTATAGTGATTCTGAAAGGTGCAAGGTTGCAAAATATTTTATATATGATGTGTTGCTCAAATGATTAAATTTCCAACATGAGATATCTTCAAAATGGTATTTTGAGCAAGTTTGTAGTATATTTCAAAGATAATCCTCAGAACATTAAAAGCTACAGACAAAAAGTGAAAATCATAACGCTAGTGGAAAAAATAAGTATTTATGATGTGAGTATCTCGAGAAATCAACCTACAACCTGCTCACCACCATCTTGATAACCTATCGTGTCCTTACACTCAAAATATCAATTGACCTTATATTGTAACATTGGTTATGAGTGAAAAGTTTTCGATCTTAGACATAATGACATCATTACCAACTTGTATTTGTATCTGCAAGTGAAAAGTTATTAACTTGAACACATAATTTCAACACCAACGAGATCGGGTATAATTGAGAAACACAATATTGATAGTAAGATTCATACACATGGGTACATAGAAAATTCTTTAATCCTCTTCAGCTAGGGAGAAACCATAATAGTTTTCAAGAAACAAAGTCGTGCAAGCATTATCATTGTTTGACTAAATCGGCTTACTTTAACAATTTTTAAAACTTTCAAGGTATCAAACGACTGTCAAGAATTCAATGGGTGATCAAACTCATTATCCAGAAAATTTGTGATGTGGCGGCAAGAGATAATCTCATTTCTTTAAAGCATATCATACTCAGTACAAAGACAATGGTAAATACCATAACTAGGAAGATTAGGCAGCGAGCAACAAACACAAAAACAAAATCAACAACAAACAAACTATTTTTTCTAGTCTAGGAATGTGTTAATTTCTGTTTTTCCTTTTGATAGTTGTAATTTTCTTTCTATATAATCGTCTTATTTTCTTAATATAAATGTTGGGAAAAATTATTAAAGAATTTAAAAAATAGAATTAAATTTGTGAATAAGTTTAGACCATTGGAAAAATAGGCAATTTTACTCAACATTAAAATTTACAACCGATTTTTGGACTTCAAATAAATTTAGAAAAGAAACACCTTTGTCGGAGCACTGACCACCTTGCTGCTCCTCAACTCCCCACATATTTTGGTGCTTCTGCTAGTGCTTCCTTGCCTGTTACAATGAATTATTCTCACGCAAGCAAAATTGAAGAAGCTATCTTCCATCCTCACCACCATCATCAGCACCATCTTGAGCTAGGCACACACCATCCTCACCAACAACATGAGTTGGACCCACATGAAGCCCAATCACAACCGTCCATTCTCATTCACCAAGACGATGACGACAACGATGAAGCTTTCCTCTTTCGCGACGATAACGACGATGATGACGTCAGCCATACCTCATCTGACGCCGAAAATCCCCTTCATTCCCAACCTCAATTTCCCCAAAACGACGGCGTCCCGTCAAACCCTAACCCTAATCTCCCAATTCCAACCCCTACCAACAACAATGAACAGCACCATCCGCCACTAGCGTACGTTAGCCCTGAGCCTCATATATCATCTCAATTCTACACATTCAATAAGGAATCTCATGCCTTGATGATCCATTGCCTCCGCGAGGGCCGTTTAGCTACCACCGATGAGATCCGAGCTGCCACACCTCAGGCCGTTCTAGCCAGCTGGCGCTCAGTATGGAAGGATCGGAACAGGGACACAGCTTATCTTACCGCGTGGAAAAGAATTCAGGACAAGCTCATCTCCCATGTGGACACAGTAAACGGTAATGAATTCTTATGCTTCAAAAACAATTCAAATCAATTTGTTTCACATGTTGATCAATGGCAAGATATAGTAATGAGCTTCCATAGTAACGCCGATTTAAAACACTTAGGACTCAAAGAATCTATAGAAAAAATCAAGCAAGTATGGACAGTAGGTGCTAAGTTCTATGGTATACCTGAAAGCTATATCAGGTCTTGTATTTCCGCTTGCCCTGTTTGCTCCGATGAATCATCCGGAGCTTCTGCACTTCGTACAAAACGACGTAGATTCGAATATACAGAATCAATCGAAGTACCTGCTAAAGAAGTACCTGTTAGATTACAACAATTAGCTGCAAAACATAAAGTAGTGTTATGCATACGACAAAAGTATATAAGGTATAAGCCAATTATGGTGGAAGTTAAAGATTACGCGTGTCATAGAGCAGGTGATCCAGCTTCTTCAGTGAAGAAAGCGAAGATTTTAAAGCGTGAGCCTTACGCATCAAAGAGATGTGGGTGTGGATTTCGAATCCGAGCTATAGTTCCAATAAGTAATTATAATGAGAAAGATAAGACATTTGTATATGAGGAAGAAGGAGTTGCTGTGTTTAAGCTATACGCTGTACATTCGGGACATGAACCTGGGCCTTTAGATGGTAATGCAAGAATTATACATCGAATCGTTGGACACAAAGATGGGTTTTTAATGGATCAAGATACTATCTATGGAGTTGGTGAAGAAACGGAAAACGATAGTTTTGGGTTTCAACATTCAGTTATGCAGCAAGTTGAGGAATTAAGGAACGAGGTGGGATATCTCGAAGGGCGAATCGGGAAAATCCCATCTGAGCTATTGAGTAATGTTTCACGTGAATTAATTGATCTTGTGAATAAAGTTAGGAATATAGGTGAATATAGTTCAAAATCAGTTGAGCATCAAAACGATGTGTTAGTGGGAGAGAATGATTTAGCAGAGTGGACAGATCATCACCATAGAATATCAGCAGAGCTTATTGAAGAAGATGATGAGGATAGTTTCGGAAGAACACTTGGTGAAGTTGCTTCATGGGAACAAATGAGAAGTGAGAAAGAAAATTGTAAACATGTAAAATCATGGCTTAAATATGATCTCACAGACTCTAAACTAAACAAATCATCGAGGCATGATGTGACATTAGAAGATACAGATGTAAGTCTTTCTGGTATACCTGAAGATGCGTTCTATCCTGATAATCCTAAATGGTTTGATTCTCCAACTAATTTGGACTCTTGTGGATTCAAGCATGTCTAGATTTTTTTAAACTAATTCTGAGTTTTTTTATTTCAGATCTAATTATTTTATATTGTTGTTAGAAGTGTGTTGTATATTTGTATACACGGAAGATTGAAACATCTCACAGCCTTTTCCGTGATGTGTTGTATGTAATCTGTGTAAAGTAGCATAGCCGATGGATTTTAGGCTTTTTTGCATATACATTTATTAACTGTGTCTGGGTTTTACCAATTGAATGCATAAATGATCATTGTTGTTGAGGATTCAACTACTCCTATTTAGTAGTATTTGAGATGTTTCTATCTTGTATTTATGGTCTAAATAGAGTAAAATAGATTTTTTTTTTTTTGATTACAAAGGAGGTCCAGGGACCATTGGGCAATAACCCAAAATAGTAAATAACTAGTCTAGAACATCGTTAAACAAGCTAGAATCATAAATAACGCGTGGTATTTTCCATTCCATTCTATCCTTCGTAAGGATGGTCCAAATTCCATCTGGTGGATCCTCAAGTAACGTAAAATCTTCATCCCCATTAAGCCCCGCTCGAGCCAACCAGTCAGCACAACAATTCGCTTCTCGATATACATTACGCAAAACATAACCTGGATTTCTAGCTACTATCGAACGAATACGGCGAATCCAAGCTGCTCCAGACCCTCTACCTTCACCTACACTTTGAATTGCATCTAACGCCTCCCCAGAATCCGTCTCTACCACCACCTCGCTAGCCCCCATCTCCTCAAGTAAGCGAAGGCCTTCACTTAGTGCAATCAACTCTATAATTACAGGTTTCTCATGGTGAATCTTCATTGTAAAACCCTTTATCCATTCTCCATTGCCGTCTCGGACAACACCACCTCCTCCTCCTAATCTACGCCCTCTATTTAGACTTCCATCGGTGTTCAACTTTAATCCCGAAGTTGGCTTCTTCCAACCCACTAATGTCACTCTTGGTTTACGGCCACACTTCATCCCAGGCACTTGACCCCAGGCTCTTGAATAACGATTTGCTATAAACTTTGCTATTACAAAGGATGGATTAAGTGGAGGTACATCTTCAGCTCATCTGGTCCTGCCTTTTTAGCTTTGCATTCTGAAACTATTTGTATGCAAGATCTAACTTAGAAAGACATAATAATATTTAGGGATAATTCTTAGTTAAATTAAAATAAATCGCCAATTTTTCATTTAAATCATATAATATTTAAGTCTGATATGTTATCAAAATACCCTTTAATACCCTTTAATGCCGCAGTTTAATGCATCAATTTTGCTCTAACAAAAATCATTAATTTTTTTTTTAAACTAAAAGCAAAATTTGATATTTCTTTTAAGTTTTCTTCTTTCCCTGCAAAGGTGCCCTGGGAGCGGGAAAAAAAGTAGATTTTTTTCTTTTTTCAGTGAGCGGTTTGGGAGTGAAAAAATATTAGATTTTTCTTTTCTTTTCTAGAGGGGTGTTGTAAGGGGCTGGAGGCGATATTGGTTTCTTTAGATTTTTTTTCTCACCGAGGGACTTAGGGGCAGAATTTTATTTATTTTTTTGTTTTTTAAAATCATTTTGGAGCATGTGTATTAGAAAAAAATTCAATTTCTTTTTATCGTCTTCTAACGAGAGGTTGGAAGAAAAACAATTTTTCTTTTAAAGTGGGAGCCACGATGATAGAATATGAAAATCATGCTACCATCAGTTTCAGAACCACATTAGATCCGATGATACCTACCGAACAAAACACAATAGGAGAGATGTGTATGTATAAATAGAAAAGATGAAGATATTGGAATAATGAATTAGACAGAAGAAGTGAAGATATTAGAATAATGATTTAGACGATAAGAAAAGTAGATTATTTTGTATCTTACTCCTGACAATCGATATAGGAGTTTTGTCTTAATCGTTCTGATGATCTAGATGAACGTTCGAGGTTTTGCTCGCTTCTCCTAAGGTTCATAAAACCAAACATAAGGCTGAGTACAAAAACCACCCGATTGTGGCTTTTAGTTAAAATTGTGGGTTTGAGACTCCAATTTCAATTCCAGTAGCCTTTCAACTCTATACATCCCAATAATACAACTCTGTTTATACTCTTTTCTTTCTACATCTGTTGATAAACATAGTTCGCTGAATTCTTTTTTTTTTCTTGTTTTTATTAACCACGTTTAATTTATATATGGAAAAACATTTTAAGTAAATATTGGTGAAATAAAAAAAAATATTACACCTTTTTTATTAACCATGCACAAAATATAAATATGTTTTTAATTAATAAAATAATATATAAAATAATTAATCTTTTAAATTTTATGTTAAAAGACTGATGAATTAATTTTAAATAAAAATAATTTCTTTAAATTGTAATTTAATATAAAAATAATAATAATTTAAATATTAATATTTTATAATAAATTAATAAATATATATAATTAAAAATAACTTATAGAATATAGAATAATTAAAAAGTTCATATATTAATTGAAAAATATTTATGAAATTATATATACAATATAATTTTTCAAATTCGGAAGGTGGAATTGGAAAACTGTTAGAGCAAAACTGTTTTTGGAGTTTAATATTTGATAGCGAGCGAGTGTCTAACTCCCAATTGTAGCTAAAAAAATTGGGAGCTATTGGACTTAGCCTTAGTCAAGACTAAAGGGAGACGCACTCCCGATAGCATTCCGACACGCAACATTAGCATTTTCTCTATCGAAGATTACTTAACCGAGGAGTTATGAAGATTTAAGCCAGCTGTATAATAACCACAACCATTGTAGAGAGAGAGAGAGAGTTCCTAGAGAGTCGATTCTGCTGGAGGAAAGAGTATTTATAAATGTCGATATGTGCACAAAATACATGCTTTGGCGTAGTTTAACCTGAAGACGGGTGCACATCATAAGTTTAGTGAGAACAAAGCCGGTCCTGAGGGGAGGCCAAGGAGGCCATCGCCTTGGGCCCCCCCTCAATTCTTAATACTTTTAGAGCCCCAAATGTTATTGTTATGTATAGTATAATTTTTTTTATTTAAAAAGGCCAAATTTTAGCCCAACTCAAAACAAAAATGCTAGTATGATTTTTTGTTAAAAAATTTGTTTAATTAAGTTAATTAAAAAAATTGTAATACGCCTAAGATTTTTTTAGGGGCCCATATTTTAAAGTTTGCTTTTGGCCCCCAAAACGTCAGGACCGGCCCTGAGTGAGAATCTATTATGTTGCAGCGACATACCCATCTCCTGATACTTGTGTACTAACCATCTCATAATAAGGCCTGATTGCTCACTATATGATCTCTTTCTGGAACACAAAAATACATCCTTGGTTTTTGGGATTTTTGAGCTAGGCAGACAGAGTATTAGTGTCGAATTTCGGCTCATCAATACTCCATTTGAATTTGTGATTATAGTATCCTTCTCGGGATGCGATCAAAAGAAATTCATCACTTATGTGTTTTTGAGCTGGTATGAGGCTGAACTCTTCATAAGGTTTTTCCCAAATGCATTTCGCCAAGAACTGTATTAATATTTATAGACGAGGTTGACAGTCAAGTTTATATTGGTCTTACAGATTTTCTCTTTGATTGTTGACAATATTTTTAGGAGCGCACCTCTAGGAAGGTGTCATTAACAAGTATTTGACGGTACACAAGTCTTGTTGCGGTGGTAACCTTAAACTATATAAAGAATTTTGGTCTTAGGAATTTATGTATGGTTGCCAAAGATATATCAGATTTCAACCATTTATCTCCCCTAGGTTGTCGAGTCTACACCGAACTTACGAATAACCCTGATTTGTCGAGACTACGTTGGACTTATGAATAACTCCTGATTGCCGAGGCTACATCAGTATTACGATTAATTTTGATTACCGAGTCTGCGTTGTTCTTATGAATAACAGTCTTCCATTTTATCAAAGTAGTTCACAACTCTTCTATAATACCATCATCAATATCAGCATACACCAAAGTTAAGAACTTTCAATAGTTACTCAACTCTTTGACTTCACAAAGAATTGCATGATCACACTTCTCGATACACCTTGACCTCACAAATAATTTATTGGACATACTTCACAAAGATATACTTTCAATCATTACTCAACTCCTTGAATTCACAAATAATTGCCTAAGCACACTCTCAATACACTTTATTTATGCATTATCCTTTCTCCATCTAATACAAAATCTAATAGAGTCGCTAGTGTACTATATATCAAGCAGTCATTTGATCCATGCAAGCGGGCGTCCGACCTAGTAAATATGGACCTATGGAGATTCAAAAATCAACAAAGTTTGGACCTACAAAACAAAACTAGGTGTAATGCCCAACTTGTTGGAGAATAAGTTGAGAAGATGAAGATCATATAGCTGATTGGATACCTGAAGCACTTGATCATCAAACTTGAAGATTTGTCCCAAAGTTCTTGTACAAACTTTATAAGTCAGTGTATTTGATAGAGTATAGATAACGACTAGAAAGGACACTAATAGAGTAGTATCCACTTGAGCCACATCACCAAGCATCCGACATAAAAGACGTAGACATTCGCAAATTAAAAAATTGGCTAACTAGGTAGCTTCACATGGAAAAATACGTCAGTGGATTTCTATATTTAAATAGAGGCATTGTGTGTCTCCATTAAGTGGGTCATTATATCTACAAAATCAAATCTTATTCAAGCTATCTTTAAAAGTGTCCCAAAGCAATATTTCTCCCGTACTGCCTTATTTATTTCTAGCCTTAAAAAAATATGTAATCAACTCATTTAGGAATTTAGTGGCTAGGTTAGGTAGATTAGGATTAATAATAAAACTTGTGGTTTTTATCTTGATCTAGTGAAGAGGGTGATCTTCCATATACTAGACAAGGGTGAGTTAGGACTTGTGTAGGGAAGACATATATATCTTGAAGGATTCACGGAGTGTGAATTGGTAAAAACCAAGGTAGATATTGTCTATTAGTCCTTATGTAATTATACACAAGAGAGGATTTCACGGGCTTGTGAAGTGTTACATCGAGAATGGAGTTTGTCTACTTATTTTCCTTGTGCTTGCGACAACACTAGTGTGGTCCTTCAAAAGAGATTTCTAAGAGGGTGTAAAGGTTTTTTATCTCACCTTTAAGAGACACAGGGAGTTCTATTGGAGGAGTTAAAATTCTAAGGATGCTCTCCATTAATTATTTGCTTTGTGCATGTCATATGTCTGATCTATTGCATCTTTATTACATATTTCTTTAGGATTGAAATGTGCATGCTTAACGTTTGTTAAATTGTTTCCTTTGATCTTTGGATAGTGTTTATCATAGAATAAATACACATAAAGTTTGATTGAGTACTTATACTATTGTATCTTATCTCTAAGTGTTGTTCTAGCCACTCTATCTAATTCCCATAAACTTTGGATCTTTAGGTAGGATAAAAGAATCCGATTTAAGTTAGATTTATAATTATGCATTGCCTTATTCACCCCCCTTCAGAACACTTGTATCAGACCTACTAGTGGGGACTTAATGATAAAATAGTTATAATAGTTATTTTATATTTTTTTGCTTATAAACTTAATATTAGAGGACTTAGTTTCTAATCAATAAATAACTAAGGGTCTTTTGGATTTAATAGGATTACACACATTATATAGACTATTCATTACGTGTGTTCGACGAATAAATAACATTATATTTAAAGTGATATTTTTCCTTATGTTTTGTTAGTTTTTATCATTTCTGATACTTTAAAATTGAATATGTCGTAGTTATTATTACGATCTTATTGTTAATTTGAAAAAATGACCACATACCTAGATAATTCAACCTATTGCGGATGCATATTTGCTAATCATTTCCAAAATTAGGCGATTTACGGATGTCGATTTGGTTATAGTTTCATATAATGGATATTAGGCCTAAGCAGGAAAAAAAACTCAAAACTGACCCTAGTAATGTTTTAGCCCAACTAAGATTGGGCTTCATAACCAAATACCTCACCCCATCTTAAAAGGGCTTGAGGTTTAAGTATTTTCAGACCCCGACACGCTTTAACCCGATCCAAACCACCACGATACAGATTTAAAACCCCTACTATAAAACTTCACATATCCATCTTTCTAAAAAGTCCGCCTCTCACTCTCTCTAGTTGCTCACTTTCATCTCTCTATCTCTTAAATGCTTCTTCACCTTTTTTATAATCTATTCTTCTAAATTCACAACAAAAGGTAGTGCTAATCGAGTAGCTAGTACTGCGCCTCAAATCTACAACTAAGGTATACGACATCCAAGGTGAGAGCTATAATTACTTCCTTTTTTCGTGGCGATGATAGAATATCTACATAAGTATATTTTTCTTTCACGTATTCAGTAGATTTGTCTTTATAGGATATCTATGTAGTGTTTTTCTTGTTTGAGTATCAAATTTCTTAACATATATGTTAGATCTGTAATTTTTATGTAAATAATATGTATGATATGCAAATCTGTAATTTTCTTAAACTTTGAATACCCAACTGATCTGCCCAAACATCCAAATCACCCTGATTTGAGCCAGATGAATAGGGTTTCACCTAGATTGGATTTTTTAAAAATAAAACTGAGCTTAAAAGGTGATTTTATTTTGTACGGTTAAAAGGTTGACTACCGACTTCTCTAAAGGATATGAATGTAATGATATTATTTTTTGAAAATATCCAATATGTCCCCATACTCATTAAGTGTATATGTGATTGTACAATTTGTATTTTTAGCCAATCTCAAAAAATTATAATAATTTGTTTGACATTTAATTTTTTTTTATATTTAAATAATATTAAAATTTTATTTATTTTCCCTTAAAAAATCATTCTTGATTAAACTTATGGTTTCAAAATTTTGGTATAATATTTTTTCAGTTTTAATAAATATTATTTTTAAATTTTTTATTGAACCATTGAAAATTTGAAACTCTATAAAACTTACAAATTTTCAAAATAAAGCTTCGATCAAAGTTATTGAAGCTATAATTACTTCCTTTTTTCGCGACGAGGATAGAGTATCTACAAAAGTATATCTCTCTTTCACGTATTCAGTAGATTTGTCTTATAGGATATCTATGTAGTGTTTTTCTTGTTCGAGTATCAAATTTCTTAACATATATTTGTAATTTTTATGTAAATAAATATGTAATTATATGCAAATCTGTAATTTTCTCAAACTTTTAATACCTATCTGATCTGCCCGAACATCCAAATCACCCCGATTTGAGCCAGGTGAGTTGGGTTTCACCTAGATTGGATTTTAAAAAAATAAAATTGAGCTTTAAAAGGAATTTTATTTTGTACGGTAAAAGGATTGACTACCGACTTCTTTAAAGGATATAAATATAATTATATTATTCTTTGAAAATATCCAATATGTCCCCATACTCATTTAGTGTATATGTGATTGTACAATTTGTATTTTTAGTTAATCTCTTCTAATAATTTGTTTGACATTTAATTTTTTTTATATTAATAATATTTAAATTTCATTTAATTTCCCTTAAAAACCTCGTCTTTATTAAACTTAGGGTTTCAAAATTTTGGTACAATATATTTTCAATTTTCATAAATATCATTTTTTAATTTTTTATCGAACCATTTAACTTTTAAAACTCTATAAAACTAATATCTAGATTGAAATTATGTTACTAGAGCTAAACCTAAGCTCCATTGAAACTTTTATAAGTTTTTTTAGCTATAAATTTGGGTCGATTTAGGTGTAAATAAATTCAGAAAATTAAAAATTGTTATATTTAGTAATATAATATTGCCAAAGTGGGGCGTATAGGTTAACAAAATTAATGGAAGCGTAAACGTTAAAAAAATTATTTAACCTTAATTTTCCCCCAAATATCACATTGTTGAATATCATTATTACCAAATTGCCCATGCTATTAATCATTTCTGCCTTTTATGCCTTTTAAATTTCTCACCGGATTCGAAATTACTCTTAATCAAACTTCAATTCATATTCCGTATTCAGCAAATATTATAATATTTACAGAGTATGTAATCTTTTACTCCATCTTTTGCACTTTCTTTTAGGTTTTCTGCTACTTTTCCTTTAGACACCTTAAAAAAAATCCCGTTCACCAGATTAAAGCATTGTAAGTCAAATATAGTCTTTTTTATTTTATTTTTGCTGTAAAAATCTGAACTTTTGATGTATAAAAATACTAGTAATCTATATTTTCGTGAATATATTTATCTGGGTTTCTGTCTTTAATTTTAACTTGGTTCTGTTTAATTTTTTGCTCCAGTCTGCTCTTTTTTGTTTGCTTTTCTATCTCATTTTTTTATTCTTTTACTTCAAAACTCTTGATCTTTGCATAGAAATGTATGTGCTTTCTCTTGAGAGTGTACTTTTCCCATTTTGGGTAGGTCGATTTTAATTTTTTTTGCTTGCTTTGTCGGTTTCTAAAGCATTAATAAATTTAATCTAAGTTTAAGTACGAATTTCCATGCAGGTGAATTTGAAGAATCGATATGGACTCGAAGGAAGGAGTGATGGCACCGAAAGTTACATTAGGCTATGGTGGGGAAAATCCGATTCAGGTGACCGGAGCACCACCGGTAGCACCCCCAGCGGCACCATTAGTTGCCTATGCTGGGTTGACTGGTTCTTCTGAGAAGAAGAAAAGGGGTAGACCTAGGAAATACGGATCTGATGGACCAATTTCCGTACCCTTTTCATCAGCTTCAGGTCAGCCTGCCACCGGAAACTTCTCCGGTGAAAACACAGTCACTTCCGAAAAGAAGCAGAAGAAGAAAAAAAGGATGGGTGCCGAGAAATTGGGTTAGTTAACTTACTTTTAAGATTACCTCTTATGACATTGAATTTTGCTATTCTTTTCTAAATTAGGAAATGTTTTATAGTTCATTCTATTAATGAAACCTTCTTACTTAAGTTTATGTGAAATTCTCATACTATAGATCTGGATTTAAATGTGATATTAATAATATTAACACTTTGCTTATGACTAGATGACTGGATTTCCTGCTCAACGGGGATAAACTTTCTACCCCACACATTGACTGTTAATGCTGGAGAGGTATGTCTTGTTACAAACTATATAAGTATCAAAATATCGTGTAATGGATTATTTCGATTGTAATGAAATATATGTTTGTGGTTATTAGGATGTATCGATGAAGGTTATTTCGTTTTGTCAGCAAGGTCCTCGGGCAATTTGCATAATTTCTGGGACAGGTGAAATCTCAAATGTTACGTTAAGGCAACCAGATGGTTCTGGAGGTACTCGTAAGTACGAGGTATGTATTTTATGGATAATTTTTGTTTTATTCTTTCTATAACAAAAAACTGATTTTATACTTGGAACGTTGTTGTAGGGACGTTTTGATATCATATCGTTATCTGGATCGTTCACCCCTACTGAGTTTGGAGGATCTGAGAGTAGGACAGGTGGCATGAGTATCGTCATGCAAGGTCCTGATGGGCGTGTTGTTGGAGGTTTGCTAGCTGGACTAGTTATAGCTGCTAGTGCTGTTAAGGTAATTAATTAATTAATTTTTATAATTGTCTATATATATACTATTTTGGATTTATTCTTATTAATTAATTTCATTAACAGGTTGTTGTTGGGAGTTTTCTACCCACAAGTCATCATGATGTGGCGCCGAAAAGGCAAAAGTTAATGCTTACAAATGAGGTGTCGAATGTAGAGCAGCAGGTGAGCTCTACTGCTAATCAAACAAGTGCTTATGCTGCTGCGTCTTCAACTCAAAATACAAATGGTGCTCCGAGTGATGCAAGGAAGATTGCTGCTACTAGTACAGACATCAACTTATCCTTGCAGAAAAATTAATTCATGATAAGTTTAGTTATGTCCATAGAATTAAGATAGGCAGCAGCTAGAGGGATAAAATGTGTTGTAAAAGGTTGTTGGTGAAGTGTTTTGAAGTGTTTATGCAGGTTTTTTTTTTTTTTTTTTTGTTCAAATTGCAGACTTGTTGATTGTTGTTGACCCGTGGATTTGTTGAAACTGAAACCTTGTTGAATCTTTTCTTGTCCTGATATGACAGTTTTTTTAAAATTATTTCGTTATTGTTGTTGGTGTTACAATTTACAACTATATGCTAGATAGTAGATAAGAATCGTAATTGTTTTAAGGTTAGATTTTGTTGTCAATAAATAGAGCATTTCGGCATATAGTTAGTTATATGTTTAGAGAGCATCTCATAAAAGTAGATAAACAAGCAATGCCATTAAAGCTGTTACTCCCCTCTGTCCAAAACGTGTTCACTTTATTTTTGCAGATAGATTAAGAATAATTATTTATTAATGTCACAAATACTAAAATATATTTCATAAAGTTAACTCAAATATTTATTAAAAATATATGTTTATTTAAAAAAAAAATGGATATAAATTGTAAAAACATATACTGTTTTTTTTTACTAGATATATATTGTAAAATTACTATTTTTCTTAACACGGATACATTTTATGGAATAGAAGAAGTATTATATATAATTCTTTTTTTTATAACGAGTAATAATATATACCAATCAAAATCATATTACTTAATATATTTCCCATTTTCATCCTATTCATTACTTTCTAAGCTATGAATGGTATGATTTTAAGGGTTATGTATCATTACTATTTTGTCTATTTTCTAGGCTAATAATATATGTTCATTAGTTTTATAATATGTTCATTTAAATAAAATAACATTTTTTAATACTTATATTTATTTTATTTTTAATAAAAATATTAAAAATTTAGGTTCAAATAAATAATCAAGATATCAATATATTTTAGTAATAATAATATTTTTAATAAATAATTTTTTAAAATTTATGTTTAAACATATTATGAAATAGTGAGAGTATTATTTTATAAATAATATTGATATTGTCTTTAGAAACATGAATATGAATTTATGTTCGGTTGAGGATTTTATCACAGGGATGTTTTTAATTTTGGTTGGGTGACCTTTTTTGGACATAAGAGTATGTTTTTCCTGTGACGACCCATTCTATTAATAATTTTTGGGTAAGTATCTAGATATGAAAAAGACGACCAATACAAATAACATATACTAAAATAGAGTTTCTGTTTTTTAGGAAGGAATATCAGATAATAAAATGTTAACAATCACATTTATTACTATATTGTTAATATATATAGTAAGACATATGTATTTTTTGGTTGAGTATCATGTTACTTGACTACTCAATGATTTTGTTGAGCATACACATTGACTAATCTCAACAGGTTTTTTGTTGAGTACCCAGTGATTTTGCTGGTGAGTTCTCCAAGTAGTGATTGTGCCGGTTAATTCTCTGAATAGTGATTTTGTTGGTGAATTCACCGAGTAGTGATTTTGCTGAGTAATATTTGAAATCACTGAATCTTTTTTGGAATCACGGAGTATATTTGAAATTATTGATTATTATTTAAGACCACTTAATATTAACACAAAATAACTGAGTATTAACACAAAATCGTTGAGTATTACATTGTATCAATATAACCCAAAATCACTAAATATTATGCAAAATGACTAAGTATTAACATAAAATCACTTAGTATTACACAAAATTAATACATACTAACATAAAAATTACCGAGTTTTACACAAAAGAACTACGTATTAATATAAAATCACTAAGTATCATGACAATGGTTTGAAGGTGTTGCGAATATGAAGTTCAAAATATTGGGAAAATAGAGTTCGAAGGTGTTGCAAAAATAGGCTTGAAAGGCTGCATGGTTTGGAGAGAGAGAGAGAGAGAGAGAGAGAGAGAGAGAGAGAGAGAGAGGAAATAAAAGAAATTGAAATGAAAAGGTTGGAAGGTTAATTCCCCTATATATACTCTACGAGTATTTTTTACCCATAAATTTTAATGGCATCTTTAAAGAAAGAAGATAGTCAAACCTTTCTTATATGTCACAAAAGTTATTTTCAAGACCCCATAGTTCAATCACCTATTGTCTGTTTGTTCTGTATGGTGTGTGAGTTAAGAAAGCTATGCTAGTGAATCTTGATGCCAGTTCACGTGTAATCTATTAGTTTATGTGCTTTTCAAAGAATATATTTGTTTTGGGTCAATTTTGACATAGGTTTGTTTACTATTGAGTTGGGGTTTGAACTTTGAGTTTTGCCTGTATAATTTTACTCATGGCTTTGCAACTATTGGCACCAAGTTATCATAATTAACTTAAAAAGTATACATTTTAGTGGTATTTATATGATGGATGGTGTAGTTAGGTTTTTTGATCGTTACAATTACAATGTTTCTTTGGTGATTGAATATGATGGTTTCCAATATTGAGCCTAAAAATCAGAAAACATATTTGTTTTCTGATGTGGGAGTTAAGAAAGCTATGCTGGTGAATCTTGTTGCCCGTTCACGTGTAATCTATTAGTTTATGTGTTTTTCAAAGAATATATTTGTTTTGGGTCAATTTTGACATAGGTTTGTATACTATTGAGTTGGAGTTTGAACTTTGAGTTTTGCTTGTATAATTTTACTCATGACTTTGCACCTATTGGGACCAAGTTATTATAATTTACTTAAAAAGTATACATTTTAGTGGTATTTATATGATGGATGATGTAGTTAGGTTTATATTGAGCCTAAAAACAGTAAACATAATTGAACCCTACGTGAATTGAACACGCAACCTTCTGATCTGGAGTCAGACGCGCTACCATTGCGCCAAGGATCCTTCTTTATTGTCCAAAAACATTATTACCTTTATGTACATGGGTAATTATATAATAAGGACATGTGACTTCAAGATTAATAAACAAAGGCCTAAGCCTAACTAATAACTAAAAAGGAAAAAAAGACTAAAAAACCCACCCTTCCCTATGTTATACGGTGAAACTAATCAGACCAAAACAAAATACCCTATTAGGGTTTGAAACAAAAAAACCCACACACTCTCTCTCTCATCCCATTCTTTGTTCTCTCTCTAGGTGAGATCGGAACCAAAACCACCTTCTCTCTCCCGTTGTCGTGGATCTTCACCACCATTCCTACCCCCTTCGCCGCCCTCACCACCATCTCCACCGCTGCTCACCTTCCCCCATCTCCACCGCTGCTCACCATCCCCCATCTCCGCCTCGCCGCCGTGCACAAGAAACCGTCAGCCATCGTGTCCCTTCTTCACCAGTAAACGCCAGCAATTCGTGGCCTCTTCTCAACCATCAACCCCGCTCCCACCTCCATCTTCACGTCGTCGATGTGGATCTAGACCTTCTTTATCACCAACAACGATCCAGGTGCCTGCACATGTACCAGATCTCCACCACCATGGACCAGGCCCGTTCGCCGGCGCTCTCCACTACTTAAGAGAGTTGCTGCCTTTCGTGTCATTCTAAGATCTACACCTCCTCCACCCAGATCTCCTCCACCCACATATCTACACCTCCTTCAACGTTCACTTTTCCTTCATAGATGTAGGCGCCGTGTCAATTAATGGACCTTCAGACCATTCTCCGCCACCTTGTCGCCGTTCGCGGCCTTCAACGTTCACGTTTTTTTCTATTTTTTTAACATTACTTTTTTTTTTAGTTCGACCGAGATTAGGGGGAAAGGAGGTATCACGTTTCATTATTTTTTTAAACAAAAAAACCCTTCATTTATTAAATGGCTTGGGTATAGTAGTAGGGTATTGTTTTTTTGATTTTTTTTATTCCTATGCGAGTGTGAAGGATTTATTGTGTTTGATATCTTTAAACAAAAAAATGTTTCATTTATTAAAATGGTTTGGGTATAGCCCCCAGGGTACCGTTTTTTGATTTGTTTTTGTTCTATGCGAGTGTGAATATTTGTTTTAGACTTAAGTACAACCCTTTGAGTGCATTTGTTTTGTTATTGATTGGTATTTTTCCTATGCAAGTGTGATGGTTAAGAGATAAATGGGCTAGGGGTACATCTCCTAGGGTACAGACAGTAGACATTTGACCTTGAGTTTGAGGGTAAAAAGATAACTACTTGGGTACAACCCCTAGGGTACAACCATTGTGGACCTTGACAAACAAAATTATTTCCCAACCTTTTGACATGGACAATTATATAAAAAAAATCACATATAAAAATTAAAAACACATTATAAAAATTAAAAACCGGCATAGGTATATACCCTCGTGAGCCCATCAGATTAATTAAAAGAATAAAAAAGAAGGTACAAGGGTATTAATTTTTTTTAAAATAATTAAAAAGAGTATAATAGGAAAAATTTCAACTAGAAATTTAGAATAGGCCTTATTAAATAATTCAGTTGGGATTTAGGCTTTTGTAGATTACTCTTATGTACATGGGTGTTGTATACTCCTACAACATTTTTGCATGCTAGGCTAAAATGTTGGGGGCATTCCGAGAATTGAACTCGGGACCTCTTGCACCCTAAGCAAGAATCATGCCACTAGACCAAATGCCCAACTCTGAAAAAATTTAGTTAGGCCTTATTAAATAATCCATTTGGGATATTGGCTGTTTTTTGTAGATTCCTCGTGTGTACATGGGTGGTGTATACTCCTACAACATTTTTGCATGCTAGGCTAAAAGGTTGGGGGCATTCCGAAAATTGAACTCAGGACCTCTTGCACCCTAAGCAAGAATCATGCTACTAGACCAAATGCCCAGCTCTATATTTAATCTTACCATATAAAATTAGATGTGATATTAAATTTTAGTAAAGGTCCATTATGGTTTCTCATAGTTGTCACGAAGGATTATAGAGTAGGTGTCCTTTTAAAATTGTGGGTCAAAGTATCTCCTAAAAACAATTCTTTAATATATTTTATAGAATAAAATGACTTATTCTTTAAAATAGGGCATCTAGAGAGTTAATCTCGGGTATGAGACGATAATTGTGCACCTAGACCAAAAGCATCATGGTCTAATATTTTTAGAATGTTTCTTGCCTTATGTGATTTATCTATTTCTATATAGTCCAGACTTCGTAAGTACTCAGTTTAATCTGGAAGTCGAAAGTAATTACCTCAGTAATTCCATGATTTATCTTGTAAGTAAATGTTTTATTACTAATGTAAAATATATATGGCTTTTTGATTATATATGAAGAGCTAGATGTTGTCATATTTGAGTGTTTTGCTACAATTAAATCTCAAAATACAACTTCACCGATAAAATGATTACAATCCATATCTCTTTATCGTTCAAGTATGTACTTTTTATCTTTCATTTTTATTAAATGAAGTTAGTTATTAGTTTCAAAATTTTAATTTCTAAAAATTCTTTTATGAAAAAATGCACATGAATTTTCTTTGGTGGAAATATGGTTGGAAAAATGACTTAGTGAAAGCTACAAATTTTTTCGTATATATATATATAATTTTACTGTATTCTCTTATCATTGTAAGAATCTTTTTTTTTATGTCAAAATTTATACTAAAGTTGATTATAAGGCAACCTATCCAACACCCTTATTTCTGCATAGTTAGATAACTGTAGCTATCAAGGATCAAGCTACACGTCCAATCTAAGACGTCAATTACCATCCTTTCATATTTCGCAACTCTATTTGAATGTCATTCGTATCTCTACTATTGTCCTATACTTTCCAGTTCGGGAACTTCATATGATTGATAGGATTATCCAGTTAAGTACCTCTTTATTTCGAATTCCTTGAACAATTTCAAGGTTATCTGAGTAGAAGAACTACTCATAATGTTGAGATCACTCGTTAATTTCATTTCAAAGAGGACATACCAAGCCTCTAATTCTGTGAATAATTTGATTATTCCTTTCTTCATTATCTTGTGAATTATATTACCTTCTTTGTTCATTGCCATAGATGCAAATCCCGCAAGTTCTCATTCTTTCGTGAATGACGCGTCATTAAGACAGACAATTTCCGCACCATCCTCACAAACAAGCGAAGATTCCTCGTCCTTGCTTCTCTCACCTGCGTTATTCTTCTTGTCTTTCTCCAAAACTCTTTCTTCAAAAATCTCGTTCATGAGCCTATTAATTCTTCCATTAATTCCTTGAATGTCCCATCTTCTTTTCTCAAAGAAACTTTCCATCTTTTCTTGCCAAATGTACCACATTGTTCAAAGGATAAAAGCCACCGAGTATTTCTTATCCAATCCATTGTTTGAGATACTTTTAATGGTTGATGTGATCCATTCCTCAATCGGGTCATTAAAGTCATCGTGACGAAGCCCATAATGCAAAACTAAATGGACATTTAAGAAGGAGGTGTTAAACTGATTTGTCTCCCATTTCATACCATCTACAAGTTGGGTCTTAAATACACTTGTTTTTATTCAGATTATTCTTTGTTGAAAAAGCTCCATTGATAACTTTCCATGCAAAAGATCTCATTTTTCCGGAATGTTTGAGATCCAGATCATTTTCCATGTTTCATGATTATTTTATTACCCTGCATAAGAGCTTTGTCATTCAATGTCTACCTCTTCTTGGACCAAAGAGTGATATCCCGATTTTTTATTGTACATACCATCCTTAGTATGAGGCCAAATTATTGTATACTCTTCATCTAGTTGTAGGATTGGGATCTTAATGATTTAGTTGACCAAATATTTGGGCATACCTTATAGATGGTATTAAGATATCAACCTGTCAGATCCTTATTAAAAAGCTGGGTTACAACTTCCACTTTACAATTTTCAAGGTTTTCCATTTTTATATTTTTATTTACCCATGAATATTCCACACCTTTGTCGATATTCCATTCCCGATTTTCCATATACGTTCCTTCTTAAGTAACTCCATCCCTTTAAAAAATCTAGCCCATCTCCATGTCCTCTTTTGTTTTAATTTTGTATCCCAAATCGACGAGTTAGGGTGGTAAATACCTTTAAGAACTTTTGCTACAAGTTAATCTGGTTTCTTAACCAATCCCCATGCTTGATTAGCGAGTAAGGCCATATTTATCTTATGAGAGTCTCTAAAACCAATGCCTCATATAGCTTTTGATCTAACAATCTTTTTCTATACTACCTAGTGATTTTCTTTTGCTGCGACGAATCCCACCAAAAGTTTGCAATCAAGCTAGCCATTTTTTTACAGAGACCGTTCGGAAACTTAAAAACTGACATAGCATAGTTTGGGATTGCTTGTAAGACCGCTTGATTAACAATTCTTTGCCACCTTCAGAAAATAGCTTTGGAATCCAACTTGTCGATTTTGTGAGAAGTCGATCCTTGATGTAATTTAAATTTTCTGTTTTGCCTCTCTTAAACGTAAGTAAAATACCTAGATATTTCCCAAGTGAAGTAGTTTTGTCCATCTCCAGATAATTAGAGTAATCTGTCATAACATCTTCTTTGGTTCCTTTACTGAACATAATTGAAGACTTGTGGAGGTTGACTTTTTGGCCAGATGTTTCGTAGTATGCAATAATTGTATTGTTAAACTCTTTAACCTCAGACTTATTAATATTAACAAAAGAAAGTGCCTCATCTACGAAGAGTAGGTGAGTAAACTGAGGGCAACTTCTCGTGATAACAATGCCTTAAATGATTCCTTCTCTACATTTATAGTTAATAAGTCCAATGAGCCTTTCCGTCATGAGCAAGAAAAGAAGTGGCGACAACGGGTCCCCTTGTATAATACCTTGACTTGGAGTAAATTTCCAAAAGCGTTCACCATTAACTTTGACTTGATACAAAACTGTAGATATACAATTTAAAATCCATTCCCTCCATTTCTGGCAAAATCCCAGTTTTTATAGAATTTTTAATAGAAACTCCAAATTGACTTTATTGTAAGATTTTTCCATATTTAGTTTAATTGGCGCATAAAATTTCTTTGACATTCATTTGGTATTAAGAAAATATGACATCTCTGGAGCGATAAGTATGTTATCATGTATGCTTTTACCTGAACTGAAGGCCGACGGCATTGGAGGTACTATATGATCCATAATCAGTTATAATCTAAGCGTCAAAATCTTTGCGATGATTTTATAAGGGTCAATTACCCAAGGAGACTTGAGAAAAATTAATGTGCCACTTAGGAGTTAGTCAATTCCTCTCTCCTTCTTAGAGGCCAATAAAATGTCCAATGTCATAACTACCCTTCTAGTGCATATAAGACAAAAAAATAGATTATTTCTCTCTCCTCCACTACCATTACTCTCTCTCCCCCATTACCATTAATCTCTCTCCTCCTTTATCATTTTTTCTCTCTCCTCTTTCATTAATTATCAAATATTTTCCAGCTCCGACCACAACCACCGATCACCGCCGGCCGCCTCCGGCCACCGCCGGAAAAAGTTCTGAGCGTGGAAAAAAGTTCTGAGTCTGGAAAATAGTTATGAGTCTGGAAAAAAGTTCTGAGTCTGAGTGCAAAAATTCCGAGTCTGAGTGCAAAAGTTCTGAGTCTGAGTGCAAAAGTTCCATTAACGCCAGATTTTTAATCGCCAACAGTGTTGAGCGCAAAAGTTCTGAGTTTGAGTGCAAAAGTTCTGAGTTTGAGTGCAAAAGTTCTGAGTCTGAGTGCAAATGTTCCATTAACGCCATATTTTTAATCGCCAACAGTGTTGAGCGCAAAAGTTCTGAGTCTGAGTGCAAAAGTTCTGAGTCTGAGTGCAAAAGTTCTGAGTTTGAGTGCAAAAGTTCCATTAACGCTAGATTTTTAATCGCCAACAGTGTTGAGCGCAAAAAGTTCTGTGTGCAAAAGTTCTGAGCGCAAAAGACCAAAAAAATAAACAGAAACACGAAGCAAGAACAAATCTGCCACATAAACTTGCTGAGCATCTCGAATCGACTTGCTACCGGAGATCCAAGCTTCTTCTTCACAAATATAAGCACAAAAACAACTTCGTTTATCCATGGCTTTCAAATCCGATCTTAGAGATTATTGTGCAGCAGATCAATTTCTTCCTTCCATGGCGGAACCCTAGATCAAAACTCTATTTCGGATCGGTCAAATCTCCACCTTCACTGCGGTATTCATCGAAGTTCATGCCAACGGTCTTCTTCTCCGCGCTCTCTTCTTCGGTTGCTTGGTGGCTGCGTGCTTCAAGTGAAGCAATAGAAAGAATGAATATTATGGAGTGGAGAAGAGAGGCGTTGATTGTAAGAGGTGAGGAGAGAGGTAGAAAGAGAGAGAGAGAGAGAGAGAAATATTTCTGAAAATGTAATTTAGGATTTAAAAGATATTATGATAATATTTAGTATATATAGAGAATAAAAAAGGGTAGGAAAGTAATTGGGAAATTAGGTTTCAGTGTTAAAATTAGTTTGTGGCCTTTAGTAAGAAGAGCCAAAAGAGGCGGTCTTGTTAGGTCTCGGTGTAGTGATATCAAGACCCTTTGGGTAATAATCTCATTTTATAACTAAAATTAATGTAAGATATTGGTCTATAATACTTGATATTTTCCTGAATTTCACTTTTTGGTATTACTGTGATCAGCGTATCATTAATTTTTCTCAATGTCTATAATTTTGTTTTACAAAAGCGAATATATCCTCTTTAACAATATTCTGAAATTCTTTATAAAAATTTCCCAGGAGACCATCTAGCCCCGGTGCTTTAGATCTTGACATGCTAAAAACGGCTATTTTAACTTCTTTTAAGTCTGTATTCTTGTGAGCTCTCCATTCATATCACCTGAAACCTTGCGTGGAGTATGATTTACGACTTCCTCTATTCTAATTCCATTATTGAAAGAAAATGGCTGACTATAATAATTCAGAATCAATTCCTTAACTCTTTTTGGATCTTTCACCCATATATCATTACGGTCCTTCAATTTACAAATTCGGTTAAGATTTCTTCTAAGGGTAGTCGAAACATGGAATAAAGTCGTATTCTTGACCCATTTTTAATCAAAAGGTTCCTAACTCTATCTGCCCAGAATACTTCCTCTTTACTCCACAACTCTTTCATTTTTGCTTTAATCATATCTTTTTTTTTCTCTATTTTGGTTACTTCCCAGTTGGTCATGTAGTTCACCAGCTCTTTTTGATAATTTTTTATGAGTCACTGTTATTCTCGAATATTTTCTTGCTCCACCCTATTAACACTAAACATGTAATATCTCTTTTAAGGAAGTAATCCCCAATGCTCTTAACGTTAGATTCCTCTACCCATGTGTTCTTGACAATATATCTAAATTGTTGATTTTCTAACCATCTGATTTTGAACATAAAGTATTTCTCGTTTCTACCTTGATTCTTGCTTTCTATGAGAATTAATGGCAACTGATCCGATTAAAAATCTATCGTTAATGGAACTTTTGCACTCAGACTCAGAACTTTTGCACTCAAACTCAGAACTTTTGCACTCAGACTCAGAACTTTTGCACTCAGACTCAGAACTTTTGCGCTCAACACTGTTGGCGATTAAAAATCTGGCGTTAATGGAACTTTTGCACTCGGACTCAGAATTTTTGCACTCAGACTCAGAACTTTTGCACTCAGACTCAGAACTTTTGCGCTCAACACTGTTAGCGATTATAAATCTGGCGTTAATGGAACTTTTGCACTCAGACTCAGAACTTTTGCACTCAGACTCAGAACTTTTGCACTCAGACTCAGAACTTTTGCACTCAGACTCAGAATTTTTGCACTCAGACTCAGAACTTTTTTCCAGACTCAGAACTATTTTCCAGACTCAGAACTTTTTTCCACGCTCAGAACTTTTTCCGGCGGTGGCCGGAGGCGGCCGGCGGTGATCGGTGGTTGTGGTCGGAGCTGGAAAATATTTGATAATTAATGAAAGAGGAGAGAGAAAAAATGATAAAGGAGGAGAGAGATTAATGGTAATGGAGGAGAGAGAGTAATGGTAGTGGAGGAGAGAGAAATAATCTATTTTTTTGTCTTATATGCACTAGAAGGGTAGTTATGACATTGGACATTTTATTGGCCTCTAAGAAGGAGAGGGGAATTGACTAGCTCCTAAGTGGCACATTGATTTTTCTCAATTCTCCTTGGGTAATTGACCCATATTTTAAAGATAATTTGAGCATTTTAAATAAAGTATATCTTTATTTTTGTTGTATCATAAACTAGGGACTCTACTTAAAGTTTTTAAATTGTCCTTAAAATCTATGAAATATATCACGAAATTAGTGAAATGACTTAAAAATTATTGTTTTAGATACGTTTGGCATGAAAATAATACATTTGGAACGTTTGGCCTAAAAATATTTTTAAAATATAAGTAATGGTCTAAAAATAGAATTTTTTCTGTTTCTAATTTTAAGTATTTATGTCTTTACAAAGAGAAATCTATGTCATTTCATATTGATCAGATACATAATAAGTGAATTTGAGACTAAGTCCAAAAAATCCTCAATTCTAGCTAAAAGCTAAAATTAGAGTTACACTCTAATAGACTCCATAAAAGAAAAATGTCTAATTGTAGTCACAATTTGTTTTGTTAAATGTCGCTACATCTGGCTAAGTTGAACTTTTTTTTTAATATTATGTATGGGTGTCCGAGTCAGCTTACGCGCACCACGACTATTCCTATAGGAAATATACACGCCTCCTCATGCATACTCCCATTTAATCAGAACTAGGTTACCCATGTTCAGGGAGGGAACTCGAACCTTGCACCTCCTAGTTGAGAGACAGGTCCTGGCCATTGAGCAAGTCCTGGCCATTGAACCTTTGCTATAATTATTTGTTCCTTGTTATAAACTCGTATGTGGATATTCAGCGCAGTCTATTGAATTGAAGCCTAGCCCATGAAGACTAGGGTTTAGGATTACCTATTCTCTATAAATAGGAGTCTCCACTTTGTAATCTGGACACTCTTTGACTCTCAGTAATATTATATTCTTTCTCTCTTGTCTATCTCTTCTTACTTTATATTCAAGTTCATAACACGTTATCAGCACGACTTTACCAACCGAGCTAATGAGATTTGAGACTTTTCGTAATTTTTATTTTATTGTTCTGTAGAGATAAGTAATTTTTGAGGTAAGATCTATTTTTTTATGAATCTTTTATTAATTCATATTATATTATAATATAATTGATTACTTTATCTCTCCTTAAAAATATATTCCAAAAGAGTAAAGATTCATCAAAATCATATACCTCTTCAAATATATAATTTTGAAAAAGAAGATTCAACTTGAAATCGTACAAGTTTGCTTCAAGAAAGCAATTACAATCGTTTCAAAAAAAAAATGACGAGAATAAACAACTAAATGTTTGCTTCAATTTATATAGTTATGATTGCTTAAACGCAATATGAAATTCGTCTTATTTATGGAAAAAGGACTTTCGAGTTGTTCATAAAAGAAATAGTTCAATGAACTTATCAAGAAAAAAATTGACTATTGAAAAACAAACGTTAAAACTAGTAAAAAGTATACAACTTGATAATGATTCATGTGTGAAATTATTCAAACCTACTGGTTACAAAAGTATGATTCATGAAAATGAGTCTAACGAAATAAAATTTCGTCCCTATATTAAGTAATATTATTGACATATATCTTGATTCTGAAATCAAGTGAGAAAAAAAGGTATATGCAAAACTTATATATGTATTTTATGCAATATATCTTCCTATATATCATAGTCTATGAAATATTTTATATAAATGGCATATAATCATATGTATTTTATGCAACTTTTATTTGATAAGAGATAACTTATTAAAAGGAAAAAAATTATATGTGGAATATACATAAGTATATATATTTATGCAGATTTTCTTTGATATTGCATTGAAATATAAATTATATAGGGCATATACATATATGGTATATGTATCTTATGTGAATATTTTTTTAATATTACACTGCCAATCAAATGATGAAATAAAGGTAAACCTTTTAGCTATTTTTTTTATCAATTTATAATTGAATTTAGAAAAGAATTTTTATTCTTATTATTAAACCTTTTATAGCCAAGAAAAAATATATTTAGTAATTTGCTCGATATTTCTATTTTGTGTCATTCATTTTAAAATTTAGACACGATTTTATCTGGATTCTGTCCCCCATATCAAGTGATTAATTTTAATATATTACTCTTTGATGAAAAATTATCAATATGACCAAGTGACCCAAATTCTCATATAAAATGATTGACATATATAGATATGAATATAATCACGATTGTCACCACATATTAGTGTGATATTGGTCATAAATTATCCAATGAGTATAAAAATATATGTGCGTTGAACGATACTAATTTTAAGTGAATTTTGATACTTTGGCTATATTTTAGAAGAATATTACTCGAATATCTCTCAATATATGAAGTCAATTGATAAATTCGGGAAAGATGTGTATGATCTAACAGAATATGTATTTCTCACATGTAGAGAATCACTAGACAATCAATTACGAATTTATCATTTATGTCTTACATACTTACAATTTTATATAATTGTAACATAATGAAAGAAGTCCAACTAATAAATCTTGAATGCCCTCATTGGTCAAAGACCAACAGTATTACATTTGTGTATTATTTCTTGTGATATATACTATAATTGTTCTATTGCAATACACAAAGATAAATCATGAGTAAATATGAAATATATTGTTGATCTCCAATAATTTATATGCAACTTAGAGTTGCAAACTTGGAGAAAGTTATTAAATTGAAATATTTATAAACAAAAATACTCATGACAAGGGGGATAGCTGAATATTATTTATAAAATGCATCATAATCCCCGCTAATAAACTATGAGCTCAATGTTAATAAATGATGCATTCAATTCATAAAGTGACTGAGTCACATTATCAGCTATATATCAATGCATTTTGAAATATATCTATTGCAACGCATATATCGTGGTCGACCTTTTTGATTCCAAATTTATAGAGTTGAGCAATATAAGAAAGTTGGCACTTCTACAAGTTTACCATCATATTTATACTATGATGAAATAAAGTAGATAATATAACTGGAAAAAAAATATAATACCCCTTTCATAGCATCAGGTACCAAAATATTTTCTTCTTATTTAGAGATTGAGATTTAAGAACTCTATCAGTTATATTACTACTAAAATATGGAATCGAATCATGATCAAATAATATGCGCAAATGATCATATAAAAGCGAGGATCTTGAATTAAAATTCATTCAAAATGTCGACAAAAAATAAGAAAATTTTGGCCAAATATAGAAAGACATTTCAGGCAGATTCATACCCATATGGTAAATATGAACGTATGATCTTTTATAGCCTGAAATTTTATAAAGGACTTCATGTGCGTCTAAGGTAAACAAATTAATCGATATATCTTATGATATACAAACATTCATATGAAAGTCCTTAAAGGACTAAAAGCGCTTAAGTATAAATCCCGGGATATATAAATTAGAGTGTCATTATCTGTTAATTGTCGTATATGTTGTCATGTAACGTGTCATGTATATTTGTGTGTTATTTTATATGTAGAATATGTGTTTATATGTGATTATGTGCATGAACATTGTTACTATTATCTGCACATAATTGATTCTTGAATTTCATATCTATATTATTAGATTCGTATCGTTTCATCTGTCTATATATTGCTTAATTTGAAATAATATGATGTTTGAGATTATAAAGATCAAGATCAGATTCCAAAATGAAGATGGTCCTCGATATGCTCACATGAGGGGGAGATAAAAACGCGTCGCACTCTTTTTCGTTTCATCAAGATTTTTCCCACAGGGTTTTCCTGAGAATGTTTTTAACGAGGCAGATTTGAAGCGTAAGGATATCGTACTCTTTTTCCTTCACTGGATTTTGTCCCAACGGGTTTTTCCAGGAAGGTTTTAACGAGGCATATTTTTAGGGACTGAATATCCAAGGGGGAGTGTTATAAACTCGTATGTGGATATTCAGCCCAGTCTATTGACTTGAAGCCTAGCCCATGAAGACTAAGGTTTAGGATTACCTATTCTCTATAAATAGGAGTCTCCACTTTGTAATCTGGACACTCTTTGACTCTCAATAAGATTATATTCTTTCTCTCTTGTCTATCTCTTCTTACTTTATATTCAAGTTCATAACATTCCTTTTCTTTTTAATTCATTTTGGCAGAAAGCTTTAGTTACAATGTTTTTTTTAACTAGTTAGGATTAGCTCACTGCCCAAGTTCTTGGTCATCCAATCTAGTGGTACATGTTAAAACCAAATCAATGTTTTCGAGTCCAACTCCAAAGTGACTCTCCTGTGTAACAAAAAAGAAATGATGTTTTTCTCTATTTCTTTTTAATTTGTTTTAGCAGTAGTAAAAAGAAGTTATTCCTTTGGCTTGAAAATTGTGCGTCTATGGACCCAAGTCTGCTATAAATACCTCGTATTTCAAAGGAGGAAAGGTTTGTGCACTATTCACTCAGAGCTAACTGCTTTGAAGAGAATTACTAACAAACTAACTTGATCAAACGGAGTGTTATCGGATGAGCCCCTCCCTTTGGTAACTAAACCCATCGATTGCAAGTCACAAGTACCTGGACCTAGAATTCTCGGACCAAGGTGGACTTGGTAAACAAGAATCAGAATTCAACCGAATAATCAACAAATTCCGACAAATGTTTAGTTCATCCGAGTCTTGATCGAATGACATTAGGAACCAATTTGAGAAGGACGACACAAGCCTATGAGCTTGCGAGAATACTGCCACAATGTGAGCTTCATTGAACATGTAAATTGGTTGTTCAAACTCTCGTGAGGAACAAACTAAATCTCGTGTTAATGAAATATAAAGAACATAAGTTAGTTTGCACGATGAAAGCAAAAAACAATAAAATAAACAACAACTCTACCAATACTATTAACACTGTTATAAAACAACTAACATAGTACCCTTTCTATAAACACCATCTCATCGGATAAACATAGATAAATCTATATTATTAGAAGTATCATATATGTCAACCATGGCATAACAATCTCAGAAAATGTACATGGATCATAGATTCAATCTCCTTGTTCATATTCTACTGGGACAATTCCTCTATCTTCCCCAAAGTTATGAACTCTACACCCAATCAAATAATGTTCATCAGGTATAAAATTGTTATGGTTCATGAACCAAACATGAAACCTCTTCCCATAGTACCACACTAAACTAAACCCAAAGCATCCCAACTAAGCAACCCGATCAACGAGTTCATCAGTAACAAAAATCCAAATACCGGAAACACCCCTCTGGTTAACACATAGGGAACACAGAGTGTGTTAAGAAGCTTCGTTATTATCAGAAAAACAATCTCACTCACTAGGACCCGCATTTGTAAGATCACCAAAATTTGCAATAGTAGTCCAATTAGAACTGGAATAACCAAAATCTGACATACCATGGAAATTTATCAGTTTAAGACAAGAGGCATTACAATTACAAGAAAGGTTTTTTATTAACATTTTACCTCCTCATGGTTTACAATAACTGCGCGCTACCACGAGGGGTTATGTGCAATATTTTAATACTACGGGGAAGTAAATGCAAAAAACATTATAAAATTTTAAAAGGAATGTGAAGTGTTCATACCCATATTAATAGTAGTACAAATCTCTTTAAAACAATCACACCCCATTTACGAATGTTCTTCCACAAAAGTTTAGATCACACATAGATTCCGATGATAATCGCGTACAAATCTACAAAATCTGAAATAAACATTTTGAATCGGCTGTTTATAATTATATCTTAGAAGCAAAAAATGGGATTGCGCAATACCATTTAACTAGCTAACGTTTATTATAGGGAAAAGCGAGATTACATTAGAAAATGATGGTCAAGTGAAACAGGTAAAAACGAGCAAGGCAGTGTTGAAAACAAGTAGTGTCATCCAAGCCAGTATTATTAATATTAACGCCACAAATGGATTGCTTGTGAACAAGATCTTTAATTTGATCAGACAGATAGTACACAGCTAATAGCAGGAAGAAGTGTAGAATAAATGATAAGTCTTCTTTTCTATCCCAACAATGAATTCTTAAATTGGAAGCTTAGTTGGTGTATTTTCAGCATAAAATGGAGAGAAAGCAAAAGGTGCATGCACACCTGCATTCCAAATATGACACTATATTAATAAGTATAGCAGTAATTTTAGCATAAATAAAAGGGTAAACTGCACCATTGGTCCCTGTGTTATGTGAATAAAGCAAATATACCCCTTTGATGGGGTAGATTGGCAATCTATATGATAATCGAACGCGGTTTGGATTGTTCAAGAGACAAGAATTTGCCACATTTATAGAAAAGCCTTGAATTTTAATACTAAATTATAGAAATAATTGAATTTGTCAAGCATCCATGCAAATAACTTGAGTTGGGTTATAATGGAAATGATAAGTACATACTTATTATAATATAAGAGTAATGATATATACCACCCAAATTCATACCACCCAATGACGTGACGTGAATTGATTGGTTACAAATCTTTAATCAAATCAAGAAAATAAATACATTACCGATTTGTAACCAACCAATTCACGTCACGTCATTGGGTGGTATATATTATCACTCTTATTATAATTATCAATATTAATTTTTTGAAAAGTGCAACTTTTTGAAACACAACGGGTAGATTTAGCTATTTGATATAACACAAAGAAGGAAAGACCAACTATGCAATTAACACAAAAAACAAAACTAATTCTTAGCCACTTAGGCTAATATTATCTAAGCTATCGATAGATATACATAATTATTTTATATTCAGCTGAAATTTTACCTCACATTAGCGCGAGCATTGCTGTGATTGAGCCACTGGAGATGCAATCTTGATGAAAATATTCAATGCTGCCACGACATGCACAAGGGAATTGAAGCGGATTCTTGGTGTCTCCTGAATTCCAGCAAAACCTGCATGCATCCTCGTCTTATTCGTCATCAACTTAGTCATTCAACGTAGGAGCTGAAGTGGAATTATTAATCTCGTCAATGGATGATAATGATGACGTAGATGCGGAGGTTGAAGCGTCATTATCTCCAGCGTAATTTGACGGTAGTGTTTCGTTAAAGTCGTTCAACGAAGGACTAAGGAGCTGCAGTGGAGCCTTTGATCGCGTCAATGGATGATAATTATGAAGCAGATGTGGACTAACTCCTGCTTAATTCGACGGCAAAATCCCCCGGGATATCTCAATGAAAGATGAATATTCCGGTGATGTTTGGGTTTCTCTCTCCTGATGTTTATGTATTTCAGTTTTTCAGGTAAAATAGAGCGCGGCAAATGTAGGTTGCTAGTTAAATTACTATCTTGCGCCTACGGTTGATTTGTGATCAGTTCTAAAACAAAATCGCCTGACCGCGCTCCGCCTCCACCTATGTATTCTAAAGTGCTTATTTTTTTAGAAAATGGCTAAAAAGTTCGTTTATGCATCATCTAATTGAGAAACTACCTAATCAGATTAATAGGTTAATCAACCTAAATATAACCGAACATGTTAGTCGATAAATAAATAATTCAATCTAATCCAATCCAATATATAAACAAAATATAAAGAAAAAATTACTTACTTTTAGAGTTTGAACGTGCGAAGATAAAAAGAAGGTAAGATTTTTCGAATTTAAAGTCTAGATTTTTTGAATTTGTCATTTTTAGGTTAATAATAATGTTAAATATATTATTTATTTTAAATTGATCTATTTTAAATATTTTAGGATGCAAATATTATTCAAATAAATCTATTAATAATATATATTTAATATAAAATAATACAAAAACCGTCTAGGTAAAAAATGCTTAAATTGTGATCAATAGACCGCCTAACATTTTAGACGCTCGAAAATGCTCGATTACCATAATAGCGTTTAGCGTTTTTTAAAAAACTGTTTACGATAAAGTTACTTTTTTCTTAAGGTAAAAATATAGAATGAGTACAATAACAAAGATCCGTGGGTATATTTAAAACCCAAAGTGTGAGCCCATTATAGACATATAAACACAAGAAACAAAAGTTCATGACATAAATTAGGCTTCGGCACAAGAATAAGTTAAAAAAAAAAAATTGGTCAAAATAAATTAATTTTTTTTTGAATAATTAATTACTCTCTTTGTCTCTAAAACAAAGTATCCAATATTATTTGTCTATTTTTAATGCTAATATATCTTTTTCTTATTTTTTCTAATATTACCTAATGTCTTTGTTTTTTGATAGATTTATAGTGTCACGAGACATCAATTTGTGGCATCATGTGTTAATATGTATATCGTAGGTACTTGGATGATAAAAAACCTCAGGATGATGATGAAAGGTATAAAAGTCATGGTCAACCCCAAGTCAAGGCGCTGTAAATGAACTAAGGCGCTCGCGAGCAGCTTGAGCTCAGCTCGGGAAAAGCTCGTTAGAGATGGGCTCGAATATACACAAGTTCAAGCTCTATTTTAAGTTCGTTAAGTAAACAGGTCTACCCGAGCTCGTTCGTTAACGATTCGTTTATATCAAGGAATTGTAAATTAATATATTATTTACTTATAATGTTATTAAACCTTCAATATCCACTTGGATATTTTTTATTTTTTTAAGACTTTTATTTGTTATTAATAGTACGCTTCATATATCATACCACACACTCCATCAACCTACCATTCATGAATGTTCACTTCAACCATAAAAAAATAAATTGTTCATGAGCATTCAAGGTCGGCTCTAAATAAGCTTGTTCAATAAGTTAAACAAACAAGTTTTAACATCTCTGATTTGGACCATTGAAAGCTCAGCTCGGCTCGTTTAAATTTGAGCTTGCCTTGACTCAGCTCGACTCATTTAAATGTGATATCAGCTCGGCTTGAAAATTTAAAGAAACAAGCATGTACATCTAGTATTTGACTTGGCTCGGTTTGTTCACAACCCTAACGCGAAAAGAGCAAAAGCCCACTTTGGAAGGAAGGATGGATTTATTGGTAGAACTGTAAGGTAGACTTGAGAGAGTCACCACACGCATTCGGTGAATAGTCTAAGCAAGGCCTTAGTGTTCAAGATAATACATTGAGTTACAAGCCCATATATGCTAGTGTTTCCACCATGGTTCGAACCATTCCAAATTGCATAAATTCAGTTATAGGTCATTTTGAACCACTTAAGTGGGGCCCACAACCCATAAACAAATTTCCAAAAACAATTAACTCATTTTAGAAGATCAAAATAGTTACCTAACATTTTGGGAGAGAAGATATAAGCCTAAAGCAAGAAAATAAGGGTTCAGCACCATTCCACTTTTCTATCATGATTTCATCGTCATTTGTAGTGTAGTAACTTTTATCCTTTTCTAGTTCCTAACTTGAATATGAATATGACTATTACTGTATTTCATATATTCCTTGTGATCTAATTCTATTTTAGCTTGAGAATGTTATTGTATGGTCCTAGTTTCGAATCACAATGCTTATTAGTGTTTTGGGATAATTATGTTTAAATGAATAGATTATTTATGTATTAACTATTTAAATTTCAGCATTTACCTTGATCACGTAATGGGTTGGGTTAGTATTCTTGATTTACATTCGAAAGGGGGATCAAAATACGGAAATGAAATTTAAACGTTCGGTGTTTGTTATTGAACCGAAAAGTCTTAATTAGCCGGATAGTCACATAGGGAAGGGTCATGAGGTGTTGGACAATTTCGTAGGATATACTCGGGAGAGGCCCCTATAGCTTAAAGGTAGCTCCATATCCGGAATGAATTTTGGGTAATCACTGAATCCTGACTTTTGTTAATGATATCAATTTGCCCTTATAGCAAATAACGTGTAAAAGGGTAACTGACGGGGATTACTAGTGACTCTCAAGCTATGCTCTCTCATCTTATATCTTCATATTTAATTTCATTTTGGTCCTTTATCTTATTTATTATTAGTTGAATCACATTAAAACCAAAATCAGATATCAATTATATCTTTTTGTATTTGCAACTCAACCGTTACTCACTTCATAAAGCACAAAAGAATTAGCCTCATAGTACATGTTGAGATCGATTCAACATACTTATCTTTTAATTACTTGGGATGACTCGTATACTTGCGAGGAGTAACCTACGTCCCTGTGTGTTGGTTTTTATATCACGGACTTGGGGCCACCATTAACCATTGACAGATGCAAGTGTATGAGTCGTTTAAAAGTAATAAGTAAGTAATAATATCGTTCTCCACAGAGACTATGAGGTTAACTTAACCTCGTATTTTTAGATATCATAGATCATTTAGTTGCTACTACCAAAAAGACTAAAATTAAAGATATGTTTGTTTGATTTTTATAATTAAAGCCTAAAGTTACAATAAAAGTAAACTAATTAAGAATTAAACTACTAAAGTAAATAATTTAACAAAGAGATACGAGATGAGAATATAGCTCAAGTTGCAAGTACTCCCCTACGTGACAATGATTGATTCTAGATGTGAGGGTGAATTTGGTCAATTCTCGTTAATCGGGATTCTAACTTCTTTATAACTCCCTCCATGGTAGCTTAGAAGTCTGCCTAACAATTACTAGAGTACTTATGTGAGGAGATTCTACGTAAAAAATTGGCGCTAAAAAGAAATCAACCTTTATGATTATCCAGCTAGTCAAGTCCGTTAGGATCACTAATGCACACTAGATGAATATGAATTATTTTTGTTCATCCCTCCCATCAGGGTGATAGTCTAGGGAACTAAAGGGTTGCCTATATTTGATCATGATATAAACCACTAATAAGAATAATTCACACTACATTGGATTTAATTGCCCAATTCATTTAAATAAAAAGTATCCCAAATATTATTAAAAAACAATCAATCGTCATTCAAGGTTCATACAATTAAGCAACTCAAGCTAATCGGGAATTAGTTCATAATCAAAGCAATAACGTCTGAGGATAAAAAGATTAGAATCATGTTTAGGACAAGAAACTACTATACATCCTAAAATCGATGGTGGAGTGTAGAAATGGTATAGTAGGGCTCCAACTTCTATTTCTTCTCCTCCAAGCATTCTCCTCTTCTCTCTAGCTAATAAAACTGATGAATAATGACTACATGCTCTTATCTAATCACAAAACTAATATATATATATATATATATGTATAGGGTCCATCATGTTGTTGGTATTGTGGGCCTTTTTTTAATGACCCGAGTCAACCTAAAACATTTCTAAAGAAGTGGATTGGTTTGAACTACGACAACTGCATCTTTAATAACTTGAGAAATAGGGGGTTTTCAAAACCCAAAATCTCATAAATTATATGATGAATGATATATCTTGTGGAGGACTAACTTTTAAAAGAGAACAAGTCAATCTATTAATGAAATTAGACCATCGTAACTGCTCCTGAAAATCGACAACAAGAGTCATTTGATGACCTCCACAAAAATCACCCGACATAGTAGATAAGACAAGTAGAGTTTGAGTAACCTACCATAGGATGTACTCCTCTGTTCTAAAATTAATATCCATTTACTAAATATAGTGTTCCAAAATTATTGTCGACTTAACCAGTTGGATTTAGCTCAACTGGCCATAGTCTTGGTTATCCTTCTAGACGGTACAGGTTTGAACCGCGTCAATGGCACCGAGTCCAAAAAATGGCTCTCCCATGTAACAATTTTTTTTATTGTCGACTTAAAATATCAAGATACTTTTTTTTAATTTTTCTTTCACTGTTACTTTTATTAAAAAATTAAACTTATGTTTTCTATACATATCTAAAATAGAGGTTTTTGCTAAAAAATGCCTAATAGTTAAAGCAAGCTCCAATAATTTACTTTATTAAAAAATACCTAATGAAATAATTTTTTGTAGATTACAACCCTCTAATTTCTATACATATACTAACCTTATTATTAAATATATTATTTTAATTTTAATTTTTAATATTAAATCAATAATGGGACAACTCCACCACCAATACCATCACCACCACCACCACCAATACCATCACCACCACCACCACCAACACCACTACTAATACCACCACGTAAAAAATTGTTACCACCGCTATAGCCACAACCACCACCTTCACCTCCACCACCACCACCACAACCACCACCACCTACTACTAGTTCCATCATACGCGCGCGTCTGAGATTTTTTTTCACAAAAGTTCATAACTAATTTTTAAAAAACTGAAAAATAAAAAAATTGTATTTTTTGATGAGGCAAAGTAATATTTACGTCTATGTTTTTTTTTTGGATTTTTTGGAATTTTTTTTTCTGCAAACATGAAATTCACTATTTTAACAATGAAATCCTTGTTACAAAAAATGAATTTCTTATACCGAACAATAAAATTCATGTATGCGAAATAGTTTCGATATGTATATGAATGAATTCCTTGTTTAGAACAATGAATTACTTGTTTGGAAAAGAGAATTCATTGTCTGAAACAATGAATTTCGTGTTCGCGAACAAAATTCAAAAAGTTCAATATACAATCATAGACGTAAATATTATTTTGCATCGTCCAAATGCAATTTTTTGATTTTTTTTTATTGTTTTAGAATTAGTTATGACGATTTACAAAAAACCCGCACGCGCGCGAGTGATGAAATTAGTAGTATGCGGTTGTGGTTGTGGTTGTGCTTGTGCTGGTGGTGGTGGTTGTGGCAATAGGTTGGTGGTGATGGTGGTAGGGTGGTGGTGGTGGTTGTGGGATGATGGTGTTATGGTGGTAATAAGGTGGTGGTAATGGTGGTGGGGTAGTGGTAGTGGTTATGGTGGTGGTGGTGGGATGGTGGTAGTGATAATAAGATGGTGGTGGTGGCGGAAGGTTGTAATAGGGGGTTTAAATTTAAATGATAAATAATAAAGTAATTAAAAAAATTATATAAGAGTATTTTTATGGCTTCTTTTAAATAAAAAATCTTATCTAGAGTTAATTTTAACAAATAAGTTTTTAAATGTGTTGATTTTAATTAATAGCTCTTTACAATATCAGGACATGAAATATAATTTTATAATGTCGAATATAATTATTAACTTTTTTTAAATTAATGTATAAAAGGTTAAGTTAATATTATTTATAGAGAAGGACAAAATAATTTTTGGATAAATTCTAACAATCAAAATTTACCTACCTTAGTATTTATATACAAATGCTCTATTTTCCATAAAATTTTAATTCTCACATCAAAAAGGTTCATCAAAATAGTCACACATGTCAGTCGTTTGGTTAAAAATTAACCCGTACAAGACCAAGACTGACCAAAGTTATATATAAAATGTTCTAGACTAAATTAAGAATCGAAGTTATGTAACAACAAGCTTCTAAGACTTTGGGAAAAAAAAGCTTCTAAGATTCAAGTACCATCATTTTAAACCAATAACTACAAAAGAAATATCTTCAGACTCAATGTTTATTAGTATTTGGGCCCTAATATGACCTAACATGAGATCATTGAGACGTCTACCAAAGTTTAATTTCAGTTATGAAGGTACATTCTACTTACCCTTGGGCCTAATAACTAATATGTATATTGATTCGCACATAGCAAGACAAAAGTGCATGGCCCAAGGGTTCTAGAAACCATTCAATCATAAGGCCCACTGTCCTACAACTGACTGATGCATTTCTTGGTGTGGCGTCTTGTCTTACCAACATAGAAGAAGAGAGGAAGAACAAAAATTAGAAAAAGAGCACTAATTTGATTCCTACCTAGGAAAAAAGAGAAGAGAAGGTAAATTAAATGTTGTTGTTTAAACCAATGGAGGGCCAGATTTCACTTTTGGAAAAAGGAAAGGTCAAAGATATCTTGTGCATACAAAGTTATGATCATGTACTATACAACATATGTAATATTAATAGACAAATTAACTTAGTCTATTTATTTAATTTAAATATAAACAAATCAAACTCAAATTACTATCTAGATGTTAAAAACTTGTTTATTAACTATTTTTTTATTCAAAAATAGATATATTAAAATTAAAAGTTGAGTATATATAAAAGTTAATCAATACCTGCACAATTCTATAAACCTTCTAGGATAGTGATCACGATGTGGATAGAAATCGTAGACCAATTACATAGTAGAAGGTTACACCTAAATCTCTTAGCTTAAAACTCCGCCTTCTCATTCCTACTTTTAGGAACATACTGAATAAAGAGGTGAGATCTAGACAAAATAAGGTCTCAAATTTTTCACATAAGAGGTTGTACTTGTTGGAATTAGCACATTAATATTGACTAATTAAAGTGAATTTCGTCATGATCTTATGGGAGAAGTGAAAAACCTATTCATGTATTGAATAGTCCCACATTAGAAGATGAAAAGAAAATCATTGAAATACTTTATTTAAAATGCTTTCCTTTCTCGAATTCTCCATCCTATTTGGATATGTGGAAAGACTTTTAATTGAGTAAAAAGTCTCACATCAGAAATGGATCTATATAAGTGCTTACACCTATATCCATACCAAAAGGAATAAAGACTATGAAAGCTAAAAGAGAATAATCAAAGCCCCACACGCGCGCACCACCACCACCACCACCCGCCTAGCCCGGCTCCAGCACCGGCACCGACGTGGGCGTGGCTCATAAACTCAGAATATTCTCCAATCAAGGCTCATCGGTTACAAGTGCCAGTCAAAACGAGAATGAACCAGAAGTTAGCAAAGAGTTCAAGTTCATGATGCCATTTAAAAAGGTGTAACCTACAAAACATCAACAATAGAGATGTCCTTAAAACCATTTGCTAAAGTACGAAACTTAGAATTCGGAAAAGACTACTCTGCTCCCCTCTCACTCATAATATTCTGATATTATTACACTAAAGTAGAACCTCAATGAGAGATACGGGCACGACCAGAATATATTTTTAATGCAAACTTTATATACCGTGTAATTGTTCTTTTCTCGAATTTTGTGAGTAAGTTACGTTTTTCTAATTAATTGTAATAGTATAGTTTTACCTTTAATTCGAAATTAATTATCTTTTGTATTTGGGAATTCATTTTTTTACTTTTAAAACTAGTGACTATAATTTTTCCAACAAGTATTTCTAGCAGACTTCAGATGTCATTTTCAACCCTTTGGAAATATTAAGACAATTAGTATGAATAGTCACACTCATATCTAAGAAAGTAGTTGTTGTCTCACAAGCCAAGAGGATAATAATGCTTCTCCTTCATAAACCAAACTACACCAAATCTTGCTACCATTACACATAATAGGCGAATCCTCTTTGTCAAAGCCCAAAACCGCAATAGCTGTTACCTCAAAATCATTTACAAACAAGACATTGCAAAAAAGATTAATGTATGTGTTGTAACAATAATTTTTATTTTGAGTAGAGTAGTATCTTGCATTGCAAGCCTGCAATAGGTAAAGGCCCTAACTAATCTTCCCCATGGAAATCTGCCATAGTAAGTTTTTGAAAAATAGTCACAATCTTCATATTCCATTTTATTTCCTCAAAAAGATCTCATCCTAGCCTTCTAGATATCTAGACGTGCAAAAAACAATTGATGTGGATATATACTTACTCCGACCAAAGTCAGCGTCATCTTCAATAAGATGGAGTATGATGACCTTAAAGTCTCCATCCCTCTTAATTTGGGACTCCATGTACAATGTCCATATTATTCCAAACCTTAACTTTCCTTATGCATCCAAATAAAACGTGTCCAGCTGTTTCCATAGGGTAGTTACAAAAATGACATCGAGGAGTGTCCACACATTTTCTTTCGTGAAAAGTAACCCCACATGGAACTCAATATATCACTTCCAAATAAACACATGATTTTTATCGGTGTCATAGCATGCCAAATGGTTTTTCCATATCTCTGGATCTCTAGATGTTCCTGTTGATACTGCCTTCACTTAAGGTTCATCTTTTTTACTGTGATATTATGATACCCCAGCAAACGACCAAATTAATTTGTCATCTTCATTTGTAGAATGGAGAGGGATATTACAGATAAAGTTTGTTGTCATAGGGTAAAAGAGGTTATTATTAAGGGTTGAATCTCATCTGAACCATTAGAAAGTATAAGATCATGCTGTTTTTCATCTTGGTAATCGGGATATGTGCATATAAACATTCGTCATCCCAGATATCAATTAAAGCTCCAACCCTAATTTGCATAACATAACTTTTTTAAAACATCTCTTCTTGCCAGTAAGCTCGTCCACACCCACAATTTCACTTTCTTCATACCAAAGTACCAAAACTGGTTGTTTGGGAAGTAAATTCCTTTAAGGGCTTTGTAGATAAGAGAATATGGATTATGCAACAATTCGTATGATGTAGCAGGCAGTAATTACAAATTCATGTTTGAAAAATCACAAAACCCCAGACCACCACAATCTTAAGACTTCACAATAACACCCCAAGATTTCTAGTGGATCCTACGTTTGGTCCCCGACCCCAACCAGAAGTCTACCACAACCTCAGAGAGTTTTTCAAAAAAAAAATAGGGAACAAGAGGATAGGCATCGAGTAGTTGGGGATTGCACACCTATCTGTTCACCTTTTTAACCAACCTAACTTTTATCCGTTGTAGTGTAGCAACTTTAGATCTAGTATAATTCATAGGGATCCCCAGATATTTACCAATATAGTCTGCTTGTGGAATTTCCAGAGCCTCTGAAGTTTGCAAGGAAAGGATGCTCGGGATACCTTTGCTGAAACGGATACTAGACTTACTTAGATTTTCTCTTTGTCCAGTGTCCCTGCAGTAGACTTGTAACGCCTTCCTGAAAATCGTCGTCTCATATTCATAAAAACTTACAAGGAAGAGAAGCTTATATGCAACAATAAGGTGAGAAAGTGCAGGGAATCCCTTAGCTAATCTGATCCCTTTGATGTTACCCTCTCTGATCTTGATATTAATCAGTCCAACGAGTGCTTGTGTTAGGAGGAAGAAAAGGTACAACGAGAGGGCATCACCTTGGTGGATCCTATTCGATAGGGTGATACAACCTGAGATCTCACCATGGACAATAATATGACACTTTACTGTAGAAACACACTGCATAACCCATCCAAGCCAGGTCGTGTCAAAACTAATATTTTTGAGGACAAGATCTAAAAAGTGCCACCTAACATGTTCATAAGCCTTTGTCATATCCAATTTGATCGCAACCTAGTGCTTAATGGAGTACACGTTCTTGAAAAGAAGTAGGAAATCTTGTGTGCTAGGTTAGGTTGTCCTGAATAACTCTACCTTTGATGAAAGCAGATGGTGTGGTAAAACAATTGCATCCATGATCAGTATGAGTATTTCTGCTAGGATTGAAGAAATAATTTTGTAACCAAAGTTAGTGCAAGAGATAGGCCTAAAGTCACCAACCTTTGTATGCACTTATCCTTTAGGGACTAGAGTAAAAGTGGTGTTATTCATTTAATCTAGATTTAGTTTCCCCTTGAAAAAAATGGTGACCTATCAAGCACATAAAACTTGATGATCTCCCAGTATTTTTGACTCAGGTCCTAGTTACCTTTAACCACCCATTCAAAATACCACTCCCTTGACCTCTTCCATAAATGGAGCTCTCATCATGTCCAAATTCATGTCAAAAGTGTTTTTGCAAGGGATATGGTATGCTGCTTCCATATCCATTGTATCAAAATTCACTGAGTAAATCTTCTCAAAGTGAGAAATGAGAGCTTTTTAGTCAATTTAGTTTTAATTATCATCTTAGTAGTAATTCTTAAACAAGAAAACCAAATAAATATATTTACTTTTTAGTCCTTTTATTAACAACGAATTGCTAATTCTAAACTAAAGTCCTCGATTAAGTCGTAAAGCCCTATAGAGACAATAGTTTACTTACTATTTATATTACTTGGCGTCACGTACACTTGTAAGACGCAACTCCCTTAGTGATCACGCTTCAGGAGACAACAATCTTTAATGGGTATTAAAAATCTCAAAACTAAGCGGAGGAGTCTCATCACGATCAACAAATAATAACCATGTCCCGTAGAAGCAAAAACACCACAACTCCTCCAAGATACCCATAAAGGTAGGTTTGGATCATGGAGGATACTAAGAGTAGAAAATTACCTAAATAACAGAAGTTTCTTAAAATAACACATTTGCCTATTTTTGACCCTCTAAAAACAATATAAAAACAAGACGGTCGTAGACCTGAGTCCATATCAAAAGCCATTTGGACAAAATTTAAGACCAAAAGTTAATATGTACCGATCGACGACCATGTAACATGAGTTTTGAGAACAAGAGCATGACATTTGAAAAAAAAAATTGTAGATGATGATGAAAGCTTGGAGAAAGAGTTGGTAATATGAATTTTTTAGAAAATATCTTGGAGAGAGATGCAATGAGAAAGAGGTATCGAGATATTATAGAAACGAGAGCGTATGTACTCAATCCTAGTTAATAACACAAATAAGATGCATAACAACTCAACCGATCATACGACAACCACCACTAGCCATTGACATAATTACCAACCTAACACAGACTAAGCTATCAATACCATGTGGGACACCAATCCTAAGAAAATGCAGTCAACAATTTGTAAACTAAGAAAAGATTATTGTTTGTTGTTGAGTGTCTGACTATACAAAATGTTCTCTTGTATGTAAGGCGATTATTCTTTTTAGTATCACGATTGAGAGTGACCCTCTTGGTGTTGTTAGAGACACACAACTTTTATCCTTGCTTATATTCAAGTGATTACTAGTGAAACTTTTTGTACTCATATTCGAGTGATGGTTAGTGAGGCCATATGTGTTCATGTTTAGTGGAATCGAAGGACAACAAATAAGGTATGCAATTAGTTGATGAACATGTTGTCACTATAACTATTAATATTATGTTGGTATAATTTTGGAGTGTAGAACATATATTTGTCATTTAACTTCTTAAGATTTAGTATCTTTTGAAAGTGGTAAAATATATTTTTTGTTGTATTTTTTATTTTTATTTATGATTTTGTTTTTTTACCATTTAATCGTAGATTGTTAAGTGACCTAATACCTAGGGAAATATGGTGCATGTGTTTGTAGGTACCTATCACACCTTATTTTATATGAGAATAATTTTAGGATATTAAATAGGGTTGAGACGAGTTGTGATGATTGATTTCCAAGCACCGTGCGGGGCAGGGTAGGTTGTGGGTAGGGATGACAATGCTTCAATCAATAACAAAAATATCAAAAATCATAATCATTTATTTTATTAAACACCATAACCAAAAAGTTTTAACCATCAATTATACTTTCAAGATCATAATTAGACAATTAGGTTTCGGGGTTTAACCTAAATAACTATATAAATATATCATTAAATTCCTAGAATAAGGTCATACATATAAAAAATCTAAAGTATATACAAAATTGTGTTAGTCTTTGATTAAATTGTATATTTGTTATTCATTTGGTTAAATCTAATATTTGAATTTTAATTTTAGGATTCAAATATAATTTTTTACCTATATAGAGAGAGATATTCGATATTATTTTATCTAAAACCATATTCTAACGGTTTTAACCATCAATTACACTTTTAAAAAATCATGATTATATAATCAATTTTCAATTGGTTCGATTACCACTGGTTTTGGATTCAACTATTTCCACCCCTAGTTGTGGGGACGAGCATTCTCTTCCCTCAAACCCTCCCCGCATATGTATATGAATTGCAATATGATAATTATATTATATTTTAGTTATAACATATAATATATATTTAAAATTATAAATTTTTAACTAATTATAAAATCTAATTAAAAGATCAAACCTAATAGTATAATATAAACATAACCCTTGACCCAAGCATATAACACTTCTTACGGTTGCCTAGTGTGTGTATCTGCAAGGTGATGTTTGTAACTTGTATTTTATTTGTTCATAAAATTATGTAATATAATTTCCTTGGTTCCAATTTTTTTAGAAATACTCGTTGAATGCAATTTTAATGAAATAAGATGGTGTCTTGGATGATCTTATTATATGAGATTCATTGAAAAAACTGTTTTACTTTTCAACTAAAAAAATGTTTACTATAAATTACAACCATAAATACTAATTTCCAAATCTAAAATGTTTGGGAGGTGTTTTGAAGTACTGAAATTGAAGTAGTTACGATTTTTGTGAGATGAGATAATCGGTAATGTAATTCCTATTACCAGACTTGTTGTTGGCATGGATCATAACTTGCGAATGGAATCCACACCTACACGAGATGCAAAAAAGGGGAAGGGGATGGGGGGGGAGAAAAGACGACGTGGGAACACAGGCCGGTCCTTGGTGTATGCGGGAGAAGCGTCCGCTTAGGTTCCCTAATTTTTTGACATTTTTAGGCCTCCGATCATCTAAATGTATTATCTGTGTATGTGTATATATATCACCGATTTAAATAATTAAACAAAAATAATATTGTTAGTTTGGTGGTAATGTTGCATTTTTTTTCATGAGTTCTAGAATTCAAACAATGTTAATAGTAATAATATTTTTATTTTTGTAAAGAATCCCATGTTGTGAGTTTATTTTGTGTCTTTGATATGTGAGGGCCAGTTCCACAGGAACATAATTAATTATGAAAATTAGATTATCTATTTTTAAGAAAAGATTCGAATAATATAATTTTTGTTTATACTTTTAAACTTGTGAAAAATTTAAAACATGTATCTTTTATTTATACTTTTAAAAATCATAAAATCTTAGTTAATAAAACTAACCTAACCTAACTATGTTTTTTTATTTTGTAGATGAAATGCGGTGATATAACAACTTCTCTAATCTTCCTAGTGTCATCCTTATTATTTTTTTGAATACATGAGAGAGCCACTTTGGACTCGGAGTAAATGACTCCAACGAGATTCGATCATATGACCTCTTGGTCTCTGCGGAGTAACCTAACCACTAGGCCAACTATCAATCTCAGTGTCATCCTTATTAATATCCCACCAAAAATAAAAAAGTGACTTAATAAATTAATCACAAATTCTCTCGTACACGTATTCTTGTCGTATTCTTGTCACACGTATATATTTAACTTACAAAATAGATTATGGGGAAAAAGAATGAAAAAGAGAGGAGCACTAAGTTGTCTTATGACCATTCGATTCCCTCCCTGTGAAGAAAAAGCCAAAAAAAGTGATTAAAATGTTATTTTCAAATCAAGGTAGGACAAGGTATTGCTTTAGATAAGAAAAGACATAAAATACTACCATAGACACAATTATTATGCACTCATAATTTATTCATCCATTAAATATTCTAAGGTTCTTTTTATTTGGAATTTCTTTTCATATATTAATAATATTTCTTATGAGTTTAACTTTTATGAAAAGTTATTCCGATATGACAAAATTTATAAAAAATATATCTATGATGTAATGAAATTTTATACAAAATTACCTAATTTTTATATTTTATAAAAAGTTACCTTACTAATGTGATCCTATTTTATTGCATTAGAAGACTTTCTTTATTTCCAAGCACAAAAAACCCAGCCTACTTTACTCCAAGATATCCGTTCCCCCAAAACATAAAAACTCTAAGCATAATTTTTAAAGTAATAAATATCACCTGAGATGAAATAATATTAAATTAAATCATACTTCATTATTTTTTTTTTTTTTTTGGTTACATAGGAGAGCCACTTTGGACTCGGAGTCATTGACTCGGTTCGAACCTGCACCACTAAATCATACTTCATTATTTTAAAAATAACATTTATTTAGTTTTTCATACAAATTTAAAACATAATAAGTGAATACATTATTACTAATTTATCCCTTATAAAATGTTTTAATATTTTAAATATACATTAGAAATATAAATTTTATTTTTCTAATAAAAATAATATTAAAAAAAGTGTCTTAATATTTTAAATGAACAATATTTTTGAGACACTATATTTAATAAGTTCAATATTATTTTTGGGACGAAGAATGTATATCCTTTCCATATATTAGGTAACGTAATTTTTTTAATACTAACGATTAAAAAACAATCTATTGAAAATTTTATTATTAAAACAATTCTTTATAATTTTTTTATTAAAAAATAATATTCTATTTAATCAATTTAATTACATTTTATTTATTGATTTATCTAAAGAGATCATTTAAATTTAATCAATCCTATCATCACCTTTGGCTACCACCGCCTCTTGGTTCTTTGTTGGCCGACAATATTCTCCGGCCAGTGCTTATTACCGCCGCCACCACTAATAAATCTAACCAATTTTTCCGTGGCTTTATATTTTTTATCGGCAGCACCTTCGGTCAATACTGTCGCTGCCGCCACCACCACCAATTTTGGCCAGTTTTTTCGGTTGGCTACATCTGGGCACCGCCACAACTCCAACCAATTTTTTTATATCATTACTAATTTCTACAATTTTCGGCCGGTAGCACCTTCGGCCCTGCTGCCACCACCAATTTTTTTCTCGGCCGACAACACCTCCGGCCACCGCTGTCGCCACCACCACCAATTCCGACCGACGACACATCCGCCTACCGCCACCACCAACTTCGATAAAAAAAATTCTTCAAATTTTCGGCTTCCACCATCTCCACCACCACCTGTCCAGTTTATTTTCAACATGATTTCCAACCAACTATTCGCAAAATATGAAATTTTATGTTAATAACATGAAATTGCATGTTCGAAACATGAAAATTTATGTTCAAAACATGAAAACAACAAATATAAATTTCATATTTCATATTTCATATTTTGAATTGTGAAATTCATGTATGCAGAAATGTTGTTGGAGAAAAATGCACGAAATTGATGGCGACGATAGTGTTGGTCAATAATAAAAGAAGTGATCGGAGTTGGTGGTGGCGGTGGATGAATTAAAAAAAGTCTGGTGTCGGTGGTTGTGTTGCCAACAAAAGCGATGGCCGAAGGTATTATCGGCCAAAAATAAAAAGAACTAGCCAAAGTTGGTAATGACGACAGTGACTGATGTCTCCCTTTTTGTACTAATTATATGCCCTTCGGAGACATCAAATTAGGTGATTATTTGACTTATTTACTAGACTTTTAAGCTTATTTGGTTATAACACGATTTCTTCCCTTGGATTTGGATTATTTGTGTTTTAGAGCTTTTATGCGTTAATTCGTTTAATTTTAGTGTAAAGTTCTTAGGTTTATGATTTGATGGTGTATCAAAACAAGGAAAAGAAACGGGAATTAAGGTCTTGGATTGAGCGTTGAAGTCAAAGGCGAGAATAATCGATTCGAAGAAGTAATTAGTAGGGAATGAAATCTAGAATGCTGTCACAAATCTGAGCATCTTATCCACTGATTCAGCCTTGAAGCATGAAATGAGGTCGATAGAAATTGAAGTCAGGAAGATTTTCCAAGTTGAACAAAGTGATTCCGAGTCCGGATGCAAAAGTTACAGCTGTTTTAGTAACAGCTATACACCAATTACGGGATTTCATTAAAGGATTGGGCTTTTATTCGAATTAACCTAATCCTTCTTTTTAAAATCCCAATCCGTTTTGCTCACTATAAAAAGGCTTTAGACTTCAGTTTTTAGACACACAATTCACATTAAAGAAAAAACAACGCTTGAGAGAAGTCAGAGAAGCAAAAAGGAGAGAGAAAGCTGAAGAATTATTTCTTCCAACAATCAGTCATATCACTTCATTTAATTAGTTTTTTTATTTCTGTAATTCATTATGAACACTTTTTATTTTAATTTAGTAGTTTTTAACATCAGCATGAGCTAAATTCCCTAAGTGCTTGAGAATCGCATTAATGGGTTGAACCCAAATTTATTGAATTTATATTTTTGAATTTGGGATTGATTAATTTTAATTGAATTGGTTAATTTCGTATTGACTATTATTTTGCATTTAAATACTGTCTTTGAAGTCATGAATCGAATATATGAATTAATAATTAAGCTATTAACTTTGGTGGGGAAGTGATCGCCTTGACGGGGGGTTCAATTACGGAACTAAATAATAGACATAAGGTAGAAATTATTGACCCTGGCGGGCATATTTAATCTTATAGCCAATTGGGTAGAATACTTGACCATTCGAAGGTGGATTATAATCACCCTGACGGGGTTTGTAACACCTAAGAATAGCTCCTAAGTCCACCCTGAAGGGGGTTAGGAGACTATAGAATCCCGACTAGTACTTAATCCCGATTCATCCCTTAAACAGAAACATTGATTTAATAGATTTAGGTGAAACCCTTGCGAAACTCAAGCACTGCCTCTCAATCTTTGCGTCCACCAATATTTATTTACTTGCGTCTTATTTATTTGCATTAGTTAGTTTAGTATTTTAATTTATTTGCATTTTAGTCCTTAAACAAAAACCAAAACAAATCTTTATATCGTTTACTTTCCGCTTCATATAACAATTAATCGCACTTATAACATAACATCGAAAGTCATATCCAATTCGTCCCTGAGATCGAAATCCCGTTTACCGGATATTACTTGGACGACCCGTACACTTGCTGTACGTGTCTTGCCTTTTTTAGGTGTGTTATTTTAGAACACACAAGGAGACACCAGGGACAACGTAGGTCGGAGGTACTACTGACATGGAAAAAAATGGCCCAAGTTGGTGGTGATGGCAGAGGCGAAAGTGGCCACAATTGGTGGTGGTAGCCTTATTTGTTTAATATTACAAATAAATAATATAGTTAAAATAAGGATAGTTTAGGTATAAAGATAGATACGAGAGTTTTGACAATTATTTAGTTTAATGAGGAGATTATTAATAAAGATTATCACTGAAAGTCTTTTTTTAATAATTAAACACTTTCATTAGAATATTTAACCACCGATCATTGCACAAGGTCCCCTTACCCAAGTCCCCTGGTAATTGTTAGGTGCCACCTAAGTCCACCCGGAAGGGGTTAGGAGGAATATAGAATCCTGGCTACTTACTCTAAGAGCTTTAATTACCCTTATAACTAGTAGAGGAAATAAAAGGATAAATGCATACACGCAAACTTGGTGCCCGTTTGGAAGTGCTTTTTTTTAGAAGCACTTAAAAGTGCTTTTAGCATTTTAAAAGTTTTTTTTACCTTGAAAAGCACCAAATATGTGCTTCTTGAAAAAAGCACTTTCAATAATTTTAGATTTCAAAATTATTTTTAATAATTTTTTAAAATTTTAAATTTTATTCCAAAAGCGCTTTTTTACTCTAAAATAAGCACTTCCAAACAGGCCCTTGAGCTATATCTCTCATCTCATTCTTACATCTTTATTTTATTTGCATTAGTTTTAGTTTAATCACTCTCTACAATTATTCATCTTTATTTTACTGTCTTTTATTCCTTGCAGCTATTCTTTACTACACTTTATCTGCTAATCCACGATTCTAACACACTAAGTCCATGCGAACGAATCTTACTTATTATTAAACTTGCATACGATCTGTGATACTTGTAGTTAGTAATGTGATTGGTTAGGGTGCTAGTTCTTGCCAAAAATAAGAAGGTAACACTCTGACACATAAGATTTTTGAAATTTACTGTATATACATCCTCTACTCTATTAGCGGTAAAAATGACCTATTTTTTGTCACTTTTGAAAACAACACGTTTAGAGTATCTATATTTAACTTTACAACCATAATTATAAAACTGAATAATTCTAAGAAGGTTATAAGATAGACCATCAACAAAATCACATTTTGGACAAGAATAGAATCCTTACTACCAACTATTATTTTGCCCAAGACTTCTCTTCTTGTGTTATCGCCAAAGGTAACTTTTCCACTACCTTCTTATTTCCTCTTAAGTTTGTAAAAGAGCGATTTATTTCCCATCATGTGTCTAGAGAATCCACTATCAAGTACCCAAAGTTTCTTATTGATTCTCTCCTCCTCATCATTGTCCTCTTTTCCGGTGGATATGAAAATAACATAATTAGCCACATGGTTGTACTCATCACTTTGTCTTGTAGATTCATCATCACAAGTTGCATTTAAGGCCTTCTTGGATTTGTCTTTGAGAAGCTTGGGTCAATTTGGTTTGATATGGCCATTCTTGTGACATTAGTAGCAAGTTGGTTAATCCTTCTTAAGATTTTCACCATAGTTCTTGAAAGATTTGCTTGAGGCACCATCATACTTGTATATCTTGTGTGACACAAACTTCTTACCATACATCGAAACAAATTCACCATCACTTGGTCCTTAACTCTTGGATTTAGACACATTATTTCTTTCTTTCTTGCGGTTTGAGCATGAAAGGCAAGATTTTTTTCTGAAAGTTTAATTTTACTTTCTTCACTTAACTTTTTGTGATCAAGAGCCATTTCTTTCGTCATAAGATATCGAAAGGAGCTCATGATTTGATATTTTGGATATATCATTTGCTTCTATGATAACAACAACCTTTGACTTGTACTATTTTGGAAGAGCACTCAAAAATTTTCTACAAAGTTCTTCGTTTGGATAGATTTTTCCAAGAGAGACGAGATTGTTGATGATAGCAATAAACGTTTGATGCATGTTGTTCAATGTTTATCCAACCTTCATCTTGAAAATTTCATATTAGATGATGCATAAACCAACCTTCGTTGCTTTGACGGGAACAGTTCTTTCATAAGATAATTTGAGACACTCCCAAATTTTGAATACCGATTCGTATTCTCTAACATTATTATACACCAGTTCAGATGATCAATAAATGAAGTTGTTCTAATCTCTAGCATTTTTGGAGCTTGAGCTTGTCGTCTTTTGTGAGTTCTTCATTTGTGTGGTGGTTATGGTTTCTCCGACGACATTTTTTCTTTCTTGTAAGTAACAAATGATCTGTCACTTGTGATTTCATATAACTCATAATCAAGACACTGAAGATGTTTCTACATTCTCTTCTTCCAATAGTTATAGTTTGTACCTACAAAGAAATGGAGTCTATTGGGAGATAAACCTTCCAAATGATTATTTTCCATGTTGTTAACTCAGTTATGATTAAAAAATATACAAAAGTTAGGTTCAGATTCCACTTGTATGTCCTTAGGGGGGGAGGGTGAATATGACACTAATCAATTATACTACTAATTTAAATTTTTTTGGAAGACAATATAAGTTTGATTTATACTTGATACAATTTATAAAACACCTAACGAGCTAGAGATAAATATATAGGAAGATGAGAACAAATCTAATACTTTAACAAAAATTAAAGAAGTAAGTAAAGTAGGGTTAGATATTACCACTTATAGTGGTTCGATTGACCTACATCCATTACCTAGGGTCTTCCCCTTAGGATTCTCATACATATTCTCACCAAGCTCAAATAAATTTTAGCAGTGAGTTATAAACCGATTACACATGAGATTTTTCCTAGCTAAATTACAACTCGATGATGAGAACTTTAACGGTAATGTCACAACCCGAACTTGAACACCTCGAGCAACTTCCTTGTGTAATCACTTATACAAGTGTCCACATACTAATGGAAGCCTTCTATTATCCAAAGAGATGAAAACCCCCTTCTCTTGATTATAATGAAACTAAGCAAAGTTTAGTGAGCGTAGCTCAAAAGTATTTACAAGATAAAATTACGAGCTCCTTATGAGGGAATGAAACAATTAAGGGGTCAAACTTTAAATGTAGATATGAGAGTGATGATTGAATGCTTGAGAATAACATAAATATCTTGATATGAATGCTTGAAAGTTGTAGTAGTTGTAGAAGATAAATGTGTAATGCAAGCTCCTTCAAACGTGGTATTTATAGCTTTAGTTTTAACCCTTTGGTTGCAATTTTGATTTTCTAGAAACACCTAAACCGAATCCTGTTTTGACAAACTCAGATGAAGATTTGTGTGAATCGTACAATTCTCTCATTCAATTATCCAACGAATAAAACTCAACGTCTCTTTTCTAAAAGCAGGATGACATTTTAAGGCTCAAACTAGGATGTCGTTGTGATTGGGACGACACTTCTTTAAAGCGGAATGACAAACTCGCAAAGCTGGATGTCAGTTTGATATTTTGGGATTACGTAAACACACTGTAATGCGATGAATTTTTGCTAGCTAAACCGGGTACCCGCATTATAAACTGAGATCCTGCTTTCTCTTCTTCGAGCACTATTCACCTAATGAGAAAACTTTCTACACAAGATTGTTAGAAATGGTGTTTCAAGCATTAGGTGTGGTTCAACTCAAGAACTAATTCTCTACACATATGAATATATGACACAAAGCATTTTGTAAAATTATGGAAGAAGGAAAAGATACTTAAGTACAATGTTTTCTTCAAGAAATGCACTCCAAAAGTGATTTTAAAAGAGTTTGAAGTTCCCATAAACGAAGAAAAATGATTAGAAGATAATTTGTTGCATTAAAATATTATAAAGAAAATAAAAAAAAGTATTTTGTCACATCCTATTTCTTCACCTAAGCAACGAGTTCTAGTAAAAAATATCCACGTGTTTAATATTTTCTCTAGAATAGTTGATATATTAAAAAGATTATCCAATCTCAACAAAACCAACTACAAGAGATTTGTTAATTAGGTCGACACAAAGACTAAGGGTATATTTGTATTAGAAAGGAAAAAAATAATTAAAGAAAAGAAGAAAAAAATTATAAAGGAAAAGAAAAGGAGGGAAAAATCTTGTTTGGATTAGGAACTTTTGTGCTGAAAATAAATTTACAAAGGATTTGTGTATTTTTTTTTGGATTGGAATAACATAACAAGGAAAAAGGAAAAAAAATTATAACGTATTTTTTTTACCTTTGTTATCATAAGAGTTCATGAGATATAATTTTAATACTTTTTTTACACCTTTAACTGAACAAAGTTCAGTTCAGTGACACTTTAACTGGTGGTATGATTTTCACACCTTTCATTGAACAAAAAGTCAAATATGATTTACGATTTATTTTATCTTGAATATTTTTTGTTCGATGAAAGTATATACATCATGAATGATAAAAGCAAATTCCTTGTTGGAGCTAAAAAAACTCGAATTTTTCGGTTTTTTCAACGTGTTTGTGGATATGGAAAGAGTTATAAACATCTTACCATATTGTTGTCAAATTTAACTTCCACGACTTTAAGGTCAACCACTTGATAATAACAATTCATTTCCATAAGTATTCAATTTTCAAATGCATCAACAACCACCTATAATTTATAAATTTACATTTGACTAATTATGTCAATGTAAGACCGTTGTTAATTATTTTAAAATTTTGTATGTTAAACAAGCATTAATAGTAGATAACCTTCACATGAAAAGTATTTTAATTGGCAAGGTAATAAGGTGGCATGGCATCCAGAATATTTTTTGAAGGCGATGAAACAAGTTAAAAGTATTTTATCCTCATGTTTAATATATTTTTTATTGATATTAAAATATATATTTTTTTAAATTAATCAATTTTCCAGGTTCTTAGAACCATATAAATTTAATTGATATTAAAGTTAAAAATTTAAAATAAATAATCATTTTTGCAACTTCTTAAAACCATATGCTACATTTATGTAAAATTACTAAAATATGAAAATTCAATTAAAAATAAGACAAAGAAGTTTGGTGTTATTTTTGTTTTTTATTATTTATTAAAATATTTTTCTTTCATTTGACTCTAATTTGAAATGATTATAAAATAAGGTTCATACACTACAAGAAATAGTAGCATTAGCAGGAAAGCTATTGCGGCAACAACTAAAATGGTCTCTCATGATATTTTTAAAAACTAAAATGGCATCTAATTATACTTTTAGCGGCAATATTTGCCGCTAAAGATAAAGTTAATAGAGGCAAAAACAAATAATTTACTACTAAAGGTATCTTTAGCGAGAATCTTATAGAGACGACAAATAACGACTATTAGCGACTATATAGGTGATTTTATAATCATTTCAATTACCTTCCTTTAACAAATTTTTTAAAACAAATGGTTGAAAAAAAAATTGAAAAAAAAAATTAAACATCACCTCAGTTTTTTTCTTTTCCTTACAAAATTCTTAATCTAAACATATCCTAAATTTGTCAAAGAAAAAAAAATATCCTAAATAAATTGTCATAAAACTCTTATTTAACCACATAATACTTTTTAAGACCCAACAATTTTAACTTGCAAAAGTTTGAAAAAAAGGTCAATATTTTTCAAAAATTATAAAAAAGAGCAGTTATCACATATTTAGTAAGAAATTCTGATGATGGATTTCTACTAGGAAAAAGTTGAAAAATCGAAACAGATTCAGTTTTGGAAGCAGAAGTCACATGGATCTTAATAGCTACATAAATAGCATCAGAGTTCTTTTTTGGAAGTGTTATCATAAAAAATGACGCCAAGAAGATTATGAAACCCCTTTCTTCTAGTCTAAACATTCAGAGTCATTCAATTAAAAATATATTGTCTATAATATCAATTTTTTTTTGCTGAATTTATAACCTTACTTTCACTCTTATCTCTAGGAGTAGAAACCTTCCACTTTCAATTTTAGTGGGGTTATCTAACTTTAAAATCTAAAAAATGCTCTCTCTAAAAAACCCTCTCCTCTCAAACACATTCAATAGCCTCATTTAAACAAAACCACCATCAATCTAGTGTTTAATCCTATCAAATTCTAAAAACACAAGATTTCAAACCATAAAATCTTCCTCCACCCTTCTCGAATCTCTGTTTCTTCCCTAGCTAGTATAGATTTTCACCATGAACTTCTATGCCTCCTCCCACCCTCTTGCTAAGAATAATCACCTTGTTGTAACACCTGATGAAGGCTCCATCTACCGAGTTGTGAATGAACACAAGCTCCTGGTGAAACTGCTACAAAAAGAAAAGTTCAATCACATATTTATCAAAAACCATATTAACAAATACTGGGAACTTAAGAAGCAAGCTGATGTTGAAAGATGTGGAGATAACACTTACATCATCAAATTTGGTACTGAAGAAGATAAGAACAAGGTCTGGAATCAAAGGACATGGATTGTCCAAGGAAAACATTTAGCTATCAATCAATATGAAAATGGAGACAAGAAAGAGGTTCAAAACACTACACTATGGGTACAACTTACAGGTATACCAGCTAATCTCCTAACAGAAAAGTGCATAGAGAAAATGTTTGGCTATTTTGGAAATGTACACTCGGTAGAATTACCAGAATCATTAGAAATTGATAAAAATTCTATAACAAGAATAAGGATTGACTAGAGTATCAAAAACCCGTTAATAGCGGGGATAAACTATTGGGAAAATGAATTCAAAGCTCATTGGATTAAGTTCAAATACGAGAATATAGGGCAAGTATGCTACGGGTGTGGGCTATTTGGTCACGATGAACTCACTTGCAAGAACCCTAAAATCTCACCCAAATTAGGGGCGTGGATGAAAATATCTAATCAGGGGCCTACATAGAAATTTTACCTCAGAGAAGCTACTTCTATGGCTACTGATACGAAAAAAACTAACAACAACAAAGAAGGTATGAAGAATCGTTTGAATTTACAAAAATCATTACCTCAAGTTTCTCAAGAACTCAACTCGGTTGAAACACTAACGAGTGAACCCGGTAACGTGTATAATAACGGTGTTAAGAGTAACGGCGTCATCTTTGAATTTGGTACTATGGGTGGTACACAGATAAGACAAGGTAGTGGAAGTGGTAAGGGCAAGGATAACCTCAAGGACGATGGTGGAAGAGGATGTGCCGGTAATGGGAGAGAGAAGGTGAATAAGGGTAAGGACAAAGTTTTGTCCGTTTATAATGAGAAGGAAAGTAATTTGGCCCATCTGGAAAATAATATGTTAACAAAATTTTACTCCCCACCGGCCCAAGAAAAAGGGATCCAATTTGGGTCATACAAAAGCCCAAACAAGAAAGTCAAAAGTCCAAACGTGATATTTTCTCCAAATATCACAAACATTAGCCCAAATACAATAAACCCAAACATAACAAAAACAACTCAGAACCTTAACTCATCAGATCAAAGTATCGAAAATTCCCAATTAACAAAAAACCCTAACACACCTTCATCTCCAATCGAAAACCAAAATGGTTCTTCACTCAACCCTTCTACTGATAACTACAAAACCCCTCAACCTTATTACAAAACCATCTTCAACTCAAATGAATCCCAAAACCTGTTCAAAAACTGCTACTCGATGGAACAATTTAACAAAAACAAATCGCTCAAAAGGGAGTATGAAGAAGCTTCGTCAAGAAGTTCAATCAAAACCAAGAGTGTCAGATTCAGAAATTACATAGCCACGGAGGTGAATCTGAAACGACAAAAAACCCTTTGGAACTTTAGGCTGGAAAATAAAGAAGAGAAGATTAAGAAAGAAGAAGGAGAAATGGAAAACGTAGTAAGAGAATCTGAAGAAGTGATGAATGACAATATGGGGATGAATGAGCTTGATAACAACTCTGAAGCTGATGAAGGTCGAGAAGAAGGTGAGTTTGGAGAAGCTACAACAGTTTGCGGGGTTGACCCTATTCAACCCCACACTGATCAATGATACAAACAGCCTGGAACTGTCAAGGAATTGGCAACTCCTTGACAGTCCAGACCCTCTCTGATATTATTAGAAAATATCAGACTCAGGTATTATTTCTATCCGAAACTAAAAATAAATATGTGAATGTTAAGAAATTAGAGAAAATAATCAATATGAAACTTGTGGAAACAGTAGAACCAGTAGGTTTAAGTGGAGGCCTCGCTATTTTTATTAAAGATGATATAATTATTGAAATCATTAGTAAAAATCACAACCATATACACTGTAAGTTTATAGAAGGCAATAATACTATATTCACCACTTTTGTATATGGTGCCCCAATAGACAAACTTAAGGAAAATTACCTTGAATTATATAGCAGCTGTAAACCTAAGAATAATGAACCATGGAATCTTTTAGGGGATTTCAATAAAATAAGAACAATTTCGGATAAAAAAGGAGGGGAAAAACATTTTACTAAGAATATGAAACAGTTCAATGGCTTTATTAAACATCTGAAATTGGAGGAAATAATTCATAAAGGGTGTAAATACTCTTGGACCAATAAAAGAAGTAATGGTGAGATGATTAAAACACTTATAGATAGAGGTTTTTGTAATGAGAAATGGGGACTATTATATCCTACTGCTTGGATAGCTTTACTTCCAGCAGTGGGATCTGATCACTCCCCTCAGGTATTAATTATGAAAGATAATCATATTAACAAAGATAGAAGGTTCTATTTTGAAAACCATTGGTTGGAAGAAACTGAATGTTTAGAAATTATCAAAAAAGTGTGGGCTAGTAAAAATTTTGGATATGGCAAATTTAGGGAAACAATGAGTAATAAAATGAGAAAATGCAGTAGACTTTTGACCTACTGGAGTAAAAAGAAATTCAAAAACAATAAAAAACAAATAGAAAATAAAATGGTGAAATTGGAAGTGATTTATAATGATCCAAACACCACCAATTGGGATGAATACCATTCCATAGTAAAAGATATTGAAATTTTATGGAATAGAGAAGACGATTTTTGGGCCAATAGATCAAGGAATTTTTGGCTTAAAAAAGGAGATAAAAATAGCTCCTTTTTTCATGCCTCTACTAAAGAAAGAAGAAAGATTAACAAGATTAAAAGAATTACTAAAGAGGATGGCACTTGGGTTGATAATTTTAATGATATTCAAGAAGAAATAACTTCTTACTTTAACAATATTTTCAAAACAATAGGACAAAGAGATTTTAACTCAATTGCTGATCTTATAACCCCTTTAGTCACTGAAAATATGAACAACAGTTTAAACCTTCCTCTTAGAATAGAGGAAATTACGAGAGCAATAGATGGATTGGGTTTGAACAAAGCACCAGGCCCAGATGGGTTTCCTGGAATATTTTTTAAGAAATATTGGGAATTCATAAAAGGAGATGTAATAAGGCTTATCAACAATTTTTGGTATAATGGGGAAACCTTAGAAGAAATCAACCACACTTATATTTCCCTAATACCTAAAATTCCAATACCTATCAATATAAAACATTTTAGACCTATTAGTTGTTCGAATTTTATTTATAAAATCATTGCCAAGATACTTGTAAATAGGACGCAACCGGTGATGAACGCGATTATTGATGAAAATTAATCCGCGTTGTCCCAGGAAGGCACATACAAGATAACACTATGTTGGCGCATGAAATCATTTCTTATATTAAAGAACAAAGAAAAACCAAAACCCATTACTTAACAATCAAAGCCGATATTCAAAAGGCCTATGAAAATGTGGAGTGGGATTTTTTAGAGGAAATTATGAAAAGAATGGGATTTGGCATAAAATGGATAAGTATGATTATGAGGTGTGTAAATTCAGTTACATACTCATACTTACTTAATGGTTTTCCTATAAAAATAGAAAACCCACAAAGGGGTTTAAGACAAGGAAACCCCCTATCTCCCTTCCTATTTTGTATAATCACTCAAATGCTCTCTATTCTCATCAATAATAAAAAAGAACAAGATATTATGAAAGGTATAAAAATTGCTAGAATGGCCCCTCCTGTTACACACTTACTTTTTGCCGATGATAGTATTTTCTTTATGAAAGCTAATATATATGAAATTGAAGGGTTTAATGATGTAATTAACAAATATAATTATGCAACTGGAATGAAGTTAAACCTTAACAAATGTGGGGTAAAATTCAGCCCAAACACTCCTGATTATATACAAAAAAACCTTGCTAGAAAATTAAACATGCCCATTACAATTAATTTAGGAAATTACTTGGGTTTACCCACGGAATGGGGTAGATCCAAAGTAAAAGACCTAAATTTATTAGTAGAAAGAACTTTGAAAAGAATAGAAAATTGGAAGAATCTATACTTAACTCTCGCTGGTAAGGAAATTCTTATAAAATCCGTGCTCCAAAGTCTCCCCAACTACTTTATGTCATCTTACTTAATCCCTAAAAGAATTTGCGATTTAATCTCTTCTCAAATTGCGAATTTTTGGTGGGGGAGTAAAGGCAATAATAAAGTTCATTGGGGAAGCTGGGATTCTATTACAAAAAGTAAGTATAATGGTGGATTGGGTTTTCGAGATTTAAACCTCATGAACCTTGCACTATTAAGTAAACAAGCATGGTACTTATATAATAATAACAATACTCTTTTATATAAAGTACTAAAAGAAAAATACTTCCCTCTTGAAACATTTATGGAGGCTAAAATTGGAAGTAAACCCTCATGGGGATGGAAGAGTTTACTAAGGGGTAGAGATAATATAAAAATGGATATTAAATGGAAAGTTGGAAATGGTTATACTATAAATTTACACAAGGATAAATGGATATGTAATCAAAACGAATTAGTAAAACCCAATAGTAATGAGGTTACAAAAGTAAATGATCTTTTAGTTCATAATGAGAGAAGATGAAATATTAAATTAATTAAAAAGTTATATAATGATGAAGTGGCAAATTGTATTTTAAATACCTTCATTCCACTTAGTGGAGGACATGATACTCCATACTGGATTCATGATAAAGATGGTATTTTCTCGGTTAAGAAATGTTATCATATACTAAAACATAATAAAGAGGGGTTAGATTTAAACACTAGTAAACCTAAAGCTTCCTCTTCCCATATTGTTGATACTTCAGTGTGGAAAATGATATGGAGACTAAAAGTAGCCCCTAAAATTAAGAACTTTATATGGAGAGTAGTGAAGAACCTACTTCCTACAAATGAAAATGTGTTTCAAAGAAGGATTATCAAGAGTCCTATATGTGATATATGTAACAAAGAAGTAGAAAATAATGAACATATGCTCTTGAATTGTGAGTTTGCGAGAGCAACTTGGTTTGCTTCTTCCCTCAGTTTATTTACATGCAACCAATCTACTGCTAAAGTAGATGTATGGATGGCAAGTATACTAAATAAGGGGAAAGAAGAAAAAACCAATAATAAATTCCTTATAGAACAGATTTGCACCTTACTATGGCATATTTGGAAGGAAAGATGTGCATATAAGTTCAAAAATGTGAAAATTGACCCAATAAGAATTGTACTAAGCGCAAGAAAAGAGTGGCTCGAATATCAAAACATTAATTATCCTAATGATGTAATAACACCACTGAAGGATAATATAAATAATAATAATGAAGTTGCTACTATTACAAGTAGTATAAATGAGGTTAGTAGAAATAACCCAATTTCAAGTGATAATAATGGTAACAAAAGCTTGAAATGGACCCCCCTCCTAATAATTTTATTAAAATTAACTGTGATGCTGCGTTTGATGTTAACAAAAGTGCAATATCTTGTGTTTCTAGGGATGCAGCAGGAAGAATCTTGGAGTGCAAAGCATGGGAAATCAAAGCCGAGAGTCCAAAGGAGGCTGAAGCTTTGGGGATACTTAAAGCTTGCTTAGTTGCTCAACATAATTCATACCTCAATGTAATTATAGAGAATGATTGCAAAGAAGTGATGTTTCCTTTAGAGAATAGGCTTTCATTTGATTCTCCCATGATTTGTAATATTATTAAGAGTATTTACTTAGTTTCTGAAAACATTAAACCTACTTTTCAATGGATTAATCGAAGTAGAAATAAGTTAGCCGATGGGGTAGCCAAATATAAGCTAAGTGGCAATATGTTAGGCTCGTGTCTAGACACGTACCCAAGTAGGTTAGCTAATATCATTAAGGACGAGGCCGTTCCTTCGGGAATTGGTTAATTTGTAATAAGTTTTATTTATATATGAAGTAAGGTTTGGAGAAAAAAAAAATAGGAGTAGAAACGAGGCAATTTACTGGATTGTCAAACAGAAATTTCTAAAGACATTGTTTAGCAATTAGGACACCTGTATTCATTTCTTGTTGACTAATAATTTAAGTTGTGATAACAAATAGGTTAACTTTATAATTTTTTAGAACTTAATACCTATGTATATATTATGGCTTTGGAAAAAAAATTAAATATCGCGAGTCTCCGCTTTCATCATCTATGCAGGCTCAAACGCAATTGCTACACCATCTAATACGGAGATATACGGAACCGAACCTTTTATGGCTTTATTATTAGTTAAATCCAAAGTCACGTGCTTAATCTGTGGTGTGTGTCTTTGCATGCGTTTATAAAGCTCCAAAAACAATCGAAAGAAAATTGTCAAAAGTGTCAACACTCCCATCATCATTTTCACATATCCCTATCCCCACTATTAACTTTTTGACCTTTAGGTACATGCTAAAAATTTACCCATTTTTCACTGCTCTTTTCTCTCAGTTTTTCTGTGTCGGTGGAATCATTTATCTCACGAGGATATTTCTAAACATGTTTTCTTCCTCATAGTTCTTGTATCTTTTGCAGAATTAAACCTTTGCATTCAAGGTTTTGAACCTACCCTTTTGTTCATTTAATGGTGATAGAAAATGTTTGGTCGGTGATTCATCAATGGTAGCATTAGTTTCTTTAGGTGAGTTCTGCTTCTATAGCTTTAACTATGTTTTTTTCTTTTTATTCTCACTATGTTTTTCTACTCCGGGTCCAATCGTCATTTGTATATCGAGAAAACCGGGTTAAAGCTACTTCCGGTGAGTTTTGAACTCTGGGAAGGTCCATAAGTTCACCGCTTTAAATATTTCTCTGGTCTTCTCTCTCGTGTCTGTAATTAAGCTTTCTCTAGTCTCCGGTGTATATTTTGTCTAAAATGTTCTTGATATTACAATAAAATGCTTCTATTCTGAAAGGAAACAAAAAAAAAAAAAGGTTTTGATTATTTATTAACTGGTTTTTTATGTTTTCGAGTTTTTTTGTTGTTACATGGCTAATTTTTTATTTATTTTACTGTTAATGATAGAATCTTTTGTCACTTGATGTTATTTTGCTACATTTGTTTATGTTTTTTTTTTGGGTAAATCAAGGTTTGAGTTATATAACATGGTCCATGGTGATGTCATACTTGTTTCTAGTACTGTTTTTACCCTGTTTCTGAATTTGTTTAGTAATATTTGTTAGATAAGGACAATAAAAACTGAAAGCCAAGATTTAGCCCTATAAATTAAGATATTTTAAGATATTTAGCCTAAGATATTTTTAGTTGCTTCCTCTCTGTACTGGCTTGTTATAGTACTTTGAGTAGTTTGGAGTTAATTGCAGTACAGTCCCTCATTGGTTAATTATATTCATGCATGAACTATTGTTTTGAGCTCAATATACTTTTTATCTTATCTAAAAAAGTCAAGATACTTTATACTCTTATTAAATTTGTTTGAAGGGTTATCAATTATCTTGATGAATGAATTTTCTATGTGGTCATGTGTTTCTTTCGGATTCGCTATGTAATTTGAGTTTTTGGTAGTACTTTTGCATATTATAGGGACTTGTATAGTTCAATTAACTCAAAAGAATTTGATACAAAGACCAATGCAATTTTTGCATAATACAGGGACTTTTAACTCAAAGAAAAGTCTTCCCTCACTTTTTCAGTAAATATAAGGATCTATAATGCAATTTTTTCATAATATAGGGACCTATATTGCCATAGGTCCTAAATAACACAGGTCCTTATATAGTGCAATTAACTGAATTTTCGAAGGACCCATAAAACAATCTTTTCAAAGATTGGGATCTATATGCAATTAACTTTAAGAAACTATAATTAGCACATCCAGCTTCACTAACTCATATTTACCTCTTCCACTTTTTTCAATTAATATAAGGATCTATAATGCAATTTTTCCATAATATAGGGACTTATAGTGCAATTAATTCAAAGAAAAATGCAATTAACTTATCTAGCTTCACTACTCATATTTACCTCTTCCAATTTTTCAGCTTATAAACACAACCAATTCTTCAGCATTGTATTCTATTTCCATTAGTTTTACTCGTGAAATTCTAAGGATGGAACAAAAGACATGGCTTTGGAAAAAAAAGCTTTCTGAGAAGCCCATAGTTGCAAATGGCAAAGCCGATATAATGGTGAAAGAAAATGGCGAGGAGGTAATTTAACCTTTTTGTTCAGTCTGTTCGATTAAATAGTCAGTTTAATTTTATTTTATAAATTGATTAAACTAGAGGTTTATTTAATTAAGTCTGAATCTTTTTCCCAGATACGACAAAATGAGAAAGAAGTAGCTCTCACGGAGTCTCTCAAAATGCTAAACGAGAAGTTAGAATCTGTCATTAGCGAGCGTGATGCGAAAAATTTACTCGTGGCCGAGCATATAAAAAAGACAGAAATAGCCCTGGCAGGTGATTAGTGTTTACTATGAATTGCTATGGTCCTATGGAATTTATTTTTTTACCATTTCAATGTAATGGATATACGGAAGGACTAATGATATCACAAAAGTGCAAAATATGGGGTTAAAATGTTGTTTTTGCAAGATAAGGGACTAAATTTGTAAAATATGCAAATATAACCGACCAAATGAAGTATTTATGTTAATAATTTAAGTTTCCACAATCTAATCGACTTGGATATTAATGTTAATAGGTAAAGAGAAAGCCGAAGCTGAAGTACTCAATTTAAAGGAAAAATTAGACGAAGCTCTAAAAGAAAAAGCGACCGAAAACGAAAGAATTGGTCTCCTCAACACCGCATTAAAGGATTGTATGCAACAATTAAATTCCACACGAGAAGAACAAGACCAAAGAGTACAAGATGCTTTAGCTACAACTTTGAAAGAATTAGAAACGATGAACAAGAAGTTCACGAATCTAACGAACGAAAATTCTCAATTGCATAACGTGCTAATCGAGTTAAACAAGTTCAAGACTCAAGCTCAAACTGAATTTAACGCGCTTATGGAACGATTAGATTTAACCGAGAAAGAAAACGGTTTTTTACGATACGAATTCCGTATGCTCGAGAAAGAACTTGATATTCAAAACGAGGATCGGAGATTTACTCGATACTCTTTAGAGGCCTCGGAAAAGCGAAACTTGGAGAGTATAAAGAAGATAAAGAAATTGGAAGGGGAATGTCAAAGATTGCGCGTTTTGGTACGTAAGCGTCTTCCCGGGCCCGCACGGGGTTTAGTTCTTCGTGACTCGAGCATGGAATCACCCCCGGACAACCCTATTTTAGTTGAAAAGTTACGAGATCTCGACGAAGAAAACAAGGTTCTTCGCGAAGTTTTAGTTTCCAAATTAGGATTGGAAAGTAAGCTTATTTCATGTGGATCATCCGTATCATCTTCATTATCGGAAATTGAGCTATCCAAACATGGAAATGTCAAGAATACCCCCGAGAGCAAAACGTTAGGGATTTCCGACATGAGTCTTATGGACGATTTTGTTGAAATGGAGAAACTCGCGATCGTGGCTGTCGATTCTCAAAATGATATAACTTCATCATGTAAGGAACTAGCGATCGTGGCCGTCGATTCTCAAGATGATCACGATTGGCTTCAACGTGTATCGAATATTATTTTGGAGCAAAATCGTGTTTCTGGAAAAACCATTAAAGAACTTCTAGAAGAAATCGTAACATCTCTTAATCATACAAACTCCGAGAAGCTTCCGGCGGAGCTTCCGGTCACTGGACTCATCGGCTGGAAATCTCCGGTGGAATCTCCGGGAGCATCTGAAGATTTGGAGACTAGGCTACAAGCTGAAATAGTGAAGAACGTGAATTTACAAGCTGAGCTTCAAACCGAGCGAGAGTCAAAAAGAATGACGGAGGAGCAAATAGAAAGTCAAAAGTCAGCTTATGAAGATCTTGATACACAACTTACAGTTGCAAGAGCTAAAGTCAATGAAACTTCCCAGAAATTATCGTCTCTTGAAATAGAGTTGGAACATAAAAGTCAATGCTGTGAAGAACTTGAAGGAACGTGTCTTGAGCTTCAGCTCCAGCTCGAAAGGTAGATTCGATATTCTTAATTTTGGGTAAATATCTTGTTTGGTCCTTTATCTTTGCATATTTTGACCCTTTAACGCCTTTATGTAATGAATATTGATAAAAGGACAAAATCCAAAGATAACGGACTAAGTTGTCAAAAGGGTCAAAGATAAAGGACCAATAGGTTATTTTCTCTTTTCGTTATTCCAATTGTTTTAAATCTCTGCAGTATTTCGTATAACGAGACTCGAAGGGACAGCAAAGTTCAAGAGGTGAAAGTGCTTCAGACTGTAAGTTTTCTACCAAATTGGCAAAATCTGCACGTGCTTTAATTTATTTTGTTGTTTGTATGAGTATTTTTTGTTTCCATGATAAAATATCTCTTATTTTGCATTATATGAGACTTATATAGTGTGTAAATAACTCTAAAAGTTAATATAGGGACCTGTAGTGCAAGTTTTGCATAATTATGGACTTACAATGTAATTAATGCAAAAAATACTTTGTGGCTTTGTTCCCGAACCAACCCTAATAAAAATTCCTGGTTATGTCCCTGGTATTTCATAACACATGGTATATTTGCCACACATGGAATAATTAGAGACCTAGAGCGCAATTTTTGCATAATATAGGGACCCATGGTGCAATTAACTCTAAAAAATATGTCACAGACATTGCCTCAAAACCATCTTCAACAAGAAATCCAGGTTTCACCCCTGGTCTTTTATAACACATGGTATATTTTCTTACTTCAGATTATACATGTTATAATTACCTATAGCAATTAATGCAAAAAATTAATTCTTGGGTGTTTTCCCGAACAAACCATAACAGAAATTCCTGCTTCCGGCCCTTTCATAACACATGATATATTTTTCCTACTTCAGATGACATGTAGTGCAATTTTTGCATCATTAGGGACCTATTGTACAACTGTTGCACTACATTAGATGATACATATAGGGATCTATAGTGCAATTAACTTAAAGAATTTGCAGGGCTGGGAGATCAGCGCTGCTTCGGCAAAGTTGGACGAGTGTCAAGACGCAATTTTACAGCTCGGAAAACAACTCAAAGCAATTACTTCACCAAATTCCAAGAAGTTGAATCATAGGTTATCTCTACTTGATCGTATGCAATTTGAGGATAGTAATGAAGTAGGCGAGAATATGAAGCCCAAGGGTCCCACAAGAAACGAAACTGGGCTTGAAATTGTACTGAGTAAGAAGCGTGGAGGAAGTGGAAGTGTTGGTTTTCTGAAGAAACTATTGATGAGAAAGAAGAATGGAAGTAGGAGGCAAAAGGCGTCATTTTATTTGACGACTTGAGATTTGCTTCATGTTGATGTAATAAGAATGTATTTGGTTTGTAATGGTTGTCAAGTATGTTTGTGTTTTGTTTTATTTTGTTTTTTGGTAGTTTTTGTAATTAGTGAAGTTATTGTGGATTGGTAGTGTATTTTGAAGAATGTAAGAGTACTGGATGTGTAAAAAAATAAACTTTGCCTAATGTTGAGAAACATCAGCAACTCAAAGTTACTCTAGATGTGGTGGTTTTTAATGCGACAAAAAAAGGTGTATGCATGAAGGTTTTCAGGGGGTGGTCAAGGATAAGTGGGACCCCGAGCATATGACAGAGTGGAAATTTGGCACTTTTGGGGATATAATCGAAAAAACGTCACTTGTCAGCTTGAATTAGAGGTATCCAGATTAATCGGAAAACGTCACTTGCCAGCTTGAATTAGAGGTATCCACATTGCTCTCCAATAAGCGTGCAATTCGTCACTAGTCCACCTCGGTAAACTAGCCAGGGAATATGAGAGTATGGTTCTAATATCAGAGTATCCTGGAACAAGAAGAGTTAATGTGGTTTAGTCGAAGTCGGAGTGAATTAGATCTGAGGAACAAAACACACGACTCTATCACCTCTTCGCGACCAAGAGAAAAAAGAAGCCTTATGTTCGAGACTTCAAGATAGCCAAGAGACTTCAAGATAACCAAGGACGGTGTGTAGAGGACACATATGGGCTTTTGGAGGTGGCAAGTACATATTATGTGGAGTTATACTCTACCCCAGTTTTTTGGTGTTCCTCCATTCCCCAATTGGTATCTTTGGGAGGAGGCATCACAAAATCTCGTTTCACTCATTTCGGATGGAGAGATTCGGGATGCCGTTTTTAGTTTGATCTGTCGAAGACTCCGAGCCCAGATGACATGTCTATAATGTTTTTAAGAAGTCTTGCGAGATGGTGGGTTCTTCATTTTGCTCAATGGTTCGGTGAGCCTAGATGACATGTCTATAACGTTTTTAGAAGTGTTGCGAGACGGTGTGTCCTTTATTTTTCTCAATGCTTCGGAATGCAATCACCATCCAGGATTCAACCTCAAAGTCTTAATGGGACTGCTATCCACTTTATAAGGAAATTCCCCGATCCCGAAACGGTTAGTCAATTCCTACATATTAGCCTTATTAACGTGTGTTATCATAAAGGCTGGTGAACATATTAAGGTCAGTACCACTAGTTCAAGAGTTGGATCGCATAATGAAAAACATATTAGGTAATCGTGAGTATATAGAGATCAAAATTGACTTAGAAAAAGCATATGATAAATTATGTTGGGAGTCTATTAAAAATACGATAAGTCACCTTGGCTTGCCGGCTTCATGGGTAACTTTTATTATGTCCTCTATGCCTATTAACTCTTTGAAGGTCTTGTGGAATGGAGAGTCGTTGGCAGCTTTCGAACCATAGAGATATTCGTCAAGGAGACCTACTATCCCTGTACATATTCGTGATGTGCATGGAAATCATTGTATATACAACCGTTGTGCATCCAAGGAACAGAAATCGGTCCAACTAAAAAGGAGGGGGGAGGGACATCCCATATCTCAGTACTTCTTTGCAGATGATCTAATCTTGTTCATTCAGGTCTTAATAACATATTGCACCAATCAAACAACCAATGCTGGATTTTCGTGATAAGACGAGTCAATCGGTAATGTACTACAAAATCGCTTATTTACTTCTCAAAAAATGAAAGAAGAAAAGAATGAACATCTTGCTGGGTATAGTGGGTTTTCGAGTAGTGACTCTGTAAGTCCCAGAAAGAAGGGGGAAGGAGTGAGAGAGGAATATGAAATCAATTCATTGTATAGTTAATTTTAAATATGTTAGAAGACAATACGTTTGAATATATATATATATATATATATATATATATATATATATATATATATATATATATATATATATATAAGAACATATCCATCGCTTTATATATATATATATAAAAAGAACATATCCATCGCTTTTTAATATAAAAAGAATAAAAAAACTAAACAAAACAAAACAAAACAAGATGTATTAGCTCATAAAAAAAAACTCTTATCCTTTCCATTGAAGAGATCCACCGCCATATGTCACGCTTTGAGAGAGGACGTTCGTGACATGATACAACACGTTCTGAGAGAGAGAGAGAGACATTTTACGGAAGAGGTCCTAGATACTTTGGTCCGTCTCATTCTCAAGATGGATAACCTAGAATATAACTCATTTTCGACCAATCAAATTGATTAATGTGAGTTATAAGATCTGCATAAAGGTCTTGGTAAATCGTATGCGTCCCTTATTAACAGATCATATTAGACCTTTTCAGAGTAGTTTTCTTCTGCACCGCTCTACTATTGATAATGTAATTGCCCTCGTGATGAGTTAACGGAGAAAGTTAGCGGATTCCCTAAAAAATGGCTACTTAGTCACAAAAATGATACTTAAGAGGCATCCAGTACTAAAAAATATAGTAGGGGGCAAACTGTCATGACAACCAAATTTTAGAGGATAAATGAGGTATTTATTCAGATAAAGAAGACTAATAAAAATGGTTAACAAATAACCTGAGGTACGATATGCAATTTAACCAAAAGTTTTACCTAATTATTGATTATCTTATGTTGATTTTTTGACGAATCTTTCTGTAAAGAAAGGATAAAACGTATCCAGATGTTTGGGATTTTGTTAATTATATGTTATTAATTGTGTAAATATCAAAAATAATAATTATTTATCCTTTTAAATAACATCTAACCATTTTATATTAATAATTTGTAAAAAGAAATACCATTATGTCGTTTTTGAAAAAAGTTCTATGATTTATTTTCTGATTTTCTCTAAATCATACAACACAATTTATAAGATTATTGATTTTTTTAAATAGTTAATTAGTCAACCAAAAAATAACTCAATTTTATAAATTTTGTTGGTGCGAATCAAATTAATTAAAGAGTAATGCTATATATCACCCCTAAATGCTTCACCTATATATCACCCCTTAGGTGGACACTTATGTGGCATGCCAACTCAATTTATTTTTTTCTTTTTTCTGTTTATTTATTCTATTCTCAATGCACGCTTTTATTTTTTTATTATACTTTCTCTCTCCTTTATTCTCTTTTCTTCTCCACTGTAACTATCCAATTGTTCCGATTCTCGATCAACAATCACCGGCCTTCTTCCATCCTTCAATCCAACCATTTCCTGAACCGCCATAAAAAATCCAACCCAGGCCCACCATACCCATCTGTCCTTTATGGACCACGAACACCCGTCTTGCTACACCGCATTTGCTAAACCGCCTTTCAGCCAATCCTCCAAAAATTATTGAAGAACCAAGTGAGTAACAATCACCCCTTGGTCCCTTATCTCCATCTCTTTTTTGTAATCAACAAGTGGCGTTGCTGTAAAATTTTGGATGCCGTGATTTGCAGGAATTATTGGAGTCGGTGAATTTGAATTTTATTCCTTTTTTGTCATCAACAATTGGGCGTTGCTGTAAAATTCTGGATGCCGTGATTTGCAGGAATTGTTGGAGATGGTGAATTTGATTTTTTATTCAAAGATTGAAGGTGTAATTCGTCTGCGATAGTGTAGTTTAACTGAGAGAAGCCAAAATCAAAGGTGTAGGGAATTCTCCACTGTGGTGAGCAAAAAATATAATGTAGTAGATGATTCCTTCTTGAAGCAAAAGCTACCATTATTTGTTCCTAATTTCTCCAAAGATATTTTACTTAATTTTTTCAAGCATAGTAGTTTCTTCTGCTTTGTTATCTTCCCTCTTTCTGTTTCTCTTTCAGTTTCTCGTGAGGAAAAGTTGTTGATATGGTTTACAAATTTGCAGGAATTGATTGATAAATTTGCAGGAGTTGATATGTTTCTTTTTTCCATATCTGTTGTATCTAATTCTTAATGAATTTATTGGTGATAGTCATTCAGTTAATTATAACTTTTTATTTTGTAATTCATTATATCTTTCTACAAAATCTAGTAATTAATTTTTGGTGATATTGCTGAGAGAGATTTTTTTTCACAATTTTTATCTCAGACAAAAGAGTATCTCTACAACTTGAGAACCAAAATTGCGGCTACAAAAAATCTGAAACAAGTTAAAAAGAATTCAGCCAACAATAGTTCATCTTTTTCGAGTAAGAATTCCATTAATTTGACTTAAATATAATGAACTTAGTGTCCTTTCAATATACACATAGAGAAAAAGAATATATAGGACTGTTCATATGTTTTGTTACATTATTCTTTTAGTTGAACATGATTTTACCTATTTCTAATTATATAGGATTAAGCTTTGGAATCAATGCTATCATGGCTTTGGATGAAACCTTATCTTTTAGTAGTCTATCATTATGAACCGTGCTTAAGTCAATTTTAATTTCCCTTTTCTATTTCAATTTTGCAGACATTTTCTAAGTTATATCTAACTATGGATTTTGGATTAGTTATGCTTACCAATTTTGGATTGATGAAGGACTGTTAATGAATTGAGCAGATCATACTCAATGTATATAACAGCTGAACACCCAGACAACAACAAGAATGCATCATAATAACCCCATTGATGTAGCAAGAAATATATTTCAAGAACTTGTTGAGTAACTGATGGATTAGTAACCATTTTTTTGTGACGTTTGAGTTGATTGAAGTTTTTTTATGCCGGGGTACTCAGGGGCGGATCCATGTGGGGCCCAGAGGGGGCTCAAGCCCCCCCGAACCCGTAAAATTTATGATACGTTACTGTAATTTTGTCTCGAAAAATAATTTGCCCCCTATAAAAATTTATATAAAAGTTAATGCACTAAAGAACATATAAGTGATTGTGTCGTAGTGGTTTAGTATTTTTACATATTAGCATACGATATAGAGGTTGGGGGTTCGAATCATAGCATTTACTTCTTCTTTTTTTCCAAATATACATATAATAGAAAAAATTTCCAATATAAATTTTGTATTTGATGATAGTATTACTTAATAATTTATTATTTACATCAATCTAATGAATTTATAATGTTTAATTTTTATAAATGGTTTATTTTTCATATTTATAAATTAGAATATTAAAATAATATATGCTATATCAATATAATACTAATGATACTATATACATTTAGTGTATATATTGGTGTTGGTTTACATATTTTTTGGGTAATTAAGAACGGGTAAACTTATCAATTAAAGAGACGATGAATGTAATGGTGTTAGATTATCATATTTGCATATTAACCTTTCTTGTTATGTGTTTATGTATCTTATTTTTACTTTAAAAAATTTAAGAAAGGGTTGATTACCGAACTTCTATATATTTCAAGCCCCCCCTCAATTTAGGTTCTGGATCCGCCCCTGGGGGTACTAGATTTCATTTTCAGTGATATGGTTATTCAATTGTAAAAGTGACGTCTGAGTTGATTTTAAATATGGTAGTTCCTTTTGTTGTATTGTGAATATTATCATTAATAAAAGTGGTGTTCTTCTTAACCATTGTATATTTCTTTATATTGTAAATAAAAGTGTAATCCTCCTTTACCATTCTGTTATAATATATATCATAGGAAGAAACGAAACTCATCCACAAACTAGCAGTACTAAGTACTAAGATCAGTAGCCTTAACTTGAAAAATAAATAAAGGTAGTACTAAGATCAGTGGCTAACTTGATAGATAAATAAAAGTAGATAAAAGCAGTACTAAGTATTTAGATAATGTAAAATTTTCTACTGCAAAAATTCTACAGCAAAAATCCTACTGCAGGAAAATTCAGAAAACCTCCAACTGCATAAATTCAAAAAACCTTTTAGTGCATAAATTCAAAAAACCTTTTACTGCAGAAATCCAACTGCAAGAAAATCCAAAAATTCTTATACAATTTTCTACTACAAAAACTTCCAAAGAACTTTATAACATCCAAAAAACTTTATAAAATTTGTCAACCAAAATTTCGTAAACAAAATTGAAATCTTTCGATCGCATTTCTACTTTTTTCTCGGCATTAAAAGCAATTAATATAAAGTAACAAACTATAACTCAAAAGGGTAGTCGTCCAACTTAAACGGAGCTTAAAGCATTATCCTCTGAATGATTTTTTGTATTACCTTGCACCTGCAAAAACTAAGCATCAAATAACATTCTACACAAACTAAAATGCAATAGTACAAGAAAAATAAGTCAACTTGTATACTAAGATCACCAACTTGATAACTTTCAACAAAATTAGTCAGGATAGTATTATCTAGAACCCTTTTAGGTGTATCAATTTTTTTGTTACTTCGATATATATGTGCTTTCAGATGGAGTAACCTTATGATTATGCTCCAATTCAACAACCGTCAAAGTATACAAATCATCGTTTGTCAACAATGCTCTTATTCTAGCCATACTATTCTTCTTAATTGATGGTTGTTTTTTCAAATCATTTTGAGCTATGTGTAGGTTTACCTGATTTGTAACAGGCGAGAGACGAATGATATTTTTTTTCCTTCATCATTTGTAAGACTCGAATAACATACCTACTTTTGGAATTTCATCATTCTCTATATTAAAGTTTTTATCTTCGTTATGTAAAATTGATTTCTTTGTAGATGTAAATTCATTCTCATTAAAACCAATCTCTTGAATTTCAGTTGAATCCTGAAATTTACATATTCAAACACTAATTATTAAACATAAACTTGTAATAATTAAACATCTATATATATGTATGAAATGGAAGAAATAAATACCTGGAACATTGATTTGATTGGAGTATTCACCAACATAGTTTCTATTGCCTGAAAATCTATTCTACTATTTTCAACAATTGTATTCATGTCACATAATAAGAATATGAATAATCAAATAAACAGATTATGAGAATGTTTCATATATATTTTTTAAGGGAAAAAGACACCGTGAGTACCCAAAAAATATAAAAAGGGACTTTTGAGTACCCATATTAATAAGAAGGACTTTTGGATACCCAACTTTTTATTTACCTCCATCCGTTAGTGTCTTCTGTCTTCTTATACGTTAAATGCCACGTCGCTACTTTATTTGGTAAATTATTAATTAAGTAAATGTTATTTTAGTCATTTGTGTATTGTCCTACTTTTTATTTATTTATTTATCCAAAATCATTAAATAAACTGAATCTTATCAAAATATTCATTTTACAAATCATTCTCAAAATTGGCCATTTCTTTTGGCTCACTGGGAACACAAAGCCTTCATCTTTTAGAAGCCACGGCGACTTCCTCCATGTTCAAAGCAGAAAGAAGATTCCACAATAAAAAAGAAAAAGAGATAGATAAATGAAAATGGTATAACGGCGAAGCATTTTTTATCTTATTTGTTTAATTTATAAAAGGCTCCGAAAAGAATAAGGTACACACAATTGATTATTTGATAAGACCTAAGATTTATTTTTTTGGATTTGAGAATTATAATACTAAATTTATAAGATATATGTTTTTCAATATATTTTCTTGGAATATAATTCTTATTATTTTTAATTTAATTCAATTACAGTAAATTTGCTAGGATTGGTATGACTTTGGATATGGGTAGACAATAAAACTTAGGTTGGATTGATGCGAGAATCGGATATGTTAGTTATTTGGTTTAAGAGTTGTTAGTTTTAGCTTTTGCCGTTGAATTAAATGCCTCCAATTATTGTAAATTTTTTAATTATTGTAGAATATGTAGACCTAATCTCTAATATTAATCACTTATTAAATCTGGTTTTGTAATTGACAGATTGGTAGTAGCTGTCAAAAGAGGAGGAGGATGGAGAGGCTTGTATATTTACTGCAATTGAAAGATTCTGTATATTTACTGCAATTGAAAAATTCTGTATATTTACTGCAATTGAAAAATTCTTGCTATGCCAAAGGAGAACTATCTTTACTTGTGGGGCAGAATTGGAAAGAAGATTCTGTATATGAGTTTTGGTTGTTGAAAGATTCACAAACAGTTGTTTCTATGGATGGACAATGAGAAAAGTTACTTGATATTTATATAGAGGAGTATTATAAAAATCATCGGCCAATTGCCTGGTTTAAAAGCATGAATTTATTGGTGTTTTGTGGGAAAACAGATGCATGGTTTACAATGTTAATACGCAAAAGTCCATCAAATTAAAGATATGAAAGAAAATGTATATTACTTTGGGCATCATGTAGAGAGTTTGGTTCCCTTGAACGATCTGTCGATCTGTCCTTAGTTAAGAGTAATTGACCTGCACGACCACTTAAGGCCCGAAGCAAAGTCGACTCGAAAGAGATTATGAGATCTTCTTTTAAGGAGTTCAAGGATTGACGGATCCAATTTACTGAATTTTACTCTATAATTATTGTAACATTTTTTCAACAACTTTACCTTTCTTCTTTAACTTATTTATCTCTGTTTTTAAGTTACTGAAATTACTCATAATATCCTTATATTCATATTTAATGATATTTCATGTTGTTTATATTTCAGTTTATATGTGGGTATTTTTTTTCGTTCTTTCTTTACTAAGTTCTTTTTGCAATCTATCTTAGCTTGTTCATTGGGATTGTACAGCAACATGATTCATGACAGTTTTACATATGCTATTTGGTTTATACAGCACACTTTGTAGAATTGTGCTACAGAATTTGAAATGTGTCATAACATACTTTGTTTCATACTAAAGTTATTTAAAAACTGAAATTCCATCTTAGAAAAGAAGGTTAACAAGATCGATTTGGTAAAAACAGCAGAAAAGAGAATCTAAATCAAAAAAGTCCGATGAAAGCATTTATGACAGTTTTACAAATTCCATTTGAATTTTATATCATACTTTAGATTATACAGCAACATAAAATATTTGGTACATGTTTTGAAGAGATAAGGTACTAAAATTGCTGATATTGACTTAATTGCTAAAATTCATGTATATGCGAAAATAAGGAAAGATCGGCCAAAAAATTGACCCAAAATTTTAACACTGTATAATGCATTTAGTCCTCTTAAATTTGCAGAATGACCCCCAACATAATGCAGTACTTGATATAACTATTTAAAATTGCATTTCACCCATAAAATTTGAACAAAAATACACACAATTCGCCCATCTCTACTAAAATTGGCCAATGATCCCTAAAGTTTGAAATAACGGTTAAAAATACCTCAAAAAATGCAAAAGTTTATATTATCCTTTAATACTCTTGAAATTGCAGTTTACCCTAAAATTTAAAGAAAAATGCACAAAGTACCATAATTTGATCAGTCTGCAATTTCACTCCTATATGACAATAGAAATTGATCTATGACCCATTAATCATGATGTAGTATGCAAAATAACACCTGCTAGAATGATCAGATTGCATAAATACCCCTATATGATGAAATACCCTTTGTTGTGACAACTGTATTAATATATGACCTCGTTGTACAACTGTATTTTGTAAAAAAAAATTAACTAAAACCCCCTGCTGCAACAAGCATTTATAACCTAAGAATTAATCAAACATCATCAAGGATAGTTAAAATATCATTCAAATACCCACATAAAATTTTAAATTTCCAAAAGACGTCCATAATTAAATATATAGTAGCAGCAAAACCATAAAACAGATCCAAATGATTCAAATAAGAAACCGAGCTAGATAATCACCAAATACACCCAAAAATATTTTAAAAGATCTAAATAACAAAACACACATCAAGCTACATTAAGCTAGCTCCTTTCCTTTGCCACTTGCACACGGCCTGAATTTTCTCTTTCTCGGAACCATCGGTGGACCTTTTCTACTCCCATTGGTACCTGGGGGTATGTAATGAGTTCTTAAACTAGGAGTTGAAGTATTAGCCTCTTCACTTTGCTGCTACGAAAGACAAACAAATATTAGTATTTAAAGCGATTCATGAAAATATAATTCAATGACAGTTGCATAGCATATACCTTAGAATGATTCGCGGGACATTTTCGAATGTCGTGTCCTAACTTGCGACACACACCACATCTTACTTTTACACCTTTATTGATAATTACTTTGTTCAACTCGTTTCCTGATTCTTTGCCTGATTCAACTACTCCACTCTGAGTAGACGGTAGTTGAGACGAAACACTCAGTGAGCTCTCAAAGTTAGTCATATGACTATCAAGTAGTTCTTCAAAGTTACTATCGTTCCAACCACCAAGCAACCCACTCAGTATACCTCCAAAAGAAGATTCTTGTGTGGGAATATAATTAACTTCGTTCAGATTTTTACCAGCATACACATTATCATTAAAAGGCTGATTGATCGATGGCTCAATCACATTATCATTAACTGGTTCATGGACTGAGGGTAACTGATTTTCAGTTTTATCCAATGGTTGCTCAACAACCACCTTGCAAGTCCTTTTATTATGCCCGGCTTGCTTGCACCTTGAACACTTTATTATAATAATGGGGTTTCTCAACTTTTGAACTCCTTCGCGAACTTGACTAGTTGAACCAACTCTTCCTTCACCTGGCTCTTTTCGACGTTGAGTTTTTGGTCTTCCAGGGAGTTTCACTGACTTTGGTGCATTTAGCGGTATATGTTCAGAAGGTGGCCACATTGATGGACCATTGGTGGGCATTATGACTGGATCATATGCTCGTAAGTATGCGGCTTTAGTATAGCATTGATCCACATATACCTCTATTTCCTCTCCTAAATATGTGATTGCAACAATTGCGTGTGCACATGGTATACCGGACAATTCCCATCGACGACAACTACAAAACTTCCTTTCCAAGTCAACTGTATATTGCAAGTCTTTACCCCCAGTAATTTGAAATATCTTATCACCTGCAAACGACGCATTCCACAACGATGTGAAGTCTTTGTTTCGATTAATCAACTTGCAAATCTTCGGGCAAATGTCCCCCTTCCAACTTCCAATCCACTTTCTTTTCTTCTCCATTCTATTCATCAAATAGCTTCTTATCATCTCAAGCATAACAATCACTGACTTCTCTCTTGCATCAAGTAACACCGAGTTAAAACTCTCTGAGATATTATTCAATAGCATGTCGCACTTGGTTTTTGTTTGGAAGTGTGATCTAGACCAAAACTTGGGGTTTTCCTTCTCTAACCAATGGAACGCTGCCTCATCAATAGCCTTTAATTGCTCCATATTTTGTCTAAACAATTCTACTCTAGGTGCTTTAGCAGCCCACCATATTTTTTCCTTTAAAGTAGAACCTGGGTGTACTTTTTTGAAGTTGTTGTACAAATGACGGACACAGTGGCGATCCTCAATATTAGGAAGCAATTCACCAATGGCAGGTACTAACCCCTGCAGTAAAAAATGAATAAATAAGTGAATACCTTGTACTATAAGTGATCAATACCATCAATAAACAATATAACTTACCTTTTGTTTGTCGGACATAAGAGTCCAATTTTCTTGATGCAATGCAATACCCAAATCCGCAATCAATAACCTCAAGAAGAATGTCCAACTACTCTTGTTCTCACTCTCTACTACACAATAAGCAATTGGATAAATACAATTATTTGGATCTATACCTACAGCAGTCAACAGTATACCCGGGTGGGGTCCCTTCAAATGACACCCGTCCAAACCTATCACTTGTCTGCAACCTTCCAAGAACCCTCGTTTGCAAGCGGCAAGACAAACATACAACCTTCTAAACACCTCAAGACCCGTCTCTTCTTCCTCGACAGATTCCAGTGCAACGGTAGACCCGGGATTGCTCCTCCTTAACTCCTCTACATACCTCCACATGATCTTATATTGATCTTTGTACTCACCATGAATCAAAGTTCTTGCAAATTTAATAGCTCGTTGAACTTGCTTTATCGAAACATTGACTGATAAATCACTCCTTATCTTGGTTCTTAGGCTTTTCGGCTTCTTGTAAATGTCATTCCGAATATCATCGATGTATAGTCGTCCTATTTGCATATAGGACAACAACTTATGACTTAATACCTTGCCACAGGAATGTTTCGGATTTAGTGTTCGCACTTGGAACGTAGGCGAATCTTGTAACTTTTTACCATAAATCAACCACTTACACGAAGGCTTTTTGCATATAGCCCGCACTTTTACCTTGGTGTTACATTTATATTTGAAATCCTTTACATTCGTGATGGAATACGCAATTATAGCCTTGCGCAACACTTCAACATTACTGAACAACATCCCAACGGCAAACTTTGGGTTTCGCATATCACTCTCTTCATTAAACCTCTTGAACTTTGGTTTCTTTACCTTGGCTCCATTTGAATCATCTGAATCACCACTTTCAAAATCTTCTGAATCACTAGGAACTGTATCGGACTCTTCTTCGCTATATACGATCTCTTGGTGTTCCAATGTAGACTTGAATTGCCCGATAGATTCGAACTTATTACGACACAAAGAGGCAATCAATGGGTCTTCTTTGACATTGAAAATCTCCTCGCCATCAGAATCTTCGAACTCACTATCAACGTAGTAACTTTTATCACTTTCAGATGCCTCATCATCATCACTATATCTCGCATAAGTTTTTTTTCTATCGCGACAAACATCACCATCTGCACCAGTAATTTTACTCACCAAAATCCCTTCAAGATATAATTCAACAGTAACATCATTCTCGAACACCAATGACATATTTTTTACATCCTCGTTCCCTACTAAATACACAAGCTTAAAGTCCAAAGAACTACAAGGTTTATAGTAAAATTCAACATCCTCCCCAAACCCGATCTTCTTGGCCATCCTACGTAATTTATCCATACTCATGGACCTGTAATGACAATTATAGAAAGTATAGCAGCTGCCACCATAATACTTTTCCTCTTTGAACTTTCCCCCATAATACACGTCTAATGTGAAAGACCCTGCACAAACAATTTTAAAAAAAATTGATTACTGTAAGCAATTTTTACTACAAAACATAACTATAAGAAAAGTACATGACAATGAGATAATAATATGACTTAGTTCATGCAAATTCGTGGAAGGATGAAAAGGATAAAACACACAATCACCAATTCACAACTACTGGTGTTACACACCAATTCTTATGGTTATATACGTACACAACAATTCTCTAAGCCCACAATGTAAATTAAACTAACGATACAATAGGTCAAAACATAATTAAACTCATAAAAATGCAATAGGTCATTTTTGGAAGATTATTTAATTATTTGGATGAAACTTTACAAACCAATACACTATTAAAAACAGACGTACACAACCTGATAACTTTACAAACCACACAGTAAACAATAATAATATTGCATGAAACTTTACAAACCAATACACTATTAAAAAGAAACATACACAACCTAATATTACACCTTTATACACCATCACAAAAAAATAGCTTCACGTGTATTAGAAAACTAATAAAAGCACGCCCGGTTCAAATTATTGAACAGAAAAGTTGTGTTTACAAAACCCAAATAATTTAACCTTTAAAACATTAAATCACAAATTTGCATACAAATTAATGGTTTTACTTACTCAGTTGATCAAAACATTCCAACTCAACACTAGCTTGAGGAAAATTTTCTTTTGAAACTGCCTTATCCATTTTATAGATGAATGGTGTAAAAAAGCCAACAAAAAGTTCAAGATATTAATGAATTAATCGAGACTTATATATGCTTTTACTTCATTACTGCTTGAATTTGAACAAGGACTTTGCAAAGAATAGGGTTTATTGGAGCTATGGGTTTCTTTTTAAAAAAATGTTATTTGATTCTTACGGGCGACGATTGACTTGCCATGTATTGGGCTTTTTTTTTGTTTTATTAATTAGACATAATAATATACCACTTATACCCTTTAATATTAAGGGAAACCAATTCCACATAGGCTCCACGTCATATTTAACGGCTGAGATAACGGAAAACACTAACGGTTGGACTAGAAAAAAAAGTTGGATACCTAAAAGTCCTATTTTAGAGTATGGGTACTCAGAAGTCCCTTTTCGAATTTCATGGGTACCTACGGAGTCTTTTTCTCTATTTTTTAAAGCTATTTGGTGAAAGAAAAGTTTATGAAAAGATAAAGATTCGTATTTGGATAGTTACAGCGGAGAAGAAAAGAGAATAAAGGAGAGAGAAAGTATAATAAAAAAATAAAAGCGTGTATTGAGAATAGAATAAAAAAACAGAAAAAAGAAAAAAATAAATTGAGTTGGCATGCCACATAAGTGTCCACCTAAGGGGTGATATATAGGTGAAGCATTTAGGGGTGATATATAGCATTACTCTTAATTAAAACTATAAAAATATATCGAATGATTACCATTAAAATAGAAAATAAGATTGAAATAATCTATTTTAGTGACAATTATCCAATACGGGGTGCGTTTCTCGCGACGAAATTTTTAACGACGACACATATGTCGTCGCTAGTAATGGTCATTAGCGACGAAATTGTATCAGAGACGCCAAAATATTATCGATAATACCTTTTTCCTTTAACAACGACGTGACGTCGTCGTTAACTTTCAAAGCCGTCTCTAACGTTTAAGCAGTAGTCGCTAATGTATTTAATTACTTTTTATTCTCTTTAAAGTTTGAAAATATAGCGGCGAAGATATTATTAAGTAGCATATTTATTGCATACATCAGGAATTTCAAAACCAAAAATACCATCAAACTGTTTCACGTGGAACCCAACAGGCGAGTACGGGAAACACGTGGTCCAAGTGGTGGGGACGTCTGTTAGCAAGAATGTGCCTCCATGCTATAAGACATGGAAAGATGTGCCCACTACTTTCAAACAAACTATGCTTACCCGATTATAAGAGTTTTTCGACCTAGAGGGTTGGAGACAAAGGAATGATTGGAAGAAAATTACCGATAACATAAAGAAATTCCAATCTAAGAGGTACATGGATTGGAAGAACCACTTGAAGACAAACTATTACAATGAGAATTTGACACCGCCTGATGTAGCGAGGGATATTTGGAAAAGATGCTACGAATATGGGATGACATTGATAGTCAGGTATAAAAGTTCTATTTTATTATACATGTTATCAATTATGAGTAATTATAATTTTGAAATTATATTGAAACGAAAAACAAGCAAAGGTAAATTTGGAAAGCCGAACGAAACAGAATAAGTCGAGTGCAGCTGGATCGAGGAATTATTTCCAAACCTCGGGATATAATATGAGGTGTAGTTCTTTTGTAATAAAAATATATTACTTTATTGAATTTTTAATATAGTTATTTTACAATGTTATTGAAAAGGAGAAGCTAAAAAACCAACTAAGGAGCCGTTGGTTTTTATTGACGAGCAGACGCAATAGGAGAGGCCAAATCCTCTTTTGGGTGGTTTTTTCGAGCACATGGAGTACGACGCGAAGAATAATCATTGGAGGAGCGAGAAGTATAAAAACGCAGATGTGAGTATTTTCCTTTAAACACTTAACTTTTATTTTAAATAACGATTTGAAATTGATTTGTATTTGAAAAAATTGTATGTAATGTAACATGATATTTATCGGGAAAATCTAAAAAGGAAAGTGATCGAGTCACAATTTGGGTCATCCAAAGGGTCGTCCTCTACTGAATTGCCGCTGAAGATCATATAGATGCCTTGAAATATACAACTAAGGAAGGTACGAGCCCACCTACGTGAAGTTGGGCGCCCGGAGTGGGTAATCCTTCGAAAAAATCCTGCAATCCTGAGATAGATCCTTCGGTTAAACGAAATGAGGACTGACTCAACCTGATTATGGCGTTTATGAACGTGTTACTCGATGAACCATATAGACCCGACTATGGATGATTTGAATAGTCTGAGCGACGGAGCTGGTCTTGGCCTATTCATCCCCATAAAGAAGAAAGAGCAGAAGAAGAGGATGAAGAAGAAGATCGGTTGTCTGATCCTTGATTTTTTAGTGTAATTGACTTTATTTTGGATGAGTGTTTTTGACTTTTTTACTTTTCAGTGTATTTTGACTTTTACTTAATTTAATATTGCTTTTTGTTAAATATTTGTTGTTTATTTATTCAAAATATTTGTATTAATATTAAAATTAAAAATTAAAATTAAAAATTCGGATGTAATAAAAAAAAGGATTAATGTCCAAAAACCCCTCAAATTAGAATTAATTCTCCTCATCCAACCATCATTTTTTTGCCCATAAAAGGCATCATACATTTTTTTTTCTTTTTTTCTTTTTCATAAAAAGAGCCGTTTGAATTATGGGATGTTTTCCAAAATTCAAATTTTGAGTTATAGAAAGCTTCCCGGAACTCAAATTTTGAAATCTGGGAAACTTCCCATAACTCATTCTTAAAAAAAGACAATGCCTTATACATGATAGTGGACAGGGCTGCAAGGGTTTATTGAATATTAACCCTAAAAAAACCATAATAGCGAGAACATTGTCGTCAGAACAGAGGATACAAAAAGTCATCGCTGGTAATGTATTCAATTAACGATGACACATATGTTGTCACCTGAGTATAAATAAAGCGACTACACGAAGTCGTCGCTAGTTGATAATATTAGATTTGACAAAATATCGTCGCAAATAATAAGTCATCTACCGGGGACTTTTGTCGTCACAAATTGGTATAGTGTAATAATAATTTTAAAAAAATAAAAACAAGAGAGAAAATATTGAGAATAGTGAGAGATTATTCTTTTTTTAAAATTTGTTGTCTGGATCTTGTAAATTTGATCATTAGTTGTTGGAAGGGAATAAAAGGATTTCTTTTTTTAACTTTATGGTAATAAATAGTACTATTTTAAGTTGCAATGAAGTGGATTACAAAGATGGACATGTAGTTTGGGTATAATCAATTTTCTTTTGCATGTGTATATTAAAGATATATATTTTTTGTTTATATTAAAATATATAGAATATAATAAAAGCACAAAAAACTAAACTAAATCCTTTATAAATTTGGATCCTGGACGATGGTCCTTTCTTCCTTTACTCAAGAGCACCTATGTTTTAGTTGTATTAGCAATTTGTTTCATTTCAAACAACGCATCCTCAAAACATCGAGCTAGTACATAAACATCAGGAATAATATCCTTGGCCACTAAAATTTGCATGTCTGCCTTTCCAGCATAGCTTACCATGTGCATAGTTATTGCCTGCACAATTCACAAAAGATTGTACACATTATTAAACATGAATTAATACGAGTTTCCAACATAACGAATAATAGTCTCGCGATGTGCATATAGCCTTTGAAAATCATTCAAGCCTCTCTTTCTCGACAAAAAACAAAGCATGAGAGAAAATTTAGAAACTTTACATGGGGTAAACTCGTTGAAGTCACCCGCATATAAGTCACGGGGTTGTTTGAAATTGTGATCTCTTCCCGGGGCCCAATTATGTTTGAGATTGTAAATGTCGTATTAGACAACATCCTGTAGGTGAGTAAGCTAGCAAGCTACTCAATAAAACCAAGAAAGTGAATGAGTTAGAGAATAAAGATAGAATATTATATTGTAAAGTTTCGGATAAATACCTATTATAGTCCATGACTTATAGATTTATAGTCCAATACTTTCACTATTTTTTGACATTTTTTTCTCTATCTTTTAATTTGGACATTTTATATTATTAATTTTGTGACACTATTCACTCAAAACTAACTACTACGGTTAAAAACACTAATGTCTGATATACGTGATACTCCAAAGTTACTCTAGCAATTTTCACGTGTAACCAAAGTTAGGGTTTCTAACATTTGTTAGTTTTGGATGATTACTGTTATAAAATAAAAATTTAATAATTAAAATGTTTAAGTTAAAGGTCTTTAGATAGGACATAGTATTTTACCCTTTTTCATAAAAACATGTTCTATATTTCAAATAAAATAAGAAGAATTGAATTTTTACCTCTACGAAATTGGGTAATAACTGGTTAAAAATATCATAAGTAAATTGTGCCTCTAGAGAGAGTTTCTTCTTGTCCATCATTTCTTTAGCTCTCTTCAAGAAATCGAGAGGATCATTAGTACCACCTTTGTGATGATAAATAGGTAAGAGCATCATACTAAATTTGTTGCCCCATTCGCTATTTCCTGGTTTAGTTTCCATTAGTTTTGAAAAATCCTGAGAAATTTTCTTGAATTAATTAATAAGAGTAACAAGTTACACAAATCTTTTGTTATTTATAAAATAAAGAGCTTTTACATTTTAGCTCCTACAAAATTATAATTATTTTATATTAAAGTGGTTCAAATGTACCATGCCCCCTTAAGTACTAAAATAGTACATACAACTTCCTTTTTGTTTCGAAAATATGTCTTATCCATATGCGGTATTAAAATAGGGTATTTGATTCCCTCTATGTAATGGTATATTTTGCTATTTTGAATAGATTTTGTGCATATGTAGTCCATGTAGTCCATCCATACCATAGAGTGCGTGAGTAAAAAGATATGAGCCTATAGTGGACAAATATTGTTGGTATTTTTTGTCCTAATAGAGTAACATATATTTAAAAATTAACCCGTATCTTTTTCAACATGATGCCTTGATCCTCACAATTTAAGTCAACTTAATTTAGAATTCTGACATTTATTTCCTATTGAGAAAAATTTATAAATATACTTAAGGGTTGTGTATATTATTTTAGTACCACTAGGGTTAGAGTGAACTTTTGAAACTACAACAAGATAACATACATTTATTGTGATTCATGAAAAGGTATAATACATATATATCTAAGATAAATAAGGGATTATTTCTATACACGTGCCAAAAACGAGCAAATTGACTTTGGATTTTATATATACCTGAAGTCCTGGTTGTGATCTTATGTTAACCATGCCAACACCTGTGATTTGTATCTCCCCTTGTAAAACTAAGACATTATTAAAGTCACGTTATTAGCTAGACATGAAAATATTATGTCATTATTGTTGTGGAGATTTTTTGCTTCAAATTAAAAGGATATTTTGAAGATAAAACACATCATTTGTTCAGTATAAAAATCTAAAAAATAGTTATGTGTTATGAATAATATTGATAAACAAAGAACATAATTATATTAGTAATTTGAGAGCCTGCCAATTATAATATAGAGATGCCCTATTTATAAAAAAAGGTAAACATTAAACCTTAGTTTTCTTGGGTTTGCAATTCATACTACAAGTCTATGGGTTTGAATGAATATCCATGTAAGATTTTATCATACTCTCCCTTGGATATATAATCTTTAAGAATATGCCTTGTTAAAACCTTCCTACAAAAATTAATTGGAAAGAATTTGTGAGGGAAAACGAGTAGATTTAGTTTATATACTTCTAAAACTACCTCATTAAAATCCTCTATCGGGAAAACATATTAGGACAAAACCTCAATGAAGGAAAAGATTGTAGTGCATATTTGTCTCTCAAATTAGCATCTCAAAAAGATCTCGAAGGCATCACGTGCCAATATTGTATACTAATTTCTTAAAAGTAAAGTAGGTAATGCCTTTGTGAATAAATCGACAATATTTTCACTTCTATTTCACATTTTTTTGGAGTTCATGTGCAAAATTTTGGTAAAATATGCTTAGTTCGGTCACATTTGATGTAGCCTCATTTGACTTGAGCACTACAAGTAACATTATCTCCGTATAATATTGTTAGACTCTATTTTCTTATTCAAAAACTGCATTCACTTGATTATGCCAAGTCAAGATCTTAACGAAACACAATCTCAACTTATCTCATGAAGTGCGATTATCTCAACATGATTCGAAGATGTAGCGGCAACAGTTTGCTTTGTAGAGCGACATGCGACAACAGTGCCCTCAAAAGTGAACATATGTCCAATTTGTACTATTTCTTTATGTTTGTTAGATAAATATTTGATATCTACATAACAACCCATTCTGATTTTTGTTATTTTGAATATAGTAATCTCATTTTATGTGGTCTACGAATAAAAGAGATATGTGTTCAGTGACCTTCCAATGTCTCATTGTTGGTGTTGAACTACGTCTTGATAACAAATTGGCACTAAAAGAAATGTTTGAACGACTGTTATTAGAAAAATACAATAATGCACCAATTGCACTAAGATATGGTACTTATGGGCCAATAATATCTCATTATCTTCACGTAGACGAAAATGTCCTGTTGTAAATCGGATGAACGTACAACCATTGATGAACTCGATGAATGACATTGTCAAGGTTGAATCGCTTAAGGATTTTTTCAGCATAAGCCGTTTGATGGAAAAAATCCATTTGTCAAATATTTAATTTTCAATCCAAGGAAAAATTCCTTGCATAAATAAGTTGTTGCTGTTGTGAGATCTTTAAGAGTCCCTGTTAGATTTATATCATCAATGTAGTCCACAATAATAAAAAAAACTCAGAAATAGTCTTTTTAGCTGAATACATGGACTTATAGGATTCTTTACATATCCTTTTTTGAGAAAGCATGTAATAAGACAGCTAAACATATTAGTCTGAAGCACTTTAATTAATACACAGATCTTTTTAATACGATTGAGCACTTTGTTCGGGGTATACACTATATGGATCACATATTTTTAGTCTTTGAGGGATTTTCATGAAAATGTCACTATCAGTGATCTATAGAGGTAATTTGTTACCACATTCATCAAATTCATATTATGTCCTTCAGATGCTGACAAACTAAGGAAAAATCTGTGAGTAATTGCATCCATCACGAGATAGTATGTTTCTTCATAATCAATCCCATGTCTCTTTGAGAAAACTATTATACAAGTGGTGCCTTATAACTTATAATCTCACTGTTTTCATTATGATTTAGTATGAATACCTACAATGTAGCATACATGGCTTACATTTTCAAGCGTTTGGACCATAGGTCCAAAAACTTCATGTTTTGTAAGTGATACTAATTCAGCTTGGACTGTATCTCTTCATTTTTTTAAATCATTTCTACATTTACATTCTTGAACTTTCCTTGGTTCAAGATTTTTACTTTCACGCATTAAATTAATAAAAACTTTATATGATAATATTTGATCAATATGAATTTTGTTTCTGTTCCATCTTTGACTTGTAGCGACATAGTTCATCGATCTCCTCATATCAATGTTCAAATCTTGAACGGTTTGAGTCTCAACCGAAGTTTCCATTTCACCTTTCTTGCAAGTTGCGTTATTTATAACAATCTCAAAGTTGTCATCTCTATGATTTAGTTCTTTCTCTTTCACGGTTTTTTGTCTTTAAAATGGACTGTGAAAGGTATTACTAACCACCAGAGGATGCAAACCATCATATGCGATTGTAGGTGATGATCATTAAGGATATAATATGATATGCATATAATAAAAGGTGTTTGATTCACATAAAAGAAAATCCCAGTGATAATCTCCCTCCCTCCCTCCCTCCCTCCCTCCCTCCCTCCCTCTCTTATATTTGTTTTTTTAGTGTTCTTATTTATGTATAAATATCTTGTATTATATGTTTACTCTCAACTTATTGTTATGTGAAAATTATTATCTAGGATCTTAAATTAAAAATGTGCGGGTAGAAAGTAGACTTAAGAATTATCTAAGGAACGTTTTGAATTTTTTTCCTTTTACTCCTCTATTGGATTTATATGTAATTTTTTATTTTGGAAAAAATATTTATGGGGGGTTTTGGGTTATCCTCTAACCATTCGAGGGTCTTTCGTGCAAAAAAATTAAGTTTTTACAACTACTTATTAACCTCTTTCTGGTATACCAGTCCACAATGCGGCCCCGTACCGCAGTTCAAATGGGTTACTCAATCTCTTAGCGCCTTTATTGCGTACCGATCCACAATGCAGTATACCGCATCGCTGTTTTACAGTTTAAGACCCACAACTCAAACGGGTTACTCCGTATCGTGTAAAACCTGAACTCTGTTTTTTACACATTCATGCACTCTAGTCACTCATCGCTTTATCTTCTCCTCTCAAATACATAAATCCCTTTCAACTCGGTCTTCATCTTCCGTCATCTTAAGATGACTAAAAGGAAAAGAAAGAGAGTGCTCAATCTTCCAAGACAAAAAAAGGTGCAACTTCTTTCAAAGGCCCTTGTTCTTCCTCACAAGAACAAGAGGATCCATCTAAAAATCTTGGAATCAAGCCATTTGAGTCACATCCGGGTGAGAAAATCAACTATCTCGCCTTCTTGGGAGGTACCGATTTTTATAGTCTACTTGATTTTCAAGGTTAATTGAATTTATTTTTAAGTAAAATCCTCATTCCCTTGAATAATGTCATGATTTCTATTCCAACTTCATCCATAATGTGACAATAATTCCACCAATTCTATGTCAAGGGTAAACCTATTAAGCTTAGTCAACCTATTTTAGCTGGAGATCTTCAATTAAAAAATATCGGCTTTGATAGGTTTTGGGGTATTGGGAGGGGAAACCTTGATTCGGAAACCATATCTCGTGTTGAGACCTTCATTCAATCTCACATGGTCAAAAAGTATTATCCTCCATGGAAATCCCTTCTTTTTACTCCGAATTTTCGAGTTGCTTGTAAACTCATTTTAAATGGTATTTTTTGCAAAGACAAGCATGATGCGATTATTACACCGTATGAATATCATTTTATTTATTATATCTATCATATGGTGCAAATAAAATTACCAACTATCATGATTAAGATGATGAATAATGCTAGGAATTCTACCTCTAGCGTTCCTTATGATCTTGCGCTTACTACCTTGTTCTTAGATAGTAATATCTCTTTGAATTTTTTTAAACCATTTCACATCTTTTGGATTTTTCACCACAATACTATTAAGAGAAGATACCTAGTTAATTACAATGTTATATATGTATGGGTTAGTGATTTATATAGACTAGAGGAAGATAATCTTATTCAAAAAAACAAGTCTTCACCTACTCCTCCCATAGATAGGGATATCATACCTCTTCAACCAAATGAACCGTTTAGGAATCCTAATCCACCCTCCATAGCTACTTCCTCTCGTTCTTCTCCTCCCAATCAAAAGGAAAGATCTGTTACCACCTTTACTACACAATAATTTGACCTTTTGAGGAATTATGTAGATGTGCACTTTAGCGGTTGGAGCAAACAATCGAATACCTTTGAAGCGAGATATCTTGTACCAGATGATCATCTAGCCGTTGATCCTGAAGCCGATCCCCCATTGAGAGTTGTGCTTACTCTTTCATTGAATTTGTTTCGAGGGTTGTTTTAACTATATTTTGGGAGCTTGTTTATTTCATGTTTTATGACTATATTTGTGTATTGCCTTGAGATAGAAATTTGACTCTTGTTTCTACTATCTTACTTTTACGGTTGGTTGTCATAAATTTTATATTTCAAATTATGCTTGGATAGTTGTAATACTTGGACATTTTTTGTGATTATGCTTCATATCTTGTTCTCTGTAATGTTTATTATTCTTTGTTGCACTAACTCCTTGTGATGCTAGATATTATACTAGTTCATTTATGAACATTGTTATTGCTTAAGAAGAAAGCATGAATATGCGTGAATGACACATGAGTTGGTAAAAACATTTATATCCGTACCCTCATACTTGTATTGAAATCATAACTGGGTCTATACCTTGATTAGGCACACAATAGTTCCACTGGTCATCTCCTCTTTTTGATGAAGATAAAGGGAAGAAATATTTGCATTCAATATATGGCTTACTTGCACTGAACATTAATATAGTAGCCTATTAGGTCATTTAAGTTATACTTAGACATTAGCCTTATGTGACGAGGGGTTATACTCCATTATCACTTATATTATATGCGCATTGTAAGGGATAAATTTACTTTGTATACTCCATTAGAAATTCATCTTTCATATCATTCTAGGAATGCTTTATTGAAGGATTTGATATCATCAAAAAAGGGTAGAATGTTTCCATGTAGCCCCCTTTATAAGTTAAATTAATGTGACAAAACCTTAGGTTGTTAGGTGTTGATTAAGTGATTATGCTATCTATCTTTACTCATCATATCATGCATCATTTTTAGCAAACACCTTTGGAAACATCCTTTTACTATCCTTCAACAATGATTCTCTAAAGCTTTAAATTTATCTTACACTTATAGAGGTCATATCTTTGTATGTGTTTCCTATTAGTTCTTGAACTTAACTATATAATTGCTCATACATACACTACGAACAATTTCCTTGTTCAGAACATCCTCATTTAAAAATCACAACTTGCATTTATATGAGTATCTCTTGTCATATCTTCTTGCGTGTTGAGAATTGGCTCATGAGTTGCAATACACTTTGGAAAAATATAATTTCTAACAACTCTTGTGCAGACAGTATTCTCATTAGGCGAATCATGCTTAAAAAAGCAAAACAGGATCCAAGTTTATAAAACAGGTACCCGCTATAGCTAGCAACAATGCTAAAAAATCCACACTGCAATACATATGCAAAACGAGATCCTAATTTAGCAAAGCGTAATCCATTTTAGTAAAAGGTCATCCCTATTTATAACGATATCCCGCTTTTAACACAAAACAGGTTTCTGAAGAAAGGAACTGGTATATCGCGAATTGAGTCTAGTATATCGAAGATAGCCATTGAGCAATGATCAAAACACCATGTAAGATTCTTCCCGTCGGGACATGAAGTACGGTATGCCGACCAGAATTCTGGTATACTGATCTGGAGCAACCCAAACGTCTTGCCACCTAGACATATCCATTAGGGTTTAAATGTGCTATAATATGATCCAAAGGAGAAATTATTTACCTCTTCCAAAACAACATTTACCCATTCTTTCTTCGACCATTCAAGAGGTCTCAAGTTATTAAAACTTAAGTTTCAATCTTCATTTTATAAGCTTGATCACTATAATTTTATAATCAACTCAAGAAGGAGTTTATTTAACTATCACTTTATTATCCACTCAAGAGGAGGCTCATTCAAGAATCACCAAAGTCCATCCATAGATATTAATTATCAAGCATTATTGAATCATATACTCAATAGGATTCAAGTCTTCAAGCATTATCGAATTATATACTCAATAGGAGTCAAGTCTTCAAGCTTCACTTTTCATATCCACTCATTAAGGAGACAAGATTATAATTGTGATATTTGATCATTAAGGAGTGTGTACACTTATTGTAATATTTTTCCAAAGACTAAGGGTTATTACTCTTGATATATATTATATAATAGGGGGTTGTAAAGGTTGACAATAAGCCTTGAAAAAAATATCACTCACGGTTGTGACTTAGTCGGTAAATGTCTCAAAAGATTGGTTGTGACTAACCCAAAAAGTCACGGTTATTGGTAATGGTTAAGCCCAGAAAAAACTTATTGTAAAGGTTTTGTTTTCACCTTTGAGGAAAATATAAGCTTAGTGTAGGAGCTTAAAATCCTAAGGGTGTATACCTTAGGTAGTGGATGTAGGGTAACCGAACCACTTTAGAGGATTGATCTCTTTACATATCGTTTTATATCTTGATTAACTTAGTTATAAAACCCTATAATATTTATTTCATGATCCTTTAGGTTTTGATATATTGTCTTAGATAATCTCTTTTAATGTTTATTAGCTTGGTTGTTTCTTCACTCTTTAGTACTTGCCCCTTTAGTCTCATTTGTGTTTCTAAGATAGATTCTTAACTATCTACATTATTGACTAAATTGTGTAAGTCTTTTTAATGGAATTAGCTTAGGACTAATTAATTTTAATTATGCATATATTAGATCCGAATGTTATTCACTCCCCTTTAGGATTAACACTGTTGTTACGATATGTTGCTCTTGATCATGACAACTTTGGATAATTGCGATACAAGACGTTTGTTTTTGCAAGTTAAGGTACAAGGCTGTACTCGTGAATACAAAGTTGTAAGAAAATTTCTAGTTGGGATTTTTGATAACATACCTAAGTTTTGGACGAAATGCAAAAAAGTATATGTTGAGCACTTTTCACTTTTCACGTTATAAAAGTCTTTGATGATATAACAAACTAGTTTAATCAAGAATATCATTTTGCACGAGACGTTATTTCTCAAGTTGACTTTGTTGTTAGTACTCAAAGTTTTTTGCATATATGTTGACCAATTGAGTTTTGATATCTAGTTCAAGTACTTCTTGGACTTTGTTGACATCTGTCGTTTATGTTGAACCTTTCAGGGTTTTGTGAGTTATGATATCTAGGTCAAGTGTTTCTTGGACTTAGTTGAAATACCATTTGAGCTGAGCCTTTGCGGGCTTTGTGGAAGAGAAAAGATATTTAAAGACTGGTGAGTTAATTCTTGACATTTGAGATTTTTTATCAAGGTGGAGATAGTTTTTCGAGATAGAGATATAGTTAAGGTTTGACCTTTATTATAGAATTTGTGTCAAGGTAGAGCTTGTTATAATTTGTGAACCAAATTATTGTAAGACATGTCTCATTTAGTTACTAACCTCAATACCTCTGTTTACCTATAAATACAATGTATTTTATAGTTTATTAGTTAACCAGTTCTGTAAAGACAACAACTATTAAAATTTCATTTATAACATATCTTTTCTTTTATCATAATTTTTTCGGTTTTGATTAATCACGTATATTAGTGTTCTTTTTGTTCCCTAGTTTTTATTTTTATCTATCTACGATCTTAATTATAACCCTTTACCTCCTCTTAAAGTACATATGATATTTTATGCATCTTATTGTGATTTTAAAAGTACATCCTATTTTCTTGTGGTACTAAAATAATATCTACATCATTTTTTATTTACAAAAAGCACACATCTCTCTATTGCATTAAAGTAGTGTACACAATTATTTTTTGTGCAAAGTCTATTTTTAGCCCATTACCTATGGTTTAAAAATATTTTTAGGCCACACGTGTCAAAAGTCACATTTCTAGGCCAAACGTATTCAAAACGCCCATTTTTAGACCATTTCACGAATTTTATGAGATATTTCATTGATTCTAAAGACAATTTAGGTATTTTAAATAAACTATATGTTTATTTTCTTACATCACAAACTATGAGCTCTATCTAAAGTGTTCAAGTTGTCCTTAAAATCTATAAAATATCTCACAAAATTAGTGAAATAGACTGAAAATGGGCGTTTTGAATACGTTTGACCTAAAGTTTTACTTTTGAAATGTTTGGCCTAAAAATGGAATTTTCTCTTTTTTTTTTGTTACCAAAAGAAAGTTATGTACATCATCTTGGTACCTCAAAGAAAATGCCACGCGATAATATGCACTTTAGTAAAACACGAAGTGATAAAATGAGAAAAAAATATTTTATTGGAACATTTATAACACTATATATTTTAATTGTTATTTAAAAATAGGTTTTAATGTACTCTTTGTAAAATTTATTTAAGTTTTCATACAAATTAATAAATGTATTAATTTTTTGAATCTACATACAAACAAAATTGTAGTAACACAACGAGTAACACATAGATTAAGGGGGTGTTTATTTACACTTAATGAGATCTTTATCTAGGTCATTAAGATACTAGATCAATAAGACTTTTTTACTGACCAATTTAGATTTTAATAGCTCTTAACTGATCTGTTTTATTAAGATTTCGAACTAACTCCAATTCATTCAAACCCTACCTCTTATCAGAATAAGTTTTAATCTGCTGTTATTCAACATTCACTACTTATCGCTTAAAAAAAATCAAAGGACACCTAAATGTATGCTTAATTATAAGTTTGGAAATATAGTTCATCGTATCGACTTTAAACGATGCTTAATGATTATAAAATATAAAATTACCTTTTGGTGAACGCTCGTGAAGGTATTTGTAAAGTCCATATGAAATTATTCCCAAAAGAACATCATTTATGGTCTGCATTATATTTAATTACTTAATCAATATGATTGACAACAATCTTAAAAAAGTACTCTGATTTTCTGTATTTTTTTAAGTCAAAGGGACTCGCGAGTAAAAATTAAAAAGGTGGATTAAAAGAGACAATTTCAATTTGAGTTTTTTTTCTAAAATAAAATATTATCTGAATACAAAATTGATAAATAAGAACTATGTAAAAATAATTTTAAATCTGGTATTCTGGCCGTGGTCAAATTACAACGACCTTTTCGAAAGATATTCCTTTAATAATCGTCTTTCACTTAATTTGTTAATTAGCTATTAAAGAAAAGCGATCACTAAATAACTGTTTTTTAGAAAAATCATGGCAAGATCAAGTGTAAGATTTCAAATTATATTTACATAAATGCTTATTTGCCAATTATTTTAGCATAGTATGTCATGTTTGAAAAATCTATTAATCTCTGTACTTGAGAGTTAAGCGGTTAATTCTAATGTTTGATCATGCATGCATGCAGTAAGATTTTGGACAAAAAAAAAAAATCATGCATGCATGCTGGATTTTATTGGACGGGGGGTGGCCAAACCTTGAAATTTGTACATTTACTCGTGATCACATGTCCAATAACAGGGGTAGACTCCAAAACTAGTAGTATTAGATTAATAATATAATATACACAATCTAAAAGTATTCTATAGTTAGCATAAATTAGTTGGGAAAAATCATAAATTTTAGAAAAAATAAAAGAGGTTAACGATTTATAATTAATTAATTTTTGTTAATGAAATTATATAAAAATAAATAAAGTCTTAATGAATATTAGTATCTTATATATATTTTATTGATTTTGATTAAATTAAAATATAAATTAGTCAATTTAATATATTAAAAATATTTTTAACATATTAAATAATTAATTATTTTAATTTATAATAAAATTATATAAAATAAAGTTAAATTTATTAATCTTGAAAGATGTAGCTAGAATTGATAAATAAATACAGCTTATGGGCTAATATACTATTCATGACATGAAGTGATTTAATTGAAGTAAGTCGTTAATTTAATTATGTTCTATAATTGGGTTGTATGATAGTTTTTATTTTTTCTTAATTATATTTTTTTTGTTAAAAATAATTTTTCCCTCTTTAATTATATGGGAAACCAACTTACCGCGTTAGGAATAGCTTTTTTCACGAGCTTCATGTCGTCTAGCTTAAACTTTGCAGTGGCCAACTTCCTAGGCCAAAGCTCCACCCCATCACCACCACTCACAACGGTCCTCTTATCATTTAAGGCCAAGCTCCTCAACAAACTCTCTGGAGAAAACAAACTATTCCACAAACTCCACCTCCTCCATTGATCACCACCACCACCACCACCACCACCCACACCATTGATCGTCGGCGATTTATTAGGATCATCAACACGCCGACAAAACGAAAGAAACATTGACATCAAAGAAATTCCATCTCCGATAGCATGATGAACTCTCAAAACAACGCAGTTATGTGCCATGAGAAGATGAAGCTCCCATAACGGTTTATCAATCCCGAGAGGACATGAAACGGATAATTCAGCGAGGTAATCGTTAACAGCCTCTTCATTCGAGATTTTCCGGCCGTCGGCCGTCGTACTATATCGGACTATGACGTGTTGGTCAACGTTAACTTGAGTTCGTCGCCAGTGTTCTTGACCACGCCAGTCTTTGACCACGAGGCTACTAAACCTAGGGTGTAGAAGCGAGATATTAGTTGATATCCCAGACTTAACGGCGTCAACATCGATTGGGTTTTTAACTCCGATGACACAGTGGATAATTTGGTTAAGTTCCGGCTGGAGGAATAGCCGGTCTAACGGAGTCAATGGCTCATCTCTCTCTACACGTTTTATATACGAATTAGAAGAGCTAAAGCAATTGCTAAGGTTGAATTTTTTTCTACAATTATGAGTAATTAAAAGTGGGTAGAAATGGAAATTTCTACCTAGAGAAGGTCTGAAAGTGTAATTTTTCAGCTTAAATGGCTGCTTCAATGTTCCAAGCTCCATTCAGTCTCACTAACATTTTTGCTGCCTTTGTACGTAAAGAAAAAAAAAAGTCAATGAACCACTTGGTGGCTAATTGGAAGGTGTGTGGTTGGACAAGTGGGGGTATTGGTGGCCGATTATATCCTATCGTTGCTTTTGGATTTTCCGAAAATTCTTGAGATGCTGAAATAGTAGATGATGGGATGTGGCGGAGAGATGTGGTTGGACAAGTGGGGTATTTATTTTTAGAAGTTTTTTATTTTTCAAAAAGGCTTGTATTTGCCATTCTTTCTCATACTTGATCTTAATAGATGGTATATAGGGACTTGGTTATATTTTTAATATCTACTATGATAGGCCTGCACATCCAAGAACAAATGAGGTTAGAAGATTGAAAAACAACAACTAACCCAATTTCAACCGTGATACTTGAGGGAGCATAATCCATCACCAAGTTTAAAGACGAATAACAATGACTTCAACTTCAAAACTGGATGATGTATTCATTTTTTGAGCAAGGTCGTTAAATAAATTCATCTTTACATTTGCGAATAATAACAAGAACATAAGTTTTCTCTAATCTAAAAGAAGTATTAACATTAATCTTGGTGTTAGGTGCTAAGGAAATCCAGTAAAACAAATGAGAACTTATGTTGATTCGTGGAGACCATGTTGACGAAGACGGAGTATTTTTAGGATTTTCCTCTACTTCAAAAACATCTATGCAAATTGTCTTTATTAGGACAAAGCATTTATCAGAGTATATAGGAGAAAACTCAAAAACAAATTTATTACACATATGACAGATAATCAAAGATAAACTATGATGTTCAAAAAAGCTCTAATCTTATTAGTTTTAGAGGGAAATAAGGATGGCATATGACTGATCCAACTATTCATACCCAAATTATATCGGGGATCAATGCTACATTGCAAGGGAGACAAGCACCAGGATATCCTTGTCCAATTACATTTGAGGAATAAGTGTTTAGTGGTTTCTGACTCCTTGGCATAAATCATTACTAGAACAATTCCTAGAGAACATGTTTCTCTCATTAGAAATTACATTCATCATAACTTTCCTAATAAAAAAGTTAAACTTAGGGGGAGTAGGGGAAGACCAATCATACTTTAAGAGGATCTGATTAGCAAAGATAGAAGAACTAATTAAGAGTATTTGTGGGCTTAATAAAAGAGTTGAGAGCATAGACATACCCTTATTTATAGGTGTAGCTACCATTTTGATCATAAGGATAAATAAATTTAGTTGGTTGATCAGTCCAAAGGGATACTGTGACCCATGATAAGTTTTGCTTGAAATTTAGTGAAAAGGGATCTAATCAACTCTACTTCCCAATGCTTAGAGAAAGAGGAGAATAGACCATCTACAAATTTTAGGGACCTTTGTTCCTCACTATAATGTGCTAGTTTATGAAGTATTTCCTAATATGTCATCCCAGATTAGAGTACTATATCCATCCCAATACTTTTGATAGCATGGGGCATGATGAAATCTCTATCTTTTAAAAGATGGTGGATGAGGGTTAAGTTTTGTTTCCAAATGGCTCAATATTTATAAACAAACATTTCCCAAACGTATCTATATATGTGGAACATGATGTGACAATCCTGGTGAAAATCGGGCTACAGGTTTCATACGAATGCGGGTTCTCGGTTTCACAGAATTGTAATTTTCACCATTGAGCTTTCAACGTATTCATTCCAAGGGTTACTTGAAAAAAATGGGAGTCAGTTTTAGCTTAAAAACGGGTTCACTGATTGGATAAACATTCCAATTCATGTTGTGCAAGGTTGCCAAATTAAATTGTAATGGCATATTCCAACTTTTGATTTGTTGCTTGGATGTCAAAACTTCCTTCACCAGATATGCCCATAATTAAATTCTAAGGAAGCTTGTAGCAGATCATTTCTTCATATTCCAAGTACAGAAGATATTATAGTATAAAAATGTTCAAAAATATGAAACCAAAGATACATGTGGGAAGTGATGCTTGAATGATCTTGAACTTAACATAATAAATATCTAATAGTAATTATGGACAAGTTTCTAGTTTATAATTTTATTAAATTCAACACACATTAAAAGTTATGCTATGAAAATATGTAAAAGCTCATGATGCAAACATAATGATACTTAAGGTGCTTGTGCCCTAATCATGTGATGTTTTTCTAAATATGAAATCCTATAAAAATTTAGTATACACATTTAGAAATGATAATTTTATAACAAATAATATTAAGGGATGCCCTAAATTTAACCAACAATCACATATACATAGGAGTGTGCTAAATAGAAGATGCATGCACATATAATCCAAGTGTTTATGCTTGTTTTCATAGGTCCAAGAATGAGATATGTTTTAAATGTGACTTCATATACCAATACAAATTTATAACATTCTAGACACATACCAAGTTGTTACATATAAAAGTGCTCATATGATAGAGATGAAAGAATATAGATTTTAGCAAGTAAGACATGATTGCATTCTTTATCTCTTAACAAATAAAATGGTCTAATATAACATATAAGAAAGTTCTTAGTTTATCATGAATGCATATCATATAACAAATGTAGTTGAATGGAACAACAAAGTGTATGACCTAGGGAGTGATCAACTCATGTTAATGCATGTCTAACATGAATAATCATGCAAGGATGAGTCAACTAGTGACAAGATACATGTTGCAAAAAAGATAACTACTCATGTATATAAGTGTAATCATCATGTTGATCATGAAATAATTTGTAACATAAAAACACACACAAAAAGGGAAATATGCCAACAATTATGCAAAAGACCAACATTCACATTGGCATGTCAAAAGTTATTCAAAAGACCGACATTTGCGATGACACATTATCAACATACTCGAAATATCGAGTACTTTGTCAGCATGTCATTAGATATGCGAGATCATCTCAACTCAGCACTTCACAAAAACAAAAATAAATTTCTTTTTTATCACGTTGAAGGAAGTAACACCGGTATATATAAATTCAAGAGTGTATTGATAAGCAATAACATAACACTGACAATATTTGGGAAAGTTTAAGTTATGACCGAAGGTAAGGCTAAAAGACAAGGATTACTACCATAGTCAAGGGTAGTTAAACATTAAATAGGAGTCGACATGATCCGACAGAGGAAATAACTATACACATACTAAACAGATAAATGTATCATGTCTCTGTACTCTAAACAAGTTAGAATGTGGTAAAGGCCCTCAAGATCCTTATTTAATCTCCCAAAATGTCTATAAATACCCCATGCAGATCCCCAAAAATGGGTGCATTTGGTTCATTACTCTAAAATCATTGTTCATAAGCACAACACAACCCCCCCCCCCTTAACTCCCCTCTCTCTCTCTCTCTCTCTCTCTCTCTCTCTCTCTCTCTCTCTCTCTCTCTCTCTCTCTCTCTCTCTCTCTCTCTCTCTCTCTCTCTCTCTCTCTTTCTCTGTGTGTGTGTTTGTGTTCATAAGCATACAGTTTGTCATAATACTAATTTGAGCGTAGGAGTTCCATCGCGGGCAACACTTCCTATGGTCCTAACTTAGCGTCTGGTGTCAAGTACCGACAAACATACTAAGAGATATATGACCAGCTTCATATGGAAGATACAACGGGTAATACTTCTTCAACTGTGGTAGCTTCGCCATCCTCTATACCTCATTCTGTAGAATCTCAGATTCGATACTTTTGTAAGTCAATTTTATTTGGGGAGTTTTTTTCTCTATCAACTTGGTTCAAGGTATTGTTTGAGTTCCAATGTGGGGTAGATTGGGAGACTCCTTGGTGAAAATAAAAACATGATTGTCATGCTCAATAATATATTATTTATCAAGGGGTTTAATTGTCTCTAAAGCACGATCCTCACTGGGATTCTGTATTTCGTTCTTCTCTGAGGTACATTATTTACTCACATTTTTCTAAGGTAAATATGATATTATCTAACTTTGTATTAGTTTTTTGCCCGTATTGTATATTTTGTTCATTCAATATGCGTACTTGATAATTTACATACCTTTTATAGTCGTGCAAGTCTATGAAGATATACCTTTTTCCAATCATCAATCTATGTGGTGACTTTCTTTCGGTGGTCTTGGTAGTATGTGACAATTTACCTTCCAATATCATCCATCACCCCTTCAATTTTTTCTCTAACTTTATAATACCTTTACTTTCTTCTACCTGCAATATTTCCTTTGTTGGTGGTTCTTGCTTAGAGTACCCGTTAAATTGTGACTTTGCTATGAACTCATGCATCTTACTCCATAATATTTCCTTGTCAATACTCAAGAAAGAACATGCACACACAATATTTATTGCCAATATATAAACAACATCTAGTACTTGGTAGAAATACTATGTTAATTTCTCATTTTAGAAACCATAACGTGGGCATCCATGCAATAAGATATTTAACATTTCCTAACCCTCATGTAAATTTTAAGGGGTCAATTACGTGAAGTTTTATATATGTCCCATGATATCTTTAGTTTCCAGGGGGAAATAGTATTTTGTTAAAAACATGCAGAACTAAAGATAGGTTGTTCAGGATAGTAGCTAAACCATTATGATATTTTTTCTCCTAAGCTATGTCCAAACACCCTCATCCTAAACTCTTCATCCCCCATTCCCGATATTTAAAACAACATCACACTGGTTCAAACTTGTTCAAATAAAAGTATAGATTTACATTCTCTTTTACAAAAACAATTAGGAAGCATGCATATAATATCTTTAAGCTCATAATTTGTGTTTTCAGGTGATTATGGTAAAACTAATACGTATAGGGACACATATTCTCGATTGGCATAAATAATTTGAAAAAGTTCCTTGGATATTCATCATTACGCATTTTTTAATAAAAAACAAATACGTAAAATAAAGACAATGGAAATAGAGATACAAATTCAAAAGTAAGCTTACCATATTTTGTCGTCAGTCCTTGGAAACGACGACAAATTGTTGCATGTTTCGCAAGGTCGTTGATTTCTTACAAAATCACTATGAGACACTCTCAACTACTTATTTGTATTCCTCTTTACTACTAGCATGGTTCAAGGGTCGATCCACTAAGGACTCTCTAAAAGCTATGATATATAGATTTATTAATTGGGGATTTTATAAGATTGAGTTGTTAATCAAAATTTACTAATGCAAAAACGCTCTCAACATAATGAAACTAGCCATTAACGATGGATACTCCCGGAGATCCAAAGTCGGCCGCCCCACTAGATAAAAAAGGGGCGCCAGTGCAGCCGCCTATCAGGGACCAGCCGCCGGAGCCTATGGTGATGGATGGTGAAGTTGCGCAGCCTGTAATGGAGGATTTCCCTTCGTTGGAGGAGAGTAGTGGAAAACCATTGAAGCGCGCTCGTGAATTACAGGAACCTTTAGAAAATTCTGGAGCAAATTCCCCTTCGCAATTGCCGCAGGCTGGTGGCGCTCAAATGGGTAATCCGTCAATCAAAACTACCGGGTGGCACAATGCTCTTACGGGTAAGAATTTAATCATTCCGCTTATTATTGATAGTGAGGAGGCTAAATTGAACAACACTAGCGGATTAGATAATGAGTTTATTGCTTCGATTACGGATGATGTCCCAATTGAGAATTGTGATTTCCCACAAGTTTTGAGGTCCAGAGGGGAAATTATTGAGGGTATAAATTTGTCGAAAAATACAGTAGTGGTAAGGCTCTTGGGTTACAAGGTGGGTTTTAGTTATCTTACATCTAAGCTAAAGCAAATTTGGAATCCTGGTATGATTGAGCTTGTCGATGTGGGGTACGGATATTTCATGGTTAAATTTGGTAATAGAGAGAATTTTGAGTTCGCTTTGAGCGGTGGGCCTTGGATGATCTACGACCATTATCTTGTTGTTAGGGAGTGGACTCCGGAGTTCAAACCGCACATTGATTCTATCACAACCACAACAGCATGGGTACGCATATCGAATGTGGGGATGCACAATTACACGGCGCGTATATTGAGGAAAATGGGTGATCGGATTGGTAAAACGATACAGATTGACCTGTTGACTAAAGCTAGACAGAAAGGTAATTATGCAAGATTGGCAGTAGAGCTGGACTTACAAAAACCTCTTACACCGAAAATTCATATCGGAGGCGAAATTTGCCTTGTTGAGTATGAAGACCTTCATTTAATTTGTTTTGGCTGCGGTAAGTTTTGCCACCAGAAGGATAAATGTGGGAATAATTTGAATGAAGATACGGAGAGTAGTCTAGGCACAATTGTACCAGAACAAAGCCGAAAAATCGTGAGCGCAGAAACCGTGAAGGAGGCCACGTATGGTGAGTGGGTGACGGTGAGGAGATGGGGTCGAAATAATAACAGTACGGGATACAATAATAATTCTTATTCGGGAAAGTCTAGGGCAGGAGGTAATAGAGGTATGGGATCGAGGTATGCAGCCCTTTTTATGGAGGATGGGAAGGAATTTACTGGTACATTTCATCCTAATCTTGGGAGTGTGGGGAGATTAGAAGGCGTCATGGGTGAAAGGTCAAAGAAAAATAATAGTAAAATAGGGGCGCGTAACAAGGGTCGTTCGGATAGAGGGCACAAAATAGTTGTTGCTCCGGATTTTGAGCTAAAGCAGCAGCTTGTGTTGATTCCAGATCCTGAAGCATTGGGTTCGAAAAAAGGTGGGAAGCAAGGTAAAGCCATGGAAAAGGGAGAGGGTAGTAACAGTAGAAACAATAAGGGAAAGGGAATAGTTCTTAACGGGGAGCAAAATCATGAGCTAGCTAATGTTGGTAATCTGGTGGGTCCGAGGAGTTCTGATGTGAATGATGGGCGAAGTAACGGGGTACAGCTGCAATCCGTGGAAGACATGGCAGCTGGGGCTATAACGAGCATAGTGGATGGGTCTTCTGAATGTGTTCCTAGCGCTAGTGCAGCTTCAGGTCCGACAGGGACCTGGCCTGCAATTTCTGAAAAGCTTCAGCAGGGGCCAAATTCAGCTTCAGGCCCGACAGGGACCTGGGCTGCAATTTCCGAAAATAATCAGCAGGTGCAAAATTCATCATGCGTCAATACTAGCCGAGGGATGGAGTGTGGTGACGGAGTCCGAGGTAGTTGGAAGCTTCCTTTAGCTTTCGATCAAGGCAAGGCTTTCGATTTTACAACGGAAAACGCTACTGATCTCCCCTTTAGTACGGCAGCTGTCCCTCCGGATCCAGGGGATTGCGACCTTACTTCAGTCCCAGAAACACCCGTGGAGAGATATGATCAGGATGAGAAAATGGAGTTCATAGAGGAGGGAGGAACCGGTGTCGGTCAGGTACATTCCTAGACCTCTAGTCCTTTCTATTTAATTTCTTTTTTTATGTGTACACAGGTAAGTAGGATTGGTGAATGGGGGGAGCCCTCCTAACGCCGAATATTCTTATTTGGAATTGTCATGTAGCAGCAGCGGATAACTTTCAAAGGGTTATCTGAGAAATGATATGGGTTCACCGAGTTTGGCTAACAGTAATAGTAGAGACTCGGGTAAGTGGTGATAGAGCTAGTGAGATCATCCAGCGTCTGGGTAAGGCCAATTCAACTAGGGTGGAGGCGAGTAATTTCAAGGGAGGTATATGGCTTCTTTGTGATGATTCGGAAATCGAAGTTAGAGTTTTGTCCGCCGGAAAGCAGGTGATTAACATAGAGGTTTCGAAGGCGAGTTGCGAGTCTTGGATTTTTTCATCGGTTTATGCATGCCCGAAAGCGGCGGATAGAGAGCCACTTTAGGGTGCTCTTGAACATGCGTTTAGTAATATACATACTCCATGGCTTATCGCGGGAGATTTCAACCAAGTCGGGGAAGAAATAGATAAAAAAGGAGGCGAACCAGGGATTACTCGTCGAATGGTCAAGTTTGAGGAGTGGAGGCAAAACTGTGATTTAACAGATCTAGGTTTCGAAGGCCCGAGATTTACGTGGTGTGATTCGTGGAATACGGGTCAAAGGATCTTACGGAGGTTGGATCGGGCTTATGCTAACACTGAGCTTTTAAGTCTCTTTCCTTATGCTAAGGTGACACATTTAGATAAAAGGAATTCAGATCATGCACCGATTTTAATTCAGCTGGTTCCGCGAGGTCCGAGTCTACCTAGAAGGTTTCGCTTTGAGTCGGCTTGGTGCCTGCATAAGGGTTTTAAGGAGTTTGTAGAGGAGAGGTTGATGGTTATTAATGGTAATATAGGGGATAGTGTGAGTAATTTGAGGGAACACCTTTTGATTTGGAAAGATTCAGTATTTAGAGATATTCATAAGAAGAAGAGGGTACTTTTGGCAAGACTGGAGGGTATTCTCAAAACTCTTATAATTCGTCACTTTTCGCGTTGGGTAAGAGGCCCCGTGATGAGTACTTGAGTGTATTGAAGGATGAGGAGCGGCTATGGTTTTTATGGTCGAAGGAAAAATGGATACGGTTAGGGGATAGAAATACTCGGTATCTACTATGAAGAAACGGAAAGCGTTACATATCCTACGGTTGAAAGATGCTAATGGTAATTGGGTAGAGAGAAAGGACGAGTTAGGGGAGCTGGTCAGGGACTACTTCGTAGACATATATTCTGAACCTAATAATTTTGTGGGACCTTTCTCATTACCGCATGGGTGTAGTTTGGATAGTACGGAAAGAGGGGTTTTAGAGGAGGAATTCACTAATGATGAGATTCGGCTAGCGGTATTCCAATCTGATCCAAATAAAGCTCTGGGAAGTGATGGAGTCTCGGTTTTATTCTACCAAAAATGTTGGGACACGGTGGGCTCAGATATTTGTAATATGGTGAGAAATTCGCTTCAGACAGGGGAAGTATCGCCTAGTCTTAATAGAACATTGGTACATTTAATTCCTAAGGTCCCTGACCCGCAGGTGGTGGGTAGTCTTAGGCCGATTAGCCTTATCAATGTCTCGTTTAAGTTTGTTATGGAAGCAATGGTGAATAGGGTCCGTCCGTTTTTAGCGAAAAAAATAGGGCCAAATCAAAGTAGTTTCCTTCCGGGGAGATCGACTACGGATAATGTTGTGCTTGTTCAGGAGATTGCTCATCGAATGAAGAAGATGGTGTCTAAGACGGGTTATATGGCTATAAAAATTGATTTAGCGAATGCATATTATAAGCTTAATTGGAGGTTTATTGAGGATACAATCTCGTTTTTTGGGTTTCTGGAATCTTAGGTAAAGCTAATTATGCCAACTATGGCGTCTAACACAGTCAATGTGTTGTGGAACGGACAACTATTGAAGAGTTTCACGCCTTAGCGGGGAATCCGGCAGGGAGACCCTTTATCCCCTTATCTTTTTGTGTTATGTATTGAAATATTATTCATGCTTATACAGGGGCTTTGTGGCGGAATTGAATGGATTCCCATTCGGCTCCACCGTCAAGGACCTCTGATCTCACACGTGTTTTTTGCAGATGACTTACTATTGTTTGCGGAGGCGAATGAAATTCAGGTTGATCTTATTAAAGAGGTGTTGCGGGTTTTTTGTAATGAGGCGGGGCAAAGGGTTAGCGAGGAAAAATCATTAATTTATTTCTCGTCAAATGATACAGAAGGTAGAGCTTCGGAGCTTGCAGGGCGTAGTGGTTTCACGCTTAGTGACTCTCTAGGGACATATCTAGGTGCACCAATTAGGTCTCAAAGGCTGCCTCGAGGCTTCTTCCGGGGGGGTCATCTCCAAAATGAAAAATAAGCTACCTAATTGGATAAGTCAGAACCTTACTATGGCGGGTAGAATCACGTTGGCCCAATCTGTCCTCTCGGCCATGCCTACCTACATCATGCAGACAATGAAACTCCCTGTTCATGTATGTGATGAGATAGATAGGATTATGCGGGATTTCATGTAGGCTCATCGGTAGAAGGTCGGAAAGTACATTGGTTAGCGTGGAAAGTCTTGTGTCACCCGAAAAGTCGAGGTGGGTTGGGGTTGCGTATTGCGAGAGATTATAACAGGGCGTTGCTTACTAAATTGGGATGGAAAATACTTACTAGGGATCAGGCGTTGTGGGTGGGGGCGTTCAATCAAAAGTATTTCCGGTCGGGTTTCTTGAATCGGATAGTCAAGCCCGCCGATTCGCGGATGTGCAAGGCTATATTAGAGGGGAAGGAAGTACTAAAGGCAGGTGGTAGTGAGGTCACGGTTGGAAGTGAAAGGTTATATAAATGGATCCATGAACCATCCGGGGTGCTCACTGTTAAACCGTGTCTATCAAGGTACTTTTAGAGCAGGTCGAGACAAGTTTCAAGTGGGAGCTGGTTTGGTCGTTAAAGTGCCCTCAGAAGGTTAAAATTCTTCTATTGCACGCTATATGGGACCAGTTACCGACTAGGAAGAACCTAGAGCGTCGAGGAGTGATCGAGAGTTTGTTGTGCGAAAGATGCGGTTTGAGGGAAGAATCTGTTACCCATCTTTTTCGTTACTGTAATGGATATTCTGCTGTGTTTAAGATTTGTTTTGTAGGTGCGAGAGAGGTTGATCGAGGCTGGAATGGTGCTCGAGAGCTGGGGTCGGATCGTGTGGTTGCAGCTGCTGGTTCAGCGGAGAGATTAGCCCTTGGCTCGGAAACAGACTCTGCAACAGGCCGAGATGAAGGTTCTGCAGCAGGCCGAGAAGCTGATTCTGAAGCGGCGCGAGGAAGTGTTTCTAGGGGGAGCTCGACAACAGCTTTTTTGGGACGAGGTTGAGGGGCCACATCAGCGGGATGAAATGATGGCTGGTAACAGGAACAGGGACTTGAACGGCGGCTGGACAGGTTCGTTGGAACAGCAGCAGCGTCACGTTACTCCAGCAGGTCGAGTTTCGTCGGGTGTTGTTGGTCTTTTAGAAGTGTTAGATGATTCTAGCGGGTGGGAGGAAATTCTCTCCAAGAAAGAATGTATTAATGGAGTTGAACGGAGAAACATTTTTGCAGCGTTTGTATGGAATGTTTGGGTGGATAGAAATAAGAGATTGTTTGACCCGGAGGCTAAGAAAAAATCAAACAGGGACCTTTTTGCAATTATAAAAAATTCAGCTTGTGATTGCGTTAGGGCATGGGGTATGGAAAGAGATGGGGGTTTGATCACGTTAGAAAGGAATGTGCTTGTGAAGTGGGATAAGCCGTCAAGTGGAATGAAACTTCATGTCGATGGGGCTTATAGGATAGACACCATGGTAGCAGGTATGGGGGGCCTTTTTCGACACAGCAGTGGCGAATATCATAGTGGTTTTGCGGGAAAGTGTGCGACACGATCTTCTTTTGACGCTGAAATATTTATTGCTTTTTGGGTTACGTATGGCTATTGACCAGGGCATTACATCTCTTGTCATTGAAACAGACTCGCGTGAGTTGCATGCGCTAGTGAAGGGTGGTGTGAACTCAGGAGCCATGTTAGATGACAAAATTAGAGCCTGCCGTGATATCATTGAGTTTAGGGAGCATTTTGAGCTAGTGTGGTCTTACAAGGAAGCTAATAGTTGCGCGGACTGGTTAGCAAAGTATGGAACGAGGAGAGAGGGAGACTCATTTGTACTAAGGGACCCTCAGATGGTCTTTGGCATTTGCTGACGATGGATAGGTGCGGACGGGCTTTGCCTAGGACCGTGAGAGATAGTTAATAAGTAGGAGGAGCTGTTTCCTCCCGGTCTTCCTCTTTAGACCTCTTTTGTAACAAAAAAAAAAATTTACTAATGCAAGTGAAATACATCTAAAGTAAGATAAATGATTGCGAGAGAGTGAAGTGGGGTGTCACTTAGATAATAATTCTAACCCTAGATATTATTATTCATGGATTTCTTTGTCAATGTCGATTATGACATGGTTCTTACTAGCATGAGTTGTCACAAAATCTCGCCATCCAAGATTGAGGATGGAGATTAGAACCCTAAGAAATAACTTAAGGTAGAACAATTAACTATTAAAGTATAACCTTTCACTTAGCTTCATTTAATCAATTTTGTTAAGAAATGATATGTCTTGCAATTATATGTTTTTTTGTTCTGATACATGAAACCTAAGAATACTAGTTATATGAGTGCTTGATAATTATACTAAAGAGGCGTCAACTCAAAAAAAAAAAAAAGAACAAGTAAAATTTTAACACTTTGCTGTAAACATAACATATAATAATTTTTAGAAATCCATTAAATAATAAAGTAGAATCTTACATAATTATATTCACAGGTAACATTCCTCGGAAAGATATATATATATATATATATATATATATATATATATATATATATATATATATATATGGGATGGAGGATTTACACACATAGCGTGAGTAGTCCACCCCCTTCTCTTTTTTCTCTAGTTCTGAAAGTGACTTCTTGTTCTCATGTACGAACTCCCCTAGTCTCTCTATTAATTTCCCTCCTTTAATAATTAATTAGAAGAAAGAAATCTATTTTAAAATGATTAACATATAAGTATAAGATACTGAATTTACTATTTAATTAATTCTATTTTTTATATCTTTAGTATTCTATTCTGCTTTGACTCTTCTTTGACTTGGATTGTTCTATTCGGGATAACTTCCAAAATAGAATCTTCCAACTGCTTAGATAGGGATTTTCGAGTAAAAGGTATTTGGGTGACCTAGGCCATGCTGGTATTTCTTGAGTCTTCTGATTTTGGATCAAGGTCCAATCCTCTAATTTTCTTTTGGAAACTACTAAAAATGGAATTTTTCTAACCTGGGTACAAACTTACCTTTTCAACCTTGTTTTCTCCAAAAGCGATAGAATCTTGCTTATACGTAAAATTACTGCAAGAGTAACAAATAATGTATTAAAACGATTTAAATCGTCCTACATAATAGGATTTTTCACCATATTATCTAGATATTTCATCAGTACAAACAACAAACTCTTGATGTCCAATATTTTTAAATAGAGGTTGGGAGGCATGTAACTCTTCCTCTAGGTCTTGTGGTCCTTTTTATCCACCGTTTTGACCTTTCCCCCCACTCCATGGCTTGTTCTGCAACTATCGATAAGGTTTCTTAGTAAGGTGTAATATATAAACTAAATAAAATCTTCCATAAATGGCGCCACTAATAGAATGGAGAACTAGCCAGTATATCGATACTTGTTGACGATTCGATTTACTTCTAATTGTTATGCTTACTTAGGCCTGAGGGGAGATAATCTGCACCTGAAGGTGTATGCACTAGTATGAGTGCTCCGAGTCTGGGAACCTGTTACTTACAACCGAGGGGTTAGTCACCAAAGGGAGGAGTTTCTCCCAAGGGCACTCTAATGCTCAACTTACTTTGAGGAAAATTCAATCAATGTTAATAGCTCAAGAGAATAGTACAGACATTATTACTCTATGGCATTGAGCATTATTTATAGGAGCTTTTAGGCGCATAGATGCTCAATGGTTTTTTTGTATTTGGGAGTTGCATCAAGGGGTATTTACCCCCGAATCCTCATAAGGGTGAATTTACCGATTATGGAATAAGTATGAGCCGAGTTATAAATTAATCGTGGACTCATCGACTAGAGTCTACTTTTGAGCGAAAGTAATATGGTATATCACCATCCAAGGAAATTATATCCTAATTTAAATTAATTTCTCCTATTCATGTAGATTAGTTCTTCAAAATTATTTCTCATATAGCTCTTCATAATCTTATACTTGTATGTCTCTCAATTTTCATAACCAATAACATATTATTCATAAATTAATGAAATAGTTTGAAGACATGTAAGTAATATAAAAAATCTTATGAATTATTCATTAGTTGTAGTTGCAATTTTTTTTCATTTCAAGCAATGCATCCTCAAAACAATTAGCCAAAAATTTTGGATCGGGAATGATGTCTTTGGCCACTAAAATTTGCATGTCTGTCCTCCCAGCATAGCTGACCATGTACATAATCATCGCCTGCACAAATGACAAAGAATCTTATATAGCTGATGTATCTGATTAGAAAATAACTATCCAAACACAACGAGGAATAATATCATAATTGTACTGAGCCTTATTTTGTATCTCAAACCATTCGAACTATTTTCCTTATCTAAAAAAAAGGAAAAATGATGAATTTATAAACTTACTTGGGGAAAGCTTGTCGAAGTCACCCGAATATAATCGACAGGGTTTCCTGAAATCGTGATATCTTCCTGAGGGCCCATTATGTTTGAGATCATAAACGTTGAATTACACAACATCCTATAGGTGAGCAAGCTACCAAGCTACTAAAGAAAAACAAAATAATAAATGAAATATAGTAACATTTGTTTAGAAATTTGCAATAATATACAAAAATCAGAATTTTTACCTCTATAAAATTAGATAATAAAAGACCTCCAATCTCATAAGTAAATAGTGCATCCAACGAGAGTTTTTTCTTTGCCATCATTTCGTTAGCTCGCTTGACGAAATGGAGAGAATTACTAGTACCACCCTTGGGATAATTTATAGGTAAGAGAATCATACTAAACTTGTTGCCCCATTCACTATATTTTGAGTTGTTATCCTTTAGCTTTGAAAAATCCTAACAACACGACATATAATCTCGTACAGTAAATTAATGATTTTTTTCATAATAAACTTATAAAATAAAGTTTGATCTCCTATATGATATTTTAACAATCAAAATTTATATCTTGTTTGTGAAATGACACCATTTAGAGAATACCTATTACATTAGAATTAAAAGCATTACATGGTAAACAAATAATTTATTGTTATCTACTAAGCGGTGGAAAATTCAGGTGTTTTCCCCGATGGGGACTAAAATTTAGAAGGGTATGTTAAGTTGACCTAAATACTGAGTTTCGATGACCCCCCCTCCCTCCCCCACTCGTAAAAAATCATACTCCTCGAAAGGTAAATATTTCTCAAGTAAGGGTAATATTTTTATCACTTCACGCTTTCCCCTAGGATATCGAGAAAATTCGCATTGCAACCTGATGTCTCCCTAATTGTTCTTATTTTCGACCCTTGGGAGACATCATTTTTTATGATTAATTGAATATTTTGATAGACTTTTGAGTTAAAAATGCAATAATCCGGAATTCCTATTTTATTTCTAGTATTTTTTATTTATTAAACTTTTGCGCGTAATCTTGTGTATTTTAGTGAAAAGTTTGTAGGTTTTGAATATTAGCTAGGAAAGGAATCCGAGAAAAGAGTCAAAGATCGTGATATGGAGTCAAAGCTTGAAGATAAATCCCGAAAGAATTATATTTTGGAGCTGCAAATCTGGAAAACAGGCCAAAGATTGCTGATTTCGAGGCACTTACAAGTTGATTTAGCCGCTGACCTTTGAAGAGAAAATGTTCCTTATCGAGTTACAGAAATTTAGCAAGTGATTTCAGGTCAATTGGAGTTATAACGAATCGGCTAGAGCTGTTTTAGTGGAGGTGGTGCAGCAGTTACGGAATTTTGGGCTTAGAAAATGGGCTTGGACTTTTAATTAGTGATTTAATCTTAGGTCCAAGCCCTAATCCGTTTTTCCTCTTATAAAAGGAGCTTTGGACTTCTATTTTTCACACAATTCACTTTTTACAAAATAAAACATCAGAGAGAAGAAGCAGAAGGAAGAAGAAGAAAGTTGTAGAGAGCTGGAGAGTGTCTATATCTCCATTCTCAGCCAAATCCAATTCTGGAAATTAGGTCTTTCTTATTTTTAATTCTGTAAAACAATATGAATTCAATTTCTTTTTATTTAGTTTTATTTTTAATTAGTATGAGCTAATTTCTTCATAATACTTGAGAACGCATATTGGGTGAATCCATATTCTATTGAATTTCATATGTCGAATTTGGGTTTCTGTTAAATTAAATTAAATTGGGTCTATTACATTTTTCTGTAATTCGAGATTATTTACTGTTTTTGGATTGATCAACTAAGAACAGGTATTAGTATCTAGGCTATTCCACATATGTGGCGTGTGGATCATCCTGACGGAGGGTTTAGGTATGGACTTAATTACTCAATCTAAAATCGAAACTATTTGACTCTGACGAGCTTAGTTAATTATATGGCCAATGAGGTAAAATTACTTAATCATTCGAGAGTGGATCATATTTACCCTGACGGGACTAGTGACACTTTAGAATAGCCTTATAGTCCACCCTGACGGGGGTATAAGGAATTTAGAATCCCGACCAATGTTATTTGACCAATTTAACCCTTAAACAACATATGTTATGAAATAGAATTAGGAGAATCCCTTGCGTCTCTCAAGTACTGCCTTTTCATATTTGCGTCTTACCTTCATTTATTTGCGTTTTACTATTTATTGGCATTTCCTTTATAGTCTTTCATTACTTAGAATTAATGCAAACAACCAATCAAACATTGTATCTTTTACTTGCTTTCATAAGTGCAACCAATTATTACTTGATAAACATTGTAGTTAACCAACCGTCCATGCGAACGATCCTAGAATCATTATTACTACTTGGGACAACCGTACACTTGCGGTTGTGGTTCAATTACTTTTTGCACTTATTTTAGAACACACAAAGGACCACCACAACCTGGGAACAGTAAGGTTGTAGTTCCCACTGTCTCCTATTTACCCATTTTATTATCTTAGGCTAAGTCCAACAGCTCCTTACATTTTTAGCTAGAATTGGGAGTCAAACACCACTATTTCTTAAATATAAAATCCACACAACAACTTTGCTCCAACAACTCTCCTATTTCAACTGCCAATTTTAATGATTTATATTCAAAGTTAATTTTAATAGTTTTTTAAATAAAATTTCTTTATATACATATTTCATGAAAGTTATTTTTTATATACTATTTATAGTTATCTTTACAATTATTATTTTTATACATTTATGGTAAAAACATATTATTTTATTTTATTGAAAATATTATGATTTATGTTTTTTTTTCTTATAAAAATTAAAAATGAAACTTAATATAGAAAAAAATTAAAAAATAGTTGGAAAAAGAAATAACTAAAACAACTTTGTTTTTAACGTGACTGTTGAAAAAAAAAATCTAAAAAAATACAAAATTAATTAAGAAAATAAATTGTCTAAGTAAAAAGATAAGAAAAATGACGTTGAAATAAAAAGATAAAAAAAACTACATCCCATCATCATCCATAATAAATTAAAAAGAAAAGAAAAAATATGGCTAAATTTGTAGTGCTCAAAAGATGTAACAAAAATGTGGCAAAAAATGAGATTCAAATATGAAATTCCTTTTCGAACAAACTGTTGGAGTTACATAATTGAAGAGTCAACCCCTAGTTCTAGCTTTTTGCTAGAATGGAGGACCGGTTGGACTCAGCCTTAGTACACGCGTGTCGTGATTTAATTGGATATTATAATATTTTACCACAAAGTTATATTACGACAAAATTTATATATATATATATATATATATGTGTGTGTGTGTGTGTGTGTGGTGTGTGTGTGTCCCAAAAACGAACTGCTTTAATATAAAGGTCATGTATAATCAAAATTTTCAAAACACAAAAAAGTACCCCATAAAATAATTATATAAATACCATATGATATTCCAAAAAGTTTTATATTTTTTACTTATTCACTCTACCCATTTATTTAAATTATATATTAAGACTTTGATTCAATTATTTTTGTATGACTATATATTTTTTATATGAGAATATATAATCGACGGAAAAAATTGAAAATATAGAGGTTGTTATTCATAATATATGAATTTATAACCTAATTTATTAAATGTATAGAAAATTAAATTTAGTATAATTAATTCATACAAAATAGAAGTAATATTCTAGAACCATTTTAACGTTTTCCCACCCAACAAAATTTCCTAACATCCCCCATCCCACCTCTACCCCTTTTCAAAAAGGATAATATTATAAGTACCTGAAGTCCTGGTTGTGATCTCATATTAACCGTGCCAACTCCTGTAAATTGTGTCTCCCCTTGCATAGCTAAGACAAGATATCAAACATATATTATTTAGACATGAGAATATAATTTTTTTTTTACATTGGAGAGTCAAAAAAGTCGTTTTATATTAAATAAGATTAATTTCACTATAATAAAAGTTACAATAGTATACACTCTACAATATCAAATGATAAATTAATGGTACGAATGTAGTAAATTACCCTTTGGCGAACGTTGTTGAAGGTATTTGTAAAGACCATATGATATAATTCCCAAAAGGACGTCATTTATTGTCTGCATTTCATATCATCGTATTAAATTCTTAGTCAGAATGTGATTATTGAGTGGTAAAAATAAATACAACAAAGACATAAAGTGTTTAATAATCATGATAGTTTCTTCGTCCATAATTATATGGTTAATTTTTATTATTATAAAATGTATAAGATCCAGATCCTTATTTCACATTTTTTCTATTATTATCTTTAATAAGTAATTAATGTTTGTATCTCATAAATTAAAAAAGATATATTTTACATTGTAAGTAAATATTGTATTCCTTTACATAGTTTTTCTTGATTCGTATGCACAAAAAATAGATACTCCCTCCGTTTTAAAATGTTTGTCCACTTTGTTTTTCACTCAAATTAAGAAATGTAATATTTACAATCCCTATTACAAAATTATACTTACAAACAAAATATATCTTGGAGTCTAGATCGCGTGTGAAGAAAAGGTTTGAAAATCAAAGTTGAATTGAAGAAATTATGGACATTTTGCTATGAAGACCCAAGTTGTGTATAATTTGTAAAGAGTCCATATGACCACTCTTGACTCACTTAAATTGGCCTAATTTATAATAAACCTTTTTAGGGACTATATATACCAGTTTTTAGCTTCAAAACACACGACTTATCATTCTAACGTATATAGTATAGGCAAGAGGAAAGGAGTTCATTAACAACACCCTATTTCACATTATTTCCGTATTAATTAGTGTAATTCTCCCTTCTTTTAAATTCTTAGTTTTTTATTACGTCTTAGTAATACTTTATTTTCTTTTATTCTACCATGAAATAAATTCATTAGTAGTTTGAGATGATTGGGTATAAACCCTAACGTATGATATTGGATTAATTTGGGCTTCATTATTTAAATAAAGTATGAAATTGTTGTTGTTGTTTATATCCTTTTATCCTATTGTTAAATTCAAGTATTGTGGTCATATATTTTGGATTTGTTAGCTATTAACATATGACAGGATGGGGCGGGGGTGTTTGAAAGTGGAACTGGGGATATTAAATATTTTTCAAGTTTTGAACCGAGCTGTCAAAATCTGTAGGAAAATCGTGTAAGGGTAACTAAATTAACTGTTAGATAGTATTGTAGGTTTATCGACGAGGCTTTGAACGACAAACCTTAAGGTCTAATTAATACGATGTGAATCAAAGGAAATATCCATCTTTGAAGAGTCTGGAAGAAATTGACTCTTCACTTGTGCAGGAAGTCTAAAAAAAGTTGGCATTAACTAAGGAGCAAATAAACAACTGGAAACTACACATCATCTAACAAAAAGTAAAACACTTTTCTTTCAGATTGTAGACCTATTTTCTCAGCCAGTATAGTTAATATTATGTATATAATTACTTAACATGATTTAGGATGTCAAATATTACTTGTATCTTAGTTGAGAATGAGGCATCACATATATGGCATCGTAGACTTGGTCATATATTTTTTAAACATTAAAAAACGATTGCTATAAGTAACCATGCATGTTAGAGGTGCCCCTAAAATGAGTTTTGAAAACAAAAAGTTTTGCAATCCACATCCAAAGGGAAAATATATTAAAAGTGCATTTAAGTCTAAGAATGATATTTCCACTTCCAAACCCATTCAGTTATTACATATGGACTTGTATATGGATATTGGTGTATTTAGCTAGGTGGATAACATTTCATATTTGCAGTCGTAGACAACTTTAGTAGATTCACTTGGACCATATATTCTAGCTCACAAGAACGATGCAGGTATGAAATTTGTGAAGCTATCTAAGAAGGTAGAAAAGTGAAATGAAATTTAGGATTACTAGGATACTAAGGGATAGAGGTGGAGAATTGGATGGAAAATTTGAAAGGTATTGTAAAGAACAAGGATATGTTTATGAATTTTAAACACTGAGAAAACCTTAACACAATAGAGTTGTAAAAAGAAAGAATAGGAGTTAACAATAAATTTGTAGGACAATGTTAAATGAATATAGTTTTCTGAAGTACTTTTGAACAGAAGCACTAAGCACAAGTTGTTACATATTAAGTAGAAAATATTTGACCTAAGTTGCAAAAAATCACATATGCTTTTATGTAGAGTACATTAAAGTCTCTGGTCGCAAATGGTTTATCCTTAACTCCAAAGATCATCTAGAAAAGATGGACCTAAATTTTGATAAAGGAATATTTTTGAAATACTCACAAAAAGTAAAACTTATCGCATCTCCAACAAAAAAAGTCACCCCATTGATAAATCCATCTGTGTGAAGTTTGATAAGGTTGAAGATGTATTAAAATTCACAAACACGTCAATAAAGGTAGTAAATGAGAAAGTTCTAGTTGTGAATTCGGAAGTAACATAAGGTGAAGACATTACTCAAGAATTTCCATCATCCTAGAGGTATAAATCCAATCACCCTCAAGGGTTAGTAGTTGGTGAAGGTCTTCAAACAAGAAATGCGATACATGCTTTAGTTATCGTATAAACATTCTCATATTAGCTAGAACCCAACAGTATACACAAAACCTTAAGTAAATAAAGTTGGACAAAAGTTATGCATGTAAGAGGAACTGAAACAATTAGAAAGAAATGACGTATGAAACTTAGTATTTCTATCAAGGATCACAACATTATCGAAGCAAAGTAAATTTTTCTAAAACAAGCTAAAGAGGAAGGCAATTTTGTTCGAAGAAAGCAAGAGTAGTAGCTTATGGATATTCACAAGTAAAAAATGTATATTATGATGAAACTTCCAATCATGTTGTTTGCTTGGATTCGATTAGGATTCTTCTGGCATTTTCATGCTCATAGTATTTTTTCCTATATCAAATGGATAATAAATTAACATTCCACAATAGTTACATTGACAAGGAAGTATATATGGTACAACCCCTATAATTTATGGATTCTCAAAAACCGAACCATGTGTTCAACCTCAAGAAAAAATTATATGGAATAAAACAAGTACCTCAAGTATATGATATTTGGTTAACAAGTTTCTTGGTTGAAAACGAGTTCTCAAAAGGAATTTTTGACACCACATTGTTTGTCAGGACGTATACTAATTGTCTAAATCTACGTCATTGATATTATCTTTGATTTGACTGACAAGAATATTTGTGAAGAATTATCAAAGTTAATGCTAGAAGAAGCCGAGACGAGTATGATAGGGGAGCTTAATTTTTTTGTGTTTGCAAACATAGAAAATGAAGAAGTATTTTACATATCTTAGACCAAATACTTCAAGGAGATGGTGAAAAAGTTCTCTATAAAAGGAAATCATACAGTTTTGATACCAATTAGACTTATGTAAGTTAAAGTAAAAATAAAGTGAAAACAGCGTAGATCAAAAGAAATATAGAGGTTTGATCAGATGTTCCCTCTACTTGAGAGCTACCATTTTGATATCCCGTTCTATGTAAGATTTTAAAGGGCAAGATTTTAAAATGACATGAAAAAGTCACATATTACTGTTGTGAACAAAATCTTACTATATCTTAGGGGGAGCCTAAACTTAGATTTATTTTATCTTAAATAAGATTTTATACTCGTAGGATACACCGATTATGATTATGCACTAAATTCAAATGATAGGATAAACAATTCTAAAACGTGTCAATTCTTAAGAAATTGTTTGATATCGTGGTTTTCAAAAAAAAAATAGTCGCATAGCTTTATTTACTATTGAAGTTGTACACTTTTTCGTCATGTATTGTACGCAACTTTTATGGATAAAGCAAATTAAAAACTACATGACTACATACACATTTCATTTTTTTCCTACTTTATGTGATAATACGGTTGTTATTGGTTTGTCTAATAATCACGTAAATTATAGTTGCAGTTAACCTATTGAGATTATATATGTAGCATTTTATTCGTGAGTATGAAAAAAAGCGGAGTCCACTATCACGCGTATAGTCTGAAAATCCGAAAATCAGATAATTGATATTTTAACCAAATATCGCTCCTAAATTTATAAAGTTTATGACTTATAAAGTATTTTCAAAAGTTCGAAACCAAATTGAGCTGTTGTTACAAGAACCTTAAGGAACATTCTAATGCTCGATAGTTGGTCTAGTGGTGAGATTACTCCGCAGAGACCAAGAGATCCTATGATCGAATTTTATTGGAGTCAAAATGATTTCGAATCTTAAAGTGACTCTCATATGTATTCAAGAAAAAAAAGAACTTTATATTATATTGCACAATGAATTACGCACCTAACTCCTAAAATAACAAATTCCTTGTAATGTATTAATGTAATAACCTAAAAAGATTTAAGAAATAATAGGTTTTTTTATAAAAAGATACGATTCTTAATAAAAAAAACTTATCAATGTTTTATACCATATAAAAGCATATATAAATTTTATATGGGTAGCCTTTTTATTATCAATTTAATTCTGGAACTCTTCTTTTGTTGTAGTAATTTTTTTTTTTTTTGGTTACATGGGTTCCGGGCTTGCGTGCGTGCACCCGACTAATCCCACCATATAAAAGCATATATAAATTTTATATGGGTAGCCTTTTTTTTTGGTTACATGGGTTCCGGGCTTGCTTGCGTGCACCCGACTAATCCCACGGAGATATACATGCCTCCCCATATATATTCTCATGGTAAATCAGAACTAGGTGACCCATGCTCGATAGTTGGTCTAGTGGTGAGATTACTCCGCAGAGACCAAGAGATCCTATGATCGAATTTTATTGGAGTCAAAATGATTTCGAATCTTAAAGTGACTCTCATATGTATTCAAGAAAAAAAAGAACTTTATATTATATTGCACAATGAATTACGCACCTAACTCCTAAAATAACAAATTCCTTGTAATGTATTAATGTAATAACCTAAAAAGATTTAAGAAATAATAGGTTTTTTTATAAGAAGATACGATTCTTAATAAAAAAAACTTATCAATGTTTTATACCATATAAAAGCATATATAAATTTTATATGGGTAGCCTTTTTATTATCAATTTAATTCTGGAACTCTTCTTTTGTTGTAGTAATTTTTTTTTTTTTTGGTTACATGGGTTCCGGGCTTGCGTGCGTGCACTCGACTAATCCCACCATATATAAGCATATATAAATTTTATATGGGTAGCCTTTTTTTTTTGGTTACATGGGTTCCGGGCTTGCTTGCGTGCACCTGACTAATCCCACGGAGATATACATGCCTTCCCATATATATTCTCATGGTAAATCAGAACTAGGTGACCCGTTCAGGGAGGGGTTCGAGCCTTGTACCTCTCACTTTACACCCGTTAGGGAGGAGATTCGAACCATGGACCTCCCCTTTAAGTGATGAAGAAATAGCAAGATTCTGGCCAGTTGAGCTAACCCAACTAGTTGTTGTAGTAATTTTTTATGGAGTAATGATATATACGACCCAAAATTATACCACCAATGGGTTGGTTACAAATCTTTAATCTATTTAAATTTTTTATCTAATTAAAGATTTGTGATCAACCAATTCACGCCAAGTCATTAGGTATTTGGGTTATATATATATATACGCGTCATTATCAGTTTATACCTCCAATGTTTATGGAAAATTCAATTATTGTATAAAAGAAGTAAAAAGGTGAAACTGTTGAGTGTGACTTAACATCATTAATGAAAAAGTTTATTTTGAAATGTGGGAGATGATGTTATTAATCTAATCTTCCTTGCGTTTTCCATGTCTCTTTCATCTTTAGCTAGATTTCTTAAACGTATCATGCCATAAGCCAACAGTTGATCAAAGGTTGAGTAATATTCGGGAAAACAAAATATGTGGAGGTAATTTTTTTATATTCTTGAGGTGTAATGGAGGCTTTTCTGAAAGATAAAAGGGAGATAACAAACTTACCGCGTTAGGAATAGCTTTTTTGACGAGCTTCATGTCGTCTAGCTTAAACTTTGCCGTGACCAACTTCTTAGGCCAAAGCTCCACCCCAGCACCACCACTCAAGATGGTTCTCTTATCATTCATAGACAAGCTTTTCAGAAAGATATCCGGTGAAAACGAAGCAGCATTCCACAAACTCCACCTCGTCCATTGATTAGCAGAAGTGTTGACAGCTGGTGCAGCACGTCCCGCACCATTAATCGTCGGTGGTTTGTTCGGATCATCAGCACGCCGACAAAGTGAAAGAAACAACGACATTAAAGAAGTCCCATCCCCTATAGCATGATGAACTCTTAACACAACGCATTTATGCGCCATGAGAAGATGAAGCTCCCATAAGGGTTTATCCCTGCTGAGAGTCCAAGAAACAGACAATTCAGCAAGGTAATCGTTAACAGCATCTTCGTCCGAGATTATCAGATCATTATTGTTGTCTTTTGTCAAAGGTTCGTGTCTGACGATGACGTGTTGGTCGGCGTTAACTTCAGTTGGTCGCCAGTGTTCTTGACCGCGCCAGTCTTTGACCACAAGGCTACTAAACCTAGGGTGTAGAAGTGAAATAGATGTTGATATCCCAGTCTTGACTGCGTCAACATCTATGGGGTTCTTGACGCCGATGACACAGTGGACTATTAGGTCAAGTTCCGGCTGGAGAAATACCCGATCTATTGGAGATATTGGCTCATCTCTCTCTGTGCGATTTATGTAGGAATTAGAAGGACTAACGTTATTGGTGAAGTTAAAAGTGTTTCTTCGATTATGAAAATAGAATTCTCTTTTTAATTGCTGCTTCGGTGCTCCAAGCTTCATATTTTTGTTGATATTGATATATATGGGTTGTAGCTTAAGAAATTCGCCAATAAAAATGAACTGTTTCATTAGGTTTACAATCCTATCTTTATGTTTACCATGTTAGATTTCTCCACACGTGAGACACATATAAAATAATATTTTTCTCTCGAAAGATCTTGGATAAGTCTTAAAGTGATAACGTGTCTAAACTATGAAGGTCCAGTATCCCCCTGTCTTTAACTTCAATTAAGTTTTTATCATAAAATCTTAAAAAATTATGGCTAATAACTTTTTTAATTTACATATTCTAAAAAGAAAAAATTTATCTGTCCTAGTAAATTATGAACCACAAAACTCACCACATCACTTTCCAACAAATCATGACTCGAACAAATCCCCTCTTGGAGAGATTTGTTTTTGGGATGGGCTAGGTCATTTAAATGAAGCACAAGACCCATCAAACGTTTTTAACCTATTTATATAAGCTTAATTTTCAACAATAGTTTTATTAGAGAGTTATCAGGAAGATCTAGAGAATGAAGAAACAAGAGTTGGAGGTTCACCACATCAATTCTATACCTCTCCATATCTATTCTTCAGGTAAATTAACGTTAGATGTTAGATTAAACTTATTTCTACGCTATTTATTTTTAGTTGTATTATGCACGATTTCTATTTCGCTTAAAGATTGTCAATGTATGAACCTAGTTTTTGCTATTTAACGTGTTCTTGATTAATCTGGGATTTTATATTTAATTGAAGTGGATGTTTTAATTCTATTGGGTATATATCTTGAATTAAATACTATATATTTCTATAGTATACAAATAGTGAATAGCTGATGTAATTAAGTCAGCACCGACGGGGGGGGGGGGGGGGGGGGGGGGGGCTTAGTTACGGATTAGTATATACAAGTACTATGTCAGAATAAAGAATGGAGTCCCATTCATGTTCATCGACAGGGTCCCCCTATCTCACATGTATCTTTTGCAAATGATCTGATTCTCTTTATGGAGGCGAATGAAGCGCAAGTGGATTTGGTCAAAGGAGTTTTAAATATATTTTGTGATGAGGCTGGGCAAACAGTTAGCAATGCGAAGTCGCTCATATATTTTTCAGCTAATGTACCAGAGAGAGGGCAGTGGAGCTTGCGGAACGTAGCGGGTTCACTTTGAGTGAGTCGATAGGGTCCTATTTAGGAGCTCCGGTAAGGTTCTAGGAAGCTACCACGAGGTTTCTTTAGGGGGTAATAGCAAAGATGCAAAGGAAGCTTCCAAATTGGAAGATTCAGAACCTCTCTAGCGGTGCTGTCATCGATTCTGACATATATAATGCAAACAGTTAAGTTACCGGTATATGTGTGTGATGAGATTGATCAGATCATACGAGATTTTATCTGGGGTTCTTCAAGTGAGGGGAGGAAGATACATTGGATTGATTGGAAGAAGTTGTGTCAGCCAAAGAAGAATAGAGGATTTGGTTTGCAAAGCGCGATGAACTATATAAATCTCTCCTTGCGAAGTTGGGTTGGAAAATCCTCACGAAGGACCTAGCTCTTTGGGTGCGGGTACTCAAACAAAAATACTTTAGGACGGGTTTCCTAGATAGGGTTGCTAAGACATTGGATTCGCGGATGTGTAAGAACATACTTGTGGGGCGAGAGGTACTACAAGCGGGAGTTAGCATGGAGGGTCTCGGTAGTGAGCAAGTGGTGAAGTGGAATATGGAATCTTCAGGAATCTTCTCCGTTAAGAGTGCGTATAATAGTCTGGTACAAAGTGGGGGTAATCCGAATTTCAATTGGGGGCTGATTTGGTCTTTAAAGTGCCGCAAAAGGTAAAGGTCCACCTGTGGCGAGCCGTTGGGGAAAGATTGCCTACGGGGATGAACCTGGAGCTGCGGGGAGTTGTGCAAAATCCGGAATGTAGAAGATGCTCTAACATGGAAGAGACCGCGCTTCACATTTTTATTTCATGTAGTGGTTATACCAATGTGCTTGTATTGCAGGTGATGGGCGAAATAGTCTGGCGCGGAACATGGCAGCTGGACCTGCTGCTGCTGATCGCTGCAAGGTGATGTTGATGAAGACGCTAGGACAGGTGCTGGGAGGGTTCGCTTGGTACTGCAGTAGCGAGTTGCTGACGCTGGAGAGGAGCGCAACAGCGCTGGTAGGCAGAATCAGAGAGGTGAAGACTGGTTGTAGAATAGCGAGCTGCAGGGGCGGCTACAGTGACTGGACAACAGGAAATTCTTGACGAAACAGCAGCTGCAGCGTGGTGGACAAGGCTGCTGTCGGAAAAGAAAGCTATTAATGGAATCGAGACGCGTATACTTTCCGCGACATTCATTTGGATAGTGTGGACGGACAGGAATGCACGAAAATTTGATGGGGGAAGCGAGACTAGATCGGAAAGTGAGTTGATAGCAATTATTAAAAATGTAGCAAGCGATTATATAAGGGCGTGGGGATTTGAGCGGGGTGGTGGTCTATTAACATACGCAAAGAGTGTTTTCGTGAAATGGGTAAAACCATTGGGAAGGATTAAACTAAATGTAGATGATTCTTATAACACAGAGAGGAAAAGGGCTGGAATAGGGGGCCTTTTTAGAGACCCGAATGGTGATTATGTTTTGGGCTTTTCGGGTAGCTGTGTTGCACGCTCTCTGTTTAAAACGGAATTACTTGCTGTGCATTTCTGATTAAGTATGGCATTGTGTCGTGGGTTTACATCTCTGATTATTGAAATTGACTCGTGTGAGTTGCATGCGCTAGTGAAGAGCGGTGTGAACTCAAGAGACTTTTCAAATGATATAGTTAAGGTGTGTAGGGACATACTAGATGCAAGGGAAGGATATGAGTTAGTATGGTGCTACAGGGATTCTAATAATTGTGCGGATTGGCTGGCGAAGAAAGGGGCATTTAGTGAGGAGGGACCGGTCCCACTTCAACATCCACCAGAGGGCCTTTGGCGCATCTTAACAAAGGATCGGTATGGCTGGACTACACCTAGAATTGTGTTGGATAGTTAATAAGTTTTAGGAAGTTTTCTTCCCGGTCTTTTGACCTCATTTGTAATACAAAAAAAAACTCCTTATATCAACGTTTTTTTTAGACAATCTGTTGTTGTCCCTTGATCTTACTCAAGGTATTCAGCAAGTGTCGGCAGCTAGATGGGAGCTCAAGGCGTGGATCCGGCGTATACATGCACTGGCCAGGGAAGCTCTTCAAGCATATTCCACGAAAATTCAATGCAGGGGCTGACTTACTAGCAAAGACTGCCAGACACGGGGCATTAGACAATCACGTCTCAACAGACGCTCCACTGCACCGGTTCTCCAAACTAGGCATCGGTTAAGTAGTTTCGTTTCCTTCCGTTTTGTTTTGTTTTTGCATTCTGTAATCGTCCAAAAAAAAATTTGTTGTCCCTTTTCTGTTTTTAGGGGGTGTATTCAATTAGGAGTTTGTAGGATTTTTTTAGATTTTTAAAATCCATGGATTGTGTAAACTCCATAAATTGTTTTAATTCTGTATAGAGTTCGCCGGATTTTTTTAAATTCTATATAGAGTTTGCGAATTCTTATCTCAAGATTTTAATGGATTTTGATTTTTTCTAAAATTAAAAATATACATCTATTCATATACTCAATACACCATAAAAATATAACTTCCCAATAAATCAAATATATTTTTGTAATAAATTTCAATATATCACTGTAAAAAGTTATCCATAATATCAATTTGTAAACTTATACGTAACTAACAATCACTTTAACAAAAACAAAACTGAAAATCCTTAACTTTGTACAATTAAAAAATAAGAGTTAAAACATAACAAACCTTAATTTGTAAAAGAATGAAATCCGCGATTAAAGAGTCCAACGAAGCCGAAGATGTTTGTAATAAGACTTTGGTCACTAATATATTATTAACGGCCATGGTTTATGATACACGACCTTGAACAGATGAATCATATGAAATATTTTATTACTGACAAAATAATGTAGCTATACGTATTAAAAACAATGAATTCTATTTTATATTAATAAACTCATCTCAGGCTCATAGCAATTGTTTTCCATGTTATAGTTAAAACAACCTATGTGAATTAACAGTACTTGATTTTTTAATAAGTAATACGCTGTTTCTATTTAGAAAGTAACAATAAAAAAATGGAAACACAAAGAAGCCATAGGTTATCCAGTTCCAACCAATCTCAAAGACATAATTGTTGAAAAATCTCATTAGTTCGGACTTTTGGTTGAATTGGCAATTTAACATGGTATCAGAGCTCCACGGTAGACCGTGGTCACAGGTTCGAGTCTCTCCACCGCCACCCACTTAAAAAAGCTGAGTTTCTTTTTTATGAAAATTATGATCGAATGGGTTGTGCGATAGCTTCTTACTTATTTAAAGCTGAATTTCTTTTTGACGAAAACCAAGAACGAATTTTTTTTATCTGCTCTGACTTTTTTTTATTGGAATATATAAAATTTCTGTTTTTACAGAGAAATTTGTAAATGACTTGTTTAGTTATATTTAAATCCTAAATTTCTACGAATTCCAATGACTTGAAGAGTCCAACAATTTTTTAATATCCCAAAATTTTAAAAAATTTAAAAAAATCCTGATTAAATACACCAAGATTTAAAAAAAAAAATTAAATCTTAATACCCAAAGTTTAAAAGATTTTTTAAAATCTTGATTGAATACCCTAGACTTTTAAAGTTAAAAAAATCCAACAGAATCCTATTTTTTTTTTGTCCAAAATCTTACTATTAAAACCGCCAAAGATTACAAAATTTAGCCTACCCCTACACTTGGGGAATCAGCTTTGATAAGTTCAGCTAATTTAGGTGGGATTAACCCTCTATCTAACTCAAAACCTATGCCAAATGGCGTGTTTTTTGTTAGCCAATCCGCAACTACATTACATCTTCTCGAAACAAAGGAGAAAGATTGATTACAAGACTCACTAATAAAGTAAATACTACGAACTATATTCTTAATACAATCATTTAAAATGGGAGAATTGGAAGCTAAAGGCCCTATAACATCTAGACAATCATTCTCTATAATGCATCTAAATGTCTTGAAGTCTCTAGCCTATAAACACGCTTTCAAAATGCCAAGTGCAATTGGATCAGCAACACCAATCTCCCATGAATTAAGCTTGATAACCTTTCCTGAATAGTCCCTGATTACACAAGATATAACAGATTTATTAATTTTAAATGATGCATCCGAGTTAATTTTGTACCAGTTCTTAGGGGGTGGTTGACATTTAAGTTTAGAATCCTTACAAGAAGTAGTATTTTCTTTGTTATTCTTACTATTCTTACTCGCATTTACTTCCTTACCAGTAGGAGTTATGCAATTATCTTTTTTTTCTCTCAGACTTTTAAAGTCATCCTTGAGAGGATTATTCCCACAAAAGCTCATTTCATATATGTTTATTTCTTCCTTCAGATTTAAAAAATCATCCTTAGGGTATAGACTTTCATATTGTTCCTGCCAATCAATACCATCTTGAGTAATGGTTTTTTTGGACAAACTTTAATGTTTTTGAAAAGAAACTCATTTCTAGCCTTCCATATGTGCCACATAATAGTTGCAAATTTTTCAAGAATATGGGCCTTTTTATCACTTTCCTTATGGGCTTTATACAGATAAGTAGCCATCCAAGCATCCACTTTACATGGTTGCTGGTTGCTTACTTTAAAACCCATTGAAGATGAGAACCAAACAGCTTTTGCCCAAGGGCATTCAAAAAATAGATGTTCAGTGGTTTCATCCTCTGAATCACAAATACTACAGGTTTTTGATTTTTGTATCTTCCTATTAAACAGATTTACACTAGTAGGGAGTAGATTTTCAACTGTTTTCCACAAAAAAAAATTATTTTAGGTAAAGTATTCAGATTCCAAATCATTTTCCAAACCCAAGGATCAATGTTAGGGTTTGTAGACCCATTATTGTTCCTTTGATTTGATTCTTGATTAGTTTTAAGCATATGATATGCTTGTTTAACAGTGTATATTCCATTCTTACTCTTGTTCCAGTAGCATACATCCCTCATAGGGACTAAAGGAATGAAAGTTTTCAATATAGATAGAACTGTATTGTTATCAAAATTCTTATTTAAAATATCAAGGTCCCACTTTCTCTCCCCTTTAACCATAAGATCATTTACAGTAGAGACTTCAGTTGTAAGGGGAGATTTAATAGAGTTTGAAGTACCAATCCATCTATGTTTATTAAGTAAGATATTTTTACCATCTCCTACTTTCCATTGGAGATTTGGTAGTAGAATATCGTTTCCAACAAGTAGACTTTTCCAACCCCAAGAGGGGTTATTACCTAATTGTGCTTCAAAAAATGAAGTATTGTTAAAATATTTGCCTTTTAGAATTTTATATAGAAGTGAATTGGTGTTATTCATCAAGTTCCAGGCTTGTTTACCTAAAAGTGCAACATTCATCATGTGTAGATCACGAAAACCGAGTCCCCCATTGAATTTACTGTGGGTAATTTTGTTCCAATTACACCAGTGGGTTTTTTTAGTACCATTTTTACCCCACCAAAATCTAGCAATGTGAGATATTATAATATCACAAGTTTTCTTTGGTAATAAAAAGGAAGACATATAGTAGTTAGGTAAACTTTGAATTACGGATTTAATAAGAATTTCCTTGCCCGCATCAGTAAGAAATATATTTTTCCAGTTGGAAATTCTTTTAATAACTCTTTCAGATAAAATTTCAAGATCTTTTACTTTGGATCTCCCCCATTCAGTGGGGAGTCCTAGGTATTTTCCTAAGTTTTGGACAACTTTCATATCAATTTTATGAAAGAAGATAGCTTGAATAAAATGTGGGGTATTTTTACTGAATTTTACCCCACATTTGTTTCTATTGAGGGTGAGCCCAGTAGAGTAAGCATATCTAGAAATGATATCATTAAAGCTGTTAACCTCTTCATTATTTGCTTTTAGAAAAAACATACTATCATCAGCAAATAATAGATGAGTTAAATTGGGGCAATTTTTAGTAATTTTGATGCCTTCAAAAAGGCCTTTATCCATTTTTTCTTTTACTAAAGCTGAGAGGGTTTGAGTGACAATACAGAAAAGAAAAGGGGGAAGGGGGTCCCCCTGTCTCAAACCTCTTTCAGGTTTGTCTAATTTATGGGGTGTTCCATTAATAAGCACAGAGTAAGATACAGTAGTTACACAATTCATAATTAACTTGCACCATTTTTCATTAAATCCCATTTTAGTAATAAGGCAAGATAAAAAGTCCCATTCCACAAACTCGTATGCCTTTTGAATATCAGCTTTTATAATCATATAATAGCTTTTAGTATTTCTTTTATCATTAATAAATTTATTCACTTCATGGGCTATCATGGAGTTTTCCTGAATATGCCTATTTGGGACAAAAGCCAACTGATTTTCATCTATAATATTACCCATAAGTGGCTGAAGTCTATTAACCAAAATTCTCGCTATAATTTTGTATATAAAGTTAGAAACACTAATAGGTCTATAATGTTTTATAGTGCCTGGCTTTTCTATTTTTGGAATAAGAGATATATAGGTATGGTTGATCATATCAAGACTTTCATTATTATGCCAGAAATTATTAATGAGTTTAATAACATCAAGTTTAATAAGTTTCCAATATTTTTTGAAAAAATAGCCCGGGTAACCATCAGGACCCGGAGCTTTGTTAGAACCCAACTCTTTGACAGCTTTTTCAATTTCAAAAATATTTAATTGTTCAGAAAGGGATTTATTCATAGAGTTGGTAACAATAGGTTTAATAATATTAAGTGTTTGCGAGAAGTCTCTAGGCCCCACACTTTTAAAAACACTATTGAAATAGTTTAAAATATTAGCTTGTATCTCATTTTTCTCATTTAACCAAGTACCATTCTCATCTTGAATGGTACTAATTTTATTTATTTTCCTTCTCTCTTTAGTAGATGCATGAAAAAACTGAGTATTTTTATCCCCTTTTCTAAGCCAAGTAATTCTAGCTTTAGAGGCCCAGTAATCTTCCTCATTTTTCCAAATAGTTTCAATTTCTTTAACTATAATGTTATAATTGTCCTTATCTTGTTCACTATAAGCAATAGAGTTAGTAATATTTCTCAATTGGGACATAAGATAGTCTATTCTTTTCTTATTGTTTTGAAATTTTCTTTTACTCCAAACTGTAAGAATTCTCTTACACATATTGAGTTTAGTAATAAGTCTATTTCTAGCAATTTGTTTAGTACTCTTTCTAGAGTTCCAAATATTAGTAATAATGTTTAAACACTCTTTTTCCTCCATCCAGTGATTTTCAAATATAAACCTTTTTTCTTTCTTATCAACAACATCAGTAAGGTGAAGTAAAAGAGGGCTATGGTCAGAGCCAAGGGCAGGTAAAAGGTCTACCCAAGCATCTTTGTAAATATTGTTCCAGTAGCTATTACTTAAGCTTTTGTCTATCAATTTTTTAATAAGTTTTCCACCATTTCTCCTATTGGACCAAGAAAAGGCATAGCCTTTACTAATGATTTGATCCAAGTTGTTATCTTTCATAAAATTCTCAAATTTTTCCATATTTTTATCATATTTGCGAATACCCCCAAATTTCTCACTAAGGTATCTTGTATTGTTGAAATCTCCTATAAGATTCCACGGGATATCCTTTTTAGGATTACATTTAGCAAATTTAATGAGGGATTTAATTTTATCAGCCTCAACTGGGGCACCATAAACAAAGGTGGTCTGAGTTTTAATGCCATCCGAATTTAAAATTTCACAGTGTATAAAATTTTCATCATAATTGATAATTTTAATATTGTTTTTATTAACAGCAAACAGAGCCAAACCCCCACTAAGTCCAATAGGGTCAATAACTGTTACCAGATCCATTTTAATAGTTTTCGCAATCTTAAGTAAAACATGATGCTTATTCTTAGTTTCGGAAAGAAATATTACCTCAGGGCGATATCGGAAAGTAATATCGCGAAGGGTCTGGCTGCCAAAGGTGTGCCAATCCCTTGGCAGTTCCAGGCTAGGTGTATCATTCTTCGGCTTGGGATTGTTTAAGGACAATCCCGCAAGCCTTACCGTTATCATCACTTAGCTCATCGATCATTTCACCTTCTTCATAGTTATCTTCAGTTGAAGATTTCTTATTGTCTTGTTCGATTATTAGCCTTCTTGCTTCCCAAATCTTTTCATATCTTCCACTCTCTGAATAATTGTTACTCTTTTTGTATGGTTTTTCGTTCCTTCGAATTGATATTCGGTGTTGGTTTGATGATTCTCCTTCATAGTAATTAGCTGAGCTCTCTTTGTATTTAGTGGATTGGTTAAAATTACCAAATGTTTGAGGTGTTATGTTATGGGAGATGGAGATTGAAGGGTTAGGGATTGGGGTAGTAAGTGAATCGTGTGAGTGTTTTGGGGATTTAGGGTTTGAACGAGGAGTGAGAGAGAGAGAGAGGGTGTTGAGTTTGGTAGTGGGTTATCAGATAAAAGAAGGTTTGGGGGGAGTATAACATTTGGGCTGATGTTTTGTTTTGTTATGTTTGGGCCCCCTTGATTTGGACTAAAAAAGGATCCGAAAGCTATATCTTTAATTGGGCTGGAGGAAGAGTTAAAATTTTTAACTAATTGGGCTGCAAGGCCTGCCAGCTCATTTTCTTTTTCTTTTAAGAAACCTTTTTTCTTTGTCTTCTCTTCCATCAAAACCGACTGTACAACATTATCGGTCGTGGATGTACTATTCTTGTTTGCATTCTGATTTTCTTCTTTACTAGCTTTGAATTCAAAAAAATTTGTTTGTTTGTTATCCTTGCTCGTGTCCTTTGTACTACCAGTACCGTCCTGAATTGTTAACCCTTTCTGGTGAGTTGAATCAGTTGACTCGTTAACCCATTTGTTCGCCATTAATGAGTTGTTTCGAGGTAGCTTAGAATTCCAACTCGCCTTTGTGATTTTCCGAGTTCCCCCAGAGATCTTTCCAATGTTAGCATCCTTTTTGTTCTTGATGAAAATGGTTGATTTAGAGGGTCCTCTCGTGGATAATTTCACCCAGCTTCCAAGATTTGGTTTAACTGAGGGGTTTGAGCATCCACGTGCTTCATGATCAAGCAATCCACAGTTATAGCATACTTGTCCAACATTTTCGTACCTGAAATTGATCCAATGTTGAGTATCTTCGTTTTCCTAAAAATTGATTCCAGCAATTATAGGGTTGGTAATGTCCCAATCCACTTGAACTCGCGTAATAGTGTTTTCATCAATGACTTCAGTTTCTGGTAAGCTTACATGATGAACCTCACCGAAGTGTTTCATCAAGTTTTGAATACAGTTGTGTGTAAGTAAAGAAATTGGAGTTCCGGAAAGTTGAACCCAATAAGTAGTGTGTTTGACTGTGTTAATAGCTCCATTTTTATGTTGATTGATGGCCAGATGTTTACCTAATATGGTCCATGGCCTCTGAACCCATACTTTGGTTTTATCTTCTTCGCTTTTGAACTTGATTATGAATTCGTTGAAGCCTAGTTTCTCAGTTTCAACCATGTTTTGTAATCCCCAAAATTTGTTAATATGTTGTTTGATGTAGCTAAAATTGATAGGTTCCTTATGCATAAACTTAGCAATAAGTTTATGTTCTTGAAGCAATTTGTATGGCGGAATAATTTCTGCAGTAGCTATGGAGTTACCATTTTTAGCGAGCGGGTAGCTAGAGGAGTAAAAATTCATAGTTAGGGAGATGAACAGAGATGAGAGGAGGGAGGAAAAATTGTATTAAAGCTGTAAATTTAGTAGGGTAGCTTGTAATACAAAGGAAGGTGTTATATGTTTAAAGATTTTTGGAGGTGGAGAAGGTTTTTACGGTGATGAAGGTGGTGATGATGGGTTTATTTGATGAGAGAGAACAGAGCATTTTCATATCGATAACAGAATTCTAATTGAATACTCCTTTTAATCTACTGTTGTTGTCCATACAGGATTTTTTTTTTTTTTTTGTTCGAAATGTTGTCCATACAGGATAAAGAATCATAAACCATGTGATTTCTATGTACGTTCTATTCCGTCCAAAACAACAAAAAAAAATGTACGTTCTATACTTGGAACAGTTGGGGTTTTAGTGGCCAATCAAATCTTACCCATGTTTGTGGATTTTCGAAAATTCTTTTTTTTTTTTTGTCAAATTCATCAATTCTAAGTAGACTTTGTTTCCCTGACAAAAAAAGAAAAAAAAAGTAGACTTTGTTTTCTTTAATATCACGGATGTAAAATGAACCAATCATTTGTCAACTTTTTGAAGCGAACTTTTTTTAATCAAAACACAATAATATATGGTACGTTTCCCATAACATATAGGAAAAAATTATGAAATATTATAATTAAGTAGATATATATTAATGATGTACCCAATAAGTTTACAATATATAAAAACAACTTGTAACATCTTATAATAAAATATGTCGGTAATACGCGCAACTGTTTGAACCTCACAACAGTTTAAACTAATAGTTGCGCATCTAATTATGTTTTTTGCATATATAATTCGATATGTAATAATGTGAGATTATATTTCTCTATATTTTGAGTTATGATCGTTGATTTTAGAAGATAAAACACTTTTTTAACCGAAAGAGAAAGTACAAAATTTAGAGAGTTTTCTCCTAAATTGCTTGACTTAGCGCCTCTTTTAACTTCCCGAGCCTTAAATTCTCTGATCATGTTACCATTCCATCTTCTAGAATCAAACAATGCTCATCTTTGTCTGACCTTAATCCCAAAAACACCAGGAAACAACAACTTGAGGCCACCACCGAAAGGTCACCGAATCCCATGAATCTCACCTCATGGACAATCTTGGATAACCGGTTACTTTAGATCATGAATAGCCTCATGTTATCTCATGTCTTACTGGTTCTTGGTCTATTTGGAACTCTTAAGATTGGTACTCAAGGGAAATTTGAAATGGGTATTGTGATGAAAACCCTTAGTCCTAAATCAATTAGGATAGAAATAGTTGTTACTCCCCCTCCTCCTCCGACAATCATTTTAGAGGTAAGTCACACCCCCCATCTTGGACCTCTTGGCAACGGCGTCGGTCTTGCGGAGGACCCCTCATCTCGGACAAGTAAGATTATGGGGGAAATGCATTTGTGCTTTTAGGGAAAAGAGTGATTGTTTTGCAAATCATGGTGAATTTGACACTTCCATGGAGACTAAAGCTAAACTACTTCATGGTTTGGATGAAAAATCAAAGCTATTTTTAAAGAAAGCTTGGGAAAAACTCATTTCTCATCAAGTATTTTTTAAAATGCTCCAAACAAATTCACTTGAGGAAAGTATCCCACTAGTAAATACTAGTGACCCCATTGTAAACTTGAATGACTTATACATCAAATAATGTGGTTGACCTAGGGCATGAGAGGACCACCAAACCCGTGAACATGACCAGGAAACTTGACATCGATGTGATAAGTTCGGGGTTAACCCAAGAGCTGCGAGAAGAATGAGCTAGATTGGATTATAAGAGTGTGCTCCTTAATAATAAGAACACTTTGGTAGGTGTGGAGTTACAATATTTTGAACACATTAAAGGGGGAAACTTATAATGGAGAAGAATAAGGGTTTGACTATAAAGCAAGCCTTTGGGTTCTCGTAAATTGGTTATGTAGCGGGCAAGAGAATGTCGTATATGGTGGATATTTGAAGAATTGTGAATGATTGGAACGTGAAATATAGAGTTATAAGGCATCCTAGTGGGTTTCTTGTGCTCAAATTCAAAAAGGATAAGGGAAAAACACATTCTTACAAGAGGTCTGTATTCATCTAATGGGTGCCTTTTATTGTTATTAGAGATTCCAAATTTCTTTAATTTCGGTAATCTTGAGATTACCAATATATATATGCTTGGGTTATTATACAGAACCTTCCCGAGCAAGCTAGCACAACACTTGGATTGGCTAAAATTGCATCCCAAATTGGTAAACCCATTTAACGGATGATATTACTTTAGTTAGTGAAGATATCACCTATGCTCGTGTCCTTAATAAGATAGATTAAAATAAAGAGATTTTTTTTGTTGATATATGATCACGCAATGGTAAAGACTTTCCAATTAAGATAGAGTATGAAAACTTACCACCTTGTTGCACTAAATGCAAGACTTCAGACATGTTAAGAGCAAGTGCTTCTATAAGAATAAGAATAGAGTGAGAAAGGAATCGCACACTCCTAGGCGTGATGCCTCTAATGATTCGAACAACTTACAAAATGCTAGGAGAGAAATGAAAGTTGATGTTGTGAATAGTGATAACGTACCTGCATACCATAATTTTGATAAGACCAAAGGTAACAAATTTGTTGCCTTAAAGGAGGCTCACCTCACCTAGGAGTTATGTTTGTGGATGAGCCTTGAACCAAGCAGGGGTGATGAGGCGAGAGGTAGTCCACCAGTGTTCCCATGCAGCCATGTGCGTAAAATTCGGGCTTTGCGGAGATGCACTGAGGAGCACTTTAGTAGTTGTTTTGAGGAAAACAGAGAAGACCTATTCAGCAGTTCCTACGTTTTCTTCTGGGGAAGGTAATATCATAGTTGCGCTTGAACGTCAGTTCAAGAAGCACAATAGTGATGTGTCAGTTGCAGGAAAAAAATAATATAACAATTGCAAAAATTTCAGGTAATTGCATAACAATACCTTCTAACTTTTTGAAGCAGAAGTATTCAACAGTTGCTGCAAACTTTTCTGGGATCTCGACAGTCAGTGTTGTGATAGAATTCAGCTGTAGATTTGAAAATTGTTATAAGCGGTAACATAAATAATGGAGGAAATTGTGTTCTAATGGTTAAGGTAAATTTATGAAAAGACCGGGTAAAAAGTACATGATCGAGGATTCGGGTTATGTGGGTTTTTGTATTATTCAGCGTATTTCAGTAATTCGGGATTTATGAGTAATGATCCTTTGAGTTTTCAAAAATAACTAGGGATCGAGAATCAGTTTGTGATAGTGATTAGTAAAAGAACTAAGAAGAAATATGCTAGAAAATATTGAAAACTCTAGTTAGGCAAGAAAAAGCACAATTAAGAAAAAAAAAGGCAAAAGCGCAATTGTTGAGAGCGCAAATAAGGGTAAACCCTTAAAAAATATCTAATGATTAACACAACTTGGAATACAAGGGGGTTCGACTCACCACATAAGAGGGGAGGGGTAGTTAAAAATATCGGAAAGAAGAATATTGATATTTTGGGTATTTTGGAAACGAAAAATACTAGAATTAGTGTAAATAATTCCATGTGAACAATGCTACACGGGTAGAAATATATAGATGATTTTGACATAGTTGAGCATGTGAGAATCTTGCTCTTGTGGGATCCAGATAAAGTTGACGTGGATATTCTTGGGATTACTTCTCAAGGCATCCATTATAAAGTATTATGTAAGATAACTTCTATAGCCTTTATACTTCTTTCATCTATATATTAAATGATAAGATAGAGATAAGATATTATAAGATATGGCCCACTCTAATTCAGGTAGTTATACGAACAAAACCGGATATCACACAATTGTTCAAACTGGTAACGAAAATGTAATAAATTATGTGTTGCATCTTCAAAGAGCCAAATCTAGCCTTTGGAAGCTCCTTTGGCATGAAAAAATCCCCTAAAAAACCAAGGTGTCCATTTGGAAATGTTGTCAGGAAGATATTTAGTCCAAGAGAATCTATAAAAGAAGGTGTGTAAATAATAAGTTGTCTACACAATGGCTAGAGATTACTCGGGCTAGTCATATGTTTTTTACATACAACAAAATTTGTGAATTTTTCCCTAAGTTAGTTCTACAAGTGAGAATTTATACTGACAATGGAGACTTTATTATATAATGGATCATGAAAATATCTGAAGAATTGATGAGATAAAAAATTGTTGTAGCCTATTGATTTATCATTTTTGGATGATGTGGAAAAACCTAATGAAGTAATTTTTTTGAAAACAAGCCTTGGAATATACAAATATATTGAATGATTCTTACTCATTAGTGGAAGATATCTTTGGGAATAACTAGAATAATAGTATTACACAAGATAGTATGTCTACCAAAGACAATACTAATACTGAAAACATATTCGATCTAGACAAATAACATATTGTCTATGATTCATCGCTTACCAATAATCTTTATCATACATGTATCGCGGTTATACATATGTTGCATGAACGCATGTGTTCAAGAGTTAGTACAATAAAAGTTTGATGTACAACAACCCTTGAAGAATAAGCTCAGACATATATGGAATCTTACACCCTTGTAAAATAGTTTAAACTTTGTAATGTAGTTATCCACACTAATTGCCCAGACATAGTTTGTGGTGTGAATGATCATGTCAGTTCTAGATGGAATATTAGGCCCATTACGAGGAAATTGCATCGTCAATTGCAATCTTAAGAAATGGAGTGATCTGACATGTTCAATGAATGAGTGGGATGATATTCTAACTTGAAATACTAGGATTTCTAATATCACATGGTTATAAGACATAATATAACACATATACCAAATTAAGCCCGAAAAGACTTGGAAGGACCAAAGTGAAAAGATGTGTGGCGGGATGAGGGAAAGGTACGTCTACCACATGGTAAACAAGTGTCAAAATCTTACTAAATAGATGTCTCAATTCATCTAAGATTATACCCGAGGGTAATATCTCAGTATTTTCTCGATAGCCTAGATTCCACATCGACATACTTTGCAGCGTGCTAGCGCTGGCATGCATCTTTGAGGCCTATAAATACCCCAATTCTATATCAAAATTCGGTACACTCTAAATACCCTATAAAATTGCCTTCTCTCCAAAATGTATGTGGTTATTATACCGTCGACATAAATCTCCTTAGCTCCTCTGGTTAAGTAACCCACGATAACAATAATACAAGTGTTGAGCGTTGAAGTGACATTAGGAGATCACCTCCCTTTGGATCTGACATAGTGCCTGGTTTCAAAAAAGACTCGACAAAGCAGCTAGATCCCAGGGCGAGAAAGGTAAAGATTTTCAATGGTGATCGAGATTAAGGCACATAGTTGTTACCATGATTTTCCACCTAAATTTATAATTTGACTCCTCCTCTTAAGCCGGGAATTTTTTTTATTTGGAGTTGTGTTTGTGGTCCCAGACCGATAGCATGATTTTTGTGCTCTATAAACTAGCACCTTCTATGTGAAACGATTTTTTATCCCATTGATTATTCCACATGGTATTGACAAAATCGGCAAGGAGTGCATCACAACAGATGAATAAAGAAATAGTGAATAACACTTCGGTTATTAGGAAAGGGTCTACTTCTGAACTGAACAGTCCTCGGCCAAAGTAGAACATTTTAATAGAGTACCTAGACTAGTTGAACCGTATGTACCTACTATGCTGGTAACAACTAATGTAGTCGAGTCCTATCTTCCGACTATAACTATAGACATAAGGCGTAGAGCCTTATATTCTGGCTATGTCGGCAACTGCCAGGAAAATGATCATTCTCTGAGGGTGTTGTAGTACCTAGACTAGTTATTTCATAAACTTACCATTTGATTGATGACTTCACATGAGCAACAACGAGGAACACATCTTATTGTTAATATTCCTAATAATAGTAATGGAATAGCTGAAAAAACATATCCTTGAGAGCCAATGATATATATAACTTCATATGTAGTTGATGAGGAAGGAAGAGAAGTACCTAAGGTAAATCGTTAAAAAGTATAGAGCCCAACTGATTTTGTAAAAATGCAACTATGACATCGAAAATTGATGGTTAATCAAGGAAATCTTCTTTCCTTGGAGATACTGGACACCCTGAGGACAAGTAAATTCAAGCCACCTACAAATCCATCATTCAAAGGGACCATTGAACCTGATGCTCATATGTATGAATATTAGAGACACGTGCAAATCATAACTCAGACTGATGCAGATAATTGCCGAGATTTTTCAACTACCCTGGTTGGGAATGCCCCAAAATGGTTTTCCAAGTTGAATCGAAGTCAATAAACAATTTCTCATTATTAGTCAATTATTTTTTGCTCAGGTTCCCAAACAGGGTCAATAGCTAGAGGAATCATCTCTATTAGATATATTCCAAAAGGAGAACACAAAAGTCTTCAGTCTTACGTAGACCAGTTCACATAAATTGAGTACAATGTTGATCATATGGATCAATCTATAGTATATCATGAATTAATCTGAGGATAATTCAACCTCGACTTCCAGATATATTTGGCATCAAAGAGTAAGTTAGTGGTGTGCGACATCAAAGTCGAATCGAGGAAATACGTTTGAGTAAAGGAAATGCAAAAGAGTGCATATAGAAAAAGTTTCTCAATCCCAAACCTTATCACATGTGAAATAGGAAATGGACTTGATACTTTTATGTTATGAATCTTAGAATTATTATTAAAACTTAACTAGTGAATATAAGTTATATATATTAAGTAGAGTAAATACACTGTTTACCCCTTGAACTTTGGCCCGATTGACAGACTGCCCCCCAAAGTTTAAAATGCGACTAGTTGCCCCCTAAACTTTAATTTCGTGACTCGTTAGTCCTTTTTGCTGTTTTCCGTCCAAATTTTCCGTTAAGTCGCAGCGTGCATTACACGCGCGCGTGGACTAGTTGCCCCCTACTTTTTGCCCCCTAAAGTTTTAATTTCGTGACTAGTTGCCCCCCCCCCCAGTTTTTTTTTAAATTGTTAATTATATCCTTTTTTTAAAGATGGGTATTTTGGGTATTTTACACTTCTTCTTCTTCTTTAGTGGAGAAAGTTTGATAAAAAAATCTTCATGAATAAACTCTTCATTAATTTCATACCCTTCTTTCTTTAAATTCTTCTTCCAATATTCATTAAACTTGACATCCAATATTCAAAACGCAAGATCTTTTCGTTTTACTTTTGTAATTCGAGTCAAGGTTTTTGCTACAATACATTGTACAGTTGGTATTGATTCTTGATATTGTCAACCTAAACGTGAACATGTTATGTTTCATTATATCAATTTTTGTAAAATCAATGGGAGACCCAAAAAAAAGTCACGATTTGTATCAAATTTTTAATCTATTCTTTCTGGTATTGATTTTCAATTAAACGAATGATATATTCAAGAAAAATATTCAAAAATTAAAGAAGAAAAGTAGAAAAATTACAGATCTAAGTGAGAAAATGGAAAACTTTCGATGTTGGGTATTGTTACAAAACCGTACCTAGCGACAATGAATTTGAGAGATCACGAAGCAAAGAAAATGGGGTAGCTGTTGCTAACGTGCACCAGGAAGACCGACAGGGAGAAAGGAAGAAGATGAGACTGGATTTTTGTATTAATTATAGCGTAATTTAGAAGCTCGTAGTGGTGATCTAAGGTTTGAAGATTTGAAGATTTAAAGATTTGAAGATTCGAAGATTTAAAGATTTGAATATTTGAAGATTTAAAGATTTGAAGATTTAAAGCTTTGAAGCTTTGAAGCTTTAATCATGGAGAAGAAGCTTTGGAGAAGAAGATCATGGAGAAGAAGTTTTGAAATACCAAATTTGCCCCTGTTAAAATGATTTTTTAAATAATTAATTTTGAAAAAAAAAAATCCAGGGGGCAACGAGTCAAAATAATTCTGAAAAAAAAGTTCAGGGGGCAACGAGTCACGAAGTTAAAGTTTAGGGGGCAACGAGTCACGAGTTAACGGCGCGTGGCACCCATGCTGCGAGTTAACGGAAAAAATTGACGGAAAATGGTCACAAGGGGCATCGAGTCACGAAATTAAAGTTTAGGGGGCAACTAGTCGCATTTTAAACTTTGGGGGGCAGTCTGTCAATCGGGCCAAAGTTCATGGGGTAAACAGTGTATTTACTCTATTAAGTATACAGAATATAGCCGTTATTATTTATAGCTGTTGTATTACAGTTACTATGTAGATCTATAAATCATCCTTGTACATGAACAAAAAAAATCAATCAATGAAGTTTCATTTTATTTCTGTCTTTTAAGTTTCTATCTTTCATTTCATTGTTTTATTTCTATCTAAATTAGTTTATTCATTATAAATTGGTGCTTTCATTGCCTAATCTCCATCTCCACCATGGCCGAGGGAACACGTTTGAAAACCCTAGATGATATTGTGAAAAAATTTCAAAAACTATGTCTATTCATTCCACTAAATTCGACAAAATTCATGATATTATTTCCATTCATTCAACCAAAATCGATCAAATTTAGGAAACAATCCCTAACCACTCCATAATTTAATTCGATCTTTTCAATAAAATTACTTCTCTTGAAAGAAAACTTGACAGCAAATTGGATCGCCTCTTGAAAGAAAAAGATAATGTTACCGGGCCTTCTGATTTGCCACAAATTAATACTCCTCCTATAGTTCCAATCATAGCGAGTCCACCACCAACTCTTCCTATATTCTCAAACCCAAATCCAATGGTTTTCCAAACACGCCAGATGCGTTTAGATTTTCCTCGTTTCGAAGGTATTGATCCATCTGGTTGGACTTTTAAGGCAGGATGATTCTTTGATTACCATCATATTTCTAGTGATCATCGTTTCTTCTCATATGATCATTTCATATGGATGGTAAAGCACTTCCTTGGTTCAATACATGACTCACAACCGTCAAATTTCAACGTGAGAGAAATTTTCTAGAGCCTTAGAAAGTCGATTTGCGCGTCCTGAATTTGAAGATCCACAAGGATCCTTGGCAAAATTAATGCAACACGGATCTGTGGAGGAATATCAAACGCAATTTGAAGCTCTTACAAACAGGACAATTGGATTATCTTCATACTTTTTGGTTAGTTGCTTTGTTGTTGGACTGAAATATGATATTAAGGCAGAAGTCATGGCTTTTCATCCTATGTCACTTTCACATGATATGGGTTTAACACGCTTACAAGAGTCAAAATTGATGGAACTAATGAAAGTCAACTCTGCTTGGTCTGGTTCCCCTGGTCCTCCTACTAATTCAGTTCCATCATGATCAGAAGCCATTATGCATTCTCCACAAGTGAAACACACGGACCGATATTACATTAGTTGTTTACCTCCGATTGAAAAGAAAGTACGCAAAGAAAAGAGTTTATGTTTTAATTGCGATGAAAGGTATGTGGTTGGTCATCGTTGTAAATCAAGGCCTCAATTGTTTCTTTTAGATTCAGGAAGTGATAATAATTGCTCTACTTTGACAGCAGAAGAACTTCCAGATATATAATCTAGTTCTGTTTGTATCAAAGTTTATCAAGTTTAGAACCTTGAAGACAAGGTTCAATTTAAAGCAGGAGGCAATGATATAAATCTTAGAATTATTATTAAAACTTAATTAGTAAATATAAATTATATATATTAAGTATATAGAATATAGTTGTTATTATTTATAGTCGTTGTATTATAGTTACTATGTAGATCTATAAATCATCCTTGTACATGAAAAAAAAATCAATCAATGAAGTTTCATTTTATTTATGTCTTTTAAGTTTTTGTCTTTCATTTCATTGTTTTATTTCTCTCTAAATCAGTTTATCCATTACATTTAACCATGTGGTATAATTGGATTGATGTAAAAAGTGTTGATCCAATATTGCAAAGGGAGATTCAAATTAAAAGTATTTGGATCAACAAAGTAGTTGTCTCTTGCAATATAGAGTAAATATCGGCTCTACCCCCTGAACTATACACGTTTTGACAGATTACCCCTCAATCAATTTTTTGCGACTGGATGGTCCTTAAACTTTGTTTTCGTGACTCGATGCCCCATGTTAACAGAAACCGTCAAAAATCACCGTTAGTTGGTCACGTGCGCAAATTATCGTGACATTTTACCCCCTGTACTAAATTTTTCGTGACATTTTACCCCCTGTACTAAGTTTTTCGTGAGTCGGTGCCTAGGGTAAAATGTCAAGAAAACTTAGCACAGGGGGTAAAATGTAACGAAAAACTTAGTACAGGGGGTAAAATGTCACTAAAATTTGTGCACGTGGCCAACTAACGGAGAAAACTAACGGAATCTGTTAACAGGGGGCAACGAGTCACGAAAACAAAGTTTAAGGACTATCCAGTCGCAAAAAATTGATTGGGGGCCAATCTGTCAAAACATGTATAATTCAGGGGGTAAATGAGGCATTTACTCTGCAATATAAGAGGTACATGGCATTATCCTTTTGAAGTGTAAAGTCCTAGTACATATTTGAGTAAGATCCATAATATAACTGATGGAATGGATGTCATTAGATGGACTGAAAATGTTGTTTGAAACAATTTTTCTTTCAAGTAAACACATAAGGCTAAAATTAATTGACATAAAGTCGTTTAATTTAAATTTAATGTACCAAGGTGTAGTTATTGTGTTTGGCTTGCTTGTCATGATAGGTTTTCATAAGACCAAAAATGCTTGTGCTTTGTGAGTTATGTGGTGGCTCTATTAAAGATAGAGAACATTTGTTTATAAGTCGTTATTTAACTATAGAATTTTGCCTTAATGTTTGCAAAGAAGTAGGATCTCTCAAAGCTTTGCTACTTGGGATGATCTTTTCGATCATATCTTACAGAATCTAAATAATAAGTTCATTAAATCTATTTATGGATGATGGTTTACTTATCTCATCTACTTTATATGGAGATAAAGAATTACAAGAGTCTATTACAATCATTTGCTTACTAAGGAGCAAATATTGAAGTGTGCATTCAAACTTTTATGTGTTTTAAACTAAATATTTGCAACATATATGTGCAAAACTCTACTTCTAGTTCCATTGCAGAGAGATGAAAGCTTTAAGATGTTTTTAAATGATGACTTTAGATATTTACTTGTTTAGTTAAGTTTCTAAAATTATTATTTTACAGTTTCGTCCCTCTAGTTCGTAGAATTCTATTTGTGTTTTTGAGTTTCTCTTTAAACTCTCTAAAAGTGTACAAGTCATATACATGTTAACTTCAATAATATATCATTTACGTAGAAAAAATATACATAAAAATAACTAATTCAGCAATTCTTATATATACGATCACAATATTATAAGTGATCTTATCTGAATGAGCTTCAACTTTTAACAACAACACTTTTCATTTCCATCAGTGCATTTTCAAAACACTTCGCCAAAAAATCAACATCCGGGATAATGTTCTTGGCCACCAGAATTTGCATATCTGCCCTCCCAGCATAACTAATCATATGCATAGTGATTGCCTACACAATTAACAAATATATCATTATTGGTATATGCATGATCCATGCATGTGAGGAGTCAACATGGTTGCTTTCAACATCAAAGAAAATGAAATCGTCTTGAAAAAATTGAGGATAAATCTCTCTCTCTCTCTCTCTCTCTCTCTCTCTCTCTCTCTCTCTCTCTCTCTCTCTCTCTCTCTCTCTCTCTCTCTCTCTCTCTCTCTCTCTCCCTCCCTACCTCCCCTCTCTCTCTCTCTCTCTCTCTCTCTCTCTCTCTCTCTCTCTCTCTCTCTCTCTCTCTCTCTCTCTCTCTCTCTCTCTCTCTCTCTCTCTCTCTCTCCCTCCCTCCCTCCCTCCCCCCCTCTCTATCTCTCTCTCTCTCTCTCTCTCTCTCTCTCTCTCTCTCGTATATATACGTGTGTGCATATGTGTGTGCACTAAATAAGGAGCAAAAAAATTATATATGAGGAAAGTTTATATATTCCTCATGTGAGGGTAAAAGTTTTTTTTAACAAGTTTTTTTTCCTAAATAAAAGAATCTGAGTAAACCAATTGCTCTCTTGATCTACCTTGGATCCTCGTTATTTTTACTTCCTTTATTATATAACTAGGTGTATGGAACTCTTCTTGTGTGTGAAATTTGTGAAAGAGACAACCCTACTCTAGGTTTGATTATTTTTACGACTAAAAAAGGGGCATATATAGGATTTTTGCGCAGGGATGGCGGGGTGGTAATTTTGTTATTCCTTTCACACTTTTTTAATTTGAGAGAATTCGCACCCAGGCCAAGCCGGGGCGGATCCAGGGCGATGGGGCTGCCCCCGGTCCTGAGACGCTATAAACATTTTGCCCCAGATTTTTTTTAGCGGAAAAACCTTACAAAAAATAGAATTTTTCCACCTAGAACAATTTTTTTGGCCCCTAAGCCCTCCTCGATCTACCAATTTACTTATAATTTTACCCAATGCCCCGAACCCCAATAATTTTGCTAACTTTACATCTCCTGGATATATGCCCTGGATCAGACCCTAGGGCAAGCCTAACCCTTCCCCCAACCCTTAACTCAAATATGTGATTTTAAAGCCGATAAAAATTATATGTGTTGTGTTGTTATCTATCAACCAACAAATCATAAGAAATAAAATGAAAGAGTAGATATAAAAACGTACATGGGGTAAGCTTGTCGAGGTCACTCGTATATAAGTGATAGGATTTCCCCTGATAGTGATCTCTTCATGAGGGCCTACTATGTTCGAGATTGTAAATGTCGTATTAGACACGATCCTATAGTTGAGTAAGCTAGCAAACTATTCAATTTAATAGAAACAAGAATTATATTAGTTATGTAAATTTAACTTGATAAAATATAATAAGGAATAAATTGCAAAAACTACTATATGTTACTTGTATGATTTATAAAAAGGATTTTTTTTAATTACCTTTGCTCCAAAATTAGACATTACAAAGTCCCCAATCTTGTAAGAGAAAATTGCCTCAAGAGATAGCTTTTTCTTGTCAATCATTTGTTTGGCTCTCTTAAGAAATTGAAGAGGTTGATTAGCACCACCTTTATGATAATATATAGGTAAAAGCATCATACCAAACTTGTTTCCCCATTGACTTCCTGATATGTTTTCCATTCCCTTTGAAAAATCCTGAGATACAACATTTATTTTTAATCACATCCATGAAAACTTGGCTAAATTGGCTAAATTGTTAGACTTGTTAGACTTGGATTTTGAAAAAACGGGTATTGGCTAATTGTAATATTTTGGGATGTATTTTAATATATGGTAACTTTCGACTAAAAAAAAAATCACATCCATGAAAACGGTAACCGACACCAAAATCGTTAGTAATTATATTTTAGCAAAAAAAATAAAATGGAAGTACCAAAATATTTTGTTGTTTTCCAAACTATAAGGATATAACCCAAATAAAAATAATCTTAATGATTATTTTTCCAAAACAATACCTTATGCCCTTTAATTTTACAAAACTTTTATTTCATCACCCCAATTTATAAAAATTTCTCTTCTTAGTTTTGGTTAATTTTATTTGTATCTATATTTTATTATTTGTATAAAATATAAATTATTATGTATTATATAGAAATTTATAATATAACTAATTGAAAATTTGAAATATTAGAATTTATAATAATCTATGGAACAAATTATATATAATATTAGAAGTTATAATATAATAAACTTAAAAAGTTGAGAGTAAGATCTCTAACCCCATGGTCAAAATTCATGACTTTGAAAAAAATCTTAACTCCACCTAAAAAATCTGAATATATCCTTATGTCAATACAATTCAAAAACTGGACAAATTTTTTACTTTAAATAAAAATCTTGACTCCATCTTAGGAATTTGGATGTATCCATACAAAGAATTCTTTTTCCCGAATTTCGCTCTTATCCCTTTGTCAGTACAATCCAAAAAATAGACGGTTGATCAACATACGTATTAGCCTCACAATTTGTGAAGAATAAGAATCATTCTATTGACAAGTTTATCCTATTATGGGTGAGGTCTAATGGTTACACATGTTTTAAGTTTTTCAACTGATACATAAAATTTTGAAAATTCTAATTACTGCAATATGTAAAATATTGGGGACATACTTTGAATTTTTCTACACAATGTTTGACGTAGTTTGATGAATGTTTCAAAACTTAATATATATTCATAATCACTTGATTAATTATTTCTGAATAATGTTGTATAAAAGTATACCTGAAGTCCTGATTTAGGTCTTAAGTTGACCATGCCAAGACCCGTGATTTGTATTCCTTCTTGCAAGGCTAATGAAAATATTAAAATGAAGGTTAGGCATGAGAATTTGACCAATATAATTTTAAATTAAACAAAACCCAGGTTAATAGTTAATTTACCTTTTGGTGAACGATGATCTAGATAGTTCGAAAGTCCATATGCTATTATTCCGAAAAGAACATCATTGATTGTCTGCATTTTTAACAAAAGACATTTTATTTAGATTTTATACTGAACTACATACTATATTATTTAACCACTTTATTCTTGGTTATTAATTCTAAAAAAGTTATAAATATATTAATAAATTATAATTCTCTAACATGTCAAAATTTAAAATGTATAATACAAAATTTTGCTTATTATATTGACTCAGTTGGTTTAGTCCTTTAAAGTAGAAGAACATTGGGTATCATCTAGATTAATATTACTTAAATATATATCACTTATAATGTAATTTTAAATGGTCCAACAAAATCATTTCCTTTGTTGGTTAGTTTTCTCTCTCTTTTATATAATTAGACAAATGATACTTTATTTGTAATATATAACCTTACTTTTTCTTAATATTGGAAAACCATGTAATTTTTTTGATTTAAGATCGTATAATTTATGACACAATGTCTCTAACAACTTAGAATTAATTGTGAAATATTTAAATAAGCGGAAAAAAAATAAAAAAAGAAAATAATATAATGATAATATAGGATTTATAAAGGCTCGAGAACAAGAGAACGTTGACGACTACATTATTGTGAATATCAGGTTGTTGTCTAATACAATAAAATGATATCCTATATCTATATGACTAATAACTTGACGAACAATAAAGTTAAGACTAAATAATTAGGAAATAAATACGATATATAAACAAACTATTATAATAAGATCATATTATATAATGATAATAATACAAGTTTACATTAATTATCTTTTGTTGGTTTTTTTACATTTTAAAATACTATTTAATTTTATGTTTAGATTTATTTACTTACACCTTGATTTGACCAATTTAATCTATTGTTGTAGAGGTTCCTATTGATCAATCCCTTTTGCCTTGGATATAGTAAGTATATATAATTGTATGATATATATTTTCTTACTATAAACATAAATAATACAAGAAAAATATTGTATGATCATTGTTTATTATTAGGATATTTTAATAAAATCTATGTATTTTTTAATGTCCCTAACAGGTGTGAAATAAGAGATATAAGGTTTGAACCCCTTCCTGAACATGGGTAACCTAATTTTGGTTTACCTGGAAATATGCATAACGATTAGTCGAAGTATACACAAGCTGGCCCAAACCACACACGTACCAAAAAAAGTTGAAAATATATATATATATATATGAATTTTGACAAAATATATCCTATAGAAGAACTAATGCCAAAATAACTCGGCAATAAACTATTTACAAAGATGAAAGGCAATCATATATTGTTCATCTATATTATATACTTGTTCATAAAATATAAATTATTTTCTTCGACTTGAAGTGTAGTCCTTACATAGTAACACATGTAAAACTAGAAATATAACTATAAAGAAACAACCAATCTTAAAACTAGTAATTTTTTACTAAGAGACTTTGTAGTTGTTTTGTGATGAGAGCAAATTAAAATGTTGATATATATAAGTCACGTATCCATTTCTGGGAGGATGTAGTATAGATGGAGAAAGTGAGCTTGGAAACTTGTGGTTTATTATGTTTGAGTAATTCAGTAAGGACATACTTGGGTGCTCCTATATGCAAGGTCATCGCCTAAGGGGTTCTGTCATATAGTTGCATCGTCAAGGAAGAGTAAGCTACCCAAAAAAACATTAAACACTATACCATTGGCGGGACGGATTACGCTAGCTCCATTTGTGTTGGATGTGATGCCTACTTATGTAATTCAAACTATGAAGCTCCTAGTTTGTGTGTAATGCAATCGATCGCGTTCAATGAGATTTTATATAGGGGTTTTTTGAGGAGGAAAAAAATTATATTTAGTAGCTTGGAATACCTTGTGCAAACCAAAGTATGAAGGCAGTTTGGGGTTTCAGAATCCTCATAGTTTCACAATACCACCGATGGAAAAGTTGAAATAGAAGTATTTCTATATCATCTGTTGTTGTAGGTAGGGGTGTGCATCAGGTTAGAAAACCCAACCAACCCACCTAAACTAATCCGAAATTAGACGTATTGTTATTTTATTGGGCAGGTTGCGGCTTGAATTCTTGAAATATATATATATATATATATATGTTTGCGGGTTATAAAACTGAAACCCGCAAACCCGCATGACCGGATTACCCTTGTAGTATAATATTGAAAATTTTATATTTCTTTATTTACTTGAAAAAAATCATAAGAAGTCATGTTTATCTTCCTCGACATTTATTTTTTCTTCCTTTCTTGTTAAAATCCCCCAATATTTCAATGATATTTCATTTGTAAGTCTAATTTTGTATTATATTATAATATTATCTATATTTTTCTAGAATTTAAAATTTATCCAAAAAAAAAGTTATATTTTCTAAAGTCAAAAAGTATTTGAGTGTAAATGGAAATCCTAAGTTATATTTTTTTTGTTGCAACTTTCATTTGTAAAAAATTGACTTGTCAAATGACCCCAAATACAAATTTGTTATGTTTATCAACTAACTTTGCACGCAATGCACCTAAAACCCGTCACACCTGAAACTCGATGGTTTGTATAATGTATTAGGCAGATTTGGATCTAAATTTTTAGACTCGCACATGAATGAGTGATTTTTGAATTGAGCATTTTTTACTCAAAACTGACCTGCACACCCTAATTGTGGTACAAACGCTTAAATGAAAAACACCTCGATAATAATATTATACACTTTAAGACTGTTTCAAATGCGTTTAAAGTCAGTATGGATGAAGTGGAGATTTTATGCGGTGGCGTAAAACAAATGAAAATATAACTTGATTTTTTTGGATAAAGAAATTTTGAATACATGGGTGTCCGAGCCAGTTTTTAAGCACCACGACTAATCCTATAGGAAATATGCATGCCTCCACATGCATATTCCCGCGTAAATTAGAACTAGGTTACCCGTATTCAAGGAGGATATTCGAACCATGTACTCTTACTTTACCCCCTTTAAGGGTTGAAAAAATAGTAAGGCTCTAACCAGTTACGCTAACCCAACTAGTCAAAGATTAATACACCCACATAATTTTAATAATATAATACATTTAATACTTTATTCACCAGAACAATATAAACATATTTGTATACCATATCATTTTCATTGTCATAATAATAATTATTACTTAAAATAATTTAAAAAATGGTCTAGAATGAAAAACATATAAAAACTTTTATCTTAATAGATAACTTATTAATATTCAAAGCATAAAATAAAAATTTATGAAATTTTAATGGATAAATAATCATTATGCATTTCATAGTAATTTTTTATGGATAAAATATCAATCGATTACTTATGCATCTTTTTTGTCATTATATCTTTTACTTGGACTATGATTTTTTGTCATTATATCTTTTACTTGGACTATGATTTTTTGTCATTATATCTAATAATAATAATATAATTAAAAAAACTATTTATTTATCTTATTTTGATAAAGAAAAACATATAATGGCATGACTATATATCATTTACTATTGCTTCTAAGGCTAAATCCAAGTGAACCCCAATTCTAGCTAAAAGCTAGAATTGGGGGTTGAAAACCCACATTTTATACTTCAAGAGGTATTGTAGAAGATGGAGTCCCCATTGTAATGACAACACATTTTTCTTATCTTAGCTATATGTGGGTATCTCTACATTATTTGCTACAATTATTTTTCTTTTTCTTTTCAATTTGTTTTAATTAAAAGCTTTAATTGTAAAAAAAATTTATTCTTTTTGGCTTGAAAGTTGTAGTTGTAATTTTTTTTTGCAACTAGAAATCTTTAAATCATTATTATTATTAGTTTTTATTTATTTTAAATATTTTATACAAAAATAAATGATAAAAGCATTGGAAAGATAATAAGATTTATAAAAAAAAAAAAATCTTTTTCATACATGAAAAGAAAATATATTTACTTTTAAAAAATTTGTATTTAAAAAAATAAAGAAATTGAAATAAAGAAAAATAATTGCTCAAAGTTATAATTATTTTAAAAAATAATTATAATTAGTAGTAATTTATGTATTAATATTTAAAGTATTTTTTAATATTTTATTACAAGTTAAAAAATAAATATATGAATTAAAAAATTTAATAACAATTTAAAAAATTAATAAATGAATTATAAAAAATATATTAAAATAAAGATATAATAGAATTTTTAAAATTAAGTTGACAGAATTGGGAAGCTGTTGGAGCAGCCATAAATTAGAGAGTTGTTATTTGATAGAAATAAGGTATTTGATCCCTAATTCTGGCAAAAAATGTATTGAACTGTTGAACTTAGCCTATGATCTCCTCACCTACTCCACCGCCACCCCCTCTCTTGATTGTTACTCCTAAAGGTCTTTGAACAAAACAAAAAAATCGACCAATAAAAAACAAAACAAAAAAGTACTCCTAAAGGTTTATCAATATGGAATGATTATTATAGAAGGGGGAATATTTATTTACAACCCCCACAACCTTAGATTACCATTTTAAAGCCCAACCCCAAATCATTAGTTACAACCCAACTATTACCGAACTATTATATAGCAAAAGACCCAAAAACCCCTACTAATTCTAATCCATACAGTGAGCAACATAAACCAAAAACAAAAGACCCATATAGGGTTTCGACCAAACCCATCGATGCCCTCCTTCCCCTTCACTGTGCTGCACCCCGACGAAGCCATCACAGCGCACCACCACCACGAAGATCTGCATCACTGCTTCGCGCCGCCGCCACTGTTGCTGCTGCAGATCTGACGAAGCCACCACTGTTGCTGCATCGCTGCTTCGCGCTGCCACCCAACGTCGCTGTATTCATCTCCGTTTCTGCACCAGATCCACGAAGCCTCCTTCATCTCCGTTTCTGCAGCCCACCACCAGAGATAAGAACCTCCATTCCCGCCACCAACAGGATCGACGAGAAGAGATCCACCACCAACAGCCGCGTTCATCTCCATTTCTGCAGCCCACCAACAGGATTGACGGGAAGAGATCCACCACCAACAGCCTCGTTCATCTTCATTCTTGGTGGACCTTCGCCTCTCCACCACCTTGATCTCCGACGGTTCGTGCTCCAGGTTCGTGCACCGGAAAACTGCTGCTGCATATTCCAATCTCACCACCACTACATCCCTCCTCACCCATGGCTGCAACAGCAATGGCCAATCTCTTCCCTCCTCCCCCTTCCTGTACATCGAGCCTCCATTCACCACGGCCATTACAGATCCACCCTCGTCTCAACACGATTCAACCCCACCATCTCCACCTCCACCCCGATCTCTTCCCTGTTTGCGAGCCCAGATGTGGTTTAGCCGTGTATAATTGTCCAGACAAAATGGGCTGGGGTGGTCCAGCCCATAGTGGGTTGATTTCTAGTTGGGCTAATAACTGTCCAGCCTGTGTTTTGTCCAGCCCATAATGGGCTGGCTTCTTTTTGTTTTTTCAAAACATAACTATGTAAAAGATTTTTGGGCTTGGGTACAGCCCTATAACATTGAGTGTGTGAGAGTAGAATAAATTGGGCTTTGGGTACAACCCTAGTGGTACAGACATGGATAATCGTTGCCTTTATTGTATATGGATTTTAGAGAAAATGGGCCTATGTACAGCCCTATGGACACATACTTGGACAGCCTTTGACAAAAAAGGGTTTCTGTACAGCCCTAGTGTAGAACATTTGACATGATAGATATGGATATATACAAAAAACGAAAATTATGTACAACCCTAAGTGTACTTGGACTATGTAACAAAGATTTAAAACCCTTTAAAAAAACAAAAAACCAATAAAAAGTCCGGACGTATGTGTACGGATCTATCCGTATATAGAAATAATTAAAAAACAAAGTGCTAGAAAAAAAAAGGAAAATGATAGAATTGAGAAAAAAACTAACCAAAATTTAAAACTAGGCTTTATTTAGAACAAATTTCTAACTAAGCTTTAAAATAGAATTGGGAATGGATTTGTACTCTATTTTGAAATTTCCTCATTATAGAAAATGATATGGCTACATTTACTACTCACGGTTTACACGAAACGGAAAGTATACTGTATAATGTAAATAATTTGCTTCCAATAATTAACATGCAATATACCCTTGCAATCAATAACCGCTGTTAAAATCGACCCTATAAATATAGGTGTTGGAGAAAAGTCACATGAATAATAAATTCTTTTCCCCTTCGTCTAGTTATTGAATAGCTAATCGTGACCTATGTCCACGAACGCTTTAAGACAAAATATATTATAAAACTATAGTCTATCCTCCTTAATGTTAGGAGATTCTAATTAAGTTTGAATATCTTTTTCTTTTTTTTTTGGACGGAGAAAAATCTTGTTTAAAACTAGTCGATCCAATACTATTTTTCCATATTGGACTTATTCATACTTAAAATATATATCAACTTCACTATACAATATTTAGGACCGGTTTAAAAATACTTATTTTAGAGTAAAAAATATATTTTTAGAATAAAATTTAAAGTTTAAAATTTTTATTAAAATAATTTTAAATCTAAAATTATTTTAAGTGTTTTTTTAATAAGCACCTATTTAGTGTTTCTTATAAAAATGTTTTTTAAAATCAATTTTTTTTTTTTAAAATAATAAAAATATTTTTAAATATTTTTTTAATAAAGCCCTTATAAACAAGCACTTACTTAGTTACATGTATTTGGACCAAAAAAAAAAGGGTGAATGCCCAATAAACACCTGCCACCTTAGCCACTTGTTCATAAAAGGCACTTAAGGTAAATATACTTTAATGCCCTTACTGCTGTCTACTGCCGTCTGCTGCTGCTACCAAGGGCGAGTAATGGGAATGTTTCCCAACACTCGTGCAAGTACACTTTTGTAAAGATTGAGTAATGGGAATGTTTCCCAGAACTCGCGCAAGTACACTTTTGTACTTGTGGGCTAATGTTGAGTAATGAGAATGTTTCCCAGCACTCGTGCAAGTACACTTTTGTACTTGTGGGCTAATGTTGAGTGTTATATTTTTCAGTCAAATATTTGGGGTAAAGTCAATAAGGTGATGTGGAGGCTTATGTGGCAAGTTACTTAAGCTGATGGGAATTAATATGCGTGGCCTTATTTACACCCTTGATCTAATATAATGATGGATGGCTCAGATGATATCTCACCTTATGTCTCATATAAATACCCCTCTTTCAGAGTGGGTCTTCTCTCTCTTCTCTTCGCTTCATCTTCGACGCCTCTCTATATTCTCTCATCTCTCAGCAATAGACTTAGGGTTTTGTCTTGTACATTGTTGAATCTATACTATAAAGATCAACAATTAGAATAGTGATAATCAAGCATCTGGCTTGATTGATTGAGTAGTATTTCTCGATTGGTAGATTAGGGTTTCTAATTGAAGCCTTGATTTGGTTCTATTCTTGTAATCGTGCTGTAAGATTGATACTGAGGCTGTAACCGTGTTCAATAGTGTGTGAAGCATCTTCTGAAGAAGGGCTTCAACGTGGATGTAGGCATTTTTGTGCTGAACCACGATAAATCTTGTGTTCTTTCTTTTTCGCTGATATTTTCTTTTGATCTTGTTTTCTGGGTTTGGAAACTTGTTTTGCCTCAAACGAAAACTATTTTCTAAGTGATTTTATACAACAGTGGTATCAGAGCTTAATCGATTCTTTGTGAAAATCGTTTTCGAAATCTTTGCCGGTTTATAGATCGGTGAATCATTTGTTTTGGCTTTGAAATCTTCTTAAATCTCTTCAACAATAAAAGTTGGTGTTCTTTTATTGTTCTTTCACCGATCTTACATTCTTTAGGGTTTCAATCAAAAACCGAATCCTAGAGTTATATTTTCTAGGGTTTGTGATTTATTTTCTAACCCTAACAGTCGATTGCCTTGTGGATTGTACCTTTTCTGTTATATAGGTATTAAGAAATGGCTACAACAAGGCTAGAAGTTTCGGTGTTCGATGGTAAGGGTGATTTTGGAGTATGGAAAAAGAAAATGCGCGTACTGTTGTCACATAACAAAGTGTTAGCTGCTCTTGAAGCTAACATGGATCTTTGGTCTGAAGATGCTCGAAAGCGAGTAGATGAAATTAAGGAGGAGGCTTATAATCTTCTTTTCTTAAATCTATCTGACAATGTAATTCGAAAGGTAGATGGTGCTGAGACTGCTCTTGAACTATGGGGTAAACTCGAAACTTTATATTCTGTTCAATCTGCTCCCAATCTTGCTTTTCTTAAGGGAAATCTATTTTCTTACAAAATGGATTCTGCTAAAACTATTGATGAAAATGTAGATGAATTCTTGAAACTTAACCTTGTGTTAAAAGGTTCTGAAATGGCCCTAGATGAGACTAGTAAAAGCATGATCCTATTAAATTCTATACCTGATTCATATCAAGTAGTTAAAGATGCTTTTCAATACTCTTCTGTGATGCCTACATTTGATCAAATTGTTGCTTCTTTGAAAACTAGAGAGCTTGAACTGAAAAACTTAAAACGAGTAGGTAATAACTTGTTTGTGAAATATAAAGTTGACCCCCCTGAGCAAAACAAACCTAATAAGTTCAAGAAAAAGAACAAAGGTAATAAGAACAAATCTGAAACAAGAAAGTGTTATCATTGTGGTAAGCCTGGACATATTAAAAAGAATTGTTATGCTTTAAAGAATAAGAACAATGCTACACTTGAGACTAATCTTGCCTGTATGCCCCCTAAACATGATGATACTTGTGAAGTGTTAAATGTATCTGATATTATTTGTAAAACTAGCTGGATATTAGATTCAGGATGTACTTTTCATATGAGTCCTAATAAAGACTGGTTCTATGACTTGAAATTTACCACTTCTGAAACTGTTTATATGGGTAACAACAACACTTGCCAAGTGGCTGGTATAGGTAGTATTGACTTGAGGCTTAATAATGGTAATGTGGTAACCCTCACTAATGTGAGATGGATACCTGACCTAAAGAGAAACTTAATTTCTTTAGGAATGTTAGATGACCTTGGTTGTGTATATAATGTATGCAATGGTATGTTAAATGTCCATAAGAATGATAAACTTGTCCTGTGTGGAAAGAAAATTTCTGGTTTATATGTTCTTGATGGTATATGTGTGTTATCTGATTCTAACAATGTTGAAACAAGTGTTGAAAGTGCAGCTACTCTCAAATGGCACCTCAGGTTAGGACACATGAGTCAATTAGGACTAAATGTGTTGAGTAAAGAAGGAATGTTTGGTAAGGATTCTATTACTTCTTTAAATTTCTGTGAACCCTGTGTGTTAGCTAAACATCATAAGATGAAGTTTAAATCTGGTGTTCATTTATCTACTTGTATACTTGAATATATACATGCTGACCTGTGGGGCCCTGAGAAGCATGAAACTCATGGTGGGAAAAAATATTTTCTGTCCTTAGTTGATGATTATTCTAGGAGAGTCTGGACCTTTCTTTTAAAGAATAAAAGTGATACTTTTAGTGTAATAAAAGATTGGATTGTTTTAAATGAGAATCAAACTGGAAAATCAATTAAAACTCTTAGAACTGATAATGGATTAGAATTTTGCAATGATGATATGGATAATTTGTGTAAATTGCGAGGTATTATGAGACATAGAACTGTTAGAAAAACCCCACAACAAAATGGGGTAGCTGAGCGCATGAATAGAACTTTGCTTGAAAAAATTAGGTGTTTATTGTTCACTTCTGGTTTGTCTAAGTCTTTTTGGGGTGAGGCATTGTATACTGCAACCTATTTAATAAATAGAAGTCCCAATAGATCATTAGATATGAAATGCCCCATGGAATTATGGAACAATAGGAAGCCTGATCTGTCTGAACTTAGGATTTTCGGTTGTGCAGCTTATGCTCATAATAAAGAGGGTAAATTAGACCCTAGATCCATAAAATGTGTATTTCTTGGTTATCAATCTATGCATGGTACTAAAGGTTACAGGTTATGGAATAAAAATGCAAATGGCATTAAAATATTAATAAGTAGAGATGTTATATTTGATGAAACTAACTTTCCTTGCAAGAAAAGTGTTGTGATTTCAGGTAATGATCAAATTGAACCTGATGCAACCCCAGCTGGTACTGAGATTGAGGTGGAGCCACTTCAAACTGGAAATGATGATGAATCATCTGATCCAGTCACTGAAGAAGAAGCATCTGAGGACACTCAACCACCTGAGCAGCCAGATAACCCTGAGCCACACTCAGATGTTGAGACACCTCAGCAGTCCCTTCAAGAAAGCCTAGCAAATTATCAATTAACAAGGGATAGAGAAAGGAGGGACCCAAAACCCTCTACAAGGTACTCTTATGCAGAATTGGTTTACACTGCATTAATTGCAGCTACTGAGGTAATAAACCCTGAACCTGAAACTTATTTTGATGTCCTGAGATCTAAGGACAAGTGTAAGTGGTTAAATGCTATGAAAGATGAAATGAACTCTTTACTTGTTAATAATACTTGGACTTTAGTTAAAAAACCCCCTGATCAAAAAGTAATTGAATGTAGATGGTTATATAAGTTGAAAGATGGAGTTTCTGAGACTGAACCACCTAGATATAAAGCTAGATTAGTTGCCAAAGGGTATACACAAAGGGAAGGGATAGATTTCCATGAAATTTTTGCTCCTGTAGTAAAGTTCAAAACTATTAGAACTATGTTAGCATATGTTGCTTGTAATAATCTAGAATTGGAACAACTTGATGTAAAAACTGCCTTCTTGCATGGTGAACTTGAAGAAAAGTTGTATATGAAACAGCCTGAAGGTTTTATTAGTTCTAAATATCCTGATCATGTTTGTTTACTTAAAAAATCCTTATATGGTCTTAAACAGTCACCTAGACAGTGGTACAAAAGATTTGATACTTTTGTTTTAAATTTGGGTTTTAAGAGAAGTGAATATGATAACTGCCTTTACTTTAAAGTATTATCTGATGATATGATATTCTTGCTACTCTATGTTGATGATATGTTACTGATTAGTAATTCTTTGCAGAATATAAACAAATTGAAATCTAATCTTAGTTCTGAGTTTGATATGAAGGATTTAGGAGAAGCTAAGAAAATTTTGGGTATGATCATTGAAAGAAATAGAAAAGAATGCAGTCTGAGATTGCATCAAAAGCCTTACTTAGAAAAGTTGGTTGAGAAGTATGGAAACCTAAACTGTAAAAGGGTTGAAATGCCCTTAGCAGGACACTTTATCTTAAGTAAAAGTCAATGTCCCAAAGATGTTTCTGAGAAAGTAAAGATGAGCTATATACCTTACTCAAATGTGATTGGCTCTATAATGTATGCTATGATCAGTACAAGACCTGATCTCTCCTATGCTATATCCTTACTCAGTAGGTTCATGTCTAATCCAGGTCCTGAACATTGGACTGCCTTGAAATGGGTGGTTTCATATATTAGTAGTACTTTGAATGTGGGATTAAGTTATGGCCATTACAAAGTTCCTTTTGAGTTGTGTGGCTTTGTAGATGCAGATTTTGCTGGAGATAGGGATAGTAGAAAATCTACTACCTCTTACTGCTTCTTACTTGGGAAAAATTGTATAACTTGGAAGTCTCAGTTACAACCTTTAGTGGCTCTATCAACAACTGAGTCTGAGTATGTTGCAATATGTGATTGTTTTAAGGAGGCTATTTGGTTACAAGGGTTAACTAATGAGTTACAGTTGACTAAGTCAACTGCTACAATTTTTAGTGATAGTCAAAGTGCTATACATTTGAGTAAGAATCCTGTGTACCATGAAAGGACTAAGCATGTTGATGTGAAGTTTCATTTTATCAGAACTTGGTTAATATCTGAGAAAATTAAACTTGTGAAAATTGGTACTGAGGACAATCCAGCTGACATGGGAACAAAAGTAGTAACTGTTAGCAAATTTAAGCATTGCTTGAGTTTGTTGAACATTGAATGAACTTTTTATTCCTTAATTATGTTTAACTTATTACTAACTCGTGGTTTTAGTAATTATTGCAGGTTCTTAAAAGCAACCAGAGGATGCTTTGCACACTGAACACCAGGATGACAGCTGATGATGAGAATTTTGCAGAGTATTGACTTTAAGGTGGAGATTGTTATATTTTTCAGTCAAATATTTGGGGTAAAGTCAATAAGGTGATGTGGAGGCTTATGTGGCAAGTTACTTAAGCTGATGGGAATTAATATGCGTGGCCTTATTTACACCCTTGATCTAATATAATGATGGATGGCTCAGATGATATCTCACCTTATGTCTCATATAAATACCCCTCTTTCAGAGTGGGTCTTCTCTCTCTTCTCTTCGCTTCATCTTCGACGCCTCTCTATATTCTCTCATCTCTCAGCAATAGACTTAGGGTTTTGTCTTGTACATTGTTGAATCTATACTATAAAGATCAACAATTAGAATAGTGATAATCAAGCATCTGGCTTGATTGATTGAGTAGTATTTCTCGATTGGTAGATTAGGGTTTCTAATTGAAGCCTTGATTTGGTTCTATTCTTGTAATCGTGCTGTAAGATTGATACTGAGGCTGTAACCGTGTTCAATAGTGTGTGAAGCATCTTCTGAAGAAGGGCTTCAACGTGGATGTAGGCATTTTTGTGCTGAACCACGATAAATCTTGTGTTCTTTCTTTTTCGCTGATATTTTCTTTTGATCTTGTTTTCTGGGTTTGGAAACTTGTTTTGCCTCAAACGAAAACTATTTTCTAAGTGATTTTATACAACATTGAGTAATGGGAATGTTTCCCAGCACTCGTGCAAGTACACTTTTGTACTTGTGGGCTAATGTTGAGTAATGTGAATGTTTCCCAACACTCGTGCACGTACACTATTGTACTGTCTGCTGATGCCAAGGGTGAGAGAGAGAGAGAGACAGAGAAGATATATATAACTAACTCAATGTATACAAACTAACGACTAATAAACGGACGGCGGTTGGGGTGAGGGGTAAAATAGGAAAGAAAAAAAAAGAGTGCCTTTTATGGGCAAGAAGAAAACGGCAGAGGTGAAAGGACATTAATTTTAATTTGAGGTGTTTCTTGGCAATAATCCAAAAATAAACTTAGTTACATGTAATTTCAAACCTTTAAGATACTCTTATAGTTAATTTACTAATCTATAAATTATTATATTTGTCTTGTTGACAATCGGTAGAATAATAGAGATTCAAATTTTACAAAAAAACATTCTCTTGTAAGAAAGATTAATATGGATAACTATTAAACTTTAATGAATTCTGACTTGTCATAGAATCAATGTTAAAAACGTTGAAGTAAAAATCACCTTCTTTTATAATTGTGATTTCAATGGTTACATAATTATTTTTCGGTCCAATAATTTTAATTCAAGTCATCACCTCTTTCGTCATTTTGGAAATTAGGATAATTTTTTTATACGTCTGAGAGTTATTTAAACTCGAAATCATTTTGATTCTAACAAAATTTAATTTCTGGACTTTTTAGTTACTAACTCATTACAAGAATAGTCTAACCATTAAATTTATTATCAGCTTTTATATTTTTATGTTTTTAAACATTTAAAGTTGATATAAGAAGAAGAATTTATTATATAGTAAAAACTTCTCAAAAATAAATATTGATAGTTGAATTAATTAAATGATATTCTAGTATATTTTAAGACAAGAATTATAAAAGTTTCTAATATTAATTCGAGTAAAGATATATACTACCTAAAATTATACCACCTAAATATATTATTAATGATGTGGTATGAAATGAATTGATTGGTTATAAATTGTTAATTTTTTTTGTCTATTAATAATTTTTTGTCAACCAATTTATACCATATGATATGAATATTAATTAGGTGGTATATATCATTATTCAAATAATTAAAAGATATTTTTTTTTAATACATAAGAGAGCCACTTTAGATTCCGAGTAAATGAATCGGATCCCACAACTTTTTGGTCTCTGTAGAATAACCTAATCAGTAAGCCAACTAGATATTTTTTAAGTTTTAAATGATACTACTACAAAAGTATAGGATAGTTAATTATCACCATCGTAAGGTGGTAAATTCATGTGCTAAATTAAAGGCATAAAAATCTAAAATCAACTGTTGGAAAAAATAAAAACTTACCGCATTAGTAATAGCTTTTTTGACGACCTTCATATCTTCAAGGCTAAACTTCGCAGTAGCCAACTTCCTCGGCCAAAGCTCCACCCCAGCACCACCACTCACGGCTGTTTTCTTATCCTTCAACCACAACACCCTTAATAGAAAATCCACGACATACACAAACGTATAACAAATCATCTTCAAAACTTTCAATGAGCTCCAATTAGAAGAAACACCCGATGAGGCTCCTAAACCATTGATCGTTGGCGGTAAGCTAGGATCATCTACACGCCGGAACATCAAAAGAAACATTGACATCAAAGAAATCCCATCTCCTAAAGCATGATGAACTCGTAAAACGATGGAGTTATGCGCCATTAGAACGTGAAGTTCCCATAAGGGTTTATCAATGGCGAGAGGACAAGAAACGGACAATTCAGCAAGGTAATCGTTGACCGCGTCTTCATGGTCGCCTTCGGAGACAGGTTCATGTCGAACGATGACGTGTTCGTCGACGTTAACAGTTGTTTTGCGCCAATATTCATGTCCCTTTGAGTCTCTAACCAAGAGACTAGTGAAACGTGGATGTTGAAGCATAACGGAGGATTTGAGTTCTTCTTTGATGGCGTTAACGTTGATGGTGTTTTTGCAACCTATGACACAATTGATTACCTGGTTCATTTCTGGTCGGAGGAATAGCCGGCCGGCTGGCGACAGTGGCTCGTCTCTTTCTGTATAAGATTCCATGTTTTATAACGTATGAGGAAGAAGGAGAAGATTTTGTTAAATGTTTTTTTGTATATAAGAATTTGTAGGAGAAAATGGATATATTTTATCGATATACACGACAGGACGGGTGAAGAATTCTCCACTCGGGGTTGAAAAGTTAGATGAGTTTGGGTCGGATTTAGAAGGTGGGGGTTAATTTCAAATATACAATAAAATCTTTCTAAAGTTATATATTTTCAAGACCCTTAAAAAATGAATAGTCTTTTTTTTTAGTCTTTTTATTTAGCTTGATTTATCTATTTTATTGGTAAATACATATAATATTTTCTTTTTTATACATTTTTTCTTAATTAATATATATTAAATTATTTATCGTAAATATTTTTATTTTAATTAGAAATAATATTGGAAAAAATAAAAATACGTCTTGATATTAATAAATAAGCAAATAATATAATTTTTTTTTAGAAAGTTAGACAAATATCACTGAACAGATGAAATACTAGAATAACCACTTTTTTTTTCAACTGCTTAATAATATAAATAGCATAATAATGTTAAATATTATAAAAATTACATGATACCGCATACCTACTTGTCAAATAAGATAATTTGAGCTAACTGGAAGGAGGAGAGATCATCCAGTCACCAAACAGTTTGCCAACAAGCTTTTGTTTGGCGAGCCAATGAGCTACTCTATTACATTTGCGGTTAACAAAGGAAAAAAGCGGATTACAAGTCTCCACAGTACCATATATCGACTTAAAATATTACAATACTCAAGAATATTATAAGGGGTCTTAGTAGTTAAGGGTTTAACTATCACTTCACAGTCACTTTCGATAATAGTTGAGTTGGTAGGAAAACCTTTCGCTATCTCGTAGCCCCACAAAACACCTTAAACTTTTGCTTCGATAGAACTTCTTGCCTCTATATTCTTTGCATCCGCCTCAATCAAGTTGCAAAAGATATGTGGGTTTAAGTATATTGTACACCTTATTTTAGTATCGAGACTTTTCATTAGCTTAGAAAGGCTAACACTTTCGATGGTTGTGTGTGTTGTATTTTTTTAGTTAGTAAAGGTTTAAAATCATTAAAAAAGATTACTTATTTGCAAAAGGGTTAAATGTTTTCTATGACTCATGTTTTTCCTATATAATTAAAGTTAAAATTATCATTTAAGTCATTAATCTAATAATAATTGTCTTCTTCCATCCTCTAATTTAAATTGTCTACAAAAGTTTCCTAACAAAATCTAGTTTCCTTTTTTATCCCTTTATTACTTTTTATTATTTCAGTTTCTTTTCTTTTTATTTCTTTTTTCTGATATCTTTCTCTCTCTCCTCACTCTGCACCTATCTTCTCTCTTTCTCTCAAACAACTTTAATGGTGATTAATTCAATCCGGCTTCATTTTTTTCAATTTTTTTGCTGCAATTCAGGCATGTTAAATTTTCTCATTATACAGGTAACTTCGAATCTTCTTTACTCTGTTTAGTACGTTTGAATTTTTTCCTTTTTTTCATTTTCTCCTCTAATTCTTACCTTGAATTATCAGCTTTTGCAGTCATTATGTTTTTCTTCTTTATTTACATCAAATTGCTATGAATTTGTTCTGTTTTATCATCTCCAGTTAGGTAATTCATGTTATCTCCTTTTTTTACATCGATTTTTCTCATTTTCTTCTGTTTTTTAGCTCTGATTGTGTGATTGTTAGTTTTTTTACATCAAGTGCTTGTAAAACAGAGTAAGATGACTCGTCTTGTTTTTTAACATCTAATTTTTGTCACATTCTAAATAATTATGAAGATTTTTATCATCATCGCCGATAACTGAACTATCATGTTCTTCGAAAGAAGAAATATTCTACTATTTAAGTGCTTTTATAGCTTCTTCAGCTCTAGCATGAGCTGACTTATAATCATTGAAAGTGTGTATTTGTGCAATTAGTTCAGAAAAATGGATATAGTGATACATATGGCAAAATTTGCATAAATCAAGGTCTTATAATGCAATATACTCAAACAATAGGGGCCTATATTGCAATTTATGCATTATATAAGTTTGTATTGTGCAAATAGTTCATAAAAATGGATATAGTGATATATATTGCAGATTTTGCATGAAACAAGGTCTTACAATGCAATAGACTCAAACAATAGGAACTTATATTGCAATTTATGCATTACATAAGTTTGTATTTTGCAATTAGTTTAGAAAAATGGATATAGTGATATACACTGCAGATTTTGTATAAATCAAGATCTTATAATTCAATAGACTTAAACAATAGGGACCTATAGTTCAATTTTTGCATGATACAAGGCTTTATGGTGCAATTACCTCAGAAATAAACTGTTTGCGTGTACTTCTTCTTCAGTTTGTTTTGGTGGGAATTTTCCCACCAAACAAACTGTTTTTGTTTTTTCCAAACTATTCCAGTGTTGTTTGTATTCTTACGCCTTGTGTTGTTGTTCCATTTCATGTGCATTGTCTTTTTAGTAGCTGTGATGTATAATTTGTTTTTTTGTTTTTTTTTGCAGATTTTCAATGTCTTCTTCTGTGTTAGTATAGTTCAAATTTGGGGATGATAATGTTTTTTATCCTTTTCAGTTATTATATTCATTTGCCGATATCAAGTCTTATGTTAGTGAAATGTGGCCTTCTCTTTGTCATCCACTTGTGAAGTATGATTATTCATATGGTTCGCGAAGTAGCAAACTTGTTTCGGAAGCTGATTCAACTATTACTTGGTTAGTTGAGCATTATAGCATAGGTGGCTTACAAATTAGTGTTACTAATGGTAGTGTTTCAGTTAGTACATTATCTGGTTATAGTGGAGCATCAAGTTCAACCAGTTTTTCCATTGTTATTGATAGTTCAGTTTCGGTTCAATCTCCCGGGGTTGTTATTCGTTCAGGAGACGATTCTTTAGATTTGCTTCATAAACCTAAGAAACTTCGAACCCATAACTAGGACAAATTATTAAAGTCAGTCGGTGAGTTTTACTGTGATGGTGTGAAGGAATTCAGAGTTTGTCTAGTAAAATACGCTTGCGAATCACGTTACTTTTCGATTTTGGTCACAAAAATACTTCGAAAGTCAGTGTTTATTGTAAAAAGAAGGAATCTAAAGGCTGTCCATGGTATGTATATTCTTCAGTCGAGAAAAGGAATGATCGTCTTTACGTGAAAACTTTCACAAACAATCACACTTGCGGCGAACCAGACAAGTCAATGAAAACCGGGGTTTTATCTTCGGATGTGGTTAAAGATGTTATTCTCGATGAAGTCCGAGCAAGACCTTCTATGACTCCCAAAGATATAATTCTTCATCTTAAACACCATTACGGATATAACATATCGTATAAAATCGCAGGAGCAGCTTTACACAAAGCCCAAGACAAAATTTTCGGGGATTCTGGTCTTCCATACAATCTTATCGAGGCATACTTTGCAAATCTCAAAGCCACAGATCCTTCTTCACATTCCTTTTTACAAGTTGATCCAGTCACACGTTCATTCGAGAGTTGTCACTTTGCTTTCGGTGCTTGTATTGCCGGTTTCCGTGCTTGCCACCCACTTCTATTCATCGACGCTACTTTTCTCAAGTCAAAGTTCAAAGGGACTCTTCTCACAGTCATTGCAAAAGACGCAAACAAGGGTGATTAGATTACTTTTCCTTTTTCTTTTTTGCAGTTTGTATTTGGTGGGATTTTTCCCACCAAACATGTAATGTTCTTTTGTGCTCTTTTTCCAAAGATATCTAGCTTTTTTGTTTTGTTTTTGTTTTATCTGTATGTTTTTACTTATAACAATTACTTATTTCAGGTCTTTTCCCAGTAGTTTTTTCTATCACATGCTCCGAAGATGCAAACAGTTGGACTTCTATCCTGAAGTTTCTTGCTCCTCTCGTGTCTGACCGTGTTTTAACTTCTATTTCTGACCGTCATCCCGGTATTCCTATAGCATTGAAGTGTGTGTTCCCCAACGCGTTTCACGGTTTTTGTATGGTTCATCTGAAACGCAACCCGAAGAAGAAATTCCGGGGTTGTGTCAGTACTTTCGAAGTTTTGTTCGTTTTACTCAATAATTGTGCCAAGACTGTTGACGAAGAGGAGTACGAGTGTTGTCTTGAGTTGTTCTTGCTCACAGACACAGATAAAGCTTCTGACTTCATGGATAATTTGCTGAGGGAACAATACGCAGATGCGTTTTTTCTAGGAAAGAGATACGGGGAGAGGACTTCAAACGCCGCTGAGTCGTTAATAGTCAAATAAAGAAGTTGCGGGATTTACCGATAACCGAGCTAATAGGCAAAATTCGTAATCTCTTGATGGTTCAAATGCACGATCGATTAATCGAAGCAAAAGCATACGAGAGATTTCTTGCAAAAGATCCTGATTTGAGGTACTGGATCAACTACGATACATGTCGTCCATGGTCAGTTAAACCACCAAGCGATCACGTTTTTCAAGTTATGTCAGATGCAGTTATGACGGTCGATATTATCAAGTACACTTGTTCGTATTTTCATTGGCAGATTGATGGTTTTCCGTGTCCACACGCACTAGCAGCCCTTCATCAAATATCGACCTTTAGATCATTATAAATATGTCGATCCTTACTTTTCTACTTTGAAGTACATTGAAACCTATTCCCAAATCATTCCAGCACTATCTACTTATGTGGATCCCGCTCCACCTGTCGATGATTTGGCAATCCAGCCACCTTCCGTGAATCGTCTGCTTGGTAGCCTGAAAAAGAATCGGTATTCTTCTGAAGTTGTGTTTACTCGGTCTAAGAGACTTTGTGGTCGTTGCAACGAGTATGCTTATCACAACAAATCTAAATGTGATGCACTTATTTGATCTTGTGATTAACATATCATCATACGCAATTACCCTAGTTTAGTCTTACTTTTTCAGTAATTGGTTTGTTATAACATTAACAATTTTTTTAATAAGCTTTGATATTTCTCGAAGTATTGTATCTGTGGTAGGTTAGTGTTTCCACTTTAAATAAGTTGTTTTATGAATGTGTATTAGTTTTTTATTCGCTGACTGAGTTACACATTGTTTTCCTTGGTTTTTTTGTATGTTTTCATTAGGTGGGATTCATCCCACCAAACACACTGGTTCTAATAATACATATTGTTCCTCTCTTTGAGTTTCTTTTTATTTTCAAAGTGTTTATTTTGTTGTTTTTTTGCATTACATTAAAGCTCCTAATGTTATCATGATTTCTCCTTTTTATTTTCATCCCGGGGAGTTGTTTTTGTTTGTTTTCAATTGGTTTTCATTTGCCCACCAAATGAACTTAAACAACTTAGTATACTAGATGATTTCACACAATCAATACCAAAATAAGAATATATATAGTAAAAGTTATAATTGAAAGCTCATTGAGCACAATAGTCACAAACATTATAGTACTAGTTTTGTCATCCATACATTCAACTATAATGAACTTAAACAACTTAGCATACTAGATGATTTCATACAATCAATACCAAAATAAGAATATATTTAGTAAAGTTTATAATCGAAAGCTCATTGAGCACAATGGTCACAAACATTATGTTCCTCTCTTTGAGTTTATTTTTATTTTTTTAGTGTTCTTTTTGTTGTTTTTTGCATTAAAAATTAAAGATTCTATTGTTATCATTAATTCTCCTTTGTTTTTTCATCCCTGGGTGGTTTTTTTGTATGTTGTTATTTGGTGGGAATTTTCCCACCAAACTTGAAATCCCACCAAACTCAACATCCCACCAAACTTGTATACTTGTTATTTTTTCTGTTATCTTGATAGACATTATATATAGTAAATCATCACATTAACAATTCAATGTTATTCCATACAAGCAACAACAATTATCTTAAACAACCTAATATAGAGTACTCAATACAAGCAATAACAACTTAAGTAAGAACTAACAACAAACAACAGAAAATTCCTCGAGAGAGTTTTTTAGTAATATCATAAAAAAAACTGAAAACCGAAAAAGTATTATAAATTGATATTTTGCTATTTTTCTTCTTCTTCTTCTTCTTCTTCTTCTTCTTCTTCTTCTTCTTCTTCTTCTTCATTTTGTTCTTCTTCTGCTTCTGGTTTTTCTATTTCTGCTCTTTTTTCTTCTCCTTCTTCACTTTCTTCTTCTTCTTCTTCTTCTTCTTCTTCTTCTTCTTCTTCTTCTTCTTCTTCTTCTTCTTCTTCTTCTTCTTCTTCTTCTTCGCTTTCTGAAATTTCTATCATAGTGTCATCTTGCAAATCATTTCTTTGTATTGTTAACATCTCTCGCTTCTTCTTGGATGTTCTGGTGTAAAACTACATATACAAATTAAACATTATTTATATATTTTATTAGTATGATTTCATCTAATATTTCTTGATTTCTGCTAAGTCTTGGCATCCCGATTCAGTATTGCTTTTTTTTTCTGGCATTTCCGTTGTTGCCCTCTTTCGTTTTAAACCTGATCCTACTGGTGCTCTACTGCTCGTTCCTTCATCTTTTTTAATCTGTAAAAACACATTTTAAATATATAAGCTACAACTTTAACTTTTAAATCAGATTTTTTATATTCTTTTTACCTCAGGATCATCGTGTATGGTGTACTTGTCTATAAATTTTATTGCGACAATGAAATATCTCATATTTGTTACTTGTTTCATAGTGTAAGATTTGTTTACCAGATCATTTTTGAATAGTTCTTTCGCATACATCAAAATGTAAATCCCGAAATCTATTAAACGTGCATTACTGTGGTTATATGCATATTGACTAGTTCTACCGGGTCAGTGTTTGGCGATGATTCTTTTTGTTGTTCTTTTCTTACCCTTTGCAGCAAGTAATCATACATTCTTTTTGCATTTTCATTTTCCTTTCCCCCCAAAATTTTACTTGTTGTATCTGGCATCGAGTTAAAATTGTAGAAAGTTTTATCACCGCTGTCAAACACTAGTAGGGTCCACAAAGTGGCATGTCCGTCTCTAGTTTGTAGCGGTACAAGCGTGAATTTATTTGTTTTATGATACTTGCTGAAAGGTTCCCCAACTTTCTGAGCTAGCTCTTCCCATAAGTGATTGTTCCTCAATACCTGTATTATTCAAATAACAGTTTATTAATTAATATTCCAAACATAAGTAGTACATTTTAATTCTACAGTTCTAGTTTTTGGTGAGAATTTTCCCACGAAATACAAACTGACTTTGTTGCTTCTTACTATAGCATTCGGGGGCATTTGTGCGCCAACATGTACTTCCCTTTCCCATATCTTGAGCACGACTTCAATCACCTACAAATTTTACAACACAAACATTAAGAATCTGCGTGTGTTAACTTTGTGCATTTATAATTTACAAAAAGAAAACTTACATTAGCCGTTCCTCGTCCATCTCTCCCTACTTCCATCACTTCTTCTACATAAACGCTATTATTTTCATCATCTTCCCACATTTTTGTTTTTCTTGGTGCATTTTTTCCCATTGCAACTAGCATTACATAATCTGAATGTTCACACACAATGCTTTTTGGAATTATAGTTTTTATCCCATCCAACATTACCCAATCTTGTTCGTTTTGTCCCGGTTCTGTGACATATTCATCGAAATCTTTCTTCTTCCTACCTAATCTTTCGTCTTTTTTTATTTTTCACCATTAAGTTCGGTGATTCCAGAACCGATGACCTTCTGCTTTGAACTTCATTTCTTTCTTTCTCGGTGTCAGAATCACTTGTCCAACTTACTTCGAGGGAATCCTCGTCACTGTTTTTTTCAGTTTATTTATCAATCATTTCAGTTTCTTAATCCATCATAGTTTCATCTTCTTCTTCCCGCCTCTCTTTTCGAGTTTCCTCAATCATTTTCTCTTTTCCTTTTTCTTTATCCATCTCGAAACTGACTCTTCTATTCCGGGTTTCCCTCAGTTTTTGCAATTCTTTTTCCAGTCCGTTTATCTCCTCATTCGTTTCATTCTCTTTCTTAGCTTTTTTTCTTGTAGGAGGCTCATTTCATCCATCTTTTTCTTCATTTCAATTTTTTCTTCTTTCAGTTTTTTGTTTTCAAGTACAATTACATCAAGTTTTTTCTTCATTTCTGTATTTTCTTCTTTCAGTTTTCTGTTTTCATCTACAACTTCTTCGTATTTTTTTTTCAGGCTCTTTTCCCCCCACTTGTACTATTTCACATTCTACTTCCCTCCTTTCGTTTTCTCCCCTCAATTCTGTTATTTCATTTGTTTCTGTGTAAAATCCTTCAAAAAATGATCTGTCATAACCTACTGTTTGTTTTGAACTCTCTCCTTTTTCTGTCACACTATTTATATTTTCTTCATTCTTATTTGCATAATCTATTATGTTAAGTATTGTTTGATTTAGTTTTTCAGCTTGACTCATTTTTACTCTTTCCAAAATCTCTGCTAGAGTATTCTCCTCTTCTATATGCCATGAAAAGCCATACAACTCATCCAACTCTTTCTGGCTTCTAACTTCTTCCTCTGTTAATTCTATTTCTCTTTCTACAGTTTCTTCATTCGCTTCTTCTTCATCTTCTTCCTCATTTTCGTTTTCCTCTTCTTCCTCATTTTCGTTTTCATCTTCTTCTTCTTCTTCTCCCTCACTCTCTGGTTCTGTTTCTCCTTCTTCTTCTTCTTCGGTTTCTTTGTCATCTTCTTCATCATTTTCAAGGTAAGTATTTAGTATTTTTGTTTCGTGGGGTTTTATCACCAGCTCCTCCTCAGTAACCTGTATTTGTATTTTGAAATTTTTTAAAAATAATTCAAGTTTCATGTTCTATTTTTTGCTTTTAGTATACGATTTAGTATCGAACTTTACCTTTTCAGGTTTGACTTTGTCTATAAACTTTTTTTTGAAGCAGCCATTTTTGTAGACCTTTAGCCATTTGAGTATCCTTGGGTATGCTTTCTTCTCGGAAGGCTTCCACATGTCTACATGTTCAAAGAAGAATGGCTGCAAACTCAATCAAAATCAGTTAAAATCAGTCAATATCATTCAAAATAAATTAGTCTAAAATCCTTACCATCATTATACATGTGAATGCACTTAAGTGTGTTTTTATCATCCCATCAATGGCCTCCACTAATTTACTTGCCATTCGGGAGGTGTAATCATAAGTTCTATTTTTTTCCATATCTCCCGATACCCCTACAACCCACCAATCCAATCATCCTACAGAGGCCGGGAAGAAGCATGTGTGTAGACTTATCATACACATCAGTTTACATAAATTTTACAGATGTTCTTCTGTTGGATTTTCTATCTTTAATATCTCGTCTATCAACTGTTTGACCGTCTTAGCTAATGGTTTACCTTCTGTATCTTGAAACATTATGTTGTACCAAGCAGCTCCTTATACTTGTTTTTTTTGTCAAAGTCTGCAATGGCTCGGTCCCACTCTCCACTCCCAAAATCAGTCTTACATCTTGTGATGTAAGTTTTATAGTCTTTCCTCCGAATACAAATCCCTTTTTCTTTCTATCATATGCATCCACAAGCAATTAAATTGCTTGTGGTTTACCTTTCATTCCTTTTAATTTTCCAGTCTTTGCAATTTTGTAAAATGCCTTTATTAAAAGGTAGAAAGGCAGTTTTTTGCAAGCTTTAACGTGGCCCCTTTTGACCGCCTCTGAGCTAAAAATTTGGAACATTCCATCTAGCGCAGATCTATATCTTTTAGCTATTTTACCTGTGATTAAAGTTACACAAGATATTAGACACTGAATCCCACCAAACATTTAACATAACAAACTGAATAACATATGAAACTAAGTAATATCCAAGTATATTGTGTTGTTGTTCTGTTTTGTATGTGAGTTCCCACCAAATGTCATTAACTTAAGTATGATTTACCCATGCATCCTGTCATTTTGTTATGTTTTGTTTGGTGGGGTAATTCCCACCAAATATAATTGACTGAAGTCAAGTCACATCTGACTTTTTTTTTGTGCCAATTCCCACCAAATATCATTGACTGTTTTCAAGTCGGTTTTGACCTTTTTCATGCCAATTCCTACCAAATATCACTTCCAATTTGAATCATCTACTTTGGTGGGATTATTCCCACCAAAGTACCAGTTTTTCACATGCATAAATTACCAAGTTTAACTGTATTTTATACCTCTTTTAGTATCAATTATTAACTAGTTACTGAATCTAGTGGAAATTGCATCATATCTTAACAGTTTAATTGTTATTCTTATGATTTCAGTTTAATCTAAACTCAAACAATAATCACAGTTCATTCTAAACTAAACAATTAATGATTAAGTACAGTTCATTCACATTCAAACTACAATTATATCTTTTATGAATTGTAAATAATAGTTCAATTTAAACTACATATATATTACAGTTTTGCTTCTTCTATGAACATAATTGTTAAAAACTTTCACCATCATCACACTATTCATCTGTCATAAGCATCTTATTTGCTCAAATATCACCAATAAGTGAATCACACAACATAGACATACATTTTACACTATTCTATCACTTTATTTTAATAATTTTGTTTGTATATACATCAATAATCCTATCAATACACGTTATTCACTATAACACAGATAAATTCACACTGATATGCGTTTATATGCTCGTATTTGTTAATTTAATGTCAAATTTCGAACCCTAGGTCATATATTCATCACGGCATTATCATTATATCACTTTTCAAATGCATGCTTTGTTATTTCATTATCAAATGCTACTTTATATACATAAATATTCTCAAAATAATCATAACAACATATGTAATCAGTGCATTACCTGATTTCTTTTTTTTGCTTTTTGTTCGATTTTTGCTGTTGAATTTCCTTCTTTCTACTTGTTCTTCGTGATTCTGCTGCGATTTGCTTTGATTCTCCGCGATTTTTGTGTGATTTTTTTGGTATTATTTTTCGGTGCTCTTCTCTCCTCCTCCGAGTGTGTGTGCGTGTTTTTGCTTGTGTGTGTTTTTGTGAGTAATATGTGTTTTTATTGGTTACCATTTTTGTTTTGTAGTGTTTTGTGTATTTTGGATTTTTTTTAATTAAAAAAGGTTAGTTTTGTTTTTTCGTCCCAGGATTTTAGGAGGTGACTTTTAAGGTCAATGTGACCACCTCCTAGGGTGGTTATGGTAATTGGCTCATAATTAAATTAATTAATTCACACGATATTTCAGAAACAATAGGGATAACTTCTCTTTGGATTCGTCTAGTATATATATAAAATATTTTGATCCAAAAAGTCTTTAAACACAAGACCTATATCTCAAAAGTAAAACAAGACATTTTCATTCTTAGTAGAGGCCAATAAGTTTCATTCTATAAGTAGCTTAATTATACTACAAATATATCCTTCTATATAAAGTTTAAAGATACTCTAAAATTACAGTTCAGACATAAGAGCAAGTTCAACATGAAGAATTCAGCCATGTTTTTGAGTTTTAGCAACAAAACGTGTGCTCATAATGGTTAGGTTCTTATTCATTTTCTTGGGAGAACATTCGATTTAAAGAACACCATAGGAGGTGTTGAGAAAGGATTTTCAAACTAGAAATACCCGTGGAAGCTTGGACATTCTAGGTTTCATAGTGAAGTTTAGGTCAAGAGTGCATAAGATGTTGCGATATGGAAGCAACAACCATGGTGTTGTTTGAAAAGCTTAGAAAATGCAAATAGCTATGCAAAGTTACTAAGTGTTCAATGTTTCTCATTGTTTGAAACATTCGTGACTTTCTTTTCTCATTGTTTCTTTATATTTTCTTGTGATTAATGACATATGTAATTTTTTTGTTGGGTATGTCGTACGAATGCAAGCAATTTTAATCAACTTTTTCATATCCCTCTTTCTTATACTCCATCTACTTATTTTCTTAATTTTCCGTTGTTCAGTGTTATCACTAACCATGCTCAGTATCGATATCGAGTATGCAGAGTGTTAGCCCCATGCCTTGATCATATTTAGTGACGACAACAATGAGCTTGCTAAAAAATGAGTTGGTTTAGTATAACCACTAATCATATGCGGAAACACTAAGAAGCATTCGGTTTTGAATTTTAAATTCAAAAAATCTTGCAACAATTAATTTTTTTTTACCATTGATAGATATTAATCCTAGAATTGCAAATCCACTATTGTTATTTTTATTTTTGGACTTTGTGTATTATTCATAGTTTTCAAAAGTACTTTTTTAAAATTAAAAGTCATTGAATAAAACTCATATTTTCACCATTGATATATTTTTATATCATGATCTCAACTTTATCAAAATTATATTTTTACTGAAATTTATATGAAATTTTATAATTTTCTAAATCGAGGGTTAGGGGTACAAATTTTAAATTATGTTTTGTTTTTATATTATCGTATTTTGAATATTTTATAATTTACTAATCTCTAGAAAAAATACCAAACTCTTATTTGTTTTTGAGTAATGATATTTGTTACTCTTTTTGGTTTACTTTTGAATGGAAAAAAGTTTCTTCAATAAAGTTTTGGGTCGGAAATTTTATATAAAAATATAGGTAAATTGTAATGTCTTGTATAAATAGTTAAATTTTAAATATATTGATCAGGTTAAATCGTTAATTTTTTGAATTAAAATATTTACTTAATTAAATTAAGTTATAATCAATTTTAAAAAAAGAAAAAAGAGAAACTAAATAAAATCTGAATATGATGATTTATTACTATTGAATTAGATTAGTGCAAAGTTGACTAAATTGATATAAAGAAGACAATACATGTTACCTGACAACAAAAAGGAAAATGGAAAAAATAGTTTTATAGAACATAAACCTTTGTCTTACTTTTATGATAAAAACGATAAAAACGATTAAGGTAAACTATTTTATTATGGATATTATACCTGCTTTGCCACCAAATAAATTATGATGACTAATGAACAAATAAGGAGGTTTAAGGAGAATTACATAGTGGCACGTAAACTATAATTTGATGGTCAATTTCAAACACTTTGACAACCTATTTTAGATCCACGTAAGTAGGGCTGCAAACGAACCGAACCAAGCCAAACTTTAGCTTTCTTGAGTTTGTTTGCTAATATTTTAGTGAGCTTGAGCTTGGTTTGAGCTTGAAACGAAACGAGCCGAACCAAGCTTTAGCTTTCTTGAGCTTGGTTTGTTAACTAAAGAGCCGAACTCAAACAAGCCCTTAGCGAACTCAAACTCGAGCCCTTGGTGAGAGTATCGGTTCATTTGTAGCCCTAGATACTAGTAGTATATTTATTAGATATAAAAAAAATTACTTAATAGATATAAAATATTTTAATTATGATTAATTACATAATACAAAAGTTTTGACTTTTTGTATGTATACATATATAATTTTTAATTGAATATATATATCAAGCCTATTAACGAGCTCTTAAAGAACCCTTACCAAACTGTTCACGAGCTTAACGAATCGGGCTTATATATGTTTGAGTTTGTCTCGTTTAGTAAACGAGCCTGAATTTAAAGCTTGAGCTTGGCTTGTTTAACTAACGAGCCGAACGCAAACAAACCCTTAACGAACTCAAACTCGAGCCCTTGGTGAGAGTATCGGTTCATTTGCAGCCCTACACGTAAGTAGTACTATGCCTAACCAAAAATATGATACACTATTTATAAGTTGGGGGAATATTTTTATAGAGCCCCATAACATAGAATGTTCTAAAATAAAGCCCCCCTTACCCATTAGTTAGTATCTAACTAGTATATAGAAAACTACCCAAAACCCCCTACCTAATCTCGTGCATACAGTGAGAACCCAAAAACCAAAACAAAGAACCCATATAGGGCTCGTGACCCTCTCTCTCATCTCTCTCTGTGCTTAAGAGCTAATGCAGCCCCCCACCCCTATGCCACCACCTTCCACCCAGAGCCACCCACACCACCCTTTCGATGCCCACCTTCGCATCACCATCCCTCGCCTTCCCACCAGAGCTGCTGCACTCAATGAAACGACACCACCACGCATCACCTTCTCCATGCATCACCTTCATTGCTGCATCAACTGTTCTGTATCCCACAGACCGCTGGAGCTCTGTAGCCCTTCGTTCCTTTGTGAAGAAGAAGACACGATGCAGATCTGACCACCAGCGAACTGGACCAGCGCCGCCTTCTTCTCCGGCCAGATCCGCGCTGCTCCCTCCACCTATCTCCTCCGCTGCAGATCTCCTCTATTCAGATCCGTCATGATGCAGCAACACTGTAACATCACCCCCGCACTGTAACACCAAATCCTCCGAAGCCACCACAACGAAGCCAAGATCCACGAAGCCACCACCACACTGTAACACTCATCTCTTCTCCTCCTCCAACGCCTCATCTCTTCTTCTCCTCCGACGCTTCTCCTCCGCCTCATCTCCAGACGCGTCGTGCCTCAGCTTGTTGGGTTCAACCCACTGGTACAGACTTGGGTACAGACTTGGTGGTCCAGACTTGGTGGTCCAAGTCTTAACGTGTATGTCCAGCCCATTTTGGGTGGGCCGAGCAGTACAGATCCAAACAAGGCCTTGACATACAATTCTTTTTAATTCTTACTTTTTTTTAAAACGTGTATGTCCAGGCCATTTGGGCCGAGCAGTACAGATAAGGGAAATAAGTCTAGGCCGTTGTAGGATTCTAGCTTGTTTTAAAAAAAAATACTGTTATTGTTTGTTTCATTTTTTAGGTTCATACATTAGGGTCTAGACATTAGAGGCTTATTTTTTTGGATTGGTTGTTAAAAAATATACTGTTATTGGTTGTTTCATTTTTTGGATTAGTTTATACCAGCCCATTAGGTCTAGACAATAGGGATCTTTATGATCCACCAATTTTATTAGTCTTGGATATATTTGGATAATTTTGGCTTAGGTACAGCCCTAGGGGTAAAGACTTGGAATATTTTTATTACATTGGACATGTATTTTAGTAAAAAAGCTTGGGTACAGCCCTATGGGTGCAGACTAGGACAAATTTTGACTTGGACAAACCCGTTGCTCTGGTACATTTTGACTTGGAAAAAATTGAAGCTTGGGTATAGCCCCAAAACCATGGACTTTAACGTGGATATAACCTACACTAAAAAATAAAAAGGGTACAGCCCTATGGGTGCATACTTGGACAAATTTTGACTTGGACTAAACCCGTTACTTGGGTATATTTTGACTTGGACAAAAAAGAAGCTTAGGTACAGCCACATGTACACGGGATTCTCTATCAACACATGTGTGTAATGGAAAGTAAGAGAGAGAAATGTATTAGTTAACTTGTTTCGTTTGGTTAGGCTTTATATAGAACATTTAGTAACTTAGGCTTTAAAATGGGGTGGGGGTGAAATTGGGCTGTAATTTGAAGATTCCTCTTATAAGTTAGCTATACGTACTAATAATGTACAAAACAGAAGATAAGAAATAGATGATAGAAACTAAAAATAAGAAAACAAGTAAAATAGAAACCAGATCTAAGTAGATAAAATTGTGTGCTTCTATGAAATGGGAAGATCGTTTAGTATTCAATTATGCTGGAATAATGGAGGTGGCAACTCCAAAAAAGTTGTGAAGTTCAAATGACGACCTTGTTTTGGAATGTTCAGGGAATTCGAGCGCCCTTAACATTGACATGAATCAGCTCAATGATAGCTCAGTTTCGTCCTAGTGTGGTGGCCTTTTGTGAAACGATGTTGAGAGAGGTGGATTCTCGGGAAGTGGTGGCGCGTTTTGGTTACAGCAACTCCTTTTTTGTTGAAACCTCCGGAAATTCCTTCCATTCTGGGGGGGTTCATGGTTTTGTGGCACTCTAATGTGCTTCTTAATGTTATTTTTAGTTGTGATTCTTATGTTATTGCCTTAGTTAATGAACTGTCTTTTTAGTACTATATGATTTTCTTACATGCCCTAAATGATTTCAATCAAAGAGTAGAGACATGGAATGAAATATCAAAATAGAGTGAGGGAATTAAGAAACCGTGGATGATTTTAGGTGACTTTAATGAGATACTTAACATTACGGAGAAACAAAGCAAAAACCAAGCTAATATAAACCATGTTGGCTCCATTTTCTTGTCCACAGGTTTCTAGCATGGGTGGTTTTCTTTATTTCCCACATCGGTGGGGAGAATGGGTTTTAACCCACTTAAATGCTAAGTGATCCTATCAGCTACCAAAAGACTAACACCCATGCACATGAAAGGATAATGGGAAAGCCCACACGCGCGCACCACCACCACCCACCCGGCCCGAGCCCGGGTCCGGGTCCGGGTCATGGGTCTTGGGTCTTGGGGAATTAAAAAATAAAAATAAATAAGTTTTGTTACCAGAATTTATTTATTTATTTTTTTGACTTTGTCTACCGTTATGATTTTCCTCCACATTTCCCACGTTTTAAAAATGCTTTTGACTTATGCGTTTTACGGATTTATTGCCTGCGGTTTTTTCTTGGCCATTATCTCCGCTCGTAACAGGTGCGGAGATCATGGGATGTGTTTTGGTTTCGTAACAGTCTTTCCACCCCTATATAAAGAGTGGTTCCCCTCTTCCAAAAACACATACCACAACTCTCAAACTCTCTCCCGAAATCCTTCTGCAAAATCCTTCTCTTCCTACCTGCTGTTCTTGAGCGATTATATACAGATTCCAAACCATCTTTTGTGAGTGCACACTTAAGTTGGTCAGTAGTGTTGAATCCTTGGGGAACGTTCGGAGAAACAGTTTCGCACCTCGGCTGTCCCGGAATTCGTTCTTAAGGCAGTGGCTCCTCCACAGCACTACTTCACGTCATCTTCATCTCCACTTTCCGGTTCGTTTTTCCACTTCCTCGTTTATATTTCTCTCGTTTTATTTTTCGTCTTTTAGTTTCCGTCTTTTATATTCCGTCTTTTATAACTGTACTATTTTGAAACTCATTTTTTACAAATCGGTTTTTAAAGTTACCATTACAGTTCCGTATTTTTTCCAACAAATTAAGAACGAAATCTTTTTATATCTAAAACTGTAATGGCCGCCTCCCCTTCGGTTTTGAAAACTTTGCCCGATATGTCAAAACTCGAACCACTTGATGGTTCTAATTTCAAACGCTGGTCCCAAAAACTCCTGATTTTCTTCGAACAATTAGAAATTGACTTTGTGCTTTCTGAAAATCCTCCTGTTGCAACTAGCGACGCGGATGCTACTATAGCCGCTCGTCTTTTAAAATACGAAAAAGCTAATAAACTTACTAGGGGTCACCTTTTAAACCACATGTCAAACCCCCTCTTTGATTTATTCGTAAATGAAAAATCTGCAAAAAATATCTGGGACCGTTTAAACACTAAGTATGGAGGTGACGACTCTGGTAAGAAAAAATATGTTGTCGGAAACTGGCTTAAGTTCACAATCACCGATCAAAAACCAATCATGGAACAAGTTCACGTTTACGAAAATCTGTGCGCCGAAATTGTATCTGAAGGTATGAAATTATGTGAAATTTTACAAGCTAATGTTTTACTTGAGAAATTCCCGGCATCCTGGAGTGACTACCGCAACCACCTCAAACATAAGAAGAAAGACATGACGATCCAAGAGCTAATCAGCCATATGAGAACCGAAGAGGCAAATCGTATCAAAGATAAGTCTGAAATTCTGCCTCATTACTCTTCGAAGGCAAACTTGGTCGAGCCTTCTGGGTATGGTAACAACAAATCTCATGGTCAGAATAAAGGTAAAGGGAAATCTCATGGTCAGAATAAGAACAACAAATCAAAAGGCAAGTTCAACAAATCCGGAGGTAACAACTTCAAACCTACTGGTAATATTCAGAAAAACAAGGCAACCTGCTACGTTTGTGGGAAGGAAGGACACAAGGCATACCAATGCAATGACAGATTCAAATCAAACAACCCCCCTCGCGCAAACTTGACTGAAACTGAAGAGGTAATTGCCGCGGTAATGGTCGAAACTAACTTGGTAGAGAACAAGGCCGAATGGATTCTCGATACTGGAGCTTCAAGACACTTCTGCGCCAACAAAGAGTTGTTCCAAGGGTTTGAAGATGTAGCTGATGGGGAATGCGCTTACATGGGAAACTCTACAACTGCTGGCGTCCTTGGCAAGGGAAAAGTGTGTCTTAAACTTACCTCTGGCAAGACCTTAGCCCTTAATGATGTTTTGTATGTCCCCACGCTTCGTAGAAATTTAGTCTCTGGGTCTCTTCTAAACAAAGCTGGACTTAAACTAGTTTTTGAGGGTGGGAAAATCATTATCTCTAGAAATGGTGACTTTGTAGGGAAAGGTTACCTTAATGGTGGACTATTTGTACTTAACGTTTTTTCTGCTTTGAATGAAAATGCATCTACTTCTGCTTATATTGTTGAATCTCTTGATATGTGGCATGCTAGATTAGGGCACTTAAATGTTTCCTCTATTAAAAGACTTAAATCTCATGGTCTAATACCTGGGAACCATAATGATGACTTAGTTAAGTGTCAAATATGTGTAGAGGCTAAGCATGCGAAAAAGCCCTTTAAAAATGTAACCACTAGAGAAACTCAACTCTTAGAACTAGTGCATTCTGACTTAGCTGACTTTAAAACTACCGCTAGTAGAGGAGGAAAACTCTATTATATGACCTTTGTAGATGACTACTCTAGGTTCACCAAAGTATACCTTTTAAAGTCTAAAGATGAAGCAGAATCCACCTTTTTAAAATATAAGGCTGAGGTTGAAAACCAACTAGATAGAAAGATTAAACGGTTTAGGTCCGATAGGGGCGGTGAATATAGTTCAAACACACTTAAAGAATTTTGTGAAAATAATGGAATTATTCATGAACTTAGTGCCCCGTATACACCCCAACAAAATGGCATAGCCGAAAGGAAAAATAGGTCCCTTAAGGAAATGATGAATGCCATGTTAATTAGTTCAGGCCTACCATCCAACATGTGGGGGGAAGCTGTCTTATCTGCTTGTTATGTGTTAAACCGAGTACCCCATAAACGTATAGACAAGACCCCTTACGAGTTGTGGAAAGGATACCCTCCTAACCTGAAATTTTTAAGAGTGTGGGGGTGTTTGGCTAAGGTATCTTTACCAGACTTCAAGAGAGTCAACATTGGACCCAAAACCATAGACTCTATCTTTATAGGATATGCTCATAATAGTGCAGCTTATAGGTTTATGTCCTTAGTTGATAACACTATTAGTGAATCTAGAGATGCTGAATTCTTTGAACATATATTTCCCTTGAAAAAGGATATTGTTCATAATGCCTCCTCTTCAACCAGTAATGACTCACCAGTCAATACTGTTATACCTGTTAGTGATAATCTGTCTGCTTCTCTTCCCCCTTCGAGTTCAGGCTCTCACCCTGACAACGAAATTAGAAGAAGCAAAAGACGTAGGACTGAGTCTAGTTTTGGACCAGACTTTATCACTGCTTTCTTGACTGAGGATTTTCACGTAGATATGCTATGTGAAGAACTAGTTTCATGTTTTCTTCTTGAGGAAGATCCTAAGACCTTTTCCGAAGCTATGAGATCCATTGATGCCAGCTTCTGGAAAGAGGCAGTAAACAACGAAATAGAATCTATTAGATCAAACCACACTTGGGTCTTAAGTGACTTACCAAAGGGGTGTAAGCCAATTAGTAGCAAATGGATCTTTAAGAGAAAATTTAGACCAGATGGTTCTATAGAGAAGTTTAAAGCTAGACTTGTAATTCGAGGCTTCACTCAAAAGAAAGGCCTAGACTACTTTGACACCTATTCCCCTGTGACCAAAATAGCCACTATAAGAACTCTCATAGCCTTAGCTTCTATTCATAAACTCACTATACATCAGATGGATGTTAAGACCGCGTTTTTGAATGGAGACTTAGAGGAGGAGATATATATGGTACAACCCGAAGGGTTTGTGGCATCTGGTCAAGAAGACAAAGTGTGCAAGCTTAAGAAATCTCTATATGGTTTGAAACAAGCACCCAAACAATGGTACGAAAAATTAGATAGTACCTTAGCTAACGATGGCTTTATAGTCAACACCTCTGATTCATGTGTTTACATGAAGGTGTTAGGATCTGAATGTGTGATCATATGTCTATATGTAGATGACATGTTGATCTTTGGCACTAACCTTAAAGTTATTAATGAGACTAAGGACTTCTTATCATCAAAGTTTGAGATGAAAGACATGGGTGAAGCTGATGTTATCTTAGGGGTTAAGATTCTAAGAAATGAAAATGGTATATCCCTTAATCAATCCCATTATGTAGAGAAGTTGTTGAAGAAATTCAACTCCTTTGATGTCACACCTGCTAGAACCCCTTATGACTCTAGTATTCATTTGACTAAGAACAAGGGAAATGCAGTATCTCAAACCGAATACGCTAAGGTAATAGGAAGTGTGATGTTCTTAATGAACTACACTCGACCCGATATCGCCTATGCCGTAAGTAGACTTAGTCGCTATACCCATAACCCTAGTAGTGAACATTGGGCTGCTCTTCGGAGATTACTGAGATATCTTAGAGGTACTATGGATATAGGCATACACTATAGTAGATTCCCTGCTGTCTTGGAAGGCTACTGTGATGCGAATTGGATATCAGATAATGATGAAGTAAGCTCTACTAGTGGTTATGTATTTTCCTTAGGTGGAGGAGCTATATCATGGAAGTCGTCCAAACAAACTTGTATAGCACGATCAACCATGGAATCTGAGTTCATAGCACTAGAGTTGGCTGGACAAGAAGCCGAATGGTTGAGGAGTCTCCTAGCAGATATACCATTATGGGAAGATAAAGTTGTACCAGTCTCTCTTCATTGTGACTCGCAAGCGGCTATCAGCATTGCTCACAACAGCTCCTATAATGGAAAACGGAGACATATTCGGATCAGACACAGCTCAGGGAAACAATTACTGAAGAATGGTGTGATAGCATTGGACTTTGTCAAATCTGAGAAAAATTTGGCTGATCCATTCACTAAAGGTTTAACCAGGAGAGTAGTTCTGGAGATGTCGAGGGGGATGGGGCTTAAGCCCATTCATGGGGGTCATATGGATGACATGTGATGCACTACTTACCCATCCCTATGGCATACAATAGTGCATATGAGGTTGAGTTTCGACTCTTAATGATTCATAGCCCTTAGTGGTGGTCCTATTGAGAAGGACTTGATGAATCACCGATGTTTATTTTGAGGTTGAGTTTCGACTCTTAATGATGTTCATAGCCCTTTGTGGTGGTCCTGTTGAGAAGGACTTGATGAACTCACCGGTATATGATGAGGTTGAGCTTTAAGGCTCTTAATGACTTCAAGACCCTCGAGGGGTAGTCTATGATGTATAGTCATTCCTGAAGTCTATGTTGTATAGACATTCTTGAAATATATGTTGAATAGACATTCTTGAAATCACCTATGTGAGTGTGAAAGTGGGGGCCGCTTTCTATAAAAGACTTGAGAAATCTTTTTAGACCACTCATGAGAACCAAGGTATGCGCATGGCCTAAAAGGCGCCTATGAGAACATCGCGGAATCTGTATAAGTATATGGGTTTGAGTACGTGTTGTGGGGGTCTCAACTAAAGAACATCAAGTTCAAGAGTACGTTCACTTGACCGGACTTGGTTGTTGCCTCACTTCACTACGTGTCAATTCAAATCGCAAGATATTGACACTTAAGTACAATTCACCCAGCTTTCGCTCAATCATCCTTTTCTTCTTTTCAAACTTTCTGTTGACATTCAAATGTGTGGGGGATTGTTGGCTCCATTTTCTTGTCCACAGGTTTCTAGCATGGGTGGTTTTCTTTATTTCCCACATCGGTGGGGAGAATGGGTTTTAACCCACTTAAATGCTAAGTGATCCTATTAGCTACCAAAAGACTAACACCCATGCACATGAAAGGATAATGGGAAAGCCCACACGCGAGCACCACCACCACCCACCCGGCCCGAGCCCGGGTCCGGGTCCGGGTCCGGGTCATGGGTCTTGGGTCTTGGGGAATTAAAAAATAAAAATAAATAAGTTTTGTTACCAGAATTTATTTATTTATTTTTTTGACTTTGTCTACCGTTATGATTTTCCTCCACATTTCCCACGTTTTAAAAATGCTTTTGACTTATGCGTTTTACGGATTTATTGCCTGCGGTTTTTTCTTGGCCATTATCTCCGCTCGTAACAGGTGCGGAGATCATGGGATGTGTTTTGGTTTCGTAACAGTCTTTCCACCCCTATATAAAGAGTGGTTCCCCTCTTCCAAAAACACATACCACAACTCTCAAACTCTCTCCCGAAATCCTTCTGCAAAATCCTTCTCTTCCTACCTGCTGTTCTTGAGCGATTATATACAGATTCCAAACCATCTTTCGTGAGTGCACACTTAAGTTGGTCAGTAGTGTTGAATCCTTGGGGAACGTTCGGAGAAACAGTTTCGCACCTCGGCTGTCCCTAAACCATATAAACACTTTCTTAGACTTTACTCATAACAATTCATTAGCAGAGATAAATTCTAACGGTTGTTTCTTCACTTGGTCTAACAGGATGGAAGGGGAAAAGAATGTCAAAACAAGGATCGATCGAGGAATGGCAACCTACGAATAGATGGAGAAGTTTCCGAGATCACAAATATATATACCTCCAACAATAGGGTCGGATCACTCCCCCTACTTTTCCATTTTGATATGAGTATGAAAATAGGAATAAAATACTTTAAATTTGAAACAAGATGGTTAGATAATAATAATAATTGCAAAGATATAATAGACAATAGTTGGAAAATTCCCCATGACATGATCCACGTACCTAACTTTATAAAGAAAAGAGTATTTACAAAAAAAGAACTAACTAAGTGGAGCTCGAAAAACTTTAGGAATCACGAAAAGAAAACAATTAAAGCCCTTAAGATAGACTTATAAAAATTAATAGTACTAAAGAGGATAGAGATACTTCTAAAGAAGAAAATGATATTAAAGAACAAATAAAGATAGAATATGATAAAGAAGAAAAATATTGGTGTGATGAAGCCAGACAGAACTGGCTCATTTACGGTGATAAAAATACGAAATTTTTCCACTTAGCTACGATAAAACGTAGAAAACAAAACCGAATTACCATAATTAAAAACAAGAATGGAGATTGGACCGATGATTCAAAGGACATAAAAAATTGTTTTCAGAATTATTATAAGGACCTGTTTAAAGAAAACATAGGTATAGAAGAAAATATGGGAAAAGCAATCGAATTTATTAAACCCCGAGTTACTAGTAACATGAATGAGAAATTAACAAAGAAACCAACGATGGAAGAAGTAGAAAGAGATATTACAGAATTATCAGCTTCAAAAGCACCTGGACCAGACGGACTCAACGGTAAGTTTTATAAAGAATTTTGGGATATTATTAATGTAGATGTGCTATAGACTATTGAGGATTTTTTTGAAAATAATTGTTCAGTTGAACGATTAACGATACATTGATTACATTGATCCCGAAAGGAACGATACAAGAAAATTTAGGAGACTTTAGACCGATATCATGTGTTAACTTTATCTATAAAATCATTACAAAAATTCTATCGAATCGCTTAAGAGAGATTATGAATAGTATAATATCCCCTACGCAGTCGACTTTCATTAAAGGTCGGGCGATTCAGGATAACATTATTATAGTGCAAGAGATATCGTTTTTTATGAGCAGGAAACGGAAGAACAAAAAACCTATGGCATCAATAAAAATTAATATGGCAAAGGCTTACGATCAGGTAAGATGGGATTTTCTTTTTAAAGTATTGGATAAATTAGGTTTTAGCGAAACTTGGATTAACTGGATTAGGAATTGTATCACCTCAGTTTCATTTAATATAAATTTGAACGGAGAAAGACTCGAAAACTTTAAACCTGGTAGGGGTCTTAGACAAGGTGACCCCCTTTCACCTTTTCTTTTCTCTATTATGACCAAATCCCTTATTAGTATTATCGACCATTACATAGACAACAATTTGATCAAAGGTATAAAAATTAATAGGAATTGCCCGACGATTTCTCACCTTCTATTTGCAGATGATTCTCTTTTCTTTCTTGAACTGGAGGACATGAATATGAACCATTTCAAGGAATGTTTAGATATCTATTGTTTGGGTTCTGGACAACAAATTAATTTGCATAAACCAGCCATTCTTTTCAGCAAAGAAACACCAGATGATATTAAGAATGAAATATCTACAATAATGGAAATTTCAGAAACAGAGGATCTGGGATACTATCTAGGGATTCCACTATGCCACAAAAGATCGAAGGTAGAATCTCTGGAATGGATAGCAAAGAGAGTGTTCGAAAATACGGAAGGATGGAAAGCGAAACTACTTTCAGAAGGTGGCAAAGAAGTACTTATTAAAGCCATACTTCAAGCCATACATAATTATTACATGTCTATTTTCTCTTTTCCAGTTAATTTTTGTAATAAACTAGTTTCAGCCATCTCTAATTTCTGGTGGAGTTCAGGTGAAAGAAACAGGATACATTGGGTTGCTTGGGAAAAGATTGCAGTAAGCAAACTCATAGGAGGATTGGGGTTCAAAGATTTCAAGAAAATGAATACGGTCCTACTAGAAGCTCAAGCATGGAGACTAATGAACAACCCAGATAATTTAGTAGCAAGATTACTCAAAGGTATTTATTTCAATAAGTCCAACTTTATGAATTGTAAACCCAGACAAAGTAGGACATGGAGCTGGGCAAGTATTATAGAAGGTAGAGACTTTATTATGAAACATGGAATAAAGATGATAGGAAATGGCAGAGATACTAATATATGGGACGAAAAATGGATAGATAGCGAGTAGAAATTAGAAAAACCAGAAGGAGCTACTATTACAAAAGTCAACGAACTAATGAAAGAAAACAAAGATGAATGGGACTTAGAGAAACTGGATGATCTCTTTCTAGAACCTATGATACATCTTATAAAGAAAACAAAGATAAAAGAAATTGATACAAAGGATAAGCTTATTTTGCCTTTTTCGAAAGACGGCACCTACAATACAAAGACAAGGTATAAGGTTATAACGAAAGAGCAAATAATTAACAAAGCTTCAACAACGGGAACTAAGACAATGCAGGACTCACCAATCTGGAAAACGATATGGAGTTCTAACATCCCAAAAAAAATCAAGTTATTTATATGGAGAATGGTAAACAATGCAATCCCTACAAGAGACAATTTATATAAGAGAAAATATGCGGACGCTACGATGTGTTTATGGTGTAACCATAAATGTGAGGATGTAGAGCACCTACTTCTCCACTGTAACATGTGTAAGGATATTTGGGCAATATCCATTATGCAAATAAGAATTCAAGACGAATTTCAAGACAAAATAGAGAATTGGTTCCTCAAGATTATTCAAAATTTTACCAAAGGAGGCTGGTAAGAAAGTGTATTACGAGACTTTATTATTATTAACCTTTGAAACATCTGGAAGGCAAAAATGAAGGCTATACACGAAGGTATTACTGTATGTGGTACATGGATCAATATCGCGTCAAGAAAACTAATGCAAGAAATTCACAGAATCAACTGGATCACGGAAAACTACAAAGGACTCAACAAAAGAGGGGTGGCAAGCGTAGACACAAATAGGGACGAACAAAATCAAGACCTCTTATTATTTTGTGATGCGTCTTTCTACAACAAATGGGATCCTACGGGGGTAGCAATCCTCGGAGTACACAACAATAGTAGTACATCTTTTCAACACAGCTACAACCTGAATTGTAATTCAGTCTTGGAAGGGGAGGCAAATGCAGTTCTTAAAGCTACCCAAATAGGCGCTAATTTTCCAAGGGAGAAAATAGTAATCTACTCAAATAACCTTGAGGTTATTCAAGGTACAAAGCAGGTGTCAGCAGCACGTTGGAATATCCAACCCATTATGTGCAAGATTATCCACAATGCTGAAGAGCTCGGGAAAGTTTCTTTCCAACACATTAATAGGAAGCTCAACAGCAAAGCGGACAAGCTTGCAAAGGAAGCTAGGCACGAGGCACCGCTTCTTTGTCGGAATACGTTTAGTTTTTTTGACTTTTCCTCTTGGTTTTGAAAATTAGGAATAGGTTGATCGTTTATTTATGCTTTGGTGCCTTGGCACCTTTCAACGTACAAAAAAAAAGTAAATAACATGTATAGATAAGAAGATGTAACAATATCAGATTAGATGGGTGGCCACTTAATAAATTACCCGTTAATAGCTTCTTTTTCAGGTAAGGGTTTAAATAATATTAAATATGTTTATCTTTAACTATATTTTAAATTATACAGCAATATATTTAATTCGATGATTTTAGACTTCATGTGTTATTATTTATCTGAATTATATTGTCTCGTTATCTTATATGATTAATTGTGTATTTAGGATAACACGAACTACTTCGTCGTCTATTGTTGTCGAATTGACCTACTTAGTCGTTTCATATTTGATATTTGATATATATATATATATATATCGGTTGATCGTTCGACATGATATAATCGTGTTACAATGGGCGGTAGCGGGATTGCCAGGGTTAACGACTATCATGATCTATTCCCACATGGAGCATGTGACGAAGAGTTCCTTGGCCAGTGAGTCGTAGGTTCGGTTTACCCGGGATATAACCAGTATGAGGTTAGTGATCCTTTGGCTATTGTGCAAAAATAAACTACTTATAAGATACATTTATATTTAAAATATATTCCGCATTAACTTTGTTTAATAATTAGCTGAACACTAACATGAAAAAAAAAAAGATTTGGATTTTACATTCTAAATGATTAAAGTACATTAAGAAAAATATACGTAAAGATCAGTTTTTCCTGGAATCAGTATTAATTTTTTTTTTTTTTGGTATGTGAGTGGATCTGGGTTAACTTGCGTACACCATTAGTCTTACAAGAATATGTAAAACTCTTTTTTCATATCTCAGGTAATTTAAAACTAAATTACTCATGTTAAAGGGGAAGTTTGAAATTTGTAGCTCTTATTTATTTATTAGAATTATTATTAATTCTAATAAGATTAGAAAGGGTTAGGTTTTACTTAGCTTTCATCGCTTTAGTTTATGTCAATTCTTTTTTTCTTTCATCATGTACTGGAATTCATTTGCGGGTCTAATTTGTTAACTTAGACGTTGATAGACCGTTGAGTAGTACTTTCTCAAAAGTTAATGCATATAAAAGCATCCGTAGGAAAATTGTATAAGAAGGGGGGTGGGGTGAGGGGTTGGGTTGGTGTGGTAGGGGGCTGGTTGGTTGGTTATTAAAAAAAAAATATATATATACTTGTAGGTATTTAATGTTTTAAATTTTGATTTCTGGGTGTTTAAAATTTAAAAAGTGATAAATTAGTACTTAAAGTTTTATTTTGTGTATTTCGTTAGTACCCGCTTTCAGTTTATCCGTTAAGTGTCACGTGGTGCCTACGTGTGTGGTAGATTTTCCACTCGCCATGTACAAGCCAGGTGACATTTAACGGAGAAACTGAGGGTGGGTACTAACATAGTCATAAAAATGAAACCTTGGGTACTGATTTGTCACTTTTAAAACCTTAGATACAAAAGTAAAAAATCGAATCTGGTAGATACCCCCAAGAAATCATCCCTTAAAAAAAATCTTACAAAAAACAAATAATACAAAAACTTCTTTTATTTTGGACGGATACAACAAAACATCAAAAACAACACAATCTACCTATTCTAACAAAATTCTCATCCAATCTCAACCTTGTCGAAAGACTCCTGAAATATCATCAAATTGGGGTTAGATGTTTCGGCACTGTGTCTCACATCTTTTGCCAACTTGTTTGCTTGGGAATTTAGTTGTCTAGGGATGTGCTGAAATTGATCTCACCAACTTGTTCCACTGAACTCCTAATTTTTCCTAAGCAGAGGCTTGATTTTCCTATTGGCTGCGGACAACTAGATCAAGGTTATCTGAAAAGATAAAAATCTGTCGTTTTTGTTTTTCTTGCAAATCTCGAGTGTTTTAATTATTGCTTGTCCTTCTCCTTCTATGACTGTATCACAAGGGCCAGTCTTTCGATGATCAATTCTCAAACCAGTAGTCTTACGTGTCTTCACTATACCAATACAAGTATGTGTATGTGAATTTTCAAGCAACGTGTCACAGGTGAATGCAACTTCAGTTTGAAAAATCCGTGTCTACCATTTCATCTTCTAAATTGCCCCGTTCACAAACAAATATCATTTCATATTTTATTTTTTCCGAATTCTTCCCTGTGGATATTGCATTATTACAAGCTTTCCAAGAATAAATTCTGGCCATTATAGGTATATATGCATTCCATACAGTCTTTCATAAGTTATTTTTTGGATCCAGCACTGTTGTAGATCTTTGTGGTTCTCCAAACACCATTTTTTTATATACCCTTGTATCTTGTTTTTATTGTGTATTCTCCATTCTTTGATAAAGGCCAAATGAATGTATCTTCTTCTTCTGTTTGTAATATTTTCTTTCTTGTGATAATTGGAATAATAAGACTCGGAAAAATCTCATCCATAATTTCTGTATTCAAGTCGATCATATCTTGGTTCCACAACTCATAAACTTTTATATAGTTACAATTATGTGGTTTTTCTAACTTCCATTCAGTATCCAACCATTTGTCGTTCCAAAGTATTTATATTTTTACCATTTCCAATCTTATAAATACCATATTGTTTAATTAAATCTATGTCCTTAATAAGGCCCGCCATGACTGTGTTCTACTCTGTCTGAAATTGACATTCATAAAATTAGACTTCGGAAAATAAATACATTTAAGGGCTTTTGGCGCTAGCGTGTTAGGATTTTGTTATAGCCTATATGCTTGTCCCGCGAGTAAAGTCGTATTCACTTTTTTAAAGTCTCAATAACCCATCTCGCCTAATAATTTTCCAGTTGGCAGTTTTTCCCATGCCACCCAGTGAATACGATTTCTTTTCCCTACATTGCACCGGAAATTAGAGATAGCATATATAAGTTTATTACAAAATGTAATTGTGAAAGAAAATTGACATAGAGTATGTTGGGATAGCTTGTATGGTAACTTTAATTAAGACCTCATTTCCTACATTTGAAAATAATTGCGTCTTTTGTCTTTCCGTCTGAAATATTTTCTCTGTGATCCATTCTAATAATTGTACTTTCGATCTTTTATGACAAAGAGAAAGTCTCAGATATTTCCCTAGATTATCTTTTTCATTGATTTGGAGTTTTCCACAAATATCCACTTTAGTAAATGTTGGTGTGTCCTGGCTAAAATAAATAGAAGATGTATTATAATTAATACGTTGACTTGGTCCTGAACAATAAATATTGATGCACGGTTGAAAATCATTCATCTCTTCGTCGTTGATTGATAAGAAGAATAGCAAGTCATCCACAAATTGAATATGTGACACGACATAATAGTTTCTCGTAATTACGATACCATTAATTATTTTCTTTGATACATTCTCCCCGATGATTCTAATAAGTATTTTCGTCATGCGAGTGAATAGAAAAGGAAATAGTGGGACTCCTTGTCTAAGTCCTCATTGTGGTTTAAATTTTTCCATCATTATTCTCATTTAGATTATTTTAAAACGACACAGATGATATACATTTTTTAATCTAATTAATCCAAATTTGTGAGAATCCCAGTTTTTGAAGTATAATATAGTTAAAAAATTACATCGTACCTGGTCGTATGCTTTTTCCATATCTAATTTAACGGCCACCATATGTTTTGGAGTTTTCCTTTTTCTTTTCATAAAGAATGAGATTTCTTGTGTTATTAAGATGTTATCATGTATTTCTTGTTCTTTGATGAAAGCTGATTGTGTCGGCGAACTATATCATTCATATATCCTTACAATATGTTAGCTAAATTCTTTGTAATAATCTTATATCCAAAATAAACACAAGAGATCGTCATGTAATCTCCCACTTGTTCTTGCATAACTCTTTTAGGTATTAACGTAATTAGTGTATCGTTGGATACTTCCAAAAACATACTATTATCAAAGAAATATTGAACTATAAGTGGAACATTCCCATTTATAATTTTTAAAACCTCTATCTAGGTCATATGTTTATATTAAAAAAAGATCATATGTTCAATATAACTTTAATCTTTTGATTTTTTGTATTATCAGAAAATAAATTTTTTGATTGTTTTTTTATTCTAAAATTAGAAAGATTATCGAATCAGATTAAAGTGTCTAGGTTATGGATATGGATAATCTAGTTCTGACTAGAGTAGATTAGGGAGGTACATGGTGTGAATCCCTTCCATGAACATGTGAAACTTAATTCTGATTTACTTGTCGGTATGGATGGGGAGGCATTCAAAAAAATTGTGGAATTAGTCGAGGTGCACGCAAGTTGGCCCGAACCACCCATGTACAAAAAAACTACAAATTATTTGTTATCTTTTTTTGTTCCAATTGCATTATATAATAACTAAATAAGAAGGTTACAAAATCTAGCCAATCCGCCTAGGAGAATTGACGTTCAAGGGGATAATATCTACCTGGGGGTCTCAAAACGAGACAATTTCCAAATAGCTTGCCCTAAAGATCGTGTTTGGCAACCTAGTCAACTGTAAAGTTTCCTTCTCTAGAGATAGGAACAAAGGACGGTCTAGATCGTTCCACAAAGCCATAAATATTGTTTATGATATTACAAATACTATGTGATGACTCCCTTTTTTGTGATAAACAACTCCCATTGTGAGACATTTTTTAGGTTCCTTTTGTGCTTAGCTTAGGGACTTTGTAAAAGGACTTTGAAATCCTGGCTAATGTGAAATCACCATCCACCCTTATTCCCAGAAAACCATTAATTCAATAGGACAGGTTCATACTACATTTGTATCCCCTAGCTACTATCTTAATTGCATAATTATTTTATTTATTAATAAAACAAAACATTCTACTTGTTTATCTTTTTAATCAAAACATTTAAAACCATCTACACTAATATTGAACATGAGTTAAAATAACTACTTAAATGCCTAGGAAACGAACTTATTTTACTTACTTATTACTTGTAACGATATGTACACTTGCGGAGAGTTAATTGTGGATTCCAAGGTGTATGCGTTTTTCAAAATCATTATTTTTAGCACCCTTGGGCCACCAAGTTTTTGGCGCCGCTGCTGGGGATTTTTTTTGTTATTTTTTTTTGTGTCTAAGTTAGTGTAGTAATTGTATTTGTTTTCAGTTTTATACTTGTTTTGTTTAAGTCTCTTTTCAGGTTCTTTAGGTATGAAGTATTCTCTTGCGCTGATGAATATAAATGTGGAGTATGGTTGTTCGAGTTGTGGGCTAGTTGGGCATTGTTGGGAAGAATTTTCTTACCAACGATCAAATCGGAGTGGGATCGTAAATCAAAGTAATATCTATCAGCCAAGACCTCAAAGTTCCTATCAAGGAGATCTGACCTATCAAGTTCAAGCCCCGCCACATCCAATGTATGATCATATAGAAGATTATCTTAATGGACTTCGATAAACCATACAATATTTTGTGAAAACAACACAAGGGAACGTGAGAGCTAATAACGAGAGATTCAACCATTTGGAAGACTCCATCAATCGTTCAATCTAGGTTTCAATGTATAATATGATAAGGAGTCAAAAATTGATGCTACTGCATCAATAGTGCATATAATGCAACAACATCAATTTATAGAGCAATGCAATTCACTGAAACAAGTGAGCATTTACAATAAGGACAATCTATGCAGATTGAACAAGGTATAAATACTAATGATAAGTTTATTCAAAACAGTGACATCGATGTTTGGTTTAGTGTGTCTGAAGATTTTAGCCCTCAACATGAGAGTGAAGTGGAATCGCCACAAGTTGCACCTAGTGAACTAGAGATTCCAATAATAGAAGAACCAACCACTCCGATTTTAGATGAGGTAATTATTGAGAAGCGAGTTGAAGATGAAGTTGAACCTAGTGAAGTGGATATTTCAGCCATAGAGAAACCAATCAAACCGAGTTTGGAGGAATTAAATGTTGAGATTTTGGTTGAAAAAAAGACTGAAAAAGAGGAAGAGGGTAAGGAGGAGTCGCCGCTACCATTCCACTATTGTCACCCCCAAATACAATTAAGATCGACATTTTAGAGGGAGATACAGTATACAAAGAATTTTTAGAGGTGTTCAATGAAGCTAGAATCAAACTGGTAATAAATGTTGCTACTAGATGTCCAATCCATCATAAAAATAAGGGTAAACAAATGTATCCTTACATATGGCAATACAAAATGGAATAGGGATGTCTCCCGTTTTGTTTTAGAAAAATCCCTTCATGAGACATCATTTTAGGTTTAATTTGGATTTATTTACTTGATTAATAGTCGTATTTTGCTATAATGTACTTTCTTCATTTATATTGGAATTAATTGTACTTTTAGAGTTTTAATGCATTCAGTTGTATGTTTAGTGTGAAGTTCTTAGGTATATGTATACTAGGGTAAGTGAAGATTCAAGTCCAATAACAAGGAAAAGCGTTGAAAGAGCGAAAGAAATCACTTTGGTAAAGGTGGAGGAGTTTTAGAAAGAGTGAAGTCGTCACTTGTTTCTATTTATGGGTCTAATCCGTTTTGATTCAGACTTAGTGGTTCAAATATAAAGTGTGGGCCTTGAAGTCGGTGAAATTTGAGAAGTAGAATCAATTTATTAGGAATCAAGATGCAAAAGTTATGGCCGATTTACTGAAGTGGTGCAGTGCAATTACGAATGAATTAAAACGGATTTGGGCCTCTTTAATAACTTACTTAAGCCCATATAGGCCAAGTTCGTTTATACCTCTATATAAGGCTTATTATACCTCATTAATCAACACACTTCATAATATATTATATTTTAAGAGAAAGAAAAAGCTGCAACGCTTGGAAGCAAATGATTAGAAGCTGGAGAGGAAGGCTAACACCATTCTTTCTCAACCAAAAGTCAAATCATTCCACTCCTTAGGTTAATTTTAGTTTATTTTCTGTTGTAGGAATTATGATTATACTTTATTGTATTAGTTTTCTTTATTTAATTATGAACTAAACATTTAATACTTGAGTATCGCATTTAAGGGATGAACCCTAGTTTTCCAATTTAAAGTCTTATGAATTTGGGATTGTTTTAATTTAAATAAAGTAGGGTTATTTCATATTGACTATATTCTTGTGCTTGTTTACTATTATTAGTCTGACCAATTAGTGATAGGTTTTATTATTTAGGCTATTCGTAGTGGCGCGATCATCTGAAAGGGGGTCTATATATAAAACTAGAATATAGATGTGTGATGTGCGTTATTGAACCTGGTGATCTTAACTAACCACGTAGTCAATTGGGGTTTGTATAATCATTTGAAAGTACCTTTAGTGTCACTCTGACGAGGTCATTAATACCGTATAATAACTTCTTATCTACCCTGATAGTATTTAGGAAGACATTAGATTCCCGACTAATATTAAATACCGACTTTGCCCTTAAATGATAACTTTAGATTGTTAGCTTCGGTGACTCCCTAGCGTGACTCAAGTATATCTCTCATATTTACATACTCTTCTTTAGTTAATTTCTAGTTTAATTTAGTTTTAATCATTAGTTATATTTCCATTCTTGCGTTAGTATTTAATTATTCAAAAAAACAAAACAAATATCTTGTTTTATTTATTTACGCAGTTACTTCTACTTTCGAGTTAAACACTTAGTCATAACCTAGTAATCCTTGTGGAGACGAATTTCCCGTATTTACTTATTTATTACTTGGAACAGCTCGTACACCTGCGGTAAGTTACTCCTCGTATTTAATGTTGATTATTATCACACTTGGTGGGGGGAAAAGGTGTAATAAATAAACAGATAAATAAAGATAATAATAAAGGACACACCCTTGACCACCACGAGAAACTCACTGCAAGTATTACAGATCATTTGTAAGTTTAGTTTAGTAAGTAAACATTCGTTCGCATGGATTTGATCTGTTCTACTTATGTATATAAAGAAGTGTAGGAGAAATTACTTGTTTAATAAAAAGACAATAAAAGTAATACTATTTATTTGGTTTTTAGATCTGAAAGATAATAATGCAAATAAATAAATACTAAAAGAATGGAGATGAGGAATATAGCCGAGGTTTGCTAGTATGAACTTATCCTTCTAATCAATATTCAAGTTATAAGGGTGATTGAAGCTCTTAGATGAATAGCCAGGATTCTAAATTCCTCTTAACCCCCTTCCGGGTGGACTTAGGTGGCGGCCTCACAATTACCAAGGGACTTAACTAAGGTGCTCCTACGCCACTAGGTTCTTACATGAGACTGACCTGAAAATAATGGTCAATGATTAAATCAAACCCTAATAACTATCTAGTTAGGCAAGCCCTTCCGGATCACTACCGCATACTAGACGCTTATGTGGTGTTTCAATAATTAGACACCTCTTCCGAGTGACCATCTAACTACTATTAATGGGGTAGTCTATACTCGTGCACTAGCAAGAACTACGGTCAATAAATCAAAGCACATAAAACAATATATGGTTAAGAAGCTAAAATCACTTTAAAAAGGTTTTCCAAATAACGTAAAACCAGATACAGAATTAGAGATCAAAGATTATACATATGTAAACCCAAGCTTTGGGAAAATTAGTTCATATCTAAAGACATAGAAATAAACTATGGATAAAAGTAATTACAAACAAAGATAAGCTAAAAAATATAATACAAATTACCCTAATGATAGAGGGAGATGATGGAGAAGAATAGTTTTCTCCTTTCCAACTTTTGTCTTTCTCTCTACAAGTCTTGTTGTTTTTCTTGAATGAATAAGGATTGACCTAAGGTTTAGAACTGAGTAAAGACAAGCAAGGACATGTTTAAAATAGTTAAAGGGTGTATTTATAGGTGTTTAGGAAGCACTAGTTCGGATTTCTTGGAGTAGAAGGCAAGCAATTGGACTTCTTTTCCAAATTAAATTCGTTTCCTAAAATATAAGAGAAGAGAAAAAATGATGTTGTCTTGTTTTGGTCATAACTTCTTAAATATTGCTCCAAATTTTGCCTACTTTATATAGAAACGACCGCGTCGAAAAGATATACACTTCTCCTTTAGACCGTTTCTCCAAATTCCCAGTCAATTTTGAGTTATAATCACTTTAGTAGACGTGACTGATGAAATTCAGATTTACTTGACAACTTTTCCTTTCCTATTTTATCTTTACTTTCTTTTATCTCCAATTTCCATCCACATATTCTTTCCTTATCTCTTTAGAATTTATTTGGCATCTATTAATTTCCATATATCTTTAAAGAGATAATGACACTTAGGGTCTTGACCACACACCCCTCTTCGAGTTAGCACCCCCACCTAGAGCCTCTTCTTACTAAAGACCTCAGCAACTTTTTAACACATGAACACAAAACCCCAATTACTAGACTACCCCTCTTTTGTTTTTTCAATACATATATATATACTAATTTGCTGATCTAATTTCATTTACATTCTAAATTCAATACCTCACCTCACTGCTTCTCTCTCCTATCTCCTCTCAACCACCACCGACACCACCTAAATGGCCACCACCACCGCCACCGCCGAAATGGCCACCACCACCACCATCTCCCTCCTCCCCCCAGCCCCCAGCCCGCCTCGTTACAGATCCAGATCCGCGAGCTCCGGTCCTTCCTCCTTCCTCCAGATCCGCGAGCTCGTGACCACCACCACTCTCCTCCTGCGCAGAGCTCGAGATCCATCTGTTTGCTGCCATGGTGGTGCAGCATCTGGAAGCTCCGATAGGTTCCGATGAAGACTGGAGCTGCTGGAGAAGCAGCTTTCGCGAGCTCGTGACCACCGGAGGTTGTGTTCGTAGCTGCTGCCTCCTCGCAACAATGGCATATCCGGCGAGGTTGCTGGCAGATTCGCGAGCTGCTGTTCGAGTGTTGCAGTGGTGTTACTGTGCTTGTCTTCATCGGCTTGTTGAAGCTTGTTCCATGGTGATGATGGAGAAGACTGGAGCTACTGGAGAAGCAGCTTTCGCGAGCTCGTGACCACCAGAGGTTGTGTTCGTCGTTGCTGCTTGCTTCGTGCTTTGCCGGACTCCTTTTTTTTTTTTTTTACTCGCTTACACAGTACGCTTTAGCTTAGGTTATTTTTTTTATTTTTTTTTTCAGATCTGGTCAACTTGTAATTAGTTTAGGTTTTTTTTTATTTATCTATTGTAATTGGTTTTATATTTTAAATAGAAAGGTATTTAAATAGATACACATGATTTTGTAGAGTATTTATGTAATTTTAAAGAGTACTCTCTCTATTTCATAGAGTACTCTCTATATTTTATAGAGTACTCCGACTTTTTTTATAGAGTATTTGTTTAAATTGTTGGAGTATTATTTTAATTCTCGGAGTACTCTCTCTATTTTATAGAGTATCGGAAAAAACTGAGAGTACTCTCTCTATTTCATAGAGTACTCTCAGTTTTTTCCGATACTCTATGTTTTTTCCGGTGACTGGTGGCCTGAGGTCAGTGGTCGGAGATCGGTGGTCGGTTGTCGGTGGTCGGAGTTCGGTGGTAGGTGGTGGGAAGTTGGAGGTAGGTGGGTAGTGGTAGGTAGGGGAGAGAGAAATAGTGACATCACTTTTTTTTGTCTTTTAGTGATAGTAAGGGTAGGAAAGACTATTGTAAAAAATGAGGTCCCTAAGAATAACAACTTTCAAGACACTACTCTATAGAGAAAAAATAGTGCTTCTAAGACCCTATATATAATTCACCCATCTTTAAAACTTCACATTAACACACAAATTAAACAAAATATGCTCTAAAATTAATAATTCATTAAATCAAGATAAGAAATAGGAAAATATTAAAATACGAATAAAAATCTAATATTAAATACTCATAAACACCTAAAATGATGTCTTTAACCTATATTAATTCATCACAAATAGGGAGACATCAACATTCTAGGAGCCACCAAATAGTATTAAAAATATTTGCCTCAAATAGGTTTAAACAATTCCAAAAATATTTAAATTCAGTATATAAAACCACAAGCCTTTCCACCTTCAAATATCACTGGATAACTTCACTTTAGTTATCTCGCAACTAGAACAATGTGTGCAGATACTCCAATGTTATGTTTTGGTCCTGCAGAACTAGCATTGTACTTTTAAGGTTGCATATATAAGTCACCATTCCTTGCAATATTGGAACATAAACTCCATGAGTTGTCATACATTACAAATAAAAATACATACCTACACAACTATCATCAAATCATAATTTCATTTACCAAAACTCTAATTTTTTACCCAAGTATAAATAAGTAGTAAATATAACATACACACATACATACACATCTATAACTATAACATTCATATTTTATGATTTTATTAAAGTTCCCTGAGTTTCTGAATAACATAGTAGTGGATTTATCATACCCACCACATATCGTTAAACATTTATAATTACACTATAATTACTTCTTTTTTTAAATATATAACATATTTTGATTAAGGGGTGTGTTGATACCCACTAACTAGGTTGGTTGTGTTTTAGGATAAATACAATACTTACTCCAGAGTTGGGTATAAACCCACTGATTAGTTTGTTTAATATTATATTAGGGACATATACAACACTTGATATTACAAGGGCTTACACTGCAATATTTTACTTATATACAAATTTACTAACACATTCCTACTCATAAAAATACAAGTAATTGAGAAATATAATTAAAATATACAACACACACATACATATATTATAATTGCACTATATATTTAAATATTTTCAATTTCACTTTTAGTCCCTGGGTTTTTTAATATATAATTTAGTTTATAACTACACCATTCTACTGATTTTGAATAAAAAGAACTACTATTGTTGTGGATGGTGTATACCAACTATACAACTTTGGTTAGGGACCTATAATTCAATTTGATTATTGGTGTTGGCTAGGGCGTGATAAAATAATGATAAATAAATATAAGAATTAACACCCTAAACCAGTCACAGATTCTCACTGCAAGTATCACAGATCGTTTGCAAGTTTAGTTAAGTAAGTAAGATCCATTCGCATGGACTTAGTATGTTAGAAGTATGGTTAGAAGAGAAAGCGTAATCTAGAATAGTTGCTTGAAATAAAGACAATAAATAAAGATGAATAAATTGGATAGATAATAATTAAACTAATAACTAATGCAACAAAGTAAATACGAAAGAATGAGACGAGAGATATTGCTCAGGTTTGCTAGTATACACTTATCCTTCTAATTCTTCTTCTAGTTATAAGGGTGATTAAAGCTCTTATATTAAGTATTAAGGAGTCTATATTCCTCCTAACCCCTTTCCGAGTGGACTTAGGTAGCGACATAACAATTACCAGGGGACTTGGGTAAGGGGACCCTGCGCAATGATCGGTGGTTAATCTCAAACCCTAGTGACTATCTAGTTAGGCAATCCCGTCAGGATAACTGCCGTACACTAGAGGTTTATGTGGTGTTTCAACAATTAGACACCCCTTCCGGGTGACCATCCAACTGTTATGGTAATCCTATACTCGTGCACTAGCAAGAAATACAGTTAATACATCAAAGCACATAAAACAAATATAAAGGTTAAGAAGCTCAATCGATTTAAAAAGTTTTTTCCCAAACAAATTTAGATAGATGAAAATAGTATTCAAAGATTATACATATGCAAAACTCAAGCTATGGGGAATTTAGTTCATGCTGATAAGAAATAAACCAAAATAAAGATACATACTGTCAACTTGCTTCTTTTGATGACTTTTAAGAGTAGTAATAATTAAAGGCTGATCAATGACATGTTTACAATGATAAGAGGGTGAACTTATAGGTGTTTTCTAACCCTAGGTCGAAACTTGGAGTGGAAGGCAAGTAATTGGAGTCCAAGTCCAATTCAAATTCGTTTTCTAAATTATAAGACAGGATAAACATTGCTTCAATTATTTGGATATCTCCTTCGTTACTTGGTCAAATTTTGTGTACGACCAGTCAAAATGACTGCAATTAAAAGACATATCTGTTGGTAAAATATCTCATCCAAATTTGTAATAGAATTTTGCAGTCTTCAAAACACTGGACGACTTTTCAGCATCGCAGATTTACTTGACAGCTTTTCCTTTCCTAATTCAACTTTGTTTCCTTTTATCTCTAGATTTCGCCTTAGATCTTCTTTTCTTAACTCCTTTACATTGATTTGGCTTCTAAATAATTCCTTTTACTTAAGAGCTTCACAATAACACACAAATGATACCAAATATGCTACAAAAGTAATAAATCTCCAAATCAAGACACGAATTAAGAATTTATCTAATAACGGAGAAAATTTCTGAACAATTAACTAAATACAGCTAAAATAATGTCTCAAACCTAGATTAATATATCACAAATATAGAGACATCAATTATACAAGGACCTATGGTGCAATTTTAGCTCTCCAATATGAAATATTATGCCAAAGCTTTTCTCTTTCTGGAACATTATTAAGAGCATAAATGAAAACGATATACCATGAACACAAAGTTGATTCGATAACTTGGAAAATTACATAGGAAATACTAGAAAAAACAACATTAACTTTAACCTAATCCTTCCACGCGACTAAGATTCCCCCAAACCTAAATTCTCTACCTTTGGATTCCACTAAGTGCCGGTTATTAAAGGATTTTAACGGTTTATAAGACAAAACATTTTTTTTCCTAATCTTACCTTCCAAATGACAAAAAACTAAAATATCAAATTTAAATAAGAGGGGCTTTAAACTCTTTTGCGTCAAGTCTGCCCTTGCACCTTGACAGTTCTAGATTAATAGATTGTCCATTGCGCTTAGTCACTTTTTAAGAAAGGTCGTTTTCCTTCAGAATAGGGACAACACCATCTCTCACAGGAACCTCCCGAGAAATAGCATCATCTTCAATCTCGCTCGTACTAAAATCCCTTGAACCTTCATGTCCAATACAATTTGTACCTTTACAATAAAATAAATACTCTTGTCATGGATTACCATTGCCTCCCTCAAAGTTCCTACCCTCAATAAAACCCTCGGTATTCATGAATTTATATTTGACATCGCAATGCTCGAGTATAAATCCTCCATAAATAATTGCATCTCTCCAATTCTTTTCCCCATGATTTCTCCACCCTGATCTTCTTTAGTCTAGCTTGATCTTCAAGGAAAGATGAAGTTGATTTCCTTTTTAATTCCCTTTGGCCATGAGAAGCGAGTAGTAGGTCCTTGAATTCTCATCCTTGGAATTCTATACCAAGCTTGCTTCCTATTTTCTTCTTGTCGAATGTGTCAGTAGGATAAACCGATTGCGAATTGGTCGAAACATAATCGGGATCATAAGTTTGTTAAATGTCTAATTAAAGAATAGCCTTTCCCATAATATCATTACGCCTTTTAGTTCGAAGCTCCTTCTCTTGCTCATTACTACCATTAGAAACCATATTAATCACAACTTTCCTCAACCACATTAGAAGTTTTTTTGTTATTGTAACCATCGTCTGAAATGAATTTGTTGTACATGTCATCTATATTGATGTCTCTTGCATTCAAGACTTCAGTTACTACCTGGTTGTTGATGATTATGCTTTTACCAATGTCACCCATCTGCTCTTAAAGATCTTTAAATAATTCTGGAAATTTACTGTTAGACACCTCCATTGGTTCATTATTGGACCTTGCTAAACCAACAATATCCCCAATGAGCCCAGTATTTTCACGTTTTATCTTAGAGGATTCTTTACTTCCATTCTTAGTATTATCACCTCCTTCATTATTTGATGTCGAGTTAATATTAATTCTGATAGCTCCCACATTAAAACCATCGTTATTCCCTACAATTCCACCATTAAAACGCCATTACCATTACCATCTTTGTCTTCATATGTTCTGCGAAAAGGAGGAAACCAAATAATCTCGTCAAACACGCCCCAACAATCATGCCTACGAATAACATGATTCCTCTCATCTTCACTTTTGATTGTTGTTTCACGACACCAATTAAAGTATATTGTTGAATCATCGTTCCAGGATGGTCTAACCATGCCTACAAGACAAGCATTCTTGTTATGGCCAAGAACACCAAAATTGTAGCAGAAAAGTCCTAAGCTTTCATACATAAAATCTACCCAAGCCACTCCCTCCATTTTTTCAATATACACGCATGTTTTATGTCAAACTTGACTCGAAAATGAATGAACTTAATATCATCCGTATCAGCAATTGGATGATCAATTTCTGTGAATTCTCCAATATAATTACCTAGAGTTTTGATGTCGTCAATTGTACACTGCAAGCCAGGAAGACCATACACCCTAACCCATGCAACTGAATTGATAAGATCCAAATTGATGAAGTTTTCTCCTTTGTTCCATCAAACAATAATTATATGCATTGTCTAGACAACTCCAGGCCTTATGAAGTATAACCCCTCCGCCTCTTTTTGAGAATCCGGAATTATTTTGAAGGTATTAGTAGCCATTTCTTTGAAGATAAGTCCGCATGTAATTCCCCAATTATCGAGGAAATTTTTACGAAAGATACCAAGAGGGAACACTCGATCAGAAAGAACTTTAGCAACAGAAGTGAATTTGGTTTGGATATTTTTTGTGGTTGAGGCTTTAGATGATATAGATAAAACCACAAATTTTACCATGTTATCGTTGTTGATTTTTTATATCGGTAAGGCATGAATAAATTTAGTAGCCATGATAAGGAGAATTCTTATATGAGATAAAAAGAAATAAAGGCTTTGAATATGCAGAAACCCAATATTCTCCATTTTATAGTAGTAAGATAAGTAAACTAGACGAGTAAGATTCTGAAAAGAAATGCATGCGTTATAGAAATAAAAGGCCATGTGTAAACAAGTATATGCTTGATAAAGATAAGGCGTGTACAAGAGAAGAAAGATTCAAAGAGAACCGAACCTGCGATTCCGGCGAGATTCGTAGAAAAGAAGAAAAAGCAAAGAATTAGAAGAGAAGGCTTGAAAATAAGCATAGAAAATTGTAATTGTTGCATATCTTTCTATTAGCTTTCCAAAGTGCACGTGTCATCTCCATGCTGATTTCAAAGAAAATAAGGTGAATAAAATACTCCAAACTAAAGTTAACCATCTCGGAGCAAATAAAAAAGACAAAGAATCCTTCCCAAATCTTTGAAAAGTAACCCTTTGGCCTGAACCAGCCAAAAAGAGAAAAGGATTGACTAATAGAATGAAGATCAGCATCGAAAACCCTTTGCATGCGATTATGTATTGGATGAATTGACCTTGAAATATGATAAAACCCTTACGTTGCCTTCCTCAAGTTACTAATTGATGTGGAGAAACATTGCATGTTATTACTAGCCCAAGAGCAAATAGAATTTACAGTAAACGAAAAGAAAAAACATAAAAGACCATAACATAAGAAGATTGACATAAGAAGAGAAGAAGGTAAAAAATGAAAAAAATATTTACGCCATGGCTAAGTCGAGAGATCCAATCAACGAGATATCACTCCTACCATACAAATAGATATTTCTTCTCGTATATTTAGTTAGAGAATCTTCCGTGCCATTAACTTTTCTATCGATATGAGCAATGTTCCAAAGAGGAAATCGACTTAACCATTTTTCAAATTCAACTTGAATTGGTTTGAGAGCCCAGTGGAGTCCGACCTTAGTAGTAATTCCTTAAAAAATCCAAGGTTGTCAGAGTAAAAAGAGAAACTTTGAAATTTGAGATTTGCCGCAGATCTCATGGAAAGGAGAGGATCCCAAACTTCTCCTTCAATTGTATTCCTTACAAGCATCTTCAGTTAATCTTATGAGTAATTTTCCTTCTTCGTAACCTCCTACTGCAACAACTGCGGCCGATTCCCATTCTTTAGCAAAAGAAAACCAAATCATATCAGCTTCATCATTTAAAACTGGGTTTTCAGGAAATTATCTTCATTAATTGGATTATCTGAAAACTCGCTATGAATAGGATTAGGAGGTCAAAAAATTATTTATATAAGGTCCTTTGTGTTGCGTGCAATATCTTTAATCAACCATCTTTCATTCTCAAAGTGACCCTTCATTCTTTCCTTCCATATGTTCCAAGTTGTTGTAAGAACATAAGTCGTTATAAGCTATATACCACAGACATTCACTGAATAGTTTGCAATAGTTAAGAGTAGCCAATCAAAAAATTTATCATTGGAATATTTAACAATTAGTTTGCGTAGGTGATGTAGCCCAAGCTTTCATATTGAATGAGCATTTAAGAAGGAGGTGCTCAATGTTCTTAGCATCTAGTTCCCACCATTTACACTTATCGTTATTAGTAACCTTCCTCTTGTTAAGGTTACATTTTGTCGGAATAGCACCATTACAAACTTTCCAGCAAAAGTTTATAATTTCTTACGAGACATTGGAGTGCCAAATAATGTTCCAAAGATCACTTTTATTTGATTCACCTGAAGTTGAAGATGGGGTCTCCAACATGATCTCCTCATTAACCAGAGAATGACATCCTGATTTTGTTGTACAGTTGTCGTCTTTACAAAATGACAAAATAATTTTATCCTTTTCGTCTAACTGCATAATAAATATTTTCTTAATCTCATTGGTGATGAATTATGGAAAAACTCACTGAAATTAATATTTTGATTAATTATTTTATCAATAAAAAATATATAAAAGATAAATCAAGTTTCCATATAAAAAGCTAATTTTTGTTATAAATCAACTCAAAAGCGAGATATCGTAATTGTGTCGTAGAAAGCCTTTTGAAACTTAGATGGTCGACCGAGGGCTAGCAACTAGGAAAAAATAAACGGTAAACTTATATTTATAAAATAATAATATTACATACAAAAAAATATCTACACTTATTGTTAGGTTTGAACAAAAAAAACCTTATGAAGGGTGCTACTTGGAATTTTATGGCGATTTCTCAAGTAGAAGCAATTCCTAATAGGGATATTTTTCTATTAGCAAGGTCTTCCAAAATGATCCCAACACTCGAGTAAGACCTTGCTCAGAGAAAAATGTCCATCGTTTTTGCTTCTACTTGAGAAGTCGTCCTAAAATTTCAAGTAACACCATTCATAATGTTTTTTAATCAGCAAATCAAATTTTATTAAAAATTATGCACCACTACCCAATATCCTTTACATGACTTTTGGCCCAATATCAAGCTAACTAATGGGCTACTATTACAAATAAAACAGGCTACATTGGGCTTACAAGAACTTTGAGGCTATCTATTACAAATTAGATACACTATTTTAATGGCCCTATTACATTTAAATACTCTTCTTCTTAACTTGACTGCAACAAACGATATAATTTGGTTTACTTTTCTCTCTTCATTCATTTCCAAACCTCGGTGCTCTCTGTTATTCCTTTCATTCCACACAAAATACTACGACGAAGTGATGCACACACTGATGATGATGATGATCAACTCCGAGTTAGGGTTGGATTGAAGAACAATTTCAATCGAATCCATCATCGAAGACGAAATTCAGCTTATTTCACACATCCTTAAGATGCAGATAAGGATATGTTGAGAATAGCTAAACTTAATAAAGATATGTTCGCTACTCTCAACATCTTGATTGCACAAGCAACAATCCGATTTGACAGTAAGCCCCCAATCTAGCATGCTATCTTTTGTGTGTAACCGATTCTGAAATGCAAGCCACGATATGAAAGAACACCTTGGTACACATCCTTTTTCCCACACGATCTTACTCCAAGAAAGTACTTCTTTATGCTCTGTAATTTTAATAAGAGTTTTGCAAAAAGAAAACCTCGACTTATGACCTTCACTCCATATGAACTTATCATCTGCGGAAAAAATGTCACTGATTGTAGTTGAGGTAGAATTTTTCCAATACATGGAGGAAACCTCCATCTTCCTCTACCATAACAATCTGCTACTGTTTTATTGCAGCATGAGTTAAGTTCATCAAATTCACCTTCGAGAATATCTTGAACACTCTGCTTATGTAACCACTTATCCCAAAGAATAAAAGTACTCTTTCCATTTCTGATTTCATGATGTATGAATTTACTAGATGTACCTCGGATTTTAAGAATTTGTTTCCAAATCCATGAATAATGTTGTTTAGTATTAAGACTCCAGATACATTTTACTTTAATGATGTTAATTTTTACCCACTTACTCCACAAATTATGATCTTGAGAATATAACCTCTAGAAAGTGAATAACAAACCGACTTTATTAATGTTCTCAATACTTGGAATGTTTAATCCCCCAACTTTTTTGCTATTGCAAATAAAATTCCATGAGATCCTAGCTCCTTGAGCACCTCTAAGAGTGCCATTCATAATGTTTTCTTATTCAATCCTAACAATGCGTACGAATGTTGAATAATATTAAAAATTTTATGATAAAAACTTATCATTTATTGTCTCGTTGCTAAGCTCAGTTGTCCGTCTAAGTCTCGGAATGTTTTTTACGGTATAATAGTGATATCTCATGGTTTTGAGTTTTTTAAGAAAAATAGTTTTTTAAATGTGGCAAATTTAATTTTTTTTTTTAAAGTTTCATTAATCAAAATTTTAATTTAGTAGAAAAGGAGGTCTTTTTCAAACTAATAAAAAAAGTAAAATTGAAAAGAAAAAGAAAATTGATATTATTGTGTGATAAAAAAATTGTGCATATTGATGAAAAAAATTATTAAATTATTATAATTTATTGCTAAAAGTTATTATCACGTAATACAATCTGATACATTAGAGGTTACTCACTAGTTGAGATCTCCCCTCAACATTATTCATTTATCTACCTGGAATATACAAGCAGGAGGTGTGTATATCCCTGTAGAATTAGTCGTGGTGCGCGTAAACTAGCCTGAACCATTCACGTAACGAAAAACAAATAACATTATCCATTCTTTTTGAAATACAAGGAGACCAGTATAAATAAAAAGTTAAAAAGATCTTACAAAAAATCACAATCACTAATGTTATTTGGAAATGGAAAAAAGTTTTTCACCCATTTTATTTACTAACTCCAACATAAAATTAGGAAATCTCTACCACATGATACAAGAGAAACAGGAAAGTAAAATAAACTTTAAAAAATTATTTTTTTTAAACAAATATATGTTAAAAACAATATTTACTAGAACGAGGAAAACCAAATCCGAGGCATTAAATAACATATACACAAATGATATAAAACAATACCGAATACAGAAAGTGGAAATTAAACTACAACATATTTTCGATGCATCTTGCTCCATCATCAAATCAACCTGAAAGCTACCAATATCCTTTCCTACAAGCCAAAACAAACTGAAACCAACAATCGCACCGAAACCAAAGAACCATGCCTGGGTGGCGTCCACCACCGAGTTGAGGATGAAAAAATTTATCAGAACGAAGTCACGAGTTAGTCCAAACCTCCACACAATATCACCACAATTAAGGGAGAGATAGAAAGTTGAGGGAAGACGAAATTCTCCAGCTAACAGAAAGACGACAAGTTCAGATAACATCTCACATTATACGTAAGGGTAACACTACAAAAGGAAAATTAAGCGAACCTAGCCCATTCATCAATCAGGGGAATCAAGCGAACCTAGCTCATTCATCAATCCAAACCAACACATTTGACAAACTAATCACACATGACAAAAACAAACATGATAAATTTCATGCGAACGACAAGTATCCAAATCTCAGCTTGTTTGAAAGAACTGCAAAGATATAGCCAAAAGTGAGTAGCCACCGTCTACTAGTGGGGGGAAACACAAACCAAGAAACACCCAAAAACCAAAACCAACACAAGACCACATTACAAGAAACTGAAATAGAGACCACAACCGAAGATCCCACCAACTTAAAAGTAAAAATTTATGAAGGCATCCTTGAATAAGTGTGACCACTTATTATGTAAAGCTAGAATATTGATAAGGTTGGAATTGATGCCGGTTAAATTAGGAAGTTTAGAATTTAAGATTGATAGTTAACTATAGTTAGATGTATTCTATGTTGATTATGAGATCTAAGATCGAAATTTATCCGAACCAAATAGTACTTAATGTATTTATACGAAATTGGAAATTTAGAAATTCGTACAGTTACATTGTTAAAGTTTGTTGGATGGCCTAAAGTTGGCTATTTAGTAGGAAGGAGTGTAAAGAGATGCTATGTGTTTAAGCATATTTATGAAGAGGCCAACACTATGTATGGATTGGATGGTGATGTTGCATCGACGCGTGAGGACGAAGATTTCTAGAATCTCCTTTTTTTCTATTTTTTTTTTTTTTGGCCGACTAAAATCTCCTTTCAACCCAAAAAATAAAGATTAAATGTCAACAATGCTAGGTTTGGTGAAATTTAATGGAAAAATAGGAAATTTTAGAATAATGTTATATGCTAACCCTTTTTTAACCTACCCACTATCAAGGTTAAACGTGTCTTTATCCTTTACGAAAATTGTTTGTACAAATATAACGAGAATATGTAGGAGGACGATGCTATCATTTCGCCAGAAATGAGTAAGATCTCGACTTTACAACCCAACGAAGGTAAAATAGACACGAAAATGATTAAACTACTCAATCTCTTATTTCCCACAAACCACCTCTCCAACGTGGCGTTTTTAACAACAATATAAGTATCGTGCTAACTCGTAGTTATTAAGAATACAATTGTCAGCTTGTTGATACCTAGATAAAACTGATGATAAATGCTAGTATCTCATATAAATAGAAGGATGATGCAGAAAATTCAGACCCTGAAATCTTTGATACTCCCTCTGGCCATTTCCTTTTGTGCAAAAATTCTAAAAAAATGCATTCAATACTCTCCCTCTTCACACAATTATCTTTGAATTAATATATATGAAGTTATTTATTGCAATACATTTCCTACTATTTAATTAGAGGTAATATTGAAAAAAGTAGGGAAAAAGTGTATTGGTATTGAAAAAGAGAAATAATTTTGGACACTTTCTATTTAAAAGTTGGACAAATAATGTTGGACAGAGGGAGTAATAAGATTCATATATTAAATTCACTATTAAAGCTCCAATTCTTACTTATTTTATTTATCTGGTAGAATTTGTTTAATCAGATTGGTGTCATTTGTGGAAATCGAACAGATTCATTCACCTATTCAGATACCACAACAATAGAAGCAAATGTAAGAGCAGAGGAGATGAAAGGATAAAGATTCTGGAAAAATACTATCAAGTTATAGCTTCACCTGCTGAAATTTTGATAAAAGTTCTGGTGGACTCAATAAACAATAAAGTGAGAATATCTAAGATTTTGGCGCCCAATAAAAAAGTAATATTGCGTCAACTACTCGAGACAATAAAGATCCATTTGCTTGAAAAACCGAAGATATGGTGGGAATAGATGTCAGCGTATCTATCCATCAACTAAACGTTAGGCCTGAAGCAAGCCCATCCAACATAGACCTAAGATGTTATTTTAGAAGAAAAAACATAATCATCGAAGACGAAGTAGGAAGGTCATTACAAGCAAAGCACTTTCGTGAAACAAATTACCTTGATTGGATAGTAAACCCAATGTTAATGGAGAAATCCAACAGAAGTTGGAGATTGTGCATGAACTTCACCATTCTATAATAGCGCATGTCCAAAAGATTGTTCTCCACTTCTCAATATGGACAAGTTGGCGGATGGCACGACTGGATATCCCTTCTAAATATGTATGATTGAAGGGGTACAATCAACTAAGAATGATCCAATACTATTAAGAGAAAACTACATTCTTGAACATGGTTTGTATTTCTATTGAGTAATGTATTATGGTCGTAAGAATGCGAAAGATACTTACCAATGAATGGTGAATAAGGTATTGGTGGGGGCAAAGGTGTGATAAATAAACAAATAAATAAGATAATAATAAAGGACACACAACCTTGTCTACCACGAGAAACTCACTGCAAGTAATACAGATCGTTTGCAAGTTTAGTTGATAAGAAAAGTTCGTTCGCAGGGATTTAATCCGTCGTATATACTTGTATTGAATAAGCGTAGATGAATTTAGATGTTGACATAAAAATATAATAAGGTGAATCAAATATCTGATATGAATAAATAAATATGAATGTAGATAAATAAATATGAATGCAAGTCAGATAAATTAGGGTCACTAATATGAGTCTATCTTACTAAGTTGTTATTCTAACCTTAAGAGTGAATTGAGAATTATATATTAATCGGGATTCTAAATTTTACCTAACCCCCATCAAGGTGGACTTAGGAGCAACCTCCCCATTACCAGGGAACCCAGAGTCATGATTGGTGATTAAATCAAACATTTATGGCTATCTAGTTAGGCAAACCCGTTAGGATCACTACTAGACGATTATGTGGTGTTGTCAATATCTGAATCCCCTTTCGGGTGTTAACTCAATTACTAAGGATAGTCCTATGATTGGCCAAATCTAGGGCTGGAAACAATAAGTCAAAGCACACAATAACAATATACGCCAAGCTCTAATCAATAAAAATAACAAATAGTATTACGAAATTTAAGACAAAATAATGACCCAACAATTAAAAGTAAAACTTACAGAATAAAAGCTTAGAAATATGGTGAAGCCACAAATCTATAGCTAATTACCCTAAATATAGAGAAGGAGAGATGTTGAAGAGGAGTTTGTCACTCTCCTTCTTCTTGCTTCTTGTCTTCCTCTACAGGTCAACTTGCTTCTTGGATGAATAGCTTGATACTAAGGATGAATATTAAATTAAGGGACTAAGCTAATATTTAAAACTGAGAAAATAAAAGCAAGGACTAAGCCTATACTTAGCACTGAGCAAGGACATGTTTACAATGGATTAAGGGTGTATTTATAGGTGTTTGGAAGACTAATTTGTTTTCGTGGAGTAGAAGATAAGTATTGGACTCCTAGCCCAACTCAAATTCGTAACCCTAAGGTAAAATTCGGTTGCTGATTTGTTTCGGCCATAACTTCTTCGTTTCAAACATGAGCGTCTTGGAAAGCTCTACACTTTTGTTTCATACCATTCTTCCAAATTCCCAACTAATTTTGAGTTATGAGCACTTTTGTGGTCGTAGCTGCTGGAATTCAGATTTATTTGGCAACTTTATCTTTCCATATCTATCTTTTCTTGCCTTTATCTCCAATTTCTATGATTATCTTCTTTCCTTTATCTCTTAGAATTGATTTGGTATCTAATTAATTACCATATATCTCTAAAGCTTCACAATTAACAAAAAAATCAACCAAATATGCTCTAAAAATAATAAATCATCAAATCAAGACAAAAAATAAGAAAGTGCAATAGTATATAGGAAAATCGAGTATAGACTTCCTAAAACACTAAAAAGGATGTCTCCAACTAAGATTAAATCATCACAAATGGGGATACATCAGGTATTAGAACATCAAATCGAAAGAGACATGGAAGTGAATGTTGACGATATGCTTGTAAAAAATAAAACCTTCGAGAAACACCTGTCATGTTTGTAAGATTCCTTCAGAGTAATGCGAGAAGTGTGTATAAGACAAACTCCAGAGAATTGCGTCTTTGGAGATTCCTTTGGATTTTGTTTGGGGTTTATGGTAATTAAGAGAGGAATTTATGCTAATATTGATACGGTACAAGCTATCCTATATATGGTCCTACCTTGATATGTAAAATAGGTGCAGTCTTTAACAAGAAAATGTGTTTGTTAAGGAGATTCATGTCAAATTCCGTATAAAAGTGTGCACCCTTCTTTGAAATACTACGTGGTCCAAAAAATTTGGTCTAGACAGAAGAATGTCAAGTGCAATTCGAAGGTTAAAAGACTTATTTAGTTGATGTTCCAACTTTAGATAAACCGGTTGATGGAGATCAATTGGTTATTTATCTATAAACATGTCAAGGATATATAGTTGCATGTGTTGATAGATGAGAGGAAACAAATACCAAGATATTATATCAACAAAAGGTTACAAGGAGCAGAATCTAGGTATACGCCTATGGAAAGGATAACTCTAGCTCTCCTACTAACTTCAAGGAAATTAAATATTATTTTGAGGCCTATTCCATAGAAGGATTAATTGACGTACCATTGAAATGTGCATTATCCAAGTGCAAAGTATCAGGAAGATTCCTCAAGTGGACAGTTGAATTATCCCTATTCTATATCACCCAAGAGGGTAGAATTTCTATAAAGAATAAGCGCTAGCATATTTTATTGTAGAAAGTACTATAAGTTTTGAGGAAGAAGCTAAAAGTTTGGATGATAAAAAAGAATGGTGAGTGGAAGTAGATGTAGCCGCTAATGAGAAAGGAAGCGGAGCAGGGCTAATAATCCTAAGGGTTTGTTTGGATATAGAGGGGATTAATTATTAAAGGATAGGAAAGGATAGTATATTAAAGGAAAGGAGAGGAGAGTATTAATCTTGTTTGGATTGAGTAGAAAAAGAAAGGAAAATATTAGTAAAGGATTGTGTGAATTTTGTGTTTGGATTGTATAAGTAAAGGAAAGGAAAGGATTATTTTATAACTAAATTACTTTTATATCCCTAATAAAATATATTTTAAATAGAACACAAGGGTAGTAAAGATATTTTACTATTAAAATTTATCCTTTCCTTTTAATGACCCCAAATTGGAGGGATAAGATATGAAGGAATAGAAGGTATAATTTTAATCCTTTAATAACTTATCCCTTCAAAAATTTATAACACAAACAAAGGAAGGATAACTACTATCCTTTATAATCTCTTCCCTCCCCTTCTAATCCCTCAATCCAAACATACCCTAAGTCACGAGTGTATGTAATATAAAGTAGTATACATCTTAACTTTCCAACCACTAATAATGAATCTTATTATGAAGCTACCGTCGTATGATTGAAAAAAATTCTTGATTTAAGAGCAAAACAGGTTAAAGTCATCATTAATTCGCAGTTAGTAGAAATTTAGTATACATCGGCTTACGAAGCCAAAAAAATCAAGGATGATGCCAGGATAATTTTATGAACCTACGAGCAGCGCTTATAAGCTTCAATCTGACACATATATAAAGAGATCAAAATATTCGGGTCGACTCATTATAAAAGCTTGCATCACAAAACCAAAACAAAAAAGGGTAGATCTATAGTATTTTGACAAGCCTAATGTGTTGCTCAAATTAGACCTCGAGGTAGCTATTATTGAAACTAATCCTACTTGGTTGACACTAACTCAAGAGTATTTACAAGAAGGAATCATAAGTGGAAATTCTTGGGAGAAGAGAGATTTCTTGACCAATGTTGGATGGTACACTCTATATGCTAAAAAAGTGCATAATCATTCCTACGAGGGATATTATTAAGGTGCGCAAGATTGAGTAAGGAAGGAAAAACTTGTAGGAATTGCACAAGGGAAAATGTAGTGTTCACGTCAGATATCAGATGATCGCGAAGTGAATAATGAGGAAGGGATCCTATTACCGAAGTCTAGTTAATGATGGTGAGGGTATAGTGAAAACATATGAGGCGTTTCAACACTATATGCATATACCTCTTTTACGCATCGAGGAAATTACTCCCATGAGTAATCTATCTCCCTTCTAGCAATGGGGTTTAGCAATTAGAGGGGCCTTCCCTATAACTGTTAATAAGCGTAAATGGGTATCTATGACAGTAGATTGTTTTATACAATGGATTGAATTTGTATTAGTATCATAAGTGACTGCGAACAACGCTTGGGAATTCATGTAAAGATCAACCATCTGTCGTTGTGGAATGCCTCACACTATTATAACTGATCAGGGTCCTTAATTTAATTCTCAATGATTCTGAGGTCAATGTGATTAAAATGGAATATGTGTATCGTATTCCTTAGTATTCCACCCACAATCAAATGGATTGTTTTAGGTAAGTGATTGAACAGTTATCCAACGAATGGAAAAAGGCTAAAAGGAAATCTTGTGGGAAAGTCAAACATATTACGTAGAGTATTAAGGTCATATCGTACTTCAACTCACGCTGCAACTCATGAGACATCTTATAGCTTACATTCGGGTGTCCCATAGATATGACTAGGGAAGGATCTAGAATACATATAAATATAACTAAAATCGGAGAAACACTTTCATTAAGAAGGTGAAAAAAATCTGAAGAAAGGAGATTGGGTCTTGAGAAAATAATTTTTCAATGTAGCCGATTAAAAGCATAAGCTTCAGCCTTGTCGGGAGAGAGAAATATACCACATCCTCCAAAAAATAATCCATTCACGAGACATCTTTTTGGGTGTTTATTGGGCCTAAGTGAGGTATTTTTCCTTAGTATTTGATATATTATACTTTTGTCTCTTGTTTTGGTCATATTTCTACTTATAGAGCTTTTGTGCCTTACTTGGGTGTTAAGCGTGTAGATTTTAGTTACATGGTTTACACAAGATGCCAAAATTCCAAGATGATGAAGAGAAGTCAAAAATTCAAGCCTAACCCCAAGCCACGTCACAAAGGAAGATTCAACCACTTTTAGAAAGTGAAAGTTTGTGTCAGACAGATTTGGAAAATGTATTGTTAGAGCTGCCACGCAAAATTGATCAGGATTTTGGAGGAGCCATTCCTTAACTAGATAGGATTTGAATTCAGGAACATTGTCGTGGTTTGAACCAGAAATCTCATTAGTAAACGTTATTACGTTGGATTAGATCAAGGAAAAGAGGCCCACAACCCATAAAACAATTTTAGATTTTTATATATTAGAAAATAACATTATAGAATTACTATTGGCCACTCTTGGGTAACCTTTAGTCACTAAAGAAAGAACAAAAATGTTGGAGCCTGAGAGGAGAAGTAGGAGAGGATTTCTACGCTAAACTCCACGAATCTCCATCATCCGAACTCTATTTGCTATTATTCCAAATAGTAAATTTATTTTGTTTTTCATATTGAACATGTTTTTAGCATTCTTTTTCTTTAATTTTTAGTTTATTAGTATAAATTTAACCTCCTATGCTTGAGGCTTGCAACGGGTATGAACCCTAATTGATTATTTTATGTTATTTGATTTTGGGATATTTATTTATTGAAATGAATTGAGGAGTATTTACATTGATTATATATTTGTTCTCAAGGCCTACTTTTGCCTTGGTCAAGTATTGAATAGTATTAGACTTTTGGCTATCACCTGGGAGGGGGGGGTCAGATTTTGGGGCTTGTATATAAACGTCTAGTGTGTGGTAGTGAACGATGTGTTTTACCTCGCGAAGGGCAACCGGACTAACAACTTCCAAATCATCCGACACGCGCTACCCTCTCCTCCACTCAACGACTCCTGTGACACACTCCTTGAACAACTCGTTTTAACCACCACAGCTTTGGAAAATATGCCCAACCAATTTGACTTCTAGCCCGCACCCTTGACAAACCGGGTCTTCTACAGCCCCTCTCACAACAAGATTCGCACATTTAGGTAATTGATTCCAGATAGAACGCCACAAAAGCACCTTGATTTTTTGCGGACACTTAAGTGAACAAACGATATCCCATCTGAAATTTGTCTCCATTCCTACAGACAACAAGTTATGATATGTTGATTTTACAGAAAAAGTACTCGACGCCTCAAAATTCCACTTATACACCTTTTCATTCTCATTCAATAATTCAGTTATACCCCCACTCCTTGAACCTCTCGACCAGATATAGTATTCTTATGCATCCTAGAATCAGAAAGCTTCACCTTTCACTCCAAGAAACCAACTTTGAAATACTTTTACTTAAGAGCTCTTACCCACAAAGTTGGATCATTCCATACAATCTTCTTGCCTAGTTTAGCCAAAAGTGATTTATTATTATTCCTCACGCCCCTCAGCCCCAATCCTCTATACTTTTTAGGACGGCATAAGACCTCCCACGAGATCCAACTATTTTTCGCCCTTCAGTTGACGACCCCCAGATAAAATCCTGGATAATTATGTCTATTTCCTTTCATATATGTCCCAAAAGTTTCACCGCTTGCATTATGTATGTAGGAATAGACGAAAGAACCTATTGTGCTAACATAATCCTACCTGCAAGTGATAAGTTCTGACTCTTCCAATTCGGGAGTTTATTTTTCATATTTGATGTCACCTGCCGAAAAAAACCTCGTGGAAGATGTTGTGATCATATAGGTGTTCTTAGAATTACCCCCAACGAATCGCTCAACTTGAAACCACTCCTTCCCGCTAGCTCCATCGCCTCAACATTAGGCACATTCCTAGAAAAATAAATCAAGGACTTCTACTCGCTCACTGCCTGCCCTACTTTGTCACAAAAAACTCTCAAGACCTTCTTTATTAGATCATCTTGTGTTCCTCCCGCCTCAGCAAATAGCAAGACACCATCTGCAAAAAACATGTGAGATATTGGGGGACCTTGACGATGGAGGTGAATGGGACCACTCTTCCCTGTCTCAAAGTCCCCGAATCAGAATAGATAATCGTTCTATACATAAAACAAAAAGATATGTGGAAAGAGAATCTCCCTGCTGAATTCCCTTATGGGGTGTAAATGCCTCGAGTTGCTCCTAGTTCCACAACACTTGCATCGTATTTGTTTTCATAGCCGACATGATAAGCCGCACCCATATTGCTGGAAATCCAAAGGAAGAGATAGTATCTTCGATAAATCTCCAACTCAACTTATCATACGTCTTAGCCAAATCGATCTTAATCGCTGTGTATCCTTTATTCGATGAAACTTTCTACAATCAATGGTCAATCTCTTGCACCAATACAACATTATCAATGGTTGAATATCCTGGAAGAAAGCTACTTTGATTTGGTCCAATCCGCTCAGCTAGTAATGGACAGATCCGATTAACCATAGCCTTCATAATTAACTTTATCTGTACATTAATTAGACTAATTGGCCGAAGCTGACCCACCACTTCCGGATTCGGCACTTTAAGTATCAAATGAATCAGAGTCTCATTTAAACTTCGCGACACCAATCCCGTCTAAATCACGCTTCTAACCACCTTACAGATTTCTGAACCTATATTTTCCTAATACTTTTTATAAAATGACGTCGATATTCCATCCATCCCTGGAGCTTTATTTGGGTTAGATTGAAAAACATCAGCCCAAATTTCTTCATCTGTGAATTCATCCGCCAAAATATTTATCTCTTCTTCCAAACTCCTTCCATGTGGCAGAGCAAACAGGCCCACAAATTTCACCGGTTTTGAATACAAATCCACAAAGAAGCTCCGAACAAGAAACACTAACACCTCCTCCTCTACCCAAATCCCATTCGAGTCTTTCAGCGGCTAATTCCTAGTTGTCCTCCTTTTATAAACAATGTCCAAATGATAGTATCTTTTATTCCGTTCACCTAATCTTATCCAATTCTTTTTTGAGCGTTAATAACAAAAGATCTCCTCCTCCTCCAGAACACTAAGATATTTCTCCCTTAACCTTTTACCTAGACTGAAAAAAGAAGAATTATACGATCATTGTAGCGAATTTTGTATCCATTTAAGCCTTGCCAACAACGCCCTTTTCTTCTTATTGAAATCCCTAAATACGGTATCTTTCCAATTTCAGAGGTGATCCTTCATATCTGCTAAGGTATCCCCTAAGTACGACTTCCTTTCTTTTCATTTATTTTGAACAAAAACCTTGAATTCCTTATGCAAACACCACACAAATTCAAAACGAAACCTTCTAGGCGGACGTGGTTGATACATCGGGATAAATTGAATCAGTATAGGCGCATGATCTGAGTGTCTCCGATCCAAATGTATCACCTTCACGAATGAAAAAAGTGACAGTAAATATGTATTCCCATATGCCCTATCTAATCTTCTCAGAATCCGTTGACCTGTATTCCATGAATCACACCATGTAAATCTCGGGCTTTCAAAACCCAAGTCAGTCAACCCAAAAATGTGACGCCACTCCTCAAACTTCTCCATTCTTCGGAAAAATCTGGGTTTCCCACCCTTCTTATCCACTTCCTTTCCAACCTGATTAAAGTCTCCCACAATCAACCACGGTCTTCCAATGTTTCTAAACGCATAATGAAGGGCATCCAAAAGAGGTTCCCTATCTGAAGATTTAGGTCTCACATACACTGCTGAAAATACCAATGACTCACAATTGACCTTTGATATTTCAGTGTTTATCACCTAGTTTCCCGCCGATAATACTCAATATCAGAATCGTCCCAAAGAAGCCAAATACCAACCTTGAAGTTAGCCGCCTCTACCCTTATAGAGTTCATTTTTCCCAAATTCCTAACTATCACATTTTCTTTTATACCGCTAAACCCTAGGCTCGAGTAACCATCAACCAAACTCTATGAATTTGCATTATTACTTTAACTACCCTTTGAAAGTTAGATGCCATCGCGTCATGATAGTTCCACACGAGTATATTGTTGGCATATAGCCTCCCATATTAGGTTGTTTTAATGTGACAAATCCTCTTGTGTTTAGTGTGCTAATTTCTATTGTTATTGACATTCTTTCTTGCACTCTATTTTCATCAAAAAGCCCTTTCTTTATATTGTTGTTCATATCTAGTGTTTTATCTTAAGAAACTAATTCTCACACAAATGCTATTAACCTTATCTTTATGTATATTGAGAATTAGCTTTAGTGTTCAACTTCAAAGATTCTTAGAATGATGATTACAACAACTTTCGTGAAGAAGATTTATTGATCCAAGTCATTATCCTTCAAAGATTACTTGGCGCGGTACACCGGTGCGGTACACCCGACCAAGGTTGCGGACTCGGGTTGCGGTACATTGATTAGTCCGAACAGTAAGCTCAAAGTTAAGTCGAATAGCTCTGCGGTGCACCGGACCATATCCGCGGTACACCGCACAAAAGGGTTTTATGCACAAAAGACAAGCCATAAGAAATATATCCGTTGGGAGATTAATAGATCCGTTGGACCCAAGTCTTATGACCGTTGGAAGCCATTTTCTTCTATAAATTGAAGCTCTTTGAAGGCTACAACTACACCAACTAATTACAAATATTAAGGGGCTTAATTGCTATCATTCAAGAAGGTGTCAAGTGCTATACATAGTCAAATTCAATCTTAGTGAGCTTATAAATCCTTTCAAGGAGTTAATCAATTAAGCCACAAGGTTCTATCCACTCAAGAAGGAGTATACAAGCTTATAGTCATATACACTCTATTAGGAGTTTTAGTTACAAGCTTTAATTAGCAAACCTTTAAACACTTTGTTGCTATCCTCTTAAGTCTAGGTCTTGTAATAGATAGATTAAGAGAGAATTCAAGTATAGGGAGTATACTTGGTGTCCTTGTGTTGTGATTACGCAAGTGGTGTGTCCTTCGTGTTATCGAAGAGTTTGTAAAGGTTATTGTGTTCTCGACCCGGTTAAGAGAGACACGGGAGCTTAGTGAAAAACTTGAAATCCTAAGGAGGCTTCCTTAGGTAGTGGATGTAGGGAAACCGAACCACTATAAATCGTGTGTATCTTTCTATCCCTACTCTATTTACTTTCCGCACTTTATATGTTTGATAAAATGCTAGTATGAATATTGTGATATTGATTATCTAGTTTATCTAACATATTGCCATCTTGAGTAGTTAGAGATTAGAAACTCATTTTACTTGTATCAATTATATATCGAACCTCTTAGCTTATCCATTGCATGATCCCTTAAGAGTTTGATATATTAGTTGTCTTAGAAGTTTCTTTCTTAAACTTATTATTGTCCAAAAGATTTTTAATTAGGCATTAATCTTTTAGTAATCCTATTCACCCCCCCTCTAGGACTATCAATTGGTATCAGAGCCTAACTCTACGTGAATAGCTTAATCGTTAGTAGAGTAAACGATATGGAATTTAATCTTTTGGAAAGTTCGTGTTCTACTCGACCTCCACTTTTTGTAGGAACTTACTATTTTGCTTGGAGAACAAAAATGGAGGAATTTATAAAAACCGAAGATCCCGATCAATGGAGAATCGTAAAGGAAGGTCCATTTGTCCCTTATAAAGAAGAGTTAAATGAAGAGGGAGTTCTTAAGCTAAATCAAGAAGAAAAAGATTTTGATGAACTCACCATTGAGGAAAAGGCTAAGCTCACTCAAAATGCAAAACCAATGTACACTCTCATTCGTGGAATTTCCGAAGAAATTTTCTCACAAATGTTAGATTGTAAATCCGCAAAAGAGCTTTGGAATCGTTTGGAGTTTTTATATGGAATTGTCGAAAATGACGAAGAAGAAGAAGTCTCTATCCATGATGAATCTCACAACGATTTCAAACCTAATCATGAGGTAGCACTTTATCCTAACTCTTTATCTCTTCCTTATAATTATTGTGATATTAGGCAAATTTCATCCCTTCTCAAAATTCTTGATTCTCAAATCCATTTGAATAATCTTATGTTGAAAAGGGGTAATATTGTGCTAAAGAATTGTTTTAAATGTTGTATCACTTTGGATGATATTCTTGGCAATACTAAAAACCCGTGTTTTGAAAACATTTTTATTTTTAAATGGAAACATCCTTTGAAGAAAAGCATAGAAGGTTTTAAAAAATTGGATGAAGCGTTTTCCCTCGCTCTTGATACTTTAAAAAATCATCCTTTCTCAAATGTCACTCCTTTTGATCCAAATGACTTTTTCAAAGAAAAATTATATGTTAGTGATAATTTGGATGTTGGAAAGAATGTGGAAACTTCTTGTTCAAAACCTTTACATGGTTACTCTATTCAAAAAAGAAGTTATTGCAACTATTGTGGTAAACCCGGTCATCATGCTTCTACGTGCCATTACCATGAACAACTTATTAGTGGATCTTTGATACCTTCATGGGAAAAACCAATATGGATCGTGACAAATGCTAATAACATTTCCGGATCCATTCCACCTCGGGTACCATAATAATATGCATTGAAGGTGTTGAGCGTCAAGAAAATGGAATTTTATGCAAAAGGACGTTCAAACCTCATAAAAGGAAAATACGGTGAAATTCTTTCCTCTCTTGTGTTTTTGTTTATGTTTTTATATTATGTTTTATGTGTTTTATCAACTTGTGATACTATCTTGTTGTTCTTGACCTTTTACATGCTTAAGTGTTGCTTTATTCTTGCATTGGGTCTTTTTGCACTTTTAGAAAACTTAGGGACTTTTGTGAAATTAACTGTTATATGAGTTCTTAGGTTCTCCTTGGCTTTTTTTCTTAAAACAAAGATGCTCAAAATTATTTTATATCATTCCGAGTCATTTGGGGTAGTTTCGATTGTGTTTCGGGTGTTTTTAAAAGAATCAAAAATTTTATTTTTGTTGACCAAACCGAGCACTCGTGCGGTGCACCGGACGATTCCCGCGGTACACCGCACGTAAGGGTTTTGACAGATTAAGAGCCCGTTTTTCATTCCATTCTCCTCATTCTATCATTAAAACTTCTCCTCTCCTCCTCCTTGGCGATTTCCGGCCACCTACACTCCGTCTCCACCACCAAAACACCCTCCTTCTCCGATTAAATCACTCCTCCTTCTCCTTCCTTCATTGCCCATCTTATCTTTCACCATGGTTAGAACCAAGTCTATTGCTAACAAGAAGAAAGCTTCCACCGGAGCCTCCTCCAGCCGCCACCGTGAACCATCTCCGGCGAGGTCACCAACACCACCTCCACTCCGGCCATTCGATGCTCTCCCGGGTAGAACGATTTGCCCTTCGGCTTTTCCCTCCGGTGAAAATTCTCTCTTTAGACTCCTTTCATTTCAAAAATGTCATAAAATCTTTGCTTTTTCGGGTAGTCATTTGGCAATCGGGTTAATCGAAGAATTTTATAATAATTTTGAATATAATCATGCTACTACTTCGATTAAATCAACCGTTTCGGGTACCGTTTTACGCTTAAAATCAAATACTTTGTGCTCAAAATTTGATATCCCTTCGGATGGTTTTAGCGGATTTTGGTCTAGTGGTTGGGATAACTCGAATATTGATATAGTTGCTCAAAATGAAGTGAATGATTTTGTTAATAGTAGAATGGTTGTACCCGATGGAAGTTGGAATATTCGTAACTTTGATCCGGAATTTATCGTGGCTCACAAGTTTCTTATCTCGGCCATAATTCCGAAAGATAAGCATGATGCAAAGCTTATCCCTTATGAAGCTTATCTTTTATATTTGATCTTCTCCAAACAACCGATAAACCTTATTGCGATAATGTTCAAATGGATGAATCACGCTCGAGCCTCTCGGGATAAAGTCCCTTACGGTATTTTTCTTTCCAAAATCTTTGAAGCTAATGATATTTCTTTTGGAGGGACTAATGTGAAACCAATCAATAAGTCATGGAGTTTTGATTATCTCACGATTCTAAGAATGAAATTTGTTATTTATAACAACACCTATGTTTCGGTCTCCACTATTAATCGTATCTCGGAAGTTACTATTCGTAATCGCATCCTTGAAGCAAAAAGTAGCACCGATGGTCCGGAGCTTGATACTCTTCTCTTATTAGATAACCCGGCCCAACAAAATCCTATTCCTAATGAGCCCACTCCAAGCCAACCCACCAATGTAAACCCTCCTAATCCATCCGGTTTTGAAAGCGCTATGTCTCGTTTCATGGACTACATAGGAAGTAAATTTGTGGCTTTGGAAGACAAAATAGAAAGGAAATTTGGAGTTTTGGAAGATAAGATAGGGCATCTTGCGAATGAGCTTTCGTGTATGAAAAATGATGTTTCGTGTATTCGCGATGATATTGGAAATGGAAGAAGGTCTAGGAGCCGCTCTCCTCGTGATAATCGTTAATCCCTCTTGCCTTGGTGTTTGGTGTTTAAAATCATCTTTTTATCGTTCTTGGTGGTTTATGGGTCTTTATGTGCTTATGTGGTTATTTTAGAACTTGTTTTTTATGATGTTTTTATGCTTTTTAATTATGTTTGGGTCCGTGTTTTGGACATCTAGGATATTGCTTCTTTGAATTATTTGAATCTTGTGTTTGGATGCTTTGTGTTTTATTTGAATTATTGGTTAAATTTAGTTCGTATTTATCTTGATTGTTAGTTGCGTTTAATCCTTGGATTGTTTTGTTGCTAACATTTTCTTTGATGGTATAGGAACTACTTCTAATCCTTGATATTTGCTCATTGGTCCCTATAGTTTGTGCTTTCTTTCTTTATTCTCAAAATGTTTGAAAAATTGCATTTCGGTCCCCAAAAGATTTTTCAAAATTACATTTAGTCCCCAAAATCTTGAAAAATACATCTTGACCCCTTGCTTTTCAAAAATTACATTTTTATCCCTAAAAATTCTTCAAAATAAACTTCAAGTATTCTTATTAGGGAAAATTGTCAATCAAACTTTTTACAAAATTGAAACAAACTCTATGCACTATGTAAGGGGGAGACTTTGTTTAAATTTTTAAACTCAAATGCTTAAAACATTTTTCATTTTCATATATTGCAACTAAACGTTTGTGTCATTAGAAAGCATATGAAATGAAAATCTATCGATCAAGGAGTTGGTAAAAATCTCTATCCTTAAGCTCTTGCTTTACATATATCTATCTTTGTGCATCTCGTTTTTATCCTAAACTCTTGCATTCATTGTTTTAAATCTATTCACTCGAGTTTTTTATTTTTTGCTCTTCTATTCCTAGTTGTTGTTACCCCGTCTTTTTGATGAAGACAAAGGGGGAGAAATATTATGTGCACTAAAACTTTCAAAACTTGCACGTTTTAAAAACTCACAAATGCATCTCAAATCTTATGCTTATTGTGAGGGGGAGCTTTATTTCATTAGTGCTTAAACTTTCATATCATTCCTTAGGTGTTTTAGTGAAGGATTTGTCATCATCAAAAAGGGAGAGATTGTTGGCATATAGCCTCCCTTATTAGGTTGTTTTAATGTGACAAATCCTCTTGTGTTTAGTGTGCTAATTTCTATTGTTATTGACATTCTTTCTTGCACTCTATTTTCATCAAAAAGCCCTTTCTTTATATTGTTGTTCATATCTAGTGTTTTATCTTAAGAAACTAATTCTCACACAAATGCTATTAACCTTATCTTTATGTATATTGAGAATTAGCTTTAGTGTTCAACTTCAAAGATTCTTAGAATGATGATTACAACAACTTTCGTGAAGAAGATTTATTGATCCAAGTCATTATCCTTCAAAGATTACTTGGCGCGGTACACCGGTGCGGTACACCGGACCAAGGTTGCGGACTCGGGTTGCGGTACATTGATTAGTCCGAACAGTAAGCTCAAAGTTAAGTCGAATAGCTCTGCGGTGCACCGGACCATATCCGCGGTACACCGCACAAAAGGGTTTTATGCACAAAAGACAAGCCATAAGAAATATATCCGTTGGGAGATTAATAGATCCGTTGGACCCAAGTCTTATGACCGTTGGAAGCCATTTTCTTCTATAAATTGAAGCTCTTTGAAGGCTACAACTACACCAACTAATTACAAACATTAAGGGGCTTAATTGCTATCATTCAAGAAGGTGTCAAGTGCTATACATAGTCAAATTCAATCTTAGTGAGCTTATAAATCCTTTCAAGGAGTTAATCAATTAAGCCACAAGGTTCTATCCACTCAAGAAGGAGTATACAAGCTTATAGTCATATCCACTCTATTAGGAGTTTTAGTTACAAGCTTTAATTAGCAAACCTTTAAACACTTTGTTGCTATCCTCTTAAGTCTAGGTCTTGTAATAGATAGATTAAGAGAGAATTCAAGTATAGGGAGTATACTTGGTGTCCTTGTGTTGTGATTACGCAAGTGGTGTGTCCTTCGTGTTATCGAAGAGTTTGTAAAGGTTATTGTGTTCTCGACCCGGTTAAGAGAGACACGGGAGCTTAGTGAAAAACTTGAAATCCTAAGGAGGCTTCCTTAGGTAGTGGATGTAGGGAAACCGAACCACTATAAATCGTGTGTATCTTTCTATCCCTACTCTATTTACTTTCCGCACTTTATATGTTTGATAAAATGCTAGTATGAATATTGTGATATTGATTATCTAGTTTATCTAACATATTGCCATCTTGAGTAGTTAGAGATTAGAAACTCATTTTACTTGTATCAATTATATATCGAACCTCTTAGCTTATCCATTGCATGATCCCTTAAGAGTTTGATATATTAGTTGTCTTAGAAGTTTCTTTCTTAAACTTATTATTGTCCAAAAGATTTTTAATTAGGCATTAATCTTTTAGTAATCCTATTCACCCCCCCTCTAGGACTATCATATATTAAGTGGTTGAGGAATACCTCCCCAACTACTTATGCTCCTGTCTTGTGTGCACATAAAAAATTAGTATAAAAGGACAAGAGGTTTAAAAGGTTACCTTACTTGTCTCTTCCTCTCCTTCTGATAAAGGCTCTTTATGTTCATCTCTATTTAAATCCTCCAGCTAGGTTTCTGGTACCCGGGACAAGTCGAGTTCACCCAATTCCCTAGGACCTGTATCTGCCACACTTGGTACCACAGTAATGCCACCGCTAGTAGCCCCGAGTAGTTCCTCACCACGAGGTCCATGGGATTCTCAAAACCATTCCCAGTATTAGACTCACATGTCCCACGGGTTGTAGTTATCCATTTCCCTCCCAAATTGTTGTTGTTACAAAAAATTGCATTATTAATCCCTACGCCTTTAGGTTCCAGCGTTGTACCTACAGCATTTTTTTCTTCTATTTTTCCTTTTCCCGAACTGTGTTATTCGTCCTTTGTAAGCAGCTCCTATTCAGCACCAGAGACCATTACAACAGTAACACTCCCCTCCTGATCCATCTCCACGAAGGGTCGCTGACTTGCACTATTGTCCTTATTCTTTTTTTCTTTTTTTACTTTTACCGCCCCATGTGCCAGCTACATGGCTTCCTTTCATGTCGTTCCTGCTGCAAAGACCTCCACCTTTGGTATAGACGTGAGCTGCTACCTAACCTCAAAATCTTGCACCACCAATATCTTATGACCCCTCCCAAACGGACCTCGCTTCTTTTCGTTATTCCGGAGTTGCTCGCCTTTTTCGTATTACTTCCTAAATTATTATTTGCTCTTCCCATCTCCATATGGCCTACATTCATCTCTAAAGCATAACTCTTGCTCTTCTCAATGAATGACGCTCCAAACCTCGAACCTAGATCTTTATTTGGCCCACCGTGACATCCATTCAAGTGATAAGAATTCCGACCCTTGCTGTTCACACGATCACCCCTTTTAACCGTCATTCATTTCCCATAGGATGCTTCCAACACGGTATCATTATTTAATTCACGCGACTTACCCGAGTCTTAGCATCCCTATTAATTTCTGAATTTTTTGGTGTTTGTTGTGGTACACTTATTCCACACTTATATGATGCCCAAATTTACCACACTCAAAGCACACTAATGGAGACCTTCATATTCAACTAAACATACCTCAACTCCAATATGAATTTTAGGTGTGAGAGGCTTAATCAAATCTAACTATACCGCGAGTCTAGCATAATTACCTTTCTTCCAGGCCTTAGTCAAAGGATCGATCTGAATCCTTCTTCCAATTAGGTTTGTTATTTTCCTAAGTATACGAGTCGTGTAATTTTGCATTCCTACATTCGATATTCGAACCCAAGCCGTGGGAGTAGTGATCGAATCCAAATGTGGCTTATTTAGGTGTCCATTCCCACACCACTAGAGAGTGATCATAGATCATCCATGGTCCACTAGCTAACGCAAAATCACAATCCTCCTTTATTGCAAACTTTACCATAAAAAAGCCATAGCCAACGTCCACTAACTCAATCATGCCTTCCGGATTTCAAATTTGTTGTAATTTAGACGATAAGTAATTAAATCCTACCTTATAACCTAGCAGTCAGCATGCCTATCGTGCACCGGCTATCGGACCGCCGGACCGGTACGAACCGGTTAGCGCCGGCGACGGAACGAGGACGGCATCTTGCTGTGGCCGGAACGGACCGGAACGCCGGTTCCACTGTCGTGCGGCGTTTGCTGCTTTCCTGTTTTCCTTTAGGGCCGAAACGGTCCGTAACTGAAACGGACCGATAACGGCCCGATACTATTTTTTTTTATATTTCAGTCCATTAATAATTTGTTCTTTAGCCCATTATGTTGCAGCCCAAACCCAATTTTGAAGCCCAAAAGATATAATATCCCACCCACCCCACTTCCTATCCACCATCCCCATTTACACCCACCGCTTGCGAATCAATTCACCCCTAATCTAATTCTCCTCCATCCATTGTTGCATCAAATCATTTGAAATTGATTCCCCTCTTTGTGGTTCTTCAATTACGGTGGCTTCTATATATGTTTTTAACCATTAATTTATGATTAGCTTTGAATATGGTTTCTGATTTTGGGGTTCTTGAGCTTCAACCGATTATGTCAATTGGTTATCTATGTAAGTTTTGATCATTTATTTACTAATTTATATCTTACTTTCATATTAGATTATTATCTAATATTCTTCCTTTCATTTCTTGCGCATGGGTGAATATATATTTTCTGGTGAATGATTCAATCCATTTTGGGTTAAAGTTTGGTGATGGAATCCATGGATTCTTTCTTCAAGTATTCTTGAAAACTATGAAATGTAATTCTTGTACTGTATTTCTGTAATTCTTACACTGTAATTCTTATACTGTAATTGTCTTAGATTATTAAAAAAAAAAAGGATAAACCGATAGTGGGACCGGACCGGGACCGAAACCGGAACCGATAAACCGGTCCCTCTTATCGGTCGGTTTCTCAAAATATAGGACCGAAGAACCGGTCCGGACCGGGACCGATAGTGGGTGTCCGATAGACCGGTCCGGTCCGATAAGAGCGTTACACGATAAAGACCGGTCCGGCCGATAACCAGGCTGACCTAGCAGTCTAACCACAACCGTATTACTCCACAACTGTATTCCCTCTAAAATTTCATCCTAGATCGCAATACTTGAAGAAATTCACAATTGACTATTGGTACATCATCTTTTATTGAATCAAGGAAATCACTATCAAGACCATTAAACCTATTTGTTTTGATTTCCCCATTATCCGAAATAGCAGGAATAACCAAATTCTTACCTGTGAGAGCGCTATGCCAGCCAAAAAAATTCCTTGGAGGGATACTTGTCGCCGCGCCACCCGGACAAGCCGCCACACTAGTGACCTCCGCGGCGAGTGTTAGTTTTCGCCAGAACCGAAATGGATCTAACCCTTTTGAGTTGTCTTATGTTTTCTTAGTCGAGTTAGGGGAATTTCACCGCTTCCGTATTCACAACAACGCTCACCACCATGTAATCATATGGGCCTTCTTCCTTTCATGGCAACGACACAAACACCTCCACCTTATCCAGTGGAGTTTTAGATATTGGATTTGGTGGGTGAAGCAATTTCGCATATAACAGCTAGTTTTTTCCTTTTCAGATGAGATTTTTTTTTAATAATGCGATAAGCAAGTATTTTTTATACAATTCTTCCGCTCATATTGTTTAAAATTATTTTTAGATGATTTTCTATTTTATCTGTATTTTAAAAAAAATGAAGTAATTACTAAGTTTTGAACACAAAACCTTATTTATAAATCTTAAATGTAAGCTATGCAACCATTAAGTTACAATATTTGTTGTGTATTTTGTGTACTTAAAAGCACTAACTTATTATTTTGTGTACATAAACGTTCAAAAGAGAAATTGTTTGGACAAAAACTACATTTACATATTATAAATTTTATGGCTGAGAGTGTACTTGAACCCCCGGACTTGAGGTAAATCCGCACGCAAGACACGAATTTGCCTAGTTTATACGACCTTCTGCAATCAAGCCGAGCATGACTCAACAACAATTTCAACTCAACTGGACGTGTAATGAAGCCTATACAATCAAGTCGTAAGCTAGCTTTTTAGTATTTTAAATTAATAATAAAATATATATGTTAATTTTTTATGATCTCTTATCGGTTCTATACAGATCTTATTTGTGTGTGCTTGGGTTTTATCGTCCCATATAGATCTTATTTGTGAGTGCTAGGGTTTGATAGGGGTTGGAAATGGTGGAGATTATATCGGGTGTGACAATACTGATCCTTTGACCTTAAGATAATCTTATTCTCAACTCATTAATATTTCACACACCAATCAATTAATTGTGAATGAAACAAAAAAACAAACATAGGGTTGTTTAATTGCAAAGGTGAATCTTGTCTTCTGTATAACATGGGGTGTGTGTTTTCCTCTCCTAAGAAGCTTTTGTTTAACATTAGGTTGTGAAAATTTTGTTAATTTTCGCTATTCCAAGTCTTCTATGGATATCATTGTGGCATTTTTCAGTTTAATTAGACTCTTTCACCCTTTAGTTGACATTAAAATAGAGTCAAGCTCTTTCCTCTTTGGCTGAATTAGCTTATTTGAAGATCAACAGTCCTATAATTGCTTGGAATCTTTGAATACCGTTGTGGTGACTTTGTTTGCGTTTGCTTTCAACAAAGACTTAAAATCTTATGGTAGCTTTGTTCGAGCTTGCTTTCAACAGTGACTGTGTTGCTTTTCAAAGAAATTTCTTGATGTGGTTAAACCTTTTTTGTAATAGACTCTTTTATTTTCGAGTAATTTTTGCTATTCAATCTGTTTGCTTATACTTGACTTTTTATTTTTAATGGATACTTTCTCGACTAAATAAAAAGAAAAACAATATAATTGTGAATGTAACAAAGGAACAAACGACAGTAACTTTACATGATCAATAAACTACAATTCAAATTCTCGACTCTAAAGCATATCAAAGATGCATCTATTTGCTCAACCACAAAACTGAGAAATAGACTACCCCATGGTGTGTTAAACAATGCACTTAGTTATTATGTTACAAAGAAGTTTTAGGTGAACATGGAGACCAACACCTAAATGACCTAATTATACACGTTGCATTATCATTCACTCAAGTTGAGTATAACGGTAACAGCCCTCAAGTGATCAAAGTAAACCTATTCGCAAACTATATTTCCAACAGAAGACTTGACCAGTTTTGAATTATCACTCAATCCTATGGCATCTATAAGATATAACAGGTAGTGGATTTTTATAAACTTTCAAACAAATAAAAATATTCTTATAAACACATACAAAACAACAAATTCTGCACCAATCTACTTCCATGGCTATGGCTAACAAAAGCTCCAAGCATAATGTGACTAGCTTGGAATGGACCTAATTAAAAAACCTCTACCATGCTTGCCCAAAAGAAACCTCCATCAACTACAAACCCACCCAATATAGTGTGACTTATGAGCAAACCAAAAAGAACATAAATTATGTTAGGAGCTTCTAATGTTTTTATGACTTATGATCAAACCAAAAAGTATGTTAGGAGCTTCTAATGTTTTTATGTTCACCCAAAAAAATCCTTTCTAAGGCTATTATCATTCACTCACAATCACACTCAATAAATCATCATACTGAAGAGAAATAATAAGATAATTAACTTATCCTAAAACACAACCAACACAATATTATCTGAAACGAAACAACTGATTAACATTTCTATAAAATAAAAGATCCTCACAAAATTCTGATAATTGCAAATAAACAAAAATAGCTTATCCATAAGCATAACTGAAACAGCATCTCAACATTCAAAGCATTTCGACAGTAATAATAATAGTAATGTGAAAAAAAGGACAATAGAACTGAAATTAACGGTAAGATTTCTGAAACCTTGAACGAGCACCACGACCTCCGAATTTCTTAGGTTCACAGCGTCTAGGGTCAGCAACGAGCAAAGTCCTGTCATAACGGATAAGAATGTCCTTGATCTCCTTCTTTTGCTGTTCATCAACGTATTTCTGGTAGAATGCAACTAAAGCTTTGGCAATGGATTGACGAATAGCGTAGATCTGAGAAGTATGACCTCCACCTTTAACACGGATGCGCATATCCACACCGGCAAAACGGTGGCGACCAACAAGGAGGATTGGTTCAAAAGCTTTGTAACGAAGGATTTCAGGTTGGACTAGCTCGATTGGTACACCGTTGATCTTGATTAATCCACGGCCACGTTTGCAGTGAGTTACAGCTACCGCGGTTTTCTTCCTGCCGAAGCATTGAACAGATTCGACTGGTGCGGCCATGGTGTAAACCCTAGTATTGAGTGGAAGAAGACGAAGTGAAGTGAAATGTGATTTTATATCATTAGGGTTTGGGTTCAGCCCAACTAAAGTTTTTAATGGGCTCAAGCCCACATAAAGTTTTGAGCCAAAAATATGTAACTTGTTGACTAATTAAGCTTTGATTACAAAATGGGAAAATAAAACATAAAAAAATCAAAATTATTTTTAGGTACGTGGATGGTCTAGGGATTACTTCAACACTCCGATTTTTTAAAGGGTTAATGCCCATTAAACACCTGTCACCTTATACCTTTGACCATAAAAGGCACCTTGCTGCAAAATACAAAAATACCCTTGTCCCTTATTTGCTCTTCTTCAACAGCGCTGCCGGCCGATTCTCCCACTCACCACAAATTTGTTTTTCTTTAACAGCGCTGTGGCCAACGATATCTTCCACAAGTCTGCTGTTGCTATGTCTACAAATCCTGTACATCACGAGCGCACAAAGCATGTAGACATCGATTGTAAGATTACTCGAGAGAAAATTCAAGCTGGAGTAATAAAACTTTTCCACATTCCTTCCAATCTTCAAATTTTCTATTCAAAGCTAAGCAAGTACATTTTTGTACTTGTGGACTAAATGTTGAGTTTTGGGATAGACTCCCATTACTCAGAACTCGGAAAAGGCTAAGCAAGTCCACTTTTGTACTTGTGGACTAAATGTTGAGTTCTGGGATAGATTCCCATTACTCAGAACTCGGATTGTACTTATGCAAGTCCACTTTTGTACTTGTGCAAGTGCACTTTTGGACTTGTGGCAAATGTTGAGTACTGGGATAAATTCCCAGAACTCAGAAAACGCTAAGCAAGTACACTTTTGTACTTGTGGACTAAATGTTGAGTTCTGGGAGAGATTCCCATTACTCATTTGAATTGTTTTTTTCTTCTAGTTTTTCAACGTTAATCAATCAACTTATTCTATACAAACTTTCGCACAATTCAATCATAATTTCTTACTTTCCCAATACTCAAATATCATGATTCAGTGGAGATGTCAATCTATCTTTGAATACAGCAAATGAATTGGATAAAAAGAAATAATGCAGGGACCAAAATGCAAATGGTTTCTTCTATATAAAAATTAGTTAGATTACAGCTATATCTAGTTAAACATGATTGTATATAAACTAGTTTTGTACATTGTAACTGTAACAAGAAATAAAACATCTCTTCTTCCTCTCTTATTCATTCTTCTTCTTATTCTTCTCTCTGTTTCTTTATTTTTCTTGCTAAATTCGTCATTAATGGGTGTTCTCATAATTTACAGTGTTTGTGTATATGCTGATGATTTAAACGAAAGAGAGAGAGCGGCTATCATAGTTATTTGTTTATGAACTCGTGGAGAGAGAGAGCGGCGGCGGTAGAAAGGGGTAGGATAGGAAAAAAAATTAAAAGAGGTGCCTTTTATGGGCAAAAGGAGAGCGGTAGGGATGAGGGGGCATTAAATTTGATTTTGAGGTGTTTCTTGGGCATTAATCCTTTTTTAAAAAACATCTACTAAACTCTCGAATAATTTTATGTCAGATGATATATTTTTTTCGTGGATGATTTGTGCAGGAAAAATATGCACGTATATATATATATCTAATCTAACTATTTTACTTTAATATAAAAAAAAAGTTAAGTTATGTTTTTTTTTTACGTGGGTGGTCTATGACGGCTTGCGTGCACCACGATTAATCAAGAATACAGGTCTCGTGAAACACATTTTCACATAAATCAGAACTAAGTTAATTAGTATTATGTTTATTGTATTAATGATATAACTCTTCAAAGTCAAATTTTAAATTTTATATTTCAATTATGAAAATATATGTATACACATATTCATTTATGATTTATAAATTTATAACTTACAAAAACCATCCAGAAAAAATAAAATTTTGTAGATTTATTATAATTTTTTTTGACATTAGATTTATTATAACTTACAAAAACCATCCAGAAAAAATAAAATTTTGTAGATTTATTATAATTTTTTTTGACATTATAATTTTTTTGACAATATATGTATACACATATTCATTTATGATTTATAAATTTATAACTTACAAAAACCATCCAGAAAAAATAAAATTTTGTAGATTTATTATAATTTTTTTTGACATTAGATTTATTATAATTAGTTGAATGAAAAGTTATGTTCTCTTATATCTACATTGTATTTACTTTGACATTAGATCAATAAATATTATTTTTCTTTCTTATTTACTTTCTTATATTATTGATACTTATAGTCTATTCTGTTATGAATAAATTGTTTATTATGTGGATGTCCAAAGGCCAAAGGTCTTCTACTTATTTCTTGTAAATAGGGCATGTGAAGAGTCACTTATTTCCTATAAATATAGGACTTGTTTCATTGTAATAAGACTAGAGTTGATATTGGAAATACAAGAATATTCTCTCTTTGTATCGTTTCTTTCTTTAATTTATAATACGTTATCAGCACGAGTCTCTACCGATCGAATCAAGGAAGAATATTTCCAGGTATGATTTATATTGTTCTATTTTATATATAATATATATATTTCTTTTCACATAGAAAATAAGAGAGTGTATTATAAGGACTTTCCATTGCAATCGATAAATATTAGATGGACTTCCATTGCATCCTATACAATACTCTAATACTATTCAAGTAGATAAATCGGTTATCACTTTTAGAAAAAAAATTGAGGCCTGAAGCCTATGTAAATATTATTTTGAATGGCTTAAAAATGAAATAAGATGTTTTCCTAGGCTTGAAGCCTACAATGCGCAAAGCATGGAAAAATAACCGTATAAGCATGGAAAATAATCGTATAGGCCTGAAGCCTAAATTTTATATTATAGGCCCGAAACCTAGGAAATAAAATATATGCCCGAAGCATAAAATCGAAAACTTAAAGGCCGGAAATTATATCATATGGAGTAACATATGTGTGCTTTTCAATGGAATGTTGAATTTTAATAGTGGCTAGTCATATGCCTTATCTAAAGTGTAACAACAATGATTATTATTGTTTTTTTTATATACGGCTCTACTATGAAAACAAAAAAAATTGTAAGACTATGATGTTTTCCAAAACAAAAGTTTTGATTTGGATAAATCAACTCATAGGCTCGAAGTCTAAAAAATAAATCTATATGCTTGAAGCATAAAAGCAAATTATCTAAAGGCTTGAAGCCTAGATCAAATTTTAAAGGCTAGAAGCCTATATCAATTTTTGTTAAAAAAAAATTACACAAAATAATTAAGGAATAAAGTGTAATTGCTAATATAAATTTAAATGACTATTTTTCATGAATTTCCTTAATATTGAAAAATCATGAAAGAATTAAATCGAGAAATAAACTAGACATCCATGAAGGGTGCAATGAAATTGTATGTCCGAACGAAATTATCTCTTTCAAGAAAAGGTTACAATAAACTTTATATGCTAGAAGCATAAAACAAATTTTATAAGCTCGAAGCCTAAAAACAAAATCTCATATATCCCATAAGTATAAAATTAATCCTATTGGCCTGAAGCCTTAATTGTTATAGGCTTGATGACTAAAGACAAAAAAAATGCCTGAAGCATAATATAACTATTTAGGTCCAAATCTTAAATGAAAATATTTATGCCGGAAGCATAAATTGAGTATTTTACATGAAAGTTATAACAAATCTCAATAGATCAGAATTCTATTTAATGGATCGAGAATTAAAAAAAAGTTGGTCTGAAGCAAATAATAATTATGATGAATAAATCATATGGGTTTCATGAATATTTAAGAATGGTTTTTTTTTCCAAATAAAAGGAATATAGACTATTTTTTAAAAGACTTGATGATGAAATTATTCTAAGTTTTATGAAACCGGATTTCGTTGATTACACATTAATAAAGATACTTTTATGAACTAGAGATTTGTTCATATATAATTTCTGAAGCAATATTATGAACCGGAAGTTCGTTAACAAAATGATTTTATTCATGAAAATGACATAAAATTAGGGGGAGATAAGTTGAATTTTTATGAAGTGCAAAGTTTGCATGATAAGGGGTTCGAACCTACACCCTCCCTTGTAAATGTTTATAGTCTTACCATTTGGACAATCTAGTAATTTGTTAGTCAACTGGACAAAAAGAAATGTTAGTACAGTTTTAGGTACTATTAAATTAAGCGAGGATTTCAAATGGGAAAATGTAATATTACTGGGTGGAACAAATATACGTCTCATTGTATCAAATCACGCATATACTCCCGAAGTAGCTATAACGTGAATAAAGGTTTTACAAAATACTATGAAATTGTTTGTCTCGTAAGCAAGCAAAGTAATGAATTATTGATATAATCATAATTCGTGTTCCATTACATAATACTATTCCCTGGAGTGGTTAAAATTACATTCCCTAAACGAATGCAATAATTTTCAAATGCGTATCAAAATAAACATTGTGGTGACAAAATTTGATAGAATAAAACCACATTCTCTAGCTCAAAACTATTCCATGTAGTGGATGGAATTGCATTCCTTGTAACGATTGTTAAATTATTCAATCTCTTTGAAAATGGATATGTAAACAAACTGGTAGGGTTAAATATGATTAATATTGTATTCTCTGGCTAAAAATTATTCATTATAGTGAATAAAACTGTATTTCCTGAAGAAAGTGCTAGGTCTTCTAATGTGTATTGGAATCAGAGTGGTGGGGATCATAACTCCACCCGAGTAGAAAATCGTGATAGTGTTTCAGAGTTTGCTTTGTTGGTATATTTTTGTAAAGTATATATGATTTTTATGTAGACATATATGATTGTTTTTACTAATAAGGCGTGAACAATATTTACCGTGAAAAAAAATTAGAAGCAAAGCAAAGAGAAAAAAGAGGAGGCTAATTGAATCATGAGAATACAAAGGAAAAATGGAATATCTTTGCTATACTTCCAAACTTCAAGGTTACATAATTATTCTATTGAAATAGATATTATTGTAGTTAAAAGTATTTTTGAAAAAAAGATATGTTAAGACCTCTTACAGATTTCATGTCATGAAAGTACTCCTGAAGTAGTAATATCGTAAGTAGAGTTTTATCCCAATATTAGGGTTTAACATTCTATATTTTTTTGTAAACTATAACGTTTCATTCCTCGAAGTGAATGGAGATACACTCTCTAAAGTGAATGTAACTATTTTAATTATCTAAATAAATAGATGTGTGGAAGACAAAACAAGTGAATTAATGTTGTATTCCCTAATTGGAAATTATTCCCCTGGAGATATAGAATCAAATTCTCTTAAGCAAATTCATTATTTCCAGCTTCTACAAAAACTGACCTGGAATGACTTAAATACTGTTTTTCGTAGCTAAAAACCATTCCTTGAAGTGAATAGAAGTGCGTTTCTGGAAGAAAATGCGATGTCTTTCAATGTGTATGAAATTGACATCTTGGTGACCCAAACTCCAGACGAGGTTAAGGTAAGAAAAATAATCATTACCACCAGAAGTGGAATAATAAGGAATATCTTGAAAGTAAAAGGTCACGGTAAATAAGCCATCACCAAATGATAAGCATGAATATTATCGATAAAGTGGAATTATATAGTGTTCGTGTACTCGTGGAATACTATCACATGTAGTTGATCTAATTAAAAGTCTTTGGATGCCCAAAAGTTATGTTACCTTGTGGTACAAAATTGGTAAATTATGTTAAAAGTAAATCCCGAAGAAATTTACTAAATTTAAAGGATAATATCCAAAATTAGTATTTTGTATAAGCCACAAGTGTCCGTAACAATGTATATCTTCTGCATTATTTACTAAAAGTCTCACCAGAAGTGTGTATGAAAATAAAATATGCTATTTCTTTGGGGTTATATAATATACAGTGGTGTGGCCTAAGGTGTGATAAAAAGATGTATAAAATAAGTGCAAATACACACCCTAAACTAACACTGTACTGCAAGTATTACAGGACGTATGCAAGTTTTAATGATAAGTAGAGTTCGTTCTCAGGGACTTAAGTGTGTTAATCGCGTAGGAACAAATAACGAGTAAAAGTAAATAGCTAGAAAACAGAAAATTAAATATTTGGTTTTTCGAATTTATAAATTAAAACTAAATTAAAACTAAGAAAATAAGGACAATAAAGTAAAAGATTAAGAATATGAGATGAGAAGTATAGCTTCGGTTTTGCTAGTATGCACTAATCCTTCTAATTCTATCTATAAATCTAGTTCATAAGGGAGAATATTAGCTCTTGGTAATACTTAGTCAGGATTCTAAATTCCACTACCTTAGACCTTGAGAGCGACTAAGGGGGCTACGTCACAACCAAGAAGTGATTTAAAATAGGGTTATCAAACGCCACTAAGGCCCTAAGCAAATACTGCAAGTCTTGGTGATACGGTGGTTAAAACAAACCTTAATGACTATCTAGTTAGAAGTATGTTTTGTCAGAACTGCTATCGACACTAGACATTATGTGGTGGTTCAATAGTTAAACACCCTTACAAGGTGACCATCTAACTACTCTTAAAACAATCCTAAAGTGATCAATTCTAGGAAAGACATTAAATCAAAACACATAGGCAAATATAAAGTAAGAAGCTAATATCAGATTAAAACATATAATTCCCAAAGAAACTTAGATAGAAGAATTAGAATTCATAGATTATACATATGCAAAACCCAAGCTATGGGAGGTTTAGTTCATACCTGAAGGAAATAAACTAAAAGAAATAATAAAAGACATCATCTTGCTCTCTACAATAAACTGGAAGAATAAAACCTTAAGAACTAATTACTATGAGGCAAGGATGATTTACAAGTGATATAAGGGTGTATTTATAGGTGTTTAGAAGACCTAATTCGTTTTCTTGAGGAAGAGTTAAGGTAATGGACTTCTAGCCCAACTCAAATTCGTATGGAAATAAAGATAAACACTGCTGCGTTGTTTTGGTCATAACTTCTTTATTATTGGTCCGATTTTGCTCCACAAGATACCAAAAGAATCGCAACAGAATTTCCTACGCCCTATAGGAGTAATCTACCAAATTCGGCCTCTTTATTAGGTAAAAACGCCTATCTTTGCAGAATCCCAGATTTAGGCAGCTTTTCCTTTTCCATCTTTTTAGCAATTCTTTCCTTATCTCCAATTACCATGCATATCTCCTTCCATAAGTTGTTGTCTTTGACTTGGACTCTAATTAAACTCCATAATTATCTTTAAAGCTACACACTAAATAAACAATTAAACCCAATATGCTCTAAAAACATTAATTCTACAAATCAAGACACAAAATAGGAAAATGCACTAAAACTCAAGAAAATCGACATTATTGACTTCTAAAACACTAAAAATGATGTCTCATCTTAACATAAATCTATCACAAATGAGGAGACATCATACAGATTCGAGCAGTTGAAACACTCATTGTGCAAAAGAAAAGATGTCATAATCCAAAGAGCTTTGTATTTTTAAATGACTGATTTGGTCAACTACTGATAGTAATGATATGTCGACTAATAGATTATTCACTTGGTCTCTACTTAAAAGAACCAGAAGATTCATTTTACCAAGTGACTACCCCCTTATTAGGGGGAGAGACAAGTCAACCTGAAGTTGTGTGACGTATAGACTAGGCAACCTGAAGTTGCATGACGTATAGACCAGGCAACCTGAAGTTGCTAACACATGGTGGAATACAATTTATTATATCATTTATATCCACAAACTAAAGAATAGGAACTTGATGTTAAAAGGAATATCTATGTGCAAAGTATAGCAAATAATATACCTAATACATTCGCAAGTAGAATATTTCACAATCCCAAAATATGTTGTAAACGCTCCAACATAGGTTATTGTCCGATATTAGACACATAACAAAAATACCAGCGAATGTATCAAACCAACGCATGAAGCGTGGTAAGCCTGTCGGTTTAAAGTATACCATGCCTGATGTCTCCTTAATTGTTCGTATTTTCGACCCTTAGGAGACATCATTTTTGGTGTTTATTTGACTATTTAGATAGACTTTTGGTGCTAATATGTAATAATCCGATTTTCCTCTTTTATTTCTAGCATTTTTAATTTATTAAGCTTTTGCGCGTAATATTGGTATTTTTAGTGTAAAGTTTACAGGTTTTAGATGTTAGCTAGAAGAGGAATCCGAGGAGAAAGTCAAAGATCGTGATATAGAGGCAAGACTTGAAGATAAATCCCGAAGATATTATTTTTAGAGCTGAAAATCTATTTTCCAGGCCATAGATTGCTGATTTCGAGGTGCTTAAGCGATGATTTAGCAGCTGACCTTTGAAGAGAAATCATTCCTTATCGAGTTACGGAACTTTAGCAACTGGAATGAGGTCAATCGGAGTCATAACGAAGCGGGAAAAGCTGTTTTAGTGAAGGTGTGTCAGCAGTTACGGGATTTGGGCTTAATTAGTGGACTTGGGCTTTTCTAATTTTTACTTAATCCTTAAGTAAAAGCCCTAATCCGATTTTATCATTATAAATAGGTCTTTAGACCTCATTATTCAGTACCTCTCATATTTTCTTCAATTTACAAATCCTTAGAGAGAGAGTGTCCAGAGAAGAAGCAGAAAGAAGGAAAAGAAGAAGCTTGGAGCTGGAGACTCTCCAATTCACAGCCAAACCAATTCCGAAATTAGGTTTCTCTGTATTTTATTTCTGTAAAACAATATGAGTCTTAATTCCTTTAATTTAGCTTTCTTTTCAATTAGTATGAGCTAATTACACTTTAGTGCTTGAGAATGCTTTATGGGTAAATCCCAATTCTATTGAATTTCATGTCCTGAATTTGGGTTTCTGTTAAATTAAATTAAATTGGGTCTTTTACTCTTTTCGATAATTTGTGATTGTTTACTGTTTTTAGAGTCGCGAACTAAGAACATGTATTAGTATCTAGGCTATTCCACATATGTGGCGTGTGGATCATCCTGACGGAGGGTTTAGGTATAGAACCAATTATTCAATCTAAAATAGAAGCTATTGATTCTGACGAACTTAGCTAATTTTAGGGCCAATGAGTTAAAATTCTTAAACATCTAAAAGTGGATCATATTTACCCTGACGGGACTAGTGACACTCTAGGATAGCCTTATAGTCCACCCTGACGGGGGTATAAGGAATTTAGAATCCCGACCATTGTAATTGACCGATTTAACCCTTAAACAGAATATGTTATGAAATAGAATTAGGAGGATCCCTTGCCATCTCAAGTGCTACCTTCTCATATTTGCGTTTTACATTTATTTACTTGCGTCTTAATATTTATTTGCATTTTTAATTTAATCTTTCATCACTTAGAATTAATACAAACAACCAACCAATCATTATATCTTTTATCTGCTTTCATAAGTGCAATTATTCATTATCTAGATAAGCATTGTAGTTAACCAACCGTCCCTGAGAACGAATCTGTTATCACTATTATTACTTGGGACAACTGTACACTTGCGGTTGTGGTTCGATTACTTTTGCATTTATTTTAGAACACACAAAGGACCACCAAGTTTTTGGCGCCGCTGCCGGGGAGGGTAGCATGTGACCACGGTGTTTATCCGTTAGTGATTAGTTGCATTTTTATTTTCAGTTTTACGTTGTTTTGTTTTAGTCTCTTTTCAGGTTTTTCTTTAGGTATGGAGAATTTTCGTTATCAAGTTCAAACTCCACCACAATCCTGGTGGGATCAACTGCAAGACTCCTTTGATAGAATATATACTTTTCATAATTTGACACGAGGGAGCTTTAGAGATCACGAGGAAAGACTCAAGAAGTTGGAAGAATCACTCAATGGTTTCATCAACACTTCAATGGTTAATATGAAAAATGATGAGGCAATAATCAACGCTACCACATCATTAGTGCAAGACATGCAACAAAAACATCAAATTATGGAGCAAAGATTGATGCAACTCACAGAGACAATTGAGAGGATACAACAAGCACCATCTATGCAACTTGGCCAAGGTACAACAATTGATGATGAGGCCATTGGAATTGATAGCGATATTTGGTTTGATGTATTTGAAGAGTTTAGTCTTCAAGAAGAGGATGAATTGGAATCGCCACAAGTTGCAACTAGTGAACTAGAGATTCCAATGAGAGAAGAACCAATCACGCTAAGAATAGATGAGGTAACTATTGATAAGCAAGTTGATGATGAGTTTGAATTTTGTAAAGATGATATTTCTGCTATAGAAGAATCTACCAAGCTGGTTTTAGAGGAATCAAATGTTGAGTCCTTGGTTGAAAAAGAGACAGAAGAAATAGAAGAGATTAGGATGGATTCTCCACCTAATACTCCTCTTTTATCACCTCCAAATCCGATAAAGATAGACATGTTAGAGGATGATACAGTAAATAAAGCATTTGTAGAAGCGTTTAGCGAAGCTAGAATCAACACCCAAATGCTTGAAAGTGATACAAAAGAACTCACACCGCAACAAATATTCACAGAAGCTATTTCAGAATTAAATGAGAATGCGAGTGTAGAGATTGAGATTGAAGACGTGGGCCCTCACAACAAAAGAAAGTTCTGAAACATCCATTGTTTTGGACAAAAAGCTAGAGGAGGTGCAACTTGAGTTACCCATTGTTCTAGAAGTACCTAAAGAGGTTAAAGAGAAGAACCACCACCATGAACCCGTGAGAAAGAGAGCTAAAGATGAGTTTGGGGTTGGAACCAAGGTTGCTTGGAAGGCTTCTAAACAAGAGAATAGGCCACGAGGTTTCAAAAATGCGTGGATGGGACCATTTGTTGTTACTCGATTGGTGACAGCAAAATTAATAGAGATACAACCTTTGAGAGGTCAAAGGAGGCGAATTGTAGACATACATAACCTCACCCATTGCTGGGGAGGCTACATACTCAAGGGATAATGGAGGTAACCCGTCAAACTTTAAATGACGTTAAATAAAAGTGCTTCTTGGGAGACAACCCATGTTTTAAATTGCTTTCATGTCTTTAAATTCTTAGTGTAAATTAGAGTAATGGTTCTTTATTTAGTGTTTATTTTTAAGAAATGAGAAAGGTTGGTGTTTTTGATGATTACAGGAGTAAAGGTCACGAGTTTGGGCTAGTTAGGTTATCAGCAACTTCGGAAGATCATAATTTGATGCTCGGAGGTCGGAATTAACTTTTTCTTGAGCCTAAACCGCATAACTTTTCGAGCTCTATCCAATGGTGAAGTTGAAAAGTTCAGATAAGTAGCTGAAAGTTTCTGACCACTGCGTCAGCGACGACGCAGCACGACTGCGTCTTCATTCAGCAACTTCGGAAGATCATAACTTGATGCTCGGAGGTCGGAATTGACTTTTTCTTGAGCCTAAACCACTTATTTTTTCGAGATCTATCCAATGGTGGAGTCCAAAAGTTCTGATACATAGCCCAAAGTTTCTGACCTGTGCGTAAAGAGACGCAATTCATGGTGTGAAATGAAGAAAACCGAAATCTGAGAAAAATGGTAACTCCAATGGAAAATCTGAGTAGTCCAATGGATCGGGAGCGCAATTTCCAATGGAAATGAGTATAAGGTTCATAAAAATCCGAGGTGTAAGCAAGGAGAAATCGAAAAAACAAGATGGAAATTTTCTGCGAATACGCAACCCTTTGCGTCCAGCAAAGTGGGCAAATCCACGACCATTTCCCAACTCTCTGATCACTGCGTCAGCGATGACGCAAAAGTGTTGCGTTTCGGTATAAAAAAAAAAAAAAAAAAAAAAAAATCCGGACACAATCAGATAAAAGTTCGGCAAGCGATATCTTTGCGCTCTGGTGTCCGAATCAGGTAATCTTTAAGTCTAAACTGCATAACTTTTCGAGACCTAGCTGTTGGGGAGGTCGTCGCTCGCGAGCGGCTAGCCGGTTATCTGACCGGCATGCCGGTCGTGGTCTCGGCGAAAACAAACCTAAAGCTTAAAAAACCTTATTTTTCCCTCTCCTTTGGCCTCCAACACATGAAACACCATTGATAACGAACCAAAGCTCCAAAAACACTTAAATTCCACCATCAAAACAACATTACACCACCAATCCCTCCCTCTAAACATCATCCAAGTTCACAATTAAACCATTAAAACTTCCAAAATACCAAAGCTTCACACTTTAATCCGAAGTTTTCTTTCACCAAAGCTAAAGTTTATCTATTAAACCTTTCCCAAACCTTGAAATATCCATGACCCAGCTCTAAACAATCCATAATTCAAACCCAAACCTCCAAGAACACTAAAATCACAATTTTATCCAAACCTTTTGAGGGTCTTGAAGCTTTGAGTTTGGGGTCATCAGAGATGACCATGAAAGTTGGAAAAGGTACGAAGAACATGGTGAAGAAAGAGAATTGGATATTCGGGGAAGATCTTGATAGAAGAGATGATGCTTAGAGGGCAAGTAATAAATGAAAATGTGGAAAAATTGAAAAAGTTCGAGGTGATGAAGAACAATTTAAAGGAAACCATTGATGATGAAGAATTCAAAACCTCAACTTGGACGCAACACCGACACCAGCCTCGCGCTGGTTCAGATACGTTTTCTTTCCCTTCTCATTTAGTGTAAATTATTTTATTGCTTTGAGTCTTTTTCGAGTCGTGGGGACACGACTCATTTTTGAGTTTGGGGTGGGGTTCGTTGCCTCATCCCAGTTTTTATGTGTTTATTTGCTTTAAATTGCTTTCAATAAAATAATTTTCGGAGTTGCGTTTGACTATAGAAGATTTTAAATGTTCCTTTAAGCATACTTTGGATGAATCTATGATAGTAAATAGTGGACTTTAGGGATTGATATAGAACGCACTTACAATTGCATGAGAACATAGGTAATTGATAGGAAAAATTAATGAACAATGCAAATGAAGTAAGCTTGTACTTAAGGAATATGTTTGGTGTGTAGAACGTGAAATCCTAATTAGTAGAGAACCCACCTAGATATGAACTAAAGACAAGCTATGTACTTAGGAAAATGATAGGGGCAGTTCTTTGTTAGCCATTTGAATCCTTTTAGCTTGCTATCCCTTATTATAATTTTATCCGTCTTAGCCCAATTTTGAGCCTTAAGCCTTTTCTTTTGTAGCCACGATATAAGCCCATTATCCTTTAGATTATTAGGCATGACCAAATGACCCGCACTTGAATCACAACCCTGAGACTTGTCTCGAGCTTGAGTTTGGGGTGGTGGGACCACATTTGGGAAGATAAATTGGGAAGGGATTATATGTGTTTGTATTGAGGCACAAAAATGTAGATGATATTATTGTTTGTAACCCTTTGCCGAGATTTGAAAAAGAAAAAGAAAAAGAAAAGAAAAATATTTATAAGAGACATGACCTTTCACATCAAAATGATGGTCATGGGTATCTTGTACAAAAAAAAAGAGAAAAGAAATGAAAAAGAAAATAAAAAGAAAGAAAGAATAAATAAATCGGCAAAGTGGAATATTTTTGGAAATCATCTTAGTTGTATTTGGGTTGACATTGGGGACGCAACATTAGCGCGTCAAATGGGTGAGTGAGAACATTTTTGAGCGTAAACTCAAGCTCGAAGACATGTGGATGGTAAGTGAGGAGAGAGCCAAAAGCTCACTTCAAATTTACCAAATATACATCCATACCGTCCTTAAGCCAATATTAAAACCATAAAGACCTCTTGATTCTTAAGTACATAGTGAATTTATAATTCTGTTGATAGGGAATATTTAGGTGGAACATTCAAAGCGATTTATGATTAATGACCACCCTATAGCCATCATACAGATATGAGTACAAGTGTAACCTTCTAGCATTGCAAAGTTAATTTTATGATTGAAGTTATTTGTGTTTGATGTTGCATGATTAGTGTATGTATATGTTAGTTCTTAATGTTTGCTATATGAGATTTATCTCTAGCATTGCTTTAGGGTTTATTTGCTAGCTTCTATTTTCTCTTGCATCTACTTCACTCCCCTTGTTTTTAGTTTTGCTTTGTCGGGACGACAAAGGTTTGAGTTGGGGGTCTTGATGTCTCCTTAATTGTTCGTATTTTCGACCCTTAGGAGACATCATTTTTGGTGTTTATTTGACTATTTAGATAGACTTTTGGTGCTAATATGCAATAATCCGATTTTCCTCTTTTATTTCTAGCATTTTTAATTTATTAAGCTTTTGCGCGTAATATTGGTATTTTTAGTGTAAAGTTTACAGGTTTTAGATGTTAGCTAGAAGAGGAATCCGAGGAGAAAGTCAAAGATCGTGATATAGAGGCAAGACTTGAAGATAAATCCCGAAGATATTATTTTTAGAGCTGAAAATCTATTTTCCAGGCCATAGATTGCTGATTTCGAGGTGCTTAAGCGATGATTTAGCAGCTGACCTTTGAAGAGAAATCATTCCTTATCGAGTTACGGAACTTTAGCAACTGGAATGAGGTCAATCGGAGTCATAACGAAGCGGGAAAAGCTGTTTTAGTGAAGGTGTATCAGCAGTTACGGGATTTGGGCTTAATTAGTGGACTTGGGCTTTTCTAATTTTTACTTAATCCTTAAGTAAAAGCCCTAATCCGATTTTATCATTATAAATAGGTCTTTAGACCTCATTATTCAGTACCTCTCATTATATTCTTCAAATTAAAACATCATTAGAAGAGAGCGTCAAGAAGAAAAGAAGCTTGGAGTTGGAGACTGTCTATATCTCCACGTTGCAGCCAATTCATCTTCCTAATTAGGTTTCTATTTTCCTTTCTGTAAAACAATTATGAATTCCTTTTTATTTATTTTCTTAGTTTTTCCAATTATGAGCTAATTTTAATTAGTGCTTGAGATCGCATTATGGATTGATTTTGATTCTATTTTATTCTATGCTTTTGTATTTGGGATTTTTACAATTGAAATCAAATTGGGTATTAGGTATTTTTCATTAATTTGTTCTTAATAACTATAATTGACGTAATTAACCAATCATAGGTCTTAGTATCTAGGCTATTCCAATTAGTGGCGATTGGATCACCTTGACGGGGGGTTTAGGTACAGAAATAATTAATGAATGTAGGACAGAAATTATTTGACTCTGACGAGCGTAATTAATCTTATGGCCAATTGGGTAAAATAAACTTAATCACTTAAGAATGGACTATAATCACCCTGACGGGGTTTGTAGCATTTAAGAGTAGCTCCTTAGTCCACCCTGACGGGGGTAAGGATGACCTTAGAATACCGACCATTACTTTTTACCAATTTGTCCCTTAAACGAAACATGGAATAAATAAGAGTTAGATGAAATCCTTGCGTATCTCAAGTACTGCTTTCTCATACTTGCGTTTTACTTTCATTTACTTGCGTCTTAGTTAGTTATTTATATTTTCGCATTAGTCTTTCATACTTAGGATTAATATAAACCAACCAATCAATCAAAATATCTTTTACTTGCTTTCATAAGTGCAATCATTCATTAGTGGATAAGCATTGTAGTCAACCATCCCGTCCTTGGAACGAATCTGTATTATCACTATTATTACTTGGGACAACCGTACACTTGCGGTTGTGGTTCGATTTACATTTGCATTTATTTTAGAACACACAAAGGACCACCAATGCCCCAAAGAAGAAAATCTCATGAGTAAATGATTAAATGGTAAAAAATTGTGGGATGTGCACTCCACGTGATACGACATGAATTATTAAGCCAACTAATGTTGGCACATGCATTTCTCTTAAAGAAAGTAATGGTCATGAAAGGACCTAGGTACCTAAATACGAGAAAATTTATGTAGATTATTAGTCTACTGAAAATATATAAAACGGTTAGAATAGTTTATGGGATTAATATATTTTCATTTAATATAGCTCTTGAAGTAAATAATAAGGATCCTAAACCATAAAGTGGTGAAATATGTCGACTACAATAGAAAGTGTAATAGTGAATTTTGAAATCTAAAACACTACTTGTATCACGAAGGTTCCTGCAGAAACCTAGAATTAACTATGGGGAGACGTCCTCATTCTTATGTTATCGATACAGTGTAGTGATTATTAGATGGATATTAAAGTTTTTAATCAACAAAATAGGTGCTAGATGCATAACATGTGCCCAAACAAGAAAGGTGTTTGAAAGCACAACAAGTGCCTGAGGCAAGGTAGGTACTTGAAGTACTTAGAGCGTTTAAATATGAAATTATCGAAGATTGAGAAGTTCCTGAGATATAAAATTTCCTAGAGTATAAAAGTTCTTGAAGAACGTAATTTATTTAAAGCACAAGAGAAAAGTGTATGAATTATAAAAGGATACTCGGTAATTATTGTCATAATGAGAATGATGTGATATTTGCGTATTGTACTCTTTTTCCTTCACTAAGGTTTTTTCCCACTGGGTTTTTTTCTAGTAAGGTTTTAACGAGGCATGCAAATATTCTTTGTCATAGGAAGTATAAACTCTTTTATTAATCAAGAAAATGATATTAATATCACTAAATACCCTCAAGTAAAAATCCAGAAGATTTACTAATTAAAGATTCATTAACGACGACATCAAGGTACAAATATATTTAAAAATATGTAATGTCGTAATGAGGGGGAGAATATTGAATTCTGCATTCTTTTTCCTTCACCACGGTTTTTCCCATTGGGTTTTCCTGGTAAGGTTTTAACAAGACAGACTGAATACGTGTCATAGCCCTTACGGATTAATGTACTCTTTTTCCTTCATCAAGTTTTTCCCAATGGGTTTTCTTGATAAGGTTTTAATGAGGCATATCTTTCACTGAATATCCAAGGGGGAGAGGTATGCAATATTTATTTAAGTGGATTATTCAACATACTTAAAAGAATTGTGGTATATCTTCAACATAAATATATTGATGGTATTGTATGAGGATATTATTGCTTGTATTACACATAATTAGAATGGCTACATCAAGGAGACAAAACAAAACATATTTCACCAAAGTCTTTTACACGACCTACATAAGAATGTGGATATTGACACTCGACAGATACAATCACGCAATAATTTTGTAGTTTTTCCTGATGAAATCATTGTCAACCACAATATTCAAGAAGTAGGTCCACAATATTGATATACGGCAACTCAGAGACCTCTTGCCAACATCAGGGGGAGCATAAACAAGATTGTACTCTTTTTCCTTCGTCCAAGTTTTGTCCTAATGGGTTTTCTTGGCAAGGTTTTAACGAGGCAGCGTTTTCAATATAATTGTTTCCATCTATATGTACTCTTTTCCCTTCGACCAAGTTTTTATCCCACATGGTTTTCTTGGCAAGGTTTTTAACGAGGCATATTTTCTAATGGATGGACATCCAAGGGGGAGTGTTATGAATAAATTGTTTATTATGTGGATGTCCAAAGGCCAAAGGTCTTCTACTTATTTCTTGTAAATAGGGCATGTGAAGAGTCACTTATTTCCTATAAATATAGGACTTGTTTCATTGTAATAAGACTAGAGTTGATATTGGAAATACAAGAATATTCTCTCTTTGTATCGTTTCTTTCTTTAATTTATAACATATTCAACTTTTTTTCTCTTATTCTTACAAATCGCATCCTCATACTTCATTTGAGAAAGACTTTTGTTTATGTCATTTGAAAAACTTCTTATACCTATTATATTTCTCGTGTAAAGCATACAAGAACGTTAGAGCACCTAGAAGTATGCTTATGTTGGTACTACAACGTTCATATTAGTAGAGTATTTGTGTAAAGAGTTCCTTAAAAATGAATTGAAGGAAAATCCAAAAAAATTAACTTTGTAAAATATGCACAATGAATTTAAAAAAAAAAAGGTCTTTGAGGGGGTCAATAGTGACATTTTAAGAATTATTGCCTAATTAAAAATTTGAATCGTGTCTTTATCAACTTATAATATGTCTCCTTATTTTCAAGTTTATCTGTCTACCCTTAAATACTGGTTTTGATAAGCCAACATTATACCAGAGCTTACAAAACAATTCTACATCTCTTCCTAACGAATCGTGCTCACGAACAACCTACCACTTAATTTTTTACAACGCCGTTTTAATTATCAAGGCTTAGATTAAAGAAAAAATTCATATTACAAATTATTTTTTCCAAGAAGATTGAAGTGGCAGTTCAGCTTCTCAATTAAAAAATATTCATATTTTAAATTTCAATAGAGTTTAATAGAAATTTATAGCAAAAGTATCATGGTAACTACATAATCAAGTAATTATTTACTAATTAGGTATTGCATGCAGGACGATAATTATAATTTTAAAAAATAATTACAATATTATTATATGAACATATACATTAATGACATAGTAGAACTCTACCCTAGACGCGACTTGGTCGTCGTACATCTAAACTACTTTTAATTTATGTTAATTGCGCCATTGGTCACTATGTAATGCAGTTTGGTTTGAAGCTTTCTTAGCGAGCTCTCCCACCTGAGCACCATTTGTTGACTTCCAGTCACAAAGTCCTCACTTAAAACTTATCACAAAGCAATAACTTAAGCACACTAATCAATAATAATTAAAACAAACAATGATTATAGAGAAATACCAAATCTTTTCCTGTCCAAACCTCAGACTTAGCCTGCCAAGTATCAGTTTATCTATAACATGTGGTTTTTCATAAATAGTTGTAAAATCGTCTAAGAAGGAACTTATTTGTGATAGATTGGTGTGATCAGTCATTTGCTTTGTTATAGTTTTGTTACACCACGTCTCCGCCAATTCTTATCTTCTCTTACCCTTAATGGAAACTAATTATGCATCATGATACATTAAACTTTTTTGCATTACACTGTTAGCTATCAAACTAACAATTTACAACAACTTATACAACCTAAGCTCCCTTTAAGTAGAATGAAGTCTCAAAAAACTAGAATATCGCCATATCACATTTATATATGTATCTGACATCCATAATACATGTTAAATTAATATTTCATCACCCATAAATTACAAATAAATTGAAATCCGGAAGAGGATCCGATTGTAAACCACCCCTTGTTATTATGTTGATTTAATTTCTCACTTACACTTTAAATGATATTCATATAAGTACCACAAAACTTTATTAATTAAAAGTGACATTAAAAGTGAGTATAAATATAATCTTAAATAGTCAAATATACTCATTTAAGAAAGTAGTAAATGTTATAAATTAAAGAAATAAACGATACAAAGAGAGAATATTCTTCCTTGATTCGATCGGTAGAGACTCGTGCTGATAACGTGTTATAAATTAAAGAAGAAGAATAAGAAGATATAAAGAGAAAATGATCTTGTAAATCCAATATCAACTCTAGTACTATTACAATGAAACAAGTCCTATATTTATAGGAAATAAGTGACTCTTCACATGCCCTATTTACAAGAAATAAGTAGAAGACCTTTGGCCTTTGGACATCCACATAATAAACAATTTATTCATAACAGTAAATACCACGAGATTTAATCTAAAAAATAGAAAATTTACAATATGCTCTCTGTTTGGTTATTTCAACTTCAACTCTCCATTTTTTGCAGAAGTTTTTATCTCACGAAAGTAATTATAGGAGATAAAATGAACAATTAGAAATACCAAAAATTACCAACTGAGAGAAATATATGACTTGGAAGTCCTTTTTTTTTTTTGAAAATAAAAGCTCGGTCCTTGAGAAGTGAAATGCAGGGATGGTTGTTGGTTGAGAATATGCTCGCATATGGTGTCCGCCTTTGTTAATCTCGGTAGAGGAAATGGTCTTGTGCTGGATAACAGAGGACGAGGTGGTGATTGTATTATGTGGTTTGGTATTTATTGTTGTCGATGGATTAGGGCGAGTGATGACGATCTTTTCTGTTTTCCCACTTGTTAGATTCTTTCTTTTCATTTGTTTTTCTTTTTGCAAGTTTACTCTTCTTTTTATTCTATATTTTTTCATCTTCATGAATTTGACAAGGAATGTAGCAGTGTGCATCGTAATGTAGCACCATATAATCATAATCTCCACCTGTTACATCTCTTAAACACGAACACCTACCACCCAAACACGAGCTCAAAGACGATTAAGCATAAAGCGTTGTGATTTAAGTGCGGGACATCTGGTTAAGTCCAATCATCTAAGGAGTACGAGCTTATAATGTGGCTAATAAAGAAAAGACACTGGATCAGAGGGGCTGCTAGTGATAATTAACATTTATTTGATAACTAAAGTGAACATATGTGTAATTAAAATACCACCTTAATAATTTTTCTATCTATGTGGTCTCGTTAACTCTTTTACTTCAAGGTTGTAGATAAAGTTGGTATTCGAATAGGTTGGATCTCAAGGTCAATACATCTACCCACTTCTCACTTTGTTCAAACTAACCTTATATGCATTACAAACTAATCAATTTAATATACAATAACATGTTCCATATAAGAAATTTAAGTATATTATGAGATTTTGTAAAGCAAGAACGTAGTGAATATCATCGAGTTGTTTTTGACATGCTTTTACAAGACACCTATGTTCAACAATTTTTTTTTCTAGTTTAACCACCTAATTCATATATATATATATATATATGTATGTGTGTGTGTGTGCGTGTGTGTGTACGTGTGTGTGTGTGTGCATGCATGTGTGTGTGTTGTGTGTGTATGTGTTTATTTTTTTCTATTATTTTTTCTAAAGTATTAAACACATAAGAATGGGGACGAGGACAACGAGTACCCTACCCCTAGTAAAAAAAATGATTCGTGTCCCCGTGACTCAAAGAAAATTTAAGATCAATTGAAGTTAATATTATACACCTAATATATATTATACAATTATAATCTAGAAGGGTACAATATATATCCCTTGAGAATTGCTCAATCCCCAAGTTAGGGGTTGACATTTCCGATCCATGTCGCTCGATGTTGGTGTTTTGTGGGTTGAAGAGAGATGCTTATCCTTAGAATAATGTGTAAACTTGGAATCAAATATGAATGATCCACATGAATAAGCGCTGAATTCCCATGTTTGCACTCTTGTTTCTAGATGATATAGTTAAACCCTGAAAAACTCTCAATTCACCAGGAGATTCTACAGAAATTTGTAGGAATCCTCAAATTACTCGTAGCTCAACCTTCACTAACTCTCACAACCCACACCTTGAATTCACACACAAACCTCAATTTATCATAAATGTCTCAATATCACACAATTTCCAACTACGTTTCACTAGATATAAGCTAAAATTATTGACTTTCCAAAATTTCGAGGAAAGTAAATATATAGCTATGTTACCAGATAAATTTGAGCCAAAAAGTAGTAAAATTCATGTTTTGGACGATCCCTCGTGGCCTTAACACCCTTTCTTTCTTCAAATCTTCAATTTTAGAAATCGGGTTTTTGAAGAATTTTGAAAGATTAGTTGGACAATTTGATAATTTTATTGGTTGTGATTTGGTGTTAGGATGATGATATATGCGACGTGTAAGGATATTTTGATAAGTTATGGGTGGGTATGGGAGAGTTGGAAATTGCTGTGGAAGAATGTGTTAAAGAAGACAAAGATTTGTAAAGAGGATTTCAAATGAATTTAGTATTTTTGGAGGAAGATAATGAATAGATTTTATGTTTATATGGGAGGTTTAGGCAGAAAAGTGGTGAAATTTAATATTTTTGGACGTGATAGGGGTCAAAATAAGATTTAGGGTATGTTTGGATTAAGGAGAGATTATTTATTAAAGGATAGGAAGGGATAGTATAACAAGGGAATGGAAAGGAGGGTATTTAATCTTGTTTGGATTGAATAAAAAGAGAGGGAGAGATTTTATTAAAGGATTATATGTATCTGGTGTTTGGATTAGAAGAATAATGGGAGGAAGTGATTGTTTTTATAACTAAATGACTTATATACCCCTATTAAAATACTTTATAAAGAAAGAGTAAGGGTAACTTAGACATTACAACGTAATAAAAGAATCCTTCCTTCCCAATCCCACCGAATTGGAGGGATTGAATATATGGGTTTGTAAGGGATTGTAAGTATCCTTTACTAAACTATCCACTCTACTTATTTCTAAAACAAACAAGGGATGGGATTGTCATTATCCTTTAATACAATCCCATCCCTCCCAATCCCTCCATCCAAACATACCCTTAGTAAAAAAAAAATCTCGTCTAATTAGGCTCCGATAGGCTCCATCGGAGCCATTTACTAGCTAGGTCAAAATTGCTTCTCTTGGTTTTTTTGTTCTGGTTTAACCAGAACCTTCTTCCGACTTAACCAGGCCTTCTTTCAGCTCAACCGGAATCGCTGCTCCATTCTTTTGCTACTTCTGGTCTAACCGGAACCCTGGTCCAACTTGAAAGCTTATTATTTTTTCTTTTCTTATATAATTCCCGACGTAGCTTCGAATTCTAACATTTTTCCCTTTTAATGAGGAAATGCTCCAAACGCACCGAGTACTTGGATTTTCCAATGTAGGCTTCAATTTTTCCCTTTTCATAGTTTCTTCAATTTCTCTATCCTCCTTTATCTCGAAACTAACCTACTTTGACATTCGCTTCTCGTTATACGTAATATACACGAATTAAACTTAAACGGCAGAAAATAATGTACACTAATTACTTAATAAAATCGGTAAAATTGTGGGTTATCTATCACCCACGTGACTTTTTTTCAACGTTGTTAAGTTCGATTTTTGTACCTCAATTTTCCCATTGTTAATGTAATCTCCTCGATAATGTGTGAGACTTATCGGATCAATCGATCAAAACTTACACATTTTCTTGTTTTGCAGTCAAATCACCTCATCCGAGATGTCTCTAATGACAATTAATGGCTCAATCTAAAGGGGTGGGATCTCCCGAGACAACCTCATCTCCTACTCCAAACTCACGTTTCCTCTTTTTTGCACGACCTCCCATTGGAACTTATGATTTTAGCTCTTGGCCACACTTTGGATAATTGAGATATTCTTTGCCTTGGAATTGGTTGGTTTTTCGTATTATTTGAAATTAAAGGTATTATATGAATGTTTTTTTTAGTTACATAGGAGAGCCACTACTTTGTGATTGACTCGGTTCGAACCTGCACCACTAGATTGGATGACCAAGGCCCTGGCCAGTGAGCTAATACCAACTGGTATATTATATGAACGTTTTAATAACAAGATTCATAATTATATAAAAATCAGATCAATCTACCATTAGTACTTTTTTTTTGCATACATGAGAGGCTTAAAAGCCGTTAAGAATAGGAAATTACATGAAGAACAGAAGTTCTTATTACATATCAAGTGCAACTCTAGCAGTTGCACACTCACTTCTATCTCGTGTAATGAAATACCAAAGATAATCAGGGGGTCGTCAAGAGTCACCGGCGGGGAGTTCATGAAAGCACCTTCTTTTGCTAACTTATTGGCACAAAAATTCGCTTCACGGAATATACGATTAAGCACGAAACCAGGAAATTTTTCCATTAATGCGCAACACTTTCTTATTATTGAGACATATCGACTACTTAAGTTCCCACCGCCCTTCACTAGCGCATGGAACTTCTCCGAGTCCATCTACCATTAGTATTTAATTAGTAATGATTTTATATACAAATATAAAATTAAAGGTACAACAATAATCGCAAAAAAATTAATATGTCTCTTGTAGTAGTAGTATCATGTCAAACTTATACAAAGGGACTAATGAGGGTGGGGTGTAGTACTACCTATACTTAACAACAACAATTTATGCAATCGGCCTAATATTATTTTTCTAAATATTGGAAATTATTAATATTATGATTATTAGTAAAGAGTTTTTTCTTTTCTTTTTACAAATGATATTTTATATAGATATAATACGATCACAAAAAGAAGTTTGGATAATTTTCCAACAAACAAAAGATCTAACTAGGGTGGGTATCAAGAATCCAAGTACTTTTACATTTTTTTTTTCTATCAGAATCATCCATCTCCAATAGTGCCAAGAACTTGTTGCTTAAGATGATATTATTAGCATTACTAGATAATTCTAACATTACAAAAAATTATGATCCGAACATTATAAGGTCTTGTTTTTTACCCCAAAAAAAGAAAAACATAAGGTCTGGTTTTTTATCGATTTCATCAGGATGTTACCCTCATTTTTGAAGATAATTCCAATATCTGATAATACTCTTAACTAAGGGAATGATATTTCTGATGTCAACTGCTTCTATTTTAATTGGAGAGGTCGTTGGACTTTGTCTAAGAAACATATAGAATACAATGATATGAGGTGACCAACTTTTTAGAAAAAAATTCATCCAAATTCTTGCTTACCAACTATTTACCAACCGGCAATCATGTAGTTCACTGAACACATTTGCAACTTACTCTTCCACCATTACCTGATCCTTTTACCTAACATTGAACTAGACATTCATGATTATGCACCAATTTTTTTTCTTTTTTTAATTGGACCAATAGCAAAGGTCTATACGCGTTAATTTTGTCAGCATTGCATCATTCAACTAAGCCACTCATTAAGCTTTTAATGGGGGCCATGATCAACCACTTTTCAGTGAGTGGTCAGGTCCTTTCTTACCAACCCTGGACCCGGTTCAACAGGTGTTCTTAATTCCAAACAACCTTATTAACAAACCATATTCTCGGTTTGAACCGGATTCGTGAAATTATATATACTCCACTCCTTCATTCTATGTTCTCATCAAGAAAAAACATTTAACCGGTGATCATATCATATAAGAAAAGTATAAGAATATGGCAACCGCAATTGAAACCCAACAAGTGCAGAATCAGAATGGAAATGAAGTTAGTAGGCATCAAGAAGTTGGCCATAAGAGCCTTTTGCAAAGCGATGCTCTCTATCAGGTAATTTAAGATTATAATAATTCATTGACATTCGAAGTTACTAAAAGAAAAAGAGTCAAATTAATTGAATATATATCCTTGCAGTATATTCTTGAAACAAGTGTTTATCCACGAGAGCATGAGGCCATGAAGGAGCTTAGGGAAGTAACAGCTAAACATCCTTGGTAATTTTCTTTTATCGTGATATATTGTTATATTTTTTCACCTATATTAATGGAAGGTACTAAGTTTATAATTAAATTATTGTACAGGAATATCATGACTACTTCAGCTGATGAAGGACAATTTTTGAACATGCTTCTCAAGTTGATCAATGCAAAAAACACCATGGAGATAGGTGTTTACACCGGTTACTCTCTGTTAGCCACTGCTCTTGCACTTCCCGAAGATGGAAAGGTATTTTTTAATCAGTGAAAAATATATTATTAAGATTCAAATAGAAAAAATACTTTTAGATAATAGAAAGGTATTATTTTAATTGATTAAAGAGTATATCTATTAAATTTTAGATAAAATAAAATATACTAATAGTTGGTCCACGAAAGGTACATTATTCCATTTTGGATTTTAAATGTTGAATAATATAAAATGTAATAATTAGTTAAGGATAATACAACATGGAAAGACACATCACGATTCCATTTTGACCCAGAAAGTTGAGTAGACTTCCACAATTCAAATTACATCTATTATTAGTATTATAGTAAATTTAATTAATAATTTTTTAATGATCATATAATTGCTTGTGATTTGCAGATATTGGCTATGGACATTAATAAAGAAAACTATGAAATAGGCTTACCCATAATCCAAAAAGCCGGAGTGGCCCATAAAATTGACTTTAAAGAAGGCCCAGCTTTGCCTGTTCTGGATCAAATGATAGAAGACGTGAGAGTCTTATAACAAACCCCACCAACTCACTTTAATTTCTTTTATTTAATTATTTATCCTTAATAATTGAACACACTTTATTGACTTTAATTGAAATGTTTCCTTTTTCAGAAAAAGAATCATGGTTCGTTTGATTTCATTTTCGTGGATGCTGATAAGGACAACTATATCAATTATCATAAAAGGCTTATTGATTTGGTAAAGGTTGGGGGCTTAATCGGCTATGATAACACATTGTGGAATGGATCTGTGGTGGCTCCACCAGATGCTCCATTGAGGAAATATGTTCGATATTATAGAGATTTTGTTTTGGAACTTAACAAAGCTTTGGCAGCTGATTTAAGGGTTGAGATTTGCATGCTTCCAGTTGGTGATGGTATTACCTTGTGTCGTCGTGTCAGCTAATTAAATTGGCAAACATTTTAGCTTACTCCGCCGCTTACGAATAAATATTTCAAAATGCATATTTGTTTCTTTTCTTATTTTTCATTTGTCATTTACCTTTAATATTATTATATTCACTGTATTTCACGTTATTAACACCTTATTATGAAGTTCGTTTGTTTCTTTTATGGCCAATTTTTCTCTTTTCTTTTACAAGTTATGCGGAAGATTGAATGTAAAGCAAAATGAAAATTCTAAAAGGGATAATTATAAATTTTCTCTCTCTAAAATCACGCTCTCTCCCTTCTCTCTTCTCCATACGATCTTCTGATCGAAAAATTTCTTATTTTCTCGTTAATCACGAGCGGTTGTCACAATCCTTTGATCTTCTTCACGCGTGGAGTTTATCTTACACGCTTCCTACGGCCCTAGCGGTGATGGGGGTCTCATCTGATGGCATAGGTAAGCTAGGGTTAGGGTTCAATAATTTCATTTTGGGGATAAAGCGGTTAGATCGAAAGCATATCTTCACTTTTGGGCGAAAACCTTTCGTGAGGAGAAACGAGATAATCAAGAGCAATAATGGATGGCTTAAGCAAGAAACCAAACTGCGGTTTGGGATTATCAAGACGAAAACGGCTGCAAGAGTGGCGTCACCGAGTTCCGAGGTGAGTCTCTTTCCAAAATCCATCATTTTTGGTTTTATCTTATATGGCGTGCAGGAATTAATCATAATCGATAGAAGAATAAAAATAAGAAATCGAAGAGACACTATAGTAGATAACAACATTAGACGCCAAAACAATAAACAAAAAATTGGTTCAATTTCTTTGATTGTCTCAAAAGCAATTATTACTGTAAGTAATAATTTGGATGAGGAGTACAAGAATAGAAGAAGCGTGGGAGTCCTTTGCACTTTTCAAGAATGGCGTTGTAACAGTGAGCCTCAAACTAGCAGAACTAAGGTAATCAATAATGACAATTTCTATTGCCTATATAAGACTGTTATCTCTCCTCGGCTTGTCACTCAATCCTTTCACTTCACCACTTGCTCTAACTCTCAGTCCTCCTCTTTACTTCCTAATCTTTACATCTCAAACTTCATAACCCTTGTTTTGTGCTCTTGTTGTTTCGGTGTATGCTCTGTATTTGTTGTGATCTTTTTTACAGGAGTTAACATGGCTTCTAGAGAACACCATGCCCTTCCTATCATACCTCTGAATGATCATAAAGCTAGGAAGCTTGGGGTTATCAATATTGGATCTAAGGCGAGGCTTTCAGAAAGCATGAAAGAAGAGAAGGCTATTCTCATTAAAGCCATTGGAACCTCACCAATCTATGCAGTTCAACTGAGAAATTACATTGAAGATAGGTGGGGTATTCAAGGACACTACAGGTTAACAGATGTGAAGAACAATATGTTCAAATTGGAGATCTTTAACGAGAAGGAGTTCAGAAGAGTTTGGGAAATGAGGCCGGGATTATACCAGAAGCTTCATCTCAGCCTAACCTTATGGCCTCTCACGGTGGATTTCAATGATCTTAATACTGATTACTCATCCATATGGGTCCAAGTCAGAGGTCTAGCTTTCATACAGAACAATGTGGAGACTGTCAAAGCCCTTGAGGTGTGTTTTATCAAGATAGAAGCTGTTGATCTCCCAACTACCCAGAACTGTGATGTGAAAGTCCTGAGGTTTAGAGCAAGGATCAATACCAAACAACCTTTACCACCTGGTGCTTATCTTTATCAGGAAGAAGGTCCTGCCTGGGTTCTTTTCCAATATGAGAATACGGGCCTCTTGTGTTTTAGATGTGGTAGAATTGGTCACCAATACGGTGACTGCCCAATTAAGGTCATAAAACAAACAGAAGACATTGATGAACGCAGGAAAATATCCTGGAGCATAGACAACGTGGCAAAATTTCCTCCATTTAATCCTATCTATGGATTACATATTAAAGTTAATGGTGAATTTTCTAACTTCTTATATGGTGGGAACTATGTAAATAATGCAGGTTCGAATATCAGGATTAATAATCAAGCTAAAGGGAGGCAAACTCAAGGAGATGAAGAAGATGTCCTCAGCAAATTCAACTATACAAAAAGGGGAGGCACTAGCAAGAAGAATAACAATCTTAATCAAACTGAAGAAGAAAGAGAGAAAGAGAACCAAGATTGGGAGGTTTGGAACAAGCAGATGCATGATATACGCAACGAGTTGCATGAATCAGCGCTAAAAATGGAGGCTTTTAAAAAGAATCATGGTATAACACAACAAGGTGAAGACGGAAACGAGGGTGACATAAGAACTGCGCTTCTCGCTTTTGAAGAAAAGATGAAACAGATAAAAGGGAAATATGCTGCAAGTAACAGCAATACTACTGATCACCACATGGAGATTTCATCTAACTCCCAAAATAATATAAAGAGAAGAAGAGATGGGAAAGGAGTTCGAATCGAGATAGGAAGTGATGAGATTGGATCCAAAGTTACAGGGAATTTTAAAAAACTCAGAGTGGTGGACCCAATTGAGAATTTCGTTAACAACAATCAGTTTAATCTGTTGGAAAATGAGGAAGAAGGCGAGGAAGGAATCTACCCAGTGAAAGGCAAAGGTAAAGAGTCAGAAAATAGTTCTAAACTCGACGAGGAATTCAACTCACAGTTTGAACCAGAAGAGGAGGAAGGGAACTTTGAGTCTAGTGAGAATTATTTTGAGAAAGATTATGTAGGAGGGGGAGATGACCATGATATGAATTTTCAGTATGAAGATGCACTGGAGGATGGGAACGAAGAGTTGGTAAGCAAAAATGGAGGCGGCTACTCCAGGAAAGCCGCAAAAGCAAAATGACGACCATCTTTTGGAATGTCCAGGGTATTCGAGCACCCTTGACATTATCCAAAGCTTGCTCGATGGTGGCTCAATTTAGACCTGGTGTTGTGGCTTTTTGTGAGACTATGATGCGAGAGGTGGACTCTCAGAATGTGTTGGCTCGTTTGGGTTTTGAAAACTCTTTTTTTGTGGAACCCTCTGGAAATGCTTTTCACTCCGGGGGTTTCTTGGTTTTGTGGCACTCTTATGTGCGTTTGCTTGTAGTTTCTAGTTGTAGCTCGTATGTTATTGTCCTTATTAATGAATTGTCTTTCTCGTATTATTTAATTTTCTTACACGCACCTAATGATTTTAATCTTAGGCTTAACATTTGGAAAGATATAACCAATTGGAGTAATGACATTGATATACCATGGATTATTATGGGTGATTTTAATGAGATACTTAATATAACGGAGAAACAAAGCAAGAACCAAGCTAATATCGATCATATTAATGCGTTTGTTGACTTTACAAATAGTAATTCATTAGCAGAAATAGAATCTAATGGTTGTTTTTTTACTTGGTCAAACAGGATGGAAGGGGAGAAAAATGTTAAAACAAGAATTGACCGAGGACTTGCAACATACGAATGGATACAAAGATACCCAAGATCTCAAATTCATATTCCCCCGGCAATAGGGTCGGATCACTCTCCCTTAATTCTTCATTTCGATATAAATATGAAAATTGGTGAAAAACACTTTAAGTTTGAAACTAGATGGCTTGATGATGAAAACTGTAGAAATATTGTTAGTGATAGTTGGATAATACCTAAGGATTATATCCCCATTAATAAATTTGTAAAAAAAAGAGAATATACTAAAAAGAAACTTAAGAAGTGGAGTGACAAAAACTTTAGGAATCATGCGAATACTATTAGGAACTTACAAGACAAACTCATTAAGCTAAACTTAGAAAATGATATAGATTCCACTAAAGAAGAAATGGAGATTAAAGAAAAAATTAAACAAGAGTACGACAAAGAGGAAAAATACTGGAGCGATAGAGCTAGACAAAACTGGCTAGTTTATGGAGATAAAAACACTAAATTTTTTCACCTAGCAACTATTAAAAGAAGAAAACTAAATAGGATCACAAGAATAAAAAATAAGGATGGTATTTGGACAGAAGACACTGATAATATTAAAGATTGTTTCCAAGAATTTTACAAAAAACTATTTGAAGATAACGAAGCAGATGAGAGTATCACTAACGAAGCTATAGCATTAATTAAACCTCGAATTACAGAAAGTATGAATGAAGAACTAACAAAAAAACCAGATATCATTGAGATTGAGAAGGCTGTTAAGGAATTATCGGCATCAAAAGCCCCAGGACCAGATGGTTTAAATGGTAAATTCTACAAAGAATTTTGGGATATTATCAGAGATGATGTTACACAAGTTATTATGGAATTTTTTGAAAACAATTACTCAGTAGAAGCTATTAATGATACATTGATAACACTTATCCCCAAAGGGGTTATCCAAGAAGAATTGGGAGACTTTAGACCCATCTCATGTGTTAATTTTATCTACAAAATTATTACAAAGATTCTCTCAAATAGATTGAAAGTAATCATGAATCAAATCATCTCACCTACACAATCGGCTTTTATTAAAGGGCGAGCTATACAAGACAATATCATTATTGCACAAGAAATATCTTTCTATATGAGCAGGAAAAGAAAAAAGGGGAAAAATATGGCAGCTGTCAAAATTGATATGGCTAAAGCATATGATCAAGTCAGATGGTCTTTCCTTTTTAAGATACTAAGGCAACTGGGTTTTAACGACACATGGATAAAATGGATAGAGAATTGCATTGCCTCTTCCTCTTTTCATATTAATTTTAATGGTGAAAGACTTGAAAACTTTAAACCGGAAAGAGGCATTAGACAAGGTGACCCTCTCTCCCCCTTTCTTTTTTCTATTATGACAGAATCTTTAATTAGTTTAATGGACAGCTATGTTGAGAATAAACTCATCAATGGTATAAGGATTAACAGAAACTGCCCCACGATATCTCACCTTCTTTTTGCAGATGACTCTCTTTTTTTCATTGATCTCGAGAACACAGATGTTAATAAATTCAAAGAATGCTTGGATATTTATTGTCATATTTCGGGACAGAGAATAAACCTGCATAAATCAGCGATGATTTTCAGCAAAGAAACTCCAGAGGAAGTTAAAAGAGAAGTAGTTGAGATTACGAAGATTGAAGAAACACAGGATTTAGGTTATTACCTAGGGATTCCACTTTGTCACAAGAGATCAAAAGTGGAATCTCTAGAATGGATAGCAAAAAAGGTTTTCAAAAATACGGAAGGATGGAAAGCTAAGCTTCTTTCCGAAGGAGGAAAGGAAGTACTTATTAAAGCTATTCTACAAGCTATACCTAACTACTATATGTCTATCTTCTCTTTTCCAATTACCTTTTGTAACAAACTTATTTCAGCTATCGCAAATTTTTGGTGGAACTCAGGTGAAAGAAATAGAATACACTGGGTTGCCTGGGAGAAGATTGCGGTAAGCAAACTCATAGGAGGATTGGGTTTCAAAGACTTCAGGAAAATGAATACAGTTCTTCTTGCGGCTCAAGCATGGCGTCTAATGCATAACCCTAATAACCTTGCAACAAAGCTTTTAAAAGGTATCTACTTCAATAAATCTAATTTCTTAACTTGTAAATTAAAACAAAGTAGGACATGGAGCTGGTCAAGTCTTATAGAAGGAAGAGATTTCTTAAAAAAACATGGTATAAAAATAATAGGTGATGGAAAGGAAACGAATATATGGGATGAAAAATGGATAGATACTAAATGGGAATTAGAGAAGCCAAAAGGGACTACGTTAATGAAAGTTAGTGACTTAATGAAAAAAGACAAAGATGAATGGGACACAGAGATTTTAGATAATCTTTTTCCAAAACCGATTATACAAATCATTAAAAAAACAAAAATTAAAGAACATGGGATACAGGACAAGTACATCTGGCCGTTCTCCAAAGATGGGGAATATGATACCAAAACAGGTTATAAAGTCATGATTGAAGAACAAAATGCGAAGAAAGCCTCAACAATAGAGACCAAAGCAATGGAAGATTCTGAAATATGGAAAATAATATGGAAGTCAAACATACCAAAAAAAATTAAACTCTTTATGTGGCGAATAATCAACAATGCAATTCCAACTAGAGTAAACTTATTTAACAGGAAGTGTGCGGATGGGAAAAATTGCTTGTGGTGTAACAATGAAAAAGAAGATGTCAAACATTTACTTCTCCAATGTACAATGTGTAAGGATATTTGGGCAGGTTCAGCTCTACAGATAAAAATTATGGAAGAACAGGAGGAAGATATAGGAGAATGGTTCATGAAAATAATTAAGGTCTATACTAAAGGAGGATGGGACGAAAATGTGGTACGAGATTTCTTAATGATAAACTTATGGAATATATGGAAAGCGAAAATGAAGGCTACACATGAAGGAACAATTGTAGATGGAACAGGAATCAACTATACATCGAAGAAACTGATGCAAGAGATTCATGGGATTAACTGGATAAAGAAAGGATATGAGGGTTTTAGAAATAATAATGAAACAAACACCGAGTCAAATATAGAGGAACAAGAACAAGATATTAACTTATTTTGTGATGCATCTTTCTCAAATAAATGGGAACCAACAGGGATAGCAATTTGGGGCGAACAGAAAGAAAATAACACGCCAATTAAGCACAGCACGACTATGGACTGTAACTCAGCCCTGGAAGGAGAAGCAGAAGCGGTCTTTAAAGCGACACAGATTGGGGCCTACTTTCCGGGGAAAAAAATTACTATTCACTCAGACAACCTTGAGATTATTCAAGGTATCAAGCTAGTGTCAGCAGCTCGTTGGAATATCCAACCCATCCTACAAAGAATTACCCGTAAGTCTGAAGAGCTCGGAGATATCTCCTTCAAACACATCAATAGGAAGCTCAACAGGAATGCGGATAAATTGGCGAAGGAAGCTAGACACATGGCAACTTTTGCTCATCGAAATACGTGCAGTATTTTCGATTTATCTTTAGCTTTTAAGAAATTAGGGATAGGTTAATTTTGTTTTTTCGTTTTATTTTGGGTGCGTTAGCACCCTCACATTGTCCAAAAAAAAAAAAAAAAAAAAGAATGTAAAGCAAATTTCCAAAAATACCATTTTCACCTAAAGTATTCAAAATGACAACATTTTAAGTTATTTTACTAATTTTTACATTTCAAATAAATCATATTGTTATTGAGATATTAGATTAATAAAGTTCAAACCTATACATCACTTTTCACTAAGGAAGTGTTTATTTGCACTTAATGAGATCTTAATCTGATTTATTAAGACACTGGATTAATAAGACAATTTGTTTTTTCTGACCAATTCAGATTTGAATGCCTCTTAACTGGTCTGTTTCATTAAGATTTTAAACCAAGTCTGAATCATTCAAACACTACCTCTTAACAGAATAAGTGTTATTCAGCTGTTCATTCAACATTAAGTACTTATCACATAAAAAAACAAACGACACCTAAGTCTATTTTATTTTTAACCCTCTATAAGGTTCAATTTTTTTCGTTTATACCTATAATATCCTTTATTTTACTTAAATAATATATCAACTAAATTCGTATCTTATATAAGACAAATATTCTACAATCAATTTTATGGATATTAATCTCATTTATCTTGCTACTTTTATACATCATTTTCAATATTTCCTATACATATCTATTACCTGCATATTAACATCTCATTTATATATCAATTACATGGATACTAACTGGCATTTATTTTGCCATTTTTATACGATAAAACAACACTCCCATATATATCATATATCAATCATATATATTAATGGAAAAAAAATCAATTATAACATTATTAATACAACGCACCATTGTTTATCCATTACTGCATAAAATTTGAAGGATTCCAAGTTATTATCAAGCCTTATACCCTTTGTTCGAGAATCACATAGTAAATTTTATAATGGTTTAGAGGTATTATGAAAATGTAATAAAAAATACAATAGTCTTAGTAGTGCATTTGCTGAGGGGTAGTTGTGCAATAAAAAAGTTGCTTGTTACTTTGTTTTCAAGTGTTTTGAATAACTAACTGTATGAAACTAATCATTTTCACATACACACCAATAATGTGTGCACTGAAAACCCAACAAAGAAAGGGTGAATTATATATAGGGTCTTGGAAACACTATTTCTTCTCTATAGAGTTGTGTCTTGAAAGTTGTTATTCTTAGGGACCTCATTTTTTACAATAGTTTTTCCTACCCTTACTAATACTAAAAGACAAAAAGTGTGATGTCACTGTTTCTCTCTCCTCTACCACTACCCACCTACCTCCGACCTCCAACCACCTACCACTGACCTCCGACCACCGACCTCCGACCACCGACCTCCGCCACCGGCCTCCGACCTCCGACCACCAGTCACCGGTCACCAAAAAAACATAGAGTACTCCGAGAAAAACATAGAGTACTCTATATATTTTAATGAATATTCTAAAAATCCGACCACCTACCTCCGGCTGCCAGAAAAATGCAGAGTACTGTATAAAAATGTAGAGTACTCTAAGAAAAAGTCGGAGTACTCTAAGAAATTCTCGGAGTACTCTAAGAAATTCTCTGAGTACTCTTAAAATTTGGGGGTACTCTTAAAACAAACACACAAAGAGTATAATCGGAAATGCAAAAAAAATAAATTTATTGAGTATTATTTAAAAAAACACATCTACACATTTTATTACAGGGTAAAAAAAAAACCTAACTCGTTTGACCAGATCTAGATCTGGTCAACCATTTACAAAGAAAACAAAAAAAGGCTCGATCTGCTTCTTCTTCACGGTCGGAGGTCTTCACCACCGCAGCTCGAGCTCGACATCACGAACACCACCACCTTCTTCTGCAGCGAAATGAAGGCTGCAGCATCGGAGCTACAGATCGAGACTGCTGCTCAGCATGGCTTTTCCGGCGAAAACAGTTCCATCAGCGTGGCTTTTCCGGCGACAACAGTAACCTTCTTGAACGTCTTCACTGCAAACCGGAGAAGAAGCTTCGAGGCGCGACAACAGTAACCTTCTCGAACGTCTTCACTGCAAACCGGAGAAGAAGCTTTGAGGTCTTCAAAGCGAACTGCTACTGCTGCTTTATTCACTGTTCGGAGCTTCCAGATGCTGCACCACCATGGCAGCAAACAGAGGAATCTCGAGCTCTGCGCAGGAGGAGAGTGGTGGTGGTCACGAGCTCGCGGATCTGGAGGAAGGAGGAAGGACTGGAGCTCTGCACAGGAGGAAGGAAAGGAGGACAGTGGTGGTGGCCATTTCGGTGGTGGTCACGAGCTCGCGGATCTGGATCTGTACGAGGGAGATGGTGGTGGTGGTGGCCATTTCGGCGGTGGTGGTGGCCACATTTAGGTGGTGTCGGTGGTGGTTGAGAGGAGAGAGGAGAGAGAAGCAGTGTGAGGTATTGAATTTAGAAATGAAATTAGAAATGGAAATTAGTATATATAGGTATAGAAAAACAAAAGAGGGGTAGTCTAGTAATTGGGGTTTTGGGGTTCATGTGTTAAAAAGTTGCTGAGGTCTTTAGTAAGAAGAGGCTCTAGGTGGGGGTGCTAACTCGAAGAGGGGGGTGTGGTCAAGACCCTAAGTGTCATTTTCTCACAAAGAAATTAAAGGATAAAACTTGATTTCTCATTACTCGACAATATTACATAGCACGCCCATGTTTTCTCATGGATATCCCAAGTCTAATATATAACACAAACGCAACTCATACTTAATTCCGCCAATAATAGTTTCCCTCTTCAAAAACCTTCCTTTTTGGTGTGTCGAAACAATAATGTGATTGTGTTTTTTCAGGAGTAAATGAAGATTTTTTGTGGGACGCGTGAACCACATCGAGTGATTTAAAGAGAGTGGCTTTAGGGGTATTTGGGTCCAGAATTTGGGTTGGACCCTTTGTGCCAAATTTGATGGTGTATGGTCCCTTTAAGTAACTAACCCATCTTTATTTGGTTGCATCACAAATTAGGAACTCTATTTAAAGTATCCAAATCGTTCTTAAAATCTATGAAATATCTTAAAAAAAATTAGTAAATGGGAAATGGTCGTTTTGAATACATATGGTTGTAAATGACACTTTCAAAACTTTTAGCTTAAAGTGTTTTAAGATCATAGATATGACTCAGCCTGGCTATCGGTCCATCGGTTCCGGTTCAAATTGATTTATACCGGATCTAAAGAATAACGGACCGGTCCGGATTTTTTATTTTGGATTATTGGGAACAGATCTGGTAATGAGAACCGGTTATCGGTTCTAATCCGGTTCTCAACTGTTTTTTTTGTAATTATTTTTTTGTACCAAAAATATAAATGTCTATGTATTCACAAAAGACATTTTTTTTTAAATCTTATAAAAGACAATCTTTGTCTAAAATTTGTTTTGTTATTTTTATTAACTCATTTGAAGAAAGGTCTTAATTATTTCTTGTATAATATCGTAATTTTATTATTTTTGAAAAGTTTTGTACTTTAGTATCAAATATACGAGTTTGTAAATTTTGAAATGTAAGATAGTGTATACTGCATTCTTATAACTCTAAATTCCACAACTTATTACACTTACCAAATGAATAAATTACAACTGACAAATGAATAAATTATTACAATTATAACTTACCTAATGAATAAATTATTACAAATCACTTTTTACCAAATGAATGAATTATAAATTATAACACTGAATTAGGAGAAATTATAAATTATAAATAAGGTGTTATGCTTCATTCTCGATAGTCCAAAATCACAGACATAGCAACAGAAACAGAAAATAGTTATAATCACGATTAAATAATCAAAAACGTGAATTTAGTAACTACTATTTATCGATTATTATAAATTAATTACCTTCACAACCCAGTTCTTATCAATCAGAAAATTCGGAGACTTCAAATCACGATGAACTATAGTTGGAATACTAGTGTGCAAATAATTCATCCCTCGAGCGTGTATCAAAATAAATAACAATTTAAAACACACATACCCTAAAAATTTGAGAAATGAAAGTTAGAAAGAAAATTCACTATAGGCTGTTATTTATTTTTTTGAATTAATTGGACGATATATCCCTATATTATGTAAAAAATGAACTCCATATATTATTTTTCAAGTTAATCGCATACTAACTCCTTATATTATGAAAAAAATACTATAGCTCCCTACATTAATCTTATTGAATTCTTTGCATTATTAATTCCTTATATTATGTAAAAATTTCACTATACGTCCTTATATTAAATATTTTGAGTTAATTGCAGAATAAGTCCCTATATAGAGGAAATATTGCAATGTAGATGCCTATAATAATTTTTTATCAAGTTAATTGCATATTAATTCCCTATTTTATGCAAAAAATTCATTACAGGTCCCTACATTTATTTTTCAAGTAAATTGCATATCAAATCCCAATATTATGCAAAAGAACACTAAAGGCCCCTATTTATTATTTATGAGTTAATTGCATTATATGTCCCGATATTACCCAAGATTTTCACTAAAAGTCCCTGTGCTGGGATTGTCCACTTTAATCATTAAAACAGGGACAAAATACAACACTTTCAAATATAAAAGGGCCCCTATTGCAATTACTTTATAGAATACACAACATATAGAGACTAAATTACCGATTTCGAATATCACGGGAACATGTTTCAAGCCACGAAGTACTAATTTTGCCAAATTCGAATATCACAGGGACAAAATACAACACTTTCGATTAACAAAGGGCCTCAAATGCAATTACTTTACGTAAAACATAACACATAGTGACTTACTCATAGATTTCAATATCGCAGGGGCTAAATTCATCATATGGATCAACTTGTAATGTCTTAAACAAATATTTGCAACCTAAAAACAAGTTTTTCCCCAATTTCAAAAACAAAGGGACAAAATCCTCCTTATATAATTTTGCATGTCAAAAACTAAATTTTTCGAGCCACAAAAAGCTAATTTTGACAAATTCAAATATCACAGGGACAAAATACAACAGTTTCGATTAGCAATGGGCCTCAAATGCAAGTAATTTATGCAAACCACAACATATATTGACTTAATCAGCAATTTCAAATATCAAAGGGACAAAATCCATAACCTTAACCACTTAATCCAAGCAAAAATTGATCACTAAGCCATGAAGGATTCCCACAAAGCTTTTTCCTTCAACACATCCTCAAAACATCACATGCACAAGCAAGAACTTACATTAGAATAGTTATCTTCATCACATAAATAAACTACAACTGCAATAATAGATTAGGTTTATGTGATGAAGGATATAGGGGGGAACAGAGCCGGTCCTGTCGAGTTTTGGGCCCTGGGCGGAAATTTTAGTTGGGCCTTCATATAAGAAAAAGATTATAATATCGTAATAATTTAAATCAAAATTCTACATTAATAAATCTAATTCTTCTTTAAGCTAAATTTGAAAAAAGATTTGATTTATAATTTATATAATTTATAAATCTTGTACTGAAATTAGCAAAATTTGAAAAAAAAAAAACACGACAAGTAGGCTATAGCGACTTGCAAGTTGCAAATTGCAACTTAATCAATTCTTATTTTTCGTCGAAGCAATTTAATAGATTAATTAAATTCATAATTGTTATCAAATGTCAAAAGCTCAAAGTAAATAATGAATTCAGTTATCAAAACAACTTAATAAATTTAAAATTATCTTTAGAACCAAAAGAAAATAGAAATATTTGATGTAATTTGCAACAAACAAAAAAGTACTTAGACAAAAATGATTATCCACCGTAAAATCTAAAATTTATAATTATATCTATTTAGTTCTTTAACAATTATAAAATTGATATATTTAATTATTAGAATATAATCTAAATTAAAGATAAAATTTTAAGATGAAACCTGAAAGGAACCTTTAAAGATCGTTGTCCAAAAAAATAGAATTTTTGAAATTTGATAAAATATACTTTGAAATATACCAACATCATATTAATGTATAGGTATGTTTTTTAATTTAACTTAATAATTATGATAGTTTTAGTAAATCAAGAGAAAATGGACGTATTATATTAAGAATTGGAAAAAAGTTTCTACCGTTAACATTAAAAGTTGGAATCAAACACCTACTTTAAATAATAAAACTTGATTAGAAAAAATTAATTATAAAAATAATGGAATGGTATTAATATTATATGGACCTTAATTTTTTAATATATAAATAAATTCTATAAAACCTAAAAATTTTTGGGCTTCTGTAAATTTTGGGCCCTGTGCAATCGTCCTTGTTGCACTTGTCAAGGACTGATTCTGGGGCAAGAATGAGCTTTACATCAACCGCACTAAAATTATTTTAAAAAAAAAATCACAAATCGTTAATCACAAAATAAAGAGAATTTTCATCTCTTAGAAAATTAGTAGAGAACTTATCTTGGATTCTTGTTGCAATGATTAATTAAGAACCCAAATTAAATGGATGAAGAAAGTGTAGAGAAGAATGGGTTGAAGGATGATTCGTCGGTGGTGAAAATTGTTGGAGGTGGTAAAGAATTGAAGACTAAAGGAAAAAGTGAGTAAATGGTAGGCAGTGGGTTGGTATTCTTATTTATGTTAACATATAAAAAATATTATTTTTGAGACCGGTCTTTAGGCTAAATTCAATAGATACCCCATTCTAGAAAAAAGGTAAAATCGAAGATTGAAAATAAAAAAGAAGAGATCCAATAGCATTTCTACAATTGTGTACCTAATTATTGGGCACCCTACATTTTGGTTTTCTTAGCCACATCTAGCAATCTTTTTTCAATTTTGCTACATATTTTTTCTTTTTTGCTTTTAATTAAAATATATTGTATATTTATTATTTATATTTAAAATTTTAAAAATAGATAATATATAATTATATCTTTAATATATATATATATATATATATATATATATATATATATATATATATATATATATATATATATGTGTGTGTGTGTAAATTTATATTAAATAAAATATATTTTTTAAAAAAATTATCATCATTAAAAAGATTTCTTAACAAAAATTTAGTAATCAAATTAATTGAAAAAAATCACTCATTATAAAGTATTAAATTTGTTTGATTATTTCGTTAAATACCATTATATAAAAAAATTAATAGAATAATAGAATTTATAAAAAATAAAAAATAGATATCCTTTATTATACATAAAAAGAAAATATATTTACTTTTAAAAAAATTATATTAAAAATAAATAAATTGAAATAAAGGAAAATAATTATTTAAAATTATAATTATTTTTTTCAATATTTTATAACAAGTTAAGATATAGACATATGAATTACAAAACTCAATAATAATTTAAAAAATTAAGGAATTAATTATAAAATATATATTAAAATAAAGATATAATAGAACTTTTCAAATTAGATTGACAGAATTGGGAAGTTGTTGGAGTAACCTTAGTTTAGAGAGTTGTTATTTGATAAAAATAATGTATTTGACCCCCAATTCTAGTGATAACTATTTTTTTAAGAACCGAGCAGATATGAAATAACCGATCCAGTTCGGTTCTTCCGGACACTGTTACTCTGGTTTGATTACGGTTTTGGAACCGGAACACCGATGTGGTCCGAAAACCGGTATGAACCGATCTGGTTAGCAGGCTGAATAATGTACTAAAAATAAAATTCACTCTTTGATTTATATATTTTATGCACTTAATAGAATGAATTGAGACAAACGGACGGAGAGTATACCGTTAAAGACTTTTGACGGCCAAAATAATTATATTTAATAAAGAAAGCTACTCATCATTACCTTTTAAATTATCTTTTCTATCTTATATTTTTAAATTAAAATTATATAATCTCTTAAACTATATTTTCATTTTTCAATTTTTATAATTATTTAAAACTTAGCTTAAAAAATAAAAATGAATTATAAATAATAAATATATTGAAAAATAAATTTTAAAATAATATTATAATTCATATTTAAAAAATAAAATTAGTTCTAATTTTTTTAATTATTTTCTAACACCTACCCACATAATTTATATGTTTTAAAGAAATTAAAATTTTCACAAATTTTAATTTTTTACAAACATTTCCCCATCGAACTCATAAAATTTTAAAAAATCAAAAGTAGCTTTCACAAACTCTTAGAGCCCGTCTGGGATTGATTTTTAAATAATCACTTAAAGTAATTTGAGATTCCTAATAATACTCTACACTTTTAAAATTAATTTTAAGAAAAACACTTAAAGTGATTTTGGATGTCGAAATATTTTTTACAAATATTAAAATTTTAATTGAAAAACACTTTTGGATCTAAAATAATCCATCCTGGGCACTTAGGACCCGTTTGGAAGTGCTTATTTTAGAGTAAAAAAACACTTTTAGAATAAAATTCAAAATTTAAAAATAATATTAAAAATAAGAGTAATGCTGGGTATCACCCAAAAAGCCATCACCTAAACATCACCCATGATGTGGCGGTTAGGTGGACCAATCATGAAGGAAAGAGAAAAAAGTAAATCTGGAAAGAGAAAATTCATGATTGGTCCATCTAACCGCCACATCATGGGTGATGTTTAGGTGATGGCTTTTTAGGTGATACCCAGCATTACTCTAAAAATAATTCTGAAATCTAAATTTTTTTAAGTGCTTTTATCAAGAAGCACCTATTTGGTGCTTTTCATAAAAGTGCTTTTCAAAGTAAAAAAAACTCTTAAAATGGTAAAAGCACTTTTAAGTGCCCGTTTGGAAGTGCTTTTTTGAAGAAGTACTCAAAAGTGCTTTTAGCATTTTAAGAGTTTTTTTGACTTTGAAAAGCACTTTTTTGAGAAGCACCAAACAGGCTCTAAGTGCTTCTTCAAAAAAGCACTTCCAAACGGACACTTAATCTTTTTCCAAAACCTTCCCACCTAACCCATAAATTAAAAAAAAAACAGAATTAACACCCAGATTTATTTAGTTTTCTAACAATTCCCCACCTAACCCATAAGTCTTAAAAAATCAAAAGTAGTCTCCAATTTTTTTAAAACATCCTCAAACGTAGGCTGTAAACGAGCTGAGCCGAACCGAATACTAGATATACAGGCTCGTTTGTTTAATCTCTCGAACCGAGCCGAGCCGAGCTCAAATTCAAATGAGCCGGGCCGAGCCGAGCTCAGATATAAACAGGCTGAGCCTGAGCTTCCAGTGATCCAAATCAGAAATGTTAGAACTTGTTTGTTTGACTTATAAAACAATCCTTTTTAGAACGCTTGTTATTTGATAAAGTGTGTGGTATGAAAATATGAAATATAATATTAATAAAAAATAAATATTTAAAGAAATTAAAAATATCCAATTTGATATTGAAGGTTTAATAATATATTAATTTATAATTCATAACTTTAAACAAGCTCAGGAGCGGAGCTCGAGCATGTTCATTTACTTATCGAGCTTAAACTGGAGCTTGAGCTTGAGCTTGTTTATATTCGAGCCGATCTCGAACGAGCTTTTCTTCGAGCCAAGCTCGAGCTGCTCTCGGGCGGCTTGGTTCATTTACACCCCTATTTTTTATAAAAATTAAGGCCCCCCTCCCCCCGGCCTCTTTCAAACACTTCCCTATTAAATTGTCAACTCATCTTTTATATGTAATGTAAAACCTCAATCTCATTCTTCACCCTCACTCTAATAGTTTTTTTTGTACATGGGTGATCCGTCCACGCACCACGACTAATCTCACGGGGATATACACGTCTCCCCATGTATATTTTCAGGTAAATCAAAACTAGGTTACCCATGTTCAGAAGGGGTTCGAGCCTTGTACCTCTTACTCAGGGCCGGTCTTGTATCAAAGCGAAAGACGCGGGCGTGTAGGCCCCCGATTTTTTAATGTTTTTAGAGGCCCCTAATATATATGATTTAAATAATTATAAACAAATAGTAGTGTTAGTTTGGTGGTAATGTTGTATATAATCTGTTATGAGGTCTAGAGTTCAAACCACCATAAAATTTATAATATTATTTTTAATCTTATACCTACAGCCTAAAAACATTTTTAGGCCAAACGTTTCAAATGTCACATTTTTAGGCCAAACGTATTCAAAACGCTCATTTTTAGGCCATTTCACTAATTTCATAAGTTATTTCATTGATTTTAAGGACAATTTGGACACTTTAGACCGAGTTTCTAGTTTGTGATGCGGCCAAATAAACATATAGTTTATCTAAAATGACTAAATTGTCCTTAGAATCAATAAAATATCTTATGAAATTAGTGAAATGACCTAAAAATGGGCGTTTTGAATACGTTTGGCCTAAAAATGTGACTTTTGAAACGTTTGGCCTAAAAATGTTTTTAGGCCATAGGTAATGGCCCAAAAATGGAATTTGCTCTAAAATAAATAAGTAAATTGATCACTCCAACAATCAATCCTGACAAATCATGGGACTTACACGAATCCCATCCTTTCCCGCTCCAACAGTTGCACTATAATATGACATCTTAAACTCTATCTTGATAATTATCAACATTTTTTCCTTTGAGGTAGTGAACTATGGCCTCCGAAGCCTACTAATTGGAAAAACAAATCATTTATATAAAATACAGAGTTGAGGATTGGATAAATTGTATGTAAAAGTTAAAAGAATAGATATCTTGGATTCTTCTGTTGATCGAGAAAACGCACATGTAATTTTCCTAGAATTGTTTACAAATTTACGCACAACCGAGTATCCTAATGACTTTTGGGTATCTGATGAATCATTCTTGACTACATAATTAGACTTTCCTAGATTCTCTGCAGGCGTTTCACTTTTGTTTGAAGCTCAAGAATCATCATTGGACATAGTATCTTTGGAAAACACAACCTTTTTCATAGACTTTTGTTTCTTATTATCCATAACATTACATTTACTTGTAGTGATAACTTTCAAATCACCAGTTCCTTTAATTTCATCTATAAGAGTTTTAAGAGTGGAACCTGGAAAAGAATCCATGTTGCATATACTTTTAATTCATCAACAATAGCTTTCAGCTTTTGTGTTTTTTGGTCTATTATATCAGTTTTGTTCCTGAGTAATAGCTTTCTTACATTTTTTTATTTTGTTATCCAGACTAGGACATGCATCACTAAGCTCTTTGCCTGATGAATCCTTATGTGCTTCAGTTAATTCACTCATATATTTCTTGACTCACTTGTTTTGTACACTTTTTATTGCTTTCCCAGATCTCTAATTAGTACTCATTTTCTTCTTAGGATTTGGAAAAAGAGGGAAAACTTGTATGTAATTTCACATTCCCCATTTCGTGAAATACAATTTCTATATTACTACCTCCTACTGAATTTGTCTCTTTAAGTATGACAATCTATTCGTTATCCTTAACCTAAATTACATAATTAGTCCTTGTATTATGCGAATTTCCAAACATGAATATGTGTGTTAAATATAGCAAAAACACCAATATTATTCCAAAAGTTGCTACCTTGGCCCTTTATGAGAGGGCCTGATTTGCGATGCTTTATAGTAACACGAGTATATTTGGATCTTTCCATAACACAAGGACCAACGGTGCAGGTTACCAAGGATAAAATGGATATCATGTAACCAATTGATGTTTTATAGGTCTATGGGCTTTAATAAACAATGGTGTAAATGCTAGAGCGAGGAGGGGATACGAGAGATGTTATATGGGTCTCATGATTTGTCAGGATTGTTGGTGTGATCAATTTCTATTATACTGGATTTTTTTTACATGTTCGCAGTAAATATCCATGGGGCAACTACTATAGTGAGTGTGAAGGGGTGAGTTTGAGGCTTTATGTTTTACATTAAATATAAAAGATGGATCGAAGCTTTAATTTCAATAGGTAAGGTGTTTGATAAAAAATTAAAATTTATGTCCCTGGAAATAAGTACACGGTTTAAGATTTTATCAGTTAAGGTACATTTTATTCGATTAGGACCAAAATTGAGGTTAAATTATTTACATAAATGAAAACTTTGGCATGTCTCAGAGAGAGGGTCATCGCTCATATTTGGGTACAATGAAACAACCGAATTTATAGTAATGACTGGAATCTGCCGGATTGAAGAATCATTTTTTTAAAAGTTGTTTCATCATTAAAAAAATTGTACTAGTAACTATAGAAGAGCCATGCATGAGGTTATCAGGAGAAGGGATTTACTGCATGGCTCTTCAAACAAAAGTATGCAAAGACATTTACTGAATATCGTATAGGAATTTGAAATCAATTTAAACAATTGATAGAGCATCTACAAATAGAAAACCTAACGAGTAGCAATTACAAGCAGCACCATCGAAATTCATTTTATGTTGTGAACACATGAATCAACTCTGCAAGTTTAAGAATTTTTTAACAAAAATGAAGTTTATTTAAATCATTATTTAACACACTTAAGCATAGCTCTTTACAGACCTGAGTTACACTATAATAAATTAAGACCAAATAGCATATCAGGAACAAGTAATATCAAGTAAAGTTCACAAGCAAAACATGAACCAAAACCAACGATATATACATATGCATATACATATACATATACATATACATATATATAATCAAAGCCATGTGCTCCACTCCTTCAAGATTATGGCTGCACCTGTAGAATGTCCAAAGCAAAAACATGGAAGTCCGGGATTTTCTGCTAAAACTTTAGCAAGAAACAATTTCTGCATAGTAAAGCGCAAATGATATATAGCCAGGATTTCTGGTTTTAATTGCACCAAAAATCCTCATAATATGCAAAACTGCCCTATAGGTTCTATATATTATTTTAGTTAATTGCACTACAAGTCCCTCTATTATACTTTTGGGTTTCAATTAGTTGATTGCGTCCTTATATTATATTTTTTTTACTTAATTGCATAGGCCCCTATATTATATTTCTATACCAATTTCACCATAAGTCCATGTATTAGCATAAACTGCCCTGAGTCCCTAATTTTTTTAGTCAATCGCACTATAAGTCCCTATATTACCTTTTCAAGTTAATTGCACTATAGGTCGCTTCATTATTAGTTAATATCACTATAGTCCCTACATTATATTTTTGGGGTTGATTGCACCATAGGCATTATATTATACAAAAATTACACTATAAGTCCCTATATTTACATCATAGTAAGGGGCGGAATCCAAGAATTTTCTTTTATAGGAGGCCAAAAAGTAAAAGAAAAGTCAATCGAGGACATACAATGTCATTGACCGGATCATCAAGAGAATAAACATAACCATGCAAACCATTACTTCCACCGTGACCTCAACACAAGAAAGAAGTAAATCAAGCCAGCAAAACTGGTTTAAGTATAACTAATTTTTTTATAAAGTTAATTGCACTGTAGATCCCTATATTATGCAATAAACTCCCTATAGGTTCATGTATTAATTTACCCATCCAATCCATTTCATAGACCTTTAAGCCATTTGAATTGAGGTTCTTGGCGAAATCCTTGTATCTACCACTGTGATAAAAAATAGAGAATTAACAAGAAATAGTTAAAAGAGGAAAATTAATGTCCATATTAACCTGTGTTCATTGAGGACATGTAAAATCGCGATTAGTCCCCTATATTTGTCAATATTTTCAATGTGAGAAGATTTAAAACATAATAAAGAGAAAATTATAATACTCCCTCCGTCCCAAAAATAATGTCCACTTTGCTTTTCACACAAATTAAGAAACCTAATCATTACATACACCATTTACAAATTTACCTTTCATAAAGTGTCTTGATATTTTAAATATGTATTGAAAATGTAAATTTTATTTTTTTAATAAGGGTAATAGTGGAAAAAGTTGGAGAAAAGTGTCTTGGTATTATAAGTGGACAATAATTTTGGGACACTATTTTTAGTAACGTGGACATTAATTTTGGAACGGAGGGAGTATTACCTATCTGAATTGGGTAGAAAGTGGGGTCCATGATTGTGTAAACATGATATCACTTCTAGACGTTACAAATAATGAAAACTCTGCACCACCTTGCACGAACTTGGTCGCCACCGCCATGGAGGAATCATCGTTGGGACGTTGGGTTTGTCTTGATTAAGTGGGTGGGCTAAAAATGGGGGGTAAGGGAGTAAGGGTTGGGGTTGGGCTGATAACTAACTTGGGCTAAAAAATATTGGGTTGGGGAGTTGGGCTTGGGCTATTATATAAAATAATAATAAAAAATGGTTACGGGCCGGTTCCGGTCCTGTGGGTTCGGGTTTAGTAATTTTTTAATAAACATAAGAACCGGTTCAGTTCGTTCTTACACTATGAAGCGGTCCCGGTTCGTCGGACCGGTAAGCCGGTCCGGTAGCCAGGCTGGTAGATTTGTTCAAATACAATGACAAGACCTAAAATATTGTTGAGGACGGACAGGAAAGACCTTTTGTGTATTACTCACAACTGAGGGTGTAGTATATAAATGTAGTCATGGAAAGCATAGCGGCAATACCGTACATAAAATCTTGGAATAACTAATCAATAGTGATGATTACACTACCGCCATCATAAAAACATACTGAAAACACAATAAGACGAAGAGACGTGATGGATATCTTTTAGATAACCTACCTACTTCCAATGCGTACAGGGGCGGATCCAAGATTTCGAATCAGGGAGGGCTATTATTGTTACGAAAAAAATCACACCCAATAGACTTTTTATATATCTAACAAAATTATTAAAAAATACCAAAATTTTTTTTGCACACACCGCAAAACAAATCGTATTCATCTTGATATAATACTTGCCCATTCGTTTATATTTCTAATCATAAACAAACGCATACGTAATATTCACGGCACTTCTATTGTAGCTAGAAAAAAAGTAATTAGCTTTGTATTACATCATATGATAAATTCATACACTAGTTACTTACTTACATTTATTTAATTGATTTTTTAAATATTAAAAGATAAATTCAGAATAATTTAATTAATTATTGACCTAATTCTACATATTATTCCATGCCTGTTTCCTTCATACGACAAAAAAGAAAAAAAATTTGTTGCTATGCCCACTTTATAATCATACGACAAAATAGAAAGAAGAATTCAGTAGTGGCCTATTTCATACGGCAAAACTGCCTATTTCATACACAAAAAGTAAATTGATGCTTCTCTAATCTATGACCAGTTCAATCACACTAATAACATTTACTATGATTCGATTTCTCCCATATATATAAAAAAAAAACTTAAATGAATATTAACAATTAAATTCATGAAAAGAAAAAAAACTAACTAAGAATATTGAATCTTCAATGATATTACGCTCCAATTTCTTCATAAATTTTAAATAAAATTAATCAATAATTTTTTAATTTGGGAGGGCTAATTTTGTGTTGTAATTTTTTTAGTTATATTTTTACCTATCTTTTTTTATTTTAAAAACAAGCTAAAATATAAAATTTCTAATGGGCTTGGGTGGGCTACAACCTACCCCAGCCCACCCCCCATCCGCCCCTGAATGCGTATGATGTTAACCTTATCAAAATTATATGAAATATAAACACGTCAGAAGTAAGGAAAATCGATAATAATAAGTATTTAAGAAAAATGTCCTCTTCCGGTAAACTATAATCCCTTCAAAATAAAAATATCAGGATTTAAAGGGGTAATTTAAAGGAAGAATTTCCCTTAGCCTTTTATTTCAGAATACAAATTATATCTAATCAATACAGTCAATCAGATCAACTCATCATAAAGGAGAAGCACAGAAAGTACAACTTCAAGGGATTGGGGACTCTAAGAAAATTTCCCATATTATCTAATAAAAATGAATAGGGCTATTGATGTCTTTTGTGATGAATTAATATACTCTTGAGACATCATATAATAGAAGTTTAGTGCTTAAATGTGGAATTTATCCCTTATATTTGACGTGTTTTGATCTAGTGTCTTATTCTTGGAGTATTATATGTTTGGAGCATTTTTGAGGTAATTTATGTGTTAAGTGTGAAGATCCTAGGTACATGGATGGTATTAACCATCAATATGAAGCCAAAAAGTCTAAAATTTAAGAAGAAACTCGCATCAAGTCACAAAAGAAGCCAAAAAAGTCCAGTTAAAGCTCAAAAAAATCTCTCGGCAGGATGCTTCTATCAATATTCAAAATTCATAACATATAATTGGTAGTTAAATCTCGGATAGTGTTTAAATACCAATTTTCCCTTAAAACAAGAAAAACTAAAATAATGTCTAGTGGGGATTACTAGCAATTCTCGAGTTATTCTCTCTATTCTAAAAATTCCATTAGTTTGATTTGATTTTAGTTATAGTTTCATTTATATCCGAATTAGATTCTTAATAAGAAAACCAAACAAAAATCATTTACTTTTTTGTCTTTACTTTTAAAAAAGCCTTGAACAAAGTGATTTATTAACTATATAGTCCCCGTGGATAGGGGTGAGCAAATGAGAACCTAAAAACCAAAACGAACCAAAAAACCGGAAAAAACCGAACAAAAAAAAAAACAAAAAACCGAGAAACTAAATGGTTTGGTTTTCAATTTTTCAAAATCCCAATTTTTTTGGTCTGGTTCGGTTTACTATTGGAAAACAAAACCAAAAAAACAAACAAAAACCGAACTGACGAAAGAAAAAAATAAGGAATGTATGTGGGAGAAATTTTTGGTACGAATTTATCATCTACGTGAAATTTTAGTTTTACTATTCGATGGTGCTATTAGTGATAATTTTTTTATATCACTTAACATTATAAGTATCCATCACTTGATTAATTATATTAATCATGATTATACGAATTCAGAAGTAATAGATTTAATTTTATAAATTTATGTAGTATTTTAAATTAAGATAAGTGTTGTTAGATAATAGGTTTTTATTTAATTGATATATTAATAGCCCACATGAGCAAGTAATAGTATCATAAGTGTATTAGAATATTAGTCTTTCTTTGACAATGTATTTAAATAAATGAGGTGAAAAGTATTATTGACCAACCATCCTAAATAAAAGCGAACCAAAATCGAATCGAAACAAACTAATTCGGAACCAAAAGTAGAATGTGGAACCAAATGCGAACCACCTAGTTTGGTTATTAAATTATAAAAAACCAAATACTCGGTTCGGTTCCGGTTTTGGCCAAAAACCAAGACAAACCGACCCATGCTCAATCTTGGCTGTGTAGACGATTTACTTACTAATTATATTACTTGGCGACCCGTACACTTGTAGGGTGCAATTTCCTTAGTGACCAACTTATATCACACTTTGGAGGATAACAAGTTTTTGGCGTCGTTGATGGGGATTAGTAGTTAATTCTCTTTCAGTTTTACTTTAAGTTATTCGTTGTTAGATTTTACACTTGTTCTTTGATTTATTTTGTTCTCCATAGGTACCATACTTAGAGAGTTAGAGTAATGGAGCAAGGGCACCGATTCATTTATTTATGTATGGAGGATATTACTCAATTTTTTGCTCCATTCAACTATATGGAAGACTCTCCAAGTTATCAAGAATGGGGTAGTAACTACTACTAAGTACCTTAGATTACCCGCAAGAACAAAGATGGTTGCAAAGTATCAAAGATGTACATCAAAGAGGTACAAGAGAAATATTTGGAAAGTTTGATGGGGGAGTCTAGCATGGCAGAGGAAAAGTTAAGAATTCAAGATACTAAACTCAAGCGCTTATAATATGAATAAAGTTCGACCCTCATTTAGATATCGCTATATTGGAGGTGTTCCCCAATGCTGGTAACTCGTAATGTAATCATAGGACTTTGTATGCTCACCTTGCACCACAAAAAATCCACCAACGCGAAGATTTGAAGGAATTAGTGAAGTATAGTGATAATGAGTATGTGACCGAAGATGTTGGATTATATAAGCTAGACACATGTATAGAGGAATGCCTTCTTGCAAATAAGTGGATTGGAGCTAAATTTGTTGAAGATCAATGGGTAATCAAAGAGAAGATCGAGATTATATCGTCAAATAACGTCATAAAGTGGCATAATAGCGATTCAGTTCATCATGAGAATAAGGTGGAAAAATAGACCAGCTACCCAACCACATATAAAGATCAATCAAGAAAAATCAAGGGTGGGTGACTCCTTAAGTTACTATTTAGAGGAGGAGGCGAGTTTAAGTAGAGAAGTACTGTGAGGGCCTCAATGCAATTTCCATGGAAGTTTTCATGTCGAGCTTAACGATGTGATAAAAAAAGAGGTTCTTGGGAGGCTCAAATTTTTTAACTGTTTTTCATTAGCTTAGTGTACAACATTGTAGCAGTATAATGTTAATTTAGTGTATATTGCGCATAACGAGAATAATATTGGAGTTTATTTGACGTGCAAGTCGATTTCATTGAGGATTTGAAGTCAAAACACAAGGATATAATGGAGGAATGGTGAATTTTATGAAAATTTTCATCTCTGTTGAAAAATCCTAGAGCATGGGTGCGTTGGGAACATCCTTTCGAGTCAAGAGGGAATTTTTTTTGTAAAGTTTTGAGTTTTAATAATATCAAGAAAATAAAAGATAAAACACAGGCCTAGGCGTGCCTATGACCGAGATTTATCAGTATAATATGTACATGTATGCCCCAAAAATCAACAAACGCGCCTCACAATCGAGGTTTCTTGGAAGTAGGGGTAACTGGAATTTTTCATACTTGTACTTGACATGCTTAAATGAAAACATGTTAGTAGTGAAATAATATTAGCGAACAATGCATATAAGGGCCTAGAAACTAGGTGAGAACTCAATAGGTGTATAGAATGTGAGATTTAACCTAGTTGAAAAACTACTTTACTTGCAAATTTGATGTTAATAAGTTAACGTGATTACTTATGTCTCCCTTTTTGTTCTAATAATATGCCCTTAGGAGACATCATTTTAGATGATTAATTGATTTATGTGTTAGACTTTTAAGCTTATTTGGTTATATTGCGATTTCTTCCCTTGGATTTATACTATTTGTGTTTTAGAGCTTTTGTGCGTTAATTTGTTTTTTTAGTGTAAAGTTCTTAGGTTTATGGTTTTATGGAGTATCAATACAAGGATAAGAAACGGGAATTAAAGTCTCGGATTGAGTGTAAAAGTCAAAGGCAAAAAAAGTTGATTCGAAGAAATTAGTAGATGAGAAGAAAATCTGGAATGCTGTTACAAATCACTGTTTTTAAACGTCTTAGCCACTGATTCAGCCTTGAAGCATAAAATAGGAGTCATAGAGCTTGAAGTCAGGAAGATTTTCCAAGTTAAACGAAGTGATTCCGAGTCCGAAAGCAAAAGTTACTGCCGTTTTAGTAACAGCTACACACCAATTACGAGATTTCATTTAAGGATTGAGCTTTTATTTCATTTAACCTATTTCCTCCTTAGAGTAAAGCCCAATCCGTTTTTCCCACTATAAAAGAGCCTTAGACTTCATTTTTTATAATACACAACTCATTTTACAAAGGAGAAACACGCCAGAGAGGAGTCAAGGAAGCAAAAAGGAGAGAAAAAGTTGAAGCTGGAGAATCAATTCTTCCAACAACAGTTATATCAATACTTCAATTAGGTTCTTAATTTTATTTATGTAATTGTACTTGAGAATCGCATATTGGGTTGAACCCAAACTAGTTTAATTCATGTTTTTCCGATTTGGGATTTAATTTTTTAAATTGAATTAGCTATTTGTGTTGGCTTTTATTTTATACTTGAATTATTATCTTTAGAGTCGCGAACTAGGGAATTTTTTTAGTATCTAGGATATTCAATATAGTGGCGTATTGATCACCTTGACGGGGGGTTAAGATACAGAACTAGGTAATTGCCGTTGGTATTCGCCAATGACCTTGACAGGCTTGACTAACCAATAGCCAAAGCGGTAAGAACTTGAACCATGTGAAAGTAGTTTTAATCATCCCGATGGAGTTTAGAATACCGTAGTAGAGCTCCTTAGTCCACCCTAATGGGGGTAAGGAGACTTTAGAACCCCGACTAGCACAATTATAGCAATTCAGCCCTTAACCGAAAGCATTAATTAAGAAAGTTTGCGGTAAAACCTTGCGTGACTCAAGTACTACTCTCTCCCTTGCGTCTATCCTACTTATTTGCATTATCATTTCAGCTTAATTATTTTAATATTTAAATTCATTTGCGTCTTAGTTATTAAACAAAACCAAAACCAACATTATATCATTTACTTTTCCGTACTTGCAATTAAATCACTATTTGATTCACACTAGAGCTGTACCTAATCCGTCCTTGCGAACGAATCCGATTTATCAGTTTATTACTTGGAGAACCGTACACTTGCGGTTTGTGAGTCCTCAACTTTAGCATTTTATTTTATAACACACAAGGACCCACCAAGTTTTTGGCGCCGCTGCCGGGGACGGTAGCGTGTGACCCCGGTGTTACCCTTTAGTGTTTAATTGCATTTTTTAATTTTTATTTTCAATTTTACGCTTTTCTTTGTTTGTGTTCTTTCTCAAGTTTTACAGGTTTGGTGTATGTACTCAAACCCTGAGAGGTTAATTTGAGATAAAAACAAAAGAGAGAGAGAGAAGCAAGGGAAAAAGCAAAGAAAGAGAAATGGAGGATTTGAATATTCATAATGTTGAAGATCCTGACATTGAGTTGGATGCGAATGGCGAACCAATAGTACCACCAATTATTCATAATCCACCAATTTTAAACAATCAACAAAATCATCCACCTATGCAACAAGCTCCACCCCTATGTATAATGATCCATGGTTCATACATGGTCCAGAAGAAGTTCCTTATCGCGCTCATGCTCTTGGTATTAGTCCTACAAATATTAATGTTTCACGATATAGACCCGACCCTGGTATGTTATCCCAATTTCAAAACTTTGGAAACTTTCGTGGAATGCCAGGGGAAGATTCTATTCGTGCAGTTCAAAAGTTCATGCAAATCTGCGATTCATATATAACGCAAGGAGTGACCAAAGAGCAGATTTACTATGCTAATTTCAGATTTTTCGTGATAGACTGATGTCTCCCTATTTGTTGTAAATATTTGCCCTTAGGAGACATCATTTTAGGTAAATATTTGAATTATTTGATAGACTTTTATGCTTATTTCGTCATATTGCACCTTCTCCTCTTGGAATTAGACTATTTGCATTTTTAGAGCTTTTGTGCGTTAATTTGTTTGTTTTAGTGCAAAATTAGTAGGTTTAGGAATTCATGAAGAAACCACTACAAGTAGGAGAAGTGATAATTAAAGTCTTAGATCGAGTGGAGGAGCTAAAGGAAAGAAAAGAAAGTTGTAGATCTGAAAGGCTGTTAAAGATTGCTGTTTTGGACTACTTAGTCTCCCACAACTCCCTCTTGAGGATATTGTGGTAAATCCTTCCGCGCTAAAGTATCGGTATATGCGTCGTTGGCAGGTTGTTATGGTGGAACAGGTCGATTAAAATTCTGATTTCCCTGATACGGAGATTGACCTCTTGGTTGGTAAGAGTTATTCTGGGGACGAGGTTGATAGTTACCTAGATTAGCGGGCCCCTGTAGATTTGAATACTGCATACCTGGATGATTCTTGTTACGAAATTGATAATTTCCTCGGTTGGATATGAAATAAACAAATGCTGGATTTCCTTCGCACTCTTCCCATGTATGATTCAGTACCTCACACTTTGGACAACCATGTGCCACTTGCACTACATTTGCTGTGGATAAATTCTTCTAGATCTCAAGATTAATTTCTTTGATTTGGTTTTCCAATGTGGTTAATTGAGCTGAATTAGCAGTTTCTGCATCTAATCGAAGCGTACCTCTGGTGTTTGTAACAGGGCTCGTGAAAGTGGCCAACTCCTCTTTGTTTCTATTATACGTTCCATACCTTCGGCGGCTTCCATAGGATCCATGGACACAAAACCTCATTTTCCAAGGTTATTTACCCTCAATCTACTCTCGGCATTGATACCTTGATAAAACATTGCTAACTGTAAAGATGGGGTATAACCATGAAACAGACATCTAGCTAAGTTATGTTGAAACCTTCTCCATGCGTCTCCTACTTCTTCTTCATTCTCTTGGCGAAACTTAGCAAGATCCATCTGATCTTTGAGTCTCATAATCTTCAGAAGAAAAAGGTTAAAGAATGCGGCTTGAAATTCTGTCCAAGTATTTAATGTACCTGGTGGTTGTCTATCTAGCCAATCATCAGCTTTGCCGGTCAGACAGATCAAAAACATGTGACAATACAGTTGCTCGCGTGTAATGCCTGAAGTAACGTAGGCATCACAAATCTGCACGAACTTCTGAATCGCTCTTACCAGGTCTTGAATTGATATACCACTATAGAGTCCGATATTCGAAAATTGTTTGAGCATATACCCGGATCGGGTCTGAATTTGATATTCTCGATCTCTGGAGGACGATAACCTAATGGTTGAACTCGAAAAGGTGCTCTCAAGCCTGGGAGATCTTGTTCAATTCTGTCGATGTTTCCGTTATCTTCCAGTGGTGGTGGTGGTGGTTAGTGTCCTAAAGTACCAAGTGGGGGATCTACTCCGTTGTGTTGTTCTGCCATCGCTTTTTGTCGTGCTCTGTCTTATTTCACTGGTTTGTTATAAGCTCTGAAGCTCCACTCGGGCTCCGCTAGAGGAGGCCAAGGATTCACTGTTAAAAACCTGAAAAAGACTAGGACAAACCGAAAGCGTAAAACTGGAAAACTAAAATTAATTAAAAACTACTACTAAAAATAAATAACCCACACGCTAACGAGACACAAGTCCCCGACAGCGGCACCAAAAACTTGGTGTCGCCTAGGGTGTGATAATAATATGATAAATAAATATGGATAATGATGCACTAACACCCTAGACTAAACACGGTACTCACTGCAAGTATCACAGATCATATGCAAGTTTTACTAGTAAGTAAGATTTGTTCCTAAGAGACTTAGTGTGTTATGCTTATGGGCAAATAAATTCGAGTAGTAATTAATAATTAAAAGACAAGAAAAATAAATATGATTGATTAATGATTAACTAAATAAAATATGAAAGAATAAGATGAGAAAATATAGCACATGTTTTGCTCGTATGCACTAATCCTTCTATTTCTTCTACTAGTTAATAAGGGTGATAATAGCTCTTAGATAAGCAGTTAGGATTCTGAATTCCTTCCTATCCCCTTCTGGGTGGACTAGGGTGGCAACCTCACAATCACGAGGGGACTTAACTAAGGTTCTCCTATGCCACTAGGTTCTTAGATGAGACTGCCCTTCTAATGATGATCAGTGATTAAATCAAAACCTAATGAGCCCTTCTGGATCACTACCGCACACTAGACGTTTATGTGGTGTTTCAATAATTAGACACCCCTTCCGGGTAACCATCTAACTACTGTTAGCACAACCCTAAATTGATTAGGTTTAAGACAGAAAATAAATCAAAGCACATAAAACAAATATATGGTTAAACAGCTAGAATCAATTTAAAATAGTTCTCCCAAAGAAACGTAGATAGAAGAAAATAGAGTTCATAGATTATATACATATGCAAAACCCAGCTATGGGAAAAACTAGTTCATACCAGAAAGAAATAAATAAAAGAAAGATACATACTGTCAACTTGCTTCTCTTGAATGACTAAGGATTGGACTAAGGTTTAGAATTGAGCAAGGACATGTTTATAATAGTTAAAGGGTGTATTTATAGGAGTATAGAAAGTCACGATTCGGATTCTTGGATTAGAGGGCAAGTAATAGGACTCTTTTCCAAATCAAATTCGTAGCCCTAAAATATGAAAAGGTAATAAACTGTTGTTGTCTTGTTTTGGTCGCAACTTCTTCAATATTGCTCCGATTGACGCATTCTTTATATTTAAACCGATAGTATCATAAATCTCTACACTTTTGCTTCAGACCATTCTTCCAATGTCCTAGCCAATCTTGAGTTATGATCACTTTTGTGGACGTAGCTGCTGAAATTCATATTTACTTGGCAACTTTTCTTTTCCTATTTTATCTTTTTCTTCCTTTATCTCCAATTTCCATCATTATCTTCTTTCCTTTATCTCTTGAAATTGATTTGACATATAATTAATTACCATATATCTTTAAATCTTCACAATTGGTGGATCCTGGTGTGTTAGAAAATAATAAAGATAGAAAAGAGGAACCACAATTACCGCAAGTGTACGGTTGTCCAAGTAATATCCAATAAATCGGGTTTCGTTCTTAGGGGCGGATTAGGTTCAACTCCAGTATTAATTAGATAGCAAGAATAATTGTTTAACAGAAAAAGTAAAATAATAGATTTTTGTTTGGTTTTCCTTAAAACTAAATACACAAATAAATACAGACTAAAATTAAAAAAACTGAAAAGAAATAATGCAAATAAAAGACGACTTCAGATATGAAAGATACTTGAGTCTCGTAGGGAATCCACCTAATTAATGTAACCTATGCTTGTTTGAGGGTAGAATTGGTATTAGTATATTAGTCGGGAATCTAATATCTCTTAGCCCCCGTCAGGGTGGACCTAAGAGCTATCCTACGGTATTACAAACCCCGTTAGGGTGAATATAAGCTACTTTAAGATGAATAATATTTTACCTCTTTGGCTATGTAAATCATATGACTTGCGTCCATTACACGGGTATTACCTAAGTCTGTATTCAAACCCCCTTGTCGGATGATTACTTCGCCACTAAAGTGAATAGCCCAGATACTAAAACCTATTTCTAGTTGCGCAGAAAAGAAATAGTGATTAAGAACAAAGTAATATCCAATATCAAATACCTAATTCAATTTAAATCTAAACAATTTAAAATTCAAAACATAGAAATAATTAATCAAGGTTCATCCTTTTATTGCGATTCTCAAGTATATAAAAGTTTAGCTCATAGTAATATTAAAAACTGAAACTAAATAGAAAGACATCAAATTTAATTACAAAAAAGAAATTGATAACCTAAGGTTTGGATGACTTTTGTTGGAAGAATAGAAATCCTCCAGCTCTAGCTTCTCCTCTGCCTTCTTGCTCTTGAAGTCTTTGACTCTCTCTCTAAGGATGTTGTAAACTGAATAATATGTGAGAGGTACTGAATTATGAGGTCTAAGGGGTGTTTATATAGGTTCTAGGAAGCCCTAATTCGTTTTACTTGGAGTGGAAGACAAGTAAAGAACTCTTTAATTCGCAGTCCTAAAATCTAGGAAAGGTAAGATTCTGCTGCTGATTTGTTTTGGTCATATCTCCTTCAATACGTATCCGTTTGACGCGTTCCAATAGTCGAAACCGCTTGTCTCGGAAATCTATTTCCATTGGTCCAGACCATTCTCCCAAATTCCTAACCAATATTAAGTTATGAGCCCGTCTTTAAAACGTGGCTGGAATTTCAGATTTATTTGGCAGCTTTATCTTTTCCTTCTTTGCATATATCCTTCCTTAATCTTCTTATTTCTATGTATATCTCTTTCCTTTACTTCTTTGACTTGACTTGGTCTCTAATTAATTACCATATATCTTTTAAAGATTCACAATAAATAAATAATTAAACCGCATATGCTTTAAAAATAATAAATCCATAATTCAAGAAATAGAAATAGGAAAGTGCACTCTAAAAATAGAAACTCGAGTAAAAGTACTTCCTAACACACTAAAATACCCTAAGACTTTAATTCTCACTTCTCCTACTTGGATTGGTATTTCATGAAATTCAAGAACCTACTAACTTTGCACTAAAAATAATCAAATTAATGCATAAAAGCTCTAAAAATTCAAATAGTCAATTTCCAAAGGGAGGAAGTGCAATATGATCAAATAAGCATAAAAGTCTATCAAATAAGTCATTTATTCACCTAAAAGGATGTCTTCAAAGGGATAATAATTAGAACAAATAGGGAAACATCAACAATTAACAAACAATTAAACAAAATATGCTCTAAAAATAATAAATCATCAAATCAAGACAAAAAAATAGGAAAATACTAATATATGAATAAAAATCGAGCATTTGACTTCCAAATAATCTTAAAATGATGTCTCCAACTAAGATTAAATCATAACAAATAGGGAGACATCACTTATGTACCATAAACTTATATGCTCATTATTATGATCATATTCAATAAAGACACAATCAATTGTCTTTTGTCTTTTGACCACTTTGGTAGTCGGTATTGCTACCTTTGCCAGACATCCCCATACCTGTAATTATTTGAAGGATGAGGATTTTCCTTTTCATAATTCATAAGGATTTTTGTTAATCTTCTTGTAGCTTTTGAACATGGAGTTTTCCAAGAATACATGTCGAGTTACTCAAGTATCTACCTACCATTGTTTTGGGCTTCCAACTAGGTTTTTTTGAGATAGTTATTGCTAGGTTCAAATCGTCAATACGATATGATATCACAATTAGATATGACTGACCGCTCATACTCTTCTTCTGGTTCCTTGTTTAGGCCGTCTTTTTCACGATGTTCATGATTTCCCTAGTTGTGACAAGTCACGTTGTCCTTACCTCTTGTTCTTGTGTTGGTTTGACCTCCCTTGTTCAACAACATTAGACTTGGCTTCATGTGATCAAACGTTAGTTTCCTTTTTACCCTTTCAATATTCTTCACTGATTCTTAATCTTACAGTTTGATATTCAAGACTTATTTGTTTGTTCTTGTGCTTGATATAGTTTTTTAAGGCTTTGTACAACATGAGAAATTTTTCCACGAGTGCACAAATTTGTAAAGGTTCTACCAAATTCATTCCTTCAGCACTTAGTTCATGCAATATAAATTGGCACTATTATAGTTGTGACATTAAAGGATTTAAATCCACTATATTGAAATCAAGTAATCTACCAATCATAAACATCTTTGTATCAACATCTTCAGTCTTGTACTTTTTTTCAAGAAATTCCTATAGTTTCTTGGAAGTTGTCATGGTGTTGTTTACACTATATAAGGAATTCTCCAACCACTTTGGAATATAACTTACATAGGAAGTCAGAATAACTCCAAACATCTATTGTGTTGTAGGTTTCAACATCTGGATTACATTCCATTTTTGGTGGATTTTTCTTCTAGAAATTTTTTCAAGCTTAGAGTGGTCAGACTGAACCACATCTTTTGTTTACATTTAGTAAAGTTATAACTATTGAACTTTTCTGGCCTATTAGCATGTCCAGTAGGTGCTAGTGCGGGTACACAAACTTCTATTCTTGAGGAGTTACCCATCCCAGGGTGCTTTCACTTTGTTTAGTATTTTCCCCATATTCTATATGAAGCAGAAATCTAATTAGTAAATAAGTAAGTTCTGCTACACAAGCTTGGAAGACATAATAAGAGAAAAGGATTAAATGATTTTCTTTCCTGTTTTGAATACACAAATCCATAATTTTTCAAAATTAAACTTTAAAAAACAAAAAGAAAACGTTTTCTGGTTTATATGACGTGAATCATAAGTATATTTAATTGGTGTGTTATAGTTGTATACACTATAATTTTTTTCCAAAACAAATAAACAAAATGCAAAAATTAAGAAGAAATTAAATCTATAAAAATAAATTTTACTTGTCGAGATTCGAATTGGATCCGATTTTCTCAAGGTATTTAGTCCACGTACCAGTGTCTTACATTTGCTGGATTCAACCTATATGATACAATGATAAAACTATTCAGAAGAAACAAATACATAATTTTTTAAAACTAAATAAAGTTTCTTATTTCCTATATCTCTCTAATGGTTTTAATGCTTAAAGCTTGTGAAAAATTAATAAATAAAACATTTTGAAGACCTCTACTATAGACGCTAGACACGTTTTAAAAAGGAAACCAAAATTCACCATATGAGAAAGAGTATCTTTGTAGAAAGACACCTACTAAGAAAAAGTTTGTTGAAGAAGACACGTCTTTTTTAAATATCGTGTCTTTTTATTTAAATTTAATAGATTAAATTAAGTAACTATAAAATTAGTTTTAATACCAATATAATTATTATTATATTAATTAACTAATTATAAATATTTTTTCGCAAAATCATTAATATGACCAGTTCATACATATTAATTTTTCAAACCTTTTTCCAATGTGCAACTTTTCCACAACACTCCAACTATTAACTTTGAGAGCTCAATATCATAAAAATTAAACTATCTAACTGAATTGAAGTCAACTCCCCAATTGAACATACATAGCTGAATATCATGAGCATATCAATGGTTTGGGAATCTTCTGAGAAGGTTTTGGAACCTCTTCCAAGCCTCGCCTATAGACTCTCTTTACTGTTGTCGAAATTATGTCAATTTTAAAATTGCTTGGACCCATTTGCATGGTGGATGGAATTGCTCCGTAAAGGTTACATTGAGTTATTCCCAAAAGGTGATAGTATCCGATAACTGAATATTCAATCACTTACTTTCCCCTTTCTCCCGATTAAGTAGATAGGAAACAACATCAAACATATAAATTCCTTGGTGACACATGTATGTCATAGGCATCAAACATTTGTATAAATTTTGAACAATTCTTACCAGATCTTCACGAGTTACTCCCTAAATTTCCCATATTTGAATAACCTTTCTACATTGGAGAGCCTACACCAAACCCACAAAGAACAAATAGACTGTGAGTCCCCACAGTGATTATTTAACAAGTAATTAAAACTATATTATCAAATTATTGATCACCAACTATACCAAGAACTAGGTAGTTTCTGAGAAAAAGATGGATTACACCACTAAGTCTGTTATCTCAGTAAGTGTATGTTCCATCCAAAGTAATATATTGATAACTTTAATCAATCCTCATAAAGACTGTGAGCAAATGATGTCCTTTAATCAAGTGTAAATATTAATTATAAAATAATATATAATGTAAATGTTGATAACAATATGTGTGCTAATGAAAAAAATAGAATAAGATATTAGATTTTGTTAGAGTCTCATTTTATTTATCTCATAAACCTAATATATTTCATAATATGAAGAACTTCATTTTTACCTTAAAATTAATAATAATTTCAAACTTTCTTATAACATTATTATTCATATTTTCTATGTCAATTCACATGAAATAATTATATACATAACAAAATTAATATAGTATAAAAATAATATAAAATATTAAAATAACAAGTAAATGTAATGAATAGAACAAAAAGTATAATAATTTCACAAACAAATTAAAGAATTGCGAAGAATTATAAAAATATAATTAATTTTTTGGTTATCTTAAAGAAAACAAAAATTTATTATAAAATTAACTCCTAAAATAATTGTGTGAATGTTGTCCTCGAACATCTAACTGTATCATGACAAAATTATTTAAGTATTAAGTTATGATAATCATTTCTTAAAACCAAAATGCTTATATAAAAAAAGAAACCAGTTACACAAAATTTGCAATTTCATATTGCATTATTATCATGTTTAAATAGTTTGATGGATTGGGAATGTGGGATCTCCATAACTTTTATATCACCACCCAAATCGTCGTCATGTTTCTCTTACTCGGAATGAAGAGACGGTAATATTACACTTACATTTATACAATATAGAATCATTAAGAATATTACATTTTTTTCTAATTAGCTTAATATCAAAGCAGAGTATATATTTAATTATATATGCAGGGCCGATCTTGACATTTTGGGGGCCCAAGGCAAACTTTGAAAAATGGGCCCCCTCAAAAAATCTTATATGTTTATAGATGATTAATTTTTTTTACTTAAGTTAATTAAACAATTTTTTATATAAAATAAAAAGATGGACTAGTATTTTTACTTTGAATTGGGCTAAAATTGGGACTTTTTATAGGAAAAAAATATACTATATATATATATATATAAATGAAATCGGGGACCTAAAAATTATAAGAATTGAAGGGGTCCCAAGGCCATGGCCTCCTTGGCCTCCTCTCAGGACCGGCCCTGTATATATGCTCAATCTTTCTCAACCATGACTGACCCCTTTGGGGTTGAGCTCAACTAATATGTATGCAAAACTCACACCACTAGATTTTGCTTTCACATGAGAATATGTAACAAACTTCCATGCTTTTCCTCAATAAGCTTACCATTATGATTCCTAACAATACAAGAAACGACATATACTTTATTAGAAAGTTTTCATAGAGAAAACATAATCCATTTATACCGTATGAAATCCTGGAGGCTCTCAAGATACATTCTAGGATACACTGTGAGTATTCACAGTATTAGGTAGATTCTTACCCCTCAAAAGGACATGAGATGGATAATATTAAATATTTTCCCTAGAATTCACATTATTAACATTAATATTTGTAGCGGTGTATGTTGTTGCATACTGAATAATATGTTTATTTTTACTTTTCTAGATATACCAAACAACATTGATAGTTGGTACCTAACATACAACCAATTATTCTTCCTTTTAAAAGTCATAATATTATAAATAAGTATATTTATTCATCATCAAATCTGCAAGTTGAGTTGTTAATAATATATGCTGAAGGAAACTAGCATACCAATCTGTCGTAGCATGAGAAGTGTGAAAGATCGATATACACAATAGTTTTAATTATATACTTATATATGCTAGATATATTGATAGCATTGCATTTTCTTTTAAATCTGTTGTCATTAGTTGGAAGAAATTTTTTGCAAGTTTTCCACATACAAATATTTTTCCTTCGAGAAAAATTTTCGACACATACTTGATTGTTCTACATTAACAAATATGTCTATGGAGGTTTTTATACCAACTTCTAAGTCTTAAACACTTATCCTACTATATGAATTTAGTTTACACTGAAAATACTTGTTTTAGTATTAATATAATTTAAACAATACATGATTGTGAAACGTATACCTATTATCTTTTGGTTGAAAATTCCATCCTTAAAAGGTATCAAAGCTCACATGAATTATGATAATTACATTGAAAAAGGTGATAGATACGAGTGCTAACCTCGTGTAAAAGTCGTTCCACTTTGCAAAAGTGAGATGCCAAGGAAACCACTTTTCAAAGTGAGTCATTTGATATAAAATGCAACACTTGTATTTTGGTTCAAATTTAATAATTACACGGTTAATACATCACAATTTGGGTTTATGTTAATAGTTAAAGCACTTACTGATTAAATTCTCACTAAAAAAATCACGTGAAAATGCTTTCCTCCCTTAATAAATATAAAAGTAATATATGAATTATGGGTAATTTTTCCTTATACCTCTTGCAATTTCTTAAAATCTCGCTAATATCCAACACTTATTTTGATTTATAAAGTCTAGCTAACATTTTTTCATATTTTTTGATTATAAAACCAGTGAAACCTTATTGTCCTTACTAGGATACAATATTGATGAATAGAAAAATTCTAATTTGATTATCCATTACTTACTAATAAATTCAAATGATCAAAGACAAAAATTTGAAAAAAATCAATTATAATAAGAAAAAATAATTATCTAAACATTATAAAGGCTAATTCATATGAAGATATTTAAGATGGTTTAAAAATATCAAAACTAAATACCATTATTCATGAATATTTATTCGATTATCACGAATTCAACAATAGTAAAATAGATCTATAATTTTATGTAATCCATATTCCACCATTATCATTCCTATAAAAAGAATTTATATACTTCACGGAAATAGATTATAGGTTAAAATGGTCATGGTGGGAATAAAGATTATATAAATGGACCATCATTTTACACACGTTCACCAAATTCATCTTTTTACAAAACATATCTCTAAAACTATTATTTGTAAAAAATATCTATCTTTAAATTAAAATATGAATTCCTTCAAATTAATAATGTTCAATACATATGTAATGATAACCTTTTTTTAAAGATATAATGATGGTTAAGTTAAACTATTATTTTTTATATATTAATATGTATTGACTTGATATAATTTGTATTTATATTAAAAATAAATAATGTTGGAAATATTAATTCCAAAGATATGTTAAAATGTTAATAGGTAGAGACAAAATATATTTTAATAATTAAGTCAATTAATTACAAAAGGTACATTATGATCTAGTCAAGAAAAAAAGAGTAAACTGTCATTTCTGGTAAGAATAATCAAACCACTTGTACATTTGACATAGACAACAAAAGTGAAAAATATTGCACAAAATAAACAGGTATGACCAAATCTTTGTGATGCTGCAAAAACATTACTTAACAATTTCAAGATTAACCTTATATCTATTATTTAGTGAAATTTACATCGTTCTTAAATTTAATTTCTATAGATTATCAACTTATTGCTAATAATAATGTAAGATTTTATAAATGTCTTATATTTATTTTCAGGGCAGGTCCTGACATTTTGGGGGCCAAAAGCAAACTTTAAAATATGGACCCTTAAAAAAATCTTAGGTGTATTAAAAATGATTTTATTACTTAACTTAATTAAACAATTATTTTAAAAAAGATAAAAAAGACGGATTAGCATTTTTATTTTAAGTTGAGCTAAAATTGGGCCTTTTTAAATAAGATTTTTTTTACTATATATGCAAAAATACATTTGAGGCCCTAAAAATGATAAGAATTGTGTTATATGGGTTATATGGCTCAATCGTAACCGTATTGTGTTTAATGAGAATGTACGCATACCACACATTCGGGAACTTAAGAGAGAAATACTATCCTTTGCTAGTAACATCATCTTAGCGTTGGGGAAGTGTGCCGATGGCGGAATAGTAAAACTCGCCTCGAATATTATGGTCAAATGGGTAAAGCCTTGTGTTGGCCACGGGTTAAACATTGACGGTAGCTTCATCGCGGCTAAAAGTCTAGCAGGTATTGGTGGATTGGTGAGAGATAAGCATGGTACATATATATATATATATATATATATATATATATATATATATATATATATATATATATATATATATAGGGTTTTATGGGTGCTTGTTTGGTTGATTCCCCCATGATATCGGAATTGCTTGCATTACATTTTGGCCTTCGATGGGCTATCAACAAAGGTTATACCGAGTTAATTATTGAAACAGATTCGGAGGAGCTCCACGCGCTAGTGAAGGGCGTTGGGAGTTCAACTCACTATGAGAAGGGCTCGAGGAAGCTCCATACGCTAGTGAAGGGCGGTGGGAGCTTAAGTAGTCGCTATGTTTCAATAATAAATGATTGTTGCACGATGTTAAGCAAATTTTCAAAGTTCGAGGTGAACCATATATTTCGAGAAGCGAATCAGTTTGCAGATAGGTTAGCAAAAGAATGGGCATTGTTGAATACCCAACCCGTGACAGTTAACGATCCTCCGGATTACCTGTGGAACCTCATTACGAAGGACAGAAGCGAATGTGCAACTTCTAGAGTTGTACTAGTTTAGTGAATAAGTTTCGTTAGTTTTTTGAATGTAATGATTGTTCTTAACGGCTTTCAAAGCCTCCTATGTATGCCAAAAAAAAGATAAGAATTGATTGGACCCAAGGAGATGGCCTCCTTGGCCTCTCGGACGGGCTCTGTTTATTTTAAAATAATATATGTGAATTAAATATTTATACTTTTTATATATTACGTGTGTGTGAAAAATAAACCACCATCCTAATGAGACCATCATGTAAAATCCGTAACGTCATTTTGTATTATTATTGTAATTCGTTTGTTGATAATCCCGACTAATAATACTTTGTTTTTATATAAATCATAATTATCATAAACTTTAATATACCGACGATACCCTTCACCCTTTTAGTATAAATAGTCTTTTCTTAAGAATCGTTATATCTATTTTTCAAGTAACACCATGTCTAAAGAATGTGGTCAAGAAGGTTCTTTATGGGAAAATCATTCATGGGTATTTACAAATTCTGATAATTCTGGTGGAACAGATGACCAATCTGGAAAACAAGTTCCAAAATTGACTAACAGAGTAGAGGAGAAAGAGGAGGCCGCACGAGCTACTGAGAGGAAGAGGAATGGAGTAAGAAATAATGGCAAGGGAATTATTAATCCAAAAATGGATGGAAAAGGTGGTGGTGAGTTGGATCATGAAATACATATCTTTACTGAAAGAGAAAGGAGGAAGAAGATGAAGAACATGTTTTCAGATCTTCATACTTTACTTCCTCAGCTTCCTCGTAAGGTATGTCAATTTTCTTTATTTTTCCTTTTCTATTTTTGTTTTACTAGTTCATGTATTTTTCCAATGGAATAAGAGAAAGAATATTACTTACAACGAGAATGGAAATGCATCATTAACATATGTCTATCATATCTCATTTTTTCACTCCTTTATTTGCTTACACTTCATTTTTCTGTTCGTTATATTACAATTTCACTATAAATCATCCATATTATTTTTAGTTGATTATATATACATCTGTATACATAAATAAAAAATAGAAACAAATTATTGTTTTTTCAAATCAAGTAAATTCCAATAGAATGTTCTTGATCTTGTTATATCTACCAAATTTGGTTCTCTTTCTATCTTAACTTCTTACAAAATTCCTTATACAGAATTGATCACCTTGTTTGGATTTTGACAAATACCCTAATAATTTTTTTGTAGTGAATTTAAAACACTTGATAAATTTGGTTCTCTTTCATCTTATGAAATGGAGTCAAATTTCATTTTTTTCTTGTTTTCCTCGGAAAAATGTGTTCTTGACTAACAAGTGTCAGAGGGACTTCAAAATTCTCAAGGGTTTTTGAAATAATTGAACTTTAATTAATTAGTTATATTCCATGAGTTCTCACAGTTTCATTTTTTAAACAATATCGTTTCATCACTACATTTTAAGTATCATTATAATTTATATTGAAAATTTGTCAAATAGTTTTGCATTTGAATCCTTCTTTTTTGTTTCTTTCACCTTCCGGAATCTCTTGAAGACAGACAAATCCACCATTGTTGAGGAAGCAATGAACTATATTAAAACACTAAAACATACCCTACAAGCACTTCAGAAAAAGAAACTCGATAAGATCCGTGGAGTTTCATCAATGAATAATTGCAATAATGCCATGGTTATCTCCCCACAGCTCCTGTCTATGACTGCAAGTAGAGAATCATACCTATCTGACCAAGGAGGATTATCAGCTAATTCATCTATCACTTCAGCAAATCCCGAGACTTCACCTATAATTCCTCGATTCCCTATGTGCTTTCAAACATGGATTTCACCAAATGTTACAATCAATTTATGTGGAAATGATGCACATATTAGTGTGTGTTCTATCAAGAAACCAGGGCTCTTGAGTTCCATTTGCTACGTGTTTGAGAAGTACAAAATCGAGGTTATTACAACTCAAGTGTCAACAGATCAATATAGGAGCTTGTACATGTTTCACACACATGTAAGTGTTATTTTTTCTATTAAAATCAATAAAATTTGGTGGATGTATGTCTCAATCACATTATATTGATATAAGTCATGGAAAATTCTGCACTAGAATTCGAAAATCAAAAGGGTTAATCCTTCCTAAACAAGATATAATAATGATAAGAAATTAATTATAACCGTATACATTACACTCTAGTGGTAAAATATAAGTAGGCACACTGGATAACTATAATGACTACGTGACACGTATTTAAATAGGATTTAAAACTAGTTATAACGGTATTCAATAAATCGACTGTAACAAGAAACGTGTCTTGGAAAGGACTAGGAATCAAGTTTATGTGATTTAATCGGAAGTTGTATTTGTAAAAGAGGTGAGTGAAGTTGTTTATTTTTTATTTAAAAAGTTTTGTTTCTTGATGTCTAAATTATATGTGAACTCCCTTTTGAATTTTTAAGGTTGTAGAGGATGACAATGGTGTCATTCAAAGTAAATTAGGATCATAATATACATGAAGAAATATGTGAGACATTTTCTTAAAACATCGTGTATTTATTTTTTCAAATATCATACTTTAATATCTCAATTAATTATTGTTAGTAATCGGCGAACATGCGATTTACACAAGGAATCACAATAGATAATCCACCGTTGTATTATAAAATCGGGATAGTTATGCTTATAGACTTTGATGATATATTCTAAAACATGTTTATGAACTTGTTGAATATTAAAAAATTTGCTCTAAATGAATTAGGAGTTAGATTTTTTTACCAAAATCATGAATAAGGTGTTGAGAACCTTATATCTTTGTTTTCCAAATAGCATGACACCGTTATAAATTGATATTAATTGTGCAACTATGAAATTTGTGTGAGTGATAAAATTATATTATTGATTTTGATATGATTATTATATAAATAAAATAAATATGGTATAGGTAAATGTGGCTCATAACCAGTTTATCGGTGAAGTACCTGTGGAACAAACATACAAGGTAGCTTTAGCAGAGATCACTATGTGGTTGAGTTCTTAAGGTTGAAGAAGACAAGATATTTGAAGAGTGAAACATGCTTGATATTATGAATAAGTGCAAAAACAAATTTCTTGTTCAATTTTAGTCTTTGATAATAAACAATATTTTTTTCAAGGTTTATGTTATGTTAAAAATAGATTGTAATTAGTGTGTATTGTTATTTAAAGCATAATGTTGAGCGTCGGTAGATTTAATGAACTTTTCTATATATATTTTCATCTTTATCTCCCCTCTTGCAGATGCATATTATATTGACGGCTTTAGGAAGTTGACTTGATCTCTGCATCAAGTGTGAATGAGAAATCAGAGATATAGACAAATGTTACTACAGTGAATACTACTGCACCTAGAGGGAAAAATAAGAGAAAAGAATTATTTTAAAAGAAAACACTACTAATATCTTGACTCCAAAGCTGGACCCACCTCGGAAACAATATCATCAGGGTTTCCAATGACCCTAGAGTGACTACTGAATTAATCCACAACAAGTAGAGGACATCTTAGTGGAAACAAAATTACGAGTTACTGGGATAGATATTGGTTCAGGGGATATATAAATAATCCTATAAAGGAAACAAATATAGTGTTATAAGGATTCCACATCTATCATTTTCTCTTCAGTGTCCAAGGGTGATGATTCAACAACACCTTGGTCCTCAGGTTGTACAATTAATAATTGGAGTCAGATTGGTGGGCACGTGGGACTGGTTATCAGAATGGCATCATGCATTATCCTTGGTCTCCATATCACATGACGCATAATTTGGAGAGAAAGTACAAAATTGGTAAAGTATCAGATGAGGAAGAAGCTAAGTAGAGACGATTGAAAGGGGTTCTTAACAAGCTCACCCCTCAGTTTTTTGAAGTTAAGTAAGTTAAACAAAGAAATATTAAAAATATTGTCAATCTCTGTAGTGTAATAACCCAAATATTTGATGAAGCTCTCACTGAGCCACATATTTGCGAGTTGTATGCAAATATTTTCCATCACCAAGTGTTAAGAAGATTTTGAGAGAGGAGAAAGAGAGCAAGAAGAAGTCAATAAAGCTGATATGGAAGGTCAAGTTGAACAGTCGGAAGAGGAATAAGAGGAAAATAGACTATGTGCACAAAAGATAATTTTGGTTTATATTCAACTCATTGGAGAGTTATACAAGAAAATAATGTTGATTGAGAGAATAATGCATGCGTGTATTAAGAAGTTGTTGGGGGATCCTGGCCAGGTTCCTGATAGAGAAGATATTGAAGCGTTGTGCAAATTTATGAGCACAATTGGAGATGTGATATATCATAAAAAGTCTATGGTGCATATGGATGCGTATTTGATATGATGGCGAGTTCATCAACTAATATGGACCTTTCTTCAAGGGTAAGGTTCATGTTATTGATTAGTGAAAGAATAAGAGGCATCAGAGGAGGAAAGTCGAAGGTTGATGTCCTTTTTTATGTGATAGATTAACCTAGTAACTAGACATATTTTTAGGGTTATATTGTGCATATTGGAAGGACTATTCCCTATTATTTGATAAATTCTCAGTTCTTGTTTAGTGTTGGAGAATTGTTACTTTTAGAGATATTTATGCGTAATTTATGTGTTAAGTGTGAAACTCTTAGATATGATACTAGATCCAAAAACAAGGGTAATAAGTCAATAAAGGTAGTTCGAAGACATGTCAATGAGTTAGTGGACCAAAAAGGCACTTTCAGAAAGCGGGAGAAGTTATCGGCCAGATTTAGAAATCGATAAGATGATGTCACCACATGCAACTAATGAAGAATATAGAGAATCCCCTTGGTTTTTAGATAGTACTTGAAGTTATGAGCGCGTAGGAAGTGGTGTTTTATGATTTAGAGTGAATTGAAGAATTTATTAAAGTTGCAGCTGTCGTGGCTCGAACCAATCCACTCTTGCTTGAATTTTTTTTGGGTTGGATTAGGTCACTAAAAAGGGTCATTAATCATTATTCATTAGAAAAGGGTCCTTAATCATTATTCATTGATGTCTCCTCATTTTTGATGGATTTATATTAGATTGAGACATCATTTTTAGTGATTTAGAAGTCATTCTAGTCGATTTTCTTGAGAAATGTTACACTTTCCTATTTTGAGTCTTGATTTAGTAAATTATTATTTTTAGAGCATATTGGGTTTAATTATTTATTTAGTATGAAGCTTTAAAGATAATTATGGAGATTAATTAGATTCCAAGTCAAAGACTAAGAGATATGGAAAGAGATTAGCATGGTAATTGGAGATAAGGAAAGAAAAGCAAAAATCATGGAAAAGGAAAAGCTGCCTTAAATCTGAATTTCAGCACCTACGACCACAAATTAGCTTATATCTCAAAATCGGTGTGAAATTTGGAGAAACGGTCAAGAGCAAAGTTGGAGATCTTTCCGAGACGATAAATTTCGACTACTCATACGCGTCAAACGGATGAGTATTGAAGCTGCTAGAACCAAAACAAAAACGGGCCTGATTTCATGTTTTAGGGTTACGAATTTGAGTTGGGCTTGGAGTCCATTACTTCCTTCTCCTTCAAGAAAACGAATTAGGTCTTCCTAAACACCAATAAATACACCCTTAAACCATTGGTAACATGTCCTAGCTCGGTTTCAAGTTTAGGCTTAGTCCTTACTTGTATTTTTACACTTTTAAATAATAGCTTAGTCTTTATATTCAATATTCATCCTTAGAATCAAGCTATTCATCCAAGAAGCAAGCTGACCTATAGAGGAAGACAAGAAGCACGAAGTTGGAGAGTGACAGACTCCTCTTCTACATCTCACCTTCTCTATATTTAGGGTATTTAGCTATAGATTTATGCTCAACCATATTTCTAAGCTTTTATTCTGTAAGTTTTACTTTTAATTGTTGGGTTATTATTTTGTCTTAAATTCTATAATACTATTTGTTATTTTAATTGATTTGAGCTTGGCGTGTATTGTTATTATGTCTTTTGACTTATTGCTTTAAGCCCTATATTTTGCCAATCTTAGGACTATTCTTAGTTATTGACAACACCACATAATCGTCTAGTTTTGATCCTTTGCCTAACTAGATAGCCATAAGGGTATGATTTAATCACCAATCATTACTTAGGAATCCTTGGTAGTGGAGAGGTTGCTCCTAAGCCTAGTAAAGGCTAGGTAGAATTTAGAATCCTGGTTAATATATAATGCTTAATCAGTGACAGGTTAGAATAACAAGTTAGTAAAATAGACTCATATTAGTGACCCTAATCTATTAGACTTACATTCATATTTATTTATCTGCATTCATATTTATTTATTTCACATCAGATAGTTATTCATATTAGTTTATCTTTTTATATTTTATTCTAAAACATTTAAATTCATCTACGCTTGTTAAATATAAGTAGATCTAACAGATCAAATCCCTGCGAACGAACTTAACTTATTATTAAAACTTGCAAACGATCTGTGATACTTGCAGTGAGTTTCGTGGTTCTCAAGGGTGTGTGCTCTTTATTATTATCTTTATTTATCTATTATTTTATCACACCTTTGCCCCCAGCAAGTTTTTGGTGCCGCTGCCGGGGATTTATCTTTAAGTTAAATCTATTTTGTGTTTGTTTAGTGTAGAAGTTTTTATTTGTTTTCAGTTTTACGCTTTCTTTTTGTTTTAGTCTTTTTCAGGTTTCAGATGGCTAATCAACGGATAGAGCTAGGGTTTCCTAGTCAATTTTGAGTTCAACGCATTGGGATTCGCATCCCAAATATTCAAGCCGTTAGATTCAAACCCGATCCTGATTTAATTAATCAATTCGCGAGCTATGGGAAATTTAATGGTGATACAAATCAAGATCCGGTCAAATCTGTTTAGAAATTCATGCAATTTTGTGATGCCTACATTAATGAAGGGGTTACGCAAGAACAGATGTATTGTTTAATATTTCAATTTTTCTTGACCGGGAAAGCGAGCGATTGGTTAGATGATCAACCTCCCGAGCTAATAACCAATTGGGACAAGCTTCAAGAAAGATTCCTTGATAAATTTTATCTTACAAGTATGCGATTGAAGGAACTATTGGAGCCTATGAATTTCTTACAAGAAGCCGGAGAGAGTGTTGGCGAAGCATGGACGAGATTTCAAAAGATGTTGGCAAGATGTCCACTACATGGATACACGCTACAATTACAATTATCCATGTTCTATAATGGACTCGATAGAGAGTCAAGGCTGAGAGCAGATAATATGGGTCTTGGTAATTTTGTCTCTATGGATCCAAAAGAAGCAAAGACTGGTATGGAAACAATCATTGAGAACAACATGAGTTGGCCACAAGAACAAACTCCTACCACTAACGAAAAAGAAGAAGCGGGATTTCAAGCTTGCAAGCTCAAATACAACAACTCGCTATAACTGTTAAGGAAAGCATCCCAAATCCACCTCAACAGTTATACCTGCAAGAACAAGCCTATGAAAACCAAGCTAATCATCCACTAGGCTGCAATATGCATAATGTAAGTCAAGCTCAATCACGTCCTCAAGAAGAAATCACTGAGTTAAAAGAGACTATTAGTCAATTCATCAACTTCTCGGAGGATAATATGAGAAGACTTGAATCAAAGATTGATGCATCAGTAGTGCAAAGCCTGCAACAACAGAATCAAGATCTGAAACAACATAATCAAGTTTTAGAGAAGAATGTAATGCAGCTCACTACAATCATATAGAACAAATGCAAAGTCAACTCCTACAATTGACCCAAGATACAACATCTAACATAAAGAAGATCCAATACGTTGACGACAAGGTTAAGACTATTAGTTTTCAAGCTGAAAAGATAAAGGAAACGCCACTATCTTCCTCAAAAGGGGATGTCCTATCAAACAAGTCAAACGTAAAGCGGGTGAACTTAGATGAGATAATTGTTGAAGATTGGGTTGAAGAAGTTGAACAAGGTGAGATTAAGAAGCCAAGAGTGGTTGATGAACAGAGAATTGAAGAGAGAAGTAGAGCAAGACAACCACCCATACATTGCCACTATCCCGCTTATCCAAAGGAGCAACAACAGAAGTGTATAGAGGCGTTAAAACAAGTGAAAATTAATTCCCCTTTACTCGAAGCTATGGAAGGAAGGCGAAACTATGATCGATTCTTTATGGAGGCACTCTCCAATAAATAAAGGTTCACAAGATCCAAATCTGTGACACTTAATGAAGGGATATCAGCACAAGTTCAGCAAAGATTACCACTGAAGCTTAAAGATCCGGGAAGTTTCAACCTCCCAATCAAAATAGGTGGTATATTTCATGGAAAAGCCATGTGTGATTTAGGGGCAAATGTGAATATCATGCCCAAAAGTATATTCAAGAAGATTGGTATTAGTGATGCGAAACCGACATCCGTAACCTTACAACTTGCGGATCAATCAACAGCAAAGCCGTGGGGAGTAATTGAGGATGTACTCGTTCAAGTAGGTGACCTTGTTATTCCAACGGACTTTATTATTCTTGACTATAAAGCAGATAAGAACGTCCCATTCATTCTTGGGTGTCCATTCCTAGCCACCAGCGATACTATAGTGAATGTGAATGAAGGAACCGTGACTCTCCGTATGAAGATAACTCTGAAACATTCTATGTTTCGGGGAAGAAGAAAAAGAAAAATGAGTCAAAAGAACTATATCCAATCAGAGTTGTAACCAAGAAGCTAGAACCTGTAAGCCCCCAAGAAACCATGGAGAAAAAGATTGAGTTTGGGGTAGGAGACGAGGTGGCATGGAAACCTCCCAATCCCAAACATAACAGTTCTTGGAAGGGACCATATATTATCGCGCAAAGCATCTCAGAAAGGAGTGGTCGAAATCAAGGCTATCGAGGGTTGCAAGCTCGAGTTGGTAAGTGTTAATAATCTCACTCACTGCTGGGGAGGCTATAAAAAGAAATAACCGAGGTAACTCGTCTAACTTTGAAAGACGTTAAACAAAAGTGCCCTTTGGGAGACATCCCATAGTAGTTTTTTTTACGTTTTTATGTTTTAGTTTAGTTTAGATTAGTTGTTTTTAGTTGAAATTGCATATTTGAGAAAGGTATTAGTGTTTTTTATGCTTAGGTATTGGAGAAATCGAGTTCGGGAGGAGAAAACGATATTTTTCAGAAAATTCTGACCACCAGTCTGGTATACCGCGCCTCAGCCCCGGTATACCGCAAAGGAGAAAACCCGTACTACGGGTTACTGACTCGGGTTTTTGGCCGAGAAGAAAAAAAATCAGGACCATCAGTCCGGTATACCGGACCATAGTCCCGGTATACCGCAGGACCAAAAACCCGTAAAACGGGTAGGAGATTCGGGTTTTTTGCCGAGCATTAAAATTTCGAGGAACAGAAGCTCCGGTATACCGCGCCAAGCCGCTGGAGAGAGAGAAAAAGTTGTGTTTTAATTATAAAAAGCAAGGAGGTTAGCTTTATTCCGAATTTATTAATCCTTAAGCCTCTCTTTCTTCTCCAGACCTCTCCCAACTCCATTAAAGCTCATTCAAACCTTCACCTAACATCAAAACACTACCAAATCACCATGAATTCACATCCAAATCCTTCCCTACATCATTACAAAGGAGATTCAAGCACCCAAATCATATCAAAACACCTAGAAACCAAGAATCAAAACCATAAATATCAAAATTCATCCACAATACCTTAAACCCACATAATCAAAGCTTCCATCACACCCACATGGATATTTGTCATTCTAACACCTTTCCTAACCCAAATAAAGCTTGTTCCACCTATGATAAAGAGTTACAAATTTCAAGAGTGCTCAAAACTTTGAGTTGGGGGTCAAAAGAGATGATGAAGAGAATAGAGAAATTATCAAGTGTTATGGGATATGAAGAATCAAAGCAAGGTAATGGGTAAGCGCAAGAAGAATAAAATCGATTGAGATGGGTAGTAGTTTGGGAATAATTACAAGATAATTCGAGTCAAGCAATTAGAGAGGAACCGGTTTTTGGTGGATTCAAATCCTAAAAAGCAAGAAATTGTAATTAGGGAGCAGAAGATACCAATACCTCTTCTAATCAAAGATTCCTATGTCAAAGATGGACAAAGCTTCTGGGACGCTAGTAGCTATGTTCAAAACATATTCCTGGATGAACACCGTCACATGAGAGATTATTCAAGAGCAAAGTTGGAAGAAGATAAACAAGAGATTTCTAGAGTGTGATTGATTGGGATGGAGCATAAAAGGATGTAAGGGAAAGCGAAATTGGTGATACTAGAAGTTTACATACATGAAAGCACTGCACCCTATTCCGGGTATTGATCAGGCGAGGTAAATAGCCTCGAAGAGTATGTTTTATTTCTTCCTTACCATTTCTATATGTGCAATATCTGTAAAATTTTAATTTTCTTTTATTTTATCTTTGAGTCTTTTCGAGTCGTGGGGACACGTCTCATTTTTTAGTTTGGGGTGTGGGGATTTGTTGTCTCTCATCTCCATTTTCTGTTTTTAGGTAAAATTAAATTTTTTATGAGAAGGATTAGATGTATGTAGAGTGTGTTTAATAGCTTGAAAGCACAAGCTCAGTAAGTTAATGATAGGACGTAGTATGTTTATGAGCTATTTTATTTTGTATGCTTTGATTATTTGCAGGAAAACACACATTGATAGTAAAGAAAAGATTAGTAAGCAATGTGATCGAAAGTATGTTCGATCTCAGGGAGCCATGAGTGGTGTGTAGGCCGTGAGATCCAAGCTAGTTGACAAACCCATTTGATGAAAGTGCTAAAGGTAAGAAAATAACGAAATTACATGGTGTAGAAAGTGATTAAGGCAGTTCTTTCATATTAAAGCCACTTGAAGCCTTTTTATACCTTCTCACCCTGTTATTTGATTTAATATTTTATATCCTTCTCAGCCCCTTCTAACCTTTCTAAAGCCTTTTATTGAAACACATTATAAGCCATATCCCTTTAGATTATAGGACTTTTCCATATGACCCGCACTCGAATCGCGATGCATAGACAGTTGTTTTAGAGCTTGAGTTTGGGGTGGTGGGTCCACCATTATGGGAATTTTTATTGGGTTGGGATTTTTGAGCTTATTAACTGTGCTCTGCTATTATATTGATGATGATTCACAAGTTTATATTGTAACCCTTTGTCGGGGTAATAGTGAATGGAAAAGAAGCTACGAGCTAAAATTGCCAACAAGGGCATAAAAACAAAAGAAAATATATATATATATATATATATATATATATATATGAAAAAAATAGTGTGATATCTCAACATTAAGAGAGTCATAGCTGAAGAAATTGATTTGAAAAGAAAATATATATATATGTGTGTGTGTGTGTGTGTGTGTGTGTATATATATATATTCGGACCAGCAAAGTGGAATTTTTAAGTGAACATCTTATGCTTTAATTGGGTTATTGGGGATGCTAAATTGTGCATCAAGGAATTCATTGGGTTGAGTGAGAAACGTTTTATGAGAGTAATTCAAGCTCTAGGGCGATTCGTTGATGGCTAGTGAGGAGAGAGCCAAAAGATTACTCTAAATTACCCAATTATACTATCATACCGTCCCTAAGCCTAAATTACAACCTTAAAAGACCTTTTGATTCTTTGCTATGTAATCGAGAAGTGATTGAGCCAATAGAGAGTAGTTAAATGGATCTTTGAATAATAGTGAAGTTCGATGAACAATCTGTAGCCTCCTTGGTAAACTGAGTAAAGTTCCTCTCCTTCTTACATTGCGAAGCTAATCTAATCTTGAATTCAAATCGTGTTGACTAAAGATATGAGAAGTGTACAAGTATGTAGTTTGTAAATATTATTACATGAAACTTTCTGAGTAGTTGCTTTAAGTTTATTCTCCATATTCTGCTATCTTCTTCCCTCTGTGCTTAATTGACCTAGGTGTGTATTTAGAGACTTCCCTTTGTTTTTATCTTTATTGTATCAGGACGATACAACTTTGAGTTGGGGGTCTGGATGTCTCATCATTTGTGATAGATTTATATTAGGATGAGACATCATTTTTAGTGATTTAGAAGTCATTCTAGTCGATTTTCTTGAGAAATGTTACACTTTCCTATTTTGAGTCTTGATTTAGTAAATTATTATTTTTAGAGCATATTGGGTTTAATTATTTATTTAGTGTGAAGCTTTAAAGGTAATTATGGAGATTAATTAGATTCCAAGTCAAAGACTAAGAGATATGGAAAGAGATTAGCATGGTAATTGGAGATAAGGAAAGAAAATCTAAAATCATGGAAAAGGAAAAGCTGCCTTAAATCTGAATTTCAGCACCTACGACCACAAATCAGCTTATATCTCAAAATCGGTGTGAAATTTGGAGAAACGGTCAAGAGAAAAGTTGGATATCTTTCCGAGACGATAAATTTCGACTACTCATACGCGTCAAACGAATGAGTATTGAAGCTGCTAGGACCAAAACAAAAACGGGCCTGATTTCATGTTTTAGGGTTACGAATTTGAGTTGGGTTTGGAGTCCATTACTTACTTCTCCTTCAAGAAAACGAATTAGGTCTTCCTAAACACCTATAAATACACCCTTAAACCATTGTAAACATGTCCTTGCTCAGTTTCAAATTTAGGCTTAGTCCTTACTTGTATTTTTACACTTTTAAATAATAGCTTAGTCCTTATATTCAATATTCATCCTTAGAATCAAGCTATTCATCCAAGAAGCAAGCTGACCTATAGAGGAAGACAAGAAGCACGAAGTTGGAGAGTGACAAACTCCTCTTCTACATCTCACCTTCTCTATATTTAGGGTATTTAGCTATAGATTTATGCTCAACCATATTTCTAAACTTTTATTCTGTAAGTTTTACTTTTAATTGTTGGGTTATTATTTTGTCTTAAATTCCATAATACTATTTGTTATTTAAATTGATTTGAGCTTGGCGTATATTGTTATTATGTGTTTTGACTTATTGCTTTAAGCCCTAGATTCAGCCAATCTTAGGACTATTCTTAGTTATTGACAACACCACATAATCGTCTAGTTTTGATCCTTTGCCTAACTAGATAGCCATAAGGGTTTGATTTAATCACCAATCATTACTTAGGAATCCTTGGTAGTGGAGAGGTTGCTCCTAAGCCTAGTAAAGGCTAGGTAGAATTTAGAATCCTGGTTAATATATAATGCTTAATCTGTGACAGGTTAGAATAACAAGTTAGTAAAATAGACTCATATTAGTGACCTTAATCTATTAGACTTACATTCATATTTATTTATTTCACATCAGATAGTTATTCATATTAGTTTATCTTTTTATATTTTATTCTAAAATATTTAAATTCATCTACGCTTGTTAAATATAAGTAGATCTAACGGATCAAATCCCTGCGAACGAACTTAACTTATCAATTAAACTTGCAAACGATCTGTGATACTTGCAGTGAGTTCCGTGGTTCTCAAGGGTGTGTGCTCTTTATTATTATCTTTATTTATCTATTATTTTATCACACTTTTGCCCCCACCATTCATGAAGTCACATGCTAGAGAAGAGAGAAAAGGTTGGATGAGAAGAACTAGTAGTTGGAGTCCTACTGCACCACTTCTACACCATTCCACCTCTATCATTAGGGTAAATGTTTTAGTATCTTGTCATAAACATGATTCTAATCTTTTTACTAGTTAGATTTATTTCTTTTATTACGAAATAAAATTCTTATAACTTGAATTGCATAATTGTATGAAGCTTGAATGACGATTGATTTCATTTTTAATATTATTTGAGATATTTTAATTGAATTGTATTGGCTTTATTATATTGTTGCATATGTATATAATTAATTTATGATTTATATATCCTGATCAAATATAGATTGACATTAGTATCTTGGAGGGGGAGGGGGAGGGGGGTTAGGAACAAAATTGATTCTTATTTGTCTGGTGTGTGGTAGTGATCCTGATGAGATTGCCTAGCCGAATAATCACATAAGTTAAGTAATTTGTAGTGCCAAACTTTTGCATAGAATAATCTCAAACTAGTACTCTAATAATAGTTAGAAAATTTTCTAAGCTACCCTTACGGGAGTTAGAATCTCAATTAATAAAAATTACCCAAAATTCACCCTTAAAACTAGAATCAATCGTTGTCACGATAGGGGATTATTTGCAACTTGAGCTATACTCTCTCATCTCTATTCTTAGAAGTTTGTTTACTTTTTTAAATAGTTAATTAATTGGTTTTAATGCTTGCATCTTAGTTTAAAATAGAACTAAACAAATATTTCTATTTTTATTATTGTCTTTTAGTTATAACAGCTGAATCATCTACACTCTTTTAAATACAAGTTTGAAATTAACGGCTTTAGTCCCTATGGAGAACGATATTATTAGTTACTTTATTACTTGCAAAAGACTACTATACTTGCGGGGAGTGATCCCTCGAGGTGTTTATTTGTTAGCTATTTATATCACTCACTGGGAGACAACAAGGGCCCAAAATAATCAACGAAGTCCATAGAGATAATGCTCAAGAATGTCAAGGCATGCTAGCAGGATTTCACGTTCTCATGGCATCAACAAATCTGCTAGAAGTGGTCCACAAATGGAATTTACTCCTACTAGAGGTTTGCATAATACGTCATCTTCTCATATTTCCCAGTTCGCTGGGCCACGTGCTATACCACCCCATCATCGATGACATCTTGTTGATAGTAGGCCCTTGCCTGAAGTATATGGTTGAAGGTTCTATTACACTTGGTAAGGGTTGATTTTGATATTTTGGTGACTCATATTGAACTTATAAAATGAGTTTTCCATATATAAATAAGTTTATATTGAAAATATAACAATTAACAAAATAGTTCGAAGTCTAAATCTTGTGCAAGAAAATTGTCATATTACCACTAAACCAAAAATACTACGACGGTCTAAATTTTTAATAATCAATGATATATAATATAAAAATATTTACATCTAGATGATGGGGTCTCTTAAAAATGTCAAAAATTTAGAGAACCAAAGCGGCCGCCTCTTTCGCCTACCCTTGAGACCGCCCGCCACGTGCTTCCCAAGGGGATTTTGGTAGGGGTATTACAGAATTACAGAGGACGTCCATCTTCACCAAATAATGTATCAGTTTTAGAGTATAAATTTGTCTTTGTTTGTCCATGTATATATTTTAGTCCCCACTATTTTTATTTTCAAAATACAAATTAATAAACACAACTACGTACACTCTTTTTTCAAATAACCTCCCATGATCAATACTTTTTTGTGTTGACGATTTTTTTTTCAAAATCCGAATCAGCTCCATATAAAATTAAACTTGTTTAAATAATGATCGCTAACTGTACTACATTTAATAAAAAAATTCTCTATATATGTTGATTTAAAAGTTTGTGCTTTATGCTTTTAACATATTTTAGAACTTATTTGTCCATAAAACATAATTCATGCTACTTTCATTATAAGCTTGTTTAATCATAAGCATGAGACATAACTCGTGTTCACTATATTCGATATAAGATTGTTTGAGATTGAGCATGGTTTGTCATAACAATGTTTTTAATGTTAGTATGTGTTATGTATTGTTATACCCCCATTATGTATATTAAGTGCTATGGTGCATCAATGATCCCCTTACATTCACATCACGCGTTCCTTTTTTTGGTACTAAATTAGAGCTATACTATTAATTTAAGAATTAGTAAAAATAAAGACTGGAGGGCATAGTCAGCCATTTCTTTGCCATGAATTGGTGCTTAAGGCTCTACAAAGATATACTTAACATTTATACTAGGTAGAGACGACTAAGGGGGAGTAGATGCCTAGGTGATGCTTTCTATAACATAGCTTGGAATTACAATGCTCCATTAGAATACCATTTCATATTGTTCATCTATTTTCTTCTTGGATAAGTCTCCATAATAAATTCTCAAATACTTAGGTATCAGTTTGATGGCCTCAAGTAGAGTAATGTTGATATTCAGCTGGCTCAACATCTATAAGAAATTATTTTACTCAGATTCATTGACTTTCTATTAAAGATACATGTACAAAGTGGTGGTGGTGGTGGTACTCTCTTGCACCTTTAGCGCCCCTATCGGTTCCTCCACCATTTGTTCAACCATTTTCTCAAACATTCTTGATCTACTGGGTCCCTATAATGATGTGATTTCATACTTTTGGATTAAAGGGGCCTATTTCACTATATAAGAATTAGGTGGTGCAATATTTCACTACAAATATCAAAGGCTTTACATGATTTAAAACTATAATTTCAATTACCATTTTTCAAAATATTATCATTATAACTCAGAGTCATAATTGACCTTATAAGCTGACCTTTAAGTTTAGTTCATGTGCATTGATTCCACGTTTATCTCATTTTTTTTAAAAGTCACCATGAGCTTACAACCTCTCGACCCTATTGGCTATTTACTCTCTAGATTGTATCATAAATTATTTTAGAATATCCTCCAAGGAATGTATGATTGTAGGTAGTGTATTTGGGAGTGCTTTATGTTACATATACTCCACATAGGCATCATATTGAGGAGTATGATGTTCTTCAGGACTTTAATTTCCCATTAGGGTTTGAGCATTGGAAATTTTGAAGGTATTGATTCCCTTGATAATAATTTTGTCCACCCTAGTGGTAGCCTATATGACTCCTAACAAGTCAAACAGACTCCAGGTTATTCTAACACTCCTCATAACTATGTTTATATTCATACAAATCTGGCAAACCACTAGATTTTGCACCATATAAATCGTTTCTTAACTTAGTTGGATCGCTTCCTTAGTTCTTAATCTGAATTCCTTCAACTATTTTTCAATGGTGTTTGCTTAGAATGGATGGATGTAGCCTACCAAGTGTCAATATACCTTAGATGTTTTTTTTAAAACATGATCTCTTGACGGTTTCTAACTCTCTTCATTCTTCACCACTTTATCCATTACCAGCAAAGCTCACACATGAGGTAGCATCATGGAGACTCTATATCATAATAATCTAACTATTTGATGGAGTGGAAGTCAACATCATGATAGAACATACCTAATTGAACATCTAGAGCATATACATGGGTTGGGCATTTTCGGATAAGGTCTTGGAATCGCTTACTACAAGCTTCGTCGTTCGACTACCCTTACTGTTGTCAAAATGATGTCAAATTTAGCTCACCTTGACCCATTTGTATGATGAGTAAAATTAATAAAAATAAATTTGCATTGAGTTGTTCCCAAGTAATAATAGTGTCCGCAATTGAATATCCAAGAACTCCATCGTCCCCTTTCACCCCGGTTTAGTAGAAAGGAATCATCAACAAGCACATCACTTCCTTGGTGATACTCGTTGTGACATAGGCATCACAAATATGTATATTGAAGAATTATTACAGGATCTCTATAAGTTTCTATCTAAAATCTCCAATACACTTAAATAAGTACATACCCAGATCTACCCTAAACCTATTTGATGTTATGCATGGTGAGTGAATACCATAATCTGGTATATGAACCCTTGTTGAACTACATTAGCATATTTAGATTGTGTGGTCGTCCATTTTCATTCAACTCTTCACCAACCTTTCCTCTCTTTGTCGATATTGTAAGAAAACCTCTATGGATTCGAGAGCCTGGAGCAAACCAAACACAAAGTAAGAACAAAATAAAAAGATCGTGGGTATCCACAATGATTATTTAACAAATAACTAAAGTAATTATAAAAAATAGAGATCGAAAACGGTGCCAAAAACTTGGTAATTTTCAACAATGAGGTAGATTATGCTGCCAAGAATGTTACCCTCATAACTGCGTACTAGGACATCCAATGTAATACAATGATAACTGTAGTCGATCTCCACAAATAATGTAAAGATAATGACGTCCTTTAATCAAGTGTAAATATTCATTAGAGAATAATTTATAATGTAAATGTTGATATACTTTTGTGAGTATTTCCAATATATGTGCTAACAAGAAAAAGGCCCGAAGGAGCCTTAAGCACTTGTACAATGCTCAAGTCAAGGCTCCCTCCATAGAATAGTAAAAGATTTTTTTTAGTTTATCATTTTCTTTACCCTACTAAACCTAACCCATTTTATAATGTAAAGAATATCATTTTAACCTTAAACTTGATAATAATTTTGTAAATTTTCACACAAATTTATTGTTATTCATATTTAGAATGTCAATTTACATATAAAAAATTATACACACAAATAAATAAATATAGTATAAAAACTATATTAAAATAACAAGTAAATGTAACTAATAAAATAAGAAATTAAAATAACTTTACAAACAAAGAATTATAATAAATTTTTGGTTATTTTTAAGAAAACAAAAATTTATTATAAAATTAGCTCGTAAAATAATTATGTGAACGTTGTCTTCGAACCTCAAACTGTATAAAATTAAAATAATGTAAGTATTCACTTACCACAATTGTTTTTTAAAAATCAAAATGATTGTATAAAAAGGAAACCAGGTACACAAAATTAGCAACATCCTATTATATTACTATCACGTTTGAATAGTTTGACTAATTGGGAAGGTGTTAACTCCATCCAAAGACAAATCAAAACACTAATTAATTTTTTTTCACCATCCAATTTGTCGTCATTGTTCTCTTACTCGAAATTACAGAAACAGACATATTATACTTCTCTTTGTAGAATATAAAATCAGTAATGAAGTAACATATTTTTTCTAATGGGCTAAACATCAAAGTAATGTTAGGTTTAATTATATATGCACAATCGTTCTCAACCATGACTAGCCTTTTAGGGTTTGGTCTCAGCTAACATGCATGTAAAATTCACATTAATAGGTCTTGCTTTTGAACTCCCATGCATTTCCTTAATAAGCCTACTATAATGGTTCCTAATAATACAAGAAACAACACATGTTTTATTAGAAATATATCATACCTGAGCATAATCCATTTTACCATATGAACTCTTGAAGGCAACCAAGAAACATTCTGGGATGCAATGTGAGCATTTACGGTATTAGGTTTATTTCGACCTCCCCCACCCCCGGTCCCCCCGCCCCATCCCAGTGAAAGGCATGAGATAGTTAATAATGAGTATTATCCTTAGAATTCACATGATTAACATATTATATTTATCATCGTATGTTGCTGCATATTGAGTAATATGTAGAAGTAGGGTTAGTTCCCCTAAAAATATTTTTGTATTGACTTTAACAAATATACGTAACAACACTGATAGTTGGTTTCCTAATATAAAACTAAGTTTCTTTTACCTTTTGAAGTCACGTTACTATCATTAAGAATAAGGAGTCATCATCAAATCTGTAAGTTGGGTTGTTTAAAATATATGTTGAAGGAAACTAGCATACTAAGTTGTCATAGCTTAATTTTTTAACTGTACATGTTATATGTATTGAAGCGGTACATTTTTTTTTAAATCTATTGTCATTAGTAGAAAGAACATTTTCGCAATTTTTTCGCATATAAATATTTTTAGCTTCGAGAATAATTGTTGACTCCATCCTTAATTATTATGCATTAACAAATACGTCCATGCATGTTTTATATATAAACTTCTAAGGCTTAAGCATTAGTGTGTACTATATGAATTTATTTTAAGTTGAAAATATTTATTTTAGTATTAATAAAAATCAAGCTAACACGATAATGAAACTTGAACCTAATATCTTTTGATATAAAATATATCCTTAAAAAGTATCAAGGTTTGCATGAATTATGATATTTACACGGAAAAAGGGTGATAGATAAAGGTGCTAACCTCGTGTAAAAGCCGTACCACTTTGTAAAAGTGAGATGTCAAGGAAACAACTTTTCAAAGAGAATCATTTCATATAAAATGTAACGCTAGTGTTTTAGTTCAAAATTAATAATTAAACAGTTGATAAGTCACGAGATTGAGGTTTAACCCGGGGTAGTTGAACTTTATCAGTTTTGTATATTAAAAACACTTACCGATTGTATCTCACTAAAAAAATCACTCTAATATGCTTTCTTCCCTCAATAATTGGTAAAAGTAATATATAAGTTATGTGTATTTTTTTCTAAAAATCTTTGAAATTTCTTGAAATCTCACTAATATCCAAAACTTATTTTTAAATGAGTAATACTGGTTATCACCAAATATCATCCATGGTGTGAGTCTTAAATAATTAAATCATAGAAGTAAGAGAAAAAGTAAATAATGTGAAAGAAATGATATATTTGGAATATTAAAAATTCACATTATGGGTGATAACTTTTTAGATGATAACCATCATTACTCTTTTGAAATATATAATATACTTAATATTTTTTTTATTTTGTTTATTAAAAAATCAATAAGACCTTATTATTCCTTGTCTTATTATGATATTCAAACCATCAAAGAAAAAAAAAATTTAACAACCAATTTAATAAGAAAAAAAAATTATCTAAATATTATAAAAATTAATGAATTTGAAAATATTTAAGATGGTTTCAAAAATAATCTATTTAATATATTTGAAAATATATTAAAAAATCTACTTAATAGATAATCTACTTTATATTTTTAAAAATAACCTTTTTGGATGATAATCATCATTTTTGAAATATATAATCTACTTAATTTTTATTAAAAAATCAATAAGACCTTGTTGTTCCTTGTCTTATTAATGATATTCAAACCATCAAAGAAAGAAATTTGGAACAACCAATTTAATAAGAATTTTTTTATCTAAATATTATAAAATTTAATGAATTTTAAAATATTTAAGATGGTTTCAAAAATATTAAAATACTAAATAACATTATTCCTGGAAAGTTATTTGATTATCACGAATTTTACAATAAACAAATGAACTCATTTATGTAATCCATATATCATCATTATCATTTGTTCCCAAATCATTTATATGTATGGATAAAAACGGTGTAATGTTATTTTGTATGCATTAAGAATTATTGACTTGATATTATTTGTATTTTATATTAAAAATTAATACTTTTAAAAAATATTATTTCTAAAGATATTATTTTTGAATATAATAGGTAGAGATGAAAGATATTTTAATACTTAATCTAAGTAATTATAATAAAAATTACAATCTAATAAAAAAAAGGAGAGTGAACTGTCAATTCATGTACAAATAATCCAACCATTTGTACAATTAACGTAGACAACAAAAGTGAAAAATATTGCAAATAAAATGGGTCAAGACCACATCTTTTTCATGTTGCAAAAATATTACATAATAATTTCAAGATTAAACTACATATTTGTTACTTAGCGAGATTTACATCTTTATCAAATTTCATTTCTTTAGAATATCATCTTGTAACTAAAAATAATGTAAGATTTTATGAATGCCTTATATATTTTTTTTAAATAATGTATGTGAATTAGATATTTATACTTTTTATGTTTAACGCGTTAGTGAAAAAGAAAACCATCATCCCAATGGGACCATTGTTTTTGTTTTTAAACTCGCAATGACGTTTCGTATTATCATAGTATTTCGCTTTGTTGATAATCCTAACTAATAAAAGTTTGTATTTTATATAAATTGTAATTATCACGAATTTTAATATATCGATGATACCCTTCCCTTTCAGTATAAATAGCCTTTTCTTAAAAATTGTTACATCTACTTTTCAAGAACACCATGTCTAAAGGAGATGGTCAAGAAGGTTCTTTTTGGGAAAATCATTCATGGCCATTTCCAGATTCAGATAATTCCGGTGGGGCAGATGACCAATCCGAGAAACAAGTACCAAAATTGAATAATGGGAAGGAGAAGAAAGATAAGGTCGTGCAAGCAACTGGGAGGAAAAAGAGTGAAAGAAGCAAAAATGGCAAGGGAATTATTGATCCGGAAATTGAAGGAAAAGGTGGTGGTGCTAGTGGTGGCGGTGATGGTCCTAGTGGTGGCGGTGATGGCGGAGGTGGAGGTGAGTCGGATCATGAAATACATATCTTTACTGAAAGAGAAAGGAGAAAGAAGATGAGAGACATGTTTTCGAATCTTCATGATTTGCTTCCTCGGCTTCCTCCTAAGGTTTTTCAATTTTCTTTATTTTTTAGTCTTTGTTTTTACTTGTTCATGTATTTTTGTTTTTTTGTCGGAATAAGAGCAAGAACATTACTTACAACGATAGTCGAAACGCATCATCAACATCTGCCTATCATATCTCATCTTTCACTTTTATCTTTGGTTTCCACTTTGTCCATTTTCTCTTTATTTTTTTTACATTTTCACTCCATAATATATTTTTATTAGATTATATAGTCATCTATATACATCAATGAAAAAAGTAGAAACAAAATATTCTTTTTTCAAATCAAGTAAGATTCGAAAGAATGTTCTTGGTCTAGTTGTAGCTACCTAATTTGATTCTCTTTCTATCTTAACTTCTTACAAAGTTCCTTTTACATGATAAATTTTTTTTCTCGCTCGGATTCTGAGGAAAACCCAGATCACAAACTGTTTATAATGAATTTAGAACACTTAATAAATTTGGTTCTATTTCATTATCAAAAAATAGAGTAAAACTTTTTTCTTTATGTTTTCCTTTGAGAAATGTGTTCTTGATTAACGTATTTAAAAAGGACTACATGATTGAATTTTAATTATTTAGATATATTCAATATATTTACTTTATTTATCTCATTATTTTATTAAATTTTTTGACAATATTGTTTCATTATTAGGTTTCGAGTTTTCTTATAATTTATTAATGGGAATTTGTCAAATGGTTATGCATTTCAATTTTTTCACCTCCATGAATCTCTTGCAGACGGACAAATGTACCATTGTTGAAGAAGCAATCAACTACACCAGAACTCTACAACAGACCTTACAAGCGCTACATAAAAAGAATCTCGATAGGCTCCGTGGAGTTTCATCGATGAATAATTGCAATAATTCCATGGTTATCACCCCTCACATGTTACCTATGACTGCAAGTAGGGAATCATATCTAGCCGATCAAGGAGGTTCATTAAGTAATTCATCTATCACTCCTACAAATTCTGGGACTTCGCCTATAGTTCCTCGATTTCCTATATGCTTTCAAACATGGACTTCTCCAAATGTTACTATAAGTTTATGTGGAAATGATGCACATATTAGTGTATGTTCTATCAAGAAACCAGGGCTATTGAGTTCCATTTGCATTCTGTTTGAAAAGTACAGAATCGAGGTGGTTACAGCTCAAGTGTCCACGGATCAATATAGGAGCTTGTACATGTTTCAGACACATGTAAGTGTTCTTTTCTTTAACCAATTAGTATCATAGTAACTTAGCTCTTAATAAGTATTATTTTAAAATTATAATATAATTCATAAAAAAATCTGTAAGAAAATAAGAAAATCAGAATGGTTAATCCTTCCTTAACGACATATAATAATGATTAGAAATTATTTATAACGGTATTCGTTGAACTATAGTGAAAAATAACAGTACTCACATTGGATAACTATAATGATTACTAGTCACGAGCAACGTATTTTAATACGATTTGAAACTAATTATAACGGTATTCGTTAAATCATAAAGTTGTAAAATAGCACTCACACGGGTAACTTTAATAATTAATTGTCACGAGACACGTGTTTTGGGAAAAAATGGGACTAAATTCTATGTTTATTATTTGGATAGAACTCCCTTTTGAATTTTATAAGTCGTTGGAGTATGACAATGAATCACTCAAAGTGAAGTAGGTTCATAATATACATAAAGAAAAATGTGAGTTATTTTTGCAAAACATTGTGTATTAAGTTTTTGAAAAATATAATTTAATGTCTTATTTAATTATTGCCGGTGTTCGATGACATGATTTGCTCAAGAAATCAAAATAGGTAATCCATTGTTCTATTTTAAAATCAAAAAAGTAAATATGAATTTGTAACCGAAATAGAACCAATGGTTACGCTTATATAGTTTGATGACCTATATTTGAAAACGTGATTATGAACTTGTTGAATTCTATACGAACTAGGTGTTAAATATTTATCCAAATACATGAATTAGGTGTTGAGAATCTTTTCTTTTTATTATTAAACAACATGAAACCGTTATAATCGATATACGTTGTAAGAAAAAAAATGCAATTTTTGCGAGTGATCAAATTATAGTATAATTTTAACGCGCTTATTATGTAAATATGACATATATGGTGCAATTTTCATTAAGTAAATGTGGCTCATAACCAGTTTATCGGGGGAGCATGTGTGGAAGATACATACAAGGCAGCTGTGGCAGAGATCATTATGTGTTTGAGTTCTTAAGGTTGAAGAAAACATTTGAAGGGTGAAACAAGTTCAATATTATGAATATCTGGAGAGACAAATTGCTTGTTAATCTTTTTCTTGGATGGTAAACAATTAATTTAAGGTTTATGTTATGTTACAAGCAGACTTAATTAATTTTTATTGCTATTTGAAATATAAAGTTGAATGTTTGTAGATTCAATGAATTTTTCTGTGTGTATTTTCATATCTCTCTTTCTCTCTCTCTATCTCTCTTTCATATTATATTGACAACTTTAGCATCCTCTAGGGGCGAGTCCATGACTAGATTTGCGGGCCATGCCATAAACAAATTGCCTAATAAAAGTAAAAAAATTAATTAATACCTTATGTTATCCTATATTTTAAATCTTCATTTAGTCGTTGATCTATATAAAATGGTATTTTGAAACTACTTTTTAAATTAGATTGATTTTTCAATCTATTTTGTTTATTGTAAGAATATATTATTGTTTCTTAGTGTTATCCTTGACAGGCTCTCTGGATTCATGCTCATCTCAATTAATTATTTTCTCTATATTGATGATGATTTTTTAAATCTTGATTATCCACTTTGAAATATGCTTTAGAGCACTGTGCAAAATATGGATAATTTTTTTACATTTTTCAAACCAATTTCTTTCCTAGATATAGTCAATAAACAAAACACAGAACTCTAAGAAACTCCACTTTTACCTGAGATAATGTTTCATTCTCCAATATTACCCTAATTCCCTTGTCTAATAAAGTCAAATACTAACCTAACCATAATTTCTAGCTATATTTTTCAAATACAATTGATGCCTACCCCTGGTATTAGATTTGTAGGAAGTGAACATTTGGCTACACCGACTACTCATTAGTCCTTCACAAACTTCATCAAAGAATGTTTTCAGCCCCTTGACCCAAAGTGTTGTGCAATTTTACCCCATGATTTTTCATCTTTTATATATAACACTAGAAAAAGAAATTAACCTTCCTGGTCTTTTATATATACAACTTTAAAACCCTTATATATATATATATATATATATATATATATATATATATATATATATATATTTCTCCAAAATACTTTGTAAACATGTTTAATGTCCGTCTTCATCATTCCATATTACTTTGCCCATAAAAAATCTAATTAAAAATTAAAAATTAATATTTGTTTATATATTTTTAGTCCCTAATAAAACTTTTTATTTTAAAAATAGACGATTTAACAAACCCAACTAACTACGCTCTTTCTTCTAGTTTCCTTCCATGATCAATACTTCTTTTGTGTTGTTTTAAATCAAAATTCAAATTTTATCCATATTCAGTTAAATAATTTTAAAAAGTATGATCAACAACTATGATGTTTTTATTCAAAGTGTAATGAAATTTATCACCCCTATTTGGTTCACCCTTATATCACTTCCTACGTGGAAGTTTCAAACACTAATCTGAGTAATTTTCTTTCCTAATTACTTTTCTCTCTCTCTTTGATTTAATGCCACATAAGGTGACACGTAAGGGGTGATACAAGATTGAACCAAAAAAGGGGTGATAAATATCATTACTCTTATTCAAATATTCTCCATCTTTATTAATTTATAGTTTTTTGTGCTTCAACATCATATAAAACTTATTCGTCCATAATACATAGTTCATGTTCACTATTTTTTATATAAGATTGTCTGGTCATGAGCATAAGTTTTCGTATCAATGTTTTTAATATTAGTATGTTTTGTGTATTGTTATACCCCTTTACATGTTTTTAAGTGTTATGGCTCTCATGAAAATTTTGTTCATTGTGTTAAAAACCACTTCAAAACTACATTTATATTGTTGCATCTGAGGATTTAAAGCTACCACATGCTTGTTGAGCCATGACTAAAACATAAGAAAATATAATGTAAAATAAAGCATATCAAATTCATAAAAGATAAAAACAATTTAATTGATTATATCTCCATACCAAAAAAATGCACTAACATCGGAGGACATTATCGTATTTGCCATTGTGGATTGGCTTTAACACCATTTTTCATATATCGTTTGCCAAAATGCAATCTTTCATGATCTCAAAATACTCATAAACCTTGACTATCCACCTTAATTCCAATTTGAGGCAGGGGTAAAATATGGTCGAATAGGTTAGGATTACCATCATCGTGGCAAAGCTTTTCAAATATGTTACACCCAACATGGTCCCTAGCAACCACGTTCATTAAAACGGTCAAGAGACATCTAAATCAGATGCTCTTTGATTATGGTGTTTGCAATTGTTATCTGATTCATGTTTCAACTTCTGGTAGGCCTCGTATTAAATTGTATGCAACAAATTTTCCCTTGAGAGAATCTTCCAATCCCCAAGTTAGGGGGTTAGAGTTCCCGTTCTATCCTGGCTTTGATATGTGTTTTGATATTGCTCGTATGGATTGTATTTAAGGAGGACATGAGAACAATTGTTGTTTGCCTTCTTTATTACGCATAGAAGTCATGCTTCATCACAGAAAAGGTATGTTCATCATGGCAAGCTAAGCAATGAAGACCATTGGCAACAAGTTTAGTCTCGGTACTGTGAGACTTAATTATTGTTTGAGGCGAGCTACTACTGCAAATATACAAAATTGTACTGTGAAATTGTCTAGTGAGCACCAAATATTTGATTCCTAGCTCCCACAAAAAGATCACCTTTCCACCAAGCTATCTACGACCTTCTTGATAGTTTTCCTAGGCCAACATTTTCTTGAAACAACCAAGTTTCGTAGCTACTCCCTAAAAAATTACAAAAACTCGTCGGAATCCAAATTCTTTTGTCTCCTTGCTTACAAAACTCAATTCACATTTGGTTTGACTTATAATTTTATATTCATGTCTATAATAATATTAACCTCTTTTCTTTTCTCTACCAAGATATCATTAAATCTCAACACCTTAAACCTACCCAGACACACAACAAAACTACCTTTCTCTCAAATTACATAACATATTAGCGAAATAACAATCAAAAGGTCAATTTGTTATAAAAACACAACTATTATACAACTAACCAATAAAAAGAAATAAAACATGGATTGTCTCTCAAGAACACTTTTGTTTAACGATAGTAAGTTCAAAGTG